>JAPDVU010000005.1:53897602-55228272 GCA_026230045.1 Corynorhinus townsendii | reverse complement strand
GCTAAAGTATATGAGAACACCTAGAAGACTGACTACTTCTATAGAATGATGTGTGCTTTGCATTTCTTTTTGGGGGAGGTGACTAAGGGAGTGCAGTTGCATGCTGGGAGGGAGAAGTTCAACTAGAGGTAAACATTCCAACTTCCTGTTTAGATTCTTTGGGAATTTAACATCCTCTTAGCTCTATAGAACATTTAGATATATCTATAGTGACACAGAGAAGGTCATAGAACTAGCAGAAAGCAGTTATGCTTCAAAAACACCCACCCACAAACTATAACAACAGCAAAAACAACCCATAAAACTTGTGCAAAAAAATCCCCAAACAAACCAAAAGCACAATAGAGATTAGAATTTAAGAGCTTACTGAACATTTTCTCATTAAATAAACAATTTCCTAAGAGCAGTTGAGACTTTCAGGAATTGTGTTTACTATGTTAGACTAGTAAAATAGCATTTTAGGCAATAATACTATATTTGATACTAAAGTTTTGGCTTCCTAAGTGTCTACTCTGCATCAAGATTAGCAGCTTCTGCGTATGAGACTTGAGCCATTATTTTTCTTATAGGAAAAAAGACTCACTAACCAACTTATGACCCTCTGGTGACCATCTTATCAGTTGTGTGTCATTTGGAATTCTTTCTTCTGTTATCAGCTGCCTGGAAAAAAGGTAAAAGGAAATAACTACCAAATGAATAATCACAGTTTTTTTTAATTATTACACTAAAAAAGCATAATATATTTTATGAGGAAGCCACTGACCTTTTATTTAAGTCATAAATGTCATATGAAGCTGTGTAGGAATACCTCCATTTCTATGAAAGAAAATAGACATTTCAGGCTTCTGTGATCATGGATAGTTTTTCCACTTGCTATAGGAGCTCAAGATGACAAAGTAATAAAATGCATAATTCTCAAATTTTAACTCTTCTTATAATTCTCTATTTAGATTCTTAGAATTTTGGAATTAGAAAAAAATCTTAGAGACCATCTAGTCCAAACTCCTCTGGATTTCATCTATAAACTAATTTTAACACCACCTCTACCAAGGGGCTTTCTCAGGACCTCAGGGGGCTGAAGTGCCACTTCCTGTGCGAACATTATTCCTAGCACTAACCACAATATGTTAAGTTCACCTGTTTAAGAAGAATGCAAATTTTTCACTTTTCAACCATTTTACTAGCAAACTATTTAAAATATCTATACTTCTAGCCCAGCCAGCGTGGCTCAGAGGTTGAGCATCGACCTATGAACCAGGAGATCATGGTTTGATTTCGGTCAGGACATATGCCTGGATTGTGGGCTCAATCCCCAGTGTGGGGTGTGCAGGAGGCATCCAATCAATGATTCTCTCTCATCATTGATGCTTCTATCTATCTCTCCCTCTCCCTTCCTCTCTGAAATCAATAAAAATATTTTTAAAAATGTACACTTCTATTGCTGGAGATGATGTGGAGAAATGTTTACTTTCCTACACTGACCATGAAAATATAAAGTATTATAGATATTTTGAAAGCCACCTACCAATATATATTAAAATTGAAATACACACACTATCAATATTTTAAACAACCCTCTCAAGAAGCTCAAAAATGAAAAGCAAACCAAATCTAAAGAAATCAGAAGAAAAGAAATAATAAAGGTAAAAGCAGTAATCAAATAGAAAAAACACAGTAGAGATAATTCATCAAAGTCAAAAATTGGTTCTTTAAAAGATTTTTTAAAATGCTAACATAGTAAGTATGAGAGAAAAAAAGGTATGCATGACCAATATCAAAATGGAAAATGATATACCACAACAGTCTACAGACATTGCAAGATTATAAGACCCTACTACAAACATTTTTTTGATAATAAATTTTAAGTTAGGAAAAGGGAAAATTCCTCATAAAACAAGTTATTAAAAATAAGAAAAGAAAAAATGAAAAATCTGAAGTAAAATTGGAAAAAAGACTTAAGATAAATATATATATGATTACAGATTCATATTTATAAAAACGTTTATATGTGGATGCAAATGTAAATTTAAAAAATTATTTATCTGAATGTCCATCTTTCTCACCATATTCCTAGAGGTAAAAAAAATTGTGTTCTATTCACTTTTAAAATACTAGAGCTTGGTCTAGTGGAACCACATAGTATGTATTCAAGGAAGAAACACAACTAAAAGAAAGTCAGATTTTACCTATAAGGATGAAATAGATATGAAATAAGTTACCATAAGGACCCAGCTGTATAATGGCGGAGCTGAGACTCAAACCTTGAATATTATTTCCCTCTTATCATTTATCACCCCCTAGCCTCTTATGTCAACAAATATTTATTAAGTCCCTACTTTCTGCAAGTTCTACATTCCTTTTTGAATCCTGGATTAAGTTCTGGGAAACCTCTGAGTCTAATACTTGCTAGAGTTAAAAGGTGTGGTGGTGCAGGCTAACAACACAGAGATTTAAGAAGGCTTGAGATCATTTCAGGATGACAGATCCACCCCAGATTTTGAAAGGACACCCAACATATTTGGAATGTTCACTTCATCTTTTGGAACAGACTCATCTATTTAGGATATAAACATTGGCAACTATCCCCTGTGAAGCATTATTAGATAAAACAGGCTCCCTCTCTCTGAAGAGTTCATAGTCGAATGGGGGACATGAACAAGTGAATACAAGAAAAGAATCACAAGGGATTAAATGGAGATGGGTGGGGAGAGGCAGAAATTATAAATTGGGCCTTGGGGAGAGAAAAAGCCCTACAGAAAGGTGTTTCTTGGACCGAGTTTCAGTGACAGAGGACGTTCACACAGAGAAGAGGTAAATGAAAGCATTGTAGCAGAGAAAAATTGAAGCACAGAGATAGGAAAGATCATGGAGTCTTCTAACCTGGATTCAAATCTTGCTATAGACTGAATATGTATAACTCCTATCCCTAAATCATATGTTGAAGTCCCCAATGTGATGATATTTGGAGGTGGGGCCTTTGGGTGGTGACTAAAATTAGCTCAAGAGGGTGGAGCCCTCATGAATACAGTTCCCTTATAAGAGACTCCAGAGAGATTCTTTGCCCTGACCACCATGTGAGGATACCCAGAGAAGATGACCAATTATGATCCAGAAAGCAGCGCCTCACCAGACACTGAATCTGCCAGCACCTTGATTTTGACTTCTCAGTGAGAAATAAATTTCTGTGGTTAAGCCATCCAGTCCGTGGTATTCTGTTACAACCACTCGAATGGACTAAGATAAATCTCTAAGGTTTAACAGCAGATAAGTTTCTCTCTAAGCTTCAATTTTCTCTTTATGAAAATGTCCATAATGACAACAATAATCTCATGTGTATGAGAATGCATGTGAAGTGCTTAGCAGGGCTCCTGGAATTGTCAATGTGTGATAGATGAGGCTGCTGTTTCTAGCACATTGGGCAATGGTTAAAGATGGTAGGAGGACATCCATACCAGGTTGTATGATACTTATTTATTTATGTATTCACTTAATTTTTATAGCTACTTAGGAGTGATCATTACTTCTTAAAAATATCTTAGAAGTAATAACTGATCTTTCTGGAAGCACTAACTCAGCCATGGAGAAGCCATGGAGTAGGATATAAAGAACACTGCATAGCAGACCTTCCAAGGAAATGGAATAACATTAGACTAATTTTTGTTGTTGTTCTGGATAGATTCCTTGAGCATTGATTAGTCACAAAATTTATGCTGCACAGAAAATTCTATTGCATACTCTGGGAACTAAAATAGAAGATATAGTTCTCTACTTTTAATAATCTTATATTTTAGTGTTTTGCAATTAATTTATGAAGAAAGTAAAATAAGCTAACATGTTAGAGAGTAAATGGTGCATTGTGGGGGAACAGAGTGACACAGGGCAATTTAGACAGAGTGATCCAAACCAGCCTGGACCTGAATTAGTAAAAAGGGAGAGCCAGTTGATGATTGGGGAAAGAAAGTTCCAGAAGAAAGCAATGACAAATGCACTGGCCCATAAGTAGAAATGAAAGTAATGTTTGATTAAAATAAAAAGTTGTGTATTTAAAGGTTTTTAACTTTGGATCATTGGATTACCTGCGAGTCCTTAAATCTATCCATGTCTGGGCCCACCCATGGGTATGTGGGGCTAATTGGTGAGGGTAGGTTGCATGCATCTGTATTTTTAAAAACTTCCACAGGTTATTCTAAGGGGCACACAGGAGGAGAAGCACTGGCCAACCATGGTGAATGCAGAAAGAGTGGTAGGAGATGGTTCTGACGGGCAGAATAGAGTCCAATCACACAGGCTTCTGAGAATGCTGTGTTAGAGTTTGAGCTACTCTGAAGGTGATTGGAAGCCAATGATAATGAGGATTTAAGCATAAGCATGCCACCATCTGACTTAAAAGGAGCTCTTTGGATACTGTCTGAAAAGCATGGATGGCAGGAGGAAGGAACAGAGTGAAAAATAGCAAAAGCAGTTAAATACACATGTATACTCCAGTGACATGACAAATACAAATTACTAATGAGGGTTGTCCAGCTCAGGTCCACCAGGAAATACATCTATTAGTGCACTCCAAATTGCACCTGCTCTAGTTGGCTACATAGTAAATTGAGTTGGCAGTTACTATTCCATTTCTACCTTAACCTCACAGTCTTTATATGTTAGTCATTAACATGGTCCAATGTTATTCTGTGGTTCTCAACCTTGGTTGCTGATTAGAATAATCTACAGATTGCAAAAAATAATAGTGATGCTGGCTTCACTCTAGAGACTTCAATTCATTGATTTGAGGATTTAACTTGGACACTGAGAATTTTTTAAAAATCAAGTGAGTTTAATACATAGACAGCAGTACGAACCACTGAATTAAAAATAATAATCCATTAATAGGGAACAGATGTGCTAAAGTTGGCATAGAATTCTGATTTGCTCATAGTTGGTAAGTTTAGCAAAACACAGTCATCTAGTCTTCATGTCCAGGAAATGGAGTCCAGCACAGTGAATCCAGGGTAAATATTATGATTGGGAGTTACCGTCCCAAAATAGGAAACAGAATATGGGATGGTTTGCTTGGCCTGAGTACAGCAGCATTGGTGTTTGAGATAAGGTATTTATACTAATATTTATCATTTATTCTAGAAAACAAGCAGAGGTAGGGATCACCAGCTTTGTATTTCTTTTCAATGCAGGGTATCTCTACAGGTTTTTAGTTTTTCTTATGTCTCACAATTTCCTATACTTCCCATACTGTTGTCAAATCCATGAATAACCAAAAAGCTGCGGTTAAAGTTACTGGTGTTTTGCAGCCATCCCAAACGTGAAGAGGATGTGTGATCAAAGTGTAACCTTCCCATGATTGTGGGAGAATTTGATATGGGGTGGGTGACTAGGGGAAGCTGAGTGTTCTTACAAGGATGGGGATCCCCTTTAGAATGGGGTGTAAATGGTGGGACAGGTAGGCTGGGGAATAGTCTGGGTCACCTTGCAGAGTCTCTTCTGAAGGAAGAGAAATTTAATTTTTAAAATATATTTTATTGATTTTTTTTTTTTACAGAGAGGAAGGGAGAGGGATAGAGAAACATCGATCAGTTGCCTCCTCTACACCCCCTACCAGGGATGTGCCCGCAGCCAAGGTACATGCCCTTGACCGGAATTGAACCTGGGACCCTTCAGTCCACAGGCTGACACTTTATCCACTGAGCCAAACCGGTTAGGACAAGTTTAATTTTTTTCAAAGCAAATACTTACTGAGATTTTTTATTACATGTAAAGCTGAGATAAAGAAAATAAGGGGTTATATTACTGGATGTTCAAGTCAGACATGCAAACTTACTTTTCAATTATAAGTTCTATTTTGTTATGTTTTTAGTATCTATATTATATTACCTATACATTTTAGTATTTGAAAACACTCAAATAAATGTCTTTTAAAACATGCTTTGGACTTATGAATGAGAAGCATTTCTCCTCTTCAAGCTAAATTAATGTGCCTGCTATATTACGAGGTATCAATCTTAAATGTACATACCCTGGAAATCAGTTATAATATAACATACTCTTAGGATTCTTTAAATGTCACAATAAGAAAACATTTCTTTTACCTTCACATTGTTGTACTCTAAGAGAACAAACCGTCTATCAGGAGACACTGAATAATCATTTATAGAATGTCCAAATTGATCCTGTCAATCAAGTAGAAAAAAAGAACAATTAAACAATCTCATTTAACTGCCATTTATCGAGCAGTTACTATGTAGAGGGTATTACTCTAGATATGTGGCTTGTGCCTTGGGAGCTTCCAATCTGGAAAAGATGGCACGTTCCCCCACACCAATGACCATGATGAAAGGTGGATGGTGATCAGGGTTAGAGAACCAGGGAGGGAAGGATTAATTTTAACCAAGAAAAGACAGCTGTGAGAGTGGGGATCAGAAACAGAGAACTTTCTTGGTAGGGGGAACAGCATGAGCAAAAAGGGTATGCATATTTAGAGACTGTCTAAAGGTTAGGTATAACCTGAATACAGTATATGGTATATCAGACTAAGTATAAGCTGAGGACATAAAATTCTAAAAATAGCTGGGACTTAAATATAAGAAGCAGAAATATGACTATTTTTGCATATGGATTTGCTAGAATCTTATCTGTTTTTTACAAAGGTGCTCTGATGACACAGTAACTGAGATGAGATGAAAGGGGTTGTCTCAGCTTTGGATGTGGGCAATGCAGTGATCTGGTCTACGGTATGGAGATAGGGACACAAATTAGAATACTCACTATCATAAGGTGAAACAAGCCTTGAACCAGCACTCTACAGTGAAATTGAAATCTGAGAGACATTTGAGAGGTTTTGTTGATTAGCTAAATATGGGGAGGAGTCAAGGAGGATTGACTTGTAGGAGAGCACTATTTACCAAGATAGGGAACTCAGGAAGAAGAACAGGATGCTTTCAGTTTGCTAGGAGAGTGAAGGGGAAATAACTGGTTTAGTTTGGGATACTGAGTTTAAAATGCCTGCAGACCATTCATATGCAGAAGCAAGCAAGTGATTAGAAATAGAGGTTTAGATCATGAGAGGAGGTTAGTGTTAAAAGTGTATACTGGAGAATCAAGGCCAGAAAGAGAATGCTGAGGTTGTGGAAGGGCATGCAAAGTGAGGAGAGGGGCTAGCAAATGAAGACAGAGCCCTGAGGACACTTACATTTAGGAGTATGGGCAGAGGAGGAGGAATCGTCAAAGGAGACTAAAAAGTAGCCAAGGCAGGGAACATTCCAAGAAGGAGAGAAAGATCCACTGTGCCATATGCTGCAGAGAGAGTCCAACAGCATGAAAAGATAGTACTCAGAATTTAAAAGGTTATGAAAAAAATCCCCAGAATTTCCTTAAAGTATGAATTAATTATGTGATTAAACATACAAATGTACTGTTCTCCAAGAAAGTGGAGCTGTTTCCATGGTCAGCACTGAATAGCAAGATATTATTTTCTTGTCTGTAGAGATATTCGTGGTCTAAAGAGAGAAAATGACCAGATCAATATTTCAAGTTGCTATTAAACATCTTCGTAAGCTAAAATTTATGCAATAAAAATTTAAGATTCAAGTTTGTACAAATACTAAATAAGCATTTCTAAGTTTAAAAAACATTAAGTGATGACTATTACACTGGTATGCATTCACTTGTCCATCATTTTTGTGAAGGTTGCAATTCACATTTAAATTTTATAGTACATATCAAAGAAACAAGCTTTCTAGTTTAATTCCCTTTGCACCCTTAAGTAGAAAAAGATTCTCTCCTATATGGTTTTAAAAAGCAAGAATATCATCTCAGTGCCAGAAAAGTGCTCCACAACCTAATTAGTATGAACATAAGCATAAAAATCTGCCTCTTCCCCCAAAAAATCCTTACCTGAAATCCACCGCAAGTTGTAGTTCCTCATTCTAATAGTACTTTTTAAATAATCAGTTAGAGTGTAGGTCCTGCGACCATCAGCTGTAGCTTCATCTGTTGGTTGAAAACAGAGCCAAATGTTTAGTAAGATGGAATAATCTAAGTTTTGCATAAAATAAACAAATGGATCTCTACAATATACTGGTTACAATATACAAAAATACACTCACTAAATGCAAAGCACATTTTGAAAGATTTCAAACTGGTTGGACGGAGTAAAAACACATTTAACCACTAAAATGTAAGTAGGTGTGTGTTTCACCATATATTAGTGACCTTCATTATGAAGGTCCAGATCAGTGATGTTCAATGAAAATACCATGTAAGTACACTTTTCTAGTGAGTCTTATTAAAAATTTTTAAGATGAAATTAATTTTAATAGCATCTTTTATTTAACCCAATATATCCAAAATATCACCATTTCAATGTGTAATCAATATTTAAATGCTATTACTGGGGTCTTTAAAATTCTTTTTTTAATGCTACATCTTTGAAATCCGGTATATATTTTACGATTATAGCATATACTGGTTTGACTATGCCGATTTCCAGTCAATAGCTGCCTGTGGCCATGGAGTAGACAACAGAAGTCTAGATCATCCTTTCTTGAGGCCCCGAGGTCCGCTTTCAAGCCCTCTCCCAATGCACAGATCTTTAAGACATGCTCATTACCCGATTCAGGGATCTTTGTTTGTATGGTCACTTTTCCTTAACTTGGTGGAAGTTTTCATGAAACCTTGCCCTTGATTCTGTAACTGTTCAGCTGTCCTAACTTACGGACCATTACTTTTTCTATGTCCTACTGTGACTATTTTTTTCTCCATTAACCTCTAAGGCAGAAATGCTTTGATACTCAGCCTTCAGCTTTCTGTGCTTCTCTCTATATATTATTCCTTCCAGAGAACTCTGAAGAATGTGACTTCCTGAATTTTAGGCATATTTTCCATTTAAATAAGTGACACAATCTGTACTCATTACCACACTCCAAATACGTTTCCCACAAAAATGATGGACAAGTGAATGCATCCTATGATCTAAAATATATACCAGATTTTATTAATCCTATATCTACCTTATCTAAAAGTATTGTCTTCCTTCCAAAACTAGTTTTCCCTAGAGAATTTGTGTGGTTTTAAATTTTTACTGGTGACTCAAATTCAAAATATGAACATCATTTTTGATGTTTCCCTCTCTTTTACCATTATCCCATCCAAACAATCCTGCAGAGTCTTCCTGTGAAATCTTTTCCCCCAGGTATCCCTGGCATAGGTTTCTCTCTAATCCAATCCCTCCACTGCACAGCCACGAGAATGGTTTTTCTAAAATGCCACTTTCCTCCTGGTGATCTCTTCCTCAAAATCTTTCAATGATTCGCCACTGCCTGCAGGAAGGTTCAGACTCCTCAGCCTGGTATTTGTGGCCTCCACAATCTAACATGAGATTCCCTTTCCAACCTCATTTCCCTCTCTCCTGTATGAACCTTCTTACCTAGCCACACTGATCTGCCTACTGAACCCAAGAGATCTTCTGAGGCTTTTCTGCCTCTGTTTCCTGTCCTGAGCCACTTCCCTGCAATGTCTTCAACTGCTTCCCTCTCTGTCACAATGCTCCACCCTCCAATTCCCACCTCTTCACGGAAACTTCAATTCTAACTTCTCTGACTTTTGCCCCACTCTGCTCATTTGGCTCTTGTAACAATAACCTGTACTGATAACTGTTTTTCCAGGCCTACCAGCCTACCTGTGTGGTCTACACAGGTAGGCCAAGTAGGGCCTTTATTTATTTATTTATTTATTTATTTATTTATTTATTTATTGCCTCTATCTTAGCTCCTAGCACAGTTCTATGCCTTAGTAAGTAGGCACACACACAAAAAGTTTTTGTTTTTTGAGTGACATAGGATATCTTCCAACAAGCATAGTCAAGACAATGTGATTCTTCTTCCTCAATCCCAGATCTTCCACTGATGACAAACAGCCTAAAGTCTTTTTTTCTAAATTCTCTACTGCTTCCACAAGCAAGCAAACATATACTTACAAATCAGCCACCATCATAATATTCCTACAGTGGCAATTCTTACTCTTTGGGGATTGTAAAACTAGCAATAACTTCTCTAGTTAATTTTTACAGCCTGTGGAAATGTTATTCTCTTATAGGAAATCCTCTTTCAAAATATATTCTTAAGACTTTATTTCTTTTGATCTTATCACACAATCTTGATTCTGCTTATAAAAGCTTTAGTTTTAAGTAGATAAAATTGCCACACTTCTGTTTTATTACTTCATAGATTTAAACCTAGTTTAATAATTAAGTAAAAGAGGTTTGTTTTTTTAGGAAAAAAAAACCTTTTTTTTTTTTTCAAAATCAGGTTTGCATTTCACCTCTGAAAGTTAGTAAGATATTTCTGTTTGTAAGCAGAAATAGAGCAAATGAATAAAACCAGCCTTTGGATTTGGCAACATTCAAATAAGAATAAAGCCTTGGGCCACAGAAAATATTATATGAAACTTATATTGGACTATAAAACTACAAATCTAGATTTGTCCACTAAATGCCCTCAGTTGTTTGTATTCATCCACTCAAGTCTTTCATACATCAAATAGCTAGGAAGTGAGTACTAAAAATACTATTGAGAATATATAACCTGCTACCAAGAGATATTAGTCTAAAATATACATAACACACATCCCTAAATTAGTATAAATCAAGATATAAATGGTTATAGACATTCACAGTCCTAATATTATCTGCTAATGCTTATATCTAGATAGACCTATATGTAGAGCCTACCTCACTTTTTTATATATATAGCAATGGGCTGAATGTTTGTGTCCCATAAAAGTTCATATGTTGAAATCTAAACTCCAATGTGATGGTGTTAGGAGATGGGGCCTTTGGGAGGTGACTAGGTCATGAGGGTGAAGTCCTCATGAATGGAATTAGTGTCCTTAGAAAAGTGACTCCACCATGTGATGACACAGGAAACGGGCCCTCACCAGACACCGGACACTGGATCCGCCAATGCCTTAGACTTCCCCACCTCCAGAACTATGAGAAATAAATGTTTGTTGTTTAGGTCACCCAGACTATGCTAAGCTGATACAGCAGCCTGAACAGACTAAGCCATATCTCTATATAATACAGTGAAAGTTTAATATGCAAATCCACTGAACAGCAGAATAACCTACCACTATGATGTGCACTGACCAACAGGGGGCTGACACTCAATGCAGGAGCTGCCTCCTGGTAGTCAGTGCACTCCCACAGGGGTAGCGCCACTCAGCCAGAAGCCCCGAGCAGGGCACATAGCTGGCTAGCACAGTGGTGGTGGCGGGAGCCTCTCCACCCCCGCCACAGTAGGACATCCCCTGAGGGCTCCCAGACTGCCAGAGGGCACAGGCCAAGCTGAGAGACCACCCCCCTTCCCTGCCCCCAGCCCCCGAGTACACAAATTTCATGCACTGGGCCTCTAGTATATAAAAGGCGGACATATCCCCACAGAACATCTATCACAGATTCTTGGTTTTGTAAGAGGAGAATGAATTGAGTAGCTCTAATGAGATCACACACGGTATTTCCCCAGAATTCCCAGAACAACACAGTTACGTCTGAGATGTTATTCATTGTCACCTGCTGCCCAGAGTGCTGCTCTTCGCATTCATAGCGGGCCTCCCACTGAGCACTGACTCGTCCCCTTGGACACTGCTGGGCTCATTTTCCATTAGGCCATGGCTCTTCTAAAGCCATCCTCCTACCATGCTCAGCCTCCTTTCCGCTCATACTGGGCCCAGCATGATCTTGACCCATCTGCTCATGTTCCAGATATCAACATTGATACCACACTCTGTCTATGGCTCATAACACTCATGCCAGGCTCGGGCCCCCTTGTTCTGTGTTGGTTCACTCAGCTCCTTTCCAATGACCCTGCGAGTCAGCTTCCATATCCTGGCTACCCAGCCCAGAACAGCGCTGCTAAATTGGAGCAAGTAGAGCAACAAATGTTCCTTGTTTTTTGCCTTGCCATTTGATAAGCAGTGTGCATTGGAAGACACGTTTGAAACATCTAGCTAAGCGAGTTCTGTGAGATGTGAGTGCCAAGTCCAGGTTTTGACCTTTAGCAAGTTCACAGCTTGCTGCCAAGTTACAACCTATTCTGTCAAACAGAGGACATGCCCACGTCTCTCCTTCCTGTCTACTTGCTCACTGACAGGGCGCTGCTGCGGTGACAGATGAAGGGCTTTGGCTGCTTGTGTGGTTTTCCTGGTGGGCCTGGGACATGTCGTTCATTTGACTTATCAGTTCAAAGCACTGTGCTAGCCAAGTCAAGCAGTTAATCATATGTTATCCATCAGCATATATAGAAACTCTCAGATTCACATTACAAATAATTTAAAATTTCTTCAATTTAGAAATTTTTAAAAAAAGGTTAACAACTTTATATTCTATTTCTTTGATGAGAGCAACCATTAGGTTGAACCATATGAAAATGCCATTTTCATCAATCAAAACTTGTAGAATAGCAGCTTCTAAAATGGTTCAACCTGCCCTGGCTGGGTTGGCTCAGTGGATAGAGCATTGGCCTGCAGACTCAAGGGTCCCAGGTTCGATTCCGGTCAAGGGCATGTACCTTGGTTGCTGGCACATCCCCAGTGTGGAGAGGTAGCTGATTGATGTTTCCCTCTCATTGATGTTTCTAGCTCTCTCTCCCTCTCCTTTCCTCTGTGTGGAAAATCAATAAAATATAAAAAAATAAAATAAAATAAAATGGTTCAACCTGAGGATGAATTCTCATCAAAGTGTGTGGTCACCTAATGAATCCTTGCTGTGGGATCAAAATCATTTCTGAGTACAAGTAATTCCAGAATGGCAAGATCCAAGTAAGAGAGTAATGTAGTCCCATGGAATAGTCTTGCTTTGATCAGTTGTTCTTTATGGTTACAGGATATTTTGAATACTCTTATACTCATTAATAATAAACTTTTTTGTCTGTATTAAGCTATCCTATCTAATAAATGAGTAATATGCAAATTGACCATACCTCCACTACACCACAAGCCACACCCACCAGCCAATCAGGAGAAGATATGCAAATAAACCCAACCAAGATGGCTGTGGCGACAGAGAGCAGGAGGGAGGCTTGGGTTTCTCTGGCAATGGAGGAAGCCAAGCTTTCCGCCTGTCCTTTCTGGCCCAGGCCTCCACTCCAAGCTACAAAGTTTCAATTATAGAAGATAAATAAATTTCAGATCCCAGGACCTCTGCTTGGGTTGCCAGGGGGCATGGTTGGCCTGCAAACCACCACAGGCTCCTTGCCCAGGCCACCTCACACTCCAAGGGAATCCCCACCCTGATCTGGGACACCCTTCAGGGCAAACCAGCTGGCCCCCACCCGTTCACCAGACCTCTATCTTATCTAATAAAAGAGTGATATGCAGATTGACCATGACTCCAACACACAAGATGGCTGCCCCCATGTGGACACAAGATGGCCACCACAAGATGGCCAGCAGGGGAGGGCAATTGGGAGGGACCAGGCCTGCAGACCAGGCCTGCAAGGGAGGGCAGTTGGGGGTGATCAAGCCTGCAGGGGAGGGCTGTTAGGGGTGACCAGGCCGGCAAAGGAGGGAAGTTGGGGGTGACCAGGTCTGCAGGGAAGGGCAATTGGGGAGGACCCAGGCCTGCAGAGGAGAGCAGTTGGGGGGTACCAGGCCTGTAGGAGAGGGCAGTTAGGGGTGACCAGGCCTTCAGGGGAGGGCAGTTAAGGGAAAACAGGCTGGCAGGGGAGCAGTTAGGCATCAGTCAAGCTGGCAGGGGAGTGGTTAGGGGGTGATCAGGCTGGCAGGCAGAAGCAGTTAGGGGCAATCAAGAAGGCAGGCAGGCGAGCGTTGGGAGGGAGAAGTCCTGGATTGTGAGAGGGATGTCCAACTGCCCATTTAGGCCCACCAGGATTGGGCCTAAACGGGCAGTTGGACATCCCTTGAGGGGTCCCAGATTGGAGAGGGTGCAGGCTGGGCTGAGGGCAATCCCCCCTCCATGCACGAATTTCGTGCACTGGACCTCTAGTGATATATAATATTTCTACTTCACAAAGTTAAACCATTTTAGTAAATAAGTGGCTAATGAAATATGATCTTTATACCTCATAAACTCATAAAGTTATTAAACATGGGAAAAAGATATCTGGTTATAAAGTACTTGTGTTCCATACGGTAATCAGTTATCATTTTATATTGATGCTAGGTATTCCAAAGGAGAGACTCTTCTATTCATTTTTGTGTACTGAATGCCCAGCACATAAGGCTTTCTGAATTTTAAGTCCTGAACTAAGCACTTTACATATGTTATCTCATTTAATCATGGCAAATCCTTATGGGCTAGATAATGCTATTATTTGCATTTTATAGGTTTTAAAAAGTGAGGTTTTGAAAGACTCAATAATTTTCCCAAGGCTTCAGAGGGAGAATTAGATCTGGGCTCAAATCCAGGCTTTCTGATTTCAAAGCCACTAGGGACCCAACCCCTTTCTGAGATTTGTTGAATGAATATAGATGGGTAGTAGCCTTTGGAATACCTAGCAATGGTGGTGAAATTAAATAATAGCCATTTAATTTCACCATGTTCATATCCCAAATGATCTTAATAAGAGCATTACATTGAATAAATATCTAGGACAAGTACAATCTGATCATTTGCTAAGTGCTAATGAACATTACTTTCTCTCATCGACATGTCTAATACCATCATTAGCATCCATAGTGGGAGTCAGCTGTACGGACAGAAAATGTTGAAGTTAGGGGACTTAGAGGATTTGTGAAAGGTAATGCTTTTCTGATTACCATATACAAAATGCATTATAGCATACTTGTGGCATGGTGTACGAAATTCTGTGCATGGAGGGTGGGTTCTTTCAGCGCAGCCTGCACCCTCTCCAATCGGGAACCCCTCAGGGGATGTCCGACTGCCAGTTTAGGCCCGATCCTAAAAGGGCAGTCCGACATCCCTCTCACGACCGGCAGACATCCCTCTTGCAATCTGGAACTGCTGGCTCCTAATCGCTCACCTGCCTGCATGCCTGATCGACCCTAACTGCCTCTTCCTGCCTGCCTGCCTGATTGCCCCTAAACCCTCTGCCTGCCTGCCTGATTGCCCCTAACTGTCCTCCCCTGCTGGCCTGATCTTGCCCCCAATGGCCCTCCCCTGCCGGCCTGATCTCACCCACAACTGCAGGCTAGGTTGCTCCCAACTGCCCTTCCCTGCTGGCCTGATTGCCCCTAACTGCCTCTGCCTGCATGATCACCCCTAACTGCCCTCCTCTGAAGGTCTGATCTTGCCCCCAACTGCCCTCTCCTGTAGGCCTGATCTTGCCCCGAACTGCCCTCCTCTGTTGGCCAATTTGGTTCTGATTGGTTGGTTTCTATACCAGTTAGCGTCAAAAGCTCTGCCTCCTAGGCAGCCATTGGCTCCTCACAGTTTACCCAGATTTGGTTCTGATTGGTCAGTTTCTATGCCAGTCAGCATCTCTTGGCCTATCAATGGGGCCTGAGCAGAAAGGCGGGGCTGATCAGCAGCCCTGATGGAGGCCTGGAGAGAAATGGAGGCATGGCTGCTGGCCAGGCCCAGAGAGAAAGAGAGAGGCAAGTGCTGTTCAACAGCTGCCACACAGGCTACAGATCAGAACCTGCTTCTCTCTTCAGGCCTCTCTCTGGGCCTGATTTGCAGCCCCCTCAGCAGTTAGTGTTGGGTCACCACCCCTGAAGCTGCAGCAGTCAAGTCAGCGCTGGGTCGCCAGAGTAACCCAGCGCTGACTGTAGGACTGACTTCTGGTGGTCAAGCCTCCGGTTGTTGTGGATGTTATGGAACCAGGGTTTTTATATATTAGGATAATCACAATAGTCAGATTTGCCTTCTCAGAAGAAGAAACATCTAGGTACCTCCAGTGGCCTCTGAAAAATGCATTGCCATCGCTTTTTTTCTATGGGTGGAGCTTGTAGAATTTACTCTAAGATCAGAGTGTCAGATGACCAAATTTTTCTTAAGGAAGTTATTAATATATTTTCAAAGGTCTACTCCGAAAGGCCAACCAAATGACACAATGCACATTTCTCAGAATAGTAACAATTTGGAAAAAAGGAAACAATTTAATGGGGCAGGTGTTGTCTGTTATGAGTCTAGCCTCACCTCCTCGTCCCCACCCCCTTTTTACTCTACTCCATCCACAGTGGATTCCTGCTGTTCCACAGACACAGAGGCCCATTCCTGCCTCAGGGACTTTGAACTTACTGTACTCTCGGCCTATAATGCTCTCCTCAGATATGCCCAAGGCTTGCTATTCCCTTCCCTTCTTCAGATCTTTGTTTAAATTAGTCTTTCTTCCCCAGACCAATACTTGCAATCCCTCCCCCCAACACACACACACACACACACACACACACACACACACACACAGCACCACCACCACCACCACTAGTTTACACTGCCAGATTCACTCTGCCTTCACCCTGTAAGAGCCAGCAGATTTAGCACACATAGGAAGCCAGCACCAAATAGGATGTCAAGGCTGTTGTATTCTTTCATGAAACGGAAGATGCTTTATCATTATCTTTTCTGATTATAGTCACTCCCTCTTCCCTTGTTAGGACTGTTCAGGGAATAAACAAGAGTAATACAATAATGGTCAAACAAGCATTTCAAGGCTTTTTATTTCTTACTGAGTTGACTGACATTAAGCCAGTGTAATCCAAGGTGATGAGAAAGAGTAGGAAGGTGGAAACTTCTGAACTGTATAGATAAATGACCCACAGGACCGTGAAACACGCAAAAATTTGAGCAAAGTTCTGGTTTCTCCTGAACACTACTCAAAATAGTTGTAGTAAGACATCAATGGAAGGTGTTATAGTGCAAGATAAGAGTGACTAGTTTGTATTAGGAAGAAAACTGATTTGAGAACATCAGCATTTGGAAGCTCTAATAATGAATCATTCAAGAACTTTCCAGAAAGATTTATAGGCAATGCTATTCTCTGTGCCAAGTGTTTGTCTTCATTTAAGAAAAAATGATCATTGGGAAACAAAACTACAACAGAAATTGCCCTTTCCAGCACTCGCCAGGCAAAACTTTTCAAGAGTGTAATAACAAGTGTTATTACAGTACCTGCCTCTGAGACTGTTAAAATAAGTTTAAAAAGTTGAAAATGCATAAAGAATAATAATTACAAATGCTCACAGAGTTATTACAGTGTTCTGGGCTGTTCTAGGGACTGTATACAACTTATTCTCATGCCCGTTTTACAGGTAAGAAAACTGAGGCACACATATGCGTAGACAATAACTGGGATCAAGTCCATGACTTGTGAGCACCAAGTCACATCTGAACTAGGCAATATGGCTGCAAAGCTTGTGATTATAACTAATCTTCTAAACAGTCCAAGTATCTGGGAAAGTGACTACACATAGTAGACAACACATGCTATGTTGGCCTTTCTTGTGAATTAGTGTAGATGAATTAGACTTTATGGAAGTGTTTTTATTCAAAGTTTGAAACTAATACCAATAGGCAGGTTGGTAATAACATTTGGACTTGAGTCATTTAGTAGGTTACCTTAGAACATAATTTGTTCAAGTGCTACTTAGTCAAAAGGATACTAATTTTTCCTAAAAACCCTACAGTGTTCTCTCTGGACTCTTATTAAGGATGGCAACTCTGTGACTTCCTGGAAAGGAACTTCTGCTATCCTCATTCTCTCTTCCCTCCTGTATCCAGTAATTCTCATTATCTCTTTCTTTTTAAACTCATAAATAGTTCTCATGAGAGCTTTATAACAGGCTTCTTCTCTTCCTTTCTCTTTTTCATGTTTCCAAGGTTTAAAACAGAACACAATCCTGAAACACTCAGTGCCTGCAGTACACATTTTCAAAAGAGTATGAAGTTGTCCAATGAGAAGATTCAGTGATTCCTCCTTTGCAGCAAAAGCCACCATAGAGCCCATTTCCCCCTTCTATCTGTCCCGTGCACCACTCTTCAATACTTCCTTGGCTCTCAGAGTGACCAGTGGGCCTGACCCCTGCCTCAGATCCTTGTCTTCTTGTTCCTTGGGGACTTTGTTTTCATCTCTTCTCCCACCGCACATCTTCAATTTCTATTCACTGCTTACTCCTGCCTTGTTCTTAAGCTTGCACAGGGTGTGCCGATCCTAAAAACTATTTACCTGACCCTGCTGCTTCCTCAAGCCATCTCTTCTCAAGTAAACAGTCCACATCTGTGCCTTCATTTTCTCATGGTTCCTCTTTGTACCTCTTGATCAGTTCCTTACTACGCCATTTCTCTCTCCTTATCATCTTTAATACTTATTTGCTATACCAAAGATCTTACCAATTAATCAAATAATTTTATATCATTATTTAAATATTTACTCTGAACAACCTTATCTTAAATACACTATAAGTAAGCTGGAAGAATGAGTTTATTTTATCTGTATCAAACAGCAGCTAGCACTGGGCTCTAGAGATAGGAGGTACACATCATCTAGCACTGGATGACTCAACTTTATATTTATTCTATTTTTATTAGAATAAAGCAACGTCAAAAATCTTTCAACAACAAATTTTTTTTTTCCACATGAGCTCTAAGATAATCTCTTTAATTCACCAAATACTTGTCAGGTTGTATTGGGTTGAAGAGTATTCCCTCTTCCCCCAAAGCATGTCCAGTTGGAATCTTAGAACACGACCTTATTTGGAAAGAGGGATTTGCATATTAGTAGCTAAGATGTGGTCAGACTAAATCAGGGGGGCCCTAAATGCAATGACTGATGTCCTTACAAGAAGGCACGTGAAGACATACTTTTGCTGACTTGGAGATAGATAAGACCATGGGGAGACACAGAAGGAAGAAGGCCATGTGAAGATGGAACCAGAATTTGGAGCCATACAGCTACAAGCCAAGGAACACCAATGACTGCCAGGCAAAATATGAGACAAGTGTTATTACAGTACCTGTCTCTGGGACTGTAAAATAATTTAAAAAGTTGAAAATACATAAAGAATAACAATTACAAATGCTTACAGAATTCTTCCAGTGTGCTGGGCTGTTCTAGGGTTTGTACTAGTATACAACTTATTCTCATCCCCATTTTACAGGTAAGGAAACTGAGGCACACATAGGCATGACAATAACTGGACACAAGTTTATGACTAGTGAGCACCAAGCCACATTGCCTAGTTCAGATATGGCTTGGTGTGAATGAAAGAGAGGAGTTAAGGAACGTGAATGAAAGAGTGGAGTGAAGGAGTGTGAATAAAAGAGGAGTGAAGGAGTGTGAATGAAAGAGAGGAGTGAAGGAGTGTGAATGAAAGAGGAGTGAAGGAGTGTGAATGAAAGAGGAGTGAAGGAGTGTGAAAGAAAGAGGAGTGAAGGAGTGTGAATGAAAGTGAGGAGTCAAGGAGAACTGCATGGATTTGTGCTTCAGCATCTGGAAAAATGGAATTGTTATTTGCTAAGAGACAAGCTGTGCTAAAGGAGGAATAGGTTTGGGGGATAAAAACTTTTGAGAGATGCTACTTGAGATGCCCAAAACACCCAAATGGAGTTTTCCACATAGTAGTTGCATATATGCATGTAGAGTTCAGGAAAGGGGCCTGGCCTGGAGATATAAATTTTGGCATTATCAGGTTGTAGATGGGGTTTAAGGCCATGGGACTGAATGATATCACCTAGCGCAGTGGTCGGCAAACTCAATAGTCAACAGAGCCAAATATCAACAGTACAGTGATTGAAATTTCTTTTGAGAGCCAAATATTTTAAACTTAAACTTCTTCTAACGCCACTTCTTCAAAATAGACTCTCCCAGGCCATGGTATTTTGTGGAAGAGCCACACTCAAGGGGCCAAAGAGCCACGCAAGCCGCAGTTTGCCGACCACTTTCCTAGTGGAAAGAGGGAAGTAGTTCCGGGATGGAGCCCTGGAGAGTAGTTCAAGGTTAGAAGTCAGACACAAAGAGGAACTCCCAAGGAGAATGAAAGCGAGCATGTAGAGAGGTGGATGGTAACTGGGAGAGAGGGGAACTCCAGAGGGTGCTGAGAAGGGGGATAATCAACTGACAGGGGATGAGAGACTCAGAGGAAAAGCTGAGCTCTGGATTTAGTAACATAGAGGTTAGGAACCTTGATGAGAACAGAGCTGTTTTAGTGGCTGGGTGACCATAAGCCTTACTCCAGTGGGTATTGGAGGGAGCCAAGAGAGAAACAGTGATAATAGAAAACTCTCTGAGGAGCTTGTGGTAAGGAGAGCAGGGAAAGGGACTGGGAGATTGGTAGGCATGTGGGGACCAAAGAGAGCCTTCCTTTCCTCCCTCTCTCCCTCCCTCCCTTCCTTCCTTCCTTCCTTCCTTCCTTCCTTCCTTCCTTCCTTCCTTCCTTCCTTCCTTCCTTCCTTCTTTCCTTCCTTCCTTCCTTCCTTCCTAGATGTGAGAGATTACAGCATATCTATATATAGAGAGGAGAAATAGCTGGAGCCATGTATTTGAGTAAGCAAAGGGGGATTGGGTCTGTGCACAAAGTGGGACTGGCCTTGGACAGGTGCTGGAAGAGTTCATCCATTGCCCTGGAGAGGCAGTGCAGGTGATGCACAGGTACATACAGGCTGAAGGGAATTGAAAAAGCTCTCTTCTGATGGCTTTCATTTTCTCATGAAAATAAAAAGCAAGGTCATCAGCTGAGAAAGAGCATGGTGGGGGGGGGGGGGGGCGGGCTGGAGGCTTAGGAAGAGGAGATACAGGAGAGAGTCCATCAGGAGAAAGGGGTAGTGAGCAAGTGGGGAATATGGGGCATTGCCAGAAAGTACCAAGGGGTCACTTGATGGTGGGTTATGGATTTTATTTTCAATGCATTCAAGCCATTTTCATGCAGATTAATTTCTTCCTCCTTGGAAATTTTACAACTAAGATCTGTGATCAATTAGGTTCTTTTTCTCTGTGTCACATTAAACAAGAGGTAGCTTCTAGACATTGTGAGGTTATTTTGTTTGCTTTTATTTATTTTATTTTGTATTATAGCCATGAATTATTTTAAGTCCTACTTTCCTGGGTCGACTTTTGGAGATCTAGTTTTTGCCATGTATTTTTAAACTTTGTCCATTTTATTTTATGTTGACTGTGCCACATTTTCCATTATGAATTGACATGATAAAATATGACATAATAATGACATAATGATAAAATATTACCATTTATATGTGCTTTTTATGAGAAGTTTGAGAGTAATTTCCCTCAGATGTTTCTGACCCACTCTATTGTCTCAGATTTATATCTTAAATGATGTAAAATCAAGTCTCCCCTATTCTTTATCACTTTGACTGCCAAGAGAAAGTAAGTGCTGGCCCCAACATACCCTCACGATAAAAAAGGCAGCATCAAAACATTCTGTTTTGCAATTGACTCATGTGGTTAAGAAAGAACATGAGAAGAGGGGAAGGAGAGGGTTATATGCTCATATTCTTTGGAGATAGGAGCTGCCTTGACATCTACTTACTTTTTTAAAAAATTTATTTATTTATGAGAGACAGATTTGTTGTTCCACTTATTTATGCATTCATTGGTTTATTCTTGCATGTGCCTGGACCAGGGATCAAAGCTGTAACCTTGGTGTATCTGGATGGTGCTCTAACCAACTGAGCTACTATTCCACTTTGCTAGCAAACTAAAATTTTTAATATAAACTAAAATGTTTAATACTAATAAAAGGGTAATATGCTAATTAGATCAGATAGACCGGACGTCTTCCAGATGTCCTTCTGGACAAAGCTGCAGTGGCTGCGAGGGCCAAGGAGGGCTGGCAGCCATGGCGGCCGGCAGTGGCAGCAGCAGCAGGGTGATGGGGGCGGCACCTTCCCCTGATTGGCCTGGTTGCCTCTTTCAGAGGGAGGCCAGACTGCATCTTAGGCCCACTCCCTGAGTTCAGTAGAACATCCCTTGAGGGATCCCAGACTGTGAGAGGGGGCAGGCCAGGCTGAGGGACCTCCATCCCATTTCCAGTACATGAATTTTCATGCACTGGGCCACTAGTGTAATGATAAAAGGGTGGTAATAAATTATGTCATATGCCTTCATAGACCACACCCAATCTTCTTCTTCCACCTTCCTTTTCCAAGTGCTAAGGAAGGAGTTTCCTTCTTGTCCCAGAAAGATGAGTGTTGATTGATCTAGTCCAAGCTTGGTAATTCATTCCCCTTGCCAATGATCAGTTTTGAAGTGGACAAGTGACACAAATATGGCCAACAAGACATGAAGGTAAGTTGCCTTGGGCTGAAGGACTTCTGGAAATATCTTTTCTCCCTGATAAAACAGATTGTGAATGAGGAAAGGCCTCCCCTTCTGTCTCATGAAGCAGCTGTGTGAGCAAATGATGTGTTGTTGCAGCAGTCACAATTTGACCCTGAGAAGACAAGCTTGAGAACAAAAGCTGACAACAGTCTGAGAATGGCAAAGCTGAAAGCAGAACGAACCTGGGTCCTGGAGGATGTTGTTGGGTATCTGTGTTAACTGTCTTACTTCTGCACTTCCCATTATATAGCATGCTAATAATAACACAATGAGAAAAAGGAACGTTTAATACATGTTGAGGACTTAATAAATATGGCATCTGGCCACACATTCCGACACACTCCTCATACAGAACCAGGGGGCGGTGAATTGCTGTGAACTGCACGCCTGGGGGCCAGTCCGATGGCCTATAAATTATTAACTCTTTAAGTTTGGTTGTTTTCTGTGCAGACTTGCCTGGGCAGCATTTATCATTTGCTTTTTAATGTTTCCATTGCACTTTGATCATTTACTGGAGAGACATGTGTAGCATATTTTATCATAGTTGATGTTTATGTTTCCTTTAAAATTGTGAATTATTTGAGGATAAGGGTCCTACCTATCCTTGTTATATCTTTGGTGACCACCAAAGTGCCTGGCACATAGAAAATGCTCAATAAATAAGTGCTGACTTGGAGAATTACTTTCTATTGACATGTGTGTGCTGGGCGCATGATGCAGAAGGCCCCCCTGAACTGGGCAGTGAGAAGGGGAAGCAGATTCTTTAGGAAGAGGGAGTTAGGTCAGAGGAACCTAGTAGATTAGCTCTTGTCAAAAGGATACAGTCATGCGGACATGATAAAATTCTGCACTTTGATGATCCAGCAAGCATTCAAGGAGTCATCCCTGTCTCTACTCTTCCTCACTCTTTTTTTTTTTTTTTAAGGGCAGTAAGGATTAACTTATTTATTTATTTACTTATTTTTAATCCTCACCTGAGGATATTTTTCCATTGATTTTTAGAGAGAGTGGGAGAGGGAAAGACAGAGAGAAATATCGATGTGAGAGAAACACACATTGATTGGTTGCCTCCTGCACTCACTTGGGACCAGGGCCCGAGCCAGAGAGGAGCCTGCAACCAAGGTATATGCCCTTGACTGTGCCCTTGACCAGAATTGAACCTGGGACCCTTTGGTCCGCAGACCGTCATTCTAGCCACTGAGCCAAACCAGCTAGGGTTTCCTCACTCTTCATGCTCCCATACATTATGACTTACCTCCAAAATACATCTTGCTCTTTTTTTTTTTTTAACATCTTCAAAGCTATCACCCCCTCCAATCTTCCATCTCTCCCTTCACCCCCTACCCCCATTATCTACACAGGGTCAGAGACATATTATAGAAATGGAAATAATATCCTGCCACACTCATGCTTAGAGTCAAGAGAAATGCCTCTCTGTGTCCCTCTATCCTCTATATCACACTATTTTTGTCCTAGCAGATGTTACTGTCTGATATTACTCATGTGCTTGCCTACTACCCATGTGCCCATTAATTATAAAGGTTCATAGTAGCAGCCTCCTCATCTTGACTGTTTAGGACCAGATCCCTGCACCTTCAATAACACCTGCCATGCAGGGAACATTTAATACATGTTGAGGAGTTAACAAATACGGCATCTGGCCACTATAGGCCATACCCTTGAAGAGGTTTTAAATGGAATCTATATATATATAAAAGCCTAAGCAACCTTTATGACCGGTTGCCATGCTGCACACTGACCACCAGGGGGCAGACTCTCAATGCAGGAGCTGCCCCCTAGTGGTCAGTGCGCTCCTACAGCCAACCTCTCCTAGCCGGCCCTGATCAGCCCCGATTGCAGGCCAGGCTGAGGAACCCCACCAGTGCACGAATTCATGCACTGGGCCTCTAGTTAAATAATAAAGAAAAAACACAGGGAAATGAAGCTGTCCGTTCAACTCATGGACCTCCTGAGCTTGAGCAGGTGGGGCTTTAAAACAACTGGGAAAACAAGAAGAGGAGATTTCAGCCTTATAAAGATGGTATTATGGTGACAGGAGCCACCCAGCCAGTTTTGGGGGGCCCAGTGTGAAGTCAGAGAAGGAATGGGTGATAGTATCCACCTGATACCCCATAGACCTCCTTTTTCTCCATCATATGTCCTGAATCAGCATGACCCCCAGGTGTCATTATTAAAGTCCCTGCTGTCTTTGGCTCTTTAGATTACCTCTGCTTTTTGGGCCTTAGATGCTGAATTGTGTGACTTAAACTCATGGGTCTCCTTAATTTCCCAGTGAGCCAAATAATGAAAAAATGTGCACATTAATGTGCACTCTTAACTAAAACAAATGGTTTATCATTAAATTAAAAAAAAAATCCTAGGAAGTTATAATTTTGAAGTACAATATAAAACTTCAAATACAGTACTTGGCAAAAATAAAACAGCTAACTCAGAAGTTCCAATTTTGTGGTTTCAGTTTATGAAGACTAAAGGTAAAAATATTTACAAGCTACTGATTTACAACAATGAAAGTGTAAGCATCAAGCCATAAAGCAATGATTTATCATTAACTTAAAAATCTCTCATCAAAGCATTTTTTGATGAGAGTTATTTATAGGAACCAGCAGACTGAGGGAAGGCTAGAAGTCAAAAGCTTGGATTCCCAAGTTCTAGTACTTACAAAGCCCTAAACTTCTATGCTTCAGTTTCTTCAGTGTATAAAGTCAGGCTATTAATACCTCTTTCTGATGTGGTTGTTTCATGAAGATCAAATGAAATAATACAGCATCCATTGGAAACAAAGCAAGTGTAATTCAGTGCAAGTAGTACATCTGGACCTACTACTACTACAAAAAACATGAAATAAGACCAGTCAAAAGTGTGGGGTATCAGTCCTGGGATGGAAGGTGTTGCCTATCTACAGCTTATATAGGAAAGGAGGCAGCAACAGCAGGTGCTTTTCCTCAGAACACTTAGCATCCAAGGATTAGCACCCATGAAATTAAAATATAGGTATATGAGTGGGAATTTGTAACATTTATGCAAATATGGCCTCATTAATTTTATACTTGATCACTAACAGAACGATTTGGGTTCAAGAGCACCAGCTCTAGAGTCACATTGCCTAATTCTAACTTGGTGCAACTTAGAGCAAGTTCCTTAACTTTTCTGGTAGCCAGCCTCTAAGATGGCCCGGGAATCTCCGCCACTAGTGTCCATGCCCTTGTGTAATGCCCTCTCCTGCTGCAGCAGGGTTGCTCTGTGTGACCAACAGAATACAACAGACATGATGGTTGTATAGCATTGGCCACACTTCTGAGGCGAGGTCATAAAAGGCACTGCAGCCTCCTACACGGATCCTTCATTCTAAGGGAAGCCTGGTACCCTATGGAGAGGCCCACATGGATGGGAACTGAGGCCTGTAGCTATTTACAGCAATGTGAGAGAGCTTGAAAGTCGATCCTGTAGCCCCAGTCAAGCTTTCAGATAATACCTTGACTGCAACCTCATGAGAGACCTTGACCAGAGCCACCCAGCTAAGCTGCTGCCAAATTCCTGACACAACTATGACATAACAAATGTTTGTTGTTTTAAGTTTCGGGGTAATTCATTGCGCAGTAATAAAGCATTAAAGCAACTTCTCAGTTTCCAAAAGCCATCTGTAAAAATGGAGATGATAATAGTATCCTTTTCAAAGGGTTATTGTAAGGATCAAATGAGAAGTATATTAAAAGCCCTCAGCCCCATACCTGGCACACAATGTTGGCTGTTATTACATCTTTGCATACCTTCTTTTCCACAAGCAAGGTGATCCCACATGCATTTACAGTCACGTTCCCTGTAGGCCTTAGCACTTTGTTAAGCCATAAAATTTCAAGTATATAGATCCAGCTCTAGTCAGTCCCTTTATATGGCTTTCTCTAACCATCAATTGGGCAAAGAGTCTTCCCTTTTTCTCTCTAATCCTTTTTGGGATGAGCAGCAAGATGTCTAAGAGAGAAAAATCAAAGGCACATGCTATGGCTAGGGAACCAAATGCCAAATGAGCTGGCCTGAAAAAGACCAACCCATTGACCTTATGAATACTCAACAATGGTTGACAATAGTTAACTGAGCTAGCTGGAGTCAATGCGAGCTTTCACAGAGCTCACTGTTTAGAAATTGTCCCTGAAATATACAAAGCTTTCATTCAGGTGTATTTCTGTGCATGTAAGCCTGGAATAGATCCTGAACTTCCTCAGGCAAACTTCATAGATGTTATCTTTCTTTCTTTGATTATTCCTGTCTCCTTCACATTTGGGTTTTCTTTTATTACTGATGGATGGGTAAGCAGTCAAATTTCCTATGCACTGCAGAAAGGTACTAGTATTGAGGAAATTTACCGCTAAAGCAGTACAAAGGAAAAAAAGAACAACTACATTTCTATTCCATAATAAAACTCAATAATAAAATCATTTGATAAATAATAAAATGAAGTAATAAATCCATGTGACAAACATTTTAAAAACTCGGCCTATCATATAATTTAAAGGGGGAAATAAAGAGATCAAAGTACTGAATGAGAAGGTTCTATTGCTACTAAGCCATGAGGATTTCTACAATCCATTATGAGTACAATATATGTTTTACTGCTGATTGTCTGGGAAAAGAATGTTTAAATATGTAATATACCTTTTAGCAGGACATTTTGAAATTTAAAACAAAATACAATTCTTTATTATACATAAAGAAGGAGATGAACTTTTAATTTTGCTTAGTGAATGCATAATTTCTGACATCAAGGAGTTTTTATTCTAAAAGACATATGACACTAGTATTAAGTAGGCTTCCCTCCTCCCCCCAACCTAACCCTTTCATTTCCCACACCCTTTCTGGGTGAGTCAAGTTCTGCTGAAGTCATCCTTTCATATGGAAACACTTAACCTTCTCTTAAACCAGCCTCTCAGCAAATGAAATTGGGTTTGCTCATTTCTTCCTCCTTGCTTTTGGCTGTTTATTTCTTTGCTTTCCACATAATCTAGCATTTTGGTTTGTTTTTCTATCAAATGTTTCCTTCATTCTTTCCTTTTCTCTCTTTTTTTCCTTTCCTTCTCATTTATATTTCCACTCTCCTGCCTCACCTCCTCTCTTCCTTCCAGGCATGTATTTGATTTTAAACCTATACTGACGATATGAAGGACATTTCTTGGGTAACAACTCTGGATTCTTTGTAATAATGTGATCCCTTACAGTGGCACAGCCGGAGGAAAGGTATGGCTGATCTAGTGAAAATTCTGTGGCAAGGCAGGCATTGGAACAAGGTGAGCTCCCTTTTCTCCTCAAATATGTAAACTGTAAATGCCATTTAAGAAATATGAGGAACCCTGGCCGGTGTGGCTCAGTTGGTTGAGTATCATCCCATATACACCAAGAGTTCAGTGGTTCAATTCCCAGTCAGACCACCTGCCTGGGTTGCAGGCTCAGTCCCCAGTAGGGGGCATGCAGGAGGCAGCTGATTGATGTTTCTCTCTCATCAATATTTCTCTCTCTCCCTTCATCTCTCTCTAAAATCAATGAAAAAACATATTCTTGAAAAAATATATGAGGAGACTTCAGTGGTGGTATAAATAAAGCACAAAATGAAACCACATCTCCACCTAGTTTCCCAACAGTTGTCCTTAGCCAAGCTCCCCTTACTCCCTGTGTTCCCAAAGATCAAAGTCTAATTATCCTCGTTTCTGAGTAGCTATATAAAGCCTCTCCACTCTGGTCTGTACCGCCAGTCTCCTGGGATACTTCCCCTGATTTCCCTCCAGCCTTGCTCCACTTAAACCCACCTTCCCACTGTCATGATGCCCAAGGGTTCAAGCATGCCCAAAATTCTCCAGCTGTTCTTCATCGCCTACAGGTTACAATCATATCCTTTTCCTGCTGCCCACCTTCCTCTCTTGCTAAGAGTCCTTTTATAATCCCAGATTAGAGCATGTGATCTTGTGTCTCTGTGTTGACATGAAAGGCATTCACTTTCTTTCCAGAAAACCTTACCTCCAGAACCTGAGTTAACCATTCAAGCCTCCCTACATAGGAAGCTCCTTGTGAGAGTTTTTCTCATACTTTCCCAGAGGTATCCTTCTAACCCCAGGGAAGTTTGCTCAAGCCTCACTAACTTGTCCCATTGAGTCACAATCATAGGTCTGGGGAAGACCCTATCAGAGAGGATGTTCTTGAGATATTTGTTCAAATTTCATTTGCAGAAAAAAACTAAGTACTCTTTAAGGGAAATGATAAGATAGCCCCTCCCCGGGCTTCAGGAGTCACTCAACAAAACAAAACAAAACACCAGTAGTTTACCCACCAAACCCCAAGTAAGACAGTTTCACGACCTAAGCCCCTGGGCCATTTCACTGCCCATCCCAAGTGGCTTATAAAAGTCATGTTCCATCCCCTAAGGCAAGTTCTGATAATTACAGTTTTACCTCTCCTTCCTACGCCATGGTGGTGCCTCAGGGATGTTTTGGTTACTTTGATTTGTTTGCATGTCTCTTTCCCACTAAATTTCTATGACCTTCTTGAGGTCAGAGATCTTTATATTTATAAAATTTAATCTTTGTCTTTGCAGCAACTAGTACAGTGCCTGAAACATAATGTAAGATGTGAATATTTGCTTGTATGGATGACCCATCCTTTGGCTTTGTGTGTGTGGTTGTTTAAATATACAAAGTATCATTTTATAAAAAGAGTTAAAGTTCAACAGTTCACAACAGAGTCCAATGTGAGTGAACTGCTGCCTGACATTTAACAGTCTAAAATGGTAGTAACCATTGCTTTAAGTAAGTGAAGTCATTATCAACAAGTCAACATATTCAGTTATTTAACCTTTGGCACCTGTGCCCTGGCACTGAAATTGCTGGACAAACATGGTTTTTGATGGCTCTATAAACTAATTCTGAACAGAAATTTGGATAACGCATCCTCCGTATATAAGCACTAACTACACACTTCCTGGCTGACTACACCATCCAGAGTAGATGCTTCAGCTAGCTGCCCAGCATGTGTAACACTGAAATGAAAATAAATATTTAAAAGGAAAGTTGGGCCGAGGAGACCCAAACTAGCTATTCTCGTGTGCTCACATCAATAGTGCGTATTCCGTTATATGAATGTTTAATATTAAGAGCTAGGACTGAACTGGAGAAGTTGGCCAAGCTGAAGGAAATGAAGGTGGCTTTAAATGAAAGAATCCACCAAGCAACACTGATCCTACCCGTCTCTGAATATCACCATGTAGTACAGCAGCTTCATGATTTAACTCTGAAATACTTACTTCTATAATGTCTGTAAGTGGTCAGTTATGTTCCCGCATCCCAACTTTGAGGGATTTCCATCATTCCTGAAGGGAACCTACCTGGGGCCCTGTGCTCTGTCCTCTCCAAACTGCATTTTGGGGCTTACTTTCTTATTCCCCCACACCCATGTGACATTTTAGATCTTTGAACACTGCCTCCTTTCCTTTGAAGACCACAACCACGAACATTTAAAATTTTAATTTAAATTTAATACAAAAAAAAAATTCCTAACCTGCCCGCTCCAATTTCAGGAAGTACGTGTTGGTTATACATAAAACGACTGCGAGGCTCTTGGAGGGTCAACACTGGAAACCCTGCGGAAGTCCATCTAACTGCTACCCTAGAAGCAGCAGCAACGCCTGGGACGCCTCAGCTACAACCTGTCTGTCACACGGGGCCCAGCCCCCAACAAAATCCCCCGTCCCCATTCCTGTGGTAAAACAGAAGCAGATCCTGGTCTCCAACTGTCTTCTCTCTTTCAAATATGACAAACTTACTGCCTTGGCTCAGCAGAACCGCGGGCACGGTGATGATGGTGACGAGCGCCGCAGTCCCCAGCAGTCCCAGCAGCACCTTCCATTGCGTCTGCAAGCCGGTTAGATCAGTCCAGTTAGATCAAGCCCTTCAGCCCCCGTCTGGGTGAGCGGGTCGGGACCTGGGCTTGCACCCCTGGCAATGGGGTTTGCCGGTGGGCGCGCATTGGCAGGGGGGCACGGTGGGCTGGGAGGATTTGGAGTGAGCCCGTGGGAGGTAGTATGAGCGGTCGCCCTTGAACTTGTGGCCTCTGAGCACATTACCCTTTGCTTCTGCTACGCCTGCACGTCAGAAGCCCAGTGAGAGTTCTGGCGTGCCTTTTATGGGTGGCTCTCCGGGTCGTCCGAGGCTGAGCGCCCTGGTCTAGCCGAAACCCCGCAGGTCCAAGAGTGAGAGCAGAGACCTAGAAAATCCCTTCACCTGTCAGAGGGCGGCCCTGGCGCTGCTGCCTAACGAGAGCCCTGGTTCCGCTCCGAGGGATTCAGGGGAGCATTTGGGGAGAGTTTGGTGGAGAGGCACCTACAACTCGACCCTGGGGTTGGGGGAGCGGGAGGCGCGCTACTCACTCACCTTCATCGTCGGCGGCTCCTCGGAACCGAGCGTCGGTCCAGAGCGGGGAGGCAGCAGAAGTCAGACTCGCGGCCCGGACGCGCGTCTAGCTCCGCCGCTCCGCTCCCCGCCGGCCGCGGAGTCACTCGGCGCTCCCAAGTTTCGGACCCAGTTAAACATTAGCGAGGGCCCGGCCCGCTAGGTATAAAGGGCTGCGGGACAAGCTGCGGGAGAAGGCGCGTCGCCTCCGGACACTGCCATCCCGGCCGGGGGGCGCCAGAGAGGCACCTCCCCTGGGCTGTGCGGGGCGGCAGCCAGGGTGCGCACCGTGCGGGGCCCGGGGACTCACGCGAGCGGGTGTGAGACCTCTATGGGGAAACGCTGGCGCCCGGCATCGGACGCGGCGTCTTAGGCCGCCAACGCAGGGGCCAGGGTCTGTTTTATGAGAAAAGAGCCTTGGAGCTGGGCTCCTGCAACCTCGCCTGGCAGGCCGAGCCCAGAGAGGGCATGGGGCTCTGCAAACTCACCCAGCTCACTGTGAACAGCTGCGAGTAAAACCCAGGCCTCTATCTCTAGCCAGTGAAAGGTGTGTTGGGGAGGAGTGGGCTGTTTAAGCTTCTGGATGGCAAAGGGAGGCAGAAGGTGATTGTTCACATAGGAATGAAATTTAGAGGCTAAGGATTTGGATTCACCCTCAACAAGGAATTTCTGGCTGGTTTTGCAGGCTTACCTTTTCATCAAGATGCCAAAAATAATAACACTAACTCGGGTGTGGAACCTCCTCCCCCCCGCACCCACCCAGGCGTTGCTCTAAGCATTTGCTGTGTTTATTTTACAGGAAGGAAGTCTAGGTTCAGAGAGTTTGAGCCACTTGGCCCCTTCACGCAGCTAGGAAGTCGTGGAGTCTGAATTGAGCCATGTTCTTAACCACTGGCCGGATGGCCGCTTATCTTTCAGTCTTGCAAAGATTTGAAGAAGAGAAAACAATCAAGTGTGGCTCTGCCTTTTCCCAGCTCCCCATTATGCCCTGTAGTTTCGTTCATTCGTTCGTTCATCATCCATCCATCCATCCATCCATCCATCCATCCATCCATCCATTCATCTCCACATCCTCCCAATTATTCCATCCATTTCACTAATATGTGCATGGCTGCGACGTAGCAGACTCTCTTTTAGAAGCCGAAGCGGAAAAGTGGAACAAGACAGTTGAGGTCTGTGCACTTGGCACTTTCAGTATAAAACACACAGGTACACATTTGTGTTGTGGGCCCCTCTTTGCTCATTCTCTTGAGAATGTGCTACTCTTTACCTTCTAAAGGCCTCTTCAGTTTGCTCACTGCTGTTGAAAAACAAAGCCTCTCTGTCCATAGTTAAAAATGCAAAGTCCTATGGAGCATTAAAACACACAGACACCAAGGGGGTGAGGGCATGAGTGGGGGGGGGGGGGCGGCAATGGAGCGATAAGGACACATATGTAATACCTTAATCAATAAAAAATTAATAAAAACAAAAAATGATTATGAATAAATTCAAATTTACAATCTTTATCTCCATTCCAGACTTAGCTTCTACTATCAGGGATCATTTCCCTTCTTGACCACTATGCTTATGATACATACATACACTCATCCACACCTACCTCCAGAGGCTCAAACTGAACTCTGTCTTCTCCAATACCCTTGGCCCACCCTTCTCTGATTACCTCTATCTTCATTAAAAGTATCTCCAGTCACAGAAACTGAAAACTTTAGTCATCTCAGGTTTCCTCTTCTTGTCTCACTCACTTCATCACCAGTACCTCACCAATGCTGCCTTTACCAGTATCTCTCAAATCCATCCCCACCTCCCTCTTCCAACTGCTGGTAAAAGTATGTCAATAGCAATATTGTTACTGGAGCCTGTGGGCTGGAGCGGTGAAAACTGAACGTCTAACAAAGACGAGAGGGAATAGTGCCATATTGGGAGCTCAGTGTCAGCCTCTGCTCTCACCAGTTTGTACACTCAGCAATGGAGGAAGGAAGCTACAGCTTCGGGGTGGGACATGCATGCACTGAGCTATGCTTAACCTCCAGGCCCACACCATGGAGCTCTGGGGAGGCTGGGGAAAGGTTGGGTACCATCCAAGGAACTTATCATCTAGTTCTGTGGAGGCCATGGCATGAGACACATGTCTTCACACTTGATGCCCACTTCAAAAAATTCTTTCACATATCTCCCTCACTCAGACCATTGTCACCAGTCTTTCAATCTTTTTTTTTTTTAAGTCTCTAGGAAAAAGCTGGCCAACACATTAGCCACCACTTATGAGTCAGTGTAATCTTATATTAGGCCATCTCTCTTTCCATACAAAATGGAAAAACAGGTGTATTACTCAAAGTTCTATTAGGAAGATTTCTTTTTCTATGGTATCTCAGGGTATCCCTGAGTGTATGTATGTATGTATCATAAGCTGTGATGACTTAATGACTGGTTCCAACTTACTTTGCAATAAGGCCCACTCTTTTCCCTCCTCTGTTGCTTGGTTATGTGGTATTCCCCATGAAAGTACTAGAATGTGTGGAGGGAGAGACACTGAGACAGTGGAAGTGGGTACCATGGAGTCCGAATTCTCTGCTCATATGAACTTCTTGTGCCTCTGGGACACTTGGGTTTATCTCCTATCACTTATAGATGCCATTTCCACTTAATAATGGGATGCTGCTGAATATGCCCAACTATCATTTGGTGGATCAGGTAACGATCAGTTTATTATGGGTAGTTCAGGTTGTACAGTTACTTGTTATGGGTTGAACTGTGTCCCCTCCAAAAAAGATATGTTAGACTCCTAATCACCAGTATTTTAGAAAGTGACCTTCTTTGGAGATTGGATCTTCACAGAAGTAATCAGGCTAAAAGGAAGTCATTAGGGTGGACTCTAATCCAATATGACCAGTGTCCTTATTAAAAGGGGAAATTTGCACACACAGACACACATAGAGAGGAGATGAGGTGAAGAAACACAGGGAGGAGGCAGTCTTCAACAAATGCAGGAGAGAAGCTTGGAACACATCCTTCCCTCACAGGCCTCAGAAGGAACATTGCAACCTTGTCAATCCCTTGGTGCTGGACTTTCAGCCTCCAGAACAGTGAGACAATACACTTCTGTTGTTTAAGCCACCCAGTTGGCAATACTTTGTTATGATAGCCCTAGCAAACGGATATGCTTGGTGTTCCATGATCATGTTTTCAGACTCTACCAAAACCTTGCAGAGAGAGAGGAGCCGAGGGGGTGGGGGATGGTTTAGAAAAGTGAAGATGAATAAAAGGTACAAACTTCCAGTTATATATATAAAAAAAAAAGCCATGGAGATGCAATGTACAGCTCAGGGAATATAGTCAATAATATTGTAATGACTTTCCATGGAGACAGATGGTTACTAAACTTAATGTGTTGATCACACCGTCAGGTATGTAAATGTCGAATCATTATGTTGTACACCTGAAACTAATATAATATTGTGTAACTATGCTTTAATTAAAACATTTTAAAATAAAACACAATCAATTCTGGGGAAGCAGCACTGGGGGCATGGGCTAGGCAGAGGGAAAAGAAGGACACAAAAATAGAAAGAAAGAAGTTGATTTTCATACAGTGAATAGTCATTGGTTGTTGTAGCCATCAGCCAAGAAGAGCCCCCAAAAATTTGGGGTATTTTACTATATATCAATAGGTAACAAATAAGTTTTTTAAAAAATGGCCTGGCTTTATTCTAAAAACGTTAAGCATATCCTCTCTGATTCTTCTATTGGGGTTTACTTGAGGCTCTATAACATTTCTCTGGTTGCCACAGACACCTCTGGCAACTATTGTGTCTCCTAGGTCATTAGAATCCCAATATCAGGGCAGCTTGCACTATAGCCTGGACCTAGGGAGCCCTCTCTTGCTCCAGGCTCCATTCAAAGCAGACAGCCTTATAGGTTACTGACCAAATGGGTTGGAGAAGCACATCCATTTGTGGTATATGGTGTCTCCAAAATCCAGAGTTCTGGCAAACATTGTCCCGCTTGTGGTGGGCATATAAGGTGTAGTGAATTCACTTTCATTTAGCAGGAATATCCTGACATGTTCTAAACCACGGGGTGCCTTGAAACTTTCAAAAATCTTCATGGAATTTATCCTCTACCATGTGTCCACATTTATCTTACTAAAGCATTTAAGGAATTTGCTACTTATGTACACCAGGGCAAATTAGCATAATGGCACCGATGTAATGGACCAATGTGATGTTCTATGGGATATCAAGATGATCAAGTTTTCAATAGACTATGTTATAACAGAGAGCAAGAGAGTTGGTTTAGCCCTTAAGTAAGTTGGTAAAAATAAACTGTTGCCTCTTCCAGGTAAAGGCAGACTTTTTAAGTTGGTCTTTATTAATTAAACTCATGGGAAAAAAGTGCCCATCAGTTTAGTAGCCCCAGATACCAGGGCTGCATTGTTTGACCTCATAAAGTTACCATACCTGAGACGGCAGCTGAGATTGATTCATAATAATTTCCCACAATCCATTTTACTTTGTACAGGCTGAACAGGAAAGTTCATTGAGTGTGGGATAGGAAACCAACACCCCTGCATATTTCAGAGTTTTAGATTAGTGACACTAACCTCTGTATTTGCCCAGAAATGCAGTATTATTTTGGTTCACCATATAGTTGTAGTGGGACAGTGCCAGGGGTTTCCATGTGGTCTGTCCTGCCACAGTCTCTCTCCATGGGTCAGGAGAATAAATGAGCCAAAGAATGCAGGTCAACCACAGAAGCTGGATAATTCAAGCAAATAATTTCTCTCCCAAAGCCTCTAGAACAGTGATTCCCAACCTTTTTTCGGCCATGCCCCACCTAAGCATCTCTAAAATCCTGACCCCCCCACCCATGACATAATAATTCTTATTATTTAGAAAGTGAACTCCCATTCACATGGAGGAAGCCTAAAAGGCCATTAACTTGGTCTAAACAAGCTTCCAAAAAACATGGCATCCATGAAAGAGAAAAATAAAAGAATGAAAGTACAGTTGAAGTACTGAGGAAGAAATCACTAAGAAATTGTTTTAAAAAATAATAATATGAAGTGATATAAAAATAACAAATAAAGTTTCAAAGCATATAATAGAGAATTGAAATGCATAAATATGTCACTATATATACATATATGCTGTATATGAGGCCCCTAGAACCATAAGAAATGCAAAAAAAAAATCACTGTTAATAATTCTTTTGAATTGCCCCCCTTAAAAATCAACTTGCCCCCCTGTGGCACATGCCCCACATTGGGAACCAGGGCTCTAGAAGGAACTTTAGTCGGACCTGTTTCAGACTTCTGACCGCCAGGACTATAAGATAAGAATTAGTATAAACCAAAGGCCGGTATTTAAGAACTCTTGGGAGGTCTCAGCTTGTCCCATTTCACAGGACATTTTCAAACTTAGTTTTAAGTTATGTGTGCTTCTAAGGAAGTCTTGGAAGAAGACATAAGATATGTACTGTGGCAGCACTGCAGGCTCCTTCCTCAAAAAGATCTGGTTTCCATTTCAAACAAGGCATTCTGGGCCTATGAAGTGATTCGAGTTTGAGACTTGATGAGAGGCCATGAATTTATATATTATAACAACTTAAGAGAGATTTCTGCACCATACATTATTTTTATGAGTGTTTAAATCAAGCCATAGTTTAGAATGCTGCCCATCTATTTCCTTCTTAAGTACCCCAGGATAAATGAACCACTGCCACTGCAGGTCAAACACTCTTGATACAAGAGTTATCCCTGCAACCCTCTGTGGTAATAACCCCTATAAAGAATATGTGACTTGGAGGTGGGGGTCACCTAGAATGAACTGTTGACCTGGAGGGATAAAGCCAAAAGCACAAAGCAACTATAAAGCAAAAAGAATAAATACTTTAGTCTCTTTTTCTTTGTCTTCAATACCTTGCTGGTACCTTTTCTTGATTGAACCCAATTAAAGGTGGCAGGTAAAAGATCCTTATTGCCCGGTTGGCATGACTCAGTGGTTAAGCATCAACCTATGAATCAGGAAGTCATGATTCAATTCCCGGTCAGGGCATATGCCCTAGTTGTGGGCTCAAAGCCCAGTGTGGGGTGTGCAGGAGGTAGCTGAGTAATGATTCTCTCTCAGATTGATGTTTCTCTCTCTCTCTCCCTTCCTCTCTGAAATCAATAAAATATATCTATACTAGTAAAAGAGAAACATGCAAATTGACCATCACTCTGCTACACCCACCAGCCAATCAGGAGTGAGTATGCAAATAATGCAACAAGATGGCAGCGGCTATGGAGCTAGAGTGAGCAGGAGGCTTGGGTTGCCCCCGGTGATGGAGGAAGCCAAGCTTCCCACCTGCCCTGGCCGGCCCTGGCCTCTGCTCAAGGAGGCACTGAAAAAAAAGAAAAAGAAAGGAAAAAAGGAGGGGCTGAAAGCTTGGGTCACCAGGGCCTGTGGCCAGCCTGCAAACAGCCATCAGCCCCTCACCCAGGCTGGCCAGACACCCCAGTGTGGTCCCCCATCCTAAAGGGGCTGTGGCCAGCCTGCAAACAGCCATCAGCCCCTCACCCAGGCTGGCCACACCCCCATGGCCCGATCCCTGTAAATGGGCAGTTGAACATCTCTTGAGGGGTCCCATATTGGAGAGGGTGCAGGCTGGGCTGAGGGACACCTCCCTACCATGCACGAATTTTGTGCACCGGGCCTCTAGTATATATATATATATATTTTAAAAGATCCTTATTAATCTTAGTCTCAATCTTATTTTAATAGAGGATGCTATCTGCAGCCTCCTAAGGCACTAGATAGGGAACATAAGGGTGAAGAATGTATGAGAGACCAGATGAAAACTAACTTGATAAGTAGCCCAACACCATTATAGAAAATATTATTTGCTAAACTATCTCTTCATGAAGATTGGAAATTTTCCAATTATTTTATCTTTCTTCCCATCTTTCTCTCTGTATTGCCTAATAATGTGCCTGGAACACATCAGTAGTCAATAAGAGTGTATTGAGTAAATTAAAAAAGTGAAATGATAAATGAAGAAAAAATAACATCAGATCTTTCTCTGTGTTCTTGGGGACTATAATTAGAGGCTTGTAAGAAATGGGATCTTACACTGGAAAGAAGGAAAGAGGGAGGATGGCGTGGGAGTGGGGAAGGCACTGATGAGGAAGCTGAACAGATCTCACTCCTTGCCTTCCACTCTGGAAGATAAGCATAGTGTGTTTTTTTGAATTTTTTATTTTTTCTCCTTGGACACTTGCCCTTCAATCAGGGAACTCTGTCCTTGCTATATTAGGCCCTGAAAAAATCAGACTTTGCTTTTGTTCTCAGTTAGATGGTCTTTGTTAATTTCCATATAAGAAGTGAGGATGCAGCCATGAACATGTTTAAAAAGACACCCCAGGTAATCCTCTCATTTCTCCCTTCCCGCGTTTCAGGAGCAAGCACGGTTCATTCATTCATTGGTTTCTGCTTTTTCCCAACCCCACCAAAGGCTATTATAACATTATTTATTTTGTCCTTTATCAACCACACTATCTTAATAATTTTAATGATGTGTCCACATTCATTAGCCATTTGACTACAACAGTTATAATATTCAACATATGATAAATATTTTAGAAAACGAAAAGAAACATTTTGAGTATTACTAGCTGTTTATTTATAGTTAGCTTTGGTTCAATAAAGGTTAACATTTATTGAGATGCTACTTTGCAGACAGTGTACTGAGAATATCTTGGTGAACAATCAGGCCCATCACTGAGATAATAATGCTTACAAACAAGTTAACAATTACTAATCCATCTACTAGTAAGCTTGCTAGGAAACCCCAGATCAAACCATTACTAGTCTCCAAAAATCATTTTTTACAGGAGGCTGAGGGAGGAGAGTGGAATTCCCAGAGGATACCTGAATGCACTAGGCTGTGGATCTGATGTTTTTACTGAGGAGGTCCTCTTGGCTCCTTCCTGGAGGTGTCCTCCTTCTTTCGGTCTCTTTCATTGTCTCTTCTAAGCCAAGTATCCCCTTCAAACCAGTCCCCTCAGACAGAGACTCCACCTCTCCACCCGCCTCTACTCTCAAACGCCACCCAGTCTGATGAACAGACTTGATTAGAGGTTGACATGATTGACATAGGCATTTTATCTGTACTTTTGGGGCCAGAGGTTCTTCCTGATTCTTAAAAGTTGTACCAAATACACCCCGCACACACCTCCATCACTGCCCTTACCATATTATGTCAAAATGACTATTGACTTCCTTCCAAAATGACTATTGACTTCTTACCCTGTGGCAGACATGCTTTATTAATGCAGCAGACATGCTTTATTAATATTTGTGTTTCCAGAAACTACAACAGTGTTGGGCTGGAGTGAACTCACCCAAGCCATGAACACAGAAACAAACGTTTTTTTCAAGCACTCAATATAGCCCCTGGAAAGCATCATGGAGAAGAGAAAAAGGCAAAGATTAAAGTCAGACAAGCCTGGGTCTGTCATCCAATTATTATACGCCTGTGGGTCTTTTCTTTTAAGCCATTTCACAGAGTTAAGGGAATTTAATGAGATAATAACTGAGTAATCTCAGCTACTACTTGCCGCATTCAATGGTATCTATCTGCTGATGATTTCCCCACATATCTCTTTAGATGGGATTCTCTTCTGGATTCTGAGTCACCTGGATGTCCTGGCCTGGATGATTCAGAGGCCTATCAAAAGCAATTTAACCAAGAGTCAGTTAATCATTAGTTATTGCTGGCACTACCCTACTCATACCACCCTCCCTCCCTCCCCCCCACACACATACCCCAAGTATGATCCTTTTTCATCATGTCCCACCTCAGTGAGAGGAATCGCCTGCCAGGTTGTCCAAGCCAGAAACCCAGGAGCTCTCCCTGTTCTACTTACCCCACACATCTCCTCTTCAATATCTCTCTTATTTCTCCACATCCCTCTAAGCTTCACCCTTGTTCAGGCCTTCCTCTCTTGTGGTTCAGATCACTGCACCAGCCTCCTCTGACTGGCCTCTTGTCTTGTAATTTCACTTCAGTGCAACCTCTATTATCTTCCTATTTAAAAATGTGGCTTCCCTGCTGCAGAATGAAGTCCATTCCTGGTCTCTCTCAACTTTCCTTTTCACTGTTCCTCCCCAACCTTCCACACCTCCACTAAGCTACTTGCATTTCTAAGAATTGCTGTCTTTCTCCTTTGCTTCCAAAATTTCAAACACAATGTTCCCTCTATCTGATATTTCATTCCCCTTGTTTTTCTGCTGGCTAAATCCTAGTCAACCTTCCTGACTCCGGGGCCATCTCCTCTAAGAAGCCTTACCCACCTCCTGTCTCAGGGAAGTGCATTGCCTCTGTGCTCTCTCAGAGCACAAATAAATGATAATTCATTTGTGTCTCTTCCTTCTGAAGGCCAGGGACTGGGCTTTTTCTACCGTTATTCCCAGCAACTAGCCTGGCATTTGGCGCATAATAAAATTGTTGATCTTGTCTCTCTAGATGTTCATAGCCACTTGGGTTCTTTTTCTTTTAGACCTTGCTTCCAGCCTACTATGCACTGACACACTTTGCTGCGTGTGGATTTTCAGTGTGTAGAAAAAAATCTGGCCAGCTGCTGCTTGACAGCTGGAAAAACAGAGCTGCGCCGGAGCCAAACAACTCCGTACCGTATCGCAGAAGTAGGGAGGAGAGCCTCTTGCCTCAAGAGGCCGTGTGGGCGGAGGGCTGAATCATCGAGTTCTTTGAGTTCCTTGGAAAAAAAGGTAATCAAAGGAATATTACACAACATGGAGAAATAGGAGAATAAGCAGACATGAAAAATGACTAAAATGTTGAAAACGAAAACAAACGAGGCTAAAAATAGTTGAGATCAAGTTGGGACAAGAATAAACTGTGGGTCAATGTTCCAGTGCCCTAGAGAGCCGCGCGTGAGCAGGCTGCAGTTTGAAAGATGCTGAACAGATGTTCGCAGTCCTCTTGGAGGAGAGGAATGTGCGCGAGGCATAGCCAGCCCTTAGAGGAGCAGAGAAGGGAAACGACAGCTTGGGCTTCGGCAAAACATTGTGAAAGGATGTCCTCACGTTCCACCTAACCCAGGCCGAGGGGAAGGGGGTGCATAAGTTAAGGATAGTGTTTCCTAGGTAGTAGGTATATTTTGAATTGTTCTTTTCCAGGAGATTTAATATTCCAATCAATTTGAAAAGTGCATTGCAAATTTTTTCTAGAAATTTTGAAAACTTAGGGTGGAACGGGGTGTGTGTGTGTCAGGGGAAGGGAGGCAGGTCAGACTTGGCTAGTCACCTAAACAAACAAAAAATTCTCAGCTCCAATCTCTGGCTTGTTTGGCAGCTAACACTTGAGAGATAAATTGGCATAGGAGAGGGAGTGTGGACGAGCTGCCTACACAGGCTATGCCTCATCTTTTTTGAGCAGCACATTGCCAGCAGTGTTGCAAGGATTGCAGAGGTACACACAATAACTAAACAATTACTGAAGGGCACGCAGTAGGCTCCACGACTGGGCGCCCGGCTATCATTAGTATTATTTGTCACTAGCATTATTTTCTTCATTTCCTGGCTAGGATTTCTGAAGATATTACCCCACCATGAGAAAAACTCTGATTTAGGTAGATCTCAAAGTCAGAAGAGCTTATGATTAGAACGAAGGGACTGAATTTTAGCCCGTCTCTGGCTAAAAGGGGGTTGGGGGAGTATTTTATTCAACAGTTTGTTCCATAGCCCCTATTTGGGCTGTTAAGGGAGGTGCCATATAAGTGTATGGTAATAATTAGTGCCTTGAGGGAGGAGGGGAACTGTGTTATAGGATGTTTTCTAATTCTTTCATATACATTCATCTTTTCTGCCCAAGAAGAATGTGCACATTTTATGGGAAGGGACCATGTCTTTTAATCTGCATTTATAACCTTTCTTTTCTTTTCTCAAAGTTTTCAGGAACTAAAAATGCACACATGGATCAAACAAATCCAGAAATTTAAGCTACTTGTATTGCCAATCACATGTAGAATTTCATAAATATAATTCATAAAGTATACATGGCAGGTTTTCTTTCTACCCAATGATTCTGTCTAACACTAGATATGCTACACATAGTAGCAAACTATGGAACCCTGGTTCCTATGGAGATCTCCACCAGGCAGGTCTGACCTCCTTCCTGGATCAAGGGTGCAATGTGCCTGCATCCCTACCCCCAAGGTCCTGCTGACCTTACGGCTGCTTTGAAGTAGAAGTGACCAAGGCATTCTCACTTTTGAGGGGGAGTGAAATAAAACTGTCTGGACAAACCAGTTTCTCCGAGTAAAGTCCACAATCTTCCTGTTCTCCCAAGAGGAGCCTCTGCTTCCCTTATACTCTATTGAAGGCATAGCTGGTGGACAGTTTACAGCAGCTTTCTCCTCTCTATTGTTTTGAAAGGCATTGATTAATAAGTAGGTCATTTATGCTTTGCAATTATCCTTTGAACTTTTATTCAAACACATAATTTACTGTCAAACAAGCCAGTTTTTATTATTTTAGTGAAAATCATAAATTTAACTCAAACATACCTTGAATTAGGTTTCCAGACCTCTTATCTACCCAGTCATTCCTGTTAGAAGTTAATTTTTATGGATGGGTGAACTACTTTAACAAGTGGTGAATGGAGTGTATGTTATAAAGATGTTACTTTTAGACATTCACTTATGATTTGGTGAACATTTGCTAATTTCACCTGATAATGGAAAGGGGTAAAAAACACACACGATGTATGCAAAGATTAGCTTTGAACCATGTGAAATTGCTGATCCCTGGGCATTTTGATCTATGGTATGACAATTTAATATAGTTCAACCTAATATGTCTGTGGTTTATTCATAAAACAACACATTCTACACTATGTCAATATAAAATTGACATTGGAACAGTAACATAGAACATAAGCTCAAAAGAAGATAAGGAGATAAAAAAATAAGTTCAAAAATTGATTTAAATACAGCTGCAAAGTAGGAACATGATAGCAACTTCCACACCATAGTAGACCAGTAATTGATGAAAGAAGACCCAATTATGTTTTGTACCCAGTAGTTAAATATTAGTTGTATAATGATAAAAATATATTAGTTTACTATAAATACTAAAATCAATAATGTTTTATGAATTAACAATTGTGTTGTCAGAGGTGAATTGTGTTGAGGAGGTTTAGGAAATCTTCCTTTATTTCACTAAAGATTATGTATTTTAATAAGTAATGCTTAAATTTTAACTACCGTACATGTGAATAAACAGTGTGAATGCATAAAACATATAAAAATTAATTAGTAAAAATAGTTAATAATAATTTTAATTAACTGTTATAATGAGAATCCAAGAAAGGTGCACAATGGTGCTTTGGGCAGAGCTCCTATCTTTGAAAAGTTTATAGTTTGTTTTACTTTCTGTGCATTGGGAAACTATCTACATTAATAAAAGAGAAATATGCAAATTGACCATACCGTCATGATGTCCACCAGCCAATCAGGAGTGAGTATGCAAATTAACCCAACAAAGATGGAAGGTTAATTTGCATACACAGATGCCGAGTGGCCGGGGGCAGGACATAGGCATTCAGTACTGCCCCAGCTTCTCTGGGCCTCTGGACAGTGTGGGAAGGCGGAAAGGAGGCTCCAGGCCAGAGCGAAGGCAGAAAGGTGGCTCTGGGCCAGAGCAAAGGCAATGCCAGCAGCCAGGGGAAGGAAGGCCCATTCTTGCATGAATCTTCATGCATCAGGCCTCTAGTATAGAATAATAGAAAGAACACACTTTTTAATTAGATATGACTTTATATTCCAGCTTTACAATTTTCTAGCCTTGTGAATTTTAGTAATTTATCCAACTTTCCTGAGACTTAACATATGAAACAGTATAGGGATGAAAGATGCCTATCTTATAGAGTTCTTCTAAGTGCTGAAATGAGGCTCATCAAACAGCCTATCTAATAAAGAGGGAATATGCTAATTGACCACCACACCCTCACAAAGATGGTGGCACCCACAGCCAATAAGGAGGGAATATGCTAATTGACTGCCACACCTTCAAAGATGGCTGTGCCCACAGCCATAAGATGGTGGTGCCCAGTCCCCTCAGCGCCACACGCTTGCCTCTGGAGTTCCCCAGTCCCCTCAGCTCCCCAGCTGCCCAGCTGCACAGGCAAGCCTTGGATGACGGTTGCCCAGCTGACGCCCAAGGCTCAGGCAAACCTCGGATGGTGGCTGCCCAGCCACCCAAGGCTGGCCCGAGACGCAGGCAAGCCTCAGATGGTGGCTGCCCAGTCAATGCCTGAGGTGCAGGCAGGCCTTGGACGGAGGCTGCCCCGCTGCCCAGGGCTGGTCTGAAGTGCAGGCAAGCCTCGGATGGAGGCTGCCCAGCTGCCCAGGGCCGGTCTGAGGTGCAGGCAAGCCTCGGATGGAGGCTGCCCAGATGCTCAGGGCTGGCTCAAGGGGCAGGCAAACCTTGGATGGTGGCTGCCTAGCCGCCCAGGGCTGCCCGAGGCTCAGGTAACCAGGGCCGGCCGAGGCTTGCGCTGCCAGCAGTGGCAGCAGCAGAGGTGTGATGGGTACGTTGCCTTCCCCTGATAGCCGGGTCTCCTCCAGCCCCTGAGAGGGGGTAGGCTGGGCTGAGGGACCCCTCTCCAGTGCATGAATTTTCATGCATCGAGTCTCTAGTGTACTATAATAGGCTCTTGAAAATGTTGGCTTCTGTTCCCAACATGCAGCTTAACTTCCACTTAATAGGAATCTCTGCTCACCTTTCCAGGGGTTTTGAAATGCTCCTCCCTCATGTATGTGATCAGAAGCTCATACAGTTATAAAAACATATTGAGAAGAGGATAAGAGAGTTTATATTTATTAAAAAGAATATTTATAAATATTATAAATTAATTAAATATGTATTTGCCAAGAATTTATAAATGTTTAAATCATTATATGTCAAATAGCCTATCTTACTATATAAAATAAGTAAATTTAAAATTGGATTTCAATGGACAGGACTCAGTTTTATGGCGTGGGGTTCAAATTAAATTGTATAGGCATTAATTTAAATATTAATTGTTTGCAACTAAATAAACTCAAAATTTTAAAATTTGAATGTATATTTTAAAATATAATTGTGTTTTATACTTAGTAGTAACATAACTTTTAAAACAAAATTTTCTCTAAATAATTACAGTAATTATTCATTTTACTGGCTTGTGTAATGAGTTAAGAGATATGCAGAAAAAAGGATCTAAGAACTACTTAATTGCTCTTCTTCTTCTCTTCCTCCTCCTCCTCCTCCTCCTCCTCCTCCTTCTTGTTATTTGGTGAAAGTCTATACTCTAAACTAGGACACGACAGAGTATGTTGAGATAGCCTTATCTTCACAAAATGTATATAGTTCATAGCTAGTTTTACATGTTTTCTTTGCCGGCTGCATTATGGTTGATCATGGCCAAGTGTTTTGATGCTGTTGGTTTAGCTCTCAAATGAAATTGGATCCTGACAGCAAAGTTCAAGAAGTATTGTCGGCTTTTCTGCATAATTTAGAAGCATCTCCAAAGGCATATGTACTATTGCCCTGGCAGACATATACATGAGTACAGTATAACACCTCCATCCTCCATGCTTGGCAAGTTAATGTGGATGTTCATTTTTATAGCCGCTAACTTATTAGCTGTGGATTAGGTTGTCATTTTGTGTGTTACATTTCCAAGCATAGGAAGTGTGAGTAAGTTCTAAGACATGTGAAATGAGGGATCAGCTTGCAAAAGCTGGTCTTGAAGGCATCAGAGAATAGGGATAAGACTTCATCATGTGGTTCATAGAGCCTGCCAATTCTTTGATTGACAGCTCTCTGTATGGCAAATCTTGAGGGATTGGGTATTTAAATCTAATTACAAAAAAGTGTGATAGAATACTAAAAACCATTCAAGGAAACTGGAAGTTTCATCAGTAATATTTCTCTATTAATCTCATATACAGGATAAAATATGATTGACAAGATGCATACAAATAGTGTAAAGGAATTTAGGAAATCAGCACAAACCTGAAAGAAAAATTTTAAACCATGTGCCATAAATATGCCCTTCTTTATAAGTTAAATTGTCTATAATCATATACACAAAATGATTAAAATTAGCTTTATAAATAAGATATAATCTAACTGGTCTAAACATCTAAAATCTCAGTAACAAGATCCAAACAAACAAAATGTAGTATAAGTAGCCGCTTTCCTTAGGAAAGAAAAATCACAAGAACTTAATAGATAAAAAAAAGGATCAGATTTTTCAAAAGATATAAATAAAACAAGTATAGAGATAAATTTTAAAAAGTAAAAATTGAGAGACATTCAAGAATGCCAGTTATGCTCTTGTGTATTTGTATCTTTGTAATTCCTTATTTAAAAATATTTTTATTGATTTCAGAAAGAAAGGGAGAGGGAGAGAGAGAGATAGAAACATCAATGATGAGAGGGAATCACGGATCAGCAGCTTCCCGCATGCCCCCACTGGGGATTGAACCTGCAACCCCGGCATGTGCTCTGGCCAGGAATCGAACCATGACCTCCTGATTCATAGGTCAACACTCAATCACTGAGTCACGCTGGCTGGGCTGTCATTTCTTATTAATTTATTACTTCAATAAGCAGATTAAGGGACTACCATGGTTCAAAACCTTTGCCAAGTGCAGAGTTTGAAGATAATGATGGCAAGGTCAGATCAGAGTCCAGCGGGAAAGCACTCATAAAAACAGTCATACAATAGAATGTCATTCAAGTAAAATAAAAAACCTGGTATCTTCTGTTTCCCCAACACCCATAGCCATTCTCCACCCTTCTCTACCTTGCTCTTTTCCCTAGAGCGGCTGATTTGTATGAACTGCATTAATGGGTTCCTTTGCCCTTTGGCTCTGGTTGGGATCTGCTAATGGGGACAGAGGAAGGGAAAAGTGTGAGGTAAAGTATCAAAACTCCTGGCTCCTTTCACAGTGGGCTGCCTGCATCTGTTGTCCAGTCACAGTTCATTTCAGGAAATGTCTACAAATTACTCACATGGATGTACCGTCTGTTTCCAAGCAGGCCCTGCCTGATACTGTGGGAACACATAGGAAGGAATCCTATGGGGAATCTAGAAAGACTCCTTAGAGCAAGTGGCACTTGAGCTGGGTCTTCAAAGACGAGTAGGAGTTTCTGAGGAGATGGGGGAGTTCAGTGTGCCTGGAACACAGGGCAAATGCATGAAAGGCGGGAAGGAATTGAGACAAATGTTGGGGTGGATTGTGAAGAGCCTTATGTTTTCTATAGAGATGTTTGGACTTAATCCACAGATAATAGGCAATAGCTTATTTTGGTGGGTTTTAAAAAGGAGAAGGTAGCTGATAACAGTATAAAGCAGTGTTTCTCAACGCTAATTATTACATGCATTCTTTGAATGGAAGTATTTTTTAAGAACTATTTTAGCTATTTTAATGAATATTTATTTGTATTCAGTAAAATAGCAGGATACAAAATACATACCCAGAGTTCAGTTGTATTTTTATACACCAATAATGAACTATCAGAAAAAGAAACTACTAAGAAAAGAATCCCATTTATAATTGCATAAAAAATATCTAGGCATAATTTAACCAAGGATGTGAAATACCTATACTTTGAAAATTGTAAGATACTGAAGAAAGAAACTAAAGAAGATACCAATAAGTAGAAGCATATACTGTGTTCATGGATAAAGGAAGAATTAACATCCTTAAACTGTCAATACCATCCAAAGCAGTCTGTAGATTTAATACACTTCCATCAAGGTACCAATGGCATATTTCATAGAACTAGAAAAATATTCTAAATATTTATATGGAATAATGAGAGACCCAGAAAATCCACAGCAAACTTGAGAAAAAAGAACAAAGTTTGAGGAATCATGCTACCAATCATGCTGATATCAAACCATTACCAGGCAATAGTAATCAAAACAGCATGGTACTGGCATTAAAATAGACATCTAGAGCAATGGAACAGAATAGAGAACCCAGAAATAAACCCACAACTTTATGATCAACTAAAATTTCACAAAGGAGGAAAGAACTTAGCATGGGATAAAGATAATCTATTCAATAAATGGTAGTGGGGAAATTGGACATATATGTGCAAAAAGAATTTAAACTAGGCTACCTTCTTATACCATACACAAAAATAAACTCAAAATTCATTAAAGACTTAAATATTAGACTCGAAAACATAAAAATCCTAGAAGAAAATCTTGGCAATAAAATCTTGGTCATTTCTCATAGTAATATTTTTTTTCTGATATGTCTCCTTGGACAAGGGAAACAATAGAAAAAAATAAACAAATGGGACTACATAAAACTGAAAAGATTTTGCACAGTAAAAGAAACCATCAACAAAATGAAAAGACAACCCACTGAATGGGAGAACATATTCACTGAAGATACAGCTGATAAGGGGTTAATACTCAAAATTTATAAAGAACTCAAGCAACTGAACACAAAAACAAACAATCTAATTAAAAAATGGACAAAAGACCTGAATAAACACCTCTCCAATGAGGAAAAACAGATGACCAATCTATATATACAAAAGTCTAAGCAACTGAACAACTGAACAACTGAAGGACCGGTTGACTAGTCACTATGATGCTCATTGACCACCAGGGGGCAGATGCTCAACGCAGGAGCTACCCTCTGGTGGTCAGTGTGCTCCCACAGTGGGAGTGCCTCTCAGCTGACCAACCCATCCCAGCGGCCCACCAGCTCAGCGACAGCCACTCAGTCCCTCAGTAGTCCTACAGGTCTAGTATACAGAGAATGGGCTAAGCTTGATGAACCAGTGTCACTGGCATGATCCTGACAGTGCTGCCAGCCTCCTGGAAGTCAGCCTCAGGCACTGCTGCCACTTCCTCTCCCTAGATACTCCACAAGGAAGAAAAGATACAAAAGCGGTGGTCAGGTGGCTCCCGACAACTGGTGTGAACGTCATCGGGATGGATCCTGATCCCAGGCCAGCAAGGGCATCCCACCACCCACCCAGAGGGCCAATTGTGTCCTGTCCCCCCTCCCCCCCCCCCCCCCACACACACAGAACAGGCTCCAGATACAGGGCTCACTGCTGATGAGTGCTGCTGTGGCGGCACCAGCCTCTCCCAATCAGAACTGACTGGACGTGAGCCCGAGGCAGGTAGAGTGAGGTCAGATGAGCGGAAGTGGCAGGCAGGAGCGGCAAGTGGCATTGGACTGCCAGTTTTGGCCCAATCCCTGCAGGCCATGCCTAGGGACCCCACCCATGCACAAATTCGTGCACCTGGCCTCTACTAGATATATGAAAAGATGCTCAACATCACTAATCATCAGAGAAATGCAAGTTAAAACCACAAAGAAATATTGCTTCACATCTATCATAATGGCTAGCATCAACAAATAAACAGTAAGTGTTGGTGAGGATATGGAGAAAAGAGAACCCTCATGTACTGTTGGTAGGAATGCAAATTGGTGTAGCCACTATAGAAAACCGTATGGGGTTTCCTAAAAAAATAAAAAATGGAACTGCCTTATGCCAGCAATTTCATTTTTAGGGATATATCAGAAGAAACCCCAAACACTAATTTAAAAGGATATATGCACCCTGTTCATTGCAGCATTACATACAATAGCCACAATATGGAAGCCATCCAAGTGCCCACCAATAGATGCATGAATAAAATAGTTGTGGTACATTTACATAATGGAATATTACTCAGCCATAAAAAAGAATGAGATCTTATCATTTGCAACATGGGTGGACCTGGAGAGTGTTATGCTAAGTGAAATAAGCCAGTCAGAGAAAGATAAGTACCACATGATTTCACTTAACTGTATATGTGGAATCTAATGAACAGAGTAAACTAACAAACAAAATAGAAACACACTCAAAGATACAGGGAACAGACTAATAGCTATCAGACAGGAGGGGGTTTGAGGACTGAGTGAAAAAGGTGAAGGAATTAAGCAAAAAAAACCAAACAAACAAAAAAAACAAACCCACAAAACAGTATGGTGATTATCAGAAGGAAAGGGGAGTGAGGGGAGGGAAAGGAAATAACTTTTCAGGGTGGGTTTAACTTATTTTTATCATAATATGTATCCTAAATATGTCAGTTTTAACTGGTTATATAAAATTCCTTTTGCTTATAATTTTTATACAACTAAAGAACCCAAATTAATTTACATAATAAATGAATAAAAACATGAAATCTAAAGTCAAATAACCTTAATCTAATGTGAAGGATTATGTTTTGCTAAAGTTAATTTATGAAAAGAACAAGTTTCATTAACCACAAAAGAGTGCCACATAACTATAATACCTTGTGTTTATATTTTAATTCTACTTCTTTTTGTTGCTCAAACAGTAGTGAACTTTTCATCTATACAACATGCTGTGAAGGCATTTGACTTTCATTTAATATATTAAGTCTCGCTCAAAACTGGTTGCTTAAGCAATCATTTTATTATGCTTATGGATTCTGTGAGTCAGGAATTTAGACTGAGCACAGTGAAAATGGCATATTTTTTTCTCCAGAATACCTGGGGTTCAGTTGAGAAAACTCAATGGCTGGAGATAACTCAACATCTTCACTTTGCGAACTGTTGGCAGGGACCTCAGCTGGAGGCATTAACTGGAGCTTCAATAGATGCCTTTCCAGGCAACCCCAGACCTCTCCCAGCATGGGACTGTCAGGGTAGTCAGGCTTCTTTTATAATAAAATAATTTATTTCTAAAATATAAAAATATTAATGTGATATTTGTAGACACAGCTATACTAATAATTGAAGAATATGCAAATTGGCTGGGACACAATTACATAATGACCAATTAGGATGGGGGCAGGACCCGGGCAGAGAGCTCTCATAACTCGCCTGCACTGGGGGTCCGAAGGGTACGGAGAGGAAGGGAGAGCAGATAGGCAGTTAGGGGGATCAGGTCAGGAGGGAAGAGCAGATAGGCAGTTAGGGGGATCAGGCCAGGAGGGGAAAGCAGTTAGGGCCAACAGGCCACCAGGTGAACAGTTAGGGGAATCAGGCAGGCAGGCAGGTGAGTGGTTAGGAGCCAGTGGTTCTGGATTGCGAGAAGGATCCTGGATTGGAGAGGGTGCAGGTTGAGCTAAGGGACCGACCCCCCCCCCCCCACCCGACCCTGTAGTCTTGTTTAAAAAGATCATGGGACTACTTCATTTTAAAAATCTAATATAAATACTATGTTCAAGGAAACAAGCTCAAGTTTCTTAAGTTTTTGAAAAGATATTTGGACATCTTATGGAAATTTTAATATTTAGTATCGTCCCTCATGGGCTGTGTTGTATTTTTATCATAATACAATGGCATAATATAAAGAAAATGTAACAAATTTTATACCAACCCCTCAAGTTTCTAGAGTTCATTCATGATATGCTTCTTGCTAATTGGCTTCATGAGTTTATGAAACATTAAGTAACCTTCAGGACTGTGGTTCTTAAAATGTGGATGGCAAGAATTAGGAAGGATTTGAGATTTATCCTACTTAAGGTTAATAGGTTAGCCTGCTACAGTTTCATGTATGCTGGCAGAAGACATGAGATGCTTGGGTCAGAGACTAAGAACAATTTGTTATTCACAACCACAGCAATAGCAAAAGCATCATCACTTTTGCACCAAGTTCACCAAATCTCAGTTCCCATATAGTAGCATGAAAAGTGTCAGGAGACATCTGCACATGCAATGGATGGTATCAAAGGCGAGAAAACAGAATCTTTTATAATGGGCATTATAATGTTTTCTAATGAACTTTCGCCCCAGAGACAGATGTATCTATTATATATGACACTAAACAAGCCTACTCTTTTCTCTGGAAGGAGACACTATCTCTGTTTTTCCAAGGTTGTTCACAATACAAACATTTTTGAAAAGGTAGTGATCAAAGGTGGCTTGTGCCTGTGCTGTGAGACATGCAGAGACACAGGAGTCTCATGCAGAATTGTCTTCCAACAGTTGATGGGAACTCTAAAGTTCCCTGAGTCCTTACATGGAGGCGTCAATGACACCAAGACTTTAAATAAGACATTATTTGCCTTTTTCATTCTTTTTGTTGTTATTATTAATCCTCACCTGAGGATATTTTTCCATTGCTTTTCAGAGAAAGTGGAAGGGAGGGGGGTGAGAGAGAGAGAGAGAAAGAAAGAAAGAAAGAGAAACTCATTGAATGGTTGCTTCCTGAATGAACCCTGAGATCCTGCAACCCAGATATGTGCCCTTGACCAGGAATCAAAACCATAACCCTTTGGTGTTTAGGCCAACACTCTAACCACTGAGAAATACCAGCCATGGCACCCTATTCACTCATATTCCCTCATGAGTGTACAGTGGAGATTCCCAGAGGCTAATGAGATGACATGATGCCATCACTCTGATGGCTAATAAAAGGTGTGCACCTGTATTTATGTATTTTAAAGACTTTTCTATTTCAATTTCAATAGACATAATCACATAATCAAAAGCTCTTTGGGGTCTTCAATATTTTTTTAAGAGGGAAAGGAGTTCTGAGGTCAAAAAGTTTGAGAATTGCTGCCCCAGGAAACTGGTCAGGAAAACAAGACCTTGGGACTGATGTTTGTATATGTTAGTCCTCTCCCTGAGTAGAAAGGAGACTCCAGGAAAATTGCTTCCAGACATTGAGGGTGCCTTAGGAAGGGAAGATCAGTCTTTTCTGAGCTGTAAGCCAGTTCAGGCAGTTGATTTCTAAGCTGCTATGAACTTTATTTAAGCAAAAAGATCAGAGATTTGGATGGAGATGACAGGGTAGAGTGAAGAGCCAACCGTGCAGTTGCTGGCACTCATACCCTTTGGTGTGGCAAGGGTGCATGATTTTTCTCTGAGTCACTTGAACACTTTGTAGTTGGCTTCAACCATCTTGTCAGTACCCCATCCAAAAGGACTGGGGTGAAGGAGTTTCAGCCGCAAGAGGCTCTGGGGTAGATCACTGAAAACAGGAAATGGAAGCTATGGACATTCTAAATGTTTGACAACTGGCTTGCCAGAAAGTAAGTAAAATTGAACTGATTTGTAATTTTTTTCCAATTTGTGTAGTGTGAATTCTCCTATGATGGCTAATTTCAAGCTATCAATGGATTAACAACCAGCTCAAATAATTTCTGAAAATTTAACAATTGGCCAGTGTGTGCTAGCTCCATAGGAACTAGAATAAGTTAAGCTGGATCAGATTTCCTATACCCAGAACTATACAAGAACACACTATGCCCCAAAGTGAATTTATGCTGTGCCTCAAAAGAGGCCACATCCAAGGATTGGATCAATAACCCTTGTAGACAAGAGAGAACCAGAACAGTGCCCTTTAAGTAGGACCCGATTGTCTCTTTCCACAACTCCTATACCCCCGACCCTCCACAGTCTCACCTGAGAAGTGAGATACTAAAGAAAGATGAGGACCATATCTCCTGTTCCCTACAGGTTTCAGGCCATTAGTTAAGCAGCAGGAGTTGGAGGAAGGGGAAAAGAATCCTGTGAGAGTGACGTTTTAACTGGTTTAAAATGGACTGGACTGGAAGTAATCTGAAAGTAACTGGAAAGAACAAATGAATGTGGGAATTGGGGAAAAAAAAAAACTACTTTACGTTTAGACTCCCACCAAGTCCAGACTTTTAGTAAATCATATTAAATTGATTTGAAGTTTATAAAAATAAAAAATTTTTAAATAATATTCTGGATAACTCACAGAAAGATACTTTAAGAATAGACTGAAACTGGGAGGTGAATTAGAAAACTAGTAATTGTCCAGAATTCAAGGTTGAAGCTCTGATCCAAGGAAATGGTAGATAAGAATTGGGATGGAGACTGGGGACAGATTCAAGAGGCAGTTACTGACTGGGTGACCAGTGTTATATGACGGGCAAGAAACAAAGTGTTAAGATTGACTTTTATTTTCTAACTTGGAAGGCTAAATATAGTTTTGTGTTTTTGGAACTAACAGTTTTTTACATTGGCATGAATTTAGAAGACATTATTTTACATGCATGTTGAAGTTGGAAGAATCCTATCTGAATCATAAACTAAGATAAAGGTGATGAATGTGTCTCACAGTGTAACATTTACTAAGATTCATGTTATTAACATTGTTTTGCTTGTTTTAGAGCTTTACATTAATGGCATCATATTCAGTTTGGTCTTCTGGGACTTAATTATTCCACTCATTATGTTTCTAAGATTTATTCATGCTCCATTGTGTGTAGCTATAGTGCATTCATTTGCACTGATGAGTATTCTATGGGGTGGATATAACATAATTCATTTATCTGTTCTTTGTTTGAGGGATATTTGTGCTGTTTTTAGTTATGTGTTATAATTATATGTACTGCTATGCACATTCTCCTGGTACCCGTATGAGGGATAAGATGGAGAAGAGGACAGGATGTTTAAAATGTTTTAATTCTTAATTTGTGGTGAACTTCATAGGTGTTTATTTTATTAGTATGTTTCTAATTTACATATACAGTGTCTTCTGTAGGTTATTTTGTGTGCATCAAAGACTACATTTTAAATGAATAAAATAGTGTCGTGGACAGAAGTGGAAAGAGAATAAGTGGAAAGGAGAGTGTCAGTTTGGAGAGGGAAGGGTGGCAGTTTTAAGTGGGGTGGGCAGAAAAGACTTACTGACAAGGAGACATTGAGCAAGGCCCCAGGGAGGTGAGGATGTGGCCATGAGGAGATCTGTGGAAACAGAGAGAAATATAGATGACATGTAAAAAAGTGAAAAAGAAGACACTAATAGCTATCAAAAGGGATCTGTGGGGAGAGGAGGGCACAGAATCCGTTATAACAGCTGTTCCCATCCTTCCTCTTGAGTTTCTCCCCTCGCTCTTTAATTGGAACAGCTGCTGTGAGTGGGATTTATGGCTTCTAGAAACAGAGCTCTGCAGCTAACTTCACCAAAGTGGGGAAAATCCCCTTTGCTTTTAGCTTTTGGGACACACACAGGCACACTCACACACACAGGCACACACATAGGACTTGACCAGAATACATGAACATAGAAATCAATCCATTTACAAGATACAACTTGTTCTAAAGAAAGTAAAACATAGCCTTAACTGACTTCGGTATCACTTCTGTTCTGAAAGTCAAACCTGTCTGGCAAGTGGTATCCAAAAGTTCCTCCTTTGAATCTTTGAGTAATACCCGGTTCTAATTTCTATTCCTCCTCATTTCTCCTCAGGCCCCATCCTCTTCAGAAGCAGGCCTGGGGCAAAGAGTTGAATTGTGGGCTCACTTAGATGAACAAATTCTTAGTGAGTTTGTAGATACTTTTCTGGAGAAGGTAACCTTGTCCTCAAAATACATCAGAAATATGTCCTGGCTTTCCCTACATCTCTTCACATCACCTACCCTGTGGTAAAGTCATTTCTTCCTGAAAAGTTTGATAATAAATCTTGCAATAAGACAATGAGGTTTTTATTATTTATTTATTTTTAATCCTCACCCAAGGACATTTTTTTAAAATTTATTTTAGAGAAGCAGGAAGAGAGAGGGAAGGAGGAAGGAAGAGAGAGGAGAGAGAGAGAGAGAAAGAGAGAAACATTGATCAGCTGCCTTCTGCATGCATCCTGAATGGGGATTGAACCAGCAACCTAGGTATGTGCCCTGACCAGGAATCAAATGTGAAACCTTTTTGGTGTATGGAACAATGCTCCAAACAATTGTGCCACCAGGCCAGGATGGCAATGAGATTTTTAAATAAACTTTAAAAGGGGTTACTAAAATTATCATGGTTCCCAAAACAAGCCAAAGAATAAGCACTGTATTTGGTACAGTTTTGTTTCCTTGTAAATGTTAAAAATTTCCCCATTATTCTCTTACATCAACTAACAACACTGCTATTGAGAATAAAATATGGGAAATTCATACAGGCAAACTCAAAGTCTTCATAAGGAGCCCAAGCATTTGTTGGTGGTGCAAAGATACTTTTGGCAAGAAAGCACCTGCTATGACAAATATGATTATTCAGTGTATTATGTAAATTAAATGTAAACAGTACTTTCTCAGGCCATCCAGCCTGGGGAGGATGACCAAGTGGTCCCAATGGGATTTTTGGGGTTCCCCAAGCTCCTGTGCCTCAACTCCCAAGCTGATTCCTTTTTAAATACTTTTTTATTGATTTTAGAGAAAGGAAGGAAGAGGAAGAAAGAGAGAAACATTGATTGGTTGTCTCTCAAATGCACCTTAACCAGGGCTCAAACCCACAACTTGAGTATTTACCCTGACCAGGAATCGAACTGGTAACTTTTTGGTTCATGGACAATGCTCAACCAACTGAGCCACATCCGCGAGGGCCCAAGCTGATTTTTTAAAAAAATTCTTTATTGTTTAAAGTATTACATGAGTCTCCTTTTTCTGCCCCATTGACCTCTCCCCCGCCACCCCCTCCCCCAAGCACAAGCCCTCACCCCCCACACCCCCACTGTCTGTGTCCATTGGTGTTGCTCATATGCATGCATACAAGTTCTTTGGTTGAACTCTTACCTCCTAACCCCCCACCTTCCCTCATAGGTTGTACAGTCTGTTTGATGCTTCTATGTCTCTGGATCTATTTTTGTTCATCAGTTTAGGTTGTTCATTATATTCCATAAATGAGTGAGATCATGTGATATTTATCTTTCTCTGACTGGCTTTTTTCGCTTAGCATAATGTTCTCCAGTTCCCTCCATGCTGTTGCAAATGGTAAGAATTCCTTCTTTTTTACAGCAGCGTAGAATTCCATTGTGTAGATGTACCACGGTTTTCTAATCCACTCGCCTGCTGATGGGTACTTAGGCTGTTTCCAAATCTTAGCTATTGTAAATTGTGCTGCTATGAACATAGGGGTGCATATCTCCTTTCTGATTGGTGTTTCTGTTTTCTTGGGATACATTCCTAGAGGTGGAATTACTAGGTCAAATGGAAATTCCACTTTTAATGTTTTCAGGAAATGCCATACTGTCCTCCACAGTGACTGCACCAGTCTGCATTCCCACCAGCAGTGCAAGAGGGTTCCTTTTTCTTTGCATCCTCTCCAGCACTTGTCGTTTGTTTATTTGTTGATGATAGCCATTCTGATAGGTGTGAGACGGTACCGCATTGTTGTTTTGATTTGCATTTCTTGGATGATTAGTGACTTTGAGCATGTTTCCATATGTCTCTGGGCCTTCTGTATGTCCTCTTTTGAAAAGTCTACTTAGGTCCTTTGCCCATTTTTAAATTGGATTGTTTACCTTCCTTCGGTTAAGTTGTACGAGTTCCCTGTAAATTTTGGAGATTAAACTCTTTTTGGAGAGAATATTGGCAAATATGTTCTCCCATGCAGTAGGCTTTCTTATTGGTTTGTTGATAGTTTCTTTTGCTGTGCAGAAGCTTTTTATTTTGATTTAGTCTCATTTGTTTATTTTCTCCTTAGTTTCCATTGCCCTAGGACCTGTATCAGTAAAAATATTGCTACTACATATGTCTGCTATTTTGCTGCCTATGGAATCTAAGATTTTTATGGTTTCCCATCTTACATTTAAGTACTTTATCCATTTTGAGTTAATTTTTGTGTATGGTGTAAGTTGGTGGTCTAGTTTCATTTTTTTTTGCAAGTATCTGCCCAATTTTCCCAACACCATTTATTGAAGAGACTGTCTTGACTCCATTGTATGCTCTTGCCTCCTTTGTCAAACATTAATTGAGCATAATGGCTTAGGTCAATCTCTGGGTTCTCTGTTCTGTTCCATTGGTCTATATATCTGTTCTTGTGCCAGTACCAGACAATTGTGAGAACAGTGGCTTTGGAATATATCTTGATATCTGGTATTGTGATCCCTCCAACATTGTTCTTCTTTTTCAATATTGCTACAGCTATTTGGGGTCATTTTTACTCCAGATAAATTTTTAGAAAGTTTGTTCTAGGTCTTTGAAATATGTCATTGGTATTTTAATGGGCATTGCATTGAATCTATAGATTGCTTTGGATAGTATGGACATTTTAATGATGCTGATTCTACCAATCCATGAACATGGTATATTCTTCCTTTGTTTATGTCTTCCTCTATCTCTTTTTTCAGCATGCTGTAATTTTCTGAGTACAGCTCCTTTATCTCCTTAATTAAATTTATTCCTGGGTATCTTAATTTTTTTTGTTGCAATGGTAAATGGGTGGGGTTTTTTTTAGTTTCTCTTCCAAGCTGATTCTTGATCTTGTTGTGAAATATAGGGAACTCAATTTTACCTTGGAAGGCATGGCAGCCACTGTTGATTTCCTGGTACAGCGCTTGCCTAGATATTGGTTTTCTTTGTGATGGCTGCTGTCTTGGTTGGATCTTGACAAGACATCTGCTGATCTACCTTTTAATTCAGCTGAGCTCTGAGTAGCCTGTTCCTTGAGGACTACTGAAAGCCTTCTGTCTTAGAACTAGAGCAACATACCTAATTTCAAAGCGTTGTCTCCTCCTTACTACAGTGAGTGGTTGGAACAGGGCAGAGGGGAAGAAGGAAAGACTCCAGGGAAACTCCCCTAGTCCTCTAGGTCATCTGAGGAGTCAGAAGTTGGGGTTTGGTGGCAGTGAAAGAAGAGCTCTTCCGGGGGCCAGAGCAACCACTGTCCAGTGAAGGCCTGCAGCAGGTTGGGCCCTCAGGAGCTTTGGGCACCAGTTGGGAACAGTGCTGTGTGTTGAGTTCTAGCTGGAATGGCCTGACGACAGGCTGTTTGGGAAAATGTCAATGCTGGCCTGGGATAAGAGCTAGCCAGGTCCAAGTAGATTGGAGAACTTCCCATCATGGGAAGGGAGATATATTTGGGAGTGGACAGTTGCCTATAACTCCCTCAGCTCTTTGGATCCTGCTGGAATGTGGGGGCTACTAAGCAAATGCTGCATTGGATGGATGATCTTTTAGCCCCAGGCTTTCCATCACTGACTTTGTGCATCAGTCACCTTAGCCTAAATTATATGACAGGAATAAATGATGCTCAAATAAACACAGGATTATTTCTTGCACAGCTTACATGTCCACTGTGGATTGGCTGAGGCTCAACTCTATATATTTTATCAGTGACCCAGCTTATTCCCAGGGCATGCAGGTCTATGGCAAGGAAAAGGAGGTAGAATAATCACTCTTAAAGATTGTGTTTAGAATTGGCACCTGGCCCTCTATTCACATTTCATTAGCTCAAGCAAGTCACATTGCCAAGCATGATCTCAAATATGTGACAAGGTTTAATCCTACCATGGTGTGGGGCAGCCAATATTTGGGTACAACAATATAGCTTATCATGCTGTGTCAACTTGAGCAAGACACTTTACCTCTCTGAGCCTCAGCTTTCTCCTATGCACAGAGGATAAGCATAGCCTTTGACCCCTCAGGTTTGTTTAGAAAGTAAAAGGAAGTAATGCATTTAAATGCCATGTAAGTGTGAGAGAATTAAAATGCTTCCCCAGGAAGGTTCTGTCTCAAATATTATTATCTCAAAAAGCTGTGAAAAAATTCCCTGTTTAATTTCTTATTCAACACAGGAAATAATCATAAGAAAAAATATACATTTTTAATAAAGCTATTTGCACATGTGAAAAATGTATCTTGTCAACATTAAAAATTTTACCTTAGTTGTCTTACTTCCAAAAAAGTTATGCAATACAGCAAAAGTTGTTTATGTAGGAGTCTTCCCACAGCTTTTGGCTGCTGTCCTCTTCCTCCTAAAGAGAGGTATGGCTGTGAATGCCTGCTTTCTTCCCCTGGGCCCTTCCAAAGAGGCTCTGCCACTGCCCACCAGTCTGTGGAATGTGTGTTGCGAAATTTTGAGACCAAGAACAGTCACCTGTTCCTCAGGGTCAGAAGGAAAGGAGAGGGTGGAGTGATAAGAGCCCTGTCATGGAGAAGTGAGATGTTTTCCTCTTGGGGATTGACATAAAAGCCTCTTGGTGCTGGGGTCCTAGAGACTGCAGGTGGAGAGGAGTTTTTCTAGGGGATTTTAGTAAAGGAGGATATAGAAATGCAGGCTGTAAGGGATTCACCTTTGAATCAGTCAAGATCACATTTGTCTGCAAGTGAAGAAAAACCTCTGAATTACAGAAGCTCGCATAAAGCACAGGATTGTTCCTTAGTCAAAAACCATAGGTAGTTCATCGCCATTATGGAAGTACCATGACCATCAAGGACTCAAGTCCCTTTTCTCTTCTTGTTCCACCATCCTTAGCATGTTCTCTCATGGTTCAAAAAGTAGGTGTTTCAGTTCTAGCCAAAGCATTTGTATTTTTTCCAGCATAAAGGAAGAAGGAACAAAGAAAGCCTGCCAATTACCCTTTAAGGAAATTTTCCATGTGTTGCACCTAATACTTCTACTTAAACTATTGCCCAGAACTTAGTCACATGACCAACTTGGGAAATGTTTTATCTTATTCTAGACATCTAGCAAAACCAGGAGTTCCATTTTTAAGGAAGGGAAGAAAAATTGATATTGAGATGAATCACTAGCAGGAGTCCCATTACAGAAGAGAAAGAGATTTTTAAGGTAATCTTGTAAACTGTGTACTTCAATATTTTTCACAGTTCTTAAGAAATGAAGAACTTGAGTTATTTTGAAATGAAATGAAAGCTTGGTTTCTATACTATGTTTCATTACCTGTGGCATAGATTTTTTAAAAAATTCTTTATTGTTTAAAGTATTACATATGTCTTGGCTGAGCCACATTAACCATGGCTCAGCGCTTATCTGGCCACTAAGTTCTTTTTTTCCGGGTATCACCCATGGGCTCCTCCCACTGAAATGACTTTCTGCTTCCGTCTATATAACCATCTGTGGGACAGGAAAGGACTTTGCCCCCCATCATCATTCTCATTTATTGGATTCCCAATGGATGGCCCTATCTCTTGTTCTCATATACAGTGAAGACATATATATTTAATTATATTACACTCCTTTTTGAAAACTTGAGACAAAGTGTTGTGGACAAGAGTATTTATCTATTAAGAACCTCAGTGTTCTAGAGCAAACCCCAGGGACCTGGGACTCTTTCCTATGTGAAGATGTGGTTTCTGCTCCTAGGAGAATTTAGGAAATGTCCTGTCACCTCACTTCTCTTATATAAGAGTGTTAATGTTGAAGTCCTGTGAGCCTCACCTTTAGGAGTCTATGCTAATTGGCCATTCTCTTATGGTAGTCCTCAAAAGAGCAAGTTTCACCAGTAAGTATACGGATTAACTGTTTACATTTCTTTTCTCTCAGGATGCTGGTTACAAATACATTATAATACAATTTTCATTATAAAAATGCATCTTCATTGTAGGAAATTTGGAAAAGTATAAAAAAGGAAAAAACACACTCATATTCTAAGCATCTTAACCATGTTCATTGGATTCTTTCTAGTCTTGTTTCTATGGGTTTAAATGTGTATACATGTCTATATGTGTGTATACAAGTGTGTTTTAAGCAAAATTGGTAATATTTTACAAACACACTGTTTATGTGTTTTGCTTTCCACTTAACGTGAGCACTTTCTATCCAAAATATTTTTTGCAAGCATAATTTTAATTGCTGCATAATAGTTACTTGTATATACCACTAAAATACACCTCAGTAAGGATTGCCATTTTGTTGTTGTTTGGTTTTAAAAGTGAAATGACTTTAATAACCACATGGCAAAGCCCAAATTAGTAAGGATTGATTTGGTATTTGAAAACAGAGTAAAGGCAAATGTCATAAACAGTTGATTAGAAAAATTCCATTCAAAATCATTTTTTATTCATTTGGGAAGTTTGTTTTTTAGTAAGTACAACTTGGTTTTGATTTGAAACTCCAAACTTAAAAACAAGAATCAGGTGCACACAAGGTGTGGAAATGGTGTTGTATCCTTGCTTGTGTTTCCACCACAGTACAGGGAGGACAGGTGAGGTGTGACAGTAGAGGTACCATCGAGCCAGGTGCGTAGGTAGGTGTGTTAAACGTGGGGAAAATTATGTTTTTAAATGGTTTCTGGGACTTGAAATAAGAAGAAGAGGACTAGAATTATTTTCAAGATTTCTTTGCTCAACTCTCTTCTTTACCTTCTTGTGGTAAAAGGTGGATTTTAGAAAAAAAAGCCAGAAAAATGGTGGCGGGAGATAGATGTAGAAGAGGAGGAATGGGACACTCGTGCAACTTGCACCTTCTCCAGGGAAGAAACAATCACAGCCCTCACATGAGAAGCAGAGTGCTTTCCCTGTTTCTCTTTTCTCTCAACCCTCCTCTCCCTCGGAAACCAAAGTACTGGTTGCACTCCACAGGAAGTCCTGCAGAATAAGAGAGCCTTCCCGGAAGTCCTAGAAAAGATCTGAGATCTCGGCTGAGGACAGGGTGTGTTCCCTCATGTGTCCTGAGCCAGGTGCTGTGGGAACAAGTTTGTAGGCATGGCAATCAGAGTTTTTGAACTTCAGAATCAGAAAGTCCGCTTCTCTGCCATAATAGGAAATAATTAATGGGAAGAGGTCAGCACAGAGCAAATGCTCAACAAATCTTGTTACCCTTTGTTCAGACTGCAGCAGGGAGGAATCTCAGGGCTAACACAATCAAGTTGCACAGTGCCCAAGGAGGCGATGTGCAAGTATGCAGTATCATAGAAAATAAGGAGCAGCCTTAATATTATAGTGACTATGTATGCTGCCAGGTGGGTACTGGGAATATCAGGGGGAACACTTTGTAAAGTATAGGATTGTCTAATCAGTATGCTGTACACCTGAAAATAATAATAAAATAATACTGAATCTAAACTGTAATTTAAAAAGTTTAAAAATTTTTTGAATAAAGAAAAGTTAAATAAAAGAAGGAACACCCCAGGCTATTAAATATCAAAGCCCCTTTAGCTTTTAGAAGGGTGAGTTCTCAGGTGGGCCCTGTCATGTGGTAGAGGGCATTCTTGCCACCCTGAACTTGCGCTCTCTGGCTCTAAACATTTAAAAACATGACAAGCATAAACAAACCTTATAACTCCTACAGAGTATTCTCACGACTGCAAATTTTATCCTGAGGGAACATTTTAGTAGAAATAACCAGCACCCATTTGAGACTTCTACAAAAACAACACGAAACGCCCTGAAAAAGGTGGGCCTACTTAGGTTGCTGCCAAATTTCCAATTCACAAAGGCGTGTGTGTGCTCCTCTCAAGGTTGTTATTGAAGCCTGGCTGCTTGCTGTGTACAATTGGAGCTACCCAGAGAGGCTCCCTCTCACTGTGAAATTTCCTAACTAACCCAATTCTGACTTCAGCTTTCAACATGACTCCGCTCAGATTACCCCTTTCAACAAACAGCCGCTGGTTCTCTTCTCTGTTCTCCTAGGAAGTATGGGCGCTGACTGGTTTTCCGAGGTATGTGTTACTTGGTCTCACCCTGGAACAGAGGCAATTTTGCCTTATTCAACTTCAAAAGGCTCCTTTGATAAATTGATTTGGGGTTCTTACTTAAATATTGAACAATCCAGCTTATTAGCACTTCTACTTTGTTTTAAAAATGAATTTTTTTATTACACCCACTAAAGTCATACAAAGAATGTCCAGTTTCTCCTTAGGCAATTAAGAAAAGCCACCTGGATGTAATGTACAGTGTAAGGAAGAGGGTCAATAATATCATAATAACTATGTATGGTGACAGATGGCTGCTAGACTTATTGTGGTGATCCCTTTGCAAGGTACATAAATGTTGAATCACTATGTTGTATACCTGAAATTAATATTGTATGTCAAGCATAAGTAAGAAGATGTTTTTTAAAAAGGATGTATGTTTGAGGAAAAAATTAAAAACCACCCCGAGTATCAGCTACAGGGAGGCTGAGTGATGCAATGTTTAACAGTTGTCCCCTCTGTCTGGGGCCTTATGCCTTAGCCCTACCAAGTCACAATATTCAGCTGTCAGGCCACCTGTGGGGTCTTACTGCATAAATGAACCAGATTATGTCAGACTAATTCTGAGTGATCAAACTCAGCAGACTCATGGGTGAAACAGTGGGCCAACTTAAATAATTTACAATGAATGAAATGCCAGGTCAAACCACAGAACAACTGCTGCTAATTGGAATATTCCCTCATCCACAGAATATTTATTGATATTAAGCCAAACATTAGTGTTTCTTCAAGCATAGTTTGAGAAGTGCTGATTTAGACAACATGTATTGAAACAATTTCATTACATTATCTCAACTCTAGGATTCAGCTAAAAAACACTCCCTCCAGGGGCCCTGCCTGACTTTACCTCTATTGTACTACTTACTCTGGAACACACTGTGTGAATTACCTCTCTCTATTTCCCCTTGGATTGTGTGCTCTTCAATTGTATTAGACACAATTTTGGCTTTGTAGATTAATTGAACGAATAAACGAGTAAATCAATGAATGACTGAGTGCTGCATCAGATGTGTGTAATGTTGGAAGAATATTGCACATGATGAGTAGCTGTATAAACCAGGACTTTCCATGTGTTATGGTGATGGTATTTCACACCTTGCAAGGTTGATGAGGAGAAAAAATGAGATAAGACCTACTATTTTATTCAACGACTTTATAATCGAGTGTCTACTCTAAGCCAAATACTGCGACAACATTCCAAAGTGCTTAAAAGTGATGTTTCTATTTATTTCATAATAGAATTTGGTTAGAAATTCCTTTAACTGTACATACACCACTAGGGAGGGAAACTTTCCATTGCTCTCTAACATCCTGTTTTGGGATTTTCCAGCTAGGAATTAATATTTCCTCATAGCTTACTGGTATTACTACTTTGTAATAAACAATATAATGGTCCTGTAGGGATTCTGTACCATGAGCATTTTGATATTCTTTTTTTTGATACTTACAGGAAACCCACTTTATTTCTTTTTTTAATTTAATAAATCTTCATTGTTCAGATTATTACAACTGTTCCTCTTTTTTCCCCCATAGCTACCCTCCACCCGGTTCCCAACCCACCTTCTGTCCTTACCCGCCCTGCCCCATCCTCATCCATAGGTGTAAGATTTTTGTCCAGTCTCTTCCCACACCCATTTCCCACAGAGAATGGTCAGTCCACTCCCTTTCTATGCCCCTGATTCTATTATATTCACCAGTTTATTCTGTTCATCAGATTTTTTTATTCACTTGATTTTTAGATTCACTTGTTGATAGATATGTATTTGTTGTTCATAGTTTTTATCTTTACCTTTTTCTTCTTCTTCCTCTTCTTAAAGAATACCTTTCAGCATTTCATATAATACTGGTTTGGTGGTGATGAACTCCTTTAGCTTTTTCTTATCTGTGAAGCTCTTTATCTGACCTTCAATTCTGAATGATAACTTTGCTGGGTAGAATAATCTTGGTTATAGGTTCTTGCTTTTCATCACTTTGAATATTTCTTGCCACTCCTGTCTGGCCTGCATAGTTTCTGTTGAGAAATCCTCTGACAGTTGTATGGGTGCTCCCTTATAGGTAACTAACTGTTTTTCTCTTGCTGCTTTTAATATTCTCTCTTTGTCTTTTGCTCTTGGAATTTTAATGATGATGTGTCTTGGTGTGGTCCTCTTTGGATTCCTTTTGTTTGGGGTTCTCTGCGCTTCCTGGACTTGTAAGTCTATTTCTTTCACTAGGTGGGGGAAGTTTACAATCATTATTTCTTCAAATAGGTTTTCAGTATCTTGCTCTCTCTCTTCTTCTGGTACCCACATAATTCTGATGTTGGTATGCTTGAAGTTGTCCCAGAGGCTCCTTACACTATCTTCAAATTTTTAGATTCTTTTTTTTTTTTTTTTTGCTTTTTCGGTTGAGTGTTTTTTGCTTCTTTGTATTTCAAATCTTTGACTTAATTCTTGGAATCCTCTAGTCTGCTGTTAGATCTCTGTATAATATTTTTTATTTCAGTCAGTGTATGTTTAATTTCTAGTTGGTCCTTTCTCATATCCTCGATGGTCTCACTAAATTTATTGGCCTTTTCTAGAAAATTCTTGAAAAACTTTATAACCATGGTTTTGAACTCTATATCCAGTCATTTGCTTTCCTCCATTTCTTTCATTTGTGATCTGTTTCTTTGTCTCTGCATTTTGGCTGCTTCCCTGAGTTAATAGAGTGGCTTTGTGTGCTAGGTGTCCTATAGGGCCCAGTGGCTCAGCCTCCCCAGTTACCTGAGCTGGACACTCTTGGTGCACCCCTTTGTGGGCTGTGTGCACAGTCTTCTTGTAGTTAAGCCTTGATTGTTGTTGGTATCACTGGGAGGAATTGACCTCTAGGCCAGTTGGCTTTGAGGATCAGCTGTGTCTACGCTGGGAGAACTTCTGTGCTGGACACACCCTTGTGGGAGAAGACTTGCAAAAGCCCTTGTGCTCAGCTTGAATGGGACAGAGTCTCAGGGCAGAGTAGACAGCATTGGTTTCCCATCAGCCCTGCCCTAATAGGCCCCTGTGTCTCAGTGTCCCGTGGTAATCGCTGCAAGCACCTCTGAGAGAAAGCCGCCCTCGAGTTTCGTTCTCTGCCAGACAGTTTCTCCCCGAATGAGTCTGGGTCCCCAGAATCTCACCTGGAACTGGAGTTCAGTGCAGTCAGGAGCTTTTGTCTCCCTCCTGCTTGAGAAAGCCAGCCACACACTCAGTTGCCAGTCCTCTCCACACACGTGCCTCAGTACCTCTGCCTCCTGCAGCTCCTCTGACTCTCAGTGTGCTTTTCTCTCTCCTTCTAGTTGTAGAATTTCCACTCAGCCAGCCTTTTTGTGGTTCTGGATGATGTCCATTTTGTCTTTTAGTTGTAGTTTTGAAATTTCTGTGCGAGGCAGCAGTTTAGGTGTTTACCTATGCTGCCATCTTGGTTTCTCCTTAATATTCTTACTTGGTTTAATTTGGACATGGTTGTGGAAAAAGAAAAGAGGGGGAAAAAACTTCAACACATTTGTGTTTTAATAATTAAACATAATCCTTTAAAGATATCATGCCTTTTCTTTTTTTTACTTTAATTTCTATTGCGCTTGGTGTGTTCCAAATAATCAGAGCATAGTTTGATAGAAATATGAATTTATATTTGTTTGGCAGTTGCATACCAGAGCAATGTAAGAAACATTTTCAAAATTTGAGACTATTTGGGTTTTTTAAAAGTATGTGTTATGTAAGTTAATGAGTACATGGCTTTAACATGGTATACACACTAATATGTGACTGACAAGAAAAGTCAGGAACAAAAGGGCATTTTCACTACGAACAGCTAAGTTTTGGAACTAACAAGCGTAGAGCGCATAGATAATTCAGTAATTGTTGCATGGAATAAACATATATGGCAAAAAGCCCATTACTTTGAGAACTTGCCTATGTTTTCCAAAATGACGTATAACGTCATTTTGTATAATGGGTAGGTTTCTTTCAGTGGTCATGGTTTCATAATTGGTAAGATCTAAAAAAATGTCTGAGCTTCCAATTAGAATTTTTGCTTTTGTAGTCCTTTTCTAGAGTGCTACGGTGTATTAAATTGTTTTGTGTTGAGTGTTTTAAATTCTGATAGATATGGTTCCAAAAGGTGCTCAAATAAAGTGGCAGAAAGACAGAGCCATTGGCCTCAATAGCTACTTAAGTCAAATAAAGAATTTGTACCCGACTACAGATTGTGTTGTGCTTCTTCACTAATGAAAAAGTTGGGTTTCAAACACTTTGAGGTTTGGGTCTCAGACCCTCATTTCCATAGAAAACCTGATATAAATGATGCATAGATTCTGAAGCCACTCCATCAGGATAATTTAATATACATGGCTGCCAAAGGCTGACTTCAAACGTAAAATCAGGAGTTTGACTCATGGCTGAGTGTTCCTAAAGGGGGGTTCATGGTATCAGGGCCAGGCAGTCTCCGTGGTCCTCCTGGCCTGAAGCCGAAGTCCTATGCAAGGAGCTGCAGAACCTTAGATAAAGGATGAGTAAAGTTTGATGCTGGCAGAGGTGCCAAAGGCAGGGCTGCCTCAGGCAAAGGGGGAGGTTTTGAGCTCTGTCTCTATAGGGTTGTGGTGGTTGCAGTGCAGAAAGTTGGTGCTTTCTCAGCAACATTGGGGAGGACTGGTGTTTGTGGGTACAGATGGTGGGCAGATGCTCATGTAGCCTAAGGAGGGGAGGTGTGACTGGGCTGTGTGGCCTTCATAAGCTGTGTCTGTAAATGACGCTCTTATAGTTACGTGTAACAACCACAAGACTTAGTGGTGTGAAAAAAAACAGCCCAACTTTTATTTTGTTCATAAATTCTTTGGACAGGGCACAGTGAGGACAGCTTATTTCTATGAGGTCTCATCCAGAAGACTGAAAGTCTGGTGGATGACCTGGCTGTTGGCCAAGGGGCTTTTCTAGGGATGTTAATGGGAAGAGCCACATGTGGCTTCTCCATGTGGCCCGGGTTTTTCCTCAGCATGGTGGCGGGTTGTCTGGGGTGAGCATCTTAAGCAGGACTGGCTTTCTGGGCCTGTGACCTGTGCAGTCACACAAGACCCCACACTCAAACGGAGCCTGTGCTTGGTTTGTGTTTTGTTGTGATTGTCATGAAATGTTTAATCTTTGAATAAGGGGCTAGTTTTCATTTTACACTGGTTCCCACAAATTATGTAGCTGGTCCTGATAGAGAGAGAGAGAGAGAGAGAGAGAGAGAGAGAGAGAGAGAGAGAGAAATGATCCTATCTAATAAAAGAGTAATATGCAAATTGACCAGCACGCCAACACACAAGATGGCTGCCCCCATGTGGTCAAAGATGGCTGCCCCCATGTGGACACAAGATGGCCACTGACCATATCTGTGAGGAGCAGGAATCTTCCTGAGGATCTCCTTGGCCATCATCAGACCCTCTCAGAGGTGATGGAAGGAATATGTCCTATGGGCCCAGGGTACAAGATTCTCTCCAGGAAAGGGGAAGGGAGGCATAGGGACCTGCTTTCTCTGTGCTTTTGGAGATGATAACTGCAAATACTTGGATTCAGACAGGATGGAGGGTTCATACTTTAAGATTTCAAAGGAGCAAAAGAATATTTCCTGTGGACTGGATATGTGAGTAACTTGGGTCAGTGAATCAATGTGGGTTTATCATAGGCTTTGTCTCTTAAAGCCCTAAAGGGATGAAGGACCAGAAGCCAGAAATTAGAAATAATACCAGATTGTTAAGGGCTCTAGAAGTAACCACAACTAAGGTGATCCACCATTCTGGTTTGCCTGGGCCTGGGGAGGAGGGTATCCCAGGACACATCTTTCAGTACTAAAATAAGGACATTCCTTGACAACCCAAGCAAAATAGCATGCATCTGCCTATCTGCCTGCCCACCCCCCTCCCTGCCCCTCCCAAGACATAGAAATTGCAAGGGAGGGATCCAGGAGAGACTCCACAGACACCTATGAAAGTGTTCATGAACAAAAGATCCATTTGTAAACATTTTAAACAAAGCCAGCTTCAGGGTGGAGATTTCTTATCCCCTTATCCTTTTTCTCTCTTCTCTTGGCTCTGACTCCAACAGGGACACTGGCTACCAAGCTGTGGGGAGGCACTGGGTGGGAGGAGAGAAAGCACAAAGTGGAGAATAAGCCACCCATAGAGAAGCAGCCCAAGCAAGGGGCCAGGAGAAGGTTTCATACTAAATCAATTCCAGTTCCTAATTGGATAAGAGATTTTAATTACTAAATTTAAAAACTCTATTTGCTACTTTAGTAGGGTGTCCTTGTCCCTACATAGATACCTGAGAGTATCGAGAAAAATCTTAGATGTGTCTGCGTGTTCATCTAGGGGCAAGGGAAGGTCAACTTTACTGAACTGTGCAGGCAGAGTGCATCACAAGAACAGAAGTGCTGTGGTCTTGTTATGGTCATGCTAGCTCAGTATCTGTTACACGTAAAATTTAAAAAACCCTTCTTGGCCTGGGGCGGGGGTGGAGATGGGCTGGAGAGGGTCAGTGGGGGGAAAAGGGGAACATGTGTAATACTTTAAATAATAAGGAATTATTTTTTAAAAAAACCTTCTTGAATGAGAAGCAACAAATTGCATGTTAAAGAAATAATTTGTCATTTCTTTTAATATTTTAAATCTCACTTGAGGATATTTTTCCATTGATTTTTAGGAAGAATGGAAGAGAGAAGCGAAGACAGAGAGAAACATTGATGTGAGAGAAACACATCATTGATTGGTTGCCTCCTGTAGGAGCCTGACCAGGCCCAGGCCGGGGAGGAGCCTGCAATAGAGGTACATGTTCTTGACCAGAATCGAACCTAGGATCCTTTGGTCCACAGGTCGATGCTCTACTCACTGAGCCAAACCGGCTGGGGCTGACTGCCAGTTCTTTTACTCCACTTTTAAAAATTATGCATTTTCCTTGTTTAAAATCCTTAGGATGATCTAGTTAGACGCAGAAAAAATCCACCCATTCCATCCTTAGGTTAGCCCCCAATCATATCAAATGGCCATTCCACTAAGATACATAAAAATATTTGCTTCTTCCTCAGTCCAGAGGTCCAAGAATTCTAGGAGATAAGCATCAGATCTTCCACATGAACTTTGGGTTCATTTATTCTCTGGGATGATTGTCAGAAATGATTCAGCCTCCGCCACATCCACCCCACCCTCTCAGTCAGGTGACCCACCCACCTGCTCCTTCCACCTATGCTCAACTCAGTCCATCTACTATTTGAGTTTTGGCACCAAGGAAACGCCCCTTCTGGCTGATTGTCAATATCACTATTCCCATCCAATCCCTGCACCCACCCATACATGGCACCTAGTTTCAAGATGTGATGTTGATTCCTTGGTCTTTCTGGAATAAGCCATCTGAAGCTTCTGACTCTGCTGCCTAGACTTTCTGTTAAGGCCCTGGTTGCTGCTGCCCAGGCACTGCTTCTTAGTTGTTTTGGACCTGGATTCTAGTCTCAATTCTGTTAATATGCTCAGTATAATTTCAGACAATTGTTTTAGCCTCTGCAAGCCTTAGTTTCTTCATCCATACACTTGGGATAAAAATAGCTGTTTTTCTTAGGGATATTGTGAAGAAACAATAAACTTAAAAGCAACTCGGACAAGTTAGGTAGTAAGTATATGAATGGTGTTATTATCAGTACTAGAGACAAGTATAGACAGACCTTTCAAGGAGAGTTGTTTTTAAGAGAATGAGAGGAATGGGCAAGAGCTGGAGAGAGAAATAGGATGAGGAGAGTTTTTAATCAGTGAAAATAGACATAAAAGCATATGTGTAGGCTAATAGGAAAGACAAGTAGAGAGGAATATATTGATGGGGCAGGAGAAACAGAGGAAATTGCCGGAGCAATGGCTTGAATAAGTTAAGGGGATAGGATCTAGTGCACCATTGGAGGGATTGGGTCTTTTGGAACATGAATGGATCAACCATAATGCAAGAAAGGAAGTGGTGCATGTGCACACATGTAGGTGGGAGAGTAGATGTGAAGGGACTCCTCTAATTGATTTAGTTTTCTTAGTTACATAGGAAGCAAAGTCATCCTCTGAGAATGAGGATGAAAGAGGTGTTGGAATTTGAGAAAAAGGTAGGACATAGTCACTTTGGAGAACAAAAGTGTAAATGATCTAAGAAAATACAACATAATTGCTGGACAATGTAAATCACCCCCATAATGTAAGTGACAGGAACCTAGATGGATGGCATCAGTGGATTTTTCTCTAACAATGTCTCTCTGGGTCTCAGCGTGTTCATCTGTCTCTGAACATAGACATAGAGTATGAATAATGTTCAATTTAACCAGGATTGAGCTTCAGCCAAGAGAGTTTGATGAAGCAAGAGCAGAACAAAGTTGAGGAAGTGATAAGTGACCATGGAATTTAAACTGGATAATGAGAGGAATGAGTGAAGGTCCAAGGAGAACCAGTGAAAATGTTGTAGAATCAGTAAATGGAGGTATCTGTGGAGTTGAGGAGTTGTTGAAAGTGGGGTATAGGAAGTGAGCTGGGGAATGAAAAAGTAGTTATTGATCAGAATGTAGGCTGTTTAAAATTGATGTAATCAAGGATTTGCAGTTATTACATCCAAGGTTGTTTCCATAGGAATGAGTGGCCAAGGTCTAGGGAAGGACAAGATCATTGGAAGAGGAGAGAGCAAGAAACTGAGAGGACAGACCTGAGGAGCATCATATACATGCATAGTGAACTCACCAAGACATACGAGAGGAGTAGAATTAAAAGAGTGGATCTTATACTAGCTCCCAAGAATCATGAGAAATAACCAAGCAGTACTGAGGGCAGTGGTGGGGTGGGGGTGTAGGTGATTTCAGCAAATTCAGTCACCTCCAGAATGACATCCAGGTCTGGCTTAAAATGTTCTCCTAGCTGTTCCATATAGGCAAGTGGACAATAAGGATCCATTGTTCAACGCTAGTGTTGTCATCCTCCTCATCATTATTTTTTAGTTTGTTGAATCATAAGTATTAGAAAACAAAGAGAGAGAAAAGAATTTGGAGTAATAATAGTCCAGCCAAGAAATTAATTTCAATGTGTGGTCTGGCATCCCCTGGAGTTCCCCAGGCCCTTTCCCAGCTCGTAACTATTTTCATAATAATATTAAGATGTCATTTGCAGTTTTCACTTCTTGTCTTATGCATGTACAGTGGATGGGGCTTTTTCCAGAGGCCCCATGATGTATGATGGCACAACAGATTAAGTGTAGAAGTAGACTTGAGAATCCATCTATCTTCTATTAAACTAGAAATTAAAGAGATTTCAAAAGATGTAAAACTGCCATTTGAAATTTTTTTTCTGTTTTGGAAAATACTGTTATTCTTCCCATAAAAATAGTTATTTGTGTTAATTTTTTGTTTATTTATTTTAAAGTCCACCAATTTATTAAACAAATTTACTGAGTGTCAACTATGTAATAGATATTGAAGAGAATCCTGAGATAATTTGTATAGCTTACTGGATGATGGAGAAATCAGACACAGAAACAAATAAAACCCAATGTTATAATGGTATGATAATACTTTCTGTCTGTGGGTATAGCTACATTTCCTTCTCCCCCCCCCCTGCCCCGCCCCCCATCTTCTCACAGCTGGGTTTCTCATCATTTGAGGTCTCAGCTAAAATATTCCCTTCTTAATAAGATGTCCCTCATTCTATCAAATAAATTGTCTGAAGTATCCTACTGCCAGTCCCTTCCATGAACACATCTGAAGACACAAACCAACAGAATATGCCAAATGTGATAAGATATATATGAATCTATGGTTCTCTTATATACGACTGTAGTGCCCTTTTTTAAAAAATTATCTTTATTGTTATATATGTATATATATATATATTTTTTTTTTCATTGCTTTCAGAGAGAGAAAGGGAGAGGGAGAGAGAGATAGAAGTATCAATAATGAGAATCATTGATCGGCTGCCTCCTGCATGCCCCCTACTGGGGATTGAATGGGAAACCTGGGCATGTGCACTGACTGGGAATGGAACTGTGACCTCTCCTCCCCGCCGCTCTCCCCTCCCCCCTCCTCACCGATTCATGGGTCATGCTCAACCACTGAACTACATCAGCTGGACTTCATTGTTGAAAGTATTACAAATGTCCCTCTTGTTCTCCCACTGACCCCTTCCATCCTGCAGCTGCCCTCGCCCAGGATCTCTGGGTGCTGGCTTTGAGGAAGCAAGTGGCCATGTTAAGAAACCCCAATGGGGCCTGGAGGAGCTGAAAGTGGTCTCCAATCCACAGCCAACAAGAAACCAAATCCCTTAGTCTTACAATTCCAGGAGACTGAGTTTGCCAACAATCTGAGTGAGATTGGAAGCATATCCTTCTCAACCATAAACGCAGATGAGGCTGAAGTCTCAGCCAAAATCTTCCTGTCTCCCAAGCATTATTGAGGTACAATTGACAAATAAAATTGTAAGTCTGCAATGGGATGTTTCGATATGTATATTCATTGTGAAAGGATTCTCTCATGGGGTTAATTAACACATCCCAAACCTCACGTATTTACTGTTGTTTTCTGTTTTTGCTGAGAATATTTAAGTTCAATTATGGTAGCACATTTCAATTTACAATATAGTACTATCAACTATAGTCATCATGTTATACATTAAGTGTTAAGAACATACAACTTACTTATAATTCTACCTCTCAGAGATGAGTTAGTGTATTATCTATGTTCTTTTGTCTTTTTAAACAAAGTTATCATGTTGTATATATTTACTGCTCTTACTTAGCCTTTTATTATAAGCATTTTCTAATTTGACATTATTTGAAATCATTATATGTAGTGAGGTATTCCATTTAGATTATTCAACTTATTTAGCCAGTGTGCTTCAGTTGGACATGAAGAGTTCCCTGCCCCCATTTTTTATAAAGAATACCAGAGGCCCAATGCACGGAATTTGTGCAAGAGTAGGCCTTCCTTCCCCTGGCTGCTGGCACTGGCTTCCTGCTGTCACCCAGGACCTGGGCTTCCCTCCACCCGCCAGCACCTAGGACCCAGGCTTCCCTTGCAGAGGGAGGCCCTGCCTACCCGCTGCAGCCCTCCAGTCAGTGGCATGGGCCTCCCTCTTTGGGGCTATCGTGGAGCCCCCCAATATCTCACCCCACTGGCCAGTGGCCTGGGCCTCCCTCTATGGGGCACTTATGGTGCAATGGCTGGGCCTCTGACCAATCTCATCGCACCTGCCTTGGCTGGCCTGGCACCAGTGGATGTCATAGTGTGGTCCGGGATGGTCAGATGGTCGTTCTGCTGTTCAGCCATTCAGTCAATTTGCATATTATGCTTTTATTATATGGGATTTGAATGTGTCCCTCTCTATATACTCATTTATTCTGCACACGTGCACACACATACATTTGTGCATGCCAAAAAATCTGGATATGTTCTTGTCTACATTACTGGTTCAAAAACATCCATTTTACTGAGGAAAATAAATATTGCAAAGATTTAATATTCTTCCAAATTAACTTATACATATATTGTTATATTTTTAGGCAATTCCAATAAAAGTGCCAGTGGATTGAAATAAAATGATTAAATGAGCCCAACATCATGTGGATAAATTAACAGATAAGAAAGACTTTAAAGCTGAACACATTACTGAGGGGTAATGTTGGTTATAGTGAATATTAAAATGAATTATAAAACTAAGACTACTAAAACAGCGTGGTTTTAGATTAAAAGAAAAAATAGCAAAATTACCTAAAAACATAGTGTAGCATATATAGAAACTTAGTATACAATTAAAGACAGTATCACAAATAAGTAATGACACTGAAGGCTACTCAAGAAAAAGTGCATTAACTCTTTAGAAAACAATAAACAAACAAACAAACAAAAGCAAATCCCATTGCTAAACAGCTAGTTTGAGATAAAATCGGAAGGAAAGACACATGGTGCCATCTAGTGGCAAAACAGCTAACTGCATACATATTGCTTAATGCAGCAATCTATTGGCAGAAATTTAAAACAGAAGGAGACTCCAGAGAGGTAAATTATTCATTAATAAAAAGACTTATACCTCCCATTTCGGCACTAATTTAAGGAAGTTTTTTTCATACTGATAATATGATTTTACTGTTTTCGAGAATATAATAAACGGTAGCCTATATAATGATCCTACGTAACAATGTAAGAAAAAATTACAGTTATAGACATTCATACCAACCTGTCAGACATTTTAAAATAACACGAAATAAAAGAACAATTTAAGTAAGAGAATGCTGACTGAAAATTCATGGGTGAGAGTAGAATCTGCCAGTAGTTATAGTTTTGAATAAGAACTCAGTCCTGGAAACTACTTTCAGGATTATGGAGCCTTATGGCAGTCCAGAGCTCTCCTGGCCTTGTGGCTATTGTGGCTGTATAGTTCCTGGGGTTAGCGTAGGCTTCAATGCTCCTCACTGTCCCCAGGTAGAAGCTCACACATGCAATCACCTGCCCATTGGCTCTACCTCCAGGCTTTCTATCCGTCATCTAAGGGGCTGTAAGGACCCACGGGTGAGTCTGCAAAGAAGCCCTTCCATTTCTGGGAACAAGCCCTCCTTCCCATCCAAGTGGCCTCAGCACAGGTGCCCTGTTATCATGTACCTCTGCTCCTCTTGAGAGATGAGCTCCCAGACTGAAGCTGGGCCGAGGCATCCTGTGGATTGGCATTTTGGATTCAGGACTGAGAAAACTGGGTCATTCTATCCTGGGTTAGCTTAAAATTCAGGAGCTTTGGGTGACCGTTAATAGAACTGGAGAAACAGAAAGAGCATGTGAAAGGGATGAAGCCCAAAGGAGCAGCAGTAGGCGATGAATGAAGTGCCCGGTGCACCCGTCCCTGTCTCTGTTGCTCCTGCCAAGTACCTTTGCTGTTTGCTAAGCTTGGATGTTCAGTCAGTTTCTCCTTGGACCCCTTACAGTCCCAACAGCCCTCTGATAAACTTCCTTTTGCTGAAGCAAATGTAATTTTTTTCCTCTTGAATTCAAGTGTACTAATACATCTTTTGCAGGACAAAACTGATCTATATCTTTCAGTGGCCGCTCATACCTTCACAACGAGTCCAAATTCTTTAGCGTGGCCTCTGAAGCTTCTCGTGATCTCCCACACCTCATGCTGACTTTCCCTCGCTCTCTGCCTCCTCCCATGCCCCCTTCACCCTCTTTATCCACCTTCCATGCTCGAGCCATACTCAAAGACTCTTACTTGTGGGACCATGGCATTCCACCAGCCTCTCAGCCAGGCTGTTTTCTCTCCAAGAAAGACTCTTCCAGCACTCTCCTCCCCCAGCAGGTTCTGTGCATCCACCACTTGCTCCAGCTGAGTTGGTTCTTCCACCTATGTTAGCTCTGTGTCTACGACCCCATTGTAGCTGTTATCACTCTGTATCCCATGGTCTGTTAATTTGCTTGTCTCTCTCAGGAGACTCTAAGCTCCCTGAGGAAAGGGCAGGGTCGGCCTCACTGTTGCATACCAATGCTTTGTGCATAACCTGGAATATAGTCAGCGCTCAAATATTTGTTCAATGAGCAAATAAATACACACCGAGAACCGTATCTGTTATCTAAGTGAGAAACACTAAATCCCCAGCGAGCTGCAAATCTTTTCAGAGCAAAGTGTCCAATCAGCCTCATTTCTGCTTAGATCAGGGCTGTAAATCTCTATTAATGTTTTTGAGAGCTGCAGCCTCAGATTTTAAAACCAGACAAATAGTTCTAACATATGTAACTCCCTCGTAGACTAAATCAAAGCTAAATGCACATGAATCAATATACGGATTATCTGTATTTTGTGGACATGGGTGGTCCAGACACCTACGAGGAGATAAATAAATGTTTGAGGTGGGTCCTTCAATGATTTTTACAACTGATGCCAATTTGGCAAGCTTGACCGGGCCCTACCAATGTGAGGAACCATGATTTTGGTATGATGTTGGGGAATTTGTGGCTTCCATCTGCTGGTTATCTCACAAAATGTGGAGCTGAGAAAAATCACATACTGATTAAATCATAGAATCCCACACTTGGAAGGGACTTCACGAGATGATCTGGGCCCGCCTCCTGAAGGTCAATGCATAAATCATCTTGTGCAGATGGCTGTTTATACTATTTTTAAAGCTCTTTAAGGATGGAGATCACACAGCTTCCCTTGATAGTCTGATCTTCATGGTCAAGAACTTCCTTTTTTAAAAGCCCATCTTTGCACGGCAATGTGCCCCATTTTCTCTCTCTCTCTCTCTTCTCTCTCTCTCCCTCTCCCTCTCTCTCTCTCCAGCTCTCTGTGAGTATGGTGAGTACACGATCAACCTTTCCTACTAATTATCTCTGGTCCACACTCCATACTGTTACAATTAATCACTAAGATTTCTGCTATTTCTCTCCCCCTCCCCAAACTACACAATTGCAATTCGTTTATTTTTCGGAAGACTTATTTTTTTCTCCCTCTATAAGGATTTCTTTAATTTAAAGTTTTTCTCCTTAGAGTTTATTCTGTAGCTCTCTATATAAAACTGGTAATGGTATTTCTGCTCAAGTTCTAATCAGCTGCAAATAAGAGCAAAAATTTCTACTTGTCTACCCTGTCAGCATGGCTCAGTGGTTGAGCATCGACCTATGGACTTAGAGGTCATGGTTGGATTCCCAGTCAGGGCGCATGCCTAAGTTGGGGGCTTGATCCCTCGTTTGGGACATGCAAGAGGCAGCCGATCAATGATTCTCTCTCATCATTGATGTTTCTCTCTCTCTCCCTCTCCCTTCCTCTCTGAAATCAATAAATCAATAAAAATATATTTAAAAAATTTCATCTTGTCTTATCCCAGTATCATATTTGCTGTTTAAATTATAGCAGTTCCTTTTTTTATTTCTGGCCTAAGTTCTGTTCCACAACAAATATGAAGCCTTTCACTGTCAAACTGCTACTTTCTACATGTCATATCTGTAGAATGTGTCTTGCGTTTGCAGGTAGGCTAAATAAGTGCCCCCCCCCCAAAAAAAAAGATGTTCACATCTGTACCCCAGGACTTGTGATTATGTTAACTTACATGGAAAAGAAGACTTTGCAGATGTGATTAACTTAATGATCTTGTGATAAGGATTATCCAGGTTGATTCCAGTGATCACAAGTGTCCTTAGAAGAGACAGATAGGCGGATTAGGGTCAGAGAGAAAAAGAGATATGATGATGGGAGCAGAGATCAGAGACATACACTTTGAATACAGAGGAGAGGCCACAAGCCCAGGAATGCAGGCAGTCTCTAAGAGGTTGGAAAAGGCAAGGATATGAAGTTTTCCCTAGGGCCCCTGCTAACATTTGATTTCAGCCTATTAAAACCCATTTTGAGCTTCTGACCTGCAGAACTGTAAAGTAATAAATATGTGGGTTTTTTTTAAATAAGTTTACAGTAATTTGTTATAACAGCCATAAGAAATGAATACAACTTTGGTGAAAATATCTGCTCTTGTTTTGAACTTCATGGTTTTATTTAATAGATCATTTTTGGATTTATAAATGTTTCTTAGTATTATGTTCCCATCATCCAAATTCACAACAAAACTAGTGGATTTCCACTAGAGTCTAGACTATTGCTAACCTTCACTTCTTACCAATTGTTTTACAATATTTTATGTAATAGAGGATTTCATGTATTGAAAGGGTTTTATGTGCCAGGCACTGCACTATGAACTTGGAATGGGCTATCTTACTTATGTGTCACAACAAAACCACGAGGTAGGAATTATTATCCCATTTTGCTGGGGCTTGAAGAAGCGAAGCAGCATGACCAGTTACCGACAGAGTTGATATTCAAGCCCAGTCTGCCTGATTTTAAAGCACATCTTCTCTCTGCTCTGCCACGTTGATCTGTCACTGCTCCGTGTTCAATTTCTCTCGCTGGGGTAGAATATTAAGAATCTGCAGCACCATGAATTTTCAGGAAAGATGTGTTACTATAAATGTATCTTTCTTGGGGGGAAGAGCTAGTTTCCTAGAAATGTCATGTACTTGTTCCAGATGTCAGATGGAAGTGATTTCAAACATCAAAATTGAAATTGTGATTGTTGGAAAAGTCAGAGGGATCACTCAAAAGCATTGAGGGAAAAGCAAAAACTCTCTCTGTCTTGGCAGGAACCTATAATTTCCCTGGGGGGGAAATCCTCTCTAAAGAGTAAAACTTTTGAATTAATATCCAGCAAAGTTATGGTGTAAACTCATATTCTGCCAATCAAGTTTTCTGAAACTGTATTATTCTTCGGTTGGTTTTTGTTACCTACATAGTAGACATGTTAGCCAAGGACAGATGCTATTTTTTCTCCTGTGCCCTCTTCTTTTTCTCAGTTCTCTCTCTTTGAAAGAGAAGAGAGAGCAATTTCATTTTGAATACTCACTCTTCCCAGCTCTGTGTTACATGTAGTCCGCTCAGGCTGGGAGGAGATGCAACTCCATTCTCCAGGCATCTCTTCTGAAGGAATCAGCTGACACGTTAAACCAGCTGACAGCAAGTCCTCGAGTTCTACCAATCAGCCCCTTCCCTCTTTTCCATCTGAACAACTAGTAAGTATATAAATTTTTCAGTTTTATATAATACAGTTTTCAAATGTAGAGTCACGTCCTACCCCTCTTTCAGCCATACTGCTCCTGCGCCCTCCTTCTGTATAAGGACACCGCTCTTGGGCAGACACCCCAGCGGTTTGTTATCTGTGCCCTCGTTTCTTTTTCTCTTCTCAGTCCGCTGTGCGTGCCTCTCCATCACTGTTTTGTAGGACAAGTTCTAGCGGATTCTCGTGGGGTAGGGATGGATGTAGAAGCCAACTAGATATCTTTGTTATGACCAAACTAAACCTTCTGTTTCCCCTCCAGCCTCTAAAAACCTCCTCCTCATTCAGTGTTTACAGCAAGCCCTTAAATAATATTGTTTTGTTCAATGTTGTTTTGTTATAACATTGATGAGATGCTACAGGAACTTAACTCTTCTTTGTATCAATTAGCCTACTGTAAAATTAGTTTTATTGTATTTTTTTTTTCGCTTAAAGGCACAGAACCTATCAATGACATTGGTGTCATATATAATTATACATATCTGTACAGACAAATACATATATGCAGCATGTGTGGAGATAATAATAAAATAAATTTTTAGATCTCTTAATATGATATAATTACATCAATAAATTTCTTAATATTGAAACATCCTTGGTAATTTGGAATACATTACACTTGGTCATGGTCTATTAATACTTTTAATATGTTGTTGAATTCTATTTGCTGATTATTTTTTAGGATTTCAAAATCAAGATTTATATGTGAGATTAGCCCATACTTTTCTTTTTGTTTCTTCTGTCTTAATCAAGTGTAGGTTTCAATGTTATACTCAGTTTATTAAAAGAATTAGGTCATTCTTCTCCTTATTTCCCTTAGCCTCTGGAATAATTTATGAAGCATGTTATTTACCCACTCTTTGGAAGTTTGATAGATGTTCCATGTGAAACCATCTGGATCTATACCATTTTATGAGTTGGTTCTTTGATACTTTTGAATACTTCTTTTATGGAAATCAGTTTGTTTAAGCTTTTTATCTCTACTAGTGACAATTTTTAAAAATTGCATTAAAAATTGTATCCATATCTCTTAGATTTTAAAATATTTTAATTCAGCACTTTCGGCAGTCTCAAATTTGTTTTAATTCACCTGTTTCAATGGTTATTTCCAAATTAATTTTATTTTATATATAAGGCTGGGAAAAGTAGATATAATACAAATAAATAATACAATAATTAAGAAATAATAATACAGGAATAAACTCTGTGTTTTGTGTACTCACAACTGTAAATCTGCTCAGCCCTGTATTGTTTACTTTTATTCTTTGCTTAGGCTGGCTAGTGCTCTTCTATTTTATTAGTTTTTATAAAGTCTTAATTTTGATTTATTATTCCTACAAATTATTTCTTTCTACCCCAAGTAGTTAAAGATTTTAACTTTATTATTATTTTCTGAGGGTTTAACAAAATGTTAATGGGTCGTGAATTTCATCAGGTGTGTTTGCTACATTTATTGAAACAAGCATATTAATTTTCTTCTGTTTATTTCTGTTAGTGTTGTGAATTACATTGATTTGTAAAACATGATAAACCACCCAGAAATTCTTAGAATGCACCATGTTTGTATTGTTATATTTTTCTTATATATTGCTAGATTTGATTATTGATGTTTTGTATAGGATTTTTCACTTCTGTTCATTAATCAGATTGGTCTTTTCCTTTTCTATAAAATCTTTGTTAGATTTTTGTATCAATATTATCCTGGCCTCATAAAATGAGCTGGGAAATATTCCTTATTTTTCCCTTATTTTGAAGAGTTTATGTAATGTTGGTGTCTTTTCTTCCTTAAATGTTTAGAATAATTCACCTGTTAAGCCATCTGGGCCTGAAGTTCTTTCTGGAAAATTTAAAAAATAACATATCCAACTTTGAGAGTACAAAGAGGACTATTAAGATTTTCCTATTATTTGTGTCTATTTTAGTAATATTTTAAAAAGAGTTTGTTCATCTAATTGCCAAATTTGTAAGGCATACACTTTTATGCAATACAGAGGTGGGCAAAAGTAGGTTTATAGTTATGAGTATGCGAAACACAGAGTTAATAAAACTGTTGTAATAACCATAACCCACATGTATTTTTTCCATATGAACAACTGTAAACCTACTTTTGTTCACTCCTGTATATTCTTATTATTCTTTTATTGTCTATAAAATCTTTAGAATTTTCCCCTTTTATTATAGACTAGAGGCCCAGTGCATGAAAATTTGTGCACTGGGTCGGGGTGAGGGCCCTCAGTCCAGCCTGTGCCCTCTCACACTCTGGGAGTCCTCAGGGGCTGTCCTACTGATATCTGGCCTCCCTCTGTGGGAGGTGATGGGACAGGCAATCAGGGGATGGTGCCGCCCCCATCACCCTGCTGTTGCTGCCTGGCCTCCCTCTGCAGGAAGTGACCAGATGGGCCTATCAGAGAATGGTGCTGGCCCCCCTATTGCCCCTCGGTCGCAGCTGGTTGCCCCTCCCCCCCCCCCAAAGGCCGTTCCCTTCCTCTGTCCGCTGGCACGCACCTTGGCTGGCCTGGTACAGCCTGCTCACTGGCCCCACCCCCTGTTGACTGGTCATTCTGCTGTTCGGTTGATTTGCATATTATGCTTTTATTATATAGGATACTGGTAACTCTTTCTCTCTTTTTTTTTTTCTTGCCTAGTCTTGCTATGAACTTACTAATTTTACTAATCTGGTCAAAGAATAAACTTTTGGCTTTCTTCATTTTTATTGCCAATTTTTGTGTATTTCATTATTTTCTCCTATCTTTTTAATTTCCTCTTGTTTACTTTTTGACAGTTGATGTTCTTTTTTTTTCTTCAGTTTTTTGAGGTAAAAGTTAAGCTATTGTTTTTCTAATTTCTTCTTTCCTAACAAATGTACTTAAAGCTATCTTTTACCCTTAAGCACTGCTTTAGCTGTATCTCCAGTTTATATTTATTATATCTTCATTATCATAGAATTCAAAAGTATTTAATTTTATTGTACTATGATCTCTTCTTTGACTCATGGGTTATATAGATGTGATTGCCTAGTTCCATGGTCGGCAAACTGCAGCTTCGGAGCCACATGTGGCTCTTTGACCCCTTGAGTGTGGCTCTTCCACAAAATACCACAGCCTGGGTGAGTCTATTTTGAAGAAGTGGCATTAGAAGAAGTTTAAGTTTAAAAAATTTGCCTCTCAAAAGAAATTCCAATCGTTGTACTGTTGATATTTGGCTCTGTTGACTAATGAGTTTGCCGACCACTGGCCTAGTTTCAAGCAGTTGTGAATATGTAAGGTATCTTTTTTTTTTTTTTTTTAATTTAACTGGGTCAAAGATCATACTCTAAATAATTTCAGTCATTGAAATTTATTGAAGATTTTTGATCCATCATAAGTCGATCTTGGTAAACATTAAAAGTGTACTTAAAATATTAATTTTATTATTCCTAGGTACAATATACTATAAATGTTAAGTGTATTTAGTTGATTGAGTTTATCAGATCTTATTGATTTTTCTGTTGGTTTACTCTGTCAGCTCAGCCCTGAGAAAGAAGGAAATTCTGCCATTTCTCCAACAATGTGAATGAACTTTGAGGGCATTATGCTTAGTGAGATAAGCCAGACAGAGAATAACAAATATTGTATAATATCACTTATATGTGAAATCTAAAAGGCCAAACTCATAGAAACAGAGAGTGGAATGGTGGTTACCAGGGCCTAGGGGTGGGAGAATTGGGGAGACATTCTCAAAGGGTACAAACTTGCAACTAGAAGATGAGTAAATTCTGCCATTCAATGCAGAGCATAGTGATTAAAATCCACAATACTGTATTATTTACTTAAAATTTGCTAGAAGACTAGATCTTAAATGTTCTCATGCCCTTAATAAATAATCATTATGTAACTTGATAGAAGGTTTGCTAAGACTACGGTGGTAATCATCCTATCTATTGAAAGAATACTATGCAAATTGACCATCACTCCAACATACAAGATGGCTGCCCCCATGTGAACACAAGATGGCCACCACAAGATGGCCAGGAGGTGAGGGCATTTGGGAGAGACCAGGCCTGCAAGGGAGAGCAGTTAGGGTTGGCCAGGTCGGCAGAGGAGGGAAGTTGGGGGCAATGGGGCCTGCAGGGAAGGGCAGTTGGGAGAGACCAGGCCTGCAGGGGAGGGCAGTTAGGAATGACCAGGCCTGCAGGGGAGGGCAGTTTAGGGGCAATCAGGCTGGCAGGGGAGCAGTTAGGCATCAATCAGGCTGTCAGGGGAGTGGTTAGGGGGTGATCAGGCTGGCAGGCAGAAGTGGTTAGGGGCAATCAGGAAGGCAGGCAGGTGAGCAGTTGGGAGCCAGCAGTCCTGAATTGTGAGAGGGATGTCCAACTGCCTGTTTAGGCCCAATCGATCGGGCCTAAACAGGCAGTTGGACATCCATTGAGGGGTCCCATATTGGAGAGGGTGCAAGGTGGGCTGAGGGACACAGCCCCCCCATGCACGAATTTCATGCACTGGGCCCCTAGTATTACAATAAATAAATGTATAATATTTGCTCATTGTACAATTTAAACTTACACAATGTTATATGCTGATTATCTCTAATAATAAAAGCCTAATATGCTAACTAGGCTGGAAGTCCTTCTGGACGACCTTCCAGACAAAGCCACAGCAGGCAGGGGCCGAGGCAGCCACTGTGGCGGCGGGGGCTGAGCGCCTTGCACAAATTTTATGCATTGGGCCTCTAGTATTTTAATAAAAAAGAGAGGAAGGGAGTTGGCAATGCTGTATATAAAAAACAAAAGTGTTTGGCATGGCAATGACATCACACTGGCCCAAGATACTGGACAATGCAGGATGGGGAGATAGGGTACAGTGCATGACAATTACTTAAATGTCAGCAGGTGCCAGGCAAGTGAGATGCATAAGTAAAGTAGGCCAGGGGAAAGTGCCTACTGTGTACATTACATGGGTGTGGGTATATGAGCACATATAAGTGTGCAGCGTGTTGTGTGTGTGTGTCTCTCTGTGTGTAGGGGGCACAATAATGAGCTGTGACTCTTCAAAAGGAGGCAGCTGGTATTCCTCTCCAGAAGATATTTGTTTTGTGGGTCTAATGCTGCCTGATGTCCTAATCTTTCAAGAGAAGCCAGAAAACAATACATTTATATAAAATATCATGAGTTCCCAATGTTGGCTCAAAATGTTAACAACATGAAGCAATGCCTGGGTACCAGAGTTGGACTGTGGACTTCAGGCTCAGGAAGAAGAGATGTTTGGAAGGAGTGGGGGCATGAAGAAGAGAAAACAGACAATAGTAAAGAAGCTTGAGCATTTTATTTATGTCTTTGATATATTGAAAGCTGAACATTTTTATGACAAAAGTTTCAAGAAGAAAGTTTTCTTTCCAGTTTCACCACTGTGGCTACCAGCCCAATCCTTATTTTAATGCAGAGATGCTGTGATTGGAATAAGTTATATGTACAAATTATATCATAGAAAACCAATTTCATTGCTAACTATAAGCAGGTTAGGGCACTTCATCAAAAATAAGAAGAAAATAAGAGATTTTGCACTTTTATATTTTAAACCTGATATTTTAGCAATAGTTTGACAATAGTTTATTCCATTTATACTCTTTTGGCAATACAACCTTAAAATACAATCTATTCATTGGCATGCAAAACAACATGGCTTCAGAATACACCTCTTAAATTTACAGAACTTAAAATTTCAAACATCCCATGTGGCTGGTAGGTGACGTTATAAAGATGATCTTGAGTAGTGACATACTTACTTCCTAAAGACAAAAGAAAAAGACAGTCATATAACAGAGCTATCATACTCAGATGATGTAGTTAAATTATCCGGGGAATATTTTAAAGATTTATTTTGGTAAAAGTTGTTTATTAATCTTTTTGTCTTATGAATCCCTTAGTCTTTTGAACTTTTCAAATTTTGCATTCAAAGATGACATCCTAAAGTTCCCCGATCAAGAAATATAAAGTGTATAAATAGTTATAAAAAGCCATTATAACCCATCAAGATAAGTTGTTACTTTTGGTGTTTAGATTTTTATTACTATTTTTATTACATTAAGTATATAATGCCAAATTTATTTGTGCTAAAAATTCAAAATACTGAGCAATATAGAATGTCACATTATCACGTGAATGATGTATATTTCCATGTTTTATTCTTATCTGTGTTCCTAATGCCCTGTCCCTTAATTGACACTCAGGAAATGTTTTTGGAGTAAGTGGGTGAATGAGTAAAAGTGTAATTACCTAAAACAAATATAATGATGTATTCTTAAATGAGTCCTACTTTTGCTTGTCTACCAAGAGAGTAAAGACTCTCTTCCCCACACAAGGAACAACCTGGAGCTGTACGATACAAGTGATGAAAGTTTTGATGGTTTTCAGAATGCACTAAAATGCAATCACCTGTCAGTAATTTTGTTTTGAAGCAGCCAGTTTATAAAGTCCTGGGTGGCAAGACTATCAAGAACTGTGTTCATCTCATCAGAGAAAGAGCCTTCAGCATGTCTGCGGTGGAGCTCTTCAGCAGTGGCGACTTCTTTTGGGAAACTGAGGAAAAGGGGGATAAAAATCGGTATTTGGTTAAATGCTTTAAATAAATGCTTACTGATTGCATATCACTGGTGACGTGTGAGGGTCATTGAGAAAACAGGACGTTATGTTTACAGAGGGCCGACTATGGGAACCTGCATGAAGTGGTGCATGTCAGAATGAAAAATCTGGAGGTAGGAAAGAGCAGAGCAGGGATGTGAAACCCAGCCTGTATAACTTCATGCCTTCAGCAGTGGTCCAGCTGCTCCAAAGATGTTAGTATATTGGCAACTCAGAGGTTATTATTGAGATTGTCACTTTGTTTAAAATTCAGAAAAATGTAAAACTAGTGGTTATTAGAACAGCCTTGCAAAGTGCAGTATTAAGGGATTAAACTTTATATTAGATTTTCTTTTTTATTAGTTTAATTAGCAACATTTTTTGGTGCCCCTTTAAAATATTATAAAATATCCTCAAGTATAAGTAACTATTTTACCATTGATTTTGTAAATTGGATCATCAATGTTTAAAAAAGCAGTGACAATATCAGGTTATTAGCTAAATAGTAACACAATCCCTTTTGTCTGAAGATTTCTCCAATTCTCAGTAAGCTTGTTTTAAATCTCACAAAAAATTGAGTTGGACACGAATTTCCTGCTTCTCATAATTCAAATGTCAATCAAAATGGCCAAGAGAAAATGAGATGGTTCAGGGGTCTGTTTGGTTGTGGTAAGATCCAAGAAGGTACCTAATGGGCTTAGTCTCATTTTCAACTGTGTAACTTTAATGGCTATTTCGATGACAGTCCCATAAAAAATGGGGATGTTGTTAAATATATGGATGTTTGCACATATTTATATTTTGAATGTCATTTCATTAAACATCTTAAGTTTAATACCTTTCAGTCTTTATCAGAATATTAGCTAAACAGTAACACTAATATATGTTGATCTCGTATATAAATACTTAAAGTCAAACTAAGTTTTCACCATTATTTCTTTTTTCCTTATCCCTAGTTTTTCTAGTTTAAGCTTATCATCCTGATGTAGTTCTCAATAGCACCCTATTCTCAAAAGTGTCTTGGATTGACAAATTAATAGCCTAATTATAACACAACTCTAGTGTGGGATAAAAATACCACCTGTTTGACTCTATTATTAATACTTGCTACTACAGATAAAACATATTAAATTCTTGTAGATTGTCTCCCACCAATAGGAGTTATTTCCTTAATTTGTGAGACTATATTAATTGCTTCTATAACTCAAATCCATAAATAGATAACTGTAGTGTAAGTTTTCAACATCATGCAAAAAAAAAAAATAAAGTTAAATAAGAGTGTATAGGATTACTCTTGCCTTCCTCGGCCTTTCACCAGCCAAGCAATGAATTCCTTGACAGCTTTGTCTTCCAAATAAGTACTTAAATCACTGGTAAAGGTCCCTTCACCATGTCTCTCAAATTCATCATGACGTTTGGCAATGTTATTCCTGAAAGAAATGTGAACGTTACATTGAAGATCTGTCTCTTTTGCAACAATATGGTTCTCACCTATAAGTAGTGGCAGCTTGGGGTTGAAGAGGCTTAGGGAGATTTAGCAGATGAGAGTAGTTAGGAGACTCCTCTTGAAACTACATGAATTATCTGAACTGACGGTTGATGGGAGAGAGATAATAGCAATTAAGGGGAGCATTAGCCCACTTGGCACACCCATTTTCACCTCTTCTGCTTATCTGTGCCATTGATTATTACTGTTGCATTTACTTCAGTCTTAGTGTATCCAATGTGCTATGCAGCTTGCAGACAAGCAGCTGTTTGTTATTAATACTTACGGGGTCAGACAGTTAAATGAGTCAAGGGAAAGCTAAAAACCATCTCAAAATGTCCTCAAAAGGACCACATGAAAATGGATGAAAGGAAACATGTGATGGGACAGCAGTGAAGAAAGCTAAGATGATGACCCCATATCATCCTCAAATGTGATCTGTGTAGGTGGTTGACCAGCTGCCCTCCTGCATCTATTACCCCTGGAAGGTTTCATCTTAAACACACAACAGAAATCACCCGAGAGTGAGGATTATTTTATATTAGATTACCAAATTGTAACATTCCCTTTCCAGAAATGAGGATAATTGTTTTCCTTTTTTTCAAATTTGGTATTTCTCTTATTTCACCAATGGCCATGTCTGTATCACTAACAGGGACTTCTCCCAGTATCTGCTCTTACCATGACGACCATCTTTCCTGTCATGCCCTCCACTTTAAGAACTTTTGGTAAACCACTCTGTCTCTCCAATTCTTCCTGCTGTCCCATATTCATTCATTCTCTCATTCTCTCTCTCTCTCCCTCTCTCTCTCTCTCTCTCTCAAGGCAAATCTATGTCCTTATCCTGATATTTAGATTCCTTCAGCTACTTTGTATGCACAATTCCCCTCCCCTGTGGGCCACTCTCCAAAGAAATTGTGAAATTCCACCATCTCTGTGAAACCCCTGTGGAAGATTTCCTTCACTAGCCTACATGCATCGTAAAACCCAACACTGTCAACGAAAACCCAGCATTAAAATGTATGCCTTACGGAGGGCTTGTGCTCTTATTTGCCTTCTTCTCTCTTTATGCAGTGCAGCTAGGCTATAATTTTAAATGTGTATCTTGGATTGTATTCTACAAGAAAATGACTGCATCTGTTTCCATTCCTTACCATGATTAACTTGGCTAGGGGTTACTTTAAATGTGATCACAGTCATGAGTTTGAACCCTACAAGGGAATGTTGAATTTGCTCTTATCTTTTGGTCAAAAAATAGATTCCTAACCTTTCAGGTCTAAAAAAGTCAGCTTTCAATTTTAATAGAAAATGGGTAAGAGAGTAAATATTGCTAAGACCACAGTGGGGAAAATAATTTAAAATCTATGTTTCATTACAGGGTGGGTATGGCATTTGCAAGGTGAGAAGTAGAACTTTCAGAGGCATAATATGAAGGATAGCATCACCAACCTTGAAATCATCAAAGTTGAAAGAGCTTATACGCCCTATTTGATGAGCATGATAACATAATGAAAGTCAGGAGGTATTTTAGACATATTTAAGTAATACATTTGTGTGCAAATTTGGGGCTAGGTTTAGACTCTCACTTGTTCCTCTTGGTGTTCATCAACCACTGCACGAAATCTTGGGCACGCCTGGAGTCCAGATACTTGCTGTAGTCACTGGTGAATGTGCCCTGGGAGTGGCGCTTGTCTTCATTTATCTGATCCGGATCATTGAGTGGGTCTGCCTGGGGAGCTGGGAAGGAGCTGTGAAGAACAGAGATTGGTGCAACTAAGTCTCTCCTCGAGTGGACTCACTCAAGAAGCATCTTCTCTACAAAACACAAGACCACATGAAATTGAAAGGCAGGTGCCTGGAGCATTTCAGTTGATATGAGAGACACCTTGTTTGCCACGGGAATCTCAGAGCTTTATTAGAGTTGAATACACTCTGATTCTGAGTCCTGGTAGCAGATTTTTAACTGGCTTCCTCTTTACTGAAATGAGATTAAATAAATAGTTTTTTAAAGTAATTAATGTACTTATGATTCTGCTAGTAATGAGAGAAGAGAGCAATGACTTGACTATTTTAAAAGAGTGAAGAATCCCAAATCATTTGGGCAGCTGATTTGTGTTCTGAATTTTGTTTGCATGTGTTAATAGAAAAATGTAGCTCCATTACCTGGTTACATGATAGCTGATGATGAAAGAGAAAGACAATTAAAATTTAAAGAATGCCAAGAAAAAGCCCACTTGCTAATTTCTAACTGTGTAGTGGATAATCCACATGCCAATAATCAACAGTTGTTTGCCATAGCAAATATGGAGAAATATTCAATAGGATTAATACTCAGAAATAGAATTGAGATACTATTCTCACCTGTCAAAACAGCAAAAGATTAAATATGGGGGAGGGTATTATGAAAGGAGTATTTCTATAAGGCTGATGGGAGTGTGCATGTGTATGACTTTTCTGGAAAGCAAGCTGGCAAGATATTATAAAACACTTAAATTTATTCAAACCCTTTGACACAGTAATTTTAGTACCAAAAATCTAGCCTCAGCAAAGAGTAAAAAAATGTAGGGATAAAAGTTATTTGCAGCATTCTTTGTGGGAAAATGTAAAGAACTCAAGTGTTCAATAGAAGAGGAATAGCTAAATAAATATTGTACATTTATGAGATGAAATAGTATGCAGCTTTTAAATATCATCCATTTAATAGATATTTGTAATGCTATACGAAAGAGCTAACAATACAATGCTAAGATAAAAGGCATAATATGAAGCTGTATAATCATCTGAGATATATTCTAATACAGTACATACATAACATTTTTGCATATTTTGTATCATGAACATGTATGACTTTTACAATTAGTAAGAAACAGTGTTATTTTTTTAAAAAGGAATAAAAAAAGAAAAAGTTGGTGTGAATAATTAAAATAATCTACTATGCAGTGTGTGAGTAATGAATGGATAGATAGGATCAGCTGAAGATTTCAACAAGCTATAATTTCCCATGTAACACATTTTCCAACATAGCCTACTCCTTTGGTTGTGAAACAACATACACTGATCTATACTCCAGAAACAACTTTATCACAATGATATTTTAAACTTTTTAAAATTGTACAGAGTATTTACTCTCAGTTACTGAGACCTCTTCACAAATCACAGTTTTCACGGGCTGTATTATAACCATTGTGCTATGTTAGTTCAAGTCTAAAGATTGAATACCTGGACTTCTCCTCTGTGTCCTGAAGGGAGCGTTGCCAGCTGCCTTGGACCAGCATCACAAATAATCCAGCCACAAAGTAAATGTTTTTCATTTTTGCTGCCTGTTGGTGCAGAGACAAGGAGAGGTGGGAGGAGGGAGAAAGGCAACCATATTTAAACACGTCAGGCTCAATTAATTTAATTGTGATGAAGTAAATATTATAAATAAATAAAACCTATTTTATTTTTAGTATATTTAAAAAAGTAGATTATATTTTCCCCCAGATTTTTTTTGGTGGCAAAAAAAAAGGATTTAAAAAATGTGTACCACCTTTAAGGTTTTTCATTAATGTGGGACACTTCTGTTAATAATTAGAAGGCTCATTTCCAGATTTGGAATTAAAAATGTCTATGATAAACATTGAAGATACTCACTGTAGATGATATGCTACATATGGTTAGCCTGAATGTCACCTTATCCATAATGCCACCCCTTTCACTATCAGTCTGGCTTTCAATTAATAGTCCTTCACTTCCAAGCATTTACATTATACTGCATTTCAACCATCTTAAAGCAGCCTCAGGCTACAACTTGGCATACCAGCTGTCGGTTCAGATGTATTATTCATTTATATTTTAAATAGTGTAACTTGGTCTAGACTTTGTAATTATAAAGCGGCCAACAGATTTGAGGTATTTTAGGGTGCTTTGACCTGTTCTAAATTAAAGGGAAAAAAATTGTTTTAAAGACAAGCAATTTGCAACAAGAACTAATGCTTCTGGCAACTTGAACAATCACAAGTAAGAAACTCAAGAGATCACTGTCATAATGAAAATTAATGCCTGTATCTGAAGTCTCAGCAGTCCCCAGGTTGTTTTATAACTGGACTTAGTCCAGAACATGTCAGTCACTGCTTGTGACACCCTAGTTGTAGGACACACCTGGTTGCTTGTCCTTGTACCACAAGCAGATGCCCCATGAAGCCACAGGATGCCAAGGGCACGATGAGGCAGTGTGCAAGGTGGGAACTAAAATGAATTGGGGGCAGAAGGTCCCCACAGGGCAAGTTCCTCTGTTTTCTGAATAGAAACCTCAAGTCCAGCATTTGTCATGGACTTCTCTCTACTACTCAAGTCCCACCATGTTTCCGTGAGAAGTGGGGATTTCAATCCAAGTTTGATTATGTTTATCCATAAATAATTTGAATGAGTATTTTTAGCAAATGGCATTTGGTTTGAAATAAGGATTTTACAAATATTATCATTTCAAACTATCAATCTTTTCTTTAACATCCTAGCCATATTTACTGTCTAGCTTTGGCACTAAAACATGGAGACTGGAATACCAGCAGTGGTATTTTTTTTCTTTGACATATTAAGTCTCTTTAGATTAGGCAGTTAGTTAAACAAAGCAACATAATAGTAATTACATATTCACCCTTCTTCATTCATCAACATGAAATCACTAATTTGGCATTTTGCTATGCTTCGGTTGATCTAGTTGGCAAACTTTGGAAACTTTGCAAACTTTGCCGTATATGTAGGTAGTGTCTTCTGATTATATATCTCAATTATAAATTCATGCCTCCCGGAATTAAAAAAAAAAAAAAAGCAAAGGTTTCTTTTAGAATTATACCACTGTTGCAAAAACAAGTTAGTCCTAAATAATTCCTTCTATGCAAAGCCCCTAAAGGTTTTACACAATCTTCATTATATTCTCTGTGGAGGGAGATTTAAAGCATGTGCTATTCTGCTGCTGTGGGAGCCGATGGAGGGGGAAACAGACGTGGATGTTCCAAATCCTCTCTAGGCAGTGAACTGAGTTCTACTGAAAGAGAAACTGATTTTTAAAATTTTATTCATTCATTTGTAAGCATATAGAATTGTGAAAAACTTTGAGAATAAGTTTAATTGTTTGAATGCCACTGAGAAAGCAAATGTATATATTATTTTAGATTCAAAATCTTATTCAATAATAGAAGAATTTCCAGTTACTCCCCTCCACCTCATTCGGATAGCCTAAAGAGACAATGTGTGGGTTTGTAAAAACCACATGTTTCCACTCAAATTTAAAGGGAAAATATGGGAACAATAGCATTCTCTGTGTAGGAAGTCTTTTAGAAAGATTATGCTTAAACACAGGCAATGTGACACTATATAGTATCTTAAGTGTATTGGTGTTGTAGGCCAAATACATACTCTTTAAAACTGATCAGCTCATTTCCTTGCATAGGTCCTGGGTATATGTGGGAAAACACACCACTTGGTCATTTACTCCACTGAGGATCTTTGTAAAACCATTCTTTGTCCCCAAGGCTTAAATGGGTATTTTGGAACATCTGATTTTGTTTCTATGGAGACTTACTAAAATCTTATTTCAGCATGTGGGCATTTTAGACATTTTATTTATTGCTATTTGTTCTCAATACATAGTAGATAATTATTAATTGGAAGTTTCACTCAGCTCCATTCAAAGAATTTCCGATAATTGATTAGTTCACTGCACCAAATGTGTTGTGTTATTTACAAGCAGCTGATTTCATGGACTTTGAGTTTTTGATAGACTTATAAGAAATTTGAATATTTGAAAGACGATGTTGATTCTTCTCTTTTGGAAATTGATAAGTTTTCATTGGTAAGGAGCAATTGCTATTATAGCCTCTTTAATGGACACATTTCTGCTGAATGTAAAAGGCGCCTTCTGTTCAAAGTAATATACACATTAATCAAATCTAAGAAAAATATTTATATACTTAAAATGTTACCCCTGCCTGGGTTGTGGGCTCGATCCCCGGTGGGGGGCGTGCAGGAGGCAGCCGATCAATGATTCTCTCTCATCACTGATTTTTCTCTCTCTCTCTCCTTCTCCCTTCCTCTCTGAAATCAATAAAGAAATATATTTTAAAATGTTACCCTTTATTTTAAAAACACAGTTGTCATAACAGTTAAGACTTATAACTAGTGCATTGATTTGAATCTTCGTTTTTCTTTCAACTTCATATTTTTTTATTGAATTATTTTTCCGACTCATTTTGCGGCTTCACTGTGTTGAAGTTTACGTAAATACATTTTGTATCACTTTTTCATCTCAATTCTACCCTGTGCATTATTAGTGAAAAGTGTAAGATAAAAGAACGACATTTGAATTCATAATACTTTATCCCCTTAAAAATACTTCACTGCACCCATATTAGAATAGACAGTCTCACAATCACTCCATAGGAATCTTACCTTCTGATACCAGGAGTGGAACAGAGCAGGTGGAGAGAGAGCGAGCCCTCTTTGGAACTGGAGATGAGCTGGGTCCTGAGCTCTGTACTTCTGCACCAAAGCACACTGCTTTTATATACTCTCTAGCTCTGTTTAGCCTCACAGATATTACGCTGACAATATAAATTTCTCATCTGTAAATAATGGGCTTTTGTTACAAATGATTTAACTCGCCCACTCACTTTGCTCATCTCATTCTACGCTTGCATTGGGTGGGATCTCAGAGGCCAGGAAACTTTATTTACTCTCTGCCTTTTTTTTTCTCCTGGAGAATGGAAAGGACAGTTAGGAAATTCACCTTTCACTCACCAGTCAGGCATGAAAATTGCTGGTGAACTCTTGTTGTGATGAACCCCGCGAGTCGAACAGAGGACGCTTCAGTTGCAAAATTGAATCAAGGAGTCTTTAATTCAAAAGCCCGCGGTTAGGAGGGGGCATTAGCTCTCCAAATCTCGCAGCCCTGAGTACAGGAGCAAGCTTATAAAGGCAAAAACCATATCCTGGTAGATGTTGGAATGTGGAACTACCTTGGGAAAGCAGTTTGTACAGACACCAAATTGAGCCAAGTTAGCTATCTTTAAAGGTTATCTGTATTTTCAGTTCCTGGAGCCACTGAGTCAACGAAAATCATTTTTGCGGTTCTGGTTCTCAGGCACAGAAGAATAGCCTTTGTAAAACTACAATGGGGCTGGCAACAAAATGGGGTGATTTATGTGAGTTTCCAGGTCTTATTCTGGAAATGGAGGTCAAAATGGAGTCACTTAGGCTAACTACCCTATTATTTGAGCAAGCAAATATTTACAGAAGCCAGAATAGCAGGGTTAAAATTTTAAACACAAGTTTTTACCCAAGATGGAGGTTACTATGTTTCACTCTGAAGTGAATTTTGATGCTGCAAATGTGAAATTACTTAGTTTATGGCTAACCTTTCTTTGAGGATGACCTCAATTAAGGGTCTTACAAGTCTTTCCATTTTGCTACTTACTTCTGATGAATTTATCTGAATATAATCCTTTCATCTCCCCAAATAAATACATCACTCACTTAAAACATGGTTAGTAATCTTCTCATCTCCACTATATGGAATTAATTTGTGTTTTGTGTGGTTTTTTTGAAATTTTAAAGAATATTCATTCGAACCTAAATTGTTCTATTGCAATAAATTGGAGTCCGGAAGAAGGATAAAGCAAAATGAGGATTAAACATCCAAGATAGGGGATGCTAATAAGACAGGGTTTAGTCTTTCTTTTTCCTTCTAATGGATATTTAAAGGCTAATTCTACTGATAAGAGAGCTGGACACTAATTTATAAAAGGACAAGATACAATTCATGCTATCATATCTATTTTTTGAGCTTCATCATCTGCCATTTAGGACTTCAGTGATCTATAGGATTTAGCAAATATGAGTCTGATCACTTTAGACAAAGAGAAATATAGGAAGTGACCGGACAGACAGCATGAGGACTGTGTAAGTGTAGTTAGATATTCATCTGGCTGCTGTCAACATGTTGTGTGACTGTGGTCGAGTCACACATCCCTCTGTGCCTCAGTTTCTGGAACTATAAAATGAGAGGGTGGCTTAAATGACCCTTCTAAAATAAAATCTAATTCTATGTGACAAAACCATCACGGCATTTTCTAACTAGGTTTCAATCTTCTAATTTCATCAGCAGCGTGATGAAGCTGATGACTTGTACAGAAGTAAATCACTGATACAACTGGAGGAACATTTCCAATGAACTTAAACTCTTCAGTTGTGGACTGGATCCACCATTGGATAGAGAACTACTTACATGCCATAGGGATTAATGCTACATGAAATTGGAAAACCTCAGGAAGGGGTTTTCATGCTGGTGATTTCTGATGATAGGAGACAGTGCTATTCAAAGCATAGTCTATGGACCAGAATCACCTGCTAGAAATGTAGACTCCGGGCCAAGCCCAGACTTACTGAATAAGAACCTGCATTTTACCAAGATTCCCAGGCAATTGATATGCATATTAAGGTTTGTGAAGCACAGCTGCATAAAACACCATCTCTTTTCTTCACCTCCTCCCTGGTGCTTGCTGTAGTTTTGACCTGAGGACTGCTCCTTGGCACTGCCAGCAAGGGGGGGGGGGCAAAAGAGCAGAGAACAGTGACACAGGGCCATCTGGATGAACATAAATGCAGTAATGGCGTGAAAGTGTGAATTAGTTTAACATATGATCAAATTGTGCCTCCCTCTTGCCCTGATCCTCCTGAGTAGATTGGCTATAGTTTGTTTGGCATTCAGTTCTACTTCTTTTCCTTTGCCAATGTGGGTAGATGCTTCTTTGCCTCTCTCTTTCTGTGTCTCTGTTTTTCCTTCCTTTTCAGGTGCTACCTGTTTGTGGAGTAGTCCTAAGAAGGGAGCTCTGCAGATGATGTAAAGATGTAAGGTATAAAGATATTAAGCCAATACAACATCTGGCATCTCAGTAAATGTCCTCTCCCAATATCTCACAAAAACTTGCCTCTTTCCCTCCATCCCACTTGCTTTCTATGGTTTCAGAAGTGACAATCTCAAGTTCTTTCAGGAAATTTCCTCTGGCTTTATCTCCAGCCCACCAACACTGATTCATGGGGTGCCGGACACCATAATGATAAGCATTCTGAGAATACAGAAGCATTAAGAGCCCCACTATGTAGGGCACTGCTCTAGGAAGGGCAAATCAAGTTCTTATGGTTATGAGACATTAAGACCAACATCAAGTGCATTTTGAATGTATAGATCTCCCAATACTGTCCCAACATCAGCCTCCACTTGGCTTCCAATGCCCATCATAGCAGTAATTTATTTAGATGAGAGTCAAGAAAAGTAGTGGCCTTGTATTTATATGACTAGTGTTAAAAAGCTTGTCTGGAAGTAGCGAAGTTCTGAGAGATGTCACCTATAGTTTTCCTATCTGGCTACAAGGGAGGTGCCTGGTGTTCTGAGCCAGTATGCTTTCCTGAAAGGTCAATTTAATTTGATATAAGGAAGCTATAACATAATTACTATATGGAGTAAAGTGCAAAAATTTACACAGTTTTAGATAAAATAAGGTACTTATTTAAAGATTTTTTTTCTTTTATTATGATGCTTAGGAGCAGGGACTTATTTAAAGATTTTTTTTCTTTTATTATGATGCTTAGGAGCAGGGACAGCATTCATGGGCTTATGACCTGTACCATTGCATGGGGACACATGCTTACAAGGGCTCCATACTTGCCTTAATGCTGTTCTCTTACTATCTTGAAATTTTAATTATTTGAACAAGGATTCTATTGTTTCATTTTGTACTTGCCCTCCAAATTATGTAGCTGATCCTGCTTAGTACCTCACCTCACAAAATCATGGTGTGTGAGGTTTTTTTCGTGTTTGTTTTTCTTAGGTGTTCAGGATTCTTAGGTTGAAATGTTTGAGAATGGTGAAGATCCAGGTACACAGTGCACTCTGTTGGCAAGAATATGGACAAGATTGATGGAAGTGCAACACGTCATAAATGATTAGAGGCACAATTTGACAATAGTATCAAAATTATAAATACCTATAACCTTTGGTCTACTGATGCTAAAACACCATTCTGAAAATTAATCATTTATATATAATTAGAGGCCTGCTGCATGAAATTCATACAGGGGAGGGGGCAGTCCCTCAGCTCGGCCTGCATCCTCTCACAATCCGGGATCGCTGGCTCCTAACCACTCACCTGCCTGCCTGATTGCCCCTAACAACTCTGCCTGCCTGCCTCATCACACCTAACCACTTGCCTGCCTGCCTGATCACCCCTAACCGCTCTGACTGCCTGCTCACCTCTAACTGCTCACCTGCCTGCCTGATCACCCCTAACTGCCTCTGCCTTGCCCCCCGCTGGCGCAGCTTCATCCAGTGTTTAAAGAATGAGGAACAACCTCTTTGTTCACCAATATGGAAAGACATCAAGATATGTTGTTAAGGGAAAATAGGAAGATGCATTATGGATATATAGTAGGCTACTTTTGGTAGGAGAAGATGAAAGGGGACAAATATGTTTATTTACTCATAATTGTATTTAAAAATTAGAAGAGTGCACAAGAAACTAAGGAAAGTGTTTTTCCTGTAGTTTGAAGCAGTGGGTTAGACAGGAACAAGGAGAAAATAATATTCCTCATCATAGACTTGTTATGGTGTTTTGATTTTATTGACCATTTAATTTAATTATCAATTTAACCCCCCTCCCCTCAAAGCTTCTTACAACCATTTTGGAAAAAGGTTAAACTTTAAAGCTAAAGGTACAACTACACTTTGACTCATAATTTCACTTTTGGGCATTTTATCCAAGAGAAATGAAAACATGTATCTACAAAAAGCCTCATACAAAAATATCTGCAACAACTTTATATACAACTAGAGGCCCAATGCATGAAATTTGTGCAAGGGGCTCAGCCTTCGCAGCTGTGGCAGCTTGCCTCAGCCCTCACAGCCCCGGCTTCATCCAGAAGGTTGTCCAGAAGGACATCTGGTCTAATTAGCATGTTAAGCTTTTATTATTATTATATGCAATAACTAAAAAGTGGAAAACAACCAAACTATCCATCAACAAAAGAAAGAATAGACAAATTATGGTAATTGATCCAAAGAGATACTACTAAACAATAATAACAAAAAGGAACCAATAACATAATGGTAGCAGCATGGATGAATTTCATAGTATTATGCTGAATAAAAGAAGCTGGACACAAAAAGTTGCATCCTGCATGAACCAATTTGTAGATGTTCAAGAACAAGTAAAACTAAGGTTAGCAAAACTCAGAACTGTGGTTGTGTCTTGGAAGAGGAGGGGCAAGGATAGTCTGGAAGGGGACTTTCTCAGGATACAGAAATATTCTATATTGTGAAAAGGGTGTGAGTTACTCAGGTATGTTTGATTGTCAAAATACTGTAGCTAAGATCTGTCATTTCAATTTATGTAAATTTTAACTAAAGAAAAAAACTAGTAGAATTAAAAGAAGGGTGTGGGTGAATGAATAATTAATACAAGCATGGCAGAATTATTGAAGCTGGCTGATGAATAGACAAGGCTTACTATGAGATTCTGCTTACTTTACATATATGTTTGAAATTTTCCAAAACTAAAAAGTTAAATTAAAAATATAATAAAATAAGTGTGGGTGGGGCATTAGCACCAATTAATCAGTTAGTTTGGAAACTAAAGAGTTTGACCCTTCAGTTACTAAATATGAGCTAGGTAAAGCAAATGTAGCTTGAAGACAATTGGGAGCATCAAAGCTTGGAGGTAAAATGGTAGCACAGGGCAGGGCCCAGGAATAGGAAGACAATTGCAATGAAGGCAGGGCAAGGGAGTGACCATTCATTCAGAGATAATAGAATAATGATTTCAGCTTCCACATTTTAATCTTCTTCCAGGCCCATCCTGAGGATGTGCCTCCACTCTGTTACATGAGACTTAGTAATGCCCAATGAAACTTTCCTTAGGAGTTTGAGGTCCATTTTTATTTCTAGGAGGTAATCATCTCAGTATGCCCTGCTCTTCTTAGATTAGAATACAATTCTCCATAACAAGGGTCTTCTGAAAATAAGTGTGAGCCTTCAAAAGATTTTTTTAAAGTAATTAAAATTATGTATAGCACACGAGAAAAAAAAGTTTACATTGAGATTTTTTTTTTAGCTTTGAAGAAAAAAGTATAGTCACTTCACAATAGGCTTTGAAAATTCACAAAGTTGAGTACACAGACTGTAAGGATAAGATGCCCTTTCCCACTCTAGAGGGGCCTTGATGGGATCAGGGATCCAGGGGCAATAAAGGAAGAACTTCTGGGATGTTTTGAGTTTACCTGAGGATGTGAGAAATATTATGAGAGATATTAAAGAGACAGTTGTGACCCATCCATCTGGGATTCGGGGGTGGGGGGAAGATTTGGTAATCAGCTCAGTGGACAGTCTTCCTGCCTTGAGACTCTGAGACCAGAGTTCACACGTCTGAGCCCGGGACTGTAGCATCATGGCTTTGCACAGGTTGATTTTATCCTTTGCTAGATCCCTGGTATAATGAGATGTTTAAAACTGTTCTAAGCTTCAGTTGTTATTTTTATTCATAAAGGGAACAAGAAAAAGAAAGAAAACAATCACATTTGTACAAAATAATCTTATCTCATCATTTGTAACTAGAATATATATTTATATGTATAAATACATATATATCATTGAATACATGTGTTATGCTTCTATTTTTCACATATTGTAGCTATAAAAAAGCAAACCATATGTCATTACATTTATCCAACCTCTTGCTCATCTGGAAAGACTTTTTCTTCTTCAAGCTTGTAAGAGTCTTTAGTGTGAACCAGTTAAAAAATTGAAAATTTTCAAAATTTTCAGCCATTAGAAAATTTAAAGTTTGAAATTTGTATACTAAGCAAATGAATAAAATGCAAAAGGGTGTTATAAGAACTTTTCTTTATTCATTACTAGAGGCCCCGTGCATGAATTCATGCACCAGTGGGGTCCCTCGGGCTGGCCTGAGGGATCTGGCTGAAAATGGCTCTCCAACATCCCCCAAGGGGTCCCGGATTGCAAGAGGGCGTAGGCCAGGCTGAGGGATCCCACCAGTGCACAATCGGGGTTAGGGAGGGACACAGGAGGTTGGCCAGCCAGGGAGGGGCTGCAGGAGGGCTCCAGGGCATGTCTGGCCCCTCTTACTCAGTCCCAATATGCCAGACCCCAGCAGCAAGCTAACCTACTGGTCAGAGCATCTGCCCCCTGGTGGTCAGTGCACATCACAGCGAGTGGTTGAGTGGCCTTAGCATATCATTAGCATACTATGCTTTGATTGGTTGAACAGAAGATCGGATGACCAGACACTTAACATATTAAGCTTTTATTATATAGGATGCCTTTTGTTTGCCCCCTGCCTGAAACTTGTTCAGTGTTTCCCACTCATATTTTATCAGATGCTTTGCAAAGATATGCCCAGTTTTTTGGTGATATTGCAATGATATAAGCATAGAGTGGAGGATATTGTTCTATTTTTAAGCAGAATTTAAAATTTTTATCATAATTCATTGTTTGGTTATTTTATTTTTCAAACATAAAGAATTAATTTTTATAATTTCATTTTGTAATGAATTACCAAAATAAGTTTTTTTCTGCACTCAAATACATCTATGCCCAGTAAATCTTCAATACTGTGGTGCAATCCTAAATATCTTACTTAAAAAAATATATCTTTTTTTTAAGTAAGATATTTTTTAAATATCTTACTTAAAAAAAAAGTAAGATATTTCTTTGTTGCCACATTATCAGAGGAAGCAAAGTTGGATTTTTCACTTTCATTTTAACAAAAATTTTTTCTTGATAGAGCACAACAGAGTATTAACTGTGAGCCCTTTCTAATGCTGAAGAAAGATAAGTTTTTTCTCTTTCTGGTCTATGATCACCAGCATCCTTCTCCAGGAACACAGATCAACTAAACACTAGAACTCAAAGAACATGGCTCTTACACTTTCTTTGTACCCCTTCCTCTCAACATTAGTCATGTTGCATAGCAAGATATGATTCAATGAAAATCTTAAAATTTTGTTTGATTTGTTAAGCACCAATTTTCATCTAATGTTTTTAAGGACAAGCCCTACATAAATGTATCATTTAGGACAGTTGACACTGATGAAAACAATTATCATTTCAGGGATGCATCTGACTAGACACCTGGATGAAAGTGTAATAGCCATTCATACATGTTTAGCACATAGTACCAAACACCTGGATAGGTAATTACTTTCTTTCACTTTTCACCTGAAATTAATACTCAGACTTAGTTATCAGCAACAAATACAGAAAATAATAATAATTCGAAGGGAATAAAAGATACTTCTATCGTTTAAGTCAGAATTTTTTACTTGTCAGAGATGAAGAGTTCCCTAAGGTAATAGAAATAACTACCATTTATTGAATGCCTACTAAAGGCAAACTCTTGAGTATGTTATTGTTCAATCCTGACAATATTTCTGCCTCCATTTTACAAATAATGAGATGAGGCTTTAGAACAGGTAACCTATTTGTTGAAAGCCACAGCTGTATCTGAGCTGTATCTGAATCCAGCCCACATTGCTTTTCTAGAGCAAGGCTCTGCAAAGTAGGAGTCCCAGCAAAATCTTCTAACCACCTCAGAATCTGCTGTGACTGCTGTCTGAATCTATTCATAGCTGCCAGGTGGTTAAGGTAGCAAAACATCTAAAGATTAAACAATTGGCAATCCCAGATATTTTATAGTTTAGCTTTTATTTTTAAAGTACATGATTCAGTGGTTTTTAGTATATTCACAATGTTGTGTAACCCTCATTACTGTTTACTTCCAGAACTTTTTCATTATCCTCAAAAGAAACTCTGTACCCATTAAATAGTGATTCCTCATTGCCTCTTTCCAAACCCTTTATGACCACTAATCTACTTTCTCTTTCTTTATATATTTGCGTAATCTGTACTTTTCACGTAAATGGACTCACTCAATATGTATGTGGCCTCTTGCATCTGTTTTCTCTTCCTTAGCATAATAATTTCAAGGTTCATCAATGTTGTAGCATAAATCAGTACTTTGTTTCCTTTATTTCATTTTCTAAAATTAAGTTTATTGGGGTGACATTGGTTAATAGGATCATATAGGTTTCAAGTGCACATTTCTAAGATACATGCATAATCTGTATATTGTGATGTGTGCCCACCGCCCACAGTCAAATCGCCTTCTGTCACCATATGTTTGGTCTCCCTTTCCCTTTACAACTGTCCCCCACCCACTTCCCTCTGGTAACCACCATACTATTGTCTGTATTTATGAGTTTCAGTTTTATATCCCACATATGAGTGAAATTTTATGGTTCTGAGCTTTTTCTGACTGACTTATTTTGCTTAGCTAATATTCTAAAGGTCCATCCATGTTGTTGTAATAGCAGTATTTCATTTTTTCTTATGGCTGCGTAGTATTTCATTGTATATATGTACCACATCTTCTTTATCCAATACTCTTACCAAATGATACTTTGGTTGTCTCTCTGTCTTGGCCACTGTAAATAAGGCTGCAATGAACATAGGGGCGCATACATCTTTGAAAATAAATGTTTTCAAGTTTTTCGGGTAGATCCCCAAAGGGATAGCTGGGCCATATAGTAACTCTATTCTTAATTTTTTGAGAAACTGTCATGCTGTTTTCCATAGTGGCTGTACAGTTTATATTCCCACCAGCAGTGAATGAGGGTTCTTTTTCTCCACAACCGCTCCAATACTTGCTATTAGCTATCTTGTTGATAATAGCCATTCTAACAGGTATGAGGTGGTATCTCATTGTAGTTTTGATTTGTATTTTCCTAATGGCTAATGAAGGTGAGCATCTTTTAATTATATTTGTTAGTAATTTGTATGTCTTCTTGGGAGAGGTGTCTATTCCAAAGCTCAAGTCTATCTACTGATTCTAGAAATAAAGCCATAATTATTTATAAGTAATACAGATTACTTATACTGAAAATTATTGCAGATGAAGTTTTTAAAAACATTAAAATTATTGAAATGATATTTATATAACAAAATCAACCTTTTTAAATAAACAATTCATTGGCATTGAGTACATTCACAGTGTTGTGCAACCTACACCCCTAACTAGTACCAAAACATTTCCATCATTCTGAAATAAAATTCCCTGTCCATTAAGCACTTTCTCCTCCTCTTCCCCTCCTGCATCCTCTGGCGAATACCAATCTGCCTTCTATCTCCATGGCTTTACCTATTCTGGATAATTCACATAAATGAAAGTATACAATAGTATTTTGCGTCTGGTTTCTTTCAGTTAGTATGTTTTCAAAGTTTATACCTCATAGCATTTATCAGTATGTCATACCTCTTTATGACTGAATAATAGTCCATTGTATGTATATATGGTGATTTGTTTACCCATTCATCCTTTGATGGACCTTTGGGTTCTCTCTACCCTTTGCCTATTGTAAACAGTGCTCCTATGAACTTGCGAATATATTTGTACCTGATTGAGAACCTGTTTTTAATTCTTTTGAGTATATATCTAGGAGTGGAATTCCTGGTTTATATGGTAATTCTATGTTTAACTTTTTGAGGAGCTCCCAAACTGTTTTCCACAGCAGCTGAACTATTTTACATCCCCACCAGCAATGTGTGAGGGTTCCAATTTATCCACATTCTTGCCAACACTTCCTTTCTTTTCTTTTTAAGTAGCCATCTTCATAGGTGTAAATTAGTACTTCAGTGTGGTTTTGATTTGCATTTTCCTAATGACTAAGGATACTGAGAATTTTTTCATGTGCTTGTTGGCCACTTGTATATCTTCTTTGGAGAAATATCTATTCATAACCTTTGCCCATTTTAAAATTGTATGGTTGAATACTTTATGTAGTCTCGATAATGGGACTCTAACAAATAAAGTTTAAAAATACATATATATAATACACACACTTATACATGTATATATATATTGTACATACAAACATACAAAATATGACTATACCATATTCAATCATTGTTCAAAAATGAATAAAATTTTAATGAAAAATTATACATTTTAATAAATTACACATTTACAATTGGATTTATTGTTTACTTATTTTCTGGGAAATATGACACAAGTTTCCTGTGACTATTGATTAACTATTTATAAGATTTACCACAAATTTTTAACAATTTGCTAATGACTAATTCCCCATATTTAGTAAGGTATTTAGGAAATACCATGTGGAAGACTGTAAGTCTACGTCAAGAAACTGATACCAGGGTTTCCTATAGCAGAGTTCACTGGGCACAGCTTTTTCACCAAAGAAGATTATGTAAACAATATTTTATGGCTCCTGATGCTGTAACTTGAAAAAGTAAATAAAAGTACTCTGGATATTTTGAAAATGCTTTGGCAACTTAGAGGCACACAAATTTCTTCTTCTTTTTTTACAGAATACATTGACAGCCTCTAACTCAAAACAGGGAAGAGATACAAAACACTTATTTTACTTGGAGTTAATTTTTTTTACTTTTTGTTTTTCTGAAAAGCTAATCTGGGGAATGAAAAACCTGAGGTTTATACTTTCATTGTTCTTTATTTCTGGAGACTCTGCTTTGGCAGCCTGAGTGCTGTTGGCAAGATGCAACCGATGCCAATTTGGGGACCATTCTTATGTGATATCTTGAAGCTTCCCCCCCAAGCTGCCTCCTTCTGAAGCTTCATGGCCATGGCGTAGGAGTTGGCAGGAGAACAGGTGTGGGAAGACACAGAGCAGGGGTAACATTAGAGAGAAGACATCGAGAAAAACTACTGATGAGCAGAGAAAAGGTGATGGGAAGATTGGAAAGCTAATGCTATTTTGAGCCTAGTCACGAATTGGATTTACATATTGGATAGCTTGCCTGTACACACACAATATTTTGCTGGGGCCAGAAACAAGTTGAAAACCCTGCAGAAGTCGCTAAATTATTGAGGGAGGCACAGAATTCTGTTTTCAAAGCCACCCTATACATGTTTATTTAAGCAGTCAGTTAATGCTACTTCATTAACTGTGCTTAAATTCTAATAATGATTGATAAGAGTCTGTTACTAGAGTTGTTTATTTATACAGAACTCTGTATTGAACATTTGATTGATGATAGTAATATGTGACAAAGCCATCTGGTAGGCATTCCACATACTCCTGGAGTAGCTGACCAATGGTGCTGCCCGTGTCACACGGAGGTATGATGGTGCTAGGAACACCTGAACCTATGGAATCTCAAGTAAGTTTTCTAACTTGTACCTCATTTTCCTTAGCAGAAGCACACATATTTTTATTTCTAATTCACAGACTTGGGATAATTAAATGAAACAATGTATATGAAGTCCTTGGTATATAACTGACATCCAAAATAGAAATGGGTATACACAGGTTAAATCTGGCACACAAATGAGTTTTATTTACTTGTACATTAGCTGCCAAGTGCCCAAAATTGAGGTTTTACATTTTAAAATCCAGGTTTTTTTAGTTTCTCTTGATAAAAACGAGGCCAGCAAACAACAGGCCCATGTGCCCACATGGCAACAGTTTGAAGCAGTGGTTATCTCTTTAGCTGTGTTCACCAGCTTGCCGGTGTCCCACCCTGAGGCTATGAGAGACCGTGCTGACACTTCCTTGGTTTGCTTCATTCATTGCGGGTGCCTCACTGGCCTCAGCAGTTGTTTGAGATTGGGAACTGTATGCTAAGGCATCTGTTACATTTTTCCAATACAAGATTCTAAACCTTTAATTAATTCATATAAAATCAATCTCATTAAGGAAGATGGTAGATAGTGATGGTGATGACAGTTATTTTGAAAACCTATCATCTATGTATCTATCTATCTATCCATCTATCTATCCCCTAATGGCTTATTTTTGATGATTCTAAGTTTATAATCTGCATTTAAAAGATTATAAATCAAACTTTCAGGGTCTGAACTTATGACTGACCTTTTCCTTAGACAGTGTAAGGCCTGGTATCATTGTTTTATAATGTAAATGTAATCATTAGTACTTGAAATATATTTTAAAAAATACTGTTGTGTGTTTTTTAAAATAAATGCTGCTAGAGTAACCAGTATCATTCTGGAGGTTTATCTGACCTTTTCCAGTCCAAACATTTTTGCCAGACATTCTCAGTTGCAGCATCCTGACGATTCATCCGGAGGCAGTAAGAATTGGAGGTAGGACAGTACAGTGACCTGTGTTGTCACGTCCTAATCCAAATCATTTTTGTTGAAAGACCAACCTCCTTTAGATTTCTGTCTAAGATTCATGTCCTTCCTAACCCCATTCTCCTGACTGTGGGTTACCTGCTGCTCAAGGATTTTTTCTCTCTGTTGCTTTAAGGGGGAAGCAGCAAGTTTCTATTACATACTAATTTCCAGAAAGGGTGAGATAGATCTGTCTCCACTGTGAGATCACACATACGGATTCCAGTTTTATGGGTCCCCCTGTGCACAGAAGATGGAAATAGAGTCAGCACATATTTATCAAGCTCCTAACATCTTTTTCCAGGACTGTAGGCCCTGGGTACAAAGATTTGAAAAGACAGAGAGGTTCACTGCTTGTAGGGAGCTAATATTTCAATGGAAAAAATAGGTAACAAATAAGCACACACATAAGTAAAATAACTTCTGATGTTCATAAGTGATATCAAGAAAACAGTGAGGTAATATGATTGGAAATCTCTGAATACAGCCACCAGAGAAGTCCCCTCTAAGGCGGTGCCACATGAGCTGAGACCTGGAGGACAAGGACACAGCCAAGGGAGAATTTGAGAAAACCACAGTCCAGGCCCTGAAACAGAAATAAGCTTCACACACACACACACACACATACAGAAAGGAGGCTGGAGTGGCTGGCCTTGGGGGAATGGTGGTGATCAGGCCAGAGCAGAAGGCCTGTGTGGTGCTTTGTAGGCTGTGCATGAAGCTGGGTGAGTGAACTGTCCTTGTCCCTCAAGCACATGTTTCCCTGGCTGGCTGTCCTCCCCAAAGGTGTTTCCGTCACTCCTATCAAATATTTGACTCTTCAAACAGGTCTTGGGATACAAGGATGAACAACTCATTCACGATAAAGTACCAAGGTCGAAAAGCTTCCTTAGACACTCACAACTTCTATATTGGTTATTCCTGAAAGGCCCCATTCTTTCAGAAAAAAATAAAGATTAATTTATAATTTGATTGATGATTCTGGTACTTAAACTACATTCACTGAATTTGGAAAGAAACTATTGGCTTCTGAATCAGACTATTAATTTCTTGAGAATTAATTTATTGAAAATACTAACTAAAAAGTAGTTTACTTTATGTATGTAGCAAACCCTTACAAAATACTTACCATATGCCAAACACTGTTAGCTCTACAAATAACAACTAATTTATAAGCTATCTTGTATACTATTTGAAAAGGAGCAAGTTGCAATATTGGAAAGTATTACTTTAGTCTTCTGAAAAAAAAAAAACAAGAGAGACACATTGTTTCCTGTTAGTACGCATATTAAGTACTCTTATATATTAAAGCATCATCACTTTTTGTCATCTCTTAAAACTGAAAACTTAGCTTAGTTCTCATGTGATATAGGCAACTTTTATGACATATCTAAAATATCTATGTCCATTAATATCTAAAAAGATGCTTTAATAACAAACTGAAGATGTGTGAATGGATAGTAGTTTTTTGACAAGTAGTTTTTATATAATTTTAAATGTTTCATTAAGACATTTATCTAAAAAATTCACCTTATGTAGCAGTTAAAAAAATTACTGCCCCCAATAATTAATGGCTAGTAAGGATGTTCTCGTTTTTTTCTTGTCAATTAAAAGCAATTTTAATTGAGAGAAGGAAAATGAGTTGTCAAACCATTGTAGCATGACCCTGGCTTAATTATCGCTCTCTCTTACTCACAGGAAACAGACTTTATAACCACGGAGTGAAGGATGGAATGCTGTACCAATGAATATTTGTGAAAACAGATACTGTCAAAGCAATTTTTTAAAGTAAAGTAAATAATGGAGTATTAACTAGAGGCTAATTGACTGATATCATATTGCTCTAATGACCACCTGCTCTAACTTGCCAAAGACATTACCTGTTTGTCAAAAAAGAACTGTTTATGGCCAGCATTTGGAGCTGCAAGCCAATAATCTGAGCAGGTGGTCATTAGAGACTTTTGCTAGAGGCCAGATCACTTTCTCCATGAGTAGCTTGGTAAGGTTCAGGCACTTATTTCTCCCTGAATCAGCAATTATGCCACTTCCAATTGCTGAGGTACCTGTCCACAATGCCAAGGAAGAGTTTTAGTATTTCTCCTTTCATAAGCTGGGATTAATTTACTGTGTTCAGAATTTTTTGATCTGTTTTATTGGGTAAACTCAAAATACCTACTTTACTGGATAAATTTCAATTATCTGGTAAGTGCCTTCTTTCTTCTTTACAAACAGCATATTTGAAAACATTGTTTTGGTAGAATCTTCCCAGAAGACCACATAATCACTATTTAAATTAGCCCTAATTCAGTTTACATTTGCTTATTTTACTGTTAACTTTTCCAGAACTGTATTTTTTGTTTTACAATTAGAACATCTGAATTTTAATTACATTACCATCAAGAAGCTCATTAAAGTCACTTAATTGGCAACATTTCCAAAAAAACCTTAGCTGGGTTTAATATATTTTAAAGAGTTACTGTCAAAGTATAATTTCACCATTACAAACAGCTTGGCAACAACATTTGCATAAAGATCTGTCAGTTTCTGAAAAATGCTCAAATGTTGGGAAAATCAGATTCGTTAAGTCGCCTTTACTGAAACAGTCCAGAAATGGAGGAATTGCCACGTAAGTCACCTTTGTAACCTCTACAGTGTGCAGAGTACTGCCATGCATGGCACAGATATTCAAAAGAGTTTTCGTGAAGAAATAAATCATATATTTTATATTTGGGGGGGTAGATTTTTAAAAAGTTAAAACCTCAAAAAAGTTTCTTCATTTGTGTTTAATTTAACAAAATATCCATTTTCTTGCTTCCTCTTTCTCATTCACTCTGAGAAATGTTGTTTTTTTAAAAAAAATGCACAGGCCCAGTGTGTCTCAGTTGGTTGAGTGTCATCTTGTGCACCAAAAGGTTGCCAGTTAGATTCCAGGTCAGGGCATATACCAAGGTTGCAGGTTCAGTCCCAGTTGGGGTGGACAGAGGCAACTGATTGATGTTTCTCTCTCCCTCTCCCTTTCTCTCTCTCAGAAAAATCAATAAAAACATTTTAAAAAGAAATATTAGATGGTCACTTAGAATTTTGAAACCTTTAAAAATATCTCTAAAGTCAGCATTGTGAGACTAGGAGACGAGATTATTTTGAGATGGCATAATATTTTATAGTGTCCTTCTTACACATACTAGAATCCCATCCCTACAGTACTCATCTCATTTGAACTTGATTGTAATTACATTCATTTCTCAATTTTACAAGACTTGACACTCCTGCCTTTCGACAGGCATCCTCTCTAATATACTGGTCTGTTTCAGGAGGATGGGGGTCCTGAAATAGAGGCTTGCAATTGCATTTGTCAAATAAATGAATGAAAAATCTGAAGTTTGTCATATATGAAGGATAACTGTGCATTCATTAGGGTGTTGGGGCACTCTTCACCCCAAACTCCATGTGCAAGAATAAAATGTGATTAACAGTAGTTATTACAATTTGCTTCCTACAAATATAAAAGGTAAGATGTTTTTCAATCATCCCTTTTACTTTGGTATTTTCTACTAAAATATTTCCCTCTGTGGCTTGCGTACTTTTTATCTTCCAAGCCAAAAGAAGAATTTAGAAAAGCTCTACAAAATGTGAACATTCAAAAGAAAAACCCCACCAAAAACACTGCCTCTCAAGTTGCTGCCTTGCTCTCTGCTGTAGCCTCAACGTCTTGCAGAGTGTCTGATACATAGACAGACTCAATACATGCTTGCTGAATAAATGAATAAATACATAAACACACGCTGACAGTCCTGAGGAGCATCTGGATGATTCTGCCGGAGGGGCTCAGGGAAGGCTGTATCGACAGAAATGTAAGAAACCTGAGTCCTGTGAGCACAGAGGCGTTCACTCATTCATCAATTGGTGAGCCCCTGTCCTTGGCTGCGTCCCAGGATACGGTCTGTGAAGACTCCTCCAGGACAGCACCACCCAAAAGCACTTTCTGTGATGATGGCAACAGTCTACATCAGATACCTACACTACCGTGTGGTGGACCCTGGAGGGTTCTACATGGGCAAATGGCACGGTTAGATTTGCCTTTCAGACATTGCCTCTGTGACAGGGGGAACGAAAGCCTGAGGTGAAGACCACTTACTGCATGGTGATACCAAATGCATATCCCACCACGGCAGAAAACAAGTGGGAGTAACAAGACAGTCTATTACTTTTGATTGTCCTGTTGTCTCTGACTGGTGGTTTCTCTCCTCTCCCTGGCTGGAGAGAGTGAATGATGAGGAAATTATGAGGCAATCATATGGGCTTGCTTCAGAGGCTGCTCCACGCAGAACCGAAAGTGAAGGTATTAGCTTTTCTCTGACCCTCAGGGCACCTGCAGCTGCTGTGGAGGAAGGAGGCTGTGGCTAGCCTTGAATGTGTGAGGGTGTGTCCAGGCCCCCTGACCACCACAAAGTACCTGAGGGCTGAGGTGGGACCATCTGGCGTGAGTGGGAGGCATGCTTTCAGAACACAGTGGTGGTAAGAGTGCTGGACTAAGAAATCTGAGAACTCTAGAGGAGTAAGGAGTCTGTACTCTCACCTTCGAGGCCCTTCTTGCTCAATGTTCTATGTCTGCATTGGTTCTTCTGTTTACAAAGCATGAGGGAAGGCATGAGGTTCTTCTACTTGCAATTGGGAAGAATCAAGCTAAGGGTGGGGAGACATCACCCAGGGAAATCAGTGCTGGGAAAGATGGCAATGAAAAGTGCCCTAGGCCCCGGCTGCATGGACACTTCCATCATCCAGTTAAGAAGTAGCTTCTGCTGACCTGGGGTGGCTGTCTGTAATTCCATGGCAATCACAGAGATGGCGAGCTGCCCACACATTTCTAATTGATGGGGACAGTTCCTGGCAGAGCACTGCCTTTGCGATTTCAGTCATTATGGCTTGTTTTTCTTTTCCTTTTTCAAAATGAACTCTGTAGCGTAGAAGTCAAACCTCAGAAAATCTCATAGACAGAACATTTTTCCTTTTCAGCAATTGATGTCCATTTTAATTTTGGGGTTCATTTAAGCTGGTGTGGTTTAGCAATCTGAAGGCAGTTACTAATTACTAATTCAAAAAAGGGGTACAAAATAGGTACGTTTCCAATTTTGATGCATCTCTCAAAAGGAGCCCGAATGCAAAATTCTGACTATGCTCTTAGCAATGACGTGGAAGTCGTCTGGGAGACATGCAATAAACATTTCCTGGAGGGAGAGCATAGGTGCACCATCAGAGTTCCTCTACAAGGGCCTCTCTGACGGCTCCTGGGGACTCTGACCCAGCATGAGAGTTCTCATTACAAAACACCCCCCTCTGCCTCCAGATCCTCCTCCGTCACACCCAGCCACCCTGGTACTGCGCATGCCCTTGCCTCGTGGAATCCCTTGTTTTCTGCAAGAGACTGGAACCTGACATCAATGAACCAAACAAGATAATAGCATTTGAACTTCTAACTTTATTTTCCCCTCAAACAGGTGCTAAAATACTGTGTCTGAGGCAAAAGGCACGGCTCCCTTTTCTCTTCTTCCTCAGAGGAACAGAAAAATGTAAACGAGATTTCCATTGAACCCCGGAGTCCACCCAATTTTTTGCCAGCCATTCGAACAACACTCCCTTGTTTGTTTATACCAACATTTAACAGCATAAAGCGTAACACAAGCAAACAGTCTGAGGCGTTTATCTGACGTGATCAGATGGTGACACAGGCTTCTACCGGCACCGTTTTCAGTCTGACAAAGAAAAACATTGCTTCAGGAAGTGGGTCATGTGGGTGTACAAGTGCTTTGTGGACAGGCCGGATATGCCGTGGTTCTGGTCAGAGTACCACTGAAACACAAAAGGAAGAAGCCGCCTTATTCCCGCAGCCACACAATGCTTTGACCTTCTTAGGCTCTAGGACCTGGTTAACTTTTCTAATGTTGTAGTTGAAATTCTACCTAAGAACACCTGAATACACAAATGTAAGCATTTGGAGTGGAATGATTTAAAGATCTATTAACCTTCACTACAGTTTCATCTACTTTAAACTATAGTTTAGATCTCTGTGGCTAAGCGTTGCCAGTGGCCAGCGTCCCGGGGATCAGGAGGCACGGACCCCAGAGCTCATGTGCTGGGTCCATGGCTTTGCTCGTCTGGAGCTTGGTTTCCTCATTTGTAAAATGAGAGGGTTGGATCTGATTTTCCCTCAGGTTCCTTCTAGCACAGAAATCCCATGAGGCTTTTAGTCTCTGACTCTAATTCCTTTCTGTGGCAGAAAATCTACTACATGTATCAACATAAACATCCTTTATAGGAGTTAAAAATAGTATCCTTTTAAAAACCAGAAATATGATACCATGGATTTAAACTTTATTGTTGGAGAGATGTTGGTTAAGATTATTGTCTTCACTAAATAAAAGTGGCTAGTGGTCATGATGTAATACTATGAACTTATAAGTTGAATTTACCTTGGGAGGTGGCAATAAAAAATAAACACAACCGAGAATCCAAGATGGCGGCATAGGTAAACACCTAAACTGCTGCCTCGCGGAACAATTTCAAAAATTCAACTAAAAGACAAAACGTCTATCACCCAGAACCACGGGAAAGCTGGCTGAGTGGAAGTTCTACAACTAGAAGGAAAGAGAAAAGAGCATCGAGACCTGCACGAGCCCTGAAAAGCTGAGGTACGGAGGCGCGTGATCCAGGCAGGCTGCGGGCGACTGGGTGCATTGCTTTTTTCAACCCGAACGGAGACAAGCCCCCGACTACTCTGAAATCCAGTTTCTGGGGAGACGCGGGGGACCCAAACTCCTACGGGGAAAAGCTGGACTGTCTGCCAGTGAGGGTGGCTTACTTGCAGAGCTGCGCGCAGGAATAATTGTTTACGGCACTGGGGCACGGGACTCCGGGATGCCCTTGGGGACACAGAGCCGGCTAACTAGCAGCCATTGCTGTTTGCCACGCCCTAGCCTAGTGACACCCTGAGACCCCGCCCTGCACAACCTACAAACCCACCCAAGCTCCAAGCAGCAGCATTAGCAGAAGAAAGCCCCGCCCTATCGCAGCTTAACCTAGCAAACTTGCAGCCTGGGTCAGACAGCTCCAAAACCTCCAAACCCCAAGCAAAGAGGAGAAAACTGTAGCTCTCACTGTAACTCCTGCTGGATGGCCTCAGACAGTAGCTGACCTGCACCCCATTGGAGATCCAGAAGCCAGTGTACCTAGTGGTCAGAGTGAGACACCAGATTTCAACTCCTCACATCCATAAGTGACACATTCAAAGGCAGACTCAGTGAGCACCAAAGCCCCACTGAAACAAGTCCTGCCCCATAAGTGTGTCTTCAGCGCAGCAGTTCTTCCATTATAGACACAGTGAGTGCTCACAGCTAATTGGCCTGGAGATCAATTCCTCCCAGTATACCAACAGCAATTAAGGCTTTAACTGCACCAAGTCTTTGCACTCAGCCCACAAAGGGGTGTACCAAGAGTGTCCACATCAGGTGATTGGGGAGGCTGAGCTACTGCCCCCTATAGGTCACCTACCACACAAAGCTACTCCATCAACACAGGGAAGCAGCCAAAATGAGGAGACAAAGAAACATGTCATGAATGAAAGAAACGGAGGAAAGCAAACTACTGGATGACATAGAGTTCAGAACCACATTTATAAGGTTACTCAAGAATCTTCTTAAAACCGCTGAGAAACTTGATGAGACCTTCAAGGAGCTTAATGAGAATGCCAAAAAAATGGAAAAGGATCAGCAGAAATGAAGCATACACTGTCTGAAATAAAGAATATACAGAAACTCAACTGTAGATCAACATACCCCAAGAATCAAACCAAAGATCTGAAATATGTGGAAACAAAAAACATCCAACCAGAAAAACAAAAAGAAAAAAGAATCCAAAAATATGAAGATAGTGTAAGGAGCCTCTGGGACAACTTTAAGCAAACCAACATCCGAATTTTTGGGGTGCCAGAAGAAGGGAGAGAGCAAAATATTGAAAACCTATTAGAAGAAATAATGACAGAAAACTCCCTGCCTGGTGAAAGAAATAGATGTACAAGTCCAGGAAGCGCACAGAACCCCATACAAGAGGAATCCAAAGAGGACCACACCAAGACACATCAAAATTAAAATGCCAAGGGCAAAAGACAAAGAGAGAATATTAAAAGCAGCAAGAGAAAAACAGTTAATTACCTACAAGGGAGTACCCATACGACTGTCAGCTGATTTCTCAACAGAAACTATGCAGGCCAGAAGTGAGTGGCAAGAAATATTCAAAGTGATGAACAGCAAGAACCTACAGCCAAGATTACTCTACCCAGCAAAGCTATCATTCAGAGTTGAAGGTCAGATAAAGAGCTTCACAGACAAGAAAAAGCTAAAGGAGTTCATCACCACCAAACCAGGATTACATGAAATGCTGAAGGGTATTCTTTAAGGAGAGGAAGAAGAAGAAAAAGGTAAAGATAAAAATTATGAACAACAAAATGACATCAAATACATACCTACCAAGAAGTGAATCTAAAAATCAAGTGAATAAAAAATCTGAAGAACAGAATGGACTGGTGAATATAATAGAATCAGGGACATAGAAAGGGAGTGAACTGACGATTCTCAGGGGAAGCAGGTGTGAGGGGTGCGGGAAGAGATTGGACAAAAATCTTACTCCTATGGATGAAGACAGTGGCGGGGGGTTAGGGCATGGGGTGGGGTGGGGAATCAGGTGGAGGGCAGCTATGGGGGAAAAAATAGAGGAACACCTGTAATAATCTGAACAATAAAGATTTATTAAAAAAAATAAAAATAAAAATAAACACAACCAGCTTAGCCAGTGTTACTCCGTGGTTGAGCATTGACCTATGAAGCAAGAGGTCATGGTTCGATTCCCAGTCAGGGCACATGCCCAGGTTTCAGGCTTGATCCCCAGTGTGGGGTGTGCAGCAGGCAGCTGATCAATAATTATCTCTCATCATTGATGTTTTTATCTATCCCTCTCTCTTTTTCTCTGAAATCAATAAAAATGTATTTTAAAAAAAGACTGGGAAAATCTCACCTTTTGTACTTTATTAAAAAAACAGACACACAACAAATTTCCAAAAGGTGGGGGTTTCCTTTTCTGGATTCTGTTCAATATAAGCAAGTGAGGAATAATTTAGGCTTCCTAAGAGGGGGAAGGATAAGCATTAGGGATTGTCTCTCTTGTGTTGGTTTTTACATAATTTTCCTCTGTTTTCATTTTCCATTCCTCATGCAACCTGGACTTTACAATTAGCTCATTTGGTCATTCCCTCAGTGAAAATGGGAGTCCCCTGGTGGGCCACAGATATGCCAGAGGCTGAGGACACATGGAAGGAAAGATTCTCTAACCGAGTGGAGCGGCATGACTGCAGGGAGCCTCGGGGTCTCTGATAACTTCCTGCGCTTGCTTCTTACAGAATAAACAGAATCTTCTAGCTGCTTTGGGAGTCCCGGGTGTTGCAGGGACTCCTAGCATATAGGATCACAAAACTATTGGACGTGTGAGCTAGATAATCTGATCTTGTGGATGCCTTTATTTTGTACAGGACTCAACTGGGACCGCCAGAGGGGCCAGGACTTGCCTAGTGTCCTTCTGGGAGTTAATGAAAGATCAAGATTCATTTGCTGATGTTATGCCTACTCTACTCTTCCGTCTGTTTGTCAGGTTTTGTAAAAAAAACAATTAAGAATTAAAAATAAGATTCCTCCTTTTAGCTTAGGGGTCTAAGGCCGTGAACATGAATGAAAGGAAATTATGTACCATTGCCTGGAAATCCACTTGTGCATTAACCAGAGCTTTAGCAATCTGTGCCGAGTTTTGAAAGTGCACATTATCTGCAACAAAGAGAGAGAGTTAAAGTGCTGTTAAATACCAGAAAGCGCAGAGTGACAATGTACTGCCTGGAAATGAACACCGACAATTATCTAGTCATGCCGTTGACATTGTCAGCAGTGCGGAATCACACTCGTTTATGGAAATGCCCCTGACTCTTAGGTACTGACCCTGAGCACAGGCATAGGAGGATGCTTAATGTTTCTTAAACAAAGTGATGCTGGCTCAGTATTTTTATGTGTAAGAGTCTTGCTTAAACCTCACCATCTGCTGTTCCGTGGATGAGAAGATAGTCTACATTTCTGAAATATTCTGCTCTTGCCATCACAGTTGAATTCTGGAGAAGAGGAAAAATTAACATTTTAGTTGCTGCAAGTTCTAATAGAAAACCAGCTAAATCATTGTGCAATGGACTTAGCACCAATACTGAAATTATGTATTGCTTTGGTTGATAAATATTTAAGAGTCAGAGCAACACATTTTCTTCATCATTTGCATTACCTCCATCTGATTCTTGGTTTGAAAAACTGAAAGTTTATGTGTCATATGTTACATATGAGTGAGACCTTAGGCATAAATGATGCCTGCTCAAGCTGTGGAGGGGTTGGGGGTGGGAGGGAGGGTGGAAAAAGAAAGAATAAAATCGGAAAAGAGTAAATTCCTTTCTAGTGAGGTGTTTTGCAGCAAACAAAAGATCATCATATTTGTTTGGGGACCCAGCAAAAGTGAAAACTCCGAATGACAGCTTTAAAATTATTGTGCACATCTGAAATAAATTAATGACCTGAATATAACAAAAGATTCTTACTTTATAGTGCTCCAGGTTATCATCCTTTGTTGGGAGACCCATGAATCGCTCCGTGTAGATAGATGCTATAAAATATATAAGAATATGTTATTTGCATAGGGTATGTATCATTTCATTGACCCATGAGACCCCTGGTTTGATAACTGCTCCTCAGTTCTCCCGTGTGCAGCAGCTGCTCAGGAAGCTTCTTGCTGTCCTTTACTGCGATGCTCCGCCCAAGGCTGTTGCTCTACAATTCTCCTCCGTAGGGCTAGCGAGGGAATGGAGGAGGAGATTATGGAAACAGGAGCCTCTATCATTAGAAAGGGCTGATTCTTAGCTTTTTCACTTCTACCCAAAGTGTGTCAGTTGAGGGAGTGTTGAGCTAGAAATGACCCCATGGAATGACCTCATTTTACTTAAAAGAAATCACAAATGCAGCCACTTGTATTACTCTCCTTCGTGTCTTAAATAATCTGGGATAGACATCTGTCCCCCAACACACACAGACACACATATATATATATATATTTTTTTTCTGAATAAGGATTCCCTACAAGTCACAACTGTCTCATTTCTACCCCAACACAGGGACGAGGGGCTGATGAGAGCTAATTTTTGTAAAATTATTAGAGTTAATTCCAAATAGCCACCTGCATTGATATGAATTATAAAAAATAGGCAGCAGGGGAGGTGTACTTTTTGAACAGATAGTTATTGCTCTGATCTCTGGAGCAATGGTGCTGGAAGCCGAAGATTGTGGTGTAAAGATGAATTACTTGGCCTTCATCTGACTTGGTATAGGATGTGCTTAGAAGCCAGCTACGCTGCAAGTGTGTCCGCGGAAACACAATTAGCTCTGATTTTAAAGGTTTGGTTCAGCAGGAGGAGCAATATTTATTGAGAGAAGAAGATATGTTGGATTTTGGAAAAGTCCCCCCCACTCTAAAATGTCTTTAATTGTTACAACACAATTATAGTGAATCATATAAATAATCTTGTTTACACATTGTATTTCCCCGGTGATGCTGGGGTGAATTTTAATGCATAATTTGTTTTCCTAGCAACCTCAAATATAGAGTAATTATGTGTTAAATGCTTTGGCAGCAACATTTATGAAATGTTTCCATACCGTAATATTCCCAGCTGGAGACTGGAGCTACCGCTATCCCACATTTGAAAAGACCAGTTCCGGATGCAAGGGCCAATGATGAAACGTAACCACCGTAGGACTGTGGAGACATTGGTATGAGTTAGCCCCACATTTCCTTTCATAAATTCTCCTCTATATTTTTACAGCAACTTTACTCACAATAAGTGCTGATGAGAGCTGGGGAACATGGATAGGGTAGATTAAATGTCTACCTTACACCCTTGGCAGCAAGCCCTACCAGACATGACTAATTTCATCCCTAGTAAATGACAAATACTTGGCGTGTTGATCAGCACATGGTAGGAGCAGTTTAAAAGATGGATATAATTGTAATTTTTCTGCAAACCTTTCTTTTTTTCCCCTCTCTATTCTATATTTTTCCAACCAGGGCCTTGCTACAGCAAAAACAGGATTTGACTTAAAAGAAATGCACCAAAAAAGATTATTCCCAAAATGTAAATGCAAGCTACTTCCCATAGTTTGCAAAAGTCCTGTGAGGCAGAACTTGTATCTGTGTATTTACTTATTTTCATAACAGAACAACAAGGGAAAAACATAAGTACCTTAAACCACTGTTTAAGACATGGCCAGGGTCTGTGTATAATGTCATATTACGTATTGTGATTTAAGGATTTCTAGCAAGGCAGCTCAAAGAAAGGAAAGTCACTAGTGTTTTAAACATTTTTACACACCCTCTCACAAATATAATAGAAAAACAAAGAAGTACACATGGAAATACGAATTTCAGAGTCAAGAGCAGGTTAGCTTTCATCACTTTTCTTCCCTAAGAATCAATAGGTAATTCAGAAAAGGGACTCTAATAACAGAAAGAGCTGTCTGTCCTTGTCGCTTGGAGACATGAACCTTTTTCTAGAAAATGAAGAAAGAAGCAGAGCATCACAGTAAGGTCGCATCTCTCCCTGATCTGTATGCACAGCTTAATCTTGGAAACATGGATTAAGCAGAGTTCTAGAACATGAAACACTCCCCACTTCTCCCCCTCCACCCCCACACACACACACGTGCATGCTAGACTTGGTGCTAATCTTGCCCCAATGCTGGGACATCCCCACAAGACGTAAGAGGTCAGTGTAAGCCTCCAACTAAGGACGTACCTTGTTCTTAAAATATTAGTACCACAAATTTCTGGAAATCACTTTCCTCAGGTCAGGAGAGATCTTTTCCACCTTTGGTACAGAAAAGTCTGTCTTTAGAGAGAGTGAAGGAGTGAGAGTGAGAACTCTACAGAGCAAGACAGATGGCCAGATGGACAGACAGACAGACAAATGTGACAACGGCAGCAGGTCAGTGCTAGGGGTCTATCTGAATCCACAAAATACCTGAAATGAGGGAATAAGCCAAGCAATCTTGCTGAATGCAACAGTTAAAGAAAGAACTCTCTACCTAGTTTACAGTTTTATGTTTCCAGCCGCTGGGAGTTTTACTGAGACTCTTGACTCTGAAACACAGAATAAAAGAGGCAGTTCTGATTCTACCATGGGCTCTTTTAATTCTACATGGAGGAAAACGGAAACATGTTACAATAGGGGAAACATATTTTAAAAATAGAAGAAACACTTGGGCTGCAAAATCATTTTGGTAAGTGACAATCACTATCAAGTTCAAGCTTTCACCTCTGATACCCAACTGTTTTGTTTTGATGAGTAGGTTAGCAACAAGTATTGCTGAAACAGAAGATCTTTCCCTCGTTCTCAATTGAAGGTTCAAATGACAGTAGAGTAAGCTTAAGTCCATTAGAAAAATCTTTGTTGCTTATGGTTTTATTGGGAAAGTGTGTTCCCTGCAAATAACAATACTGGGTCCTGCCTCTCCTCTTCTATGCTTCAGAACAGGAAATAGCATGGAGTGAGATTGGAAATTGAAAGCATTTGCATAGAGCAAAAGGTTTTTGAACATTGCTGTTCAAAATCTTAGAAATTCTTAATCTGTATCTACTCAGGGATTAGATAATAGTGCTGTATCTAAATACAATGTTCATGTTTTCAAGGATGAATACACACTGTCTCTAAGAATGTGCAAGAACAAAACCACTACTGTGGCAGCACAACAAAAGAAGGTATACTTTAAATTCTCAGGCAGCCTCGCTAAGCTTATTCCTCTGTGCAAAGGAAGAGGGGAAAAACACCAGAGTTAACTTTTTTCTGGTCTCCCATGGGTGGGGCTCCAAGGCAGAGTGGGTGGCTGCCACAAGAAAAGAACCCATGGAGCAGATTGGCCATGAGAATTCTAGAAGTCTGTCCTTTGCACTTAGACGCCTTGCCATTTTGCTTAAATGAAGGATGTCTTTAAAACATTTTTAGAAGGGCACAGAATTTTTAGGGGCTTATGGAATATTCTTATGTGAACTATAATGCATATTGGAACATTTTACCTACAGGCATTCGCAATGAGCTAATGTTTGTATGGCCAACGTATTGCAAAGGTCTTTGTGGTCCCACACAATGTCTCCCTTCTCCCACCTCCCACCTCCCACCTCCTTCTTGCTCACTGCCCATCTTCATGTTCTTTGAACTCTCCAAACATGATCTAGGCCCAAGACTTTTGCAAATGATGCCACTCTCTGCCTAGAATACTCTTACCCCAGAAATCAGCATGGCTTACTTCCTTCTCATTTTGAGTCTTAACTTTTAAAAGAAGGGAGGAGGGCTCACCTGTCCTTCTAATCTAAAAACCAATCAACCCTGCACACCATGCTTCTTTCTTGTGTTTTTTTTTCCTCCAGAGCACTTAACATCATTTTAATATCCTAAATATTTTACTTATTTATCTTGCTTATTGTCTTTCTCTCAACCATTCCCAACTCCAGAAAGATAGAGATTTTTATCTGTCTTGTTAATGAACATATCCCCAGCACTGGGAATATGACCTAAAACACAGAAGGGATATATTTGTTTAATATATGACTTTCCTATTAATTCATCTAACGCTCCCAGTGGTGAAGAAATTATTGCTGAATTTCCTGGTGAGGAAACTGAGGCTCAGAGTCAACTTAGATCAGATATCTATTCAGTAAGCAGCAGAGCTGGGCTCAGCCCCAGGACTCCTGACTCTATAACCCATGCTACTTCCTCTGCATCCCTACACTAGAGCAAATGCTTTGGGGAGCTTTAAGTTTAGAATGTGATACAGTCTCATTAGAGGTGCATTTGTCCTACTTTTACATCGTTGATCACACATAGCAATTCAAATTGCTTATAATTAGTCACTGGAAGAGAAAGGAACTAAGATTAAATCATGAACTAATGCTTATTCAACACCACCTGGCTAGGCCTATATTAACAAAGCAAATCCCATAAATGAGACTGTTATTCTAATAATTTAGGCAAAACCCCCACTGTTCTTCAATCATCAGAAAATAATTGCTCCAAGTTTTGTCCGCATAAACCAGGATTTTGCAACCTCAGTGCAGTTGACATTTGGGGCTGGATAGATCTTTTTTGTGGAATCTGTCCTGTGCATTGTGGGATAGTTGACGGCATCCCTGGTGTCTCTTCACTACACGCCAGTAGTACCACCCCAGTTGTAACAACCAAAAATCTCTCCAGACAGTGACAGATGTCATCTGAGGGATAAAACTGCCCAGTTAAAAACCTCTGTCACAACAGACACTTCCTAGGCACAGTACTGAGGGCATAGTGGATAATAAGCAGCTAAAAACAGGACTGGACTTTGATTTGTGTGAGCCAGAAAAAATGAAAGGGCAAGATAAAAATTCTTCCTCTCCTCTTCTTAATCTGGAGAGTGGAAGGAAACAGGATTTGCAGCTTATTGACCAATTGACTTCAAAAAATGTTGTGTGGTTAGCTATAGTACATTTCTCAGACGTCTAGCATGCCTAAAACTTCATGGAATCAGAAACTTCCTTCCCAAATATGGAACACAATAATAACCAAATAACCCTTATGATCATTCTCAGTGTCTTCCTCTTTTCCCTCTCCAATTTCCCATACCATAGAAGAGCACTCAGAGCTATGACCTCATCACACCCCCAACTTCACTGCCTAAATTCAGATCCTTGATTTATGTCTGTTTTTTTGTTGCCAGTATCACTTGCTGCTTCATTCCTTAGCCCACTCCCTCCCCGCACCAAAACCATCCTTTACTTTGTAGCCAGAATCTTTCTGATACACCGATTCCACTCTCTACTGAGTTCCAGAGCACTTCTCAAAGAGGTATCCCTGGAATCAAATACTTTTTGGTAATACTGTATTACACAAAATTTAACAGGATTCTTTTTTTAAAATATATTTTTATTGATTTCAGAGAGGAAGGGGGAGAGAGAGAGAGAGAGAGAGAGAGAGAGAGAGAGAGAGAGAGAGAGAGGAACATCAATGATGAGACAGAATTATTAATTGGCTGCCTCCTGCACGCCCCCTACTGGAGATTGAGCCCGCAACCCAGGCATGTGCCTCTGACTGGAACTGAACCCAGGACCCTTCAGTCCACAGGCCGAGGTTCTATCCAGAGCCAAACCCGCTAGGGCTAACAGGATTATTTACTACTCCTTTCCTAGAGCCTATAGGCTCTATTATTTAGAATGTATGATTTACCAAATTATTAGACCAGAGAACCTTTTCTTGAAAAGTTTCTTGTCACTAATAGAAGACATTTGAGGAAACATTGACTTATAGGGTTAAATTCAGTATAAACAACATCATCGATATGTGACATGGCCAAGTGTTGTGCTAAGCATTTGAAAAACAAAGCTAAAGAAAAGACAAAGTCCATTCCCTTGATGAGCTTACATTCTATTGGGAGAAACCAAGACATTGTAATTCCTATAAGAGCAGTATAAAGATCTACTAGAGCACAAATCACGTCATATGTGAGTTAGGTCTTAAAGAACAAGTCGGAATTATCCATTTTGGGTTGAGGAATTGGTGGGGAATGGAAGAAAAGAGTGGACAGGTGCAGGGAACAGGACTAACCAAATCACTGGAACGAGGAAAAACAGACATAAATCAAACTATTCAACAGGTGCAGGGAAAAGTGAAGAGTGATGAACTGGAAAATTAGGCTGCAATCAGTTTGTCAAGGACCTTGCATGCAAGGAAATATGTTTGGGCACTAGAGTGAGGTCAATGTAATAGAGTGAGCCCTATGAAATATATAAGCAGAAAAGCAACTTGGTAAAAGTTATGCTTTGTAACAATAACCTCATTAGAAATATTGAAGCTTGTGAGTCCAAAGCAGTGAGGCTAGTTAAGAATAGTGAAACTGGTACCACACAACCAATTGGAATAGTTAAACTGGTACCACACAACCTATGGACCATAGACAAAAAGAATCAGCCTTACCTGATATCCTGTTAGAAATGCAAACTCCAGGCTTCTACCTGGAGTACTGAATCATAATCTTAGGTAGTAAAGTCCTGTAAACTGGGTTTAGCAAGTTCTCCAGGGGTACATATGCAGCCCAAATTTGAGAAGCTCTAGCCTAAATAACATGAAGAACTATGGCAATGTCAGTAGGGATGATAAAAGATTTCAATGTTTGAAGGTAGAATGGACAGAATTTACTAACCAAGAATGTTTGGAGTCAGGGAGCAGGGAAAGTTGAAAACAGCTCTGAACTTAATGACTTGGATGACTAGGTGTGTGATGAGGTCCTGAATAAAGATGAGGACTTGTTTTAAAGTAGACTACTACAAGTTTAGCTTGAGCAAGGTAAGCTTGAGGCCCCTGTAAGACATATTCAAGAGGTGATCAGCAGGTATTTGAAAGGTGGGGCTCAGAAGAGAGAAGCGGGTTAGTTGCAGGGATCTGGCACTCATCATTATCCTTGAAACCACATTGGTTTCCCCAAGGAAATGAAGAACAATGAGAACCAAACTCAGACCCAGAGAAAACACCAACAATTAAAGAATGAGTGGATTGTAATGACCATAGAGACATAGGAAAATGAGAAGAGAAACATGTCACAGAGCCATGGGTAAAGCCCATTCTCCTTTATATGGCCTAAAAGGACTTCAGGTATCTGGCTACCTATCCACTCAGATGCACCTACACCTTATTCATCATATACCTTATATTTCTAAAATTTCGGGCATTCCTAACTAACTCAGGGTCCCCCCATAGGCATACTCTTCGTTACCTTAGGACCTGGGCAATGTTGTCTTCATTCCGCCTGAAATGCCCCTTAACTCACTTCCTTTCATCAAGCTCTAATGCTGCCTAGTTTCTGAATCTCTCCTGAGCTCTCACAGCCAGAATTAACCACTCTTTTCCTTGGTGTTCTCCACAAGTCTTATCTCTCTCAACAATTGGAACGTTTCCTGAGCAATTCTTTTCTTACTCTCTGTATTCTCTACTAGAGGTCCAGGGAGATAACTTACTCATCTTTTCATCCTCTAATGAACCTAATAGAAGATCTAGTTGAGATCCACTAACATTTTTGTACATGGAAGGAAGAATGAATGAGTCAACGATAAGATGGGTGGATTAATAAATATGAATTGGTCTTAAACTTAAAGAACTAATAAAACCAGTACAGTGTTAAGGTCTTTTTCCTTCAGGAACTCCCAGGTCTTCCTGCTGAAGTGTTATATCCCTTAGCAGTTCACTCATTTCTTCTCCCACCTCACAATCCCTGCCATGTTGAAAAGTAAGCAATAAAGGAGGCCTAATACACAATTTCTTCCAGAAGCATTGCACAGATATGGTGAAAATCTCTTATTGAAGAATTTCAGACTGATATGGATATATTTTTAGGTGATGAGTGGGTTCCTAAAATCATCCCACATAGATGGTTCTCTACCAAGTTAATAGTTAGAATGTTCCAGAAATGAAGTTAAATGTTCCACTTTATGGTTATTTCAAAGCCTACAATAAAAGCATAGTAAAATTCTAAGAGAAATGTTAATGATGATATATGAGTATTCAGCTTGAAATTTGAATCTTTCAAAGCTTTACTTTAGAAAACTTCATAAAAATAGATGGTAGGAAGGATCTTATCTGAAATATTTCACTATAAAGTATTTTATTTATTTACACCCTTTGAATCCCATTCTGTTTAGATACTTAACATTTGATGGTTTTAAGAATCACCAAATGGCCTGAAGTAACAACTTTCCACAAATTCACAACAGCTCTTCATCTGGTCACTGAGCTGAGATTTGCACTGAATTCTGCAGATTCCCTTCAATATTGGGTTTCATTCCCTCCATCGTGTGCAGGCCGCTCTCACAGAAAACAGCCAAGAAAAACAACGCAAGCACAAATGGCTGCAAATTGACTTGCAAATGTACAAATTCAGACCAAAAAGTGAAACAGGAAATCTTTCTTGAAGAGTAATTATCATAATTTATAGTGGGCAAATTAAATCCTTTCCAATATTTCTCTAAACTTTTTAGTGGCTTCATTTCCCATAACTGATAAGTGTTGCTACTTCCTTTTAAAGACCTGCACAGTTCCTTAGAGATGGGAAATTATTGTAAGGACCTATAACTAGCACAAATTAACATTAGGTTTGGTAAAAAATTTTGATTACCCCTCTGCCCCCAAATCAAACAAGATATGACCTGGATAAAAAAGATATTAGGGAATTTATATTCTGAATGTTTTTATAATTTCAAACTTTAGCTTACATTTTCATAAAAATAAAATGATGAAATATAAAATAAAATATGTGTATTAACCTGAATATAACAAAGGGAATTCAACCTCAGATAAATATGATTCAGTCCAGAAAAATATAATCTAATACCAAAAAATTAAGTAGAAATGTGTTCATCATGAGTTAATTTGCAATACAGGGAAGAAATGAAATGATTGTGAGGGAGGGGGAAGCAACAAACAATTATAGCCATCACTTTGAAGCCCAGATTATTAAAATTGACTGTTTTCATTGACAGATTAAATTATGTTGCAACATTAACATTTCATGAGAAATCTTATAAGCGAACAACTTAGAAAATGATGATTGCTGAACTGAATAACAAGCATAAAACATATAAAACAACTCACCCAGCCCCATATGGCTATTCTTTTTTCATCAATGAAACCCATTTCTATGAATTTTCTAAAGTAAAAGAAACAAATTTTTAGAATTTTAAGTGTGTACACATGACATTTACTTCATTACACAAGCATATTTAATTCAAAAACTTAATAGAAGCACTACATTTTCTTTGTTTAAACACATGCATAATCAGGCTGCATTTACAAATAATTAAAAGAATATTATCATGTTTTCTGCAAAAGATAAAAAGATCCTCTAGACTCCAATGTACACCTATTGAGTAGTGCTTTTCAGGGCTGGAAGGCCTCATATCCCAATTGTGTGGGTGGGTTATGTGCAACTCAGAGAGGCCAAGAGACAGGCTCACAGTAACACAAGGGGTAGTAGCACATTGACTAGGACTATCTTTCCAAATACCCAGCTTTTGAAAATAATATTTTTGTTGTTGTTTTTTAAGATTTTATTTATTTTATCATGCCCTTGTTTGCTTAGATGCTAATGATAATCACCATCTCATTTTTGGTCACATCCATCCATGGGAAAATATTCATCCCTCTCCCGTTTCATACCTCAGTATACTCAATTTATCATGGTACGAACAATGATGTGTATCTTTTAGCACATGAGTATGATTCAGTTGAGCTCCATCACAGAAGAGCCTCCTTTTGAAAACTATTTTGAAAATAAATCTCTCCTTAGGAACAAGGGGTATACTGAAGGGCAACCTTTAAAAGTCATGGGAAGCCCTCAGAAATGTAACTTTGCAAGGTTGGCGCGCGCGCGCGCGCGCGCGCACACACACACACACACACACACACACACACACACACACAAAATATTTTTTAGGCTAATTTATCCCATGCCCCCTTGAGGGCTGATCTTCCAGAGCAACTGTGATTTATTTCGGGAATGGTGTGATAAAAACTAAGGCAACTCTCAGAGAAACAGAAGCAGAGGGAGAAAAAGGCAAACTGGACGAGCCATTGCAGAGACCAGGATACAACAATAACGGGGAAGGAGAGGAGGAGACAGAGTGACAGATATGCCTCCAGAAAAATACAATTTTTTTATTCCTTTCAGCTATATTAGTGCGCTTTCTGGCTCTTCTCCTAAGGCAGGATGGAGTGATTTTCATTAGTTGAAACAATGAGCTTCTCTACAGTGACCATGTTGCTTGTTGCATTGATTCGACGTGTACATCTCCAGTGCGCAGAGGAGTTGGGTAAATGCCCGGGACAAACAGATGGGAAGAAGCCCCATCAGTCACAGCTTACCCAACACCGACTTGGAGGGACACTGAGGAGTGTACAGGGAAGCAATGCAGCAGCAAATGGAAAGTTGCTACCTGTATGGATGCCGATCATGGTAAAGCAGAGAAAATGTGCAGCCAACTGTGGCATTTTGGCAATTCTTCCTCTAACTTCAAAAATCCAATGAAAGAAGAAAAGGCTCACTTCCTTTGTTAAAAAAGTAAGCTTGCCACTACTGCTTGAAGACAGTTCTGAGCCATAAAATCAATCGTGATTTTTATGATCTCCCAGAAGCTAGCAATCATATAACCTTGCATCTGGGGTAAAAGCAAATAACAGGTGATACATGAAAACAGGAAATTTTTAACAGCTCTCTTCTTAGGTTTATTCCCAAACGATGACATTTATAGGAAATGATAGTGCAATAGTTAACATGGAAATGAAACATTAACACTTAATGTGGCAGGACGAGGTTAAAGGTTACCTAGATAATACGAGCAGTTTGGGACCAACAAGGCTCTATAAAACGTACCTCCAATTTCTAAAGAGCTTTCAGAAGGGTTATCAGAAATACTGTTGATAATGTGGTTAAATCAACAAAATGTTAGTAACAAATGAAAAAGCATGTTTTTCTAATTTGGGATGCTGGACTGAACTTTACAACTTTTCTCTCATAAAAAAATGGCCCTACCAAAGGTCAACTTGGAATTCTAGTGATCAATTATTATTCTATTTAAGAAATGCTTTTATTGATACCAAGTATAATAGTATGAGATATTTTTTATCACATAATTCTTCCTTATTATTGACCTCAAGTTATATAAAATTTCCAAATTGTGGGAATGTAAAAAATGCCAAATATGTCCCAAAAGAGCAGAGTTGACTCTATATCTATTAGAATGTTTGGCTCTCGCATATGTAACATCTGCAGAGAACCCGAAGAAAGCAGGTTCCAGTTTTACTTATTCTTTGACCTCTCAAGCATCTCCTTTGAAAGATTTCCTTTGTATACTCAAAAGTTGTGAGGTTATGCATTTTCTTTTTAAACTTTTTTTCTGCTTTTCTTTGTTTGAATCTCTTTTTTGACCCTGACTAGAATTTACTGTTGTTTCCAAGCATATAGATATGATTTTCTTTTAGTATATAAAAATTTAGCCAAATTGAATTTTATTAGAGATTCATGGGGTCAAATTTCATTCTTTTGTGGGGAGGTAATTTGAGGGCTACCACAGAAGGATTGTAATCCCAATTCCCTAGTTCAGACATTCAGTGTCAGATTCCTAAAACACTTCTTGGGGAAACCTGTGGTTGAGTTATTTCCAGGATTATCATTATAAATCTATCCTTTTTAGCTTTTGTTTTCTCAAAGCATTGGGTTTCAAGGCTTCCCTTTCACTTATGCAGAATAATAGTTTCAAGCAAAGCCAAGGCCAGCTCCAACTGGCATCTTCACTGTTGCATATGTGTGGACCACATAGCTATCTCTTGTTCACTAGGGTGTTTACTGAAAGTTTTATTGAACAGCAATGCTATCCCTTTAGAGTGTAGGTGGTTTAACCACTTTACAAAGATTGTAAGTACATTGAAAATAGATTGTAAACTGCACAATTTTACACAGAGTGTATTTCAGTGGCATGCATTAATATTTGATCTTGTTGAATGGCTGAGTAAATGAGTGGGCATATGCCTGATCTGTAGCAGGAGACCTTCTTTAGGTTCCATTCTAAAAATAGTTCACTGGAGATAAAGGTAGCCAATTACTGCCACTGGTCCACCTGCCATTCTAAATGCCAAAGACATTTATTTATGTTATTGTGAAAATCAGTAGACTTTTTGGCTTCTTGTGCTATATGTTGAACATCAGGAATAACAATGTTTTTTAAGGTTTTTACATGGGCTTCAGGTTTAAATTTTCATTCCATCCAAGGAACACATTAAGACGCTATCTGTGTTGTTTCTTGAGGCATTCTTAAATTTGAATGCTACATTTTTGGTGGCAAATAAATGCACAAAAATATAATATCAAATTTTGTTGTTATTGGTAGGTTGTGGTGATAAAATGATGATCATGGATTGTTTTTTTAACCAATGCCAAAACAAACCACTTTTTAGCTCTATGAATTTTGGAAAACAGCTCATTGATTACAAGTGAGGTGTAATTTACATCTCTATCTTTTGATGTGGTCCCAGGATTACCTGTCCTGGGTGTTTATTGCATGGTTTAAATACAAATAGACTTGAACTGCAGAGTGAAAAGAATTAGGACTATAATGCTGACAATTGTGTCAATACTCCTGGTAAGGTACACCATAGTCTTTATATGAGAAACTTATCTCCCTGTGGAGTTTTTCTCTGAACTATCTCCCCATCAGGCTGAAGACTTTCCCAAGGTTAATAGCAGAAAGGTAAAAAATCTGGATTCATAAGAAAGATGGAACTTCCTACAACGTAGGCAAGAATGATACCCTACAGATTGTGAAGTATTATTTGATAATCTACTTACTGATTTGTAAGATTTTACTCAGAGTCTGTTTTTAATCAAATTTTGTGTGTGTATTACTGTTCACAGAATGGAAGAAAAATTGGAAAACATATGGGTTATGATTACTTTTCTATTTTAAAAAATAATTACTTTTGAGTCTAAACTTTTCTGCTTTGATTACAGACAAAATACAGAAAAGTGTTGTCTGGGCCTGGCTCCTAGATGTAAAATACAATCTGTGTTGTATATGCCGACTGAAATCAATGACTATTAATAACATTAAGATGATCAGAGAAATGTACTAATGAATTTTCTAAATTGCTATTTGGTGTGACACAGTGTGACTAAGAGTGCCATCAGCCTGTGTTCACTTTTACTTTTATAAACTACTATTGTCTACCTTCATCTACTCACACCAATAATAACAGAAACCCAACAACTATAGAGAAATATCCAGGAAAACCCTGAACAGTGTTTTCAAACAAGCAACAATATTGATGACTATAATTTGTGGGGGTTTTTTTTAAGGAAAAGATGATTATCCATAAACTGGGTTGAGAATGTAGTTGGGAAGAAGGACTCAGGTAATAACCTGTCTTTTCTCTAAACGTTTTCATAATATAATTTCTGTAATTTAAATGAACTTTTTGTCAAATGAAAATAAGGAAACACGTTTATGCTAACACAACTGTGCTTCACAGCTGGTTTATTACAAATAAATGTTTAACATCTATAGGTATAGAGTGCTGATGAAATCTTGACCAATTCCTAAATTTGTGAGTTAGAATCCACAGTACTTGGCAAATTCAGCTGTCTGGTTTCACACAGACCATCGCTAGAGTTATATACATTTTTCTGCTATTGTGAGCCATGTTAATAAATGAAAGGGTATTAGAATAACAAACATCGGAAGAGAGTATTTGTCACTATCACTATAAATCAGTTTTCTACACATTTATCAGCTCTCTTCCATGAATAATATTTTTCTTATCTTGGACAAAAATATCCCTTTGAGATTAATGATAGCTTTAAATGAAGTTGAAAAAAATGGACATTATAAAAATAGACAAAAAAGAATTAAGTCATTAAGGATGAGAAACCTAATAGTAATTGCATGACTTTTGTCGCACATCAATTTCTGTCTGAATGACAGGTGCTCACCTGACAGCTGTGATCTGGTCCTCAACTTCATAAACACCCAGCTTTCGATACACTGCATGCAGGTGTTTGTCACCTTGGAAAGCTGTTCCTCTACCATCCACCAGGGCAATGACTATTCCTTCCTTACTTGCAAGATAAGATATCCAACTAATAGCAAACACAGACCTTACACTCTGACTGCATGGACCACCATACCTAAAGAAAAGAAAAAATAGAATCTCTGATTCCTTTGTAAAACTCAACTTCCCATCATGGCCAAGAATTACATTTAGTATTTCCCAGTACATTTGTATGATAAAATTTCAATAACAGTGGCATTAGAACTGGCTCAAAATCAAGAGAGGACCAGGATTTTCCCAGAGGTTTGATATAAGGAAGTTGTTTTGGGACACAGCCTCTCCTATTCCCCAAAACGGATACATCTAGGGTTGGCATTTCAAGGAATATGTGTGGGTTTTTCGTCATTTCTGCCACCTGCCACTTGCTAAAAGCAGACATAAGATATACTAAAAAAAATGCATGGTGTTTTAAGCAAATTGTGTGTAGGTCAGCACTGATTTTGGGTGTTATTCCACTAAATGTATTCCATTCCCTTATTTCATTTCTAACTCAATTACATAAGATGCTAAGATTATTTACAATATTTTTTTTTGGCTGCAATTTATATCAAAGGTATTCTGACACATTTGGCAATTTGCCATACAAAGGAAATTCAACACAGCAAATGCAAGCAAGTCCATCTAAAATCTCAAAACTTCCTCAATCTATTTAAATAGCCATATTTTATTTACTCTTATTAGTGGAGGAATATATAAAAACAGCATCAATAGGAAATCTTACTAAAGAGAGTGGTTCATTCTATCTCATAAATGTGTATTTAATCACAACATATTTTCAGTAAATAGTTTTTACACCAAAGAAAATATTACATACACTTGAATTAGCAAGGGATACTTCTTTGATCTGTCAAATTGAGGAGGAAAGATCATCTTGTACCATAAAGCTTAGGGGGGAAAAAAGAGAAAAATCTTTATTACACTATACTCACAGTATTATTTATTTCCTTTAATAAGATATATAACATAAAATCAATTTGTCACTAGTAAACTGTTAAGAATCCAGAATATGTTTTAAATAGATTTTTACATATTTTTGTCTAATTTATGAATTACTTGAAATCTTGAATTATTGATTTACTAGAAGCACACATTCTATAATTAAAATTAGATAAGCTCTTTAAAAAATCAGCCTTAAAATAGGACTAGAGAAAAGTATAAGATCAACTCTATTCACAAGCATATTAAAGATATTTTGTGAACCTGTAACTTGTTACAGCAAGATTGTTTTAATTAAGATCCAGTAATAATGTAAGATTTGGACTATAATATTTATGGTATCATTTTTTAAAAGCAAGAAAAGTGCTCAACTTCATGTCTGTAAATGAGAAGTTTTTAAAAGATCTTACTAATTTTGTCCACTTCAAGTTTCTTTATTTCCTCTTTAGGCAGCTGGATATTTTTCAAAGCATTTTCCAATTCCTTGTTTTCTTCCAGGATTTTAATTTCTTAAAAAAATAAAATGTGCATTTTTAATTAGTAGCATTCCATATGAAAATTCCTTTCTAAAGATGCCTTTGTGTTTAATGTGGCTGAAACGGAAACAATATAAGGACTGCTTCAGGAGTTTCACATCGGCAAGCATGTTTGGAATCCAGCCTTTAAAACAGGTATGAGCTTAGGAAGGACAGCAACCATTATCTCCTAAATGGAATATTACAGGATCAAACACATTTTGAGCAGAATCACAGAAGCAAGAATGTTTGTGAAGCCATATTTTCCCATCTCTAATTTTTCTTTTTTAACATAACTATGACCTGAGTTGGTCACATTTATTTTATCACTCACTAAAAAGAGGAGAAATAAAATCTATATTTCTGAAACCCCAAATGTAAAATAATTATTTAAGTGGTTATAAAAGCTGTTTTAAAATGTTAACGTGTTGCTTCAAATACATTTCTGGTTTTTTAATATGTATTTCTTCCTTAACCCCTTCCTGCTGTATACTTGATTGATATAGGGTATTTATTTTTTGTATTGAATTACTGTGCATCCTATTTCTTCACATTCTTTCTCTTTAGTAGTTACATATTTTACTAAAACATCAATATATACACACTATAATCTCTTTCTGTCTTTCACCTTAAAAATTCTCTAAAAAAACCAGCTGTTTATATTTAAGCTTAGTTATATTTTACACTTTAATCTTTGAACTGAACAAATCCATTTTTCAGCAATACAGGGCCTTTTGTAAGCTTTATTTTGAGCTGGAATCTATACCAGGCATCTTCTAGAGAAAAGTTAAATTTTCATATAACATGTAGAGTTTGTAACCTTATTTTTTTAAAAGCGGCTCTGAATAATTTCTGAAATATAGAGGTTTCTATGAAAGACATCCTGTGAACTTCTTGTTTTTGTGCCTTTTAAAAAAGTAGTCCTTGAAGATGAGGAACTGGAGGAACTGGAGGAGGGAGTACTTGGTGCTACCCTAAGTTTGCCAAACCACTTCCCTTGTAACTCTCAGTTTTCATATATTCATGGCATTTTGCTCCAACATGTTATATTTAATCTTAGAACAATTATAGATGTTTTTGGTGTGACTTGTATAAGACACATAATAAATTTCATTTTAACTTTGGATAATCCATCAGGAAAGAGATACTTATGTCACCTTAAAAGTTAAAACCAGTCCTGGCCAGTGTGATCAGGGTTAGAGCATCGTCCCATGCTCCCAAGGATTGTGTGTTTGGTTCCTGGTCAAGGGCAGGTACCTGGGTTTCAGGTTCAATATCCAGCCCCCGTCGGGGCAGGTACAACCAATCAATGTGTCTCTCTCACATCGATGTTTCTCTCTCTCTCTTTCTTCCTTCTACTCTCTAAAAATCAATGGAAAAAATGTCATTGGGTGAGTATTAGCAAAAAAATAAATACATAAAAAGAGATAAAACTAGCCTTGCCTGGGTAGCTCAGTTGATTGGAGCATGGTCCCATAGTCCCATATACCAAAAGGATTCAGGTTCATTCCTGGTCAGGGCACATGCTGAGGTTGCGGGTTTGATCCTCAGTCAGGGGCATCAGGAGGCAACCAATCAATAGTTCTCTCTCACATTGATGTTTCTCCCTTCTCTCTCTCCCTTCCTTTCTTTCTAAAAAAATCAATGAAAAAAACATATCTTCGGTGAGGATTAAAAAGAAAAAGTCAACATTAAATTATATATATGAATAAATAAATGGAATACACAATTCTGAATATAATGAAGCTTGCTCTTCATTCTCCCTGTGTGGGTTCTATATGTTGAACTATTATGGATACAGGAAATCCTGTGTGAAGCAAGCACACAGTGTGGCTGCTTGTTTTATTTATTCACTAGAGGCCTGGTGCACGACATTCATGCACTGGGGGGGGCAGTCCCTCAGCCCGGCCTGCACCCCCTCACAGTCCGGAACCCCTTGGCTTAGGCCTGCTCCCCACTGGCAGGCAGACATTTCCTGAGGGGTCCCTAGCATTGCTGCAGAGGTGGGAACTGCTGCATTCGCCAGCCGTGAGCCCAGCTTCTGGCTGAGTGGTACTCCCCTATGGGAGCGCACTGACCACCAGGGGGCAGCTCCTGCATTGAGTATCTGCCCCCTAGTGGTCAATGCACATCATAGCAACTGGTTGTTCCACCATTAAGTTGATTTCCATATTAGCCTTTTATTATATAGGATTTATTTATTTATTTGTTTGTTTGTTTATTTATTTATTTACTAGAGGCCTGGTGCATGAAATTTGTGCACGGGGTGGTGTATCCCTCAGCCCAGCCTGCACCCTCTCCAATCTGGGACCCCTCAAGGGATGTCCTGTAGGATCGGGCCTAAACGGGCAGTTGGACCTCCCTCTCACAATCCAGGACTGCTGGCTCCCAACTGCTCACCTACCTGCCTTCCTGATTGCACCTAATTGCTTCTGCCTGCCAGCCTGATCACCTCCTAATCACTCCCCTGCCAGCCTGATTGATGCCTAAGTGCTCCCCTGCCAGCCTGTTTGCCCTTAACTGCCCTCCCTTGAAGGGTTGGTCACCCCTAACTGCCCTCCCTTGCAGGCCTGGTCTCTCCCAACTGCCCTCCCCTGTTAGCCAACTTGTGGTGGCCATCTTGTGTCCACATGGGGGCAGCCATCTTATGTGTTGGAGTGATGGTCAATTTGCATATTACTTTTTTATTAAATAGGATAGAGACCTGGTGCACAGGTAGGGGCTGGCTGGTTTGCCCTGAAGGGTGTCCTGGATCAGGGTGGGGGGTTCCCTTGGGGCATGGGGCAGCCTGGGCGAGGGGCCTGTGGTGGTTTGCAGGCTGGCCATGCCCCCCGGTGACCCAAGTGGAGGCCCTGGGATCTGGGATTTATTTATATTCTGTAATTGAAACTTTGTAGTCTTTAATTGAAACTTTGTATCCAGCTCTGTGGCTGCCACCATTTTTGTTGGGATTTATTTACTTTCTATAATTGAAACTTTGTAGCCTTGAGTGGAGGCCTGGGCCTGCCAGGGTGTGCAGAAAGTTTGGCTTCCTCCATTGCTGGGGAAACCCAAGCCTCCTGTTCTGTCCGTGGCCACAGCCATCTTGGTTGAGTTAATTTGCATACTTGCTCCTGATTGGCTGGATGGTGTGGCTTGTGGGTGTAGTGGAGTGATGGTTAATTTGCATATTGCTCTTTTATTAGATAGGATTTATTTATTTGTTACTATTATTATCATTTTTCCAGCACTTACTAGAAATCAGAGATAATAAGTAAGTGTTTCCAGATTGGTTTGACTTTGATTTCATTTCCATTCTGTCCCTAGTTATTTAACTTTTCTGATTCTTGACTTACTGAAATGCCAAATTTAATTTAAAAGTTTACTAATATTTTTACTGTCTAGGGTTGCATTTTTACTAAGAAGAGGGTAATTTTTTCACCCCTTAGGGCAAAATGGAATTTTATAGAGCTGTGAGGAGTGGAAGGATGGCAATTTGGCTTCTTTATGTAGCCTTGCATTAAAAGCCTATAATCTGACAAAGGAGTGCCATAGTCCAGACTGCACCTTTTACCTTGTTCCACTCATTGTATAGCCTACGCAGTGCCCAGCATTCAGTACCTAGTTCCTGACATGCAGTATGTCTTCTCTGCATACTTGTAGACTTTTTGTTATGATAAAATTAAGTGGTAAGAATGATGGATCATGTGTGAGATTTTTGGTTAAATCATATTAACTAGCATATATTGCCTATTAATTAAATTATGTGAAGAATCTGTTAAAAGCTGATAAATAAGGTCATTCCATCAGTCGGGTAATTTTAATGAGCACCTGCTGTGCCTGAAGCAACTAATCCTCAATGGGGCCCTCAATGTCAAGTGCCAACTCTTCTGAGTTTCTACAGCATCTGGTTTAAGTACTATTTGTTGTTTTCAAATGACCTTACCCACTTTGCAGAGAAAATGAAGCTGTTGTACTATTTTCTGCAATGTCTTCAAGCTTTCATACAACTGCATCCATAATTCTTCACTCTCTCTCTTCACAATGCCAGAGATTAATCCTCTCACCTGTCTCTGGACTCCATCTTTTCCCAACCTCTCAGGGACCTCCCTCCTTAAGTCTTCTACCCCTTTTGTTCTCCTAATTAAATGTACTTCAGTCTGGCTTCCACTTCCATTGTTTCACTGAAATGGCTCTGATAAACTAATGCTAATCTCCCTCTTGCTAAACTCGTGGATTTAAAGCAGGCCTCACTCTCTGTAGCACTAGACAGGGATCCTCTTTTGCCCCGCCCTTTATGGCAACATACTCTCAAGGTTGTCCTCCTCCTTCTGTTCCCTCTTGGTCTTCTTTACAGATTCATGTTTCTTTTTCCATTTCTGGTGTTGGTGTTCTACACAGCTTCAGTCTAAGCTTACTCTCCACTATCCCTGCCCTCCCTCATTTTTCCCACTCTGCTGTCTATCTGCTACCATGGTCATGGTAACCATGTGAATAATGTCAATAAACAACATCAATATCATTCCATTGACCAAGCAGCATCAATCCCTCCTTCACTTGTATGAGTCATTAGTCTGATATAGCTATCATTAGGAAACATTTCCCAACCCAAAACCCAGGTGAGCTGCCCTACTTATGTGCTTCCCATGCTATTAATACTGTACCCCACTGCATCCTAACTGTCCATTCACACATTTGCATTCTCCATTGATCTATATTCTCATTGAGGACAGAGACCATATCTGGGCCAATACCAGTGCATTTTAAGAATCTATAATCCAGCACAGTGTGAGAAGTGCTTAATAAAGATCTGTGGAATGAAGATTTGTGGCACCAAATGCAGTGGGAAATGAATGAAAAAACTACAAATAAATAGAAGACACACCATCTGCTGTAAAATGCAATTCCAAAATTTGTTTGGGAATTTATTAAAAACACAGATTACCTAACCTAATCTAGGACCTATTGAATTTCATCTTCTGGGAAGAACCTCAGAGTATTTATAATAAACATCTCTGGAGAATTTTATCATTAGACACATTTGCAGAACTATTCTCTAAAAAAAATTGCATTCTATTTCGCAAGTTGGAAAACATAAACATAATATGTATTATGTATATTTCTAAGTATTAGATAAAGTCATGAGGCTTCATGAGCCCTACAGTAATTGGTGTCTGGGAAAAGGGAAGCTGACCTTTATTTTGCAGTCATGGAAAAATGGGAATTACACATTTACAGTGATTTCCATTAAAATAAAAAAGTTACAGATTTGAAAGTGGAACTGCTTTAAGTTCTGAAGATTGAGATGTGCCAAACTAAGAAATATAATGTTATTCTTAAATGTATTTCATTATTAGACCCAATGTAAAAGAACAAAAACAAAAACAAAAAAACTTCAAAATTAAACTAAATTCACAGTCCCATTGTTGCAATGCCTGTTCTGCCCGGAACTGAGGAGTTGCCTCTGACTTCCTCCTTCCTTTAACTTCACCTATCCTTGAGCCTTTGAGCTGACTGCCAATCTCATCCCAAAGCAGTCTCCTGGCTTGTCACAGAAGGTATGCAGGCATGACTGCAGGCATGAATGCTGAAGTCCCTCATTGTCCCTAGTCACCATCAGCTTCAACCATATAATGCTGTTTAATAGCACATCGAAGGCACGGAGAACTTTAGGAAGAGGTTCGGGGCAATTATATACTTGGATAACTCTGCTGAGAACAAAAAGAGTTATCTGTGATCTGTGAGCTATTTTGAAGCAATATCACAAATATAGGATGGATGAGGACTATCTTGGTAGCAGTTGAACATGGAGAGAGGCTCCAAATTTGGGGCTTTCATATGTGACAACAGTGTGACTTAGCTGTTAAAACAAAAAAGCTAGCATGACAGTCACCCCCTGCTTTGAACTGGAGTTATAGCTGGAATTTGTCTCCAGTTTGAAATGTTACAAAAAAACAAAAACAAACAAACAAAGAACAGGAATTTTGTAAGTTATACTAAATATCCTAAGTTTCCTCCCAATTTTAAGCTTCTGTGCTTTTTATAAAGCTGATTGAGGAAGATAGAATTAATCCCTCTGATATAACTCATCTGTGTTATATCAGGTTCATACTGCAAATAATTACTAAATTTTATATGATCTGGTTTGGCTCAAAGAATATCCAACTCTGTATAATCAGCTGGGTGATAACAGGATTCCATCACACTTCCCCTTGCTGGTGTGGAAACTCTCTGGCTTCCTTCAGGGTAGTGTCAGGCTGTCTGTCTATAGACAGGACAACAGCATGCAGGAGAGCGTACCTTGATCAGTGTGGCCATCATGAAGGGTGGAGATGGGGAGGCCTGGGCCTGTGCACGAAAGGAGAACAAAAACATAACTTAGTTTGCAATGAGAACTGCTAATAGTATTTGTCATTCATGTCAAGTACATGTTTTAACTCTGCACCTATTTTTTCTCCCATAGAGAAGTAAGCACCACCTTTTAAGTTACATTTAAACAACACATGAGATCAGAGCCCACTCCAAGAACAGATGTGAGGGAGGAGTTACCAGTGTGTTTTTCCAAGGGAGACACTGATAGTTCGGATCTATTTACAGATGGGCCCGGGAGTGGCAGTGATATGTGGCCTTCTGGGAAGATGTCATGCTGTTTGGGCCAGTTTTAGCTCTGGCTTTATGAAGTAACCTTCACCAGTACCCAGGTTATATTTTCAATCTGGCTTTTTGGTTCAGTTCATCCTGGTGCATAGAATCCAGCATCTTTTTTTTAAAGTAATTGATACACAAAGAAATACATTTATATAGAATAAGTTGCCTGTTCCAATAAGCTTTGGAAGGTCACATTCCGTAGGAAACAGACCCAGAAGGAGTTTTGTGGGGCAGAAGTTTATCTGGGGGGAGGACTTAGAATACACACCTGTGGGAGAGGGGAGGAAAGTTGGGCTACAAGGAAGGGTGCAGTAACAATGGAGACCTCAGCCACCCCCGAGAGCTCAGGAGCTGATGGCATGAAGAGTTGCCTCGAATAGGGTCAATGGGGCTGGCTTGTACACTGCATGGTGGAGCAGTCATTGGATATAGCCTGGGTTGAGAGCTATCCCCAGGAGGTGGGGAGGGGCTGGGCTGTGAGGTGTCAGCCACCAGAACTCTCAGCAGCTGGAGAAATGAGGGATTCGGTCCTGATGTTGGTAGGTCCGGGTGGCACACCAGTGTGTACTATCTATTCCAACATGGAATGCAGCTTCTCTGTGTAGAAACTAGATATTTTAATAGGATGTACAAATCATTACACACTATCACAGAATTGATATATAGAATAAAACAGAACCCGGACATATCCTTTAAAAGGATAAATTTGCTCAGTCAGTGGGTTAAAAGCAGTAGGCATGGAGCTAGGGGTGAAGGTACATCTGTCTTCCTTTGGAAGCTTGCTTCCTTCGATGTGGAAGGAGTGTTTGTTATTAGAGCAGCACCTTGGTCCCAAACAAGCAGAGGGGAATGACCTATTTGGGGAGGTCCGAGAAGACTGGAGCATAAGTAACTCCTTGTTCTGCCCTGTTCCAGGCATTTTCACCTGCAGAAACATGCTTTTGATTTGCACCTCAGTGCTCTATGTGTGATAGTGTCAGGCGCCATGGGAGAAGCCAGTGGCCATCCAGTTGTGCTCACATTTATGTAATTAATTCTGGGCTAAGATATTAGGAAGCTGCACCCTAGCCACACTTCCCAACTAACCTTTATAGGTAATAAAGCTAATATTTTGATTTCCTTCCTGACACCTCAAGTTTAACTTGGGAGTAAGGAGCAGGGATATTATGTATTAGGATCCCTCAAAAATCGTGAGTTTATTGTATGGAGTTTCAGAATTTTATAGAATTTCTTTTCAGAGATTTTTGTGCTGCTTTTCTTCAAAGTTATTAAAAGGAACAAGCACACATTATATTTTTGGTCAGGATGTAAGGAAATGAGACATAAATCTGGATTTCTTGACTTTAGTCAATCAGTATCCGCCCTATGGAATTTTCATGGGTATGCAGTTCCAGAAGTGACAACTGGCATATCTTTTTTTGTTCAAACTACAAGACAAACTAATGACTGGCTGCCCTTGACAAAAATGGCTTAAGGGTTTGATCCTATTGGCTTAAGCACCAATTGTCTAGAATTCCTCCTTTGTACTGCTTTTGTTCCATCAGCATCATAAACGTGATTTCCCCTATTTTAATCCTATTATCTGGGATTTACTCACCATCGCTCTTGGAGAGTTTGAAGTTACATAATGAGGCTTTACTCTTAATCCTAAAGGGAAAGATTTCAAGGTTTTTCTTATGATGGTGCGGTGACTCATTTTACTGGAGCTTCAAAAACACCAGACGATGTGATGCTTCCCACACAGTATATTTTTTGCTAAATGGGAAATTACCATACTGCCAAGCAAGAGTGAGTGTGGAAAAGTCAGGCAATTCAAGTTCCAGAAAGGACTCTTCCACCAACTTTTGACTAGTGCTTAGTTTTTCCTTTCTTATCCCTTCAGTGGGCATGCCGGCTTAAGCAGACAAAGTGATATAGTGCTTTCAAAAAGGGTTAAAAGTGTTGTATAAAGGCAGAATGCATACAGATATAGATGGAAATACATCAGAATAGAATAAGTCTTTTGGTAGATTGCAAAAGGCAGCAATATTTTGATCTGTCTAGCACTTATGTTCATTCAGCAAACATTCAATGGCTGTTACCCATTAGCCATTCTTCTTGGCCTTATTATTATAAAGATTTAAAGAAAGCAGTGTCTGTCTCCTGGAGAAAAAGACAGACAGACAACTCAGTACAATTAGTTCAATACCACATGCCTGGCATGTAAGCTTTCAATATGTTGTATAAATACATAGCTTGATTGGAAAAATGTTACATATAACTTGAAAGGAAATTAATGTATACCTTAATGCCATAATCACACATATATCAAGAACAACAATCTCTTGAATTTTCAAAGATGCCATTGGCCAAACATTGTATGAAAGTGTTGTATCAAACTGACTTATTGAAGGAGCATTTGGGCTTAAATGCTCATTCATTTCCACATGGTCAAATGAGCTGGGTTGCAGGCTCTGGGGCCAGGAGGTTGGGGTGATAGAAATGGCATGTCAGGGTGCCTTCCTTCTGGGAAGTAAAGGGAACCTCAGGGTCCTTTGCAACTAGGCAGGGATCTCAATCAAAGATTCCATTTGTTGCTTTAGCCACCCACCCTCACACGGGGAGTTGAAACCAGAAACAGGGGAATAATGGGCATTTTGTAATAACTTCTCCTGTTTTCTGTCCCCCACAGGGGCAACTCAGGGTTTAACTGGGGAATACAGAGAATGACAAGTAGATATTTCCCAAGTCTGTTTTCTAAACCCCTAGGACTCCAACATAGTTCATCAATCTACTCATCCCCTAACCTAACCTATTTTATTGTTACCCAATGATCAAGATATAAATAACATTTTATGTATAAAATTATTTGGATAGAAATTATTCACTAAATGTACACATGGCCTAAGCAAGCTGGAATTATTCAATTTATTACCTATGATTTTTTAAATAGTTGAATTAATACTTATTATGTTTCCCAAATTTAGAAAAAGACATACTCGGTGACAAAAATTCATTTTCCATCCCATCTGAAACTACATTTTAAAGAATCACTGGCCTCCAAGTGAAGAGCTTTGGTTTCTAGGTCACTGTTCTTTTCCTGGGCTTGACATTTCTCCAGGCAAATGGGTGAAGTCCAGCAACCATTTTATCAGAGAACACGTCCTTGTATGATACCATTCAAATCCTGCTTACTGATCTGTAGCTAAGGTTTGATCAGATGTGGTGACGAGGATGACAGTGGCAGTGAAGTGGTAAAGCTTGTGTTAGGTCCATTACCTACCATAGCAGACGAGTGCATAGTACTTGGAGTAGTCACTGAAACTTGCTGTGTAATATTGGCACCTTTCTTGCCTTAGATGGCAGGTAATACACTTCTTGCTTGGAGGATAGCTTCCAATGCTAATTCTAGAGAAAAATGAAAATAAACACAAAATTTAAGATTGTATTTATCAAAATGTACTACTCCCTAAAAAAGGACTAATTTACATATTGACATCAAACCCACTCCATTTTTCTGATGCCAATGTCATTTAAAGTGAAGGGGAGCCCGGCCAGTGTGGCTCAATGGTTGAGCATTGACCTAGGAACCAGGAGGTCACCAGTTCAATTCCTGGTCAGGATGCAGGCCCAGGTTTCTGGCTCCATCCCTGGCAGGGGGTGTGCAGGAGGCAGCCGATCAATGTTTCTTTCTCATCGATGTCTCTGTTTCTCTATCCCTTTCCCTTTCTCTCTAAAAGTCAATAAAAACATGAAAAAAATAAAGTGAAGGGGAATTCTTAGCATTTTTATGTAGCCTGGTTTTCAATTTTTGCCTGAATAGGCACAAGCCTCAAGAAGCCCTCTGTGATTTTCTTGGGCGAGGGAAGTATCTAACACCTTGAATGGGCATGAGGTGATCACTTCTCATAGACATTCATCTCTCACACTTCCCAAAGTGGTTGGGAATGCATAGCTCTTCCTCTTCCCACCTCTCTTTTTATTCCCATAAGCAAAATATACAAGGGGAATCTGGCAGTCTCAGCAAAACATACAAGGGGAATCTGTTGTTATCATATAACTGGAAGGAGAAATTACTAAGAAGCAAACTGGAATTAAGAAACCACAATTTATGTTCCTTCTGTGCCTTTCATTCCATGAGGCAGGGCATTTGAGCCCAGGGAAGCTCTTCCTGGGAATGCTCCCTCTGCACACTTCTACACAAGCCAACCTGTACCTACCATGCTGGGCCCCTCTCTCCTTAGCAGAGGCCTCTGAGTGGTTTCTGAATGGGGGGATTGGCTTTCACATACAGACTCCCAGATCATGTCAGAATTTGAGTCTTTTATAATTTGGTAGGGACTAGATGGTATTATGCCAGGATAGAGGCAGGGTCATAAGCACAGCATGGATGGTAAGGTTTCCTGTGGCCTCCACAGAGTTCCTTCTGCTGCTGCCCCTGACCTTGCCTTGGGTAAAGGGTGGCCAGAGACACTGCTAGCTCCATAGAAGGATTCTCCCCAACCTCAACCAATAAGGAGCCAAGATCCAAGGGGGAACAGAGGAATGCAGCAGAGTAAAAATGTCTTATTTCCTCAGTTATGGTTAATATTCATGTTCATATTTTGGTGTGATCTGGGAAATGTGAGGTAGGGTGCTCACAATAAGGGGTCAGGTGCAGCTTGCCCAGGTACAAATCCTGGCTCCAGCAATATTATCTGCCTCTTAGAGTTGCTGTGGGAGTTAAGTAAGATTAATATATAAAACAGTAAGAAGGTACCTGCCAAATAGCAAACCCACCAGCCTACAGTAACTGTTGTTCTTACTCCACATCCACAAGGGGCTGTTGAGAGCACCCTTCCAATCATCAAAGCGACCACTGGACCAACTTAAACACTAACTGGGAATGGAGATGAACTACTTCCAATCACAGTAGGCTTATGCCAAAGTGAATGATATTAAAAGAAATCACACATGATGGGCATAAATACAGTAGGTACTTAATACATGAGTGTAAGTGAATAAATGTCCTCAATTACCTGTAAATTTAGTTAAATTATTTAGCATTATGTGTATATCTGCATTAAAATTTCATGATTTTTCTTTTTGAAAACAAACATTTGAGTTAGCTGATATTTTGGGGTTACATAACTTTATACTGATGTAGTGCAAAACATTCTCTGAATGTTTTTCTTAATTCACAAGTTATTCCTACTTCACTTCAGGCTTTTAAAAAATATTCTATATATTCTGAGGATCATGACAGATTTTACTCAAATATCAATATAGAAATATACTAAAGTGAATTGACATAAATTACCTGTAGATATTTCTTCTTCCAGGGACACCTTCAAATTCATTGCTAGAATAAAACCTGAAAGATATTCAGAAGTTATTTAATAACTACCATAACTAAATGGTGATAGGATTTTTAGTACTAATTCTGATATATTAAACATGCAGTCCAGTATTCATCTAAACTACACTATTAATAAACAATAAATTAATGATTAATTTATAAACTAATACTAAATAAAGTATTAATAAACAGTTCATGAAACTGTTTACTGATTGACACTTATATTCATAAATCTCTACTGTTTATAACTGAATTTTGTATGCTTACTCTGACTTTCAAATCATAGAGGATTAAATTATGCAGAGTACTCTTTTATTATAGGTATATTATATTCCATTTCACTAGCTATGAGCCACAAAAAACAAACTGAGATATTTGATTAATATCACCCATTTCTTTTTCCATGATTAACAGTTTACTGGTTTATCTATGCTATATTATTTAATTTTGTCTACTATTCTAAACACATTTTAATTTACTTTACAGATGCCCTGACAATACATAGGTTTGCTATAAACCAGGAAACTCATTCACACTGGAATTCCACACAAAAGAGCATATTAATTTACCCAGATGCAAAACAAGTCACAAGAAGACATACTTGCTACTTAAGTGTCTGGTCCAGTTCTAACCTGTCTTAATACAGCCATGAGGTGGTAAAGCCAATTTCGAGCATGATTTTCATTCATCTGTGAGTGAGTTTATCTGATTATTTCAAAGTAACTGTCTTGTTTTTTGTTTGTTTGATTTTTGGAAGACCATAAGAGGGTGTGAAAAGTTTGGAATAACCAAGGCTTGGTTACCACTTTTTAATTATCAGGACTATTTGGCAGCCCAGGTACTTTTCTGTCCTCACTATCATAAAAGTCTTGCTATCCTATAAAATACAAACCTAATATGCTAAGTGTCCAGTCATCCGGTCACCCGCTCAACCAATCAAAGAGTAATATGCTAATGATATGCTAAGGCTGCTCAATGCCTCGTTATGACATGCACTGACCACCAGGGGGCAGACGCTCCAACCAGTAGGTTAGCTTGCTGCTGAAGTTCGGCTGATCCGGACTGAGCAAGATGAGCCAGACAAGCCCTGGAGCCCTCCCGTGGTCCCTCCCTGGCTTGCCAACCTCCCGTGTCCCTCCCCAGCCTTGATTGTGTACCGGTGGAGTCCCTTGGCCTGGCCTGCACCCTCTAGCAACCTAAGACCCCTTGGGGGATATTGGAGAGCCGATTTGGCCCAATCCTGCTCAAAGCAGGAGCTGCCCCCTAGTGGTCAGTATGCTCCCACAGGGGGAGTGCTGCTCAGCCAGAAGCCGGGCTTACAGCTGATGAGTTCAGCAGGGGTGGTAGGAGCCTCTCCTGCTTCTGTGGCAGTGCTAAGGATGTTCGACTGCCAGCTTAGGGGAGTGGGCCTAAGCTGGCAGGCAGATATCCCCCAAGGGCTCCCAGACTGCTAGATGGGGCAGGCTGGGACTCCCCCCCCCCCTCACCCCCCGCCAAGTGCATGAATTTTGTGCAATGGGCCTCTAGTTCCCAAATAAAAGGAAAAGGCAACATAATACAGCTCACTCATAGTGTTAAATGTATTCTTCTACATGTCTTTACTAACTTCACATGACTCCAGTCATCACTTGCACTTGCCTTTCCCACATCATCTCAAATTATTTTTGAATAAACTACTCAGTATCTTTTCCAAACAGCCCCCTGCAGTTTCCTGTTGTCAAAGGTTTCACAACTGTCTTCATCTCTGACACTTGTAAAAGCATCCCCATCCCTCTGGTTGTTCCCTTCTTCCTCACAGCCACTAATTCACCACTCCTGTTCAGCCTCCATCTGTCTTTCCTGTCTATCTATCTCTCCTCTCATTCATTTAACAAATATTCATTGAACTGTGGCTGTGTCAGGCACTATGCCAAATGTCAAGGATGCAAAAAAAAAAAAAAAGAAAGAAAGAAAGACAGGCATCGTTTTTCTCTCAAAGAGTCTGTATTTCACTGCCACTATGCTAGCTCATGTCTCTGTCACCTCAGGCCTAGATTATGACCATACCTGGGTCTTCCTGCCTTCAGTTTTCCCCTACCTTCTGAACATATTATGTCTGAAATTCCCCATCTGTTTTTGTCTTGCCACGCCTCTAACGCTGGTGATTTTAATGGCTGCTCCATACAATGTCTAAACTCCTTTGCTGACTGTTCAAAGAATTTCATGGATTGGCAACAGCTTCTGGCAGGTTTTAGTCAATGAGCCTGAACTAGTGATCCCCCTCTTTGCTCTTAGAATCCAGCTAACGGTAGGCAGATTATAGAAGAGTACCCTGGATTTGAACCTTATAAGGTGTGAGGAAAAGGAACTATACATTCTTGATTACAGAAGTTTGACCACAAATGACTATTTTAGGGTGGTTTATTTAGACTATATGCAGGATGGACTGGAAAGGAAAGAAGTCCCCATGTTGAGGTTAACAATAAGAACGTTAGGTTAAATGTGTTCTAAGTTTGAATCCTAACTCTGCCACTAACTACGGGGCCTTGGCCAAGTTAAATTTCTGAGTATTGGTTTTCTTATGTGTAAAATGGGGTAATTGTTTCTACTGTGTAGCATGTGGTACACAGTAATTGTTCAATAAACTATAGGTGTTACAGATAATAACAAATTTATATAGCAGTGAATCACTACAAAAATATTTTCTATGTACGGGTTGCCATCAATGGATTTTTCAAGCTTGCTCATTGCTTCAAGTGCTGAAGAGTAAAACTTGTCTTTAGAACCAGTTATGACTTTTTAAATTTACACTTTTATATAGGTACCTATCACATATCAGAAAAGAAATGACCACCTGCCATATATTCTTTCCTGGTTGTTAAAGAAAGTGCAGTCTTCAGAAAAGCACAGCTGTCAGAACTAAACTACAGAGTAAATAACTAAAATGCTCTTAACAGAAAGAAGTGGTGCAGGATCCCTTGTACGTCCATTGGCTAATTAAACCCTCACTGGGGCAACATGCTTCATGCAATACTTACAGTGAATCCCGTGTTACTCTGAATATATTTATGGCCTCCCACTTGCCGCTTGTAATTTGAATAGCGTTTTCCTATAAAAAGACAAACATTATGTGGTGTGAAGCTGAGCATTATTTGAACAACTTCAAGTAAATGATATTTGAGGAGGTAAATATTGGAAGGAGCGTACCACGGTGTCTTTGATATAGTGAATATGTTTGTAGCCGTCCTTGTCGCTAAATATTTTGTAGTATGAAGTAGAATCATAGCTGAAAACTGGTGTTGAAACAAAGAACTGAAAAAGAAAAGGTTGTGTTCAAAAGACAAACCAAACTGAAACTATCAATTTTTTTAAAGTAATGCATATAAGAACTAGAACACCTTCCCTCCCCTACCTTCCGTCACTCACATCTGGAATTCCAGTATTTTAGGTGGACGGTTTTTCTAGTGATTTTAACAGACACTTGTACATTCCAACTACTGTTGAATTGCTACTACAAACCCCTGGGTTTAAAATGTTTAATTTGATTGAGTGTTTAATTTGTATGTTCTGAGATTATGTGATGAACTGGAAAGGAAAGAGAGTTAAAAGAATCACACATGAATGTTGATATTTAACCAAGTCAGTCTCCAAAATGTGACTCTTATGCAGGCTGATGGCCTTTTTAATTTTTGATATGTATGATGATGCCAAGTACCTAATGCCAGTGATTCAATGAAGACATTTAGAATATTAAATATCATGGCCTTCTAGCCACAGTTTTAGGGAGAGACTTCTAGCTTGAGAGAAAAATGTTACCCAGGACAAGCAAGTGGGGGTGGGGGGTTATTTTATTTTATTTTTTTTATTGCTTAAAGTATTACAAACAGTAGTACATATTTCTCCTTTTTTTTCCAGGTTTAGTCTTTGAACTCAGAACAGCGCAGACCTCCCTCATTAGCATCCCAGACTTCTTTGCAGGGACACTTCTGGGCACCTCCTGGGCACCCCTTAATGACCTAAGGAGTCTCTGACATTCAGTTCTGGTGTGCCCTGGAGCAGAAGTCAACATCCTGAATGGTACAGATAACCAAAATCCTGCCAAGGTCCTCACACCCAATTTTAGTTGGTAATTTCTCCCATTAAAAATGCAGACTCATCTTACATTTGGTGGTGTATTTACAATTCTGCTCAGCAGGTTTTGAAATGGCAGTAACGTGGAGGAAGACCTACATGACGAAGGTGTTACTCCACATCACTCAGAGTCGATATTCCCATAGATGATCCAAAACCAGCTCTCTCTAGCCCAGTGCTTTCATATGGCAGTGAACATGATGCTCAACTCCTGTAGAACTGAGCAAGCAGCAATAGCCAAACGACTACAGTATCTTTTAGCTGCAAACACCTATCCTGCTGACACCCAGCCTGGGACTCCCTTTTGAGTAAGAACATAGGGAAAGTTGATGTTTGCCTCTTTAGTGATGGTCCTGTATGTGATCTGATACTTGATGCTCTTTTATAAAATTGAGTATGATTGTGTGACTTTTCAAATGCAATTTATCTGTCTTGGTATCTGTAGTGTTCTGAATAGTCTTTCCTAAAATTGATTTCCATCCAGAACCTCAGAAGGGGACTATTAGAGACTGAATATTTCTCCCAAATTCATATGTTGAAATCCTACCCCCCACAAAGATGGTATTAGGAGGATATTAGGGTTAGATGCGATCATAAGGTTGGCGCTCCCATGAATGAGATTAGTACCCTTATAAGAATCACCAGAGAGCTTGCTTGCTTCCTTTGCTCTGCTCTCTGCCACATTAGGATACAAGAGGTGGAAGTCTGCAACTAAAGGAGAGCTTTCACCAGAATGTGACTATCCTGGACCCTGATCTCAGACTTCCAGTTTCTAGAACTGTGAGAAATAAATTCCTGTTGTTAATAAGCCACCCAGTCTATGGCACTTTTTGAAGCTGCCCAAACCGACTAAGACAATGCCACTATTTAAAAATAGTCTTTACAGATGTAATCAAGATACGAATTAAGATGTGAGACTAGATCAGGGTAGGCTCTAAATCCAATGACTAGTGTCCTCATCAGAAGAAAAGAGGATGCAAAGAGATACAGAGAGATATGGAGAAACAGGGATTGGAATGATGTGGCTACAAGTTCAGCACATCCAAGGATTGCCAGCAGCTATCAGAAGCTGGAAGAGGCAAGGAAGAATTCTGTCCTGGAACTTTCAGAGGGAGTTTGGCTCCACAGACACCTTGACTTTGGACTTCTAATCTCCAGAATAGTGAGAGAATGAATTTATGTTGTTTTAAGCCACCAAGTTTGTGGCAATTGGTTACAGCAGCCCCAGGAAACTAACAGTGTCCTGCGTCTTATCACTTTGGTATAGAAATGATAAATCTTTAACAAAATGAAAATGGAATAATGAGAAAATGTGGTTTCCTTGCACTATCCTCTTACTATATTCATTAATAAGACCAGCTTTGGTAGCATTTTGTGTATTGAGACTAGTGCCTCTAAGTGAAATTGAGAGTTAGGAGTCCCAAGAATAGGAAACTCTGATTTGCAGTTGTGTGGACAGAATTTCATTAGTGTATGTCTGACAACATTCTTTTACTCTAGAAAAAAATTATGCTTTTTTAGCAAATGATGATATACTTCGCAGTAACCACTTTACAATGCCTCCCTCTCACTCCTCAGGGTAAAAGTAAAAAACAGGCTTTACGTTATCTTACTGCTAAAATGGAACCAGGGTCACCAAATATTTTAAGGTGCTAGAGTAAAAATATATTCTCCTCACACCTACAGTTAGTTGAGGAACTTGGGCCAAAAATATTTGTTCGAGATTAAAACTTAAGATTTAATTTTCACAAAAATTAAAAAAAAAATAACAGGGTAGAGTGTTATGTTTTAAGATACTAGAATCAAGCAAACAGGAAGAATATTTTTTGCTAAACAAAGACTGTTATCTTCTCCCCTTTTGCTGCACACATCAAAGACACCTACTTTAGATAAACAGGTAACGTGGGTGCAGTAAAGAGAGTGTGAAAAATGTCCTCATTCACTTGGCCAGGGCTAAGTCCACAATGCAGTCTCACTTAAGTGCTTCTGGCAACAAGTCACATCTGGACCCTAGAAAATCACAGTTATCACCAGGCCTCTTCACAGATCCCTTTACCTTGCTTAGATTTTCTGATAAATTACTCATCTTATGTGCAAAGCCATTCAAAATATTTTACTTGGAAGGTAAGATTATTTACCAGCAGATAATTTCTTGCTAAGGTTGGCAAATGACCTACGTACCTAAGGCTAATGCCTGAACTGAGTCCACGTGTAGTCAAAGTACAGACTTCCAAGCATCAAGTAGAAAATTTATTTTTCCAAACCGAGGGATTTGGCCAACAGTCTAAAGGAGGTGTGGTGTATTGCTTAATTATTTTGAAATCATTTAAATGTGGCTTTGCAGTCTAAGCATTCTGCTTTGTAGAGTTTGTTCCCCCAAATTTAGTGATTAAATACCAGCTACATTGATTATATCCTCCTTTTTGTCTGTTTTCTATACAGCAAAAAGATATTTATTTAAAGTTAATTTGTTGTTATCTTTCTGATTAAATACAGACAAAGTTAGGCTATTTCTCCCAAGTTAAGACACTGACTGTCCCATGCTGGAGGGAAAAAAGGGATAACGTTCTTAAACTGTTTGCTAGTTTTGTGCCTGCAACTAAACAGGTCAATTACTTTTAGCAAGTCATTTAATCTCACTTTTCTAATTCTTAGGTAATCTCTGCGGGTCTTTTTCAGTTTAAAGCACTTTGATAAGTTCTAAAGGAAGATCTGCTCTGAAGTTACTCTTTAATTTATACTAATATGACCAGCCTGTATACTTTGTCCACAAACCTCATAAATATTTACCTGAACAAATGTCAGAAAGGCATATTTCTGAGTAATTTTATCAAGTCACCGGTTTAATTATTGGTTCAGGGAAGCTAAACAGCATACTAGGGCAAAGGAGCTATGACTATATAAAGTTGTGCCCTGTTTTTTTTTTTTTTTTTTTTAAAAAAAACTTATAAAATCTAAAGAATGACCTCTTTAAAGCAGTTCCCTTGGGAGAGTGTGGACATACTTTTGAAAGCTATTATTGCAAAGAATTTTTGACAATTCCACTTCTGGATTTTATAAAGTTTACAGACTATTGGATAAATTTTAAGAGATTGAGATTTGTAAATAAGAAAAATAATGTTTCCCAAAAGAATTCTAAAGCACTAAAATGATCTAACACAAAATCATGTGCTGCAGATACTGTATTTATTCACTAGATTTATTTTGGCATGAGTTTGGATTTAATATAATTACCTCATCTTCCCTCAAAGGACACTTACGTCCCTCCACTGAGGGTATTTTTTTAAAATATATTTTTATGGATTTCAGAGAGGGAGAGGAAGAGAGAGATAGAAACATTAATGCTGAGATAGAATCATCTGTCAGCTGCCTCCTGCATGCCCCACACTGGGGATAGAGCCTGCAACCTGGGCATGTGTTCTGACTGGGAATCGAACCGTGACCTCCTGGTTCATGGGTCAATACTCAACCACTGAGCCATGCTGGCAAGGGCACTGAGGATATTTAAAACAGTGATCTACAGTTTTAGAAGGCTATTTATTTATTTATTCACCCATTCATCCAGCTACTGTTTGCTCTATAGAGTATAAAAATTGATAAGAAGCAAATGTTTCAGAATGTTTTGAACGCTGGTAGCATTTTCAGAATAAATGTATGGATTCCTAAAATTATGTCTTTGAGAAAGTTGTTAGTATCATTGTTTATCTATCTGTAAAATCACAACATTCATGTTACTTTATAGTAACCTTAGTTATATTACCATCATGGAGAACACAACTAAAGGAAGTTTCAAGTCTTCTCCTTTTCCTCATTCTTTACTAGAAATCTTTATAATGGGAGTGAATTCATAGGTTAACTTTCCCCTTTCTTCAAGTTTTCAAGTGCTGATCTTGGAATTGCCTTCCTAGAAGGCGAGCTTCTGATTAACCAAGAATCCAAAATATTTATAAGATACTATTCTTTTACTGAATATGCCTAATTTTTCCTGGGTTATTTAGTACAGTGACAAAGAGTAAATTAAAATAGGATGTTTCCATTTTTTTCCTGACTTATACTTATCCTTGTTACCTTGTTATTTTAGAATATATTTTGCATTTACTGTATACTATAATTAATGAAGTAATAACTGTTCTTTAGTTAATGAATATAACTAAAGACTGAGCAAACATATGCAAACTAAAATCATTGGATCTAGAAAAGTGTTCAATAGAGTTTTTAATATCTAAAGATTTTTACTAAAATTTACCTTCTCCTTACCCATTTTAACTTTGAATTTTTTGAGACTTATCATCTTAGAATTGACTTCTGAATTCTTTATTGTCCTTGTATTATGGGTTAATGTGTTAAATCAAGTCATAAGAGTTTCCTCTTTCTTTTTTTTAAATGTCTGTAATTTTCCTCCTAATTACACCTTTCTTTTTTTAAATTTCTTTATTGATTAAAGTGTTACATATGTGTCCTTTGAATGTGTCAAAATCTCAGAAAACATCGCCTTTTTAAAAACCCAAATGCTAGTTGAATTCAATCATATTTTTGTGTTAAGTTGCAGTAACCATGCAACATTCACTTATTCTGTCTTATTTTGTATTATTTATAGGGTATGTTAGATACAATTGATATTGTCCTAAAACATATTTTTCACACTAAAAATCCCCATAAATCACTGAATAAGTTTATAAAAAAAATCCGTACATAAGTGATCACAAATCAGAACCAAACATACATTTTTCTATTTGCTATCACTTTGCTTAAGAAACTAAAATGAATGAACATATAAAATGAATATATATACACATTAATTTTAGTTTTTAAGCAATTTCTGTTTATAATCAAATTTAATGAGAGATAGATTGTCTCTAAATTACAAAGGATACTGAATATATTTATTTTTCCTGAATTCAAATGGCTAATGATTAATAAGATAATTTTAGGCAGATCAGGGACTATGTTACTTTTTAAAAAATTATCTTTATTGTATTTGTTTAAGAAGTAATATTACTTATCCATATCAGACAATTTGTTGAAAAAGTTAAGGTTGGAACATGAAGAATATGATTGATTTATTCTCAAAAAAATTCTAAATGTACATTAAAATTGTCTAGCACAAAATTGCTGAAGGGATCAGTACCTTTGTATTTTTTACATTGATATTTTTTCTATTAAAAAAATACTGCCAGTGTGAATACATTTCAAATGGTCCTTTCATAGCTGAGAATCTGTCAAGTGTCATTAAAATATAAAGAAAAGGTAGCAAAATCATACTCCACCAGCCCATCCAGTTCTGCTTTCTTCTATATGCTCCTGGGTCTAAAAGAAAAAGAAAAAAGATCATAGAAAGCTTAGTGTTAGGAAGACTACTTTTTCTGAATATAATCTGGACATTTGAACCAGTTAAGCTGTCTCATCAGAGTGTACTATCAATAGTCCACTAACTTCACACTTGAGTTTAAGATGACTATATTCAAAATCTTATACAACAGCACTATTGCATGCACATGGATAAAGGCTGGATTTTAGCACAAACCTTTAATAACTTTGGTTGAACTTTCTATGATACAGTGAATTACCACATCATCAATGAAGGCCTAGCAAAACATAAGTACTTGGTGTCATATAGGTAAAAAGGCATATAGGGATCTTAATATTTGCACTGAATCTTATTTTGTTATATATTTTAGCATGGTACAATCAATCACTTATTGAACAAATATTTAGTAAGCCTAAAAAAATGAATAGGCTTTTCTAGACCAATAATTAGAGAAAGAACATTCTAGGTAGAATGAACAGTGTAGAGACTAGGCCAGCTTAGTAAACTACAGGTGATTCAGTGTGCTGAGTGAAGGGTGACTAAGGGAAAGAGAAGATGAGAGAGGATCCAGAGGTATCAGCAAGATCTCTGGGAAACTTTTATGCCACCCTAAGAAGTTTAAATTTCTCTTGTTGGTAAATCTTTTGAAGGATTTCAAAATCACAATTTGGAAAACACAGCTGTGAATATGATATGGAAAATAGATTAGAAGTGGGTAAGATAGAAGGAGGCAGACAGATTGGTTGGATGGCTACTATATTGTTTGGAAAAGGATGATAAAGTCCCAAGTCTAGGTAGCAGCAGTAAGGATGGAGCAGAGATGTTGCCAGAGATATTTAAAAGTTCAAATCTTCAGAAAGAATTAACAACCATTTCTTCTTCTTCTTCTTCTTTTTTTACCTTCCCCTGAGGATATGTTTTACGTGTGTGTGTGTGTGTGTGTGTGTGTGTGTGTGTGTGTGTGTGTGTGAGAGAGAGAGAGAGAGAGAGAGAGAGAGAGAGAAAGAGAGAGAGAGAAATTGGTTGTCTCTCATGCATACCCTCAATGGGGACTGAACCCACAATCTGAGTATGTGCCCTGACTGGGAATCAAACCAGCAACCTTTTGGTGCATGAAACAAGTTCTTTTTTACTAGGATGATAGCAAGACTATATTTCCCAGGCCCCCTTCCAGTTGGATGTGGTCATATGATAAATTCTAACCAATTGTGTGAAAGCAGAAGTGAATCATGCTACTTCTAGGCCTAATTTATAAAAATCCTCTCATACACACAATCCTCTATTCTTTTTCCCCAGACCCCAGATCAATGTTGATGATCAGATTTGAATAACCTTGGACTAGCGTAGGTAGTCACTGGATGAAGATAGCAGAAATGTCATCAACCTGAGTTCCTTACTGACATCCTCCATCCCCTCACTAGTCTGCAGTTACTTAGGTTCACTATTAGATGGGTACATAAATGTACAAAATTTGTACTCTATTAATCTAATGAATTATTGGAGGTATTTTGTTGTTATTTCTGTTGTTATAACAGCCTACCTTGCAAATATATTAACTTGGAAAATATTAAGGTTTCTAGAGAAGTCAGAAGAAGAGCTGGAAAGGAAAAGAAGAATCAGTAAAGTAGAAAAGGGATCATGAGGAAAGTACTGTCATAAAAAGCTAGGGAATAATAAATTTAAAAAACAGTTTGGATTTTCTCCTATAGTACCTTGAGAGAATACGACTTGAAAAAATAGTGAAACATTTTGATTCATTACTTTTAGCCATAAAGATATAATTAATTTTGATCCCATTTTCAGAAAGAAAGAATAATATGAAAGATGTTCCTCCACCTAGTTATAAATTTCTTAATAAATCTTATTAATATTATTCTATTACAAGTAATTATTGACAGTTTCCTTTACTTCTTTGTTTTTGGTATGACTTCCAACATGAATAAAATGTTGCCAAATAAATTAATCTTAAATGTTATTTGTTTTAAACACACACACACACACAGACACATCAATCATGAGTCTGGTTGCTGGAAAATTTAATACTCTGTTGTTCTTAAATTTAAAAATGTGTTCTATGTAATCATCAGATTATTTTGAAAAAGAGGTTGTTTTGAAATCCCAAGGTTATTCAAACCTGGTATTCTAAATGTAATCTCTGTTTTAGGCCATTAACTATAGTTTATATTCCAGGTAATTCCACATCTTAGTGAACAAGCATCTATATGTTCTGTCAGTTTGGATTAAAATAGTCTCAGGTTTTAATAAATTAGAATTTCATATTTCAAAGCAATCATAGTTTTTAAATGCTTTGTTTTAATAACTAAAATAGTATCTAAATGACCAATTTTATGGTTTTAAACTAACAAAATTAAAACAATAATTTCTAACACCCAGATTCAATGAAAATGTCAAAGCTGACTAATCAGACCAATGGTTTCTAATTAACTAGCACAATCAAATGTGTGTGTGTGTGTGTGTGTGTGTGTGTGTGTGTGTGTGTGTGTATGACACTACATTAAGGCCAACGTCTTTCTGCTTTGTACATCAAAATATAAATAAGATAAAAATAAACTTCTAGCATATCCCATCAAAATTAGTCAAGCTGATTGCAGACACAGTAGTGATTTAAAAAATATATTTTTTAGTCTGAGTAACTTGACCATTATAGTGTTGATGTATTTCCAAACAGATTCACATGACTTTTTTCTTGCAGAACATAATGTCCTAATTTCTAGATAGAATTCAGCGATTTACTTTGATTGCTCTGTGTTTTGCTTCTCACTTTACAAAATAGGTTTATCCTATATTTGGTTTAATGAAACATCTTTTTATAATTAGAAATCTCATGAAATGTACCCATCAAATTTCCTATTTAAAGAAAACATTTTGGTATTTCTTAGTCTCTAATGTGAGTACTTATGAACAAGTTTATTATAAAGCTTTTAGATTGGTGAAGTAGTTTTCTGACTCATTAATTCAACAGATTATGTTTGGATTTGAGCAATAGAAACAATTAAAACTCAACAATAAATCTGTGCCTAGTTTTCACATTTTTTTTCCTCCCTAAAATTAGCACAGTATAAAGCATTCTCCTAAGATAGGATTGCAGGACAATTTGATCTAATATTTTACCTCATATTTTCAGTTACCTATTTTTGATTTTAAACTGGGAATTTTTGGCTTTCTTTCTTTTCATTTTCTTTATAATTTTTATTTTTCTACTTTGACATTGAATAGAATGTGCCACCATTTGCATGTTATTTCAGTTCTTTTGAACAGAACACATATATTTCCCTAATAAACATAGCTTATCTTTTCATCTTCATTGTTTTGCTTTTTTGGGCTGTCAATTTTGTAATATCAAAAGTATGAATTTCCATCCAAATTCAGAACCAGACACTTGATTTTTCCAATGTTATTTTCCAAATAACTTATTATTTGATTTAGTTTTTTACTTATTCTAAACAAAGGCTAAAATTATTCAAAGAAAGAAGTGGCATATTATTTGTTTAATAAAACTAATGACCCTGCAAATAGAGAGTTATTGTTTTTTTGTTGTTGTTTTGCAAAGCAATTTAGAGTTGGATGCAGTAATTTTGGCTTTATAATATAAACTAGAGGCCCGGTGAATGAATTCATGCATGGGTGGGGTCCAGCTGCCCATCCCCATAGGGGCCAATCGGGCCGGGCTGGCTGGGGGGAGGGGATGCAGAAGGTTGGCCAGCTGGCCTCACCCCTAATAGGGGTGGGGGGGCTGACCAGGGGCGGGGCCAGCTGGAGGGAGGGACCATGGCGGTTGGCTGGCCAGCCCTGCCCCTGATCAACATCCTGCTGGCCAACCTCCCCCCACTCCTCTCCCTCACTGGCCCCTCCCCCTGATTGAACTCCCAGTTGAACTCCCAGTTGAGGAGACAATTTGTATATTAGTCTTTTATTATATAGAATGTTGGCTATAAATAAGTCCCCACTCTTGAACTTTCTTCAGAAAGACACCTCTGTTTTAATAACCTACCTTTGGACAATCCCATGTCTGCCAGCCTTCACTGAAATCACATATAGACAAGACTGAAACATTCTGAATTCTTTTTAGCCACTGCAAGCATATTCGTTCATCAGTAACCCACGTGAGCCAACTGAAATAATAATCACTGCAAATAAATCAAAACAGACCATCACAACCTTAAACAAATATCACATTCAAGTAATTTTTTAATTTCTGTTTTCTAAAGGATCTATTTTATTATTATTAAGTGAAATACTTATTCCATAGATAAGGAAGGCAAAACGTTCCCTTTCTGCCAAGTAAGTTTAAATATACCTGCTGACTTTTAAAGACTATCTATAAGAGTTCATCCATCTAATGAAATTATTCTATACTTGAGTTTATTTTAGAAAAGAATTTAAGACATAAAGCCAAAGCTACTAGTCACCGTATAGGAGAAAAAGCATTAAATTAGTTATTATTCATAGGTAAACTCAATATTTGCTTATATTATATATACTCATCATTAACTCACTAGAAAAGAAATATGAACACTGATTAAGAACTTTGTGTTAAAATTCCATTTCAAAGGTGGAAAGCATCTGAGATGAAGATACCTTGAGGCTATCATTGCTGGAACTGGCACTTCTATGGGACCTACATGCTCAGGGTAAGTGGTATCAATAATAAATATCCGAACAACAGGATTCTTAGCTCCAGCCTGACAAGAAAATAAAGGTAGATCAGCTCATGAAATTCTAATTATCAACAACAGTTGAAAGACATTTTAGGAATTTAGGCATGTTTTTATAAGATAAAAATGTTAAGTATATTTCTGTTGAAAAAAATATAATTATAACATTGCCAGGATTTTTACTTCAATTTTACTTGCAGGGCAATACTGTGTCAATCAGTGTGAAAACACGTATTTTCAGTGATTAGTTAAGAAGCTTTGATTCATGGAAAAAATATTTTGGATATGAAAATACAGTTCTGTAATCGATATTTTCTTTTCTGGTTTTTAAGGCAGATTATTTCCCATTTATGATGATGATGATAATTATTATCATTATTATCATTTCACCCTCTGCTAGGGAGGTTGTGGTTGGGAGGAAAGTGTAAAAATACATAGTGAAAGATACTTTTTGCTTTTACCCTATAATCTGGTCCAGAAAATCACCAAATAGTCTCTTAGCTGGTTACATTATTATTGCTATCATCCCTCCAAACTTAGGAAAGTTTCAACTCCAAATATGGAGTTTACTAGAGGCCCCAGTGCACCCTCTCCAATCCGGGACTCCTCGGGGGATGTCCAACTGCCTCTTACAATCTGGGACTGCTGGATCCTAACCACTCGCATGCCTACCTGCCAGATTGCTCCTAACCACCTCTGCCTGCATGATTGCTCTCCCCTGACTGCTCTCCTGCTCGCCTGATGGCCTCCGTCTTGCCACACACCTGGGACCCAGTATTCCCTCCTCCAGCCGATCGCAGGCACCCAGGACCCTGGCCAGCTTCGCCTGGGTCGCAGCCAAAGGTGCTGGCACCTGGGACCTCGAGGCAGGTGGCTTGTCCCTCTCCCGGGCCACAGCTGCTGGCACTGGCACTGGCACCCAGGACCGTGGGGTGTGCAGCTTGTCCCTCTCCCAGGCCGCAGGCCCAGGAGCAGGGGCTGGGGCCTGGAGCCGTGGGGCAGGTGGTTTGTCCCTCTCCTGGGCCGCAGCCCCAGCCGCTGGTGCCTGGGACCACAGGGTGGGCAGCTTGTCCCTCTCCCCGGCTGCAGCCTGGCTGGTCTCCATTCCTCTCTTGCAAGCTCATTTGTGCCTGGCTGGTCCCCATTTCTCTCTCCCCAGTGTTGAGTGTCTGAGCCATTTTGGCGTGACAGCGTGATGACCATTTGTGTATTTAGCTCTTTATTATATAGGATAATTGTCTTGTTTTGTGTTTTCTATGCTATTATATATATAAATTTATTATATTTTATTGGTTATAGTTCACACCCAAACAGCTTCTTAGAGTTTCTCTGTTATTTTACCACAGAAAATGAAAATCTTGTAATTGTTAAATAACTTAAATCAACTATTTAGGTCAGTAGTCTTAAATGACTCGGTGCTGTTTGGATTTATCTAAGGACTTGTACACGTTTTCCTCTAACCCCCTGTTTTACTGAAGGCTCAGCTTGAATTTCTTGTTTCTTCCAACTAGTCTCACCTCTCAGTCCAAAGTCAGATGATTTAGCAACTTTAGTCTTCAAAGAAACATGGGAATTTGGGTCCCAACTTCTTTATCAGTGCCAGTTACTCCTCAGTTCTTTATCGCTTCCTGCTCCCTTTCACCCTCCTAAAGATCCAAGTCCTTTTACATCATGGATCCCAAGTATTACACCTCTTACTTCCAAACATCTCCAGCTCCAGACTTTATAGTCAGCCTTTGAGAGGTCTCCTACCTAAACACTCATCTCTATTCCTTAATGTTTCTCCAATGGCTTTAAAGTGAATTTTAAACTGTCTAACATTTCTATTTCTGTCACTCTGGCCACTTTGGAATCTGCTGGTGTGTAGGTACATCCATCTCTTCTTTGTCACAGAGGGACCCACTGGATCCATCGAGGGCAGTGTTCCCTGGCAGGTAAAAACAATGGGGAGGAAAGGTTCTGAAATCACTTTCACTCCTTGTGCAAGAGGAGAATTTGTGATTTGATCTCTTTTCAGATTTATTGTCTAAATTAAATTAGGACATGATGCTCTCCACTGAGATCTGGCCATTCTCCAACTGCACATACAGGTCTCTCCAGACATGGGAATGAATGAAAAGTATGTACACTAAGGCTTCTAGAATGTTTATGCAAAAATCTTTGGGCTCACACCCAGTCTAATTCACTCAGGGCTAACAAATTTAAGCTGCCTTGTGTGCCCAGAAAAGATCATAACTCATGCTTGCTTCTACCTGAGGGAACATCAAGTTCAACATTTGTATTCCCCATTCTAGCTTGCATTTACATGAGAATTCAAGAAGGAACTGCAAAACAGAACTTTACCCTGAATTTGGAGCATGAAATATGAAAAAATTAAATTTAAGTTAAGCTTGTTTTTTCTCCATGATCTAGACCATATGTTTTTCAAAGCTTCTGCAATAGAATTTAGCAAAGACTACTTCATCCAGCACAACCAGATGTCCAAAGCAACAGATGTCCACATAAATAATAGATCACAGTACAATGTTTGCCTTACAATGCACAAGGATAAGAAGCTCTCCAAACTTGTTGATCCCACCTCTATTCATGGTATTGGTTGCTCATTTTGACACCAAGGAAATAGAAGCATCTGCTAAAAGTATTCCACATACCTTTGGGTATGGAATATTTATTGTCCTAGGATATTGCTCATCACCATAATAGGAATAGGCAATAACTGGTATTTCTGTATCATTAAATTCTGCATATGCCAAAAATTTTCCATTTGGAGACCACCAGAGAGCATATTTTGTGGCAAGCATTTCCTCTGAAAAATAAACACTAGCATATTAATTATAATTGGCGTTTCCTCTTAAAATCATTATAAATATTTCAAAATACATTGTATATATCCATTATTGCCCAAAATAATTTATTTAATGTAGATGTAATATACGTCCTACTTTGATTATTAAAAGATAAATAATCTGGGTTCAGAGGAATAGTTTAGCCTTATACCCCTTATCAAACAGTCTTCTTAGGATTTGACATTAATCAGAAATGTAATTTTAAAATAAATAATAAACATATTAACAAGAATTAATTTTTCCCTTTGGGGCAGCTTCTGGTTCTTACAGTCACCTAAAATAGCCAAAACAAGGAAACTGTAATTGTACTACTGAGTAATATAAACATTGAATATTGACTTTCTCTCCTGGGAATATTATTTTTAAAAAAACAGTTAAGTTATATATTAATTTAATAAAAAGTAAGGACCAGAAAACCTTTTAAGGTCCAGTTATTTCCTGGATCTTACAGAACCTAGAAAGAGGACAAAATTCACAGAAGTATAACAAATTAAGGATATTTTCCTGCAAAATAATATAAATGGTTGTTTAGTTTTGGAAAAAATATTTCTTTCTTAAGAAAAAACAAACCTGAGAAAATGAACTAACACAGCCTTTAAGGACCATAAACTTCTTGGAATATAAATTATTACTGCCACTTTATAATGCTCATTAAAAATAAACTCTACCAGTCTGATAAGATTTTATTCTTTCTGAACATGCACGACCTGTTCATAGCACAGATAACAGCTTTCAGAAATGCCACCATTCATCTCAGCAGCATAGCACTCATCTAAATGCTACTAAATATATGCAATTATTTTCAATTAAAAGCCTAACGCAGAAGCAGTAGAAAGAAGAATACAGCTTACCTTCATAAACCCAGTCTGGGATTCCATTAAATATTTTATTTTCTTTTCCATTATATGTTATTTGGAAAGGTGGGTTTTCTGGTCTTTGCTTCAAATAGATATTGTTCTGATACACATATGCCTGGAAGTTGCGGTAAGCTAGTTAATACAGGGAAATTCCATAAGAAATACAATTAAATCTGCATATTTGTGTTAATTATTGACCTAATGACTTTTAAAACTGTAGCAATTCAGATGCAAAAGACTCACAAGTACTATCTCACTTTAATAGGTCAAAAAACAACTGACTCCCATTATCATTTAAAGTCTATATCAAATAAAAAATAAAGTCCACTATTTTATTCGTGGTTTTATTACCCAAGTAAGCAATTATATATTTATTAACAGAAAGTAAAATCAATCTCTGAATATTAGTAGCTAGCCAGATCTAATCTTTATTTAGAGTCCTTAAATAAGGAGCTTGGACAAAATTTCATGTTGTCTGAAGCTAGTCTGGGAAACTTGTGAAAACCATATTTTTCCTAAGCTTTCTGGCACAACGCATTCTGGCTGAGTATAAGGATAAAGTTTCTGACTGAGATATTTAAAGTCTATCTATGAGCTTGAGATTTTGCGGAATTCTCAGATGGGTTTCAATTTATCAAAACTCTTCTTGTTTTTAACCACCAAAAAAATAGTAATACATTTTTTTTTTCTTTTAAGCAAGGGAATTTAACAAAGGCCAAAACCAAATGGCTCCTCTTTTATGTAAATGATCCCACACTTCTGTAATCCAAACACTTACTAATTTACTCCCGGTAGGTGACCAGCAAATATACTGAATGGGACGAGGAAGCTCATTTCTTCTTACAAAATCTCTAGAAGGAAAGAAAGACGAAAAGAAAAACCACACACAAAACCTTGCTGTTGAATTTTAAAAAAATTATAAACAAAAAATAAAGAAACAATAAAAACGAAGAGTCATTCTCTCTGCTTCTTCAAACCTAATGGAAAGAACGTGGCCACTCGGGACTGGAGAGATGGGGTGGTAGTGGTAGCTCTTCACTAGTTACTTAGAAGTCATGTAACTTCTCCAGGTCTCCGTTTTCTGGCCTTTGCAGGGAGATGAACAGATTAAAGATTTATAGACTGTGAAAGTGGCAATATCTCTAGAAATTATCTAATGGAACTCCATTTTATAGAAAAGAAATGTGAGGTTAGAGAAATAGTATGACTTTTAAAAATCACACTGTCAGTCCTTGGCAGAGGCCCAAATTAAACTCAAGTCTTTGGCCCTCTTTTGTATACACCAGGGTAGGATGGTCGCTGGAGTGCCTTCCTGCTCTGAAATTCTACAATGGTGCTGAAGTTTAATAAGTACTCTTGCGCATTCCCATTCACAGCCCCATCTCTGTGAACGCACATGCATTTCAAATTTTTGAAGATAAGTTGCCATTTGACAATCTCCCCAGAGATCTGACTTGAAATCAGAAACAGAAAGGAACATTCGATCTAAGCTAAACTGAAAAACAGATTGTATACTAGGCAATATGCCTTAAGCTTGCAAAGTCCTACACCCATAGAGAAACTTCAAATATCCTTTTAGCCAAAAACCTCACTTTGATCCTTAGAGTCACCTTGCAAATTATCAGTGGATTGACTTGCATTGGGGAGTTTTGCACTTCTTCAGCAAAGAAGTGTTCAGATTTCATGTATTAAAGAGTCATAAGATGCCATGCTTAAGTTTTAATTATCTTTTTAAAGATCATATTAATAGTTTCATTTAGATTTGGAAGGAGCTCAAGTGTCCATCAGTAGATGAGTGAATAAAAAAGCTGTGGTACATTTACACAATGGAATACTACCTAGCCATAAAAAAGATAGGAAATCGTACCCTTTGCAACAGAATGGATGGACCTGGAGAACATTATGCTATGTGAAATAAGCCAGTCAGAGAAAGACAAATACCACATGATTTCATTCATATGTGGAATTTAACAAACAAAATATAAACAGATTCATAGATAGAGAACAGACTGATAGCTGTTAGAGGGGTAGGAGGGTTGGGGGACTGGGTGAAAAAGATGAATGGACTAAGCAAAACAAACAAGCAAGCAAATACCTCATACTAGAGTATGGTGATTACTAGAGGAGGAGGATGGGGGAGATAGAAAAGGGTATAGGGGACTAAATGGTGATGGGAGGAGACTTGCTTGGAATGGTGAGCACAATACAATATACAGATTATGTCCTATAAAATTATACACCTGAAACCTATATAATTTTATCAACCAACTAGAGGCCCAGTGCACGGAATTCATGCAGGGGAGGGGGTGGTCCTTCAGCCTGGCCTGTACTCTCTCCAATCCAGGACATCTCTCTTATAATCTGGGATCACTGGCTCCTAACTGCTCACCTGCCTGATTGCCCCTAACCACCCTCCCCTGCTAACCTGATCATCCCTAACTGCTCCCCTGCAGCCTGATCAGCCCTAACTGCTTCTGCCTCAGCCCCTGCCACCATGACTTTGTCTGGAAGGAGGACTGGATGACCGGAAGATGTCTGGTTGACCTGGTCTAATTAGCATATTACCCTTTTATTAGTATAGATGTCACCCCAATAAATTCAACTAAAATAAATAAATAAATACTTTTGTGGAGACACAAAGCATGACCTACCTGGGGAACACTTGAAATCTTGCCCCCTGGCATACATTGTCAATTTGGCTCAAAAAACTCTTATAAAAGTTCTAAAAAAAAAAAAGACCTACCTTCTAGGTGTAATGTGAGAAGCCTGAAGAAAGAGAAGAAAGACTCCCTTCCTTCACTCTCCAAAACAATACCTCCAACCTGGACCTAACATATACCTGATATTTCTACTTTTCTAACTTGTTTAAACTTTGGAAACTATGAAGCCTTATAATATACATTGACTTAACTTATTAGGTCATGCAGCATGAGGCCTAGCGGACAATGAGGGAGCAGGCCACTGGACAGACCAGCTTTGATTGGAGAAAGGGTGGAGGCCCCGAGGAAGAAGACCATTGGTACGCCATGGGAATCCTGACTACTGGAGAGCAGTTTAAGGTACCAGGCCCCTGGGAGGTCTGGAATATATTGAAAGACATCCGAGGACACAGGCAAGGAAATGACCCAATGGGAAAACGTTCTTCACCTGATTTACAATCCTGTCTCAATCCAGTGTGCCTGTGACCTTTGACATTGTAACACTGGCTGATGTTGCCAAATGCTGTGGCATCATCTGCCCAGTCATGTAGACAGTGCCAAGCTGCAAATCTCAGCACACAGTCTCTTCATGACCCGCAAGTCACCAGGTGGTCATTTTCTGTGTTTTCTAAATAATTCACAGCAGGAGAGGAAGTGGTAGAGGCTACTTTTCAAATGCTGTCATTTCCTCAATATCCCTTCCTTGCCTGAAACCAGAACCATGCTCATTTTCTCCGTGGTAAATTGTTATAGACTCTTCCAAGGCACACAGAACATTTGCAGTCAGTGGTACCCAATTTTGTCTTAAATCTCAACAAATTTGTCATCCCTCACTTTCTAAAATATTGTATATTTAACTGACAAAAAAACAAACAATCTGTCAAATTAATAGTTATGAAGGAAACAACAACAACAACAACAGTGGTTTGATTAAATTCACTGCACAAAGCTAAATATTTACAATGATTCTAGGCCTTAAAGCTTATACAAACCATGATTAAAATATTAGTATTGCCGTATTCTTTTGAAATTCTGTTTAATTTGGTGAATCTCAACATAGGACTTTGAGAATTTCAAAATGGTCAAAAGAAAAATAAGAAAATAATGCATGCCTTTCTTAAAGCATTAATTAATTCAGTACACTTTTTTAATTGTGTTGAAAGAGTAGGTTTTCTCCTCACGAGTCTAAATGTTTCTTGAGAGTAGGGTTGGTGACTTCAGCTCATCTATACTCTTCCATATATGCTTTTTACAAAATAAGTCCTCAATAAGTAACTCTTGTATTTGGTGACAAAGTGGATCAGAAAAGAGAAAGACTCAATGCATTAGATGAATTTAGATTCTACTTTATGTACTGGTTCCTATTTCTTAATTTGACAGTTTAAGAAGATCAGAGTTAGACTCTACTGAGCATTTAAAAGAAGTAGGTAAATATTTTTTGAACTTTTGTGCTCTTGCTAAACAAAAAGGGAAATAGACCATAAAATTTTTAATACCTCTTCAAGGTATATAATTATTTTCCCTTTTATATAACACAAATAGGATATCACATTAAGATGAGTAACTAAACCAATTAATTGTCCATTCTTAGTCAAAGTTATTTTTCTAAAGTGCAAATCTGATCATGTCATTGCCCATTTGAAACTCTTCAGTGATTCCCTATTGTCATCAGAATGAAATGTAAACTCCTTTTAATAGTTTCCTCATTATTTTCTGGCCCAGCCTTCTTGGCCTCAATTCTTTCCCAACCTTACACCACCTCCCAGTAGTCATACCCTCTTCCAGTTTCAGTACAACTGACCTACTTTCTGTTTCCTGAACCTTCCATGCTCTCCATTCCCTTTGTGTTTTTATATAATACTAGAGGCTCAGTGCATGAAATTTGTGCACAGGGGAGTGTGTCCCTCAGCCCAGCCTGAACCCTCTCCAATCTGGGACCCCTCGAGGGATGTCCAACTGCCCATTTAAGCCCGTTCCCAGTAATATTGGGCCTAAAAGGGCAATCGGACATCACTCTCACAATCCAGGACTGCTGGATCCCAACTGCTCATCTGCCTGCCTTCCAGGTGAGCAGTTGGGATCCAGCTGCAAATACCTCATACTAGAGTATGGTGATTACTAGAGGAGGAGGATGCTGATTGCCCTTAACCGCTTCTGCCTGCCACCCTGGTCACCCCTAACTGCCCTCCCCTGCCAGCCTGGTCCTCCCCAACTGCCCTCCCTTGCAAGCCTGGATCCCCCTCAACTGCCCTTCCCTGCAGGCCCAATTGCCCCCAACTTTCCTCCTCTGCTGGCCTGGTCACCCCTAACTGCCCTCCCCTGGAGGCTTGATCACCCCCAACTGCCCTCCCTTGCAGGCCTGGTCCCTCCCAACTGCTCTCCCCTGCTGGCCATCTTGTGGCAGCCATCTTGTGTCCACATGGGGGTAGCCATCTTTGACCACATGGGGGCAGCCATCTTGTGTGTTGGAGTGACAGTTTGCATATTACTCTTTTATTAGATAGGATAGAGGCCTGGTGCACAGATGGGGGCTGGCTGGTTTGCCCTGAAGGGTGTCCCGGATCAGGGTGGGGGTTCCCTTGGGGCATGGGGTGACCTGGGCGAGGGGCCTGTGGTGGCTTTCAGGCTGGCCATGCCCCCCGGTGACCCAAGTATAGGCCAGGGCTGGTTGGAAGCAAGTAATGGGGATTTATTTATCTTCTATAATTGAAACTTTGTAGCCTTGAGCAGAGGCCAGGCAGGCCAGGGCAGATGGGAAGTTTTGTTTCCTCCATCGCCGGGGGCAACCCAAGCCTCCTGCTCTCTCCAGCTTTGTGGTGGCCGCCATCTTAGCTGGGTTAATTTGCATACTTGGTCTGATTGGCTGGTGGGCATAGCGGGGTGATGGTTAATTTGCATGTTTCTCTTTTATTAGTATAGATTCCTTCTGCCAAGAATTCTCTTTCTCAGTTTTTCTCCTACTGACTTACTTGTATATATTTTTTCTGTTTGAAATATATTATAAATAGTTAAACATACAAATAAAGAAAACAATATAATAGATGGCAATTTATCTACCATCTAAATTTGAGATATTAACATTTCTCAATTTAAAAAAAAAGTAATTTAGAATCAACAAAAGAGTATATGTTCCAATACAACTAATTCCTTCCAATGATGTAGCCACCTTCCTAGAAGCAGTTTATCATTCCCATGCATGTTTTGTACTTTTATTAATTATGTTTATTTCCATAAGTATTATATTTGTAATTTGGTGTTCAGACCTATGGGGGAACTAGATTGTCTATAAAAATGCAAAATATTAGCCAAATAAAAAGATGAATATTGCATAGGAATATTTCCTTGAATTTCTTAATTTATGGGTGCACATATACTGTAAAGAAGCAAGAAGCTAAGATCAGTAACAGGATAGTCAACCTCAAATCAGAGTTTGGAATGAAAAGTCTGTATAATAAAGTTAAGAAGTATTCATAAATAGACATGAAGTTTTACCCATTCCTAAGGTCATAGATGTGATATGTTGCTGTATAAGAGTATCTCCAAAGCTGTCAGAAAGAAGAGAGGCAAAGGTAAATTTTAATTTTTAAAAAGCTTATGTCAAGAATGTATAGTCATAGGTCATTCAAGTTAAGGTTCAGACTTATGAAAGGACTATTTTCACAGGGCACTAGGAAGAGTATGTTTCAATTCCTAATTAGTCTTCATTTAAGAATTTTACTGTGGACTTTTGTGCTGTTTGTCCATATCCCAGAATTCAGTCTTCACTTCATAATAACCATATTCAGAAATACCTTACTATAACAAGCTTTTTTTTGACATGCTCTATAGAATTTTCCCTTCATGTTTTACCTTGACTGAAGTAAAACCACCATGATTTCCATGGCCCATAAGAAGTACCCTGCACCTGAATCATTGGTTATCATGACACTCATTAAGACAGGGTAAAAAAATTTCATTCAGTGTATAGTTTTATTGTAAAATGCTCGCCTTTCTTTGAGTATGGTTTTTTTAATTAATAGAATCTTTTTTTTCCAAAAATAAGAGAGATAGAGCATGTAACTCCTCCTTAAAAAAACAGTGTTTTTTTTTCTCATAAGTATACTTATATTGTGGTTAGTGAATAATGCAGGTATTTTTTGGATTTTGTTTCTTAAAAGGGCATTCAGACTCTTGACAGAGAAGGGCCAGTAGATGGACTTTTCATTCTGAATATCAAGGGAGTTTTGCATCTCAAGTAGGATATGAAAAATGACAGTTAAAACCGAAGGTTCTTGTTCTAAAAATAATTGTTGAATGCTTAATTCAATAGTAAATTCCCTTGGCCTTTTACAAAAATAAAAATTGGCTTGAAGATGTATAAATAGAAAAAAACACGTTGTTGAACTTACCCTGCAGCTTCAGTCAGGAGGGGAAAATTAAGTAAAGGCAAATAGTCTAGTGTGTGGGATTCTCCTACATGAAGCTTTTGGAGACAGATTTAAATTTCTGGTCTATTAATGACTGTATGTCATCTTGCTTGAGCAAGTGAATTAAATAAGTCACATCTTGATTTTTTTCGTTTTAAATAATAAGCTTTTATGAGGTTAAAATGTGGGAATTAACTAATGATTTGTGATACCAAATAGCTTTAGAAATACAAAGATAATTCACCCCTTTCTGGTGAATATCTGTGCCCTCAAATAAAGTGTTTTCCCAGAGGAAACTAGTTGCTACCACTTGCTGATAACCAGATAAGTAAGCTAAATGATTTGCTTATGTTTCAGTTATGCTTTTTAGGCTCATCTAGAGCCCGCATTAACTTCTTGAGTATTTAGAGATAAAAATAGACTCTTGCTTCTTCTTACACTTATAAACCAAACTGGATTAGTAAAAGATATAACCAGATATATCCAAATTAAATAGTCAATACCTTTGAATAATCACTTTCTAGATATGCAAATTGCCGATCAGGTGATAAGCCATAATTTGAAGCATTCACACTTTTCTGAAATTATGAAAAAATTGATTAGGATGCAGAAGAATTAACAGAGCCATGTTAATCTGTAACAGAATAACACATCTTCAATATATCCTACTTACATTTATCTTCAATGCAATTTTAAAACATTTATGTAGTACCTACTGTATAGGAAGAAACTTATTAGATATTATGGGAGGACGATATAATAAAGATATACTTGGTGATTTCAAGAAGCTTATAATGTTAAACTTGTAAATAAGTAACTTATATTGCAAATCAGTTCTATAAAAGCGATATAAATATAACTTTACAAAAGCATTAAGGAACAAGTGCTTGAATCCAAAATGAGAGTAATTGCTTGCATAGAATAGAGGAGGAGAGTGTCATCTGACTGTGGCTTTAAAAGATTAGTGGGTTCTTGAGGGGAGAGAAAGTAGGAGGGTTGAGAGCTTAAGAGGACCGAGTAGCATGTGCCTATTTATTCTGTCAGGCACTGTCCAAGGCACTTTCAAATGTTATTTCATTTAAGTCTTACATTAACCCAAGGAGGTATCATTACTCCTACTTTACAGAAACTAAAGCTTGGTAGTGTTAGCATAATGTGGAACCTCACCCAATTTTCCACATGTTATAAGTGACAGAGCCAGGATTACAGCCTCAGTATGCCTGACTACAGGATTGAGTTCTTAACTCTTATCTCAAACAATATTATTTCCACAGAGGAAGAAAGATGCTGGGTGATTTAGAGGAGGGAAGGGCAGGAGTCTAATGTGAGGAGAAGGGAGAATTAAAGGAGAAGTATAGTGGGATGGAGCTGAGAAGGCAGGTTGGGTCCAGATCAGGTGCTAAGGGTTTGGTCTTTTTCTTGGTCAGTGAAGAGCTGGCAAAGACTTTTGAGGAAGAAGATAATGTTGTATACATACCATGGTGGTATTACTCAAAATGGTATATGACTCTCCTGTTTCAATATTATAAAATACTATGTTATTATCTGTAGATTGATGGAGATACTCTTGTCCTTTAAACAAGAAGGAAAACAAAACTTGAAATAATCTCCCTTAAGAGGAACTACATTTATAACAAAGAGAAACCTCTCTTATTTCACAGACTTATTTTGTTTTTCCTCTTTGTTCAGTATATATTACTTTGTCAGATTTAAAATAAGTTAATTGTAAAGGGAGAAAAGAATACTTTTCTCTACTTTCTACAAAGATGCCCTATTTGTTAATAGCAGCCCTATCCTAGCCAGTTCAGTGTGGTGGAATAAAACTGCATTTTATCTGTTACAAAGAGGATAAACTAGTTTTGAATGGTAAGTTTCTTTTGCAATAAAAATTCATCTAATTCGGGTTATGCCTGGTTGAATTTAAAACCTTTTTTATGTGCATTTTATTTTCTAAAGAAAAAAATAAAAATATTTTATTTTGTTTAGTGGCACTTTAGACAAAATATAATGTCATAAATAATTTAGTTGACTTTATTATTTTTGATTAGCTTTATTTGACAACAACCTATTTTACAAAACTGTGTGTAAATATCAATTTTATGGCCCTTAAACGATTTGCTTTTAGGATAGGATTTGTCCATTTCTGTGATTATCCAGATTAACAATGGATTTCTCTTTTGGTAAAATTCTCATGACTTCTCCTAAATAGGTGTTTCTCTTCCATTCTGAATAGCTATACCATATGCTCGGATTATTGTAGCAATTCTCAGCTTTTATTTTTCTGCTAAACTCCTATTGGCCTCATTATTGGGAGGAAATCTGGTCTAAAAGGTTCTGTCAAAAGTGCTTTGCTGGTCACTTGACTTATCTAAATAATTGCTCTTTTTCCCCCCATGTAAACTGATATGGCTTTTGTTACCATAAAGATACTTTGGCACTAAAAGCAAAAACGGAAAATGTTTTCTGACCTTTTATTTTTATTTTTTTATTGTTTAAAGTATTACAACTAGTAGTACATATGTCTTCTTTTTCCTCCATTAACCCCCCCTGGCCTCCCTTACATGCCCTCAACACCCCCCTCCCCAGTGTCTGTGTCCATTGGTTATGCTTATATGCATGCATACAAGTCCTTCAGTTGATCTCTTACCAGCCCCCCCAAACCCTCCTCTGCCTTCCCACTGTCGTTTGACCTTTTCTTTAAAAAAAAACCCCCAAAAGTAAGAAAAAGTTCACCTACCTGAAATCCAAGTTGGAAAATATGTCCAATAAGAAAATGTTCCATTTAAAATGTCTTTCAGTGTGAGTGCTCTTGTTGTATTATTTCCTTCAGAGTTATGATCTTTGGGAGAAGATGAAACATATTATTACTAAAAAGAATATTAATAACTCAAATAAAGTCTAAGGTTCTCTCTCATATGTTCTTTCTCATATAATAAAAATATTGCCATTTGCAAAACACTTGTTTAACTCCTGTCTAAGTAGATATAAGTATTATCTCCATTTTTATAGACAGTAACTGAGGCTTAGACAGGTGGTTTGACTGTCTGGAAGGGAAAACTGGTGGGGAAAATTTGGGGAATATGAAGGGTATGGAGGGGGATGGTACTAAGCAGTGTGGACGTTATTGTTCAGTTTATGGAGAATTGTCAGATACTTTTTAAGAAGGAGAGTGAAGTGAAGTTCCAACATATCTAAGCCTTGCAAAACTGGGATTGAAGACCATGTGAGTTTGTCTAAAACTAGACTCTTGAGCACTTGACTGCATTTCATCATATATGCATGGATTTCTACTGACTTATTGAAGATGCATTTTAGCAGCCCAGATGGTCAGATAAAATCAGCCAGAATCCTTACCTTCAGATATCTCTAGAGAGGCATTAATGAAGAGAGATAATTGCTTATCTTGACTACAGACTGTTACAAACAGAAAGTCAACCAGAAGAAAAGAAAACCACATCATCTGGACAAATCTTAGAAATTCCAAGAGTTAAGATTTTCCATATAAAAGCTAACCTAAGGTAGCTTATAGCCATGAACAAATTTCACTTATATTTAAGTTGTCCAAACAATTGCGTTTTTCAGACATGACTATTCTCAGAGCCCTGAAACAGATCTGCCCAAATGGATAGTATGGTCACCAACTTCCAATCTCCTTCATGTCCCTATTGCCATTCTTCATCCCTTCTCCAGGCCATTGCTTTCAGAACCAAAACTTAGAAAAAGGTCCTATACTTTGAATAGCATTTATGAATCTGGTATTTGCCCATGTTAAAAAAAAAACACAGCTGAAGATGAGAGTTTTATCTTGCTGCTAAACTTTCCCAGAGTTTCCATGACTCTTAGAATAAAGGTCAAAAATGTTAGCTGGACTATAGTCTCTCGCTGGTCTAGATGGCCTATGTCTCCAGCCCCTTTTTGCCCCTCTCGCATTACTTTCCAGACTCCAAACATACTGGGCTTTCTGTTCTGCAAATATTCATTTCTTTCTCCAGGGCTTCAGCACCTCTTTCTACCCTCTCCTTTCTTCTCATAACTTCTATCCAGCCTTTGGTAGTCAATATAAGGGCCACTTTCTCTTGGGAATCCCTTTCTGACCCCTGGTTTAGGTCTGGCTCTCTTGTTATACATTATCATGGGCTATGTTACTTTTTAAAAGAGCATTTGTCTTGCTTTGTAATCATGTGTGTATTTGAGTGATTACCTTATTAATATTGTTCACCTCCATCTGTATTCTCAAAACAGTCACCATAAGTCTGGAGATTGTGTATGTCTAGTTTTGCTCATCATCACATCCCTAGTGTCCGGCACATAATAGGCATTTAATAGATACTTGTTGAATAAATGGATGCATGAAATGAAGGATGAAAAGATGGATGAATGGAGGGATAGATGGATGGAGTTTGTGCCCTCTTCTTTACAGACTGCTTCTACTGCTAATTTCCTGAATGTGGTAAATCAATCTCTGGCATCACAGCTTTCTTAGCTGAAATATAAAGGACTGGACTAGAAAATGTTGATAATACCTTTCAGTTTTACTAAATTAAATTTTGAAATTTGAGACTCAACATGTTCTGTTAGCTTTGTAGTTACATAAATGTACTGCCAGGGTGATAAGAGCCAATTGACCAACTGGATAATAGCATCTCCTGCTATTTTAACTGATTAACACTGGGGCATGCATGCCCCACACAATTGATTAGGATCATGAATTATTTTCTCAATTTACTAAAAATTACTCTGGTGGCTATAAGAATACAAGTGATTGATGAGCCCCTTTGTAGCCAGACAATACATGCTTAATAGCATTAGCATATTCTACATTTTAAAGGGTCATCTTCTTACATTCTCTTTGCATCCTAAGTGAGGTTGTGCATGCCATATGATTACTTATAGTGAAAGTTTTTCTATTTAATTAAACGATCTTGTGCAAAATTCATATCACTGATTTTATAATTTCCAATAAATGAATAAAAGACCATTTTACTATAATAGCATTGGAATAAGCATTTAAATTAGATTTTATTTAGCTCTCCTAAGAGCACATTGCAATCTGTATCTAATGTTGTCAAGGGGAATTTCTAGCACTGTTATTTGCAGTGAAAATTATTGTGTTTTTATTGATGTTTTAGAGAGAAGGAAAAGGAGAGAGAGAGAGAGAGAGAGAGAGAGAGAGAGAGAGAGAGAGAGAGAGAAACATTAATGTGAGAGAGAAACACTGATTGGTTGCCTTCTTTTCACAGCCCACCAGATCAGGGATTGAATCCCCAAGCTCGGTATGTTCCTTGACCAGAGATCAGACCCGCAACCTGTTGGCATATAGGACAACACCCCAATCAACTGGGCCACCTGAAGAAGGCAAAAATTGTTTTCCTTTTGACATAATTTAATTTGTGTCTACACATCCTGAACATATAGATATAAAATGTAGTGAATCCCTTTATTGTGAATACCCAAAAACCTAGATAATTACTTTATTTAAAATCGTTTAAATTGATTCAATAAATAAATATAACTGTGGAGATGCCTTTTGTCTAGCATAAATAATGCTTTTATTATGGCTAGTGACTTATATAATAGATTTTCCTATTTAAGTATACTTTTACTTGCAAGTAAAATTGTATATAATTTTACTTGCAATTATGAAACATTTTTAGCTAAGTTAATCTTTATTTTTATAGAAAGTTACAATAAATGATCTTATTCAAATGAAACATTTAGCTCTATGCTTGGCACATGACAAGCTGTCAATACATGTTGGATTTTGTTTTATCATAGCTTATCAGTATTTTTCAAATAAATATTTTTGATCAGTGTTTCACAAAGTAATTTGATTGATAGGATTTTTTTTGTTTTTGTTTTGTATATCTACTAAGATCACAGTCTAGGGAAAAAGCAGTTTCATGTTAGGCTATTAGTATATATAATTAACATTTACTTTTATTCTAATATGAAACTTATCAGTTGTACTTGGAATATTTTGGTCATCCTGCAGCCTTCTAACTGAAATAGCACAATTATGATAATAAATATAGTTAGTACTAATATCACATATATGGATAAGTAAAATTTATAAAAACAGTAGCTTACAAATACCTACTTCTACACATTTTTCTTTTCATATAATAATTGTGCTGATCCTTATCAAATTTTTCAAAAATTGTCAAGGATTAGTTATTTACTCTTTTATAACCTCTTATTTAGATTATCCAGATAATTTACAAAAGAGTGTATTTTATATTAGTTCCTAGTTAGCCGTTTATTTTATTTTATTTCATTTTCTTAAAATAAATCTTTATTGTTCAGATTATTGCAGATGTTCCTCTTTTCCCCCCATAGCTCCCCTCCACCCAATTACTCCCCCACCTCATGCCCTTATCCCCCGCCACTGTCCTCATCCATAGGTGTAAGATTTTTGTCCAATCTCTTCCCGCACCCCTCACACCCCTTTCCCCCGAGAACTGTCAGTCCACTCCCTTTCTATTCTATTATAGTCACCAATTTATTCTGTTCATCAGATTTTTTATTCACTTGATTTTTAGATTCACTTGTTGATAGATATGTATTTGTTGTCACTTTGTTGTTCATAATTTTTATCTTTACCTTTTTCTTCTTCTTCCTCTTCTTAAAGAATACCCTTCAGCATTTCATATAATACTGGTTTGGTGGTGATGAACTCCTTTAGCTTTTTCTTATCTGTGAAGCTCTTTATCTGACCTTCAATTCTAAATGAAAGCTTTGCTGGGTAGAGTAATCTTGGTTGTAGGTCCTTGCTGTTCATCACTTTGAATATTTCTTGCCACTCCCTTCTGGCCTGCATAGTTTCTGTTGAGAAATCAGCTGACAGTCGTATGGGTACTCCCTTGTAGGTAACTAACTGTTTTTCTCTTGCTGCTTTCAAGATTCTCTCTTTGTCTTTTGTCCTTAGCATTTTAATTATGATGTGTCTTGGTGCGGTTCTCTTTGGATTCCTTTTGTTTGGGGTTCTGTGCACTTCCTGGACTTGTAAGTCTATTTCTTTCACCAGGTAGGGAAAGTTTTCTGTCATTATTTCTTCTAACAGGTTTTCAATATTTTGCTCTCTCTTTTCTTCTGGCACCCTCATAATTCAGATGTTGGTACTTGAAATTATCCCAGAGGCTCCTCACACTATCTTCATATTTTTTATTCTTTTTTCTTTTTGTTTTTCTGGTTGTGTGTTTTTTGCTTCCTCATATTTCAAATCCTTGGTTTGATTATTGGGGTCCTTTAGTATACTGTTGAATCTCTGTATATTATTCTTTATTTCAGACAGTGTATGCTTAATTTCTGACTGGTCCTTTTCCTTTTTTTTTTAGCATTCTCATTAAAATCCTTAAAGGTCTCACTAAGTTCTTAGGAGGTTTTTAGAAGATTCTTGAGTAACTTTATAACTGTGGTTTTGAACTCCATAACCAGTCGTTTGCTTTCCTCCATTTCTTTCATTCATGACATGTTTCTTTGTCTCCACATTTTGGCTGCTTCCCTGGGTTGATGGAGTGGCTTTGTGTGGTAGATGACATATAGGGCTCAGTGGTTCAGCCTCCCCAATCACCTGAGGTGGACACTTTTGGTGCACCCCTTTGTGGGCTGGGTGCACAGTCTTGTTGTAGTTAAGCCTTGATTGCTATTGGTACACTGAAAGGAATTGACCTCCAGGTCAATTGGCTGTGGGAACCTACTGTGTCTATAATGGAAGAACTGGTGTGCTGGAGACACCCTTATGGGGCAGGACTTGCTTCAGTGGGGCTTTGGTGCTCACTGAATCTGCCTCTTGAATGTGTCACTTATGGATGTGAGGAGATGAAATCTGGTATCTTCTCACACTGACCACTAGGTACACTGGCTCCTGGATCTCCAAGGAAGTGCAAGTCAGCTACTGTCTGAGGCCACCCAGCAGGAGCTACAGTGAGATTTGCAGATTTCTCCTCTTTGTTTGGGGTTTGGAAGTTTTGGAGCTGTCTGACCCAGCTGCAGTTTGTTAGGCTAAGCTGCAAAAGAGCAGGCCATTCATATGCAAAAGCCACTGCACACAGCTTGGGTAGGTTTGTAAATTGGTTGTGATGGGGTCTCAGGGAATCACCAGGGTGTAGCAAACAGCGATGGCTGCCAGTCAGCCATCTCTATGTCTCTGCGTCTCCATGTCCCGTGCCCCAGTGCAGTAAACAATGATTCCTGTGAGCACCTCTATAAGAAAGCCACTCTCACTTTCCAACCCAATGGCAAGGACAGTCCAGCTTCTCCCTCAGAGGAGCCTGGATCCCCAGAGTCTCACCATAAACTGGAGTTCAGAGCAGTCGGGAGCTTGTATCTCCTTCCTGATTGAAAAAAACAGCACACCCAGTTGCCAGCCCAATTTGCTCGCCTCCGTACCTCTGCTTTTCTGTGCCTCTGCATGTCCTACGCAGTGTCAATCTGTTTTTTTTTCTTCCCTTCTAGTTGTAGAACTTCTACTCATCCAGCTTTCCGATGGTTCTTGGTGATAGTCGTTTTGTCTTTTAGTTGTAGTTTTGGTGTGGTTGTGAGAGGCAGCATGTACAGGTGTATACCTTATGCCGCCATCTTGTTTTTTTTAGCCGTTTATTTTAAACTAGAGTCCCAGTGCACAAAATCAGTGCATTCGGAAAGGGGGGGTGGGGTCCTTCAGCCTGGCTTGCACCCTCTCACAGTCTGAGACTCATCGGTTGGACATCCTTAGCACTGCCAAGGAGGCGGGACAGGCTCCCACCACCACAGCTGGGCTCGCCAGCTGTGAGCCCGGCTCAGGGTTTCTCACTGAGTGGTGCTTCACCTGTGGGAGCATACTGACCACCAGGGGTCAGCTCCTGCATTGAGCATCTGCCCCCTGGTGGTCAGTGCACATCATAGCACCAGTTGTTCTACTGTTTGGTTGATTTGCATATTAGCCTTTTAGTATATAGAATGTGTTCATAGTAGCTATAAATGCCAATAATCTATATAGAGAACTTAGCATATGTCATGTTATGACTCGTTACCTGTATAGCAATTTTAATCATGCATGAATTATACTACTAATTAGCATGATGAGAATAAGCCACACCAGCACCCAAGAAGCAATGAGTAGATGTTTAGAAAATATATTCAGAAGAGCCAGCTATATCTATTCAGAAATAGGGTTCATGCACAGATTTGGGTTTGGTGAGTATGAACCTCACATATGGTGCAGGAGAGGCTCAGAAGTGTGATTGATTATGCTGGAGTCAGGTGGGGCTCAGAATGATACCAAATCAAATTGGAAGACTCTAATTTAGTCATTCTGCTCTTTTTGTTCATAAATGCAATGAAGTAATGTGTCTGCTCTGAGATGTTGCATTAGGTCACATATTCAGAGGTATAAAACATACAGTTTACTTAGAATTTCCATTATTAGCTCTGATTCTTTGTATACTTAGAAAGATTATAAACATAGTAATGTTTCATTGATAATGCATTATCAATGCTGACTGCTACCACCAGCCATCAGCAGAAATGGGCTCTATGAAAATGCTATTGGCTTATTGCTATCTCAACATTTAGCTCAATTTATTGAATATAAACATTTTGTCTCTATATTTATGTGACTTGTATAAGGGATGGGTTTTTATCCATGAGAATAGAGTCTGTATTTGATTTTTCTCACTGTCATATGCCCAGTAGCTAGGATAATGCTTCACATATAGTGGGAGCATGATAAATATTTTTGAATGAAAAAATAAATCAACTTGACAGATTTTATGTTAACTTATTTTCACTAATTTCCCCCCCAAAGATATACCTGCCCTTATTCTCTACCCTCCTGTCCATGTGGTAAATTTCAACCTGGATATGCCCTAATTAAAAAAATGTATCCAAATTTAGTCCATGGAGTCACTTGGATGCTATTTGAAAAACAGATTCCTAGTCCTTATCCCAAACCTAATGGTTCAGAATCTCTGGGGTTGAGGTCCTGCTAACTTTCATTTTTACCTATACCTTCAGGATATTCTTCTGCAAAGAATCCAAACTTAGTGATTTCACTGAATCTATTCAGCAAATTGTACTTTATTGTACCCCTGTGCCTAAAATCGGGATGCCCTTTGCCTATAAACTCTTGTATGTGGATGGGCATGGCCTGACTAGCAATCCATACCTCACGGATATAGATTCCCCACAACTAAGTGTTGATCGTGGCCTTCAATGAATGTTAATGATCTATAATGTTTATAACCCTATTCAGTCCTCTTGCCCACTATCTTTTCAGGCTACATTCAATTGGATTCTTCTTAAGTACATTTCCTCTGCCGATCCTTGAAGAATGAAAAAAGGGCAAGGGATCTGATTCTGGCCCAGATTAGATTTAAACAAGATTGCAGGGAAAGCGCTGGGGTTTTATTTTCTAGTATTGTGAATGTGTGTGTGTATGTAAATCAGTATAAAATGCATCCCCATGACTAAACAAGTTCCAGTCACCTGAAAAAGATGCCACTGATAATTATTGAATGAATAACTGGATTTTTCATGCCCCTTCCCAAATAATGTTTTAACATTGAAATATAACCTTTTGATTATTTTGAAAGTTTGGTTTTGACATGGATAATTTTTAAACTCTAAATATTTGAGCTGAAGTAGGAATGACTTCTGAAAACATCTCTCTTCTCTATGTAACTGGCACTTCCTTGATTAACACTGAATTACTCACAGTGTCCTTAGAGTCAACTTGGCCCATCTTTACAGCATAGTTCCTCATACACCTCTTAAACACTCGAATTAACTATACATTTGCATTTGCACTTATTAAAGCAAAGCTGAAAACTATTTCAATTATGAATCCAAGAATTTACAATTCACAGAAATGATTCACCAATAATGACTCACTATTCTAATTCTTCCTTAAAACTTTGTGCTTATTCTTTATTAAAATTCTGTTTCTATTTCTGCCGTTTAGTTTTCTAGTCCTGAAAAATTGGAAGTAAATGCCAGAGCAGAAGCATTCAATGTTAGCTCTAATATTTAACACAAACTAAATGAGAAAATATGGTTTATTAAAGTGGACACACAAATGGCAGGGTCCCTTTGTTCTCATTTCTGTATTTGATTTGGAATTGATGCTAAATAAGCCACACCAAGGAAAGTGACGTGGCTTTCCAGGCACACCACCGATGTCCTGCTGTTGGGTCTGCAGAGAAACTATCTATACTGGTAAGGAGGCATCATCTCTAGCCATTGCTTCAAGTCATGTTTGTTTGTTTATTTGTTTTTCTGGAGTAAGCACCACAGGGGCAAATGTAGGAAATTTTAGAGTGTAGAATCTACTATTTAAAAACTAATATATTTGGGCAAAAGCTGACAACTGGGAACAAATGGATCCGAGATAGCTTTAAACCAATAATAGGAAGTGTTGTAAGTGACGAAGTTTTCATAAGTACCAGGCACTCTAAATGCATGGTCCCATGAAATACTCACTCACCTCTCTGAGATGGACTGTTATTAACTTCATTTTACAGATTAGGACATGTGAATTAGAGGCAAAGTAACTTGTTTAATACATGAGCTGGGGATTTTAGAGGCTGGGCACTTTATCACTACACTATGATTTAAAGCGAAAGAATATGTGTAATAAAATAACAATAACAGCAACACAAAACAAACAAAAATTAGGTAAAAAAGCAAGCAACACACAAGGGAGGTAGAATAATTATTCCTGGAAATGTAGGCCCATTGAGTTTCCTTTGCCAGCTCATCGTCCTCTAATCTGTACCTTAAACTGTGGTATGGCTCATAGTGGTGTTACTTGGGGTCTGAGGAAGAGCCCCTGTTCTCGGCCATTTCATTCTTCTGGGGTTTCCATTACATATCTCTAGGCTGACTCACCCCATCACCTGACCTGACCCCGGACTGGATTTCTCCTCTGAATTCCAGACCTATGTATTAAAGTTCTTCCTTGTCACCTCTACTTGGCTGTCTTCTATATGTGCCCTGACCAGGGACTGAACCAGCGACCTTTCAGTGCACAGGACGATGCTCAACCAACTGAGCTACTCTGGCCAGGCATATTCTGTTCTTTTAAAGAGTCCTATCACATCAGTGTTTCTACCAACTATAAAATAATAATCTGTATTAAAAATTTTAATTTAGACACTAAGAAATTCTTTTTATTATTAATAGTAATAAAGGTTTAAAAGAATTTTGTTATTCTGTTTATATACTACATTATTTTTGTAAGTTCACCAGGATACTAAAATGAACAATAACTTCTTTTCTCTACTTAAAATAGGCAGTAAGCCCTAGCCAGTTTGGCACAGTGGATAGAGCATGGGCCTTCATACTGAAGAGTCCTGGGTTCAAGTCCAGTGAAGGGCACATATCTCAGTTGCAGGCTCAATCCCCAGCCCTGGTTGGTGCACATGTGGGAGGCAACCAATCAATGTGTCTTTCTCACATCAATCTTTCTCTCTTTCTGTCTTTCCCCATCCTTTCCACTCTCTCTAAAAGTCAATAGAAAAATATCATCTGGTGAGGATTAACAACAAAAAAAGGCAATAAATTTGAAAAGGGCTAATTAGTATTTGAATATTATATGAAAACATCATTTCAATTGTGCCTACTATGTTAATTATTGCTATGTTTTAAAGCTCTGAATGACTGTCTCTGTTTCTTAAGAATCTTGAGTTCTGATACCACATCCCCAATTTGAGTTCAGAACACGTGTTTCTCAAGGTGTATTTATGACTAGCCATTCTTATATAAGTTGTAACACAATTTGCTTTGGGAATAAGAGACAGGTACCCTCCTCTGCTTTATGAAATCATCCAAAGACTTGGATTATTTTCTAAATTATTTAAAATTTGGCAGAACTCAAAAAAAGTTTGCCAAGATTCATCTTCTGTGATTTTAAAATCCAAGGGCAAATTAGAGAAATATAATCTGCAAAGTTGATTTATTTACCCTCACCTCAAAAGCTCTTTTATGTTTGTGAACTTTCTAAACCCTTTAGACTTCTCCATGTTTCCTCCAAAAGAACAGTGAATAAATAAGCTTAAAACTCTTAGGATGTTTGAGGAAGTCTGTTTCACAGTTCTAAATGTTGATACCGGGAAAATTTCAAGCCTTAAAAACATATTCTCATCTCTTGTGAAAATGGTTTCATCTCACATATATCTTATATTCTAAAAAGTAGTTGTTGAGGTTATAGTAATAGTAACAATAATAATAACAACGGATTTCTGACTAAAACACGGACATTCTAAATTATATTTCTTTTTACAAAATATTGTTTTCCATCTAAATTTCACCTATCTTCTGAAATAAATTGAACTTCAGTTTATAGGTTGATGTTCAACGACTGGGCAACACTGGCTGGGCCACTCCAGTTGGTCTTGATAGCACTTTTAAGAATGTGAACTATTCTGTTAATTTATTTGTTTCCCTATTTACTATCAAACTCTTCTTTCTTAAAGGTAGATACTTTGTCATTCATGCCTTAGACAAAAGGCTGATATCTGGAAAGTTCTTAATAGATAATTGTTGGACAAATAATTCAAGTGTCCAGGGGCCACAGTGGACTGGACATTGTGGATAATGGATGACTATCGGATACTAATCTCAGGTTTTTCATATTTAGTAGTTATTTTTAATCCCAGGAGGCATCATATACGTTTTTGGTGTGTGCTTTTTTTTTTCTTCAGTTCAAGAGTTAAAAATCCAATGTTTATCGACATCAGGCTGATACTGTGAATGAATAAGGTATCTTGTACATAATTAAATAGCAAGTTGTGGAAAACAGGAGAAAGCACTGCCCATCTGAAGGCACCTGCTTCTTAGCTAGCTATTACCCTGGGCCCAATGCTGCCAGATTTAATATTTAAAGAGAAGCCAAAAATACAAATTTTTATATGAAACCCTCTGATTTTTAAAAATTGGTGACTATGACAAAGTTTTATAAAACACAGCAGGCCCAAAACAACAACAGTAAAAGGAAAAGTGTTTAAAGGCAGACAAGAGGATTGCAGGGAGGTCTGAGAGGCACCTCCCCTCCTTTGTTTCTTTCACTCAACTTCCTTCTCCATTTCACCCCTCCCCCAACTCCCTTTATCTTTTCTTCTTTTGCCTCAGAACTTCTGATGTCTCCTATGAGTTCCTTGTACACAAAAGTTTCTAAAAAATATTGGTTATTTTTGATGCAAGGAGATGGGGAATAGGAACAGGAATGATACCCAAGGATAAAGACACCTCCCTCCCCGCCAGCCAACACACACACACACACACACACACACACACACACACACACACACTCTCAGAATTAAGAACATGGTTGAAATTGAAGTATATCGCACAGAGGGGCTCAGTCATCATCTTTGTGTGCATATGTATATGAGGATGAAGAATACAGTAAAATTCTAGCTGTCCCTTATTAAGTCGCTATGGCATGTTAGAAATTATAGAAAAATAATTGCTGGCATTTATTGAGTGTTTGCTCATCACCATATAAGAAACTCAATACTCAGTAGAATTCAAGGAGAGAGTAGATGACTCCTACATTTTGTTTCACAAATGAATTTCACAAAGGCAGGTCCAGGAATTCAGAAACTGTAAATAAATGAAGCAAGGCCATGTAGAATTTACTTTGGAAATTCTGGAGCCTGTCACTTTCCAATTTTTGTTTTCTGTGTCTTTGGTTTTTGTTATTGTCACCTCTGTAAATCTCTTGAAACAAGGTCTGTGTGTTTCTTTTGGGGGTTGAGGAAATTGAGGTGTGGAGCTCAGTTTCCACTCTCAGCCTGGTTGCATCTTCACACAGGAAAAGGGGTGGTGCTTGGGAAGGCGAGAGAAAGTAAACTGAGGCAGGAGGAGGAATCAGTTGAAGGGGAATAGGCTAAGGCCAAGGAGAACAAGAACAGCCTGGGACTAAGAGGTAGAAACACATATGTGTTTTCCATTTGGTGAAAATAAAAATGGGAAATTTTGAAAGTTTTTTTTTTTAAGTTGTCCCTTATTTTTATTACTATGTGAGTGATCTAAATGGATTTTTCTCATTTTACCACCACATTTTCCTATTTGTTCATAAAATTCTGCCTAAATTCTCCACAGCTCTTTGCATCCTGAGGCTGGTGTTCCCTGGGCCTCTCTCTCCACAGAAAAGCCCCTGTCATTTCTTCTTTGACCTAGACCTGGTGGGGAACAACCGAAACCCTGATCTCCTGTTGGTGGTGAAGGCCATGCATCCACTCTGGATTCTTGCCCTGACTTTCAGAGGGAAATCTAGACTGCTGAATCTTTGTTTCCCCAACACCTGGCACAATGATGGGCAGGTAGTCAATGGGACTTAATTTCTCAATATATAAATAAATAAATGAATGTTTCTGAAGTGGGTTTTTAACTTTCTCCAAAGAAGACTGTTCCTATGTTATGTTAGCACATAATACTAGCCTAAGAATACAAGGGCATCTAAGGTAAATGTGAGGTAATGGAATTTCTGAGAAAGCTTAAAAAGGCCAACCAGAAGCTTCCTTCACTTCGAATTCTCTGTTCCTTCTCTTCCTTCTTCTTTCCCTTCTCCTGCTTTGCCACCTTAGATCCTATCTCACCAGGCATTGGGCAGTTGTGAGAGTGAGAACTGGACCGGAAGCTCTAGACCAGTGGTTCTCAACCTTTCTAATGCCGCGACCCTTCAATACAGTTCCTCATGTTGTGGTGACCCCCAACCATAAAATTATTCTCGTTGCTACTTCATAACTGTAATTTTGCTACTGTTAATGAATCGTAATGTAAATATCTGTGTTTTCCAATGGTCTTACGCTCTACAGCAGCGGTTCTCAACCTGTGGGTTGCGGCCCATAGAACCGCTAGCAGGGTCACCTAAGACCATCGGAAAACACAGATATTTACATTACAATTCATTAACAGTAGCAAAATTACAGTTATGACGTAGCAACGAAAATAATTTTATGGTTGGGGGTCAGCACAACATGAGGAACTGTATTGAAGGGTCGCGGCATTAGAAAAGTTGAGAACCACTGCTCTAGATTAAGGATGATTGAGGAATGGGGTGTGGGAAGAAGGAGGGAGGTCAGAGGATCCACTTCACATCAAGGCTGTCTATACCACTGCCTGGAGGGAGGAGGGCTTCTCCTGGTCTACTCTGTAAAGCAGGGGAGTGAATGGTTCTAGTACAAGTCATTTAAGTGACATTCTGAGCAGTTTTTCAGCCAATTTAGAATAGGAAGAGAATGGTATTATGGAAGAAAATATATAATTCTCAACTTTTTAATAATTTTTCTGTTTCTGAATGAGTAATAAAATTCTTCCTAAAGTTTAATTTGATTACTTCACTCTACAAGGAAATTAATTTGCTCCGAAAGTTATCCCATTAGTTGAAACAAAAAACTAGGTTTTAAATGATATAGATTTTTATAATATACTAGAAGCCAGGTGCACACAAATTTGTGCACTGGGGAAGAGGGGTCCCTCAGCCTGGCCTGCCCCCTCTCACAGTCTGGGATCCCTCAGGGGATGTTCTACTGATGGCCTAAGCCACAGTCTGGTCTCCTTCTGTGGGAGTCGACTGGGCTGATCAGGGGAAGGCGCTGCCCCCATCACCCTGCCACTGCCTGCCACTGCCTGCCACTGCCTGCCACTGGGGCTCACGGCTACCTGAGCCCCGGGCCTTGCAGCTGCCTGAGCCCCAGGCCTCACAGCAGCTGTGGCTTTGTCCAGATGGATGTCTGGAAGATGTCCATGTTAATTAGCATATTACCCTTTTATTAGTATAGATGTAATTTGTAACATACATTTATGTACATGTTATACATGTCTAAACTTGGAGAGAAGGTAAGTATTGGGGTTATAAATAACTAGAGGCCTAGTGCACAAAATTCATGCATGGAGGTTGTGGGGGGATCCTCAACCCAGCCTGCATCCTCTTGCAATCCGGGACCCCTTGGGGGATGTCAGGCCTAAACTGGCAGTTAGACATCCCTCTCACAATCCAGGACACTGCATGCAACAGTGACCATACTTTTCATACAGGTGAGAGGCATTTTGCTGTTGTATGGGCAGCTACATTTTTTTGCCCTGATTATAAAACGTAGTACATAACATGATCCTTCTGAGGCAGTAGTACCATTTTTCCCCATCTTATGGGTGGAAAAACTGAAGCAGAGAGAACTTAAGTAATTGGCTTTGTCACACAGTTATAAGTGTCAGAATCAGGGCTGACCATAAAATGTGCAAGCCAGAGTCAATGCATGTCATCGCTCCATCATCCTGTTTTTTCAGTGTTAGAGTTTTAATTTTTAAATCTAAGAGACTCTTCTGCATATATAGGGTAGGGTCCCTAGGCCTGGTGGGTGATCAGGGCCATTTGTGGGGCGACTGGCGGGCGGGGTGATTGAGGGGCCCCCACTGGCACCCACCTTGGCTGGCAGCCTGGCACCACCCACCAATTGCTGCAGCAGGTCGTCTCCCTCCCAGTCAGGGGAAGTTCCTGTGTTGAGCATCTGCCCCAAGATGGTCAGTGCACATCAATCATAGCAACTGGTCATTTCACCATTCCGTCAATTTGCATATTATGGTTTCATTATATAGGATTATACAAGTATCTATGTGGGTGTATACTTATATATTATTTGTAAATGTGTAACTATAGTATATTTCCTACTAGAAATTATGGCTCAAATTCCAAAGTGCAAAGTGGAAAGGCAAGCCATCCTTGCCTGTGGACAAGGAAGCAGGCTCACAATTTAGTCCATACATTTTCGTCCTCAGAATATTCATTTCTGAGGGAGCAACATGTTGATTTCAAATACTGGGAGTTCCTTTTAAAATCAGGAGCTGCCGAAACTGGTTTGGCTCAGTGGATAGAGCGTCGGCCTGAGGACTGAAGGGTCCCGGGTTCGATTCCGGTAAAGGGCATGTACCTTGGTTGTGGGCACATCCCCAGTAGGGGATGTGCAGGAGGCAGCTGATTGATGTTTCTCTCTCATCGATGTTTCTAGCTCTCTATCCCTCTTCCTTCCTATCTGTAAAAAATCAATAAAATATATTTAAAAAATAAAATAAAATCAGGAGCTAATTCTGAACAGATTGACATTCAATGGGTCACTGGGACCTAATATGTCACCGGACAATTGCTGGCAAGAGGGAAATGTGACTCCCAAGCCACTGAGGTAACATACTGACCTGGAAACAATTTTAACTTGAAAAAATATAAAAAATATGGATGCACACAGTACCTCTCAACAGCCTAAGAATAATTGTGTGCTGGCAGAGAGCAGGAAATGAATTGAAGATTAACACTGAAGATACAAGTACAATGCCTTCATCATATTGGTTAACCTCTTCATTTTGTAATTCTGTGAAAATCCCATGAGCATTTTGAATTTTTCAAAGTATTTTCTGTATTTTAATTTTTAAAGCAATGGATCATTTAGGACTCCTACATTCTTTAGCTAAAGATTTGTCATTGAGTTTCCTTTACTGACAGTTAACTTTTAACCAAAGGTATTCCCCACCTTAGCTATTATAAGCTTTTAATAATTGTTGCTACACACTTTTCCCTCAAAGCACAAGACCCGTTATTGTGTTTTTCCCCTGGTTCAGAATTTGAGCTCCTTTTCATAACTTTTACAGAAACATACCTTTAATATTGCTGGATAATGTATAGACAGAGTCTTAATTTGAATTTAAACTACCCTCTATCAGTCCATAGTATCTTCCAACTTTCAGCAAAGAGAGGTTGATGTTAATCTAAACCCTTTTTAAAAGAATTCATTTATCACTAAACATAATGTTTGTTTAATAGTATTTCATTTTCTAATTTAATTGTTCATTGCTACTGCATCTAGAACAACAATTTTAGTTTTTCTATACAGCTATACTCAAGATCTCTATTCTAGACCTCCTTCCTAAATTTTTGAAAAGACTCATAATAAAACAAACACAAAGTTTTAACTTTTCAATTCATACTCAGTTTTATTTTCCATGAGGCAATCCGTGAAAGCAACGTTAGTCAAAAATATTGTCTCTAAAGGTCTGTGAAAGCATGTAATTTAGTATATATTTTGGGAGGTGTGGGAATGATACAGAAAGTGCTTAGGTTTTTCTATTGCTGAAATAATATTGGAAATCTCTTTCTTCTCCTGCCTTAAATTCCTCATGATTTCTGGTTGCACAAGAACATATCTGTGAGCTTATAAGTCTTCGTGGAAATAACAGACTTACTTTGGAAAATAAGCACTTTGGAAATGTTCAGTCGCTCGTGACCATGTGTTAGTGCAATTTCCAAGGCTGACAGAGCAAATTAGAGAAAATTTCTTACCTCTCAAAGGACGTAAGACAATGCACATCACCAATAAAGCAAGCACAGCAGAGGTGGCAATTCCGAATACGATTTTTAACCATGTCTACATAAAATAAAAATGAATTAGATATACATACAGTTTCTGCTAAGTAGTAGAAAAGGAAAGATTTTGTTTGCCGTTAAATCTTAGTTCTCCTTAACACAAACTTTTGATTGTCTTCGGCTGGTCTGGCTATAATTGCTGGAATTTTTCCAGCTCCACACAAACAAATGTTTCTACAGTATATTTAGAATAATCTCCCAATCTCAACCCACTCCAGGAAGTACATACTTATGGACAAATCCTCACCTTCTAAACAATATAAAACATTGTTCGCACTTAATTCTAATTCTGCCAGCCCTCATTCTTTAGCAACACCTGAGTTTGCATATACTAACCTTCATTTTTCCAGATGTTTGTGAAAGTTAGCTAATTCTGACTTCGGAGTGTGGGTCACTGCATCTGTGAAAACCGTTGAAAGGAAGCAAGTCTGTCTTCGGAGTTGGAAGCCGAAGTTAGGACAAGGTTTTTTTCTTTCCACGGACTTTTCAAAACCATGCCAAATTTCAAAAGATTTCTGCAAAATTAGAAACAGATTTTGGGGGCGTTCTTGGCCTTGAAATGAACTGTAAATGGCTTAAGGGAGGTTTTACAGGCTTCTCATCCTTGTAAATTCTACACCAACATCTGCTTACGTTGACAGACAGAGGTTTTTAAACCCTTTTTTTTTTTTTTTTAACAAGTTTAGTTTTATGTTTCATTTTCTTCTAGAAATCTCTCACCAATTACTTTGGCAATTTATTGAGTTTCATATAACCTTTCTATTTGCAACCAAAAGAGGAATTAAAATAACACCAACTTTCAGGTATGTACAGTACACATATTCTAATTTCGAGGAGAGAAAGAAAATCACAGCTACAAAAGATTTTGTGAGAAATATGCCATGTAACTGTACTTTTCTTCCTCTAAGACACTGTGAGGTACTGCAGACAGAAATGTTTTCCTTTCAGCACAAGTTCTTTGTCCATATAGCACCATATGCACTTCCAGTAAATACAGAAGTTTAAAAATTCAACTGTCTAAACCCACGACTGCTTTCCTTTAAAGAAATAAAATGCCATCTGGTGAAATTTAGTATGGGTTAGGTGTGTATGCACAGGCCAGAAAGATGGAAAGATCAGGAAGAATAATTTACCAGCAGACCTTTGGAAGAATGGAAATGGCTTTGCAAAAGTGGTATTTTTGCTTCCATTTCAGAATGTCTTCTGAGAGAGGAGAACATTTAGCAATTATAAAGCCTTTAAAATAAACACAAAAACATTTGAAAGGAGAAGGAAGCCATATGTACAATTTCATTTTGTCTAAATCCACCTAGTTGCAAAGCAATTGCTCAATAGGACAGATCGGTAAAATGGGTGAGTGAACTGAAAGCATACATACAACAGGGTCTAGGAGTACTCTGGCTGGTTCAGTGCAATTCACATAGATAGAGCCTGTGTTCCACACAGACGGTTAGTTATTAGCCTTCTGTGTCTTTAGTTTTTCCACCAATCGTTTTCTTCTTTGGAAGTTTATAATGTTCTCAACCTGACCAAAACAAACTTCAGGGTGACCTTTCAGGGACTGTTTATGGAAGATCATGAGGAAATGTTACTGAAATCTGTTGCTGTTTGCTTTTGTCCACTGGTGTGGCTATCATGGGAGGCTTTCTCCAGCAAACAGCAGGACGGTGGCTTGTGAACTTCCTCTCAGACATTCTCTAGACAGCCCTCCCTGAATTCCAGTCTCATGAAAATTCTGTTGAGGAAAATGAGTCATTAAGCACTTATTGGCAGAGAGCTGTAGCCACCCTGCTTCTACATGAGGGCCCTCCTTTGCAGTTGATGGGGCCAGCTCTTTACAAACTGAAGCAGTCATTAAGAGCAATATCCAAGTTATGCTATACACCAGTAGGTATCTCCCTATGATGGTGAGATCCTCAGATCTATGGGAAAAGCTACTAGTCAGGTCCCAATGAACTGCTCCCATGTGGGACCGCTCAAGTTGACTGCCTTCTTTGGAAAATCCACACAGCATGTTCTCAGAAGTTCTGTCCCAGCCTGCCAAAGCCCCACAGTCCACAGTACTTTTTAGTGGGTTATTTCCAAGACAGTATGCTCTGAAGAAAAAGTGACTGTAATAAATGATTAAGGTCTCATTAAAATGGATACTATCTGCTCTAACAATTGAAAATGCACTGACATGAGATTAGCCTGTGTACCACTTAGTATTGCAGCCATGTGTGGGCATCCACAAGGCGATTCATTTAACAGGACCCATGAAGAAATCAGGGTGCTTTGTAAGTTTGGGACAATGTACAATTATCCCAAACAAACTTACAAACTAATTCTTTGAATGTCTGGCAGCAATTTAAAAAGGACATGAAAGGATTTAATCCCTTCCACTGTGTAGAGGGCTCCCTGGGAAGGCACTTGAGCATTCTATATTGGCCCCTCTTGCCCTTTTGGCCAAGAGGGACCCTCTTCTCATATTCCAATTGCCCTCAGCTGTTGCCTGAGCTTTCTGTTCATGCTGAGGTTAAAGCCTCATGGTGGCTGGTACCATGGATCTGTCTCTCACACAGTGGGGTTAGTTGGGCCCTCCCTGGAGAAGAAACCTGGGTTCCCCAAGATATGTGATCAGTGCTGGGGCCCCGCCAGCAGGCAAGGGGATCCCAAAGCAGGTGCTGGGCATGGAGGCCACAAGGGCATAAGCTACCAAGGAGACAGAACTGAACCTCACATCACCCTGCTTGGCCCTGGAGGATGGCTGGTTAGCCAGAAACGGGTAAGATTCCTCAGGGAAGGAACAACCTAAGACAGGCACAGTTGCAGAGGGGCCATCAGGAGAGAACTTGGGGGTCAACAGAGGTGGGGCACAGACACTCACCCCCCCGCCCCCCGGCAACTTTGCAGGGGCCTGAACCCTCATCCCTTCTGAGAGAGGTCTCCTGCCCCCATGGCTGCTTCGCTTCCCATGCCCAGCTCAAATCAGGACCCAAGTAACAGACAGAGACTTGGCCGATAGCAGCTGCCCTCTCACTGCAAAAAGACTTGTTTGAGTTGTCTTGTATCCATGGTGTGGAGAAGTGGGATTTTTATATCTAAATCCAACCTAGCACCAGGAATGTTCAGGGCTTCCTCAAAAAGGCAAATAATCCTTTCCACTAATATTTACAGGGTAAAATAAGATTGTTGTTAGAGTACTAAATTTGACAGTAAAATATTAGTTAAGTGCTCAGACTAATTTAAATTGGCTAATTGAAATAAGTGAATATTCTAGAAAAATTAATGGTACTGGACAAAAAGCTGTTCCTAAAGTGTTAACTAAAATTTTTATTGGTAGTTCATCTCATGGTAAAATTGCATAACATGTAATGAACCTAAAGCAGTCATATTTTAGTGCAAAAAATTAAAATTTAAAAGCAATCAAGACTACATTATAAAATTTCCAAAAGCCTCCTAATACTTAAATCAAAAAAGGGGGATAGTAGAAGAATATCATGTAAGGAAAAATATCCTGTAAGTAAATTACATCTAGAAAATTTTTACTTTAGAAAATTAACTTTCATTTGTAATGCTAACAGCAAGACACCCATGAAAAACACACATGGTGTCAAAACAAGCCAAAGGAAAATTGTTTGAGCAAAAAATGAAAAAGGATCCCAACTCAAATTTACAGAAAGGATTCCTTTATTAACTTTTGGTCAAGACTATGTTTGTATATTTTCAGAAAACAACTCCAAGACCATGTGGATTCCTGCAACAGAGAGGAATTGACAGGACTGCTCCAGCCATGACAGAAGAGAAACAGTCCAGAGATGGAAGACGCTGACGATGTCTTGCCATACTAGCAGTCAGCAGCTGTGCATCCCTGCAGGTTGCCCAGGACCAAACCAGAGAGGGTCAGACCTGCATTACCACCATTTGTCCACCATCCAGAACTGAAATACCATTGCTGACATGTACACATAAGGAACTGTTTGACATTGAAATTGGGACTCAAAAGAATTGTTGGGACTCAAAAGAACTGAAGTGAAAGAAACTCACTACAGACTGATTCATTTGCCTCTCAGCATAACCATTATTGCTTGTCTCATTTTCAGTTCTTATAAGTGAATTTCTAGTATCACATGATCTCACTCATCTAGGGGAAATAATGAACAACATAAACTGATGAACAAAAACAGACCCGGACACAGGGAAGCATAGATTAGACTGTCAAACCTCAGAGGGAAGGTAGGGGAGGGTGGGGGTAAGGGGGAGAGATCAACCAAAGGACTTGTATGCATGCATATAAGCCTAACCAGTGGTCACGGACAACAGGGGGGTGGGGGCATGCGTGGGAGGGGTTTGGGATGGGAATGGGGGGATGAGGACAAATATGTGATACCTTAATCAATAAAGAAAAATTTTAAAAAAAGAAATCAGGGTGCTTTAGGAGGGATAACTTTAAGTTGAAACTGTGAGGGCGGGAAATTATGAGTCTAAAACATGTTTAGTTTGCTTTGTTTGGGTTTGTGGAGGTTATTTTGGTGATTTTTTTTTAGAATTTTGGGTGATTTAAACTGCAACTTACTGTTATAAGCTGTTTTAAGAAAAATGAAACTGACTACAGAAATTAAAATGGAAAGAGGTTTTCTTTTCCCATTTAATTTCATGGATTAATAATATATTAGTTATAACAAAGCAACACATCTCCACCCTTTTGAGATAATGTGTAAGAGTTCCAATTTTTCTCCAGAAGGGGAATCCTACAAAAATTTGGATTCTTTTATATTAGAATGTCTTTACTGGCTTTTTCTCCTTTTAAAGTCAAAATGAAAATGCTAATGCTAATACTTTTTTAAAAACAAACATTAAAGAAACTGACCATTATTCTTATTTTACACGGTTAGCACCCAGTAGACTTGCGGGGGGGGTTATGGAGGGGGTGTAATACGAAAAAGTCTCAGCCTGTGTCCTCAGAAAGCTTACATTCTAGGACAATTGTGGCAGGTGAGTTCTTACATATGCTTTCTTTTCCCTTCCTGGAGCTCTGCTGAGAGTGAGCCTAAAGCTGGGATTGTGCTTAGCAGGAAAGAGCCCCCTGGCTGGTTGTGGATTTCTGCAGGGACCCAGGAAGAGGGGCAGAATGTACACACAGCACACATTTGTAAAATCCTTAACTCAAGTCTAATTTTTTCAGACCAGAACTTTTCTCAAAAATCAACTGTGTATCTATTAGAATGCTACAGAAGTGGAAAGTATGACTTTGACCTGTAAAAATTAAGAGCAAGAATTAGGATAATAGATGCTCAACTGAGCTTTTTCCAGAGATGGACCTTATAAGACTTAATTTGGAATATGACTACATTCTGGAGAAATTAACGAGAACATAAATCCTTAACTTTCTAAAAGAGTTCTCTAGAACTATTTAGTAATAGCCATTGTAGGTCTGCCAAAAATTATTTTGGTTTAGTTGTTTTCCCAGAAAATACACTCAGCTATATATTCCTAAAGTGTTAAGGTATGACCATGCTACAAGCATAATAAGGATGTTGTCTTTTTATTTGTGGGTAGGGAGAGAAAGAAAAAGGGATGCATTTATTTACCTAAAGCTAAGACAGATTATTTAAGAATAAGTGATAAGTAAGGGAACCCTTTCTCCTGGAGTCATCAAGGGGAGGCCAGTAGACTTTATCAGGCCCAAACAGACAAAGCTTTGGTTGTGCAAATGGAGGGTTTTGCATCTGTCAGTGATGCAAGGATTGGCCCCCTCCCAGAGTCACAGTAGACTGTGTCTGTTACCCTTTGAGTCGCTCTGGACCTCTACACCCTGGGCCCAAGCAGCTGACTGCTCTTGCAGGGCATGAGCTCCCTGAGGGTGGGGTTAATACAATGTCTTATGGTGGGGAGTGCTTGATCCAAGGATGATGGCATCTGTATGTGGTATGAGAGATGGACTCACCATAGGGAACCTGACCACTATCTCTTCAGCTCTTCCTGGAGCCACACCTCAGTCTCTCCTCACACAACTCTAGTCTGCTCTGCTCTCCCTCTACCAGAGACCAGAGTAAGTGACTGTAAACAAGATTTTGTGAATTGGCCCTTTAAGAGGATGCCTGTGTTTCTAGCAGACTCCTCTCTCTCCCTGTGAACAGAATCCCCAATCATTTTTATAGCCTGATAATGTGTGGACTCCTCTTCCTTGCTCTGATGCTCTGGGCCTGAAAGCCAGGCATGGGGCTGGGACCCCACACTTCTCAGGGGAAATATTTGTACCTGAGAATCCCCTCTGAATACTTAGCTACATCAGGTGTGTGTAGGGGGTGGGGGGTCAGGTCTTTTAGTATCTCTACCCTTCCTACCAGTTTTGATGTGGCTTCTTCTGTAAACCCTTGGTTTTCAGACTTCTGTTCAGCTAGTCTTCAGTTGGTTATTCAGATTGATTTTTCTATAATTTAGCTGTAATTCAAGTTTGTTCCTGAGAGGAGGTGAGGCTAACTTCCACCTACTCCACTGCCATCTTAGATCCTCAATCAGATCTATTTTTTTTGAGTAACTGATTCTAAGTTTGGGTTGTTTTCATGTCACTTGTAAAAAGAGTCTCAAGAGTCACATAACTGATGGGATATAAAAGTAGAATCTTAAGAATATTCTCTACTGAGAAGCATGAGAAATACTACTGAACCCACAGAGAAAGAAATATAATTCTATCCAACTAATTAGTTCAGAAGCATTATTTACATGGTACACAAATTATAAAAATATAATTATAAAAATATAATCATAGCAATGTTAAATATTGCTTGAAAGCAAAGAAATGCAAAATAAAATACCAAAATGGGATAATTTTCACTTATTGGATTAACAGATTTACAATGGAAGAAAGGGTGCAGAGAAACAGGCACTCTCGTGTTGGTAGAGGAGAGTACTACAAACTTTCTGTAGGGTGATTTAGGAGTAAATGTCAAAAATATGCATCTCCTTTTAGGATAACAATTCTATCTTTACAAATGCACTTTAAGGATGCGATTGGATAAGTGTACAAATATGCAACCAGAAGAGTGTTGTTGAAACTCAGCTTACAATATCTAGAAATGGAAAATCATCCAAAGAGAATTAGGCAAATCCATTATAGACTACTAGAGGCCTGATGCACAAAATTCATGCAAGAGTAGGCCTTCCTTCCCCCTGCTGCCGGCACTGGCTTCCCTAACCTGGGACCCGGACTTCCCTTGCAGCCCCAGCTTTGTCCAGAAGGATGTCTGGTCTAATTAGCATATTACACTTTTATTATTATAGATATGTAAATGAATGATGTAGGTCTAAATGCACTGACATAGAAAACATCTACAATCGATTGCTTAGTATATATAGTATGATCTCATTTTTTTTGTGTGTGGAGGGAGGAAGAAAATGTTTATGTAGATGTACAAATAGAAACTCTGGAAAGACATTCCTCAGAGCTTTGGGTACCAAGGGAGTGTGTGGTGGACGTAGTCTCCCTTGGAAGCAGAAAATAAAGGGAGTACTTGGTCTATAGCATACTTAGAAACAATAATAAAACCCACTAAAATCAAGCTTTTTATTATCACCCTGCCCGCAATTCTAAAGAACTGTAGTGAGAAATACTCCTTACTGCTGAAACAGACTACTCCATTCCCACCATACCCCAACTTGGTATGCCATTTCATCAAAGGTCAAAAAGTGGTATCCCTGTGAGAAAATAAAGGGAGGTCAGGAAAATTTCTTTGTGGGAGTAACAAATATCCCTGTGTGTTTATTATACAAAGTGTATGAAGCCAAGTTTAAGGCCTTACAATCCTTGCCTGGTCTCTATCTGTATGTCTTGCCCCCCGTACCCCATTTGACCCCTGGTCACCAGTATAAGCCAGGAATCCTCTGTCTACAAACCTGCAAATCTATGCCACAGACCCAGCCTTTTCCCTTCGTGAATGCGCTTTTTTCCCCCTTAAGTATCATTCCCATGGCAAATTTTAATTTTAAAAGAGAATTGCTAATAATACTATAGCATAATGAATATCTTAATGATGGTAAATTCAGACAGTTTGGATGACTGATGGGAAAATTATGCAACTTCTTTAAGAAGTCCATTATAAGACAGTAAAGAAACTGGGAGAGCAGGAGACAACTTTTGGTAGCACATCTCATGTCATATCATAAGGTCAGGCCACTTAGCTTCCAAGAGATAAATCATGTGCTATCATAAAAAAAATAGTAAACTGGAACTGACCTAACATGTATGCATTAACATCTTTAGCCTTTATATAAATAATTTTCTTATGTGCTTAAGAGACAACATCAGGGAAGTTAATGAGGGAGGGAGGGAGGGAGGGAGGGAGGGAGGGAGGGAGGAAAGAAATAGAAGAAATGGAGTTCACTCCCTGCTTACTATAGACCCAGGTTAGATAACACTCAAGGAGAGCATCTCCAGGTGTGGCCATTAAACTGTCAAGTTTATTATTACTAAACAATTATATATTAACCATTGTTACCTAACAATGGTCATTTAATCCTTGTGCTACTGCTTCAGGGTGTTTCTCAACATGAATTGCAGTTTTGTTCATTATGGCATGGAGAATTAGTAATAGGAAACTTTACTGCAGCTATTCATTTACTTTTTCCTAAGAACTAAGGAGAGATTACCAGCTATTTATGAGAAGTATCTGTTTATGGATTAGTAAAGTGAGAATTAGTTGAACTCCTCCTCTACTTCCTTTTGACATTCTAATTAGCAAAATTTCAATGAATATCAAATCTAATTTATTGCTGTGTTTCATTTCACTCTGATACTTTTTCTAGCAACTGGTAGTTTAAACTATACTGTATAAAACAATAGTACCAGTATATTATACTTAATTACAAAAGCAACCATTTGATTAAATTCTAGGAATGCTAGAGATCTAGAAAAACTCTTTGTGCCATTCATGTGCCAGAATTATGGGACTTTTTTTTTTTTTTTTTTTAGCCCAGCATGACTTTATTGGCTTCACATTCCTTCTTAATGGAGTTGATCATCCCACTGGTGGAAGAACCCTGAGAGGTCACTGGGCTGCTGCCACCAAGCTCAGACCCAATTTTCCTAGCCAGCTGCCTTCCCGGTTCCTCTCTCCATTGGTCAGCAGGACCCACAGACACCAACATAGGGATGTAAATATAAAGGCCAGAAAGGTGGGACTTCCAGGAGGAAGAAGAGAGAAGTGGAGGCTTTAGAAGATCATGTTATCATAACCTGCACACTGCTCTGCATCTCTGAGCAATCAGGTAGGCACTGGAGAGCTAGCAAAAGGAATATGGTAGTACTCTGTCAGTGTCAGGAATGTTTGGGCTACTGTATCATGCAGCTGACACCTTTTCATTTGAGGATAATTTCTCATGCTTCAATGCGGTGCTGTTGGTGAACACCAGTTTTGATCATACCCTTTACTCAGTTGTCACTTTGGCCTTTGGGAAAGACTCTATATGCAAAAAGAAAGATGAGAGTGAACAGAGGGAGGGTCAGAGAGAGTTCACATGTGAGGAGGTATAATTACAATACACAGAAATGAATCAAACCTGACTCCTGCTTTTCCCCCTCCTCAACTCAAACACTGATTATAATCTACTTCATATTCTCTTTTAAACTGGGTTCCTTGGAAACAGACCTCTGAGATGGAGAGATGCAAGCAAGGTTTTGGGGGAGATGGAAAGTGAGTGGGGGGTTGAGAAGTTGTTCTTAAGAGATACACCTGTAGGGAACTGAAGAAGGCAGGATGGGGCAGAGGGAGACACTGAGATGCAGTAGAATTGCAAAGTGGTCTTAGTTTACCCTACAGGGCCCTCAGGAGTGTGATGGCCTTTCAGAGTTTTCCTAAATGGAGTCAAGGGGGACCGGGTTGTGTTTCTTCATCAGTCATTTGGCTTCGGCCACTCTCAAGAGGGCATAACATTAAGGGTGGCAGTTCCCCAGAGCCTAAGGTAATACCCAGAGATCTCTGGGCAGCTGTGAGCCTTCAGTAGCCATATTCCCATGCTGGGGAGCGGGGGAGGGGGTGTCTTGGCCCTGAAGGAAGGATCTGGTCAGAGAACCATGGTGTCTATTATGTATTCTCAAGTAATTGTTTTATCAGATATAAAGATATGAACAACCAGGAAGTCAAGAGAAAATGAGAATCCAAAGTTAGGTAATAACTTGCAAGAAAACAATTGGAACTTCATGTTTAAGCTGAATTTTTCTATGATTTCTTAAAATAATAGAATGTCTAGAATTGCACTATTTACTATAGTGGCCACTAGCCAAATGTGTTTATTGAGCATTTGAAATTTGGCAAGTTCAAATTGAGATGTGCTAGACGTGAAAAATACATACTAAGTTTTGGACACTGAAGAAAAAATAATGTAAAACATCTTATTAATAACCTAATATTGATAATATGCCTATATGATATTTTTATTTTATTGAGTTATATAAGTTATTAACTGTAGACAGCACCTGGGAAGGCACATGGGCATTTATTTAATTATTGTCAGCTGAACCCAAGGCAACAGGCAAAGCTGCGTCTTGGATACATCTTTACCAAAAAGGCAGATATGTTATCAACATTGACTCTTACCTTTGCCCAGGTGTCGAGGGAGTGGGCTTTGATATGTAAATCCAGTCTAGCACTGGGAATGAGGGAATGAATAGGACCTGGGCCCACCCAAGCTCCTTTGATCCTAAGTTTTTGGTGAAACGCCCTGGTATTTGGGATATAAATAAACACATGCATCAGCTCTGGGTCCCTGTAACTCCATCAGAAGAGGACGATGGTCCCACCTGGTTCCAGCTTTTTCCTTCCATTTTGTATCTTGTCACTTTCTTTTATTTCTCAATCCCCAGCTCCTCTACTCAGGAACTGAACCCACTCTGTAGCCGCGTTGGACGCAGAAAAGAGAGAAAATAGTTACTATTAACATTAATCTCATCCTTTTTTCACTTTTTTAATGTAGCTATTGGCAAGCTGTACATTATTGATGTGTATCACACTATAGTTTTATTGGGTAGAGCTAATCTAGAATAATCATAAAGTCTGCTACAGCCTGAGACAGAGCAGCACTAGAAGGGAACACAGAATAAGGACCATCTTTCCAGAAACTTACTTCCCTGCCTTACTGGCTGGAATAGTAACCCAAAAGCACCATACTTAGTTCTTGAGAGACCAAGATAGCACGTGGGTCATACAATCTGTTTGTCCCCATTGGTAGAGTAAGAATGGAAGTAGGAAACAGACAAGGTTCCCTTTGCTATTCTTCTTAGGACTCAGAGCCTTTGGGAAGTAACGGGTTTGCTTTATTCAAAAAGCAGGAGCTTCTGACTCATGTGAAACCTTCTCCTCAGGACAAGGAAATTGTATCCACCACAGCTCAGTAATCCATTGGGTGGACTAGGAAACAGCTGGAGCTCAGTGAGCAAGTTTTTGGGTGAAATAACATAGTTACTCCATGTGCCAGGACTATGACCACCACATGTGGCGCTAGATGCCAACAAGCAGAACTGAGTCATATTGAGACCAAAAATTAGTTAATGTAAATAAATTTCTTGTATTTGTTTCTATCACCAACTGTTCTGTACTTTTGTTTTTGTTTATTGGCATCAATTCCATGCCAGCCATGTCCTCCCATAGCATGGTTTTATTTCAGCATCATTCAGAACCATTCATTCCTTCTATTCTCACTGCCATTAACCAAGTCCACATTTTTATCACTTCAGCCTGAATGACTGCAACCAGCTCCGTCCTTAGGTTTTTTTCCTTCTAATGTTTCTCTCTTTATTTTGCCTTAGCCTGCTAACTCTTTATAGATCATCTTTCCAAAATATGTCACTCCACTGCTCAAAAGTTAAAATGACTTCATTTTTGATTACCCAATCAAGCTCAGACTGTGTGACATTCCAATAAATATGCAAAATGTTTATTTTTTCTCCTTCTTCCTCATTACCTCTATTTAGAATGCACTTGGTACTCTTCTTCCCTTTTAAAATTATTTTAAAGAAATAAGAATTGAGCAAATACCTTATTCACTCTAACTCAGAAGCTTTTCTCAGTTGATCCCTGAATTTCTGAACTCTACAATACCTATAATTTATACAAGTGCTGTATTCTCATCTTTTTTCTGATAATTTTGTGCCTATAATCATGGAACTCAAAATGAATTTGTTAATTCCCCAAGGTCAGAGGTTGCAACTTATATCCCAAATCAAAAGAAGGGAAACTAATATTTATTGAATGATTTTCCTTCATCCATCACTGCACAATGCATTTACCAATTGTTATCTGGAATTTTCTGTATCCACTTTTCCTGTGTGTGCTCAGCATTTCCATATCACCCTGCCAGTGGCCCTGAGGCCTGCTGCCAAATAGCAACCAACTTAAGTAGGTAAGTAGCAGATTTACTGGTGTTTGGGGACAATGATGGTGGAATTTCCACAGATAATTTCTATGTGGGCTGCAGCCTCCTGCCTTGCTCCTGGGACTCCTGCTCTCTTCCACATTTCTCCCTTCCTCTCCAGTGCCTCCTAACTCATCCTGTTTCATGCAAAACAATTCATCTATGTCTTTGATTATTACACAGGGAGCCGTAAGAAGGCCTTCAAAACTAAACACCCCTGTTTGGGGCAGGGGTTCTAAAACAGAGACAGTTCTTTTTCTCCTTGAGAGGTATGCTCCCAGTTTTAAGTAATTGTTTTCTCTGTAATACACACGTTTTCTCATTTAATCCTTTAAGCAATTCATTACATGGTCTTTCATGCAAGGCAGGAACTTTTGGTTTCATTACTATATTATAAAAGTGGTTGTTTGGGTTCAGAAAGCAGAGTACATTCTGTCCTGTTTCTAATTCTCTGGTTAGAGAATTGGTCAGATGCATTTGAGTCATTTCCTGTGTGAAATACAATGTTTACATATAAGAATCTTTGGTTATTTGAAAATGATAACTTCTTATGAACAAATTCTCATATTTCTTTAGAGATAGTGTGTGAGTCTTGGTTCATTCTGGATGGAGAAACCACAGAGTAATTTGAACAGGTAAACTTTAATATAAGTAATTATTAAGTATAAAGGGATTACAATAAGAGGATTAGCTAGTAAGAAGTAAAAAGAACTCTGAAGAGTCTAGAAACAGCAGGGGTACAAAGCAGCCACTTCCCTGGTGCCTGAGATAGCGCACCCAAGGCTGAGATTCAGACCATATGGGACAGGACAATCATAGGGACTGACAGCACAGGAGCTGCCCTGGTGCTCCCAGAATCTGCTGGATGTCTGCTTTCTGGAGCTTGCTGGAAACGTGCCCATTGGGTGCCATGAAAACTATTCATGGGGAGTTGTCTCCCTGGAGACAAGCTACCTAAAACTGCCTGAGAAGATGCAGTTGCTGCTCACTGAGCACTGCTAGCTGCCATGCAAGGCCTTGGTGCTGGAGAAACCTCATGTCCTACAGGGACCAGGCGCCAGAGAAACCACGAGCACTGCAGAAGCTTGCCAAGCAGGCCCACTAGAACCAGGAAGCAAAACCTTTCTTTACTGCAGTCTCTCCAGCACCTTCTACAGACAAAGTTTAATGTCATGCCAACTGGCAAAGCCAAACTATTTAAAGGGCCCAGATGCACATTTAGGAGCAAATTAAAAGGTTGAATTTGAAGATGAAAGGCAATAAATTGCTAACTGGCACTCCAGGGACTAAAAATATTAGTGTGAATATTCACAAAAAATTCCCCACTTCCCAATGTACCTTTCTTTCTAAGGTGGAAAAGCCATTTGTGGTTTGGGCATTTATCAAGACTAAGAAAAGGGACAGTGAGAAAAAGAAATGACACAGTTATAGCATACTGACTTACATTATAAAAGAAAGAGACTGGGAAAAGGAGTAGAAAAGGCAGAAAGGAACACAGGATGATTTTAGGAAGGTAATGTTAAGGATTTGGGAAAGGAAAAAGAAGTGGTGAAGTATTTCTCAAGTATCATGAATAATTCTTTGAGAAAATAAGTTCAAAAATATTTAAAATTATTTGTATAATATGCAATATACATTTGGACTTTTGCATGTTAGAAATATTTAAATGACTTTTTAATTAATTTGGGTGTTGATGTTGGGTTTCTTCTAGATACAACCTCTTGCTGAGAGAGGACCATCTTTATTTGGGTTACACTGGACCAGAACATTTTAAAGCTTTTTGAATCCTTCAAATTTTTAAATATTCATATATTTCCCTTTTACATACCAAAGAATAAATGTAACAGAACTTAGTCTCATATGTTGCACATATTTATTAAATCAGTGATTTGCAACTGGTGTGCCGCAAGTATTTTTAAAACATGCGATACCTGACTATTTAATCGGGGGCGCTAACCTCTTTTCCCTTAGCTTGTCAAATAAAAGAAATGACAACAGCCAACACAATAATAGCCATCTGGTGTGAACGACTCAAAAGTATACCTACTTATTTACTTATTTATTTATTTATTTATGTCACATGGGCAAATATTTTTGCCTCAGAATTTAAGTAATGAGATAAAAAAAGGTTGAAAATCGCTGTAGTAAATAGTTCTGCATTTATTATCTCCATTTCAGCGAGTTCTAATACTACATGGCAATCCTCTTATCAGTTTCCAATTAGTCATTTTTCCTTCCTCAAACATGTTTAAAAATCTTTATTACTTTTCTTATGTCCCCATGTCCATCCTTAAATCCAAAGCCCAACTCAGCAGATAGCCTAGTCTACTTTTGTACCTTTACACTTAACTGTATCTTTTATTCATAGTTGTTGTTTCTGCTGCTTCAGCAGCAGCAGCTACCCTCTATTCAAATTGAACCTTTTTCTGTGTCTTAGTCTCATTTTCCTCCTTGTTCCCGAGCATTTTGTTTCAACAGTTATACCCTCTTCTCTTTTTCCTCCTTGTTCCCGAGCATTTTGTTTCAACAGTATACCCCTTGAGGGTATAACTGTTGAAACAAAATGCTCGGGAACAAGGAGGAAATTCAATGGGTCTTGAATTTCTCCGTCTCTTACTCCTTGGCCTATAAACAGGCTTGAAACTTTGAATCCTTTTAAAAAAATTATTCCCATCCATTTTATTTTTTTAACACTGCTCATTTAAAGATAATCTATGCTTATTACATTTATTTCCTCTTCCCCCCAAATTCACTCTTTGTTGAAGCTTATTTACAAGGCTTAATTTGAATTCCCAAGTTTTTGTCACCGTAAAACCTTTAGATAGTTGGGCGACGTTGAGCAACCTCCTGTCACAGGGCCTCTGTTTCAACCTCATCTAATAGGACCTGTGCTTCCTTTCCTGGAAAATCAGATTGGATGAAATGATTTCAAAGGTCTCTCACAACTACACCATTCTCCTAGTCCATGCTTCTGGCTCCCTGGCGTCTTCATTTTAAGTCCTTGTTTGTGTAGCACTTGCTGAGTATGAAGGCAGCTAAAGGGGTCTCACAAAATAGATACACTAGCTAGAGTCACATGTCTCAAGGCAGGTTTGAAAGGCCTGAAAGTCAGGAAGTTTTAGAACAATATGTATTTCCAAGTAAACCTTGTGAATAAGAAATGTAAAAATTTTATACCGAAAGTTTGAGGTCATTGCAGACCATATGAAATTAAAATACAGTAACTCACAGTTTATATAAATAGCTTGAATTTAGTGCATGTCATAAGCAATTGCTGAAAGTGAAAAATGCTAGAAGAGAGGTATTTTTCTCCCTGCAATTTAATATTCCCCATATCAGAGTCATGCCTTAGGGAAAAGGAGGCTTCTGGTATTACTTTCAACTCAGTTGAACGTAAAGCCAAAGAGGATTTGGAGCTTCTCATCGTTGCTTTGAAGGCGTGAGAGACTTGAACACACTTATGTGCAGATGAGGAAGAGAGTGAGAAATATTAGTAATGTTCAACCTCAAAGTAAATTGCTTACTGGGTGTTATTGGTATTTTCTACCAAATGCTCTTGCTACATCTTTTCTTGTCACCCTGATCCATTCTCAAATGTGGTCCTTTGCACATGGTTAGAAGTCCTTCTTCACCACCTCATCAGCAGCCATCCTTTCTGTTCTTCAAAAACAAAACCCCTGTGTCACTTCCCAACATCTAACATAGCACTTTTTCAGAACTGGAGTGGAGAGAACATACAAGGGAAGTAATGCTCACTCACTCTGAGCATGATAAAGTGCTCATTTCCAAAATCTGGTAAACAATTACATGAGTCATACTAATAAAAAATAAGAAAATTATTTTATTTTCTTCAAAGAGTTATGAAGTTAATTTGGAATGACTATAAGCTTTTGTTTTCTTCCGTTTGTGAAATTCTCCTTAATTAGTTGTACTAGAGATACAATTTTATGACTTAGTTTTTGTGAGGAGAGAATCCTCACTGGCTTTGTGACTTGGGTAAGTCACGTAACCTCTCAGAGACTGTAGGGAACTCTTACCAACCTGGAGGGACTGGCATGAGAATTTGGGTATGGCATGGAACATGACCAGCAGTTGGCACTTAGTAGGCATAATGTATAGAATATAGTAGTAAGAGTGGTCAGAAAAGCAGCAGCAGTTGTAATACAGCTGTAGGTATAGCATAACAATAGAAAATTTTTATACCTTATTGATAATAAAAAGCCCCCACATCCAATATTTAGCCTAGATGGTTTTAATAGTGGTTGTAATGAAACATGAGCACTATGAATATGTATGTGTTCAGTGTAGCTACAGTGAGGATTTAATGTCCAGGAATTTTGGTCCAGCATAAGAAGTGGTTGCCTTTTATTTGTTTCTAATTCCCTAAACTTTTCCCCTCAGGTCACAGGTTATAAAATATAAAATACATATGGAAAGCACTGCAGATATTGTTTATATTTTTTAGATAATTTCCCTAGCTGGCTTGGCTAGTGGAGAGAAGTGTGGGCAGGACCTGGGGATGGGATGAGATAGTAAGCCCTGTGATTACAGTTAAGACTTCATCTTAGCAGATGAGAGAGAGAGAGAGATTCTCCTGCTGGCCTTGAAGAAGCAATAGCTGTGCTATAAAAGGGCCACGTGGTGAGGGAGGCCCTCGCTCAGAGTGTCCCAGTGGACAGTTAGTAAGGAAACAGGAATCCCACTCTACAGCTGCAAGCAAGCAACAGCCAACAACTTGAGAGCTTGGAAGTGATTCTTCCTGACTGTGTTCAGATGAGAACACTGTCTGGCTGACACCTTGTGAGGCCCTGAGCCGAAGACCCTGCTCAGATCTCTGAGCTTCACAACACCTGCAATAATAAATGGGCATTGTTTTAAGCCACTAAGCTTGTGGTAATTTTTTATGCAACAATTGAAAACTAATAAAAGCAAAGACAGACAATATTACAACCATTTCACCAGTAAGAAGACTGGTTCAGAAAGATGACTGGTTTGATTAATTTTATTTTGAAAATTAGTGACAGGACTGAAATAGGTACCTTAGACCCTCATTTATACTCTGGCATTTTTTCCACAGTAATCCCCACCCTACTGCTCCACACTAATGAATATTATTGATAGAATTTCTTTACCCCTGCCCATAAATAAGATAAATGAAAAGTATGATATATTGTTTTACTCCAGCTCATCTCAAAGTACAATAATTTTATTAAATTTTCACATCAGTTCTTTAGTATAATAAAAAACATTAATCAAAATCATACTAAGTGTTAAGTTGACAATGTTTTAAAAGAATCTTCAACCAAATGTCAATCTTCATCACTAAACAAACAGTATTCTGAATAGTCAAGATCAGGAAATGTGATAGGTAATTCTACCCATTTTTTGTATTGTTTCTTTGTTGCATTACTTTTGAAAGACACTACAAAATTCTTTATTTTGAGGCAAGGCAAATCTAAGCCTTTGTGCACCATCATCGTTCCCCAAGCCTGGAAAACAAAAGAGAGAACATAAAGAAAAATTAAATTTACATTAAATTAAGAATTCCTTTTGGCCAAAGTAGGAATGAACCCACAGCTATCTACTCACCTGGCCACATGTTTTGCAGATAATCTCGCCATTTGTTTGATAGTCTGCAAACTTCTTTTGCAGTGCTTTGTTCTCTCTCACAATGTAGAGTTCCCTAAAATTATCGAGGCGTAAGAAACATCCCTGAGAATTTGCAAATGACCACTTGCAGCCCACAGGTGCATGCTGTTGAACTTGACACTCATCCTCAGGCAGATGCTCCTTTTCACATCCACCTTTCCACTGACATGTTGCCTTTGGTGGCTTCTTTCAATATGTTATTTACTTTAACTTGACTTAAGTTGTTCAAAACTTTGCGAACAAATATAAACATACACACACTGACATGCCTTGGATCAAAATGGCTTGAAGCACATATTACACTTCTCCTTCCCTCCCCAGTGCAGTATATTTGAAAAGTAGACATTTGAAATAGAGATACCAATTTGGGAAAGTCAAAAGAAAAAAGTTCTGAAAAATAATAAATTTAATTTGTACTATTTTGGAAGAACATTTACAATACAACCTGCTTCACATCCTAAAAAGAAACTTAAGTGGACTCTCCTTGAACTTACTTGAATTCTGGTGTCATATTGACATGGTGCATTTTCTCAATCACGTGGATATAGTCTCCAGTGCAGGCGACCACACTGCAGTTTTTGCAGAGGAAACTTATTAACGATGGGTTTTCCTTGTAATGCTTTGCAATACTTCTCTTGACTTTCATTTTCTTTTCCATTATACTTTGCATCTGCAATTCCAAAATCTGCATCGAAAAAAGAATATTCTGTGGGTTTTTTCTATTCATTGTCTCACTGAAGTAAGATCCTTGAATTCAGAGACCTTAGATAGTTGTGAAAACATACTCTTGGTTTATGTCCTAGAAGTTGAAATAATGAGGCAATGGCCCACATACAACTTAGTATATAAACTAAGTTGTATGTAATCATGAAAATGGGGACCTTCAAAAACAACCCCTTCTATTTTTTAAAAAGTTCTATTGTGAGAAAGTCCTTAGCAATATTTGGCAAAAAAAAAAAACAAACACAAAAAAACCCACCACCACCAACAAAAAACCTCCCCATCTACCCACCTCATTATTTTTAATTGTCTCATTAAATCTAAACTTTCTTCCCTATGAATCTCTTTAAGAACTAAATACCGTTATTATATCACCCATAGTCTTCTCTTATCTATGACAAACCCCCCAGTTTCTTTCTCATTTAACTTCTAGACCCTTTGTTATCTTAGTGACATCTCTTCCTTTCACGTTTGTAACAGAAACTACCAGTTTACAATCTAGTAGCCATTTTTCCCAGGAACAGAACCATAATTTTATTCTGGGTGGAAATATGCTAGCTAAATGACTCCAAGCCAGTCATTTAGCTAGCATAGGTCAACGAGAAATAAGAAAATGTTAAGTGGTGTTTCTCCTACGTATGTGTACTTTTGCCTTTTCCATTTCTTCATCCTTCCTGCATAGAATGAGCATGTGGCAGCTAAAATTCTAAAAGCTATCTTTGACCCTGAGAATGGAAGTCAAGTACTAAAAGGTGGAGAAGACAGAGAAGAGGCCTGAGGTCCTCCTAATATCATGAAGCTATCATATGACTGTAGATTGTCCACATTCTTGATTTGAGAGAATAAGCCCTAATGCCATGCATTCCAGGCTCTCTGACTAGAGGCCAAACTTATTTCATCACATAAACCATCTAGTTTATCAAAGGCAGAAAACTTGAAGTAGTGACTGGTTAGTTCTCACACTTACACAACTTCACAGGAGAAAATCTTGGTTTTTAAATAATTTACCTCCAAACTGAATCTCTTCTAAATGGCCAAAATGTATTAAATTGTGGAGGAAATCATTGTTTTCTTAAAACCTAGCGAAAACTTTTACATTTTCAGTAAGAGTAAAGTATCAATGCTGATGAACGAAGCTGAATAGCCCATCTCTTTGGTTCTTCCTTGACTCGGGTAGCCATATTTGGCACAGAGAAGAACAACTTCTTGCAAACAAACCTACAGGCTATAGAATAGTTTAATCAGACAAGTGCAAAGACTAATTTCCTATGCAAATTATAACAATATAATAAATTAGCCTGGCAGCTGTGGCTCAATGGTTGAACACTGACTTATGAACCAGGAGGTCACAGTGGGAATCTGGTCAGGGCACATGCCCGGGTTGTGGGCTCAAATCCCCAGTAGGAGACGTGCAGGAGGCAATGAATCAATGATTATCATCATTGATGTTGCTCTCTCTCCCTCTCCCTTCCTCTCTGAAATCAATAAAAAAAATTTTTAAAATAACATAATAAATTAAAGTACTCTGATTCCAGTTGTTCTTGAGAGATATCTATGGTTTAGTGAGCTGATTAAATGATGATTTGGCATAGGATCACATAAATGTGGGCAATTAAGACACACCTATGAGTTCAATGGTAAAAATAAAAGTAAAACCAAGATCAATGTATGGATATGTAACCAGGACACCAGAAACTAAAAGATTAGCCCCAAAACAGTAAAGCATATAAAATAATTAGAGGGGGAAAATTATGATAAATATGTGACAGGCACAGCTACAATCAGACTGTCTGTTGAACCACAGAGGGAAGGCAGGGGAGGGTGGGTGGGAAGAGATCAACCAATGACCTTGTATGCATATATGCATATCCCATGGACACAGACAATATGGTGAAGGCTGGGGTGGGGGGCTAGGAGAAGTCAATGGGGGAAAACGGGGAATTAGGTAATACTTTTAACAATAAAGATTAAACGAAGAAAAAGTCCAAATAAAATTTATTAATGTAGTAAAAGTTGTTGGGTCAATGCCAAGGAAAAGTTTAACATCTCCATTTTTGGAAGCTTTCAGTTATGTATAAACTCTGCATCAGACATGGAAACTCACCTATGCATCAGCTCTTACCATTAATTTGCAGTAACCCAGCACTGAGTAAATGTGGAGGATTCTCAAATTAGAGGAAAGGAGAGCTGTGACCTACTAGTAACATCTACTATGGGCTTTGAACAGAGAGTGGTGGCAGGTGCCTCACATCATTTGCCATCCCTGCTCTGAGTTCGTCCACCTGAAGTAGTTTTAGGAGGGCGGGTCACTTAGTCAAGAGACCTGAAAAGACAGTCCATTCTGGAGTCCCTAGAGGGACTGTGTCTTATTCTAGATATTGTCTGGACGAAATTGACTCAAACTCCAGAGATTGTTCTAGAGTTTACCCAATACAACTAGTCTCGAAACATCAATTTTTGAAAACAGCCACTTCATCTCACTCATTTAGGACGTTAAATGTAAGACAATGACTTTCCAGTGACATTATTTGGCCACAAATGCTTGATTTGACACTACAGCATGTTTGGTTTGCCTTGTATTTTAAAAGGGTTTTAAAATACACGTTGTGTGTAGAAACCTGGCCAGGAAACCCTGGAGTTGGTTATAGCAATGCACACCAATGTGAAAGCAACCCTTTCGTGAAACTCTATTTAGGGTAGAGCCAATTCCAATGTTAAGAAACTAACATTCACACCCATATGCAAGGGTGTGAATTTTCTTCTAAATGGATTGTTTGCTATTATAGTACTTACAGTCTTTAATTCAGTGGTATGGGGGATTTCCTGAAATATTGCAGAAATACTTTCTTCTTTCACGGCATTCTTCTCACCACCCAAATAACTCTATGTTAGTAAACTGAGATCAACTGCTCGATGACATAATATATATTTTCTTTTTATTGAGATGTAGCCTAGACTCACTCCCTCTAAGAGGCCTTTCCCAGCTATTCCATCTAAAGTACCTATCTAGTGAGTTTTTCCACATCATCCTCTTCCTAATTTTCCAGCACTTGTTTCTACATGTTATAGTTCTTGCTTCATTTCTGTTTATTATTTTTCCTCTTCACATCCTCAAATCTCACCATGTACACATTAGAATATAAGCTTCACGCTGCAGGGGCCTATCTTCGTTATTTGTCTATCTGTTTTCTATTTCTAGAACGTTTCCTGGCACACAAGAGGCATTTCATAAATATTACTGGAATGAAAAAAAAATGCCTGTGCAACCATATTGAACCAAACCAGAATTACCAAGTTGGGTGGAATGGATGAGTTACACTAGTCCTTCCGGATCGAGGGCAGCTTAAATTTATATTGCCAAAGTTTATGGCTGGTTCCACTGGAAAGGCTCCCTGACAATTCCTGCCCAATATGGATCCTGATTCTTTGTATGTGAATCTGGACTAAGCGTAGCTCATCAAACTGGAACTCATACTTTGGCACATTTTCTGTCAGGAGACTCGGCCACAAAGATATCAATGGTCAACCACATGCAGCCATTTTAAAGTGAAAACTAAATTCAGAGAGGCCCTCAAACAGTACCTTACGAGCATACTCCTCTGGCTTCATATTTTGAACACGGTCTATAGCTTTATACATCATTTGCTCTCGGAAGTCATTAACTGTCTCACGTTCAACAACTCCGGAGCCACTGTGGGCAACCAGGACGTAGGTGCTCTCATCGGCTCTGGCTCGACCACGGGCCTGAGGACAGAGGGAAATCACGTAAAAGAAAGGCTCTGCCTTGCTGAGATCTCTCCCTTTTTTGTCCTGGAATGATATTCACTGCTCAGTGTCCCAGCCTTCAAATGCTCTTCATTGTCAGTAATGTTTATAAGTCCGTCATGCAAAACTCAAAATGCACTTGAATGCAGAAACAATGTTCTTGAATGATTATGGTTAGGTCCCCACAACCTGCAAAAGCCTCGATAACACAATACCATCCTGTCCAGCCTTTTGGTACCCTGGGGTCCCTCTCTCAAACCCTAGGAACCATCAGCAGTGATTTGGACTAGGGGAGCCCACTCCCTCTCACCAGTGAGGATGGATGGATGAGCAGAAGAGGCCTCTCTAACCTTGACACCAGGGCCCTGGAGCGTGCAGCTTTGTTCCAGCACCTTACATTGGATTTTGAACACATTTCCCCATGAAAACACAGTCAACATGGTGATAAACTTCCATAGCCCTCTTTATAAAGTGATATTCAGATACTATTTGAGTAACAGAAAGTTGTGTGGCCTGGCCCAGGAACCTATCAACTCTAATACTATGCTCATGAAAAATGCATTCTGAGTAACAACGAACAAATCAACTCCTGCAATATAATTACGCCCTGATTTGGTGCCTGCTGAGAGATCTTAGTCCCCCAGGACTTGTCTTCCATTCAAGGTGCAATTTAAAGTATCAAACGACCCTTGTGTTACTTTTATGGGAAGAATATTAAGCACAACTCCTATGCTTACTCAACAAAAGGTAACAATTGTATTGTTAACATAATGTGGGCAAAGATAAAGTAAAACTGAATGAAAACTGGGACATGTCACTTTTTTCTCTTTCTCTGCATATATATATATATATATATATATATGTATATATATATGTGTGTGTGTGTGTGTGTGTATATATATATATATATATATATATATATATGTCTGCCTCCTACTCACCACCATTTTATTATGAAAAGACTTAAACATACAGAAGTTGAAAGAATAAAAAAGGAAAATGCAGAAACAGCAGGGCTCCCTAAGGTTTCACGTGTTACTTTGTTGGACATTCGTGGGATGCTGTGCTTTAGACTCCCGGCCCAGCCGGGGGCTCGCAGACATCCTGGAAATAAGAAGGCCCACTTTGATTCTTACAGATGGGCCAGTGCCACGTTCCTAAAGCCTTAGGACACAGAAATAACAACCAAAGATGAGTTGCTGTTTTAAAAGACAACAGGTATCTGGCTGTGATATGAATTTTAAAAAAGGCAGTAGTGCACCAGCCCTTCAAGATTTCTCTCTTTTTGTTTAATTGAGGTATAATTGACATGTATTACTTTTAGATGTGCAACATAATGATCGGATATTTGTATACATTGTGAAATGATTTCTCTTCAGAGGAAAACAGCTATATTTAAAAAAATACTATGTACGCTATTTTACTAAATAGAACAACTAAAATAAAATAAGCACACACAATTTTAAAATGAATAGAAAACAAAGTTTAAAACTTAATAGATTAGAGGTATTTGAATGTACCTGGACCATGGCTATTTCATTAGTGACGAGACCATAACGGATAACGATATTGCATTCTTTAATATCCAGACCTTCTTCTGCCACGGTGGTAGCAATAAGCAGATTTATTTTTCCTGTGCGAAATTTACTAATGACTTCTTTTTGTTCATTCTGTAGAAACATTTTAATAAATTAAATTTTGTGATGCTAACCACATTAAAATCATCTAATTAGGAGAAGAAATAATAAATTGCAACTGGTCAGTGTAAATCAAAGGATTAGATCAGACACGGATTTGATGCCATCTGTTTTTGTCATTGAACAAAGACATGATGGTGAGACAACATTTGATTTTCAATCTGGGATTATCACACAATAACAAAAATATTTCCATCTTCCAGTCTGGAGGTGGGAAGATCATTTATGCCAAGGAAATCAATAGATGGGCAACTTAGTAGGAAGAAAGGAAGAGATGAGGAACTTAAAAGTGCTTTGCTTTGCACTACATTAACTTCAGAATCTTTAATATTCAAAGCATAGCATGCAGTGACACTTCTAAAAATGGTTGTGTCTTGAGTCACCAAGAAATACACACTATGCACATTTGGTCACAGTAAGAAGCATTCAAGCCAGAAACATGTGGAATATTCCTGAAGGACACGTGAGAAACTGAAAACACTGGATGCCTGCAAAAGAGGGAGCTAGAAAACTGGAGGACAGTGATGGGCCCTGTGCCTTACTAATTTTCTAAGTAAATATATTATCTGTTCAAAGGGACGACACAAATAAAAATGAAAGAATAAGTTATCAAAACACAATTAAAACAATTATATTTAAATTTAAAAACCGGAATTCTGAAAGTTAACATAAATACAGAAATTAATTATGCTTTCTGGTCCTTGCATCAGAGGAATGGGGGAGCATAAACCTCGCCCCATATGGCTAGCATAGTTTTATTTTCATAATCACTCTCATCAAAGCTGTTGGTCCAGTTTGCCTATGGTGCACATTCACACCATCTCTTGCCCCCATACTGTAAGCAAAAATAAACATGTCAGACTGACAGAATTCTCCCGTCCCTTCTTTCTTCTCAGAGGCAGCATGTGCCTTCATCTGACTCTTAACTGCTGCAGAATCTGCAGAAAGCTCCGTACCCAGTCTTCGATAATTTCTCCCTCTTGCACATATGTCTACTGATAAAAACTTACATGTCCTTGGATTTTAACAGAAGATGTCTGTGCCTTAATTCAAAGGAGTAACTTTAATAAGAAGAATTTCAGACACAGTGTTAGATACCCTACCCCCCCCCCAAAAAAAAAAGAAAAAACAACCACCAAGAGTTAGGCAACTTCTCTCCCAGTAAGTTCAGCTCAGTTTACAAGGGGAGGCTGTGGGGAGTGAGGAAAGGGGTGTGTGCTATATTTGCATGCAGCCCCCAAGTCCTAAATGAATAAGTAGAAAAAAGTAGTTTGAAAATATACTTTCCATTTGCACTTCACCCTTTTTTTCAAAGAGGAACTGAGGCCATCTACGAGGTCATCACACTCAAACTAATATAATAGAAACATAAAATCAGGACCAAAAGTGACCAACTATTGATGTATATGAATTAACACAGAGGCTGTGAGACTAAACTTCAGTTTTTCCTTTAAGATTCCTAGAATCTAGGGCAAAAAGAGAAACATATTAACTAAACTAGCTCTCATCACAAAGAAGCAAGCTCCTTACCTATGAAAACCAATGCTTTCTCTGGAATTAATTTGAGAGGCAATTTTAACATAAATCCATGTAGAGAGTACAGTATATTAAGAGTTATAGTGGACAATTTCAGGAACTTTCTTTTCAGCAAAGGCTGAAACAAATTTACTTTGCTCCATTGGACCAAATGGTGATGACCATATCAGAATTGAAGTGCCCTGTTGTCCAGCAAGATTCAGGATTAATATGACTTTAGGAGAACACTTTACTCCAACATGCGTGTAACGTCTACAAGTGCCTTCTTTTTCTCCCAAGTGTTTTTTACTGTGCACATGATAAGTAGTATAATGAAATGACAACAAAACAAAACAAAAAAAATTAAAAAGGAAAAGCTCTTAAAATCCCTAATCTCTAACACATCAAATGTCTTAAAATTTTCCAAGTTCCCTTACAGATCTCATCCTATGCAAACATATTTTACATAGTTCTAATTATAATGCACATATGTTTGAGGAGACTGGATTTTTCCACTTGATAATTACATTGCAACCATTTTTTCTATCTTGTTTCTAAGTTTAAGTGTCAATCATTTTTGCAAGGGAAACTCACTTTAGAAAGTTCCTTCAAGTATGTGGATAAAAATGACTCCTAGGACAATGCTTAGCCTATCGAATATCACAGGTTAGATTGCTATGAAACTCACATTTTACTTCAAGAACAAATGCTTCATTCCATAATATTATTTGTGGGTGGTGAGAGAATGGATGGAAAAAGGATAACACGAAGTTTGTGAAGCATAAGGACAGTATAAGATTAGCAGTCCAAAAAGATGTTTATACCTGGGTCATGGGCTTGAACTCACTGCTGTGTCCAGCTCCAATCAGATGGTGAGCTTTGACTCCTACTTCTGCAAATTTTTCATTTTCAGTAATCCACTGGGAAAGGGCATATGCACTCTGTCGTGTTTTTGTGAAAATTATTCCTCTTGCTGTACCCGCAGTCCTTGTATATTGTTCCATTATGGTATTTCTTAATTTGGTCAGCTTTTCATTTTCATATTCTGGGTTTTCAGCCAGTTTCTTCAACATTTCCTTGTTATCTTTAAAAATAATTAGTTTAAATTAGTAAAATATATGAATAGTTACAGTGGAAGATTTTATGTAATGATGCACTGAGTTCAACTATAGCTAATCTTTTACCTATATCTAATAATCAGGCTACTTAATAAATAAATGTGCCTAGCCAGCATGGCTCAGTGGTTGAGCACTGACTTATGGACCAGGAGGTCATGGTTCAATTCCAAGTCAGGGCACATGCCCAGGTTTCTGGCTCAATCCTCAGTATGGGGCATGCAGGAGGCAGCCTTATCAATTATTCTCTTTCGTCACTGATATTTGTCTCTCTCTCTCCCTCTCTCTTCCTCTCTGAATAAATACAAATATATTTAAAATAAATAAATATATTGCAGTCATCTTGGCTAAAATGCACATGATCAAATTATTGATTGTGATTATACAACTCATGGATTCTCTGGTCATATCAATTAGAAATAACCCCAATATGAGTGGGAGTTCTTCTTTTAAAATGAAATATGTTAAGAGGGCCTTTTGGAGAGCGCTTAAAAAGCAACCAAAGAGGTAAGATGCAGGAGACCATGCAATAAGTGTTACATTGATTCTTACCAAAAAATAAACCCATGAGAAATGTATCGGTGTCATCCAGTTTCAAAGGTTTCTTTCCATCGTTCTCATCTTCATCACCATCATCGCTATTGTCACCACTCTCATCACTATCATCTAGGACTGCAAACTTCTTTTCTCTCTCATCTTTATAGAAAGTTTCAAGGTGATTATAGGCATCGATCATTCGGATTGTGTCATTAATTTGCAGGGCCTCATTGTATTTCCTCAAATGCTCTGTACAGAGACGGTCTTTGCGATTTCCTTCTCTTGCAGCTATGAAAGAATACATTATGTAGAGTGAAATAATGATAAACACACCCCTTAATGTTGTGCTGTGGACTTAAATATGTTTAAATACAACTCTAAAATAAGTTTCACCTTATTTCTGAAATAAGAAAGCAAGACTCAAAATAACCAAAGGACTTGTATGCATGCATATGGGCCTAACCAATGGACACAGACAACAGGGGGGTGAGGGCATGAGTGAGGGGGATGGGGGAGTAATGGGGGAAGAAAGACACATATGTAACACCTTAATCAATAAAGAAAGTTAAAAAAAATAAATAAAAGACTCAAAATGTGCCGAGAGCTTAAAAAGGGGGCAAGTTTTCCAACTCCTACACTTGCTCTTGAGTTCTGCATCAGTAAGAACACATACCTGATCCAAGCTGAGTCAGAGGAATTGCATAAAAAAACATATTAGTTGAGTTTGCAACTGGAGACAGAGTTGTTAATATTTATCTTAATATTTTAAATAATCAATAAGTGAAAGACTGGTGATAAAAAGAAACTGGATGAATTGATGCCTCCTTCTTTAGATAAGGAACTAGGACATTTATCCTTGTCCCACTTAGAACACAGAAATTCCATTTGCTTTCAGTTTGCTTGGGAATATGTGACATAGTCATCTGAAATCTTGGCATAACTGTGGGATAAACTAAATGTTATGTCAAAACCCCAATTACCAAAAAAAAAACCCCAATTACCTTTTTTTTCCATTTTAATGGTCCATTGTTCATAGGGTTGAGTTCCAAAATCTGACATTGGGCTCATTTGGCAAAAAGTTTGAATCTTTGTCATTATTTCCAGAAGTTTGTCTTTAAATGGATCCTAAAAATAAGTTACACACTTATTCTTACATGTTTATATTGTTAAAGGAATAACATTATCTTTGTGAAAATATTTCCCATCTATATATATAAAAGCACCAGGGGACAGACACTCAATGCAGAAGCTGGCCCCTGGTGGTCAGTGCACTCCCACAGCCAATCTCCTGTGGTTGGCCAGCAGCATCAGCATCCATTCCTTCTGCGCTTGGCACTGTGACTGTTGCCTCCTCTCCTGACCCCACTGGGACCTTCATCCCAAGGCTGGGATGGGGAATCAGGGGTGGGTGGCTCCTTTCCCAGGGGGGCTGAGGGCCAACTCCCTCCTTGGGGCTGGCAGCCAACCTCCCGTGCTTCGTCCCACCCCCCCCTCCCAGCAGCAGGCCCCAATAGGCCCACGGTCCCTCCCCCATCCCTTCCCCAAGCCGGCAGGCCCGATTGCTGGCCAGGCCTATGGACCCCACACATGCATGAATTCGTGCACCGGGCCTCTAGTGTTATAATAAATTTGATTCAGATTCTTTGTCTAGGCCCGTGGTCGGCAAACTGTGGCTCGCGAGCCACATGCAGCTCTTTGGGCCCTTGAGTGTGGCTCATACCATGGCCTGGGCAAGTCTGTTTTGAAGAAGTGGCGTTAGAAGAAATTTAAGTTTAAAATTTGGCTTTCAAAAGAAATTTCAATCGTTGTACTGTTGATATTTGGCTCTGTTGACTAATGAGTTTGCCGACCACTGATCTAGGCAAATTAGTAAGTTAATCTCTGATCACATCTTTGTACATTTATTTTTTATTGATTTTTCTTTTAAGAGTCTCTATCTTAAGACACATCCACTCCAACACCCTGTACCACTTCTGGAATTTCCAATTTAAAAATTTTATAAAAAAATCCTAGCTGGTTTTGCTCAGTGGATAGAGCACTGGCCTGCAGACTGAAGGGTCCTTGGTTCAGTTCCAGTCAAGAGCACATGCCTGGGTTGTGGGCTCAATCCCCAGTGTGGGGCGTGCAGGAGGCAGCCAATCAATGATTCTCATCATTGATGTTTCTGTATCTTCCTCTCCCTTCCTCTCTGAAATCAATATTTTTAAAAATTTCACAAAAGAAAAATTAACGAGTGATAATATTGGATGCTAATACTAATTTTAAAAAACATTATAGTAATGCCACAATTATTTAGAAAGCCTACAATCCAATTTAAGAAACATTTCTCTTGGAAGAACTGGTTTTAGCATTATACCAGAATTAAAAGTGAAGAGAGTTTTAGAAAAAGATAGACACAGAAAATTGCTTACTGTATGATTTCGTTCATATAAAGTTCAAAATCAGTCAAAATCCATCTTTAGTGTTAAAAGTCATGATAGTAGTTATCCTTGGGGTATAGTGACTGAAGGGGGCAATAACAAGTTTCCGGGGTGCTGGCAATGTTCTGTGTTTTATCTGGATTTTGGTTATACAAGTGTGTTCAGTTTATGAAAGTTCAGTGGTCTATATTAGACACTTAAAATTTGTACTTTCTTATGTGTGTTATATTTCAATAAAAAGTATACTAAAAGTTAAAAGTTAGGTGGCAAATTTTTAAATATATATATCCTAAGTCACATCCAGCAATTTAATCCCAGCCCATCTCCCTGAAAAAATAAAATAAAAATGTCCTAAGACAGTAGAAAAGTGCATTTGAACTTATCAAGTAAAACTGAATAACAAAAGTGAAGGGAAAATGGACACAGACAATGGGGCAGTGGAGGCTAGCCTGGGGTAGGAATGGCTGGTGGGGGGTCAATTGGGGGAAAAGGAGACATATGTAAAACTTTAGACAATAAAGAAAAAAATCGTAATAAAAAAGTGAAGAGAAATAAAGTATATCAAATGTTCTAGTTCAGCTGGAAGAGATAAGTACTTTTCCAGAATTAAAACACACACACACACACACACACACACACACACACACACAACAAATCACAAAACTGATCAATGGACAATGGTCACTAATTAGTTTAGTGCCTACTACATTTCAAATACAATATTATTTATTACACATATTTCATATCACTTAATCTTAATATTTTCAATGATTACACTTATTATCAAATACACATTTTCAATGATTACACTTATCAAGTACATATAGGTAAAACTTATCATGCTTCATAAATTTTATGAAAGTATTGACATATGCACTAGTCATAGTCATCTAAAAAGCACAAAGTATTTCACTTCTTTGCCACATTAGTGTTTTCCTAAGAAAGTAAATATGCAAATTAGATAGGATTTCCATGATCATTGCCAACTGTAATCTGATAGCAACAAAATGGCTCTGTGGAATGTCAGAAAACCAATCCTGGAATTCACCAAGAAAGTTTAAAAAAAAAAGATAAAATAAACTATGGTATAATCCATCTAATTTACCTATGCCACCTTCCCTACCCTCACCCCCCACCCCCACCCCCATGGCTCATATTAGTCAATCAATTACTGAGCTACTCTCTCTAAACTGGAAAACTAAAAGAAGGATGGAAAATTCCCAGCAGTGCTTTATGGTCTAACCTCAATAAACAAATACAAAACTGTAACCTCTTTGCTAAAAATGTAAAACAATATTATTCCAGTGGCCAATATACAACCCTCCTTGCATCTTTCAATTGAGTATGATATCAGCAATCAGTTAAAATGACATTTTAAACACATACTTCTCTGGTGTCATCTGCAATGACAAACTTTTTGCATGGCTCTTTTATTTGGTCTTTAAGTTGACAGATGTTTTCTTTCACTGTTTTAATAGTGAATGCATCAAGATTGGCACATATCTGGAAAAGAAATATTTTTCAATATTTAAATAATTAGTTTTCTCTCTTGCAATTGATTCAGTGTAGGTTTTTGTGTGTGTTTGTGTGTATATAGCATTTTACTATTGCTTTCCTGTGGATCTGAATAACCAATAATCAATAACATTTGTCCTGATAAAGTAAAAAGGAGCTTCTAAATCAAGTTGGTGGATAACACCAGAAAAGCATGTTTATTTTCATTCTTTATATTCTATTTTTCTAGCTGGAAAAACTGACATGGAAGGAGTGTAGCAACTTGCAGAGATTAGCAGAGAATGTTAATGAGAAAACCATATTGCATGAGGCATTTTAAAGGTCATTTTGACGTCCGTGGATCATATTACCATCCTCTTCTACAGTATGAAGTTAGGAGCAGCTGAAGCCCATGTGCCCAGATCTAGATTAGAATTTGTCCTTAATCCCAGCAATAAAATATATCTTGGAGCCAATAATTGTACCTCTGTCTATTCTACATGATTTTTGCTGTATTCAACTTAAAATAGGGACTTAAAAATACAAATGCAATTGACCTTGATGCCAACACACTTCTTGGGTTATTTTGAATTCATTTAACACTTGAGATAAACAAGAGTACTTTGTGTTATTACCATTGGGGGGCAGCTGATGAATAATACATCTTTAATTACAGATCTGCATGTCCCCAGTTTCCCATTTAATTTGGATTACCCAGAATCTGAGAATTACATAGAACAAAAAAGTTAGCAGCAAAGACATAATTTGAAATTCATTGAGTATGAAAATAAGAAACATTTATAGCTTTATTTATATTCCAATATCAAATAACTCATTAATTTTTATACTAGGAGGAGATATTTAAAAGAAGGTATTCAATTTGCCCCCACATTTCATTAATTCTATCAGTTTTCCATAATCTTTGTGATTTGTTCTGTCAGAATTGTTTATTAAGGCATATTACTGTTTTGTAGAAAACTGAATCTACTTACTTTAACTAAAGCAAATAGATTTTATTTAACTGATGATCCTGGAATATCTTCTTTAATGCACTTGAACCTGAACTTACTTAAAAAAACCAAGAAAGCCCAGCTGGTGTGGCTCAGTAGTTGAGCATCAACACATGAACAAGAAGGTCACAGTTCAATTCCTGAGCAGGACACATGCCCTGGTTGGGGGCTAGATCCCCAGTATGGGGCTTGCAGGAGGCAGCAGATCAATGATTCTCTCTCTTCATTGTTGTTTCTCTCTCTCCCCCTTGTCCTTCCTCTCTCTGAAATCAATTAAAACACACACATTAAATAATAGAGCCCAAGAAGTACTGGTATTTTTTTAAACTTTGGTTTTCTTGTTTATACATAAAGTTAATAACTTACTTTTAAAATGTGTTCTTCAGCTTTGGCTTGCTTGGTGGCCCCTCCAACACCTGGTGAGGCTGTTAGTCCCAGGATCTGAGGTAGAGGAATCACTGGTTTGTTTTCTTTCCTGAGCTTATTGTTTTTCAACTTCTGTTTCAAGTAACGCCTCATGATGTTATTATAGACTACTTCTTTGTTGGTGTGATGACATTCATCAATGATGATGAGAGAAAAGTCTTAAAAGAAAATTCAAATGGTTCATTTGTCCATACCAACAAGGTACGGTAAAGAAAAACAAACAAAAAAACCCCACTAAGTTTATTGTCCAAAATTCTCAAGATTATGCTTTTGTTCTTTAATATAATGTTTAATTTTAAGTAGGTGAATTTTGCACTTATTATGTCAAATTAAAACTATACTATTCAAAGAGGGAAATTTTGGGCATGTTTTAACATTGCATTTAATTATTGTGATTATTTGTACTTATTTCCCTTGCTCTCTTATCTTCTCTTCTAATTCCTCACCAAAAAAATAAAATAAAAGATTATATATTTGTTCTATGGAGCAGAAGGCAGATCTAACAGGATACACTAGCATATAAAAAGAACTTGTCAGAACCTAGAATAAAGAAGTAAATGGAAAGTCTAGTGGTTATTTGATGTAATAATGATATTCTTATGCTGAACAGTGATCTACAGTAATTAAAAACTTTTCAAATTTTTTGTTTCCACAAGAAGTAAAAGGGTTTTAATAAAAACTTAAAGAATAAAAGACAATATAAACCAAAGTTAATCTTTTTAAATCAACATTTACACAGCCTCTATTACTACCATTAATATTAATACTAATTAATATTAATTAATTTTTTCAAAAATAAACACTTCAACCAACCTGACAACTGGACACCATCATCTTCTCCTTTTTCTGAGTTTAAAAGGGAGTTTTCAAGGATTTGAGCTGTACTGATAATAATGTCATAGGATTTGACAAATTTTGGAAATGATATTTTCATTTGGGTATCACCACTTAATCTCGTAATGCAATACCATTTCTTCAAAAATTTTTGAAACTCTTTACGGAAGAGCTGTTCAACTAGTGGTACCTTGAAAAATGCCAAAAGTAAGAGAGAGAGAGAGAGAGAAATTGATTCGTCAAAGCAAAAGGAGTATTTTGTTTAACGCATTAAAAAAGGTGTGTACATAATCAGTTAATTAGACATAACAACCTATTCATCATTCCATTCATTCATCTGGTAATAAGCACTTATTGAATGCCTATTAGGTGTAGACATTGTGTCTGGGACACAATGATATTTAAGATATAGTTCACAACTTTCAGGAACTCAGTCTAGCTGAGTCCACAGACCAAGACTGAAAATGAAACAAATAAATACAACACCATGTAATAATTCTCCGATGGAAACACATTCAAAGTGACAGCAATGAGAAAGAAGTAATCGACTGCTCAAAAGAAGGGCTTAGACGGAATTTTAATCTTGTAAGCCATGGGTCAGTGAAGAGAGAAATTAAAACTGAGGCTGGATAAGAAATAAATTTTGAATTGATGGAGAAGGACCAGGCTAAAGAGGGCTGTGAACACCAAGCAGAGTATTTTAAATTTAGTGTAACAGTTTACAGAACCTTTGTGAGTTGTGTTACATTTAGGGTTAATTTATTGCCATTGTTTGGGGATCAGGCAGAGGCAACGTGCCCGAAGAATTGGAGCAGGGAGGGAAAGTGAGAAGGTAAGGCATTGCCTAGGTCCTAGGCCCTAGAAGAATGGATGTGAAGTGAAGAATGAACAGCTGGAATAGCTTTGGTGGCTGAGAAAGAACAAAACAACAAGGAGATTTGGCATAAAAGGTACAACCCTTTCAGAGACAACTGGCATTGTCTAGTGAGCATGTGTTGGCTTTGAGGTGACTTGACCTGGTTGGTGATTTACAGTATCTTCTCCTTCACTAACAGGTCAAAAGGCAAATCCTCTGAAGAGTTTGAGCTGCAAGACCATCAACATGGAACCCACTGATGCCATGGATAAGGTGAGGGCCAGCGCCAGGATGAAGAAGGCATCCCCAGCCTGGCCAACAGAGCTCATCTTTGCAGGCCAGCAGCTGGAAGATGGTGTCACTCTTTAAGACTACAGCCTCCAGAGTCAACCCTGCACCTGCGCCTGTGTCTGAGGAGTGGCTGTATTCTTATGATAAAGTAAGCTAAAGGAAATGTTAGTAAGAAAATAGTAAGAAAGAGAAATAGATTTACAGTATTTATTGAAAAAAATCTGTGTATAAGTGGACTCATGCAGTTCAACCTCATATTCTTCAAGGGTCAATTGTACTTTTTTTTCATTCCACTAATGCAGACAGAGGTGATAATCTAAGAAGGAAGTATCCTGAGGAAGAGACTGGGGATTAAATTGAATGAAGAGAGAATGCAATCCATAGCAAAGAAAGTCAGCTCTGAAAACAAATACAGCAGCTACTTGCTTATTATGTGATCTTGGACAAGTTACTTAATCATCTCAATTTCCACACTAATAAAGTGGGGATAATATAACCAGTGGTGAGGTTATTGTGAAAAATTAAATAACAGCTGACATATTGCTGGTACTCAGGATAAAGACTTTCCTTTTAGTCTAGCAGTGAGTATGGTAGAAAGAGACCAGTTGACTTTAGAAGAAAAAGGTTCAAGCCTCAGATCCGCTGATAATTGGCTGGATGACCCCTGGTACTAATTAAAGCCTCTGAGTCTCAGTTTTCTGATGGGTAAAAAGGGGATAATTACAGTTACTTCAAAAAATAGCCAGGTGGTTTTAATGAGATAATATAAAGTACAATACCATATTATTATATTATTAACATATAGCTTTCATTTCCTAGACTGTAGATTCCTTGGAGACATGATCTGTATTTCATTTGTTTTTATTTTTTAAAATATATTTTTATTGATTTCAGAGAGAAAGGGAGAGGGAGAGAGAGATAGAAACATCAGTGATGCAAGAGAATCATTGATCAGCTGCCTCCTGCATGCCCCACACTGGGGACTGAACCCGCCACTCTGGCATACGCCTGACCAGGAATTGAACCATGACCTGCTGGTTCATAGTTTGATGCTCAATCACGAAGCCACACCAGCTGGGCTCATTTGTCTTTAAGTATCCTCATGCTATCAAGAAATTTAAGATTCTTTATTCTATGAAATAACATAGAGAACTGAGATTCTGTCCATAAAGGGGAGTCAAAGAATCAGCATCTTTTCATCTACAGAACAAAAAGAAGCTGTCACAGGAGGAAGCGGGTGTTGGAAATCCTGATACTCACTCTGGTAGGCAATGACCTCCTGTTGAAGGACAAGAGAAGGCCAGATGCAAGTCTGACATGGCTAATTGGGAGATGTGTGGTCCTTTTGGAGCCTGTTCTTGAGATGTGACAGAGTGCCTGCCAAGACTAATCAAACCCAACTGCTACCCACTTCTGCTGAATCATATGGGCTGCATCACGGCATCTGAAGGAACCTGGGATTTATCTCTCATGATGTGGAAGCCCTAGATAGGAAATAGAAAGTCTGGAAACACAGGTGGTGTTTTCATTTCTCCCTGCATTTGAAGGCGATAACTTTGGAAAGGATGGAGAAAGGAAGATGAAAGTAAATGGTATTAGGGAACACGATTTTCCCTTTCTAGATCAAGGGTTATAATACCTTGTTCCTGGGCCAAATACAGAATGCTGGGTAGGTTGACTTACTGGGCCACAGATTTCCTGACTCAATAAAAAAGAATTAAAATTACATTACATTAAAATTCAAAGAAATGGGATAATAAAGGAAAACATTATGACATAGATGAAAGAACTAATGAAGGAATTTCTAGTAATTCTCAAAGAAAAACAGTAGGGAAACAGGAATTAGATTCACATCCTTAAATATCTGCAGAACAGTGCAACTGGATATGAATAATTAATTATGATAATTAACATTTAAACATGGCTACAAATTTGATTTCATACGAGTCACCTAGATCCAGTGGGATGAAAGATTTGTAACAAGAACTTAGCACTGAGAGGACAAGTAATTACTACAAAAAGGAAGATGCGTTAGATGCATACAACACAAATCCTGAAATGACCAATTAACATAATATCTATATATCTATATATATAAAAGCCTAATTGACCATTACAACTGAACAACTGGAACTATTGGAAGGACTGGTCGACCAGTCACTATGACATGCACTGACCACCAGGGGGCAGATGCTCAATGCAGGAGCTGCCCCCTGCTGGTCAGTGCACTACCACAGCCAACCTCCTACAGCCGGCCAACCTCCCGCAGTCCCTCCCCCTGGCCAGTCCCAATCACCAGCCAGGTCTAGGGACCCCACCTGTGCACAAATTCATGCAGTGGGCCTCTATTGAAGAAATAAATGTAAGTAATTGTATTTAGGCTCAAAAATGAACTGCACAAACATAACTTAAGAGGTCTAGTCTAACAGGTTTTTCAAATGAACTTAGGCTTTTTAGGTTATAGCAAGCACAGATGAGTCTCTGGGTGACAAAGGCAGACCCAGTCACGGGCTAGGTGTTACATCTCATCTCTCCTAAACTCTGCACTGTAAGACTATATCTACAGTATTTTGTTTAACACTGGACACTGTGTGTTAAGAGGGTCTGAGATAAAAGTCTGGAAAAGTATGAGCACTCAGGATGAAGGAAAATCTGGAAACCATGTTATATAAAGAACAGTGACAGGAACTGGGGATATTTATCCCAGGGAACAAGAAGAAAAATAATGCAAATGCTGTGTGATGCTTCTGTCTTCTCTATGTGGAGGGCTATAATAAGACAAGAGAATTACAACTTAACTTACTCTTTATCATCACAGAGAAAAGAACTCTAACCAAGGAGAGTGGATTCCAGAGAACCAGATTTTGATGAATATATGTTAGGCTTTGTAACAGTGTCAGCTGTTCAAAGAATAGATGGTGATATCTTATTCGGAGGGAGACATCCTTGATGTTAGACGTTACTCAGCAGAGGTGAGGGAACCACTTGGCAATGGATGAAAGCTGGATTTTAAAGGCCTCCTTCAACTCTGGTACAGTAGTCTGTGACACTGTGCCTGATAAGGGAAGTGAAGGAAGCAGATAAATCAAAAATAACTCCTAGCTTTTGAGGCTATGGGCTTTGGAGGAGGTGGTATAACAGATAACTAGAGTAGAAGAGCTCTTTGGGAGTGTAGATGGGACTTACCTTAAGGAAGTGGTGAAGCTCAAATGGTATTAAGAACATCAACTGAAGTGGTTTTGAATTCAGTTAACTTTTTTGTTTTGTTTTGTTTTTCTGGACCTGACACTGCTCACTGGTTAAAGAATACGAAATTTCATTTCATCCATTATGAAGGTGAAGAGGAAGGAGAGGGAAAAAGATCTAATATTCACTAAGTTATTCCTAGGCTGTAGATAGATCATCAAATTTAAACTTCTGAACATCTATACAGGGTAGTGTTATTTTATTCCTTTTATAGATGAAGAAACTAAAGTCAGAGAAATCAGTAATTTGTCCAAGATCAAACACTAAATTTATTGTATTCCAAAAGACAATAGCCATAATAAAGGGAATATATGAAACACTATATGAAAATTTAAATGTATCACCATTACCACAGGAGAAATCAAACTGTTCTAATTATGTGCGTACAAGTATAAAGGAGAGATCTTTAGGCATAGCATATATGCATATAAAATGCATTTGGAATGACATGATGGAAATCATTCAGATCATGGATTCTGAGTATGTTTCTTTAGTACTGAAAAGCAGGTTGCATCTAAAACTGTTATCATAATGGAACTATAAAAGATACAGTAAATTTGCATAGCCTATTGCTACATTTTCTATAAAGAAATAACTGAAAATCTAGTTATCATAGCTAAATGGAATAAAAAGACTTTCTGATAATGGAAAACTATTCTCAATTTTACTTCATAAAATGGTAAACATTATTATCCACAATTTATAAGTTTATAAATTAATAAACTGTCATTTATCTGAATAAAGCTCAATAACTACACTGGTTTAAAATGGAGACTTATACCTGTTTATAAAGAAGGCTTTCAAATGCCCCAAGATATAAATTATTAAAGACCTGTGTTGCATTTAATATTATCTATATATTTTATACACACACACACACACACACACACACACACACACACATACATATATACATATATATACACACTGGATAGAGAGCACTTGCCACCTTTGACTAAGAGCCAATGGTTAGAGACTCTAGAGGACAATATTTGATCCTAGATTCCAGTAATATTTTGGGGTCATTTATGTTCACATGCAATGATAACTTAACTTAGTATCAGTCAATCTTAAAGAATATGTGGGTAAATATATTGTTTATACATATGTTACAGCTAATTGATTTAATGTGGTTTTATAGAAAATTCCATTTTAATGGCTAATAACTAAGATTTTACTTATAACTTGAAAAGCAAAGATTTAACATAAAATAACTTGACATTTTCCCTAATAAAACTAAGTCTGTGTGGTCTATGGTTACAAATGTCATTATACAAATATTTCAAATAATAAAATAAAAATAGAGAATGTTATTTTATATGCCACTTGAATACCTTATTGACAAGGACGATAACTTTTCCCAGTTCAGATGCTTTTCTCTTCTTGTCCAAGTGATCCTTGGCAATGTAAACGGCCACCCTGGTTTTCCCACTCCCTGTAGGGAGGCATATAATGATATTCTTTCCCTCCAAAGCAGGCTGGGCAACTTCCATTTGGTACGGCCTGAGGTTCAGTTCTGGTTCAGGGGATGCTCTTTCTGCCCTTTTCTCTTCATCTGAAAGAGGTGAAAAGAAAGAAAAATAAGGGAAATCCTATATAATAAAAGCCTAATATTCTATGTGTCCAGTCGTCCGTCATCCATTCAACCCAGTGGTCGGCAAACGGTGGCTCGTGAGCCACATGCAGCTCTTTGGCCCCTTGAGTGTGGCTCTTCCACAAAATACCACAGCCTGGGCGAATCTATTTTGAAGAAGTGGTGTTAGAAGAAGTTTAAGTTTAAAAAATTTGGCTCTCAAAAGAAATTTCAATTGTTGTACTGTTGATATTTGGCTCTGTTGACTAATGAGTTTGCCGACCACTGCATTCAACCAAATGAAGTGTAATATGCTAATGATATGTTAAAGCAGCTCAACTGCTCACTATGACGTGCACTGACCACTAGGGGGCAGATGCTCTGACCAGTAGGTTAGCTTGCTGCTGGGGTCCGGCTGATCGGGACTGAGCGAGATGGACCAGACATGCCCTGGAGCCCTTCTGCAGTCCCTCTCCAATGGGCCAAACTTCTGCGTCCCTCCCTAGCCCCAACTGTGCGCTGGTGGAGTCCCTCCACCTGGCCTGTGCCCTCTAGCAACCCGGGATCCCTCGGGGGGAGTCAGAGAGCTGTTTTCAGCCTGATCCCACAGGCCAGGCCGAGGGACCCCACCGGTGCAAGAATTCGTGCACCAGGCCTCTAGTAAATAAATAAAGGAATGGGCAACAAAACGACTAAGGCTAAGCAGCCCTCACACTTAACATAAGTCTGTGTTTAAATTGCTTTTCATGTATGGTCCAAACCAATTCATTTTCTATTTTCTGTACCAAATGGGCATCAGCTCTGCTTGTATTTGCAGAACGCAGCTCAAGCCCTCTGTCCTGGGGTGCAGAGGGAGTGAATTAACGGGGTAGAGGACTGGAAGGGGGCAGCATGCGGGAGTCAAGGGCAAAGTACAGAAAGGTGCAATATTGGCAGTTATGGTTCTTAATGCATCACATTTTCCATCTCTTTGTTGGGCCATTATGCCTTACATGTTTCCATTAGGTCCTCCACCTACAAATCAAGAGGACTGGGTAAGTGGGAACCATCAGTCCTCCTTATTCTGTATCCCCCTTACTTTTTATTGCAAAAATATATTATAGCTGAAGCTACTTCCCTTCATTTGAAAAACTCTGACAACCAAATACCCAAAAGCCTGCACATTGATCTATCCACTTATTTATCTCAAATATCTAAAAATGGCAGCCTGGCTGGTGTGGCTCAGTGGCTGAGTGTTAACCTATGAACCAGGAGGTCACAGTTCAATTCCCGGTCAGGGCACATGCCCAGGTTGCGGGCTCAATGTGGGGCATGCAGGAGACAGCAGATCACTGATTCTTTCTCATCATTGATGTTTCTATATCCCTCTCCCTTTCCCTTATTTTCTGAAATCAATAAAATATATATTTTAAAAATATGTACATAAATAAATAAAATTAAATTAAAATGGCAAAAAAATCAAATTTTTGGCATTTGAACCAACCAGATTAAACAGAATCAATATTTACGCAGAAAGGGAAAAACTCCTCCCATACTAGCCTTTAATTTATAGATTTTCATTGAATGACAAAAAAATTTTGTTAGTTTAAACTGCACTGTAACTACTTTTGCTATTTAGTTTTGAATTGTGATCTTCATTGCTTCTTTATTGTGTATGTCTCTATATATTCCTATTCTGAAACTCAAAGCACAATAGATTTAAAAAAATTCTAATTAACATTTCTAAATTTAAAATACTGATAAAGTACTAACGCACATGGATTTTATAAACATTTGGATAAAATTATTATAGCATATCTTGGTTTAAACATGTTATGTTTAGAAGTGACCATATTTATCCATATTGGCCAGGGGGAAAAAGATCTAAAAATGTATAACTTATCAGGTGGAATGCAGGAAAGTAAATATTATATCAATTTAAAAGCCTAACTTATGCTTTATGTAAACATAAGAAAAAAACGACATGACAGCAATTATCAGTATTTCATGACACATGAAGTAAGTGTTCTTTCTCTTATCGATGATCGCAATAAAACTAAGCTAACATAATCCCATTAACTTCAAAAAGGTTGCTGATGGTTCCATTTCGGCAAAGGGATGATTCCACTTAACTGCGTTTTAACTTGTTGTGATAGTACCATCTGAACAGGTAGGAAAATTCACACCAAACAACACTTAGTAAGAGTCATCTACTAACCTGGCAGGAAATTTGCCTTCTGTATGGATGATTAAACACAGGTGTAATATATTTAAGATATCATTGGATCAGCTGCTGATTCATCTAATATGATTTTCAGAAAAAATCTTTCAAAATCATCAACATTTAAAAATATTCATTTACAAGTTTTCTTCCCATCCAACTTTTGAACTCTACATCAATTATAGTATTTCATCTTCTATTATATTTATGAAAGACTCAAATTTATTTAAGGATATCATTACTTCTCCTAAATGGCTTTTATATATTATCAAAATACTAATATTTCATCTATATTACAAGCATTTATCACATAACTTTTCTAAAAGAGCCACAATATTCGCAAAGGAAGATGTATTTTAAATTATGTTTAACACTACCATCCAGAAATTTACTTTTGCTAAATTGCTTTTTGATCTAGAAAGTTTGTTAAGTGATATTAGCAAATTCCCTGTTTTTAATTTCACTCTAGGTACACTTTTGCATAAATTTGAAAAATAATAATAAAATTGTGCTTTCCTCATAATAGCTGCATGTACTTTTTAAAATCATTATTTCTCCCTTTTGTTTTTCATGCTATTATTAGTAAAATCTTGGGTAACAAAAATTTAAAAGAAAAAGTTAAAAAAATTTCCAGAGTCTCTATCTGAGGAATCTAAAACTAAATCAAGTGCATAGAACATCAATATCTCTTATGCATATTAATATTGTACTAATAAATTTAAGAAAACTTAGACAACAGAAAGGGCTGGCATGTTCAAACTTAAGTCTAGAATCAAAGTATGACATTTCACTGCTATTTAACTAGTCATGTACCATTAATTCATTCTGCAGTAATTATTTACTGGGTGCCTATTCTACTCATGCGCTCTCAAGAATACAGTCCTTGTCCTCAAGGAATTCAGTGTCTAGGGCACTATACTGCTGCCACAAAAAAAAATATCTGGGTATTAGATAGCTAGTTTAATTATGTTCCACATTTTTTTAGTCAAGTCTAAGAAACTTGATGGGTGTCCTCAAGTTTAACAGACAAGTACAGAGTGAATATGGAAAAAATTAGAGTTGGATTCACTGTGAGAATAGCATCCAAAGAAAAAGGGCTGGGTGAGTGCTAAATATTCAACCTGATTCTTGCCTTATCACATCCTCCGACATAGGGATAGAAGAATTTCTCCACATGAGCAATAAAAAGAGAATTTTCTCTTTTCTGTCACCAGAAGGAGAGAACTGGACTCGTGTCAATGAGCCAGAAGCCAATTTCCTTTATAAAAAAATGTTTGGGTTTTGTTTGTTTGTTGTTGGTTTCTTTTTGGCTCTCTTTGAAAAGAAAAATCCATTAAACGCAATAATAAAAATGGTATTTAAAATATGCACAGGTTTTGAATTACTTTGCACCCTTTCTCTACAACAAATACTGATTAAGGACCTTAAAATTATACTATTCATATAAATGGTCAAAAAATGAAACAAAATAGGGCTTAAATAATAACATTCTATTGGAACTACACCATGTGGCAAATTTCATTCTCACATAGATTTTGACAGCTGAGTTATTCTTGGAGAGAAAAGGTCTGTCACTGCATGTGTTTGAAATTGAAAAAGTACTCCTTTACCTATAGTATATCACCACAAAAACATGCCATTCCAGCTGGACAAATATTAATAGGTATTACCTTGAAATAGTAAGGAAACACTTTTTACATATCAGGCCAATGTGTATTTCAAAAAAAATTTGCTACTTTGTGTGAAGCAGCACATCTCTCCGAAAATGAGAAACAGAAAAACAAAATGCCTCCCATAGTATAATTAGTATATTAAAACTTAAAAAGCACCACTAATTATCTTTTGCCATGGCGTAATACTTCACAAAGAAATATGTTATGATGTTGGGTCATGTCCATGATCCTTATGGCCCATTATGTAACCTTGGAAAATGGACAAAGAACAAGTGGAAGAACATCCCTTTGATGTCAGCCTCAAAGGTGAAAATAGAATCCCAAACATTGTAATTAATGCTTTTCAGTGGTTCCATATGTGTTTAACAATTAGCAATTCATCCAAACCTTTTTTAAAAATTGATTTCTATTCCATCCTATATCATGTACATAAGGGAAAAGATTGCCATAATTTCATAATTCTATTACCCATTATGCAAAGCAATTCTTTGTCCTAAGCACTGACCCCATCTAAAACGTCAATGGATAGCCTTTGAAAATGTGTTTGTCTTCACATGTATTTGCCTTTGAAAATGTATTTGCTTTTTAAAAGTGGGTTGCATTTAGATTTATCACGTCTTTCATGCCACACTGAGCACTGAAAATCAGTAAACAGTTACATTTGCTAACAGCTCAAACTAGACAAAATGCCCTGCACAGAGAGGATGGCCATGAAATGTTTATTGAATGAATGAATGCTCTTGAAAAGCCCTTACATAGACAAACAAAAATTAGGACTAGTTCCAGAAGTTTAAAACTACCCACAAAATGATACATATTATCTAGATTATACTTTGAGTTCAAGAATCAATAGCATTTAATTATAAAATCATAATTAAACAATTGGATAATAGGCATATAAAAAACTAAATATAATCCACAGAAATAAGCACATGGCAAGAACTTCATAAACACTGACTGAATTGAACAGAAAGTGAATTAACCCTTTTTAGTTAAAGTTAATGTTATGACTGACATTTGATGAATTGGGTTTCCTCAAACCAACTAGTTTGTGACAAGGGATTCAGAAGTCTTATTGAGAGAAGTGATTCACTTCAATTTGGAAAGCTTTTAGGGCAGCTGAACATCCTTATGTAAATTATTTTGACCCTTTAGACCTATTGTGGATCTAAATTTCTATAATTCTTCTGAGAACGCAGGACAATCTGAAGTACACAGTATTTTCTAAGTGTTTACTACAACTCAAACACAAAACAAATAAAGATTAAAGTAATTTGTTTCTTAATTTGCCAATTCTCTACGGCTTCTTAGCTGGCCACATTGCAAAGCATTTTTAGGAATTTGTTAGTTTTAATGATGATATGTTGTAAACATATAGACAAATATAGAAAGGTGGGTAACAGACATCTAGGGCCCATCACCCATTTTGAAAAGATGTTACCATTAGCTCAGTAATAATAATGGAAACACACATTCAAAGAACAGAGATTTGAAATTGATCAGATGGACAAAAGTTAGGAAATCTGACAACAGAAAGTGTTGCTCACATGTGCTGAGACACTTATTTATTGCTGGGGGGACATTCAACTAACATGGAGAGCAAAATGAGATTTTTACTATCACAAAATGAGATAGTAAAAATCTCATTTAGTGACAAGAACATTTGCAAACTCTGCTCCTATGCAAGAGATATTCACACAAATTGGAACTCTTTAACTGCATCTGTAATTTCTAGTTCTTCATTTAAAGGAGAACTCTTAAAGTTTTTATTTAAAATGTATTTTAATTAAAAAAAATTAGGGTTTGGGAATAAATGTACCAAATTGCATACAGAATTTAAAACAGTCAAATTAATTGAAACAGATTTCATAAATAAACTAGATAACATGATTCTATGGAAAGTGGCATATGCCAGACCAAAAAGCTATGTACTAGATCAAAATTAGAGAGCTTGATTCTAAGACTTTTGTAAGTTGTTCTTTTAAAGGATGTGAATGGCGAAGTTCCAAAACTCCTTCAACTGTAGAAAAGAATTGCTTTAATTGCATAAATACATTAGGGAGGGTATGAACAGCCCCCATGCTTTCCACTATATGGTGTCTTATTTCACACTCGTTAAGGTTTACCCAACAGTGAGGCAGTACCTGAATCACTTCCCATGGTGCCTGAATCACTGCCCATGTTGCTGTTATGTCCAAGACTTTCATCTAAGCAGTTGACACTTCCTTCTGCCAAACTTGTGTCTGATTCTGCAAAGGAAAACATTTTAAAATATTTTAAAAATATTTCTGAGAATAAACATATTTTAACTACACACCTCTACAGCACACAGTACATACAGTTCAGTGCAAGTAAGGAAGGCACACCCAGATAATTATGCACAAAAGGTAAGAGTTTCTGGCAAGCTACATTTAAACACTCCACTGTGGATGAGAAGCTGCGGGTAGTGAATCGAGCACATATATCTACTTAAAGTAGCATACATCCAATATGAGAGCTAATGCAAATTGCTAAAGATTTATGATTTTTGTCAGCCCCCCTTTATGTAAATTTTGTCCAAGAAAAGATCTAGGCTTGACAATGTCATTTAAACAAAAATATATTATATAGAAACCATTGAGTTATTTTCACATAAATTGGTAGGTAATGAATAAAGTAAAGAAATTAATAAAGAACGTGGATTTACTCGTTAGTTATGAAAACAGCAGTTCAGTAACAAACATAACTGTAAGATATTAAAAACAATTGGCTCGGGAAGAATATCATTAAAGCCTGGCACTGCAGTTGTACTGGAGCTTATGTGAGGTTGCAAATAAATTTTTTTTTTTACTGTAATTAAACTATGCTTCTGTCAATGGGTTGCAGTTGATGTGAGTGGCAAGGGCACACCATTCATGTGTTAACCCCAGTGTTCTGTTTTCAGTACTCAGTATCAATTCTATTTGGAAATCTTTCCAAGGGAAGACTTCCCTCCTTGCAGTTTATTTCCAAGGATGTTTGCAGTCCAGTCCTCAAGGATCAGAACTATTGCTAAACTGGTAACAATACATGAACGATGGTTGCAAATGTCGGCTTTGGAATCCGAAGGGTCTGTGACATTTGCTGTTGCAGTTCTCTGCGCCTGACTGCCTCTATTTAAAATGAGGCTCGTACAATTTCCCTCATCAGGCTGGACAGTCATTCACTAATGTAGGTACAGTCAGCTCTGAGCACTTTAGCTTAATTCTGATGGTTAGAAAATGAAATAAAATTCAAGCATCTGTCGTACTACTAGGGCAAGAGTTTCATTTAATAATGTTCTTATAATTAATAACATTTCATACTACTTATAATTGTTAGATAACTATTATTTCACGCTAAAGCTGCAAAATGCACTAAATACATTACTGTATATTAATGTAGTCTTTATCCATTGAAAGTAGTCTGGGTGTCACACATTTGGGCTGGAAATAGAAATGGGTGAAAAACACACACATGGTATGTTATCGACAAAACTTCTCTGGAAGGAGACAATATACAACTCTCTAAAACCACAGGTACCTTCTCTTACTTTAGCCATTTATATTTTTAAAGTCAAGTGTCTTCAATTATATTTACACACTGTAAGTGACTCTTTTTAGCTATATAGTTTGACAAATGTATACAATTTGTCACCACCATCACAGTCAAGATTTTTCCATCATCTATGAAGACCCCTCACCCCCTTTGTAGTCAGCTCCCTCCTGCTGTCCCCTGGCGGTCACCAACTTGGTTTCTGTCCCTATACTTTTGTCTTTCCAAAATATCATATAAATAGATTTATGGAATGTGTAGCCTTTATGTTGGCTTTAACTTAGCGAGGGCAGTTTGAGACGCATCCATGTTGTTCTTTCTACCAGTAATGTGTGCCTTTGTATTGCCGACTAGTGTCCCAGTGAGCATTTGTGACATCTATGACCTCCCCCTTGCGACCTGGGTAAGCCTATTCAGCTTAGGAAAGAATGGAATTACAGCCAATGCCAATCAGAGGTATCGCTCTTCCAAGTTAAGAGAATGCTATTAAGAAATTTGTAGAAAAATTCTCAATGGACACACATACTGTTTAAGTACATTAGCACAACATAAATATACTAATGTGAAAATACTGTGCTTATCAGTTGTTGTAGATTAGCTCTAAAACTCGGATTTGAGGAATCCCTTATGATCACACGGGGAAACCTGTACATCTCACTGAGAGATTTAAATATGGCACTTTGCAATTCCCAGAGGAATGCCTTGTTAGGAGCTCGGAAGCGAGTGCGGGATAGAGCTGTCAAGGAGAACAGTGTTTTGGGCAGATGTACTGATGAAAAGAGAATGTGATTTGTAAGAAAAAGGCAAGGTGTAAAATGAGATGGGGAAAATACCATTGCAAGGATAACTCCCAATCTTAGATATATAGACCAAGATAGTAGAGACAAAAAAATTAATTTTGACATGTTTTTCATATGCTGTATTAAATGTGGTACTGAGACCTGAAAACAATACCAAAAATATAGATAAATACTAATAAATATTATCTAACACTGTAAAGTCTCCAACTAAGTGTAATCCAAATGGAAATTACATCTGATTTCTATTTTGTTTTCTAATCACTAACCATAAACTTAAACCTGCTCCATGTAACTATATAGTCAAGATTTCCCCCCCCCCAAGCTTTGTTCTAACATGCATACCATTGGGGGAACCTATTTAATGCAAAGCATGCAAATAATTAGTGAATATTAAAGACAGCTTCTACCAAAAATAGGGTATGATTAATTAAGTTTGTGATTTGGATTATTTTCATCTAATCAATAAATCTGCAACGTGTCACTGAGCTTTGTACTTTCACAGATGTAATATAAATTACATTTTAAACTCTCAGCATCCTATGTGGTACATACCCATTATCACCTCCATTTTATAGGTGAGAAACCACAGCTCAGAGAGGGCCAATCATTGATTCAGACCACACAGCTGGAATGGGGCAGAGCTGGAAGCCCCATTATCTGATTCTATGTCCAGTATCCCAGTGCCTTTACCCAACACCAGGCACGGCTGATAATCTGTGCGGCGCTTTGTACACAAGCAGACAATCCTGTAGCCATACTTCTAATGGAAATAAAGTTGTTTTTTTAAGCATCTAGACATTTTCACTGTAATGTCAAATTTTCTATCAGTCTTAAAACAGCTTGTCTTTGCAAGAAAAGTTAAGATTGTTTTATTTTGCTAATATTTCTGATTTCATCCATAGACTTTTGTTTACATTGAAATATCCACACTTACGTTGAAACTATTTTATGCACACAAATAAAAGAAGAATATTTGCATCCAGTTGACAAATATAATTGCAATAATTCTGCTAGAGAAAATTATGAAAGTGAATATCAGAGGTCTATTTGCTTGTCATTTTAAGGATATATGTTTCCAGTTTCTCAAGTACAAAAATAAGTCTATTTCCTAGACTGCAAATGCTTATGCATTTGACATATTTTTATTTCATAGAAATATAAGTACTCTAGGAAATAACTTTAATAATAGAAGTAAGTATATTGTATCTCCTATAACATTGAGAATATCTTCCTCGGAGAGTTTCTTCCTGTATTCATTTTTTAAAAGTTGTATTATACACATACACACACAAACACACACACACACTCACACCAAAAAGCCAGATCGAGAAAGTGCTTAAGTGATACCAAAATTAAAACAACCTATTGAGTTTATAAGCCAAGAATTCCTGCAATGGACTATATAGGAATATCTTGTTTCACTCTGTACTTTTCACAGTATGTCAATCTGAACTGATGTCCTAAGGGATGAAGTCATGTGTCTATGCTTTTAAAATAGATCAGAGAAAATCAAGAGACTGAGGGTTGCCATGAAAAGAGTACATGCTATGGAGTCAGACAGACCGGTCTCTACTCTCAGCCACTGCTAACAAGTGATTTAACCTTTTAAAAATCTGTTACAAATAGTAGTTTCTACTTTCTCATTTATTGTGAGAATTTATCAAGAAATAAATCATGAAGAGAAACATCTGAAATTTTTGTGAAGTTGCAGCTTAAAGAGGCTTTGAATATTGGAGCTTTATTAATAATACATTTAGTTAACTTTTATATAGGTCTTATTTCCTCTAGGAAAAATACCAAAGCTAGTTATGAAACAGCTAAGAAAATGCTGGTTATTTCTGTTAAAGAAAGCAGTTATTCACATCAAACTGTATGGAAATGAAGAAAAGTGTTACTCATTCAGTTAAAAGGCAGGATGTTTGTAGGAAATATTAATTTTGTAAACAACACAAAAAGGAATAGCTTTGCTTATGGCGATAGTGTCTACCACCAGTCCATAAGCCCTAAGCAAAATGGCTTCTTTGCAAGCAGAACTTGAACATTTTTACTACTAATAAGGCAGAAATATTAACTGGAATCTGATAAACTTCGTAGTTAACATCCTCTGGACCTTAAAACATTTAAAACCCTTTTAGAAACCAAATTATTTTGAAAGTTAAAAAAAAAATTCTATTGAAAAGCTCTTGATTGAAGGCCTTTCTAGATCTATTTCCATGTAAAGTCTGCCCTCTGCTGGAAAATGCTATTATAACAATTTGTTGATAAGGAACTGTGTTTTCAACCGAAGTCTCATTCGGTAAGATACAAGTTATTTCTCACTTCTACTCACTCCTACAGGTGGTGCCCCTCCTATTTTAGCCTCGGTGCACCTCTCAGTCCACAGACTATTTCTTTCTCTCCTACCGCCGGCCCCGGTCGTCCTGCATTCTCCTTGTTGGGACGTGGTTTTGCATCACAGCAGGAAGCGGTGCAAGGGGCCGTGTGCCCACCGAAGAAGAAGGTCACTAACAGACCCCGTTCTCTTGAGAGGCAGTGCTGCCAGGGTCTGCAAATAGTCTAGTTCCACTTGTCACGGTCACTTTGTATTTATCCTGGTTCTGACCTCCTGATGCATGTGAGCTTCAGGTCCTTAGCCATTCCTCCCTCCCTCCAGTTGCCTAACCCGGCAGCCTAGCCTGTCCAAGATCACCCCTAAGAATCCCCACATGTGCACACAGGGGCACTCACACAGAGCTAGCATGGACTTCTGGAGTGTGCTTAACTTTTTCGCTACTAGTAATACATATTTCCTTCTCTTTTGACATAATCTTTTTTGAGAGGAAATAGATGACTTTTATTTTCAGCTAGCTCCATGTATATGGATGTGTGCGTGAGTGCGCGCGCCCGCGAGCGCACACACACACACATACACACGCTCACATTTTGATCTGTCAGATTTTGCTCTCCATGCCAGGGAACATGTGTTCCCACAGAATGGAGAGAAGCCACCTCCACCCACCTTGCATATTCTCTCCTGGATCCAAGCTTCTAGGAAATGAGTTTCCCAAAGAGAAAGAGAGAGAAAAACACACATACAAAAAAACTCTCCTAGAACCTTGGCCCACATGGCTATCCGAGGAGCTCCTTGCTCCCGCTTATAGAATTATAAAATTTATACGCTGAAATGTTCTAGTCAGAATTAAATTTGAGTTGTGTGTAAGGACATTGGCGTACATTGGATTTTTATGCCTTTAGCCTTTAGAGTTGGGTTTCAGATAGAAAGGTAGTGATTAAAGTTCGTGGTTGTGAGGATAACATACCCACTAGATCAACCCATTCATTCACTGCCAGGCAGTATCACAGGCAAAAGGTCCTAGAGCAGAGTCAGTTATGAGTGGAGTCAGATGACCACATGGAAAGCAAGTCGTGGCAATAGCAAGGTTTAGGGGTTGTGGGAACCCCTTTCACGTCCCGCGTGGTTCAGGGTCCCAGTTCAGGGTTCGGGTTCTGGAAAAGGCCGCACACAAATGAAGAGAGACTAGGAAAGTATTAATTTGGGAATACTGGGGGCCAGGCGGGAGCCAACTTCTAGTGGGAAGACTGCCACCCGCTCTGGCCTTGCTATCCCTTTTATTGAGAGTATGGGATGCACCCACAACCTTTAGGCAGGAAATTCCAATAACAGAAATTTACATGAGACAAACAGAAGTGGAGGCTGCTTCAGCTAACAATGTTTCAACTAAGCAGTAAGTGATTAGCTCCGACCTTTCAGAGCAATTAAGGTTGGCCTTCTGGATTTCCTTTCCACATCTCTCTATTAGTGGGACAAAGATTGGTTTCCGGCAAAGGGGTGGCAAGGTAGGAGATGAATTGCAAAGTTCTTTAGCTGATAGGCACCCTTCAAGAGAAGCTGTGCAAGTTAGGCAGACATAAACAGACTCATGAGGAAAGCATGTGGAGAGATACAGTGATGGGTGTCCTGGTAAATGTTCAGAATTCAGGCTCTTATTTTAGGAGGGGGGAAGCCACAATTTAAAGGTGTTAGCCAATGCCCCGTGTAAATATTCCCACCAAGGCTCGTTTCCAGCTATGGTGTGATGTCACTGGGTGGACGTCACTGGGTGGACTTAGGGAGTCATGTGCTTGTTTGGCTCCTGCAAGCCGGTATCAGCCACTTCCAGTACCCCAAAGGGTACGTTCCTCTAATCATGGGCTTTCCTACAAACATCATCTGAGATAATCCCATATCCTTTATGCTAGTACTTGATCATTGTTCAAGTGATGAATGACAATCTTTTTAAAAATTGATTTTTTAGAGAGAGGAAGTGGGTGGGGGGAGAGAAACATCAATGTTCGTTCAAGCCCTACAGGAAATTGAACACGCAACCCGCGTCTGTACTCTGACTGGGAATGGGGCCGGAGACTATTTGGTGCACTTGTGAGGATGCTCCAACCAACCGAGTCGCACCGGCCAGAGCGTGAATGGTAAACTTTTCACAGAGTGTGGTTTTTGTTAAAGCTGTGGTACACTTACATAGCGGAATACTCCTCAGCCATAAAAAAGAAGGAAATCTCACTCAACAGCATGCATGGACCTGGAGAGCATTATGCTAAGTAAAATAAGCCAGGCAGAAAAAGACAAATACCATATCATTTCACTCACATGTGGACTCTAATGAGCAAAATAAACTAACAAACCAAATAGAAATAGTCTCATAGATATAGAACAGACTGACAGCTGTCAGAGGGGAGGGGGTTGTAAGGCGGGGTGAAAAAGGTGAAGGGATTAAGAAAAAAAAAAAGAGACACAGGCAACAGTATGGTGATTACCAGAGGGGAAAAGGGTGGGGGGAGGAAAAGGAGGGATGGGGGGATAAATGGTGATGGATGAAGACTTGACATGATGAACACACAATACCATATACAGATGATGTATTATAGAATTTGTATTAACCAATGTCACCCCCAATAAATTCAGTAACAAAGAGAAATAAAAGCGTCTTCTTTTGCCTTAGAAAAGCATTTGTAAAAATCATAGAGAAACCCCTGAATTCTCAGTGATCTTCGAAATCTTCTCTGCCACCACCCTCCTCCCTAAACCCTCCCCCCAACCAAACTGTCCCCCCCCCGCACACATTTTGTTATAGAATTTTTCTGTGTTTATTACAGCTGGAGAATGATGCTCATTGTATATAATAAATATATTATATAACTGTATTAATTCATTTACTCCCTGCCCCACACAGGCATAGCCTCCCTCGTTATCCACATCTCTCACACGGACCACATTTTGCACTCCGCTATACCTGCATTTTTGTTCATGTTATTTGTGCAACCTAAAATGCTGCTTGCCACTTCTGGGCACAAACCCAGCATAGGACCTTCAAGGCTCAACCGAAATGTCTCATATTCCTCCTCTGGTAAGCTTTCTTTGTCTTCCTTTTTTCCGCAAGTCCTCTCTCCTCATCCTTTAATACTTTCTATTTGGCTATAGGTAGATTGCTTGTCTCTTTGGGACCGTGTAACTTGTTTTCTTAAACTGGATTATAAACACTTTGAGGGTGAAACCAACACCTCAGTGCTTGGTTCCTGCCCAGCTAACTCCTTTATTTCCACTGCTCTAGTTCCTAGTCCTCATTCACACACCAAAAATAGAGACGGTAAGGTCCAATAACCAAATTAATATTAGAAGCATCATCTTTGTTAAAATTTGCTAACCCCCCCCGAAATAAACAAAAAATACATATTAGGTTTGTAGCCATAAAAAGAATGTCATGAAAATAAATTTAGCATGTATTAGCTGAACACCAGGGAGATTTCTTTTCATCAAAATATCTTTGTCCTCATTTCTGAGATATGAATGGTAAACCTCCTAGAGCTATTATGCAATTGTAAGTCATATAACAGACCTAGATGGCTCATGGCAGACTTTAAATAAAATAAAACCTATACTATTCTTTAAAAAAAAACAAACACCAGTATCAACATCAGCATCTCTCTCTCAGCTCAAATTCTTATCTGCCTTTTGGATTGCCTCAATAGTATAATAATTAATGTAACTAAAATTAGAAAAATATAGGAGTAAAGGAGAGCTATCTTAATTCAAACCAAAGCTGCAATAAGATAGGCAATTTGACACAATATTACTGCATCTTTTTCTTTCCCACTAAGATCCCAACTGCTATATGGTATTTATTTGTAGAGATTCTAAGAATTTCTAAATTTCTAGAGGTTAGTGCTATAGAACATTATTCTTGTCCTCAAGTGCAAGGATAAATTTTGTGGCATTTTAACAGAAAATAGTTTAGACCAAATCTAAGATTGGACTTTGGTCTATAAAAAGGCAAAACAAAACAATAACAACAAAAGTGCTAGAACAGATTGGCCAGGGAGAAGGAGGCTGTTTTATAAAGGTCAATTTTTAAACCCCTCCTACAGAACATGATCTATGCAAAATATATCCACAATATATTCCAAAGCATAATGTCACCGGATAAACCTAAGGAGCGGAACATATGGGGGAATATGAAAAAGAAGGTATTAAAGTCTGAAAACAAGCAGGTTGGTAAGCTCATTAGCTGGGGTGGAATTTTAAAATCTTCACGTGAACGAGTATGTAAATCAAAATATACACATGCATTCATAGTCATGCGCACCGTATATTCACACACGGCACCGTTACATTATACTGTTACATTATATTAGAACAGTGAAATTCCAGTCTCGTTATAAATGTAAAAGCGCCCTCTGCTGGCCCATCTGGGGTATTTGCATTTTCTAGTTTGACAACAGGAAGATTCAACATAGGATGATAGTTTCTGTGAAACTCTGCATTACAGTAAGCTTATTCCAAATACAATACTTTTTCTAGTTGTGAATCTCATTTACTTCACTTTTATTATAGACCATTAATTTCTAAAATAGTATAATAAAAACATCGATGCAAAGTAACTACTCACTTGCAACCAAGCAACAGTAGCAGACAATTAAAACTGATTGTACGATTGATTTGATTGTACCCTTAGAGAATTTTAAAAATCCAGGTAAGTATGTGCTTGATCTAAAGAAAATAGTTTTAATAGAAAAAAAGGAATGTAGGCTTTATGCCCCTCTGATGTTTTCTAGGGAAGTGTGGTTTAGAGAAATATCAAAGTTTTCCAATATTTTCTTATTATAAGATAACCAGTGACTTCAGAAAGCAGATCTACAACACCCAGCATTAAAATCCTACTAATAGTCTAAGAACTATCCAAATACTCTTTAGAAATTATTGTGCTAACTTGGAAAAAGGAAGAACTTTTATTGACCACCTTTTTAATGGGCAACAGTTGGAAAAAGGAAGGAAGAACTGCCAGCCCCCAGTGCGGAGACCTGATGAATTCGCCCTCCAGATCTACCCTGGGGAATTCTGATATACTGCTCCTAGGATGAAGGGGAGATGTGATTAAAATTGATTTTGGGACAGGCCACCGTTATTAATGGCAATCTGTCTCACCCATCAGATGTATTAAGGAGTAAAAGGAGCCAGAAAAATAATATATGAAGAATCTTTGCATTAAAATTATATAAATTAACATTTGTATGCACTATACAAATATTTTAGAAACTGGTTCAGAAATAAAATTACAGAAGTCTTCATTTGAACTTGGAAATAATTCAAGTCAATTTTTTTCTTTCTGCATATGAAAATTCATATGTACAGATTATGTGCACCTTAAGTAAAAAGTTTCTTTCAATGCCATTTTGGTAACTGTATTTGAAACCTTAACACAATATATTAGGATTAAAAATAAAAATTACACATCATCAGTATCAATAAGATACACAATACACAATTATGCAAATGCATATTAGAGACTACAGAACGCTTTCATATACTTTTTTATTGTTAATTCTCTCAAAGAATGCCAATGTAGGCAAAAATCCTTTCATAGTAAATTTTGCAACATAAAATTCAATCAACAGAACTCCAATAACATCTTTGGGTTACTGGTATTTTACAAGTAATTTATATCAGTACTTTTAGTTCTGTAGAGCAACAAGAAAATGAACAGACACTTGGATTAATCCACAGCAGCAGTGTCTATGCCCTAAAGCAAAGGCACTCTATTTTCATAGATAAGGGATTGTACAAATCTCCCAAATCTACATCACAAAGATCTTCTAGACTAGAAGATTGTTAAAGTCTATGTATTGGATGGAACCCTCAGATTTCTGTATATCTTACTGTACTCTTACATGTTCTCAGGCATATATATATATATATATTTTTTTTTAAATATATTTTAATTGATTTTAGATAAGGAGAGGGAGAGAGAGAGAGAAACATCAATGATGAGAGAATCACTGATCAGCTGCCTCCTGCACACCCCACACTGGGGATCAAGCCTGCAACCTGACCGGGAATGAAACTGTGACCTCCTGGTTCATAGGTCGACACTCAACCACTGAGCCATGCCTGCTGGATGACTATTATATATTTTAATTGTCTGTACTTTTCTTTCACAGCACTTACTATAGTATTATTGCATAGCAATTACTATGCAGCTAATATAGTAACTAATGTTTGCCCGACACACCCATCAGTTGAAAGCATCACAGGGCAGAACCAATTTCTATTATTCCCCCACTGGATTTACATTCCTGAGACATGATCAATATTTGTTAATGAAACAAGTGAAGGGAAAAGAGGAAGGGAGGAAACCTGAGAAGAAAAGAAAACCCATTCTGTTCCCTATGGCCATTATGAAGATCCAATTTTTTTCCCACAAGATGTACCTTTAAATTCTAAGAAAATAGAAATTTTAAAAAGTTTTGCTTTTAACTTTGTCCATTTAGAGACTCAGAACCCTCCATACTTAAGGCACACTCTGATGAGATGCACTAGGCAACCTTTGAGGAAAAACCCTCCTTTGAGATGCAGGATCATTTCCAAGTCTCTATGCTGGCTTCAATTCTTTCCAGTGTGAATTTAAAAAAATAGCCACCGAGATGTCAGGTAGCCTACCAAGGAAATGTAATGAAAGGTGAAAACCCTAAAGTCAGAAAGTGGGTATTGTCATTCCTACAGAATCAAGATTTCTGAAGGAAAGCACAACTGCTCAAATGAAAAAGGAAAAATCTTCTAGAGTGCAGGTTTAAAAGCTTTGCTCCTTTACGCATTAAATCTCGTCATTTAACGGGTGGTCCGGGACCAGCCGAGCAGCACTGGCTGGGAGCCAGTGAGAAAGGCAGAATCTCAGGTCCCACACAGGACCTACTGAATCAGATTCTGCATTTCAACAAGATCCCCTTCTCCAGTTGACTCATGTGGACATTCAAACTTCAGGTGCCTTGCATGAAAAAGCAAGCACCATGTACAAGCCTAAACAGCAGACAAACTAGAAAAAAAATTGGTATTATTCATGACAAAGGATAGCTATAAATAGTTCATATAAACCAGCAAGAAGACTATAAAGAACCTCTTAGAAAAACAGGTAGGTGATTAACAAAAACAATAACAAAAAAGAATGAACTTCTAAACATGTTTTCCATTAGGAATTAAAAAATTCAAATTGAAATAATAAAATATTTGAAAATATTACCCACTCTTGTAGAAGAGATTTCAGGGCAATAGGTACTCTCTATATTGTTGGAGGACATGTAAATTGATACTAGTTCCTGGTGTAAAATTTGACATTATTAAATGTCTTAAAATTGTAGAAATCATTTGATCCAGAAATTTCAATTATGTCATATGTTTATAAGAATCAAATTGAGACATAAATACAGTTATTGTAGCATTATTCACAATGTAGAAATTTGGAAGCACCTTAAAAGTTCAATAATTAATAATCTATATTAAAGCATTCAGTGGATGCAATTATTATTCTGTTTTTATAAGTCGTTCTGTAGAAGAACATCGAATGAACACAGGAGAAATGTCCTATATATAAACAGCCAGGTGTGTAAACCGTCCAGAAGGCTACACATCCAATTGTTAAGAGTGATCTATACCGAAGGAGTATGGGCCACTTTCTTTGTATGTTTCTGTTTTCAAGTTCGCTGCAATGCAGCCATATTACTTTTCTGAGTCAAAAATAGTAAACTTTACTAGTGGTACACTGGAGTTAGCTTAATACCAGCTCACCATAGCCAACTGTTAAATTTTGAGAAATTTTGTGAGCCAGCTGTTAAGCACAGCACTTTAAAAAATTAAATTACATAAACTTACAATTAAATAAATAACATTAAAACCAAGGCAATAAATACTTAAAACCCACTATTTCCTGATCATTTTACTGTGTTATCTAAGCCTATTGCATCTGTATGGTGGAAGTGTTACCTAATGGTGTGCTGCTGCACATCTCTCCCCAACTTTGTACTCAGTGACATTATGATGGAGGCTTAAAATCAGCCTTATTGAGAGCATTTACACCAGGGACATTGGTATACACTACCAATCAAGGCTTTTCTTCCTTTTCCCCAGAGAGCTACTTGTTAAAAATTTATCAGCACACCACAGACTTTACATATTTCTTGAGAAAATAGAACGTGGCCCTTTTGAGGAGGTAGGGGAGGAGAGAAGAATCCTATCGTGAGAAAATTAGGGAGAGGAACAAAATTAAATTGGTTTGATCCTTCCAGGGTTGTTTCAAATGAAAAGGTGCCCATGAATGCTCTCCCTCCCTGAGAGCATACCCACACCTTTCTTCCCTCAGAGGCCAGCATCTTTTCTTTTCTCTCTTACACCCAGGAGACTTGCAACCAGGGGAGCAGAGGGCAGCGGCTGCTCATCCCACACTAACCCCCTGAACCTGTCTGCAAGGCCTCCTTTTCTCTGCGTTTTCGGTGAGCCAAAGCAGCCCAGCCTAGACTCTCTCCTGTTGCTTCTTCTACCCTAAACCACTGTCCCCAGCTTTAATAAACATACTCTCAAAATAAAAATAAAAAGGTGATCGATCAGATGCTCAAACCTCAGAGGGAAGTGGGAGATCAACCAAATGACTTGTATGCTTGCATATAAGCATACGCGATGGACACAGACAATAGGGGTTGAGGGTGAGGGTGAGGGTGAGGGCAGGACTGGGGGACGAGGGGACAATTGGGAGATGAGGATTTCTTCATTAATAGTATAAAAATAAAGTTAAAAAATTTTAAAAATAAAATAGAAAGGTGGATATGGTGGTATCAGTTCTCACACCAATTAGTACTGCAATTCAAACCAACACCAGTCCAGCACCTGTTCATCTTCCTGTCTGCAGCCTTGGTTTTATGCTACAGTCCAGCTGAACCACTCGGAGACATCCCGGTCTGTAAAGCAGGGAAGAAGGTAATGGCCTTACTTAACGATCAGAGCTTTGCTGGAAACAAGCTGCTCAACAAATGGGACGTGTTCTGAGAAACGGCTTCAGGTGATTTTGCTGTTGTGCGAACATTACAGCGCTCACTTACTCAAGTCTGGATGGGATCGCCTACTACACATCTAGGCTGTACGGTGTAGTCTATTGCTACCAGACTACAAGCCTTTATAGCATGTTCTGTACAAAACAACAGAAGACTAAACCAAGCACAAGGGAAAATGATGCAATCTAGAGATGCAGTAAAATGAGATGTATGAGGCTACTGCCAGGATAACCGGCATGCTGTTTTAAAGCAAACTGTTTTATTATTTCCAAAGTAGAAAGAGTACACTCTAAAACAATGATAAAAAGTATAGTACAGGAAATATGTAAAACAGTAACATAATCATTCGTGTTGTGTGTTTTTTTATCCTCACCTAAGGATATTTTTCCCATTGATTCTTTAGAGAGAGTGGAAGGAAGGGGGAGAGGTAGAGAGAGACATCAATGTGAAGATATGAGAGAGAGAGACACATCCACTGGTTGCATGCATCCTGATCAGGGTCAGCCAGACCAGGGCCAGGGATCAAGCCTGCAACCAGGTATGTGCCCTTGACTAGAATTGAAACCAGGATGCTTCAGTCCATAGGCCAACACTCTATCCACTGAGCCAAACCGGCTAGGACACAGTCATTTTTTAACGTGTTATGTATTGTACGGAATTGTGTATGTTACACATTCAGATGACTGGCAGCTTTTTGTTTCCAAGAGCATTATCACAAACACCTGAGCAGCGCATTGCACTACCACCTTACACCAGCTAGGACTAAGACGTCACTCAGCAATAGGAGTTTTTCAGCTCCATTATGATGTAGTGAGACCACTGTCATATGTGTGGTCTGTCATTGACCAAAAAGTCCTTATGTGGCACATGGCTATAATGTATTTGAAAGAACTTTGAAAACCATGAAAATATGGGACATGTTTATGATATTTATCACATTAAAAGGCCCACAGATGTCTTATAAAGTAAAATTAGAACCAAATGTGTTCATATTCATAACATATTAATATTGCATTAGTTTTGAAAACATTTTTAACCACCAAGAGGAATTATTCTAATTTAATCTCTTCTAAAAATATTACTTTAATAAAAATGTTCACAAGACCCCAAAAGCCCAAATTTTATCCCTCTGCTTAACAGACCCCGATGTCATCAATGCCCCAATTGATTGTTTGTGATGTAGTGGTTAGTGCACAAAAAGTATGTATGTGTTCCAAGTACCTGAAACTACAGACGAATCTGTAAAAGATGATTCCACTGAATGGCTGTATAAGTCCCAGGCATCTTTCTCTGGACTTGACTCATCTGTGGCTAAAACAGGTGGCTCTTGATCTTCAGGACCATCCTCTTGTGATAAATTTTCATTTTCTGGGAATAAAAGCGTTAGAACGTAAAACATAGCACAACGCAAGTTTTTATACCGTGTGCATAAGACCATTACTGTTATTTTGAAAATGAAATGGGGGTTCCTAATAGAGATTTGCTTGAATATGCTTCAATACCTAGAAATTCTAATCAGAATGTAAATTGTATTGCAATGGCAAGCTTTTATATACTATAAATGCCTGTTATTGTTACTCTGAAAACCAAGTGGGTGTTTCTCTTAGAGATTTGCCCAAATGTGCTTCAGTTCATTCACATTTTCACATTTTGAAAGGCTTGGGATATGTTTTTTGTTCTGACACAGTATTTTTATTATGAATATAGACATAGTGAGTAATTCTTTGCAATGATCAAGTTTTGTCTAAAAGACTCCATAATATTATACAGGTCACAGGAAAAGTGTGTGACGATTTCCTATCTGATCATCACCTTTAGAAAGTAAGCCACTTATTCAGGGATGCAAAGCCACATTTAGGGCTGAATTAATGAAAATGCAAATTGGGTGGTGGTTTTTCTTTAGCTTGTGCTCTTGCCATTTTGTTCCCTCGCTGTGTGTTTTACAGGAGATGTACATATGCTTTAATGTCAGCCTAAATGCATGTATTCTGAATTGCTGGAGATTTTTAAAAATTCAATAAAATATTCTACATCCTTTCTTTCTTCTTTCTTTTATTTCCAATGTCTGGCCTTGCTTCCTTCAACCAACATATATTGAGTATTATCTTATGGGATTACATGTTTACAAATAAAAACAAGATTTTCTGTCCTTCTGAAGCTGCAATCTGTCAGAGAAGACTGATCCCATAAAGGAAAAATTTAAGTATCATTTTGGATTAGGTCATCTTACAAAATAAGGGGTAAATGAGTCATATGTATAAAGAATTTCCTGAAAAACGGTTGTGTCTTTGGACTTTGTCTTTGGCCAGACAGCTTGACAATGTATGCAGCTACATATTAAGTATGTTTGTAGTTTATAATCATAACAGTCAATTGTTTTGGGCTTACTATATAAGCACTTTGCATAGGTTAAATAATTTAATCCTTAAAATAACCCTAATAAATAAGTAACATTATCCCCATTTCACAGAGAAGTAAACTGAGCCGCAGCGAGGGCAAGTACCTGGCCAAAGTCACACATTCAGGGACATAAAGGAGCAAGAAAGATTCAGAGCCAAGGCCACCATAACAAAGTGTTATAGATTGAGTGGCTTGAGCAACAGAATTTCATTTTCTCACAGTTCGGGAGATTGGAAGTCCAAGATCAATGTGCTAACAAAGTTGGTGTCTGGTGAGAGCTCTTGCTCTTTATTTAGGTTGCAAAAGGTCACTTCTTACTATGCCATCACGGGCGGGAGGTGGAGGAGGTGGAGAGAGAGAGAGAGAGAGAGGAAGAAGAAGAAGGAAGAAGAAAACGAAGGAGGAGGAGGAAGAGGAGGAGGAGAAGATCTCTCTTCTTCTTCTTATAAGGCCACAGTCTGATTGGATTAGGGCCCACCATTTTTGCCTAATTTAACCTTAATTATCTCCTTAAAAACCCTATATCCTGATACAGTCTCATTGGGAGTTAGGACTTCAGCATATGAATTCAGTCCATAGCCACTCTTAACCACAAGAATAATTACAGCTAACTTTCTGGTCAACAAGACCTGTTAGAAAAATGCTTAGATTCCCATGATAAGATGTACTGCTCAGCAAACAACAACGACATTCCTGATCTGCTGATTAGATTTCCTTAAGAAATAAAAATTAAGTCCTACTTGTTTGGAATGAGTTGGTGGGGGAGTAGAAGAATGCTGAGCCCCAGAAAGAGATCAGTATTTGCCATTTGACCTTCTAAAAGAAGCTTAAAGATCCATGTCTCGTCTTCTCCCTGCCCTCTTAAGAGCCCACACACCAGAGTCAACATCCATCATCACCCACTTTGGTCGAAAGAGGGAGAAATCCCAGCTGTGAGAGGACCCTGCCGTGGGGCCAGGGAGGGATAGAAGGGAGAATTGGTGTCACTGTTTTTTCTTTTCACAAGGATTCTCCAATTTTATCAAATGTTTGGCCTGGCCAGCCAGGATACTAGTATATACATGAGCTGACAGAATCTGGATAAACTAGTCCTTAAGTCATTCTGAAAGAGGCATCAAGACAAGGCTATTGCATATAATGAGGACAGTAATGAGGAAGGTATGTGAATATTAGGTGTATGTGATGAGGTGTATTAAACACAGGTATTACATGAGATTTACTATATATACTCTCCATAGACTGTTATTGTTCAAAGAACTATAATTTGAAAAATTATGTTAAGTTTCTAACAAGGCACTTTGTAAAGTAGAATTTAAAAAAGATCTTAGCAAGAAATATTACCAGACATGCTGTCTATGTCTGGAGAAATCTAGAAGACACTTTGTAGCAAATCTTCTAGACCCTTTCCTAAACAATTACGTCACTGAACACAGCTGCAAAATTGAGAGGTACCCTCTAATTTGGGGATGGATATGAGAAGGTCTTTTGTGATTTTAAAGGCTGCCCTAATATTCTTTCATACACGGCCAAAATTTCCCTGGAGGTGAAAGCCAAACTGTAGTCATTTTCTTTTGAAGTTTAAGTCCTAGAACGTTTGTCCTGAATGGAAGTGTTTGCATGGGGTCTTGAAAGGAAACTCATCATGAGATGGGTGGTCTGGACTGGGGTCCAGCTCATCCATGAGGTGTGTAGGAAAAACTTGGCGCCATCATTGTATGTAGCTTTGGCTGGAAGTATTCTTTAGACTTAGAAAACTGGCCTTGGAGATATGCTATGGAAACAATGGCTGGGCTTTAATGTATAAGTGCAAAAAAACATACGTAATCTTGATGTTGCAACTGAGGCCACTTCAGAGAACTGAAGCAAAGTAAAGATGCTTCTGACTGCGAAGAAATTTTTTTTTTAACCAGTTGGCAGTCTCGATTTGGCTCATGGGTTATAGTTTTCCAACCCTGACCAATTTACTATACCAGATCATAGACTTTTTTCTTTTTTTACTGTCTACTGAAGAGCTTTTTATTTATTTTTTTATTTTTTGAAGTATTACAAATAGTAGTACATATGTCTCATTTTTCCCCCCATTCACCTCTTCCTGGTCTCCCCAACGCCCGGGCACATGCCCTCACCCCCCCTAGTATCTGTGTCCATTGGTTATGCTTATATGCATACATACAAGTCCTTTGGTTGATTACTTACCTCCACCCCCCCAACCCTCCCCTGCATTCCCTCTGAGGTTTGACAGTCAGTTTGATGCTTCTTTGTCTCTGTATCTATTTTTGTTTATCAGTTTATGATGTTCATTATATTCCACAAATGAGTGAGACATATGATATTATCTTTCTCTGACTGGCTTATTTTACTTAGCATAATGTTCTCCAATTCCATCCATGCTGTTGCAAATGGTAAGAATTCCTATTTTTTACAGCAGTGTAGTATTCCATTGTGTAGATGTACCACAGTTTTCTAATCTACTCATCTGCTGATGAGCACTTAGGCTGTTTCCAAATCTTAGCTATTGTAAATGGTGCTGCTATGAACATATATCCTTTCTGATTAGTTTTTCTGTTTTCTAAATAAAGGACTTAAACGTAAGACACCAAAGGCAACAAAATAGCAGGCATTTGTCTTGGCAATATCTTTACTGATACAGGTCCTAGGGCAATGGAAACTTAGGAGAAAATAAACAAATGGGACTACATCAGAATAAAAAGCTTGTGCACAGCAAAATAAACCATCAACAAAACAACAAGAAAGCCCACTGCATGGAAGAACGTATTTGCCATTGTTATCTCTGATAAGGGTTTAATCTCCAAAATTTATAGGGAACTCACACAACTTAACAAAAGGAAGATAAACAATCCAATAAAAAAAATGGGCAAAGGACCTAAATAGACGCTTTTCGTAAAAGGACATACAGAAGGCCAAGAGACATATGAAAACATGTCACTAACATAAAGTCACTAACCATCTGAGAGATGCAAATCAAAATGACAATGCAGTACCATCTCACACCTCTCAGAGTGGCTATCATCAACAAATCAACAAACAACAAGAGCTGGAGAGGATGCAGAGAAAAAGGAACCCTCCTGCACTGCTAGTGGGAATGCAGACTGGTGCAGCCACTGTGGCAAACAGTATGGAGTTTCCTCAAAAAACTAAAAATGGAACTTCCATTTGACCCAGTAATCCCACTTCTAGACTCTTTCCATTTTTTTCAAATATGCTTCCATTGATTCTAGAGAGAGAAGAAGGGAGAGGCAGAGAGAGAGAGAAACATTGATGTGAGAGAGAAACATTCATGGGCTGCCTCCTGCACACCCCCTACTAGGGATCAAGCCTGAAACCTGGTCATGTGCCCCAACCCAGAATCAAACCAGCAACCCATTGGTGCACAGGAGAACGCTCAACCAATGGAGCCACACCATCCAGGGCTGAGAAGAACTTTTTATACAGTTAAGCTTTGCTGTGGAAACAGAAGCAATGACAGTAGAAACCCTGGATCCTGCTTGTGGACAGATCATTGGAGTTACTGCCTGGATTTTGAAAGCTGGATTGACTAAGTTTGACTGAGCAAGCACCCTCCCCACCACTTATCCCTTCAATAATTCATAATAGAAGAGATAGCTTCAAGGCCTCTTGAGATTTTCATTTTGTAGTGGTCTTGAACATGTCACTGAAAAGCACTGGGGTGAAGATAAAAGAACTGACCCACAAATTTTTAGAGCTTTTTAATACCTCATAGTAAAAATAGTTATTTTCTCTTTCTCTGTCTCTCGTTATATATGTAGATATAGTTTTATATACATCTTTATGTATATGTATATCTGTGTGTGTGTATTTCAAACCACTGGGCAGTATTAAGCTATCTACTTCATCCTATCTAATAAAGAGGGAATATGCTAATTGACCCTCATGCTGTTGCAAAGATGGTAGCACCGACAGCCAATAAGGAGGGAATATGCTGACTGCCCTGCCCTCAAAGATGGCAACGCCCACAGCCACAAAATGGCAGCGCCCAGTCCCTTCAGCCCCCCAGCTGCCCAGGGCTGCCCGAGGCTCAGGTAATCAGGGCCGGCTGAGGCTTGTGCTGCCGGCAGTGGCAGCAGCAGAGGTGTGATGGGGGCATCACCTTCCCCTGATAGTCGGGTCACTCCAGCCCCTGAGGGCTCCCGGACTATGAGAAGGACTGAGCTGAGGGACCGCGCTCCAGTGCATGAATTTTCATGCACCGGGCCTCTAGTATAATATAAGCATATAACATACTGTTAATAATTTAGTAACTATACTTTTATTTTGCATAGATAACTTAGAAAATAGTTTACTGGGTATCTTATTCCATTAGAAAGTGTGGTATATGGGGGTAGGGAATTTGTATATCTCTTTAAAGTCATGTTCTAGCCCCTACAATAGTGTCTAGCTCATCCTTGGCACTCATGAAGTGTTAGTTGAATGGCTGATTGAATGGCTGAATGAGTTGACATGAGCTTGAAGTGGTTCTAAGTCTTTTATACCAATTAACCTTCAATTTGTCTTACATATATTTTTTGAAAACATAGGATATGTACTCTGAAAAAATATGGCAGTTTAAGTTTTACAAACAATACATATAAAATGCTATCAAATGTTAACTTTTGTTATTATAATTGAAAAATTTTAAAAACTCACATGAAGTGATATTGAAATATGTTAGTTATTATAGATCTTTTATCAAATATTTAATAAATTCCTTTAAAATGTAAATAAATACCCAGAAGACTGTGCAGCAGAGTTGTAATACCATTACAACATTTTCTTCCCATTTACGTGTGTATGTTCAATGTTAAAAATGTCTCAGTAAAAATTTCAGGCAATTGCCTCCTTTCTCAAATAAGATGGCTAGTGGAAAGAGTGTTGGACTGGGAGTCAGCTGCCAATATTCTCAACCATTTTGCTGATTTTGTGGTTTCTGTAAGTTAATCTTTTCCTAGACAGCAGTTTCCTCATTCGTAAAGAGGATAAAAGAGATGATCTCTCAAATCCCTTTCCATTTTGAAATTTTGATTCTAGGTATCTTAGTGTTTAGCCTTGTGTCTACGAGCTTCACTGAACTCTCAATCACCAGGTAAAATGTGCAAACTCTTCCCCCGTAGAACGAAATGTACCTGCACTGCTGTCGGTGCCTGTTAACTCCTGGGCAAGTGCTTCGTTCTCCGTTTGCCTCAGAACAGTCACAAACGTAGAAAACCAGTTTTCTTTCTGCACAATCCTTCTCAGTAGCTCTCTCACACCTGCCTCGTTCCCATTCTTTTCTGCAGCAGAAACCTGTTATAAGAGAAAAGCAGAATTAAAAAAGATCAAACATCCTCTGAAGGAATTTAAAAAGAAACTAGCCTTAAGAAAAATTGAGCAATTAAGCATAAGTATAAATAAAGACTTATTTCAAACACTAAAACAGCAGGGCCACTTGTAGCAGTAAATATTTTACCTCAGTTATTCTGAATAAGGGGTGCAAATGAAAGGGCCTTTCATCTCTAGCCATTTTATGTCTGTTTGCATCAATCTCTGTCTGTATTTCGAGGGCCTGATTTTTCCTTTTAACTCATAGAGTCTGCAAATGGGAAATAAATCATGGTATTTATTTCATATCATGAGAACAGTTTATTTCTATATCTATTCCTTTCTTTTTAAGTAGGGAGCAGAATTATTTCTACATTTATTTGTTACAAACCTTAGCTTTCATTAAATTTCCCTTTCAGATTAATCTAAGCCAATCTTTCTACAGGTGGATCGTTTATGAAATGATTATCATAGTGCATCTCCCCAGTTCGTAATATAGCACCAAACATTTGGAGAAAAGAGTAATACAAGCCACATTTAGAACAGAAAAACAATCAGACAGGACATCATCAGCCTGCTGTGCCATTAGGCAGGCTACTTTATCTCTCTGGGCCTGTTTCTACATGTGTAAACTGAAGCAACTGAAAAGAAACGTCAGGCATTCTCCATCCTTGCTGCACTAGAATCACCTGGGCAGCTTGGAATCAACTGATGTCTGGGATCTACTCCCCAAAATTCTGATTTATTTTTGTCTGTTCTGGGAAACTAGAAAAAACATTTTTTTTAAATCCTCACCTGAGGATATTTTTTCATTCCTTTTTAGAGAGAGTTAAAGAGAGATGGAAAAACAGAGAGAAATATCAATGTGAGAGAAACACTCGATTGGTTGCCTCCTGCACACGCCCTGACCAGGGTCTGGGCTGAGGAGGAGCCTACATTCCTTTGACTAGAATCGAACCTGGACCCTTCAGTCCCCTTTGGAACCCAGGACCCTTCAGTCCTCAGGCCAACACTCTATCCACTCAGCCAAACTGGGTAAGGCTAGGAAATTTTTTAGAAAGCTGATTTGGCTCAGTGGATAGAGTGTTGGCCTGCAGACTGAAGGGTCCTAGGTTTGATTCCGGTCAAGGGCACATGCCTGGGTTGCTGACTTGATCCCCAGTGTGGGGTGTGCAGGAGGCAGCCGACCAATGATTCTCTCTCATCATTGATATTTCTCTCCCTCTCCCTTCCTCTCTGAAATCAATAAAAATATATTTTTTTAAAAAAGCAATTAGTGATTCTAAGCAACAGCTTAGATAAGAAATACTGACCTAGATACCTTCAAAGGTCCTTTTCAACATTTGCTCGTTTTCTACTAGTACATGTGTAATTTAGATTGTTTAGGTAGATTAGTTTTTCTACAAAATTTATGTATTTCCTAGGGGCCCTATAAATATATGCATAAGCTTTTAAAGTCGGGGATTTGTACTCTTGGAACAATGTCTGGCACAAATTCAGCTATTGTTATGGATGACCAGGAAAAACACCTCCCTTTACAAACATTTCACCAGCAAACACTACTTAGTACGTAAGTGTACAGCATAGTTTCTGAGGATATTTTAGTCTTATTAGCTAATAGTTAATAATCTATATATACAAAAGCCTAACGTTCTAAGTGTCCGACCATCGGTTGACAGGCTGGTGGACTGCTCGAACAGTCGCTATGAAGTGCACTGACCACCAGGGCGCAGATGCTCCGACCAGTAGGTTAGCTTGCTGCTGGGGTCCGGCTGATCGGGACTGGGCGAGACGGGCCGGACACGCCCTAGAGCCCTCCTGTGGTCCCTCCCCGGCCTACCGACCCCCATTGGCCCCAGGACTGGGTGAGATGCCTGGATTGCCGGACAGACCAAGGGACCCCTCCCATGCACAAATTTGTTCACCGGACCTCTTATAAAGGCTTTGTATATATTAACCTAACAACCCTAAAGATTGTAACAATATTAACCCATTTTACAGATTTTAAAAATCCAAGGTGCAGAGAAGTCCGGTTACCTCCCCAAGGACACACAGCTAAGTAAATGGCAGAGGTAGAAGTGGATCCCAGCAATTGACTTCAATGCTATCTTCCTGTACTATAATTATAGGCAATAGTTGTCTCTAATTTTAAGTTCATTTTCTGACAAGAAAGTTTAAAATGCCTACTTTAATTTCATAAATTGTAGGTGATTTCAGTTCATTTCTCCCACAGCATTTTCTAAGCAGATTATTGTTTATTTATTACTTTTTTCTCTAACTTATTAATCTCCTAATAAAAAAATCTTTGTCTTTGATGGTGTTTGTAATCTTCTTATTATCATCAAGTAATTTAATCACAAAGAATTTATCTAAAAACAAGTCAGGCATTGTAATAAATACTTTGGTTAAAAACCTAAGCATTTTATATCCACTAAATTTTCTTTAACTCTTAATGAGTTGATTTTTACTGTAAAATTACATTTGTCAAACTTGTTTTGCCCTTACTGAATTCAGGCATTTAAGGATCTTTATGCCATTATTTCCTATACATATTTTTATTATTTGAATGTAGAGCTACATATAATACCTGTGCAATTTTGTCAGCTTCATCAAGATTCTGAGTTTTTAAGGAATATACCCCTTTTGGGTGCTAGAAAAAAAACATCGATGCCCTTTGAAGCAACCACCCATTTCTTTTAACTTAATCTGTTCTCCTAAAGCACAGTAAAGATACTAGATATCAACACATGATTGTTGAAATTCTTGGGAGGTAAAAATTTAGCTTTGAAGCTGCAACAAGATTCCAATCTACATACACTAGTCTCTCCTACCCATATATCACAGCTTGTAAAAATGGTCCTAGGATTAACTTTGTGTCCTGTAATTACCCAAAGAAACTTATTAATTGATTTACTTATTCATCAATTTGGTTTAAATTTATAGACTGGCACAAAGGTAGTGAGAAGATTGGAGACTAATAAAGTTCAGTGATTTTATGGCTTATGTTGCAGTGTTGATCAGTGTTCATTCTTCCAACAAATAGTGAAAGAATGTCTAGTTTATATAGATACTATTGTGAGTATTGGTGACTAAGCAATAAGTGCAAGAGTCACTTTATGGATCACTATAATAGAACTAGAGGCCCAGTGCACAAAATTCGTGCCCTGGAGGGGAAGTCCCTCAGCCCGGCCTGCACCCTCTTCAATCCAGGACCTCTTGGGGGATGTCCAACTGTCTCTTGCAACCCAAGACCACTGTCTCCTAACTGCTCACCTGCCTGCCTGCCAGATCGCCCCTAACCCTTCTGCTTGCCTGATCACCCCTAACCACCTCTGCCTGCCGGCCTGATTGCCCCTAACTGCTGCCCTGCTGGCCTGATCGCCCCTAACTGCCTCTGCCTCACTCTGCACCTGGGACCCGGTATTCCCTCCTCTGGCTCAGGCACCTGGGAACTGGGCTTCCCTCCCTCTGGCCAGCCACAGGCACCCAGGACCCGGGCTGGCTTCACCTGGGCAGGCCACAGCCACAGGGCACCGTGGGCGGGTTGCTTCACCTGGGCCATAGCTGCAGGCGTACAGGATCGCAGGGTGGGTGGCTTGTCCCTCTCCCAGGCCACAGGCGCAGCCGCTGGTGCCCGGGACCACTGGATGGTAGGCTTGTCCCTCTCCCAGGCTGCAGCCTGGCTGGTCCCCATTCCTCTCTCATGAGCTCATTTGTGCCTGGCTGGTCCCCATTCCTCTCTCCCTGTGTTGAGTGTCTGAGCCATTAAGATGTGAAGGCATGAGGGTGTGATGATCATTTGCATATTAGCTCTTTATTATATAGGATGATAGCTAACTGTAGGGAGTGCCCCATACTGATATACTTCTGTTTTAGGATGCTTATTGGTCATTTTGGCCCATTCACTGACAGCAATGAACTCTGGAAAAGAAGGGATCACATAAATATTACCATAATGTCTTAATATCAGTCTGTACAGCTGAAGAGAGGTAAACTAAAAGGCCAAATAAAATATGTCTACTGGAAAACAGGAAAAGAAATAAAAGAAAATATGATTTTTTTAGAAGTTCTAACTACTTAGTTGAATGCTACTTTATGCTGTTCAAAAATCAAATTTTGAATTCTTATGTTTATTATCCACCTATTCCCCAATGCCTGATATAATTCATCATATCATATGTTTGTATCTCTTATTCCAGACACCTCTTTGGAAATAAGTTGATCAATCACTTAAATATTAACCACTCACTATTTATTAAGTACCAACCCTATACCTCATCTTGGCTAGGTTCTGGGAGCTTAAAGATCAAAATTATGGTTTCTTCTTCAAATCACAGTTTAATCCAGGACTTTAAGAAGCAGATCTCAATTTCAACATGGGAGAGTTACCTAAATTCTCTAATTTCTCTAAATTCACAAGGAAATATAACCAAATGAATGATAAAAAGAAGTCACCATCATCATCACAGTAAAATATCTTTTTACAATTTATACAGCTTTTTCATAAACATGATTTTATGTTCACTAATATTCTGAATGAGAGGAGAAATTATTATTATATTAATTCTCATGGGTAATCTTAGGATCAGGGAACTTAAAAACTTGGTCTACATTAATACATATGGTAAGAAACAAAGATATTAAGTCCAGGTTTTTCCATTCCAAATTCCCACGCTTTTCTTATAGCACTTTGCCATCATCCTATATAATAAAAGCCTAATATGCAAATCGACCAAACAATGGAATGACCAATGGAACAACTGTTCAGCCTGACACACACTGACCACCAGGGGGCAGACGCTCAATGCAGGAGCTGCCCCCAACCCGCAGGCTCTAGGCTGGCCAAGGTGGGTGCCAGCAGGGGCCCCCTGGTCGCCCCACAGATCAGCCCTTATTGTGGGCCAGGCCTAGGGACCCTACCCATCGAATTTCATGCATCAGGCCTCTAGTTTAAGATAAGCATTCATTAATGATCTCGGTACCAATAGATTCTTCTAAACCTAGAATGCCCTTCCCATCATCATCCACTATAGCTTATTTTTTATTCTGATGATACAATTGAAATTATGTTTACAAAAAAACATTCCAGAATCTCACAGAGACAGTATTCCTCCTTAGAGAGCCTTGAATGCATGGCTCCTCTTTCAAAGCCTCCTTTGAAATATGTACCTGGGGGAAGAGTTTGGATTGCTTTGGCCTTAACTGTTATCAGTACACAAATGTCCTTTTACTCTATATCTTCTTTGTGTCAACTCCCTCGCATTACTGCTAGCTGCCTCCAAGCTTGCCAGAATCAAGAACTTGGATAGAATCTAGCTGGAGGAAATTCAATCCAGGCAAGACAAAAGTGATGCTGATAGGCAGAAGTATTTAGAGTAAATAAGGAGAAGTGCTGTTTCACTGGCAATCGGGACACCATCCCCACCAAACATAAACAGCTTTGTGGTGTTACTGGACTCTGTTGCTTCTGGACTTCCTAACAGCTACCGTGGCTGGAAATGCCATCTTCCATCTCCAGCTGGCTTGAAGGCTGCATACTGTCTTCCAAATTAAGATTCTGCCACAGTGATGTACACATTTGTCATATCCAGCTGGACTACTATAATGCGTTCTAGCTGGTTCTCAATACACAACACTACATAAACGTTACAGACAACAGTGTAAAGTAATCTGCTTGTTGGGAAAACCGGCCATCAAAATTAGATGCATGCTTAGGTCTTTGGACGGGCCACATGGCTGTCAAGTCTGCAAAGGAGCATTAACTTTAGTCACTAAAGACTAAGTCACATTATAGGCTGATATGAGTCCAAGGCCCAAAACTTTGTAATGAGAATAGAAACAAGTAATAAATCAAAAAGAAAGAGCAAATGAAAGAAAATGTCAAATTCATAGCATGGTAGACAAAGCCTTTGGTTTTTTGTCATGGGTTTATTTCTCTGCTTGCCTTTCAAAATAAGACTTTTGACCTATGACCGACCCTGAATCCTAATATGTCTGATTTAAATGGGTCATCATTTCTACACTTCCTGCAGCACATTCTTACTCAGTGAAAAACAACGAACAATAATACATTACATTAAGTGTAAAGTCCCTTGGGAAATTCACCCTGTCAAAACACCTAGAAAACACACTACTTCAGTAATATGAAAAATTATAACTAGAGATATTTTTCAATAAATTATTTCCAGTTATGATTCTCAGAGAATGTTGAAACTTTAGAGAGAAAAAAAGCGTCTGTATTATATGTAATTTCCCTATTTGGAACAAGACTAAATGGCATAATGTATAGTATTAGCCAGAGATTAGCAAATGTTTTCTCTAAAGGCCAGATAATAAATATTTAGGCTATGTGGGCTATGTGGTCTCTGTCCAAATGCTTTTGAACTGCAAAAACAGTCATAATATATAAATGGATGAGCATGACTGTGTTCTAATAAAGCTTTATAAACACTGAGCATTTACCAGTATAAATCCAAAAGCCATTCTTAGGTTTGGGGCCTGGCAAAAACCAGTAGCAATCTGGATTTAGCCCTTGGGTCCTATTTTCTGACCGCTGTTGTATGAAGTGTATTAAATGAGACATAAAATCCCACATCTTCAGGCCCTACAGCACCAGCTCTGCCACTGTCTTCCTAAGGAACCTTGGGCAAGTTAATTAACCTGCCTCAGTTTTCTCATCTGTGAAAACAGCTGATAACATCATACATTTCAATGGATTATTCTGAGCATGAATTCCGATAATACATTTTGAAAAATACACTAACTGCACAGAGTAAGTGTTCATTACTTATTCTCTATTAGCACACATTGTTATTCTAGAATTAACTCTTCAGCTAATTTCAATGCAAGGATTAGAAAAAACGCCTTTTTGTGTTTAAATGTTTAAAATTATGTTTTATGTGACCAGATCGTCTCTTCCAGAGGAAGGAGGGATCCAGATTCACCCAGAGATGTCAAAGAACCTTTGGAATGGGGCAAATCAATCGACCAGCCACAGGTTGCAAAAATCTGCCTAACAGGCCAGCTCCATCTGAACTGACACCTACCCGACTTCTGTCTTCAACTGTCAACAGCTCCACCGCCACACACTTATCCAGGACATCTCTGACCAGGAGCTTCTCCACCAGGGTGGGCTGAAGGAGGGTCAGCAGTTGGAAACACTCGTCATTAGCGTTCTCGCTGGATGGAGAAGGCAGGTCTGTGAGCTCAGGGTCCATGTAGCGGGCAGCTAGAGGGTTGCCTGCTTTCCGGAGGGCCTCCACAAATATGCCAGTCCAGCCCGGGGGCCAGACCCCCTTCTCCAAGGTGCTCAGGAGCAGTTCAGCTGCGCCAATGTTCCCTTGGGTGGTGACCTTCGTATGGATCTGCTCCTTCAGCTCCGCAGGCAGAAAGCTCAGGTAGTCCAGTACGGGCTCCACCTGGATGTACATTCTCACTCTGGCCCGGAAGCACGAGAGGAGATAATGGAAATTCTTGTCTGCAGAATGCCCATTCGTCATCTTTCCTTCTCAGAAAAGGGAGAGGTTCTCCCACATAGACGGACAGGTTGCTGTTCTCTGCTCAACAGGTGCTGTATGCCCCGTGCCTTGGAGTAGCAGGCTGTGCCGCAGGGTGCCTAGCAGCGACAGGGCTGCCTGCAGAGCCCCCGATGGTCGATGGTCCCGCGGTGAGGTCGCCCCTGGCAGGTGGGCAGGTGGGCAGGTGGGCGGGAAGCGGCTGCAGACCGACGGAGCCGCCGCTTGGCCTCTGCAGTGCTCGCCGCCTGCCCAACCAGGCAGCTCCCCAGCGCATTCCAGTGGGAGCTTTAAGCCCAGTTTGTCGGTCGGTTTCTGTTTCGATTCTCCGCTCCGTCAGTTTCCAAACGTAAGGCGCAGGGCGGGGAGTGGCTGCCTGGTCCGAGAGGGACACCCTTTGGCCGGATCTGGCAAGGGCAGCTCTTTGGCCAAGGGCGCAGTGGGGCATAGGAAAGGAAAGCCAACTCCCCCTTGGGTAAGGCAAGGGCGCCCAGCAATGCTCTCACTGCGGGGATTCTGTCTTCCTTGCAGGATTCCGCCTCATCTATCAGACTTCTTTCCCACAGCCCTCTGCATCACCCCTTGTCAGCTAAAACGTGGGGGCTGTGAAAGTGCCTGATTCGGGACTTTCCAGCCTGTAGGTGAAGAGAAACTGATGCCAACAGGAAGGAGTTCGCCTTGGCTGGGGAATGCAGGCAGGTTCCGCCCCGCCACAGTGGTAAGACTGCGAGGGGCAGGTGGAGAGATGAGTTTCCAGAGAGGTGTAACCCCAGGACCCCAGGATGAAGGGACGTCTGTACCTTTTCTAGATATAAGCCCGATGTCCTGCGCGTCCCCAAGAACAAATGTTGTCCTCAGGGGATTTCTGGGTGGGCACGAAAAAGAGTGAGTCATGATAAAGTTAACTTTAGTCCTTCATTTGTAGATTGCAGTATTTATTTTCTGCTTTGACCAGGGCCTGGTGATAGACCGAGAGGGACTGTAACCACCAACTCAGTTTAGGAGGGGAGCCAAGATGGAAGGTTTCCTATCCCAGCATGTGCATTTCCTCATTTTCTTTAATATACAACTTTCCTTTAATAAAACAAAACAAAATCCCCAGCAACTTATTTTTGACATAGCTGCCATTCTCTTCTTGGACTCAATACAGCAAGTTTTGGCTGAGGCAGCTAGGAACTTAATTAGCAACTAATGTACCAACTTGTAGTAAACATCAACATTTGTCTATGTCATGAAGGGAAAAAAAAGACACCCACACTGAAAAATGGCAGCTTCATTTTAGTGCAGAAGCCATATAAACATGAGTCCTTCAGGTTGCTGCTCAGGCGTTCTGCCACCCTGGGTGACTGCAGGTGGTAGTATATATGCTTCCTAATGAGAACCCCATGTTTCAGAATTATATGGAGGTTGAAGGAGGGGTCATTTAAGCAATGAAAAGAGATGTATTTAGGAAAAGTAATTTGTTATCATGCTCATTCAATGATGTTTGTCTAGGCCAGGGAAACCTGGCCATGCTTTCGCCTGTAAAAGAAATACAGTAGGATGTGGAGAAGAGGGTACCCTTGTGCACTGCTGGTGGGAATGCAGACTGCTGCAACTACTGTGGAAAACAGTACGGCGTTTCCTCAAAAAATTAAAAATGGAACTGCCTTTTGACTCAGTGATCTCACTTCTGGGAATATAGCCTAGGAATATGGAAACACCAATCAGAAAAAAAAAAAAAGTGTGTGTGTGTGTGTGTGTGTGTGTGTGTGTGTGTGTGTCTATGTTTATAGCAGCTTTATTTACAGTAGCCAAGATCTAGAAACAGCCCAAGTGCCCATCGACAGTTGAGTGGATAAAAAAGCCATGGTGCATCTATACCATGGAATACTACTCGGCTATAAAAGAGAAGGAACTCTTATCCTTTGAGACAGCATGGATAGACCTGGAGAATAGTAAGCTAAATGAAATAAGTCAGTCAGAGAAAGACAGATACCATATGATCTCACTAATATGTGGAATCTAAAGAACAAAATAAATTGATGAACAAAATAGAACTGGAAACATGGAACAGACTGGCCAGTGCCTGAGGGAGGGTGACTAGATAAAGAAGGTGAAGGGATTGCCTAAAGAACATATATGCATACCCCATGGACAGGAACAATAGTTTGGTGAAGGCCAAGGGAGGGGGAGCGTAGAGGTAGACAAAGTGGAGAGAAAAGGGGGACATTTGCAATTATGTCATTTTTGTTTCTTGATTTTCAGAGAGAGAAAGGGGAGGGAGAGAGAGAAATATCGATATGTTTTCTACTTATTTATACATTCATTGGTTGATTCACATATGTGCCTAGACCAAGCAACCTATCACCACCTTGGTGTATGGTTATGACACTCTAACCAACTGAGCTACCCAGCCAGGGTGGAATCTACCACAACTTTATTTTTTATCTTTAGTTTTTTTAATTGATTTTTTAGAGATTGAGGAAGGGAGAGGGGGGGAGAGAGAGAGAGAGAGAGAGAGAGAGAGAGAGAGAGAGAGAGAGAATAACACACATTTATGTGAGAGAGAGAGTAATGAGCTGCCTCCTGCATGCCTCCCTCGTTCCCTTCCTAGGCATGTGTCTAAATCAGGAATCGAACTGGCAACGTTTCAGTGCACAGGACAACACTCAACCAACTGAGCCACACCAGCCAGGGATATACCATAATCGTCATTGCACCTCTTCTGGAGGAAGAATGCTGAAGAGACAAAAGCCAAACCACAACATCTCGAATGTATCTTTTCCTCTTTATCTATATTTTTGCATCATGATTTACTTTATTTTTGGCCTTTTGTTTGAATATTTGTTAGTTTCTTCTAACAGCTATCATTTTCATCTTTCCTTTTGTTTTCTAAATGTAAGTTTCTGTTTCTGTTCTACTTTGAGGTGGAAAATCCTGCTGATCTCTTTTTCTTTTTCCTGGACCAGCCTATTCTCTTTAAACTCAAAAGACACATTTCAGTCTCTATCAGTTTAAAAAGCTCCCCTTTAGTATTTTGTTCTTTAAGTAATATGTCAGGAATATACTAGATAATAGATTCCCACTGTTATCCAACTTTTCATTTGAGGTTTCTGCAGTTAAGAAATAGTAAAAATCATAGCTGCCACTTTTTTTGACAAGCCAGAGCTACAACTTAATGACCATATATAGCAGGAATGCCTTTTCCAAAGAAAATGACAACAAATTTAAGGAGGGAATCTTTTTAGAATTATTATTTTCCTTCATTAGTTTACTAATTGTATCAGTGAAGAGCCTACTAATTGCTTTAAATAGATTTGTGGTGAAGCATAGAGACTCTGAGCTCAGGATGCCAGAATTCACATCTCAGCACTGCCTACTAATTGCTGTGTGATCTTGAGAAAATCACCTCAAATTTCTCAGTTGTAAAATGAGAATGATACTAGTACCCTGTCATAAGGTTGTTAAAAGGATAGCTTGTAAGCACTTAGCATCAAGCCAGGAATATTATATTTGCTCTATAAGTGACTGCCAACATTCTTACACAAACAATGGATAAGAGATGGTACTATCCCCCAAAGAATATACACTTTAATAACTAGCCATGTAATTAAGTTTCTAGACAGTATCCCTTTTTGCAAGAAACAGAAGTTGATATGCTGATTTAGCAGAAAAGTTTATCAAAAGATACTGCCATAGCTTTATATCTCAAAAACATAAGTAGGCCCTAAATAGAAAGATAAATTCTGACAATGTTTACCAGACCATGATACACATTTCTTAATTGCTTCCTCCAATTCATTAATAAAGTCTGGTTTTAAAAGCTTTCTATATGACAAAGTTTTGTCACCCCCACCCCCCAAAAAAAATCAGGTATCAGTAGAAATTTTTTCCAAATATCTATTTTTCCAAATGCTTCCTCCACAGATTAAGTCTCTTCAAAAACAGTTACTTGCACATGTTTTTGTGTGAAAACATTATCTTTACCTCAAAGGCACTGCCTGGCCTCAAAGGTACTTCTTTTACTTAATTTAAAATAAGTGCTTAAGAGCAAACTACAGTAAAATGTAGAGTGCCATTGTCTTTTCCTTGAAACCCAGGTTGACATTTTGCTGGTAGACGATTTGGAGTTAGCTCTCTCAACCTGTGTCCATTCGAATTGAAGGGGTGCCTGTTCTACTTCTTAGTACCCACCCTATAGAATTAAGTATTTTAATTAAATATTTAATTTAACCTCTGAAATGTTATAACTGACGAAGTTTTGAAGTAGGAGTAGGAGTGCTGTGGAATGAGTTATTGAAATAAAATATTGGGGTAAATCGAACCAAACTTTTGAATTGCTAAATCACAAAGGCTGGAACTCAAATTTTAAAAAAATAGCAAAGCATTATCAATTTATAATATTTTTATGATTAATGCACTAAATTATATCAATTACATTTAAAAATCTTCTTTCATCTTCATCTGATTCCTTAGTTTTTAATGTTTATTTGTATTTTATGTTATTATAGTTGTATATGCAAAGATTTTCTAAATAAATAGGCAAATATTTATTAAGGTTCATGTTCAAAGATTTTTACTGATAGGGATCAAGAACAAAGTACTTGAAGACCACACTGTAGAGAACTTCCCAAAGGCTGGAGACTGTGATGAGTTTGAAGAGCAAGGTTATGAAGAATGGAGGAGGAAGATATGTGGGTGAAAGGAGAGAGAACTCTGGAAAGGGATGGGTAATTCAGCACTTAGATCTTGGAAGTACTAGAACATGCCAAGACTCTGGTGTTAGTATTGCTTTATGACAAATGTCAGTAAGTCAACACATGGAACCTGAATGTATTTTATTTCCTATTGTCAGACATGGTGTCCAGACATGTTGTTGAATTGAATATTTAAAATTTTTTATTTAAAAAATAATTTATCCTGTAGACATTTCAGACAGGGATATCAAATAATATTGAAGAAGATTTATGAATTACTAATAATTCCATCACCCAGAGATGGGCATTTTTAATATTTTAAGTGCATTTCCCACCAGTACTTTATTATGTGTGTGCATGCATGCACACACTTCGCATTTGTTCAACAGAGAATGAACTGAGATAGTCTCACTTGTGGAGAAGAGATCTCTAAGGAAGAGTTCTCTGTAGGAGGATGGTGTTAACATGCCAAGAGGAGGAAGAACCTGTGAGAGCTTCCCTGTGGCAGGCATGGCCAGGATATTCGGGCAGCAATTCCTAATATTAAATAACAAGTTTATTCCTCTAGTGCACTTGTACTGACCTTTCTTAGTTCCAGATCTTTCATAAAAGTCTGCCGATATAAGAGGCTTGTGTTGTGTTGCTTTGGTTAATAAAGGAGGAGAGGGAGGTGGTGGCCCCATGCTGTGAAGCAGAGCTGCACAGAAAGAAAGTGAATCTGAAGAAAGTGAGGCAAGAAGTTTGGATTGAGAATTTCGTCCCAGGGAGATGAGGAGAGCATAGGTCTCTGTGGCTCTTCTAACATGTGAGGAACTGTGCCAGACCTGCCATGCTCTGTGGGATGGAAAGGGCCCTCTCAGTAGACATATTTTTGGTTGCAAGGAAAGCATGCCTGACTAAATGTGGCCCAACCAGAGGGATTGATTTTTCTCTCTTAAGAAGAGCCAGTGATTCATTGAGTTTAGAACTCGGATATGTTCTGTAATTTTCTTGGTTTTTCTCTCAAGGTTGCAAAATGTCCACAATCACTCCAAACCTCATTTCTTCCTCCAACTTCAGTTAAAAGTTGGTTGGTTGCTATGCTCTCACTTACCTCCTCTCAACATTGATGTGGAAAAATATCCCAGCAGTCCCCCAGCTGAATTTCTTGTATATCTCATTGGCTGGGACTGGGTTGTGCCCACCTCCCCTAAAATAAAGTGCTACTTGCTCAAAGCATGTAAAATATTTAATTTCTAATAGTAAGGCAGTGTTTGTCACAGGAGCTCCAGCCATTTTATTTAAATAATAGAGGTCCGATCATGAAATTTGTGCAAGAGTAGGCCCTCCTTTTCCCGGCTGCTGGCTGGGATCAGCTTCCCTCTGGCACCTGGGACCTGGGCTTCCCTCTAGCTGCTGGCACCCAGGACCCCCGGGCTTCCCTCGCAGCCCTGGCTTCATCCAGAAGGTCGTCCGGAAGGATGTCTGGTCTAATTAGCATATTACGCTTTTATTATTATAGATTAAAATATAAAGATGATAATATAAAGATGGCTAGAAAACTTGTTCTTCAGGTAGTTTCCCTATTTGAGCACACGCATTACCCTGAAGAGTATCCCCAAAAGGAAGAACCAAAGCAGCCATTCAATTTTCTTGTGGCAGCAAAGTGAGCTAGGAAATGATCGTAAGCCTAGCTCCATATTAGATTCACATGGAAAGACGTATACACCTATCATTGCATCAGAATCTCCATGACTGGAACTTTAATGTCAGTTATTTTTCCTGTCAATTCCACTTGTGATTCCACCCTTCAGCCAGAGTTGAGAACTAGTAATTAGGGCCTTCCCTAGCGTAGGGCCAACTCAGAGTACAGTGGAGTCTCATTACTCGCAGCTGTTATGTTCTATAAAGTTGTAGGGAGCACTGAATTAGAGAATACTGAACCATGGCTCCTGGAGAAATCCAGAATTAGGTTCCTACAAGCTTCTGGTCACAATATTTCTAAAATCAATTCATACATAACCCTGCTTTCATATGGGTGTTTCTGTTTAAAGACACCTTATTTAATATATGTTGATTCATTAACATTTAACTCACGCTTAGCAACACTGTAACATACCTGAATGAAGCTTATCTGACATTCTCTCTGTGACATTCTCTCTGAAGAGTTATCTAGTGTTTTCCTGTGCTTAGAAACACTAGATAAGCCTTCAGAACTATTCATTTTTAAACAGTAAAACCACCAACAAAAAGCACAAAAATGCAAAAAATTAGCAGCAAATATACCATGAAAAGGACACGTGTTTAGAGTATTAGAGCTGAAATTAAAAGGCAGAGTATCGCCTTATTCAACCTTAGCTGGGAACATGCACATCAGACGACTCAAATTTTCACTGCTCTGCACGTATCCACCAATGACTGTGAAAACACTAAAACTAATGACTTGGGGGTTAGAAAACAAATGTTAGTGAGCAGGTTGATAGTTTCTTGGTCTAACCAGGAAGCTTTAGGAAACTCTATTGTGCTTTTTAGACATATTCCTGAATCATTCATACTAGCTCAGTTTAGCTAAAGCTATAATATAAATGAACATACATTTTCAACTATTTATTAAAAATGATGCTGTAGTTTGGAACATTTATCCGCCAAATCCATTGACCTAGGCATTGTCAGATATTTGCTGAGAACAAATGAAATCTATTATGCATAATAGAAAGTATAGATCTTCATGGCCGTAACACCATGGACACTTTAGAATGTAAATCTCTAACTTATGTTTGGAAAAATTTGACCACATATGAATTCAACTAAAAAGGTCACCTAATGTCTGTAAAAAGAAAGTAACAAGGAAATCTGACTCTGAGTGACTGGAATAATTTTTACTTATCTCATGCCTGACTGTTACCCAGATCCTTGATAGTTCTCCAACCTATGGTTTAGCAAAGAGAAAGAGGAATAGTGGGGGAAGCTCTATATCAGGAATACTGTCTTTCTTACGGAAAATAAATGAAATTTCTCATACTTTACCAACCATGAAGAAGGAAGTAAGAAAGATTATCAGGAAATTCATATTCCATGCAACATTGAGCTCAACTGCACAGCCACTGTTATTGCAAGTTTAATATGCCCTAGGTGACCAATATTCTAACGACTTTGAGGAAACTTAATGTAACATAGCTATACTATAGAATGTGATGGAGAGGCTAAATGGACTAGGAGGCTTTGGGCCTGAATTCAACTCCAAAGAGAGCAGGTCAAGTTTTATTTGCTATATATTTTGGAGTTTTATATTTTTGGGAAGATATTTGAAAACTTCTGTGCTAGGAGATCAGAACATCATTCATGTGTGAAGAATTTTTTTAAATCCTCATCTGAGGATATGCTTAGAAGAAAAGGGAGAGAAAGAAAAACTTGAGATCAAACCCACAACCCATGTATGTGCCTTGACAGAAATCAAACCAGCAACCTTCTGGTGCACAGAATAATGCTCAACCCACTGAGCCACTCCAGCCTGGCAAGAATTCTTACATAACTAGAACTGTTGTATCAGAGCCTTCTCAGACTGTCTCACACTTATATAGGCCCAACCAGTAGCAATATGAGTTCTGGATAGTCAGCTGCCTTCACCCCATCAATTTGTCATAGAACCAAATAAATATTAGAGAAACTGGGCAAGTTCTAGAACCAGTATACCATATTGTTGAGGGATGGAAAGGGACTTTAATTATATTATGTGCTATTGTTATAAATGAAAGAATGCATGAGTACAATCAGTAAAAGAATGAAAAGATGACAGACTGATTTATTGAGGTTCCAAATTATATCACATATAAAATATATTAAATTGTATAATTTAAATTTATAATTAAAATGAAATAAATTTAATTGTTATAATACTTCAAAACACTTTGAAAATATTTTATAAAAATGCATCTTGATTATACCTAAAGAACTAATTTTCCCCCCTCTGAATTTCTAATTAGAATGTGTGTGTATATCTGTGTTGCATTTTCACATCTGTATGCATATTTGTGTTGAGAGTGCATAGATTTAACAGCTCCAGGGGAGCTTGCATAGTTCTTCCCATCCCTTAGAACTGACACAAAATTTTAGAACTTCAGTGCAAATGGTCATTTTATTGATTCTTTCTCCCTCAAATGCAGTAAAAACATCAAGAGGGACATATTTTCCCATGAGAGAGATTTAAAAAAATATATATAACCGAGTCTAAATTACTTTATTACTATAAATGATCTACTTAAAATACTTCAAGATGAAGGATGATGATTTTTATAGTTTGATTAATGTAAGTAAGGCTATAAGCATGGGCTGAGTGAAATCTGATTTTATACATTTCATAAATGTTTTGTTTTTCAGGAATAGGCGGCCTATGTCTACATACATATGCAGCATGTTGTTAATTAGGAATTAAAAATAATATTAACATTTAATATTTGTGGAACACCACCGTGAATTATAGAGAACACCTGAGCTTCCTCACAAAATGAATTCTGAAAGCTAGGCCTGCTTCTCTGGGAGGGGTGGGCTAGCTCTGTCTATGGCTCATTATATTCCCTGAAACCTTAATGACAGTGTCTCCTCTGGCGAGCCCTCAGACACACAGCAGCCCAGGGCAGTCTTAGACATTTCGCTGTATTCACTCCCTTCTCAGAAAGGAACTCAGTGAGAAAGAAAGCCTCCCCTTGCTTTCTTCCTCAGGCTCTTCTCTGCAGCAGCAGCCTGCTGATGATGGTGTTGCCTCTGCCGCCACCTTGTGGAGTTTTACTGTTAAATCTTAACTATGTCAAACTGGTTGGATTGGTTTCAAGTAAGTAAAATTGTAATTATGTACAACTATAAATTTTTTGACAGGTAACAGAAAAAAGAGGCAATTTATATATCTCAATGGGAAGAAAAAACCATTAAACCTTATAATTAAGTATAAACTTAAACTATTCTATTTTATAAAAGCAGAAAACATAATAAAGAGAACTAATTGATTTTCTAGTAGGAAATATGCCCATTGTGCAAAGGAAGAACCAAGATTTATAGAAGTTGTATTATGTTGCCCAATGTCACATAGTCAATAGTTGGAGTCAAGCATCAACCTCTAAAATATTTATTGCATAGCTTCTTTGAGTTAGCAGCGACAATAATGAAGAACCAATTGTTTTAAAATGTAGGTTTTATTATTCCAGTATGATGAGGACAATAGCTCAGGAGATGACTGCCATTGAAAAAAGTTTGTTATTGGGTCCAAGATAAGGGGACACACCAAATCAGGCATGGCTACATGGGGAAGCACCAGAGTCAGTCAAGAGGGAGAAGAATCAAGAGGAAGCTGGGCCAGAGCCTTTACATTAGTTTCCATGGGAACAGCAAGGTAAAGGGGGTTAGAATTGGCTAGTTTGCATAAGTTCAGCAGGTTCTAGGGCAAAAAGGCTCTCCATAGTTGCCTGGTATCTGGCCATGGGGAAAGTAGTGTAGAGGAATACTACCGCTTGGGGTATAAGAGCCAAAATGAAGAGAGAGAGTTCAGGGTATGGGCTCTGGGTTGGATAGTTTACCTGTGCAAGAGCACACACCCTGGTGATTCTTTTGCTCTCCAAGAATTGGCTGGTCATGGGAGGGGAAGCCTCTCTTTTTTTTCAGGCAGCTTTCTTATTTATTTATCTATCTAAGTTTTTATTGATTTGAGAGAGAAACATTGATTTGTTGCCCCACTTATTTATGCATTAATTCATTGGTTGATTCTTGTATGTGCCCGAAACCAGGGTTTGAACCCACAACCTTGGCTTATCAGGATGATGCTCTAACTAACTGAGCTACCAGGCCAAAGCGGGCAGTAACTTTCCAGTCAGCCAGGCCTCCGATGCTAGGTCATCGAGAACACAGAAAAAAAAGAAAATATAGTTAATACACCAGTTAACATACTTTTTTGAAATAGAGAGCATATGTGAATGAATGAAATCAGTGGAGTTAATAAAGAGAAATTGTCCTAACTCTGATATTGGTATTACTTTACTATCTGCGTGATATGGTTAGCTGACAGTTTTCTACATGAATGTTTCCCAAATATCAGTCAGGAAGAAATATCAAAGGCAATCTAAAAGCTATGATAGGTTTGTAAGCTTGAAGATACAGGTTTTGTTTACTTAATCCTTTCAAGGTTAAGATCATTATTTAATTTTCAACATTATACTGAAAAGGCTATATTTTACGCACATGGTTTTCTAATAGAAATCAGTTTTGTTTCCTTATAAACAGTTTTCACTTTATGTGCACATTTATTTAAAATAATGTATAGAAAGACATTTTACACAGGAACTGAGATTTAAATATTTGATTTTTATTACCCACATGCTCAGATATTTTCTATGCCCCTACTCATCCCTTTTTGGTACTTTTTCTTCATTTAATTATGTTTTCTGATATCACTAACTGCCATTTCTGCAATTTATGAGCAAACTGTGTCCTAAAGATTCTGTTGCTAGGTTACATCCTCCTTTCTCCCACCTTCCCATTCCTTTTCCCTGGGCTGGTTGCCATAGTGCCTCTTGTAATGGGTGGCTTAAGTCTGTATTGGAATCATGGTGGCTGAATAAAAATCTAGATTCTCTCTCATTCTCTTTTGTCTACATAACCTAGTTAGTTGCTCAAGTATTGAAATTTAATTAAATAAAGAGTCACCATTCAGTAAAATTATTCTATATTTACTTTATACAATGGATGTGGATTTTTGCCATACAGAAAAATCACATAGGTTGACTCTCTAATTGAAGAGATGTTAAATTTTGGCAGGATTGTGAGTGTATGTTGGGGAACTCCTTTTTCTTCATTGTATTTGATATTTTCCACTAGCCTCTGAAGATCCATGCTCTATTCTCCTCTACGTTCTCCTGTTCCTTAGGAGGCTGACCTTTATGGATGTAATCCATAAACTCCCTTTTCCTCTGGCTTCTGAGATCAGACAATGGAAACACTGGCAGGAGATCAGAGGCAGGAATGAGAGTGAGGTTATAGTATTTCTTTCCTCAGCTCCCTTCCATTTAGTTCATTTGCAACACGAAGAGAGTTCTCTCCAGATACTGACCTTGCTGAAACCTTGATCTCAGACTTTTTCAGTCTCCACAACTGTGAGAAATAAATTTCTGTAGTTTAAGCCACCCAATCTCTGGTATTTTGTTATGGTAGCAAGCTGGCTAAGACATTGTGTATAGTTTCTCAAGGTACATGGATTTAAAAATTGCAAGAACCATTTGCAACTATAATAAGTTACACTTTTAACCCACTAGGTCATAAAGCTACTTCTACTACTATTCATTACTTTTTATGAACAATGATGTCAATGAGGCAGTAATTTCTTTGACCACTTTCACTTTCATTACCAGCATTAGCAATTAATTTCCATTTTAGGTCCCCTTTGGAGCAATACCTTCCACTAGTTCTCTACTGCTTCCTCTACAGGTGCTGCATAGGTATCAAGTGGAGAATAACAAGGTTCATCAAAATGCAAATGCTGGGTAGCTGGTAGGCACCCTTACTAGCTAAATTATTTACTCTAGATAGTCTCTTAGATCAACAACCTACCTGACATTGTCACCAAGTCTCACAGATGTCTCAAATCTAACATGTCCCATATTGATTTTTGATTTGGCCATCCCAAACATTCCTCCATTCTTCACCATTGATAAAGATAAGCAAAAACCTTAGTTAAAGTAATAAGGATGATTTTAATCAGTAATATACTATTAGTAATAGAGAAATAATAATACTAATAAAAACAGTCCAGTATGAACTGAACTGAATTTTGATTTGTATAGAGGAAATGAGGTATTTTAAAGGGAGAAACAGGAGTAGAGAAAGGCAAGTTGGGGCTCTGTGGAGTGAGGGAAGTGAAAAACTACAAAAAGCAGGAAGAGGGGCTTAGCCCTTGAAACCCATCTGGGTTTCCTAACTGGTGCTTATTGCAGTTAGGCTCCTACCCTCTCACAAAAACCCGGAGACAGGACCCTGTCTTCAGGTATTGGCTGGAACAAATAGTAAAGTCTTTCAGAAGCCTTGAGTTTTGTCAGGTAGGCATTTTAAGGAAGCGAGGGTCGTCCTGGGAATGCACCCTTGAGCTGTCAGAAACCATGTCAGTGTTCATCCAAGCCATCATAGGCAAGGATTAAGGCCTAATCAAGAAGAGAGCTCAGAAGAACCTGGCTAAAGTTTGGTCAAGGAGGGAATCTTTGTTACCATGTCATTAAAGGGCAAATCCAAAACAAACAGTAATCCCTGAGGGTCTATCTTAAAAATAGAAAATAATCTCACCATTTCTAACCATGTTACTGCAGCACCCTGGTGACTATCAACATTTCTAAATTACCAACAGATGGCTAAGAGATCCCCTTGCCTCTACACTAACCCCTTCAGTCTACTGTCAACAGAGTTGAGTGATCCTTTAAAAACAAGTTATACCATATCTCACTAAGGCTCCAACCTTTAAGTGTCTTCTTATCTCACCAGAGTATAAAATAAAGTCTTTACAATGACCCATAAAGGCTCTACTGATCTGCTCCAATATTCCTGCACTGTAACCACTCTTAGGACTTCCACTCCAGCTCAATCCACACCAGATGCACTGACCTCATTCCTATTTCTTAAACAGGTCAGCAGCCTTCTGCCTTAGGACCATAACTCTAGTTCTGCCTAACTCATTCGTGTCCTTTAAGTCTTTGCTCAAACCTGACCTTCATAAAGAGGTTACTTTCAGCATCCTGTTTAGTACTGCAACTTACTCTGTCACCTCTCTAACCCTACCCCGTTTTTATTTTCCCTTTGTTACATAGTTTTTATCATCTTCTAACATACTATATAATGTACTTACTATCTTTACTTATTATTATCTGTTCCTCCTGTTAGACTATAAGCTCCACTAGGGCAAGAACATCTCCCCAACCCTACAGATGGATTTTTTTTCTGCATTAAACTAGTTTTACATTATGGATCTTCAATAGATATTTGTTGAATAAATAAATTAGTTGACCTAAGTACACTTTCTTAGTGATATAAAATAAGCTCCATGAATGTTGTTTTTCATTAGCTGGGTATAGTTATATGTCTTGTTATAGTATTTGGTATAGAACATAGACATTATTTCTATGAGATAGGTAGGCTCTGGCTCTGAAGCTGAAGTTTGCTGAGGAGCAGTAAATTTTACTCTTGTCTCTCATGGCCCCGTTTCCCCACCTATAAAGAGAGGGAGAAAGAAAATGTTCACATAGAGGGAAAAGGATAATGAGGTGGCAACAAATAGAAAAGGGGACCATAGTTACATCAGTGATTATATTGTACTGATAAATGTACTGGGTAATTGAGTATCTAGACTTTTAATAAGACCAAAGACCACCAAGAACTGGAAGAAATACCACAAGTAGATATAATCATAAAAACTTTGTAGTGATCACAAAGCATGGATCGTGTGTAAAAGAAATAATTACATTGGCAAATCTTAATAAAAAACATGCATTTTCTTGTCTATTTCTCTACTTATTGATGTGCCATTTTCTACTCTTTAAACCCTTTCCTCTTACAATGTAAACTAGGAGCCCAGTGCACGAAATTCATGCATGGGTGGGGTGCCTAGGCCTGGCCGGCGATCAGGGCCTATCAGGTTCCTTGCCTTCCCACCTGCTCCTCCTCCTTTACTCCCTCAGCACCCCACCGCTGCAGCTGGTCCCCACCATGTTCTGCGCCACCCCGTGGTGGTCAGCACACATCATAGCAAGCAATCGAACTCCCAGTCTCCCAGTCAAACTCTCCAGGGGACAATTTGCATATTAGCCTTTTATTATATAGGATAATTTTTATTATATTTTGAAATAGTATCGTGGGGTTAGTGAGGGAAGCAGAAATGCATTGTTTAATAGACCACATTCTGCAGCCAAACTTCCTGGGCTTTAATCTCAGGCTTTGCTATTAACTGTGCAACTATGGGCAAGTGATTACAACTCTTGACCTTACTTTATGCATTTATACAGTGGAGATAATAATAGTATATAACTGATGGAGTTATTTTGAGGAATAACACCTCACAACCCACAGTTCTTGTTATATAGTATTCACTCTATAGTTATTTTTATATAATAATGTATTTTCTGAAAAGAAAAATGTATAATTTAAAATTGTATACACTACATTTTTATAAAATCATATTGTTCATACAATACTAACTGAATGATGGAGGCAAATTTTCATTACTAATATTTTTTTAAAACTCTTTTTAGACTCATTTGAATTTTCAAATTCCTATGCTAGAAAATTTATAATTTGAAATACTAGGTTTACAGAGAGAGATACTGCAGACCTGAGTGTTAAAAATCCTTTGTGTATCTCATATGGTAGTGTACTGGAGGTAAAATAATTTCCCCTTTACTCTTTTGCGTTCTGGATTGAGATCAATCTCTGTAATAAAATAAAAAAAAAAACAACCACAGATTAACAAGAGAAAAAGCTCAGAAGTTTATTGGCATGTATCCTCATGTATACATTGGTGATACCCAGGGAAAAATGAGTAACTCTCAGAGGTGAATTAGAACTTCATCTTAAATACCATCTTCAGCTAAAGAGAAAAGAAAAAGTGTGGGGAAGACTATAAAAAGGCTACTAGGAAAAGCAGGATAAATAAGTGCAAGATTTATTATGTAGATTTAAGTCTCTACTTTCTCCATTTCTAATGGTGTCTTGCAGTATGGTATGAAGAGGGACACTTTTATAATCGCATGTCCTGCTTTTAGGCAAATAGCGGGAGAGTAGAGAGTTTTTCTTATTTCTTTCCAATTGCCTTCAATTGAAAAAAAATCGTTTTGTGAAAATGGCGTATTGGGGAGTGGCATATTCTGCTACCCTTTAATAGGAACTCTGGGTAGCTCTTTGTCTAAGAGATAAATTGCTAAGAACTATGAAGGATCTGATATTTTATCCTACTTGCGAGCTACTAAATAGCCTGCTACAGTTTCATAGAAGTTGACAGAAGGCATGAGATTCCTCTGTAGAAGACAAAGGACTTGATTACTCACAGCACAAAAGTGAGCATGAACTTCAGACTCTCTTAGATTCCTCTGGCTCCCAAATTCTAGGAGGCAAATTGGAGCTGCTAGGCAGGTGCTGCATAAGCATTGGGTGTGTATTAGAATGGACGAATTTCACGCTTAGGAAAGTCCTGCTAGCAAACTTACCCAAACTTTAACATGGAAGGAGAGATGATCTTTGTTATCTTGCAATAATCTCTCTGCCCTTTGAAGGAAATACTATCCCTATCTTGGAAACTGGAACTTGTAAAAATGCAAGAGGGCCATGGAGATTTGACTCCCACCATAACACAAATATAATGTATCCGTAAGGCTATTGTGCTGAAGAGAAGATGCACACAAATTCTGACCAGAGATTTAGACTAACATTGTAAATATAACCCCCTCAGTGCTTTCTAAGTCTTTGAATATACAGTTAATCAATTAGAATAAAACATTACAACAATTTGTCTTGCTTTGTACTGCTTTATGGCTTAATACTTTTATAACTCATGTGTTCTTTCCTCTTACCATATAAGTTTTACCACACCCCTCTATACTTATTTGTGTCAATAATTTAATCTTATCGGCTAAAGTATTTTTTGTGTTAGAAGAACTAACACACACTTTGTTAAGAGTGGCAATCTTCCTTTCTCTCAGCCTCTTCCTGATAAAATTAGGTTTCACAAGGTTCAACGTGTTCCTCCTCTGTAGTGTAGCTGAGCAATAGTTACTCAGCTTTGCAAGGTTTATTTCCTCTGCTAATAATTAACACTCTTCCAAAAAAGTATTTTTAAAATATTTTTTTTTGTGGTTGTCTTATTCAGAAATAACTCAAAATAACGTCATCCTGGTCTTTTGCTTGTTTTGTTTGTTTGTTTGTTTGTTTGTTTTAGCAAAAGATAATGTTACAGAGAACCGGACTAATCAAACAATGCTTGGAGAGTTTGGAGTCACACTTTATTCACCGGTGGGCTTATAGAAAATGAATTCAAATTCTAAGCAAGCCTACAAGCAGAACTTCCCTTTTTATTAAAGAGCCAGCCCTATGTGCACTTAGTGGTTATCTCGCTGTTGGTCTTGAAAACAACACAGCTCTATCCAATTAAAAAATGCACCTGGCATGGCATTGAGAGTATGGGCATATCTAGTCTCTGGCCTGCAAGGTCAGACAGCTAAGTTTATCTTCCTCATTATTCAAGCAGGCTAAAGCAGGCTAGAAAGCAAAGTTATTATTTTTTTTTAGAGTAAGAGTCTATCTAAAAAACAGCAGAGAATTCCAAACAGTAGTTTTACAAAATAGGGATTAGCCTTCTTATTCCCTCCCTGCCCCCCCCCACCACCCCCGCCTTGTCCCACAAGCTTTTCAGCCTTGTGGTACAATAACCACAGGATGTTACGGTGAACAGGGGTGATGAAACTCTTTTACTACTTCCTGCTGGAAAGGGGTGACGTCCAAGGGGTTAACATCCCGTTTCTTCCTCTTGGAGAGGTTTGTAGGGAACTCTCTGGCTTGTAGGACCATTTGAAGTTTAAAGGCATATAGACGGGATGAGATAAAGTTAACAGATTTAGAAGACATGGTCCGAGGGTTGTGGCTATGAGTAGCATTAACAGTGGTCCTGTCAATGGAAGCAGCCATTTCTAGCCTCCCCCCTGCCCATTCTCCCCCATGCAGCTGAGGTCTCAGATAACTCCTGTCTTATTTTTGAAGCTCGATCATCTAGTTTCTTGGCCCCATCCCTTACAATACCAGACTGGTTAGCATAAAAACAGCACTCTTCCTCAAGGAACAGGTTCAGCCCCCCTTTCTCTGCTGTGAGAAGGTCTAGTCCTCTTCGTTCTGGAGAGTAACGGCTGCCAGTGAGTCAATCTGATCCTGTACTGCAACAATACTTTGAGTTATTTCTTCTAAACTGTCAGCAAAATCTTTGGATAGGCTCTGATAGTAGGAGAGGGAAGTTGCCAGTCCCCCTATTCCAGTGCTAACCCCTGTTGAAATGCCAAGTGTTAAAAGGAAAGGGATTAGCTGGACTGCTCTTTTAAGAGGGAGAGGGTGAGATTAAGCGTTCGGTAGAGTAGTGAGGACTCAGGAGGCTCTCAAAAGGCAGAGTGTAGACCTGAGAGTGGTCCAGATTAAGAGAGTTCAGTAACAGTAAAAGAATTAGCCTTAGCTTCATCTTGTTCCTTTGCTGTGTAGGAAGCAGTACTTCTGTGTCCCAGTAAGGGCAGAAGGGTTCTCCTCCTGGGACTAGCCTCGGGTTCCGGTGGCGGCACTCATAAAAAGACAAAATGAGAATTATTAGAAAGATAAAAACAATGATTATCCAGAATATCAGAGCATTTTGCCTTTAAGAGAAGACAAGGAAGATTAGTGTAAGGAAGAATTCAGCAGGGCATTTCTGAATTCCTTGGAGCAGGTTGATTAGCCAGGTCCGTTGTCTTCTTGAGGGGGATCCGCAGGGAGTGTTTCTGGTCAGAGGTCACCTTCCACTCAGGCTGGGCGTCGCTCGGCTGGTGGGCTGCCTTCACCCGGGAGTGGTGAATCCAGTTGTTCAGTCCTGCAACCTTGAGAGCTGTGGGAGTGGTTAGTATGACTGGATAGGGTCCCTTCCAAATTGGCTTAAGGGGCTCTTTTTTCCAGTCTTTTACCCAAACCTGGTCTCCAGGTTTATAAGGATGTACAGCTGTTCCTAGAGAGATGGGTAGTCGGTCAGTAACCCATCTGTGAACCTCAAATACAGTTTTTCAAAGTCCTTGTAGTTGCTTCTGGATTTCTAAGTTTCCTACTTCCCCCAAATCTCCCTTTGGCCGAATTAAGGGAGGGGGTCTACCGTATAGAATTTCAAAGGGAGAAAACCTACCCTGGCCCTCGGGGCACAGCGTTCCCACAGGAGTACAAGAGGCAAGATATCTGTCCAGGTTAAGGTTGTCTCTTGACATAGCCATAGCCTGCTTTAGAGTCCGGTTCATGTACTCTACTTTCCCTGAACTCTGAGGCCTGTGAGCTGTAGTAGGTTCCATCTAATCCCTAAAACCTTAGCTACCTGTTGTACTATTTCTGCTACAAAGGCTGGGCCATTATCAGACCCTATGGTCAGGGGTATTCCATACCGTGGAATTATGTCCTTTAGCAATGCCTTAGTGACTTCTCTCGCCTTTTCTTTGCAAATGGGAGATGCCTCGACCCAGCTTGAAAAGGTGCAAAGACTAGTAGGTATTTATTTCCTCTGCTAGGCCCTACTACTGTAAAGTCTACTTCTAAGTCCTCAAAGGGAGTTTGCCGGCAGCGCTGAACTCCTAAGGGTCCCATAGGATCCTGTTTGGCATTGTTCTGAGCACAGAGGAGGCAACGCTGAGAAACTGAGGCACACAAAGAGGGAAGATGGGCAGTTAGGCAGTATCTGCCTAACAAAGCTTCTAGAGCAGTCTTTCCTACATGAGTAAGTTCATGCTGCTGGAGGACTACCTTATGGGCTAACTGTTCTGGGACATAGACCCTATGATCTGGGAGTATCCACCAGCCTTCTTTTGTTCTTTTGCCCCCTTCTTGCTGAGCCCATTCCTCCTTCTGCGGAGTGTACTTTGGAGGTTCAGGTAATTCGGGGGCCAACGTGATCCGTGCCGGTGCTGCTTGTTCCTTGTCAGCCTGCTTTGCTGCGGCGTCAGCACGCTGGTTTCCCTCTGACACTGAGTCTTTCCCTTTCTGGTGACCTTGCAATGAATGACAGCTATTTCTTTAAGCTCCTAAACTGCTTTAGTAACTTTAAAATCTCATTTTGATTTTTGATTCCTTTTCCTCCCGCCATCAGAAGCCCCCTTTCCTTGTATATAGCCCCATGAATATGCAGGGTAGCGAAGGCATAGCGCGAATCAGTGTAGATGTTGGCACGCTTATCCTTACTGAGTTCTAAGGCTCTGGCGAGGGCCCAAAGTTCTGCCCTCTGCACTGACCATCCTTCAGACAGAGCCTGTTCTTCAGTTGTCTCAAGGTCTGATACCACTGCATACCCGGCTCGTCTTTTTCCTTCATCTAGGAAGCTACTGCCATCTGTGAACAATACTAAGTCTGGATTCTTTAGGGGCTTATCTGCTTCTTTGAACAGCCTCATTAACAGCCCGTAAATCCTGTACCGGGCGGTAGTCATTAGTCCCAGGCTTTTTGACAGGCAAGAGGGGAGTATTCCATGGTGACTGGAATCTTTAAGGAGCCCTACTGAAGTAGCCGGTCTAAGTGGACCTGGATTCCTAGGCGTGCCTCCAGTGGAATTGGATATTGGCGGATTTTGACAGGTTGTGCCCCAGGCTTTAAGTCAATTAGTATCAGGGCATGGTCTTTGGCCAGGCCAGGGGGATTTCCTTCTGCCCAGACCAGTGGAAATTCTTCCTCTAATTCAGGCTCTAAAGGTGAGGCCTTTGACTGAGGGGCATAAAGTCTCCATTCTTCCCCCCTCGGCACTGCTAAGGACAGGACCATTGGAGAAGTCTCCTCACTTAGGCAAAGCTGTGCTGAGCCATATGGAGCAAAAGTGATTTCTGCCCCCATTTTGGCTAAAAGGTCTCTACCCGTCAGAGGTACTGGACAGTCTGGCAAGTACAGGAATTCATGAATTACTCGGTGGCCACCAAGTTGGCATCGGCGAGGCCGGCAGAATGGTCTATGGATCGGGTCCCCAGTAGCTCCAATTATGGTGACCTCCTTTCCTGAGAGAGGCGCTACTTTCTGTGTGAATCAGTGCTCCGCTCCCATATCAACCATAAAGTCCACAGTCTGGCCCCCATTTTTCATTCTGACCATGGGCTCGTGGGGGCCCAGTTGAAAAGAGCCCAGTCTGTCCTAGTCAGAGTCAGCTGCTGCCAGCCCAATAAGGTCTGCTTCAGGTGGTCCTGACTGATAGTGACTGGGTGGAAAAGGGGACCCTGTTTTCTTGCTCTGCCGTTTGGGACATTCATTGTTCCAGTGCCCTGTTTCCTTACAATAGGCACATTAGTCCTGTCTCAGGCTTGCTCTTCCTTTCCCTCCTGATCTGTCTTCTTGCTTCCCTTTTTGGGCTGTCTGGGAGCCCGAGCCTCTGAAAGCCGCTGCTATTACATTGGCCCTTCTTTGTATTCTCTTTTCTTCCTCCTCTTTTGCTGCCCTGTTTCGGTTGATGAAAACCTTGTTCACTAGCATTTTTTCCTGCAAACCCTTCCAACTTCTGTAATTTTCTCCTGATATCAGGCTGGGCTTGGCCTACAAAAGCAGCAGTTACCATGGTTTGAGTGTCCGGGGCCTCAGGGTTAAAGGGAGTGTAGACCTGCTATGCCAGCAGCTTTCTATGAGAGCTGACTTTCATCAGGCTTCTGGAAAACCTCAGAGATTTTAGCCATATTGGTGGGCTTCTTGGCTCCTGCCCTGACCCCTGGAGGAAAGCCAGTCAATATCTTTCTAACCTGGTCTTTCCGTCTTCTGAGTTCGGGGACCAATTAGGTTCCTCATCGGGGAGGGCCTCCCTAGCCCATCTGTCTGTGTCTAATGTCCCTGCCCGGACCTGGGTCTGGAGCCACTTCCAAGCCTCTGTTATTACTCTCATGCGCTTCTCCGTGTTAAAGAATGCAAAAAGGAGCTGCTTGCAGTCCAACCAGGTGGGCTTCTGGGTCTGGAAGATCATTTCTAGGAGGTCTACCATGGCCTGAGGTTTTTCAGAATAAGCTGGGGTGTGTTGCTTCCAATTCAGAATGTCACTGTGGTAAAGGGCTGATAATAATAGACGGGCCTTCCTTCCTGTAAGGTCCCATCTTCACCAAGCACTTGGGCACCCCAAATCTCCCTGAGAGGCATCTGACGTGCCTGCCTTTGTTTGGGCCCTTGAGCGGCTGAACGAAAGTGCCGCCCAACCAGCTCTGGAGAACCTGGTTGAGGGGAGACTGAGGAAGGCTGTGCTTCCAGACTTTTTGGACCTTCCAGTCTAGCGGGTGGTGGTGGGGGGGGGGGGCGCATTTGGAGCTACCTGTAGCTCATATGGAGGTGGTAACACTGGTGGGACTTTCTTGGGGGGGGGGGGGTCCTGTAGAATAGGGGGTTCAACTTCCTTCTGAGGGACCTGCTTCTCCTCTCCTGCCTGCTTTTCATTAGCCTGTTCCTGCCCTGCCTGCCTCTCCTCACCCTGCTCCTGCCCTGGTGCCTCTCCTCACCCTGCTCCTGCCCTGCCTGCCTCTCCTGAGCCTGCTCCTGCCCTGCCTGCCTCTCCTGAGCCTGCTCCTGCCCTGGTGCCTCCCCATAGCCTGCTCCTGCCCTGGTGCCTCTCCCGAGCCTGCTCCTGCCCTGCCTGCCTCTCCTGAGCCTGCTCCTGCCCTGGTGCCTCCCCATAGCCTGCTCCTGCCCTGGTGCCTCTCCTGAGCCTGCTCCTGCCCTGCCTGCCTCTCCCGAGCCTGCTCCTGCCCTGGTGCCTCTCCTGAGCCTGCTCCTGCCCTGGTGCCTCTCCTTAGCCTGCTCCTGCCCTGCCTGCCTCTCCCGAGCCTGCTCCTGCCCTGGTGCCTCTCCTGAGCCTGCTCCTGCCCTGCCTGCCTCTCCCGAGCCTGCTCCTGCCCTGGTGCCTCTCCCGAGCCTGCTCCTGCCCTGGTGCCTCTCCTGAGCCTGCTCCTGCCCTGCCTGCCTCTCCTGAGCCTGCTCCTGCCCTGGTGCCTCTCCCGAGCCTGCTCCTGCCCTGCCTGCCTCTCCTGAGCCTGCTCCTGCCCTGGTGCCTCCCCATAGCCTGCTCCTGCCCTGGTGCCTCTCCCGAGCCTGCTCCTGCCCTGCCTGCCTCTCCTGAGCCTGCTCCTGCCCTGGTGCCTCCCCATAGCCTGCTCCTGCCCTGGTGCCTCTCCTGAGCCTGCTCCTGCCCTGCCTGCCTCTCCCGAGCCTTCTCCTACCCTGCCTGCCTCTTCACTCCTGCTACTAAAACCTTACTCTTTCCCTTCTTGCACATGCAGAACCGGACCCAAGGTGGCAAGGTTTGAGCAATTTCTAACCAGCTGTTTATGTAGGGAAACTGATCTGGGTGTCCAGGGTCTCCTGTGACTACATTCAGACTGCCCTGACCAGTGCTTTATCTAAAGAGCTTTCCGAGGGCCAGCTAACCCCGAAGGCTGGCCTTTCTACTTCACAGAATTTCCTCAGTGTTTCAGAATTCATTTTAATTCCATAAGCTCCATCAAATCCCTTTTTAAAATTTTTCAACATACAATTGAGAACAGTGGGTTTACTCTGTCCTGACCCCATGATGATCAGTGGCGTGAAACCGACAAGGGAGGGCTGACCTATTTTCACGGATCCTCACTCAGATGCCCGCCTGGCCGCGTCCCTTGGGAGCTTAGATTCGTCTTAGCTAAGGTGCACCCGTATAAACCCTGGTCCTGGTCACCTCCACGTGGGGCTGAGTCACCGTTATGCCATATGTCGAATCACGGAACCGCAGGTTGGGGCCCACTCGGACTCTGTAACCGAAGTGGTGGAGCCACACAAAGGAGAGGAGAGGGCAGGCCCCCTCCCTCCACACTCACACACTTTCACCAGACATTCACTCAGAGTTTAAACAACAATCCACTCGATTCCTGATTCCTGATTAATTTGCCTGAGGAAGCCGTATGGCTTCCGGGGAGGTGATCAAGCTCCCCCTTCCACTCACTTGGAGTGGGCTGAACTGACAGGGGCCCCTACCTTACTGATTCTGTCAACAGGTCCAGAAGTATCTGTCCGTTCTCTCCAGATGCCGGCCGGGTCCTGGCCTGAGGTCCGGGAGCGCCCAGAGTCCCCCGGTTTAATTCTGCTAATTCAGCAGAGCAGGGCCTCCTGGAGACCTGTCCAGTGCCCCCAGGCCCCAAACCTGGTCCACTCACCAGAGGCTAAAAAGCAAAGCATGGGTTGGTTTTCCCAGAATCTCAGGGAACCAATAATGTTACAGAGAACGAGACTAATCAAACAATGCTCAGAGAGTTTGGAGTCACACTTTATTCACCGGTGAGCTTAGAGAAAATGAATTCAAATTCTAAGCAAGCCTACAAGCAGAACTTCCCTTTTTATTAAAGAGCCAGCCCTATGTGCGCTTAGTGGTTATCTCGCTGCTGGTCTTGAAAACAACACTGTTCTATCCAATTAAAAAATGCACCTGGCATTGCATTGAGATTATGGGCATATCTAGTCTCTGGCCTGCAAGGTCAGACAGCTAAGTTTATCTTCCTCATTATTCAAGCAGGCTAAAGCAGGCTAGGAAGCAAAATTATTTTTTTAGAGTAAGAGTCTGTCTAAAAAACAGCAGAGAATTCCAAACAGTGGTTTTACAAAATAGGGGTTAGCCTTCTCACTACAGCTGTCCTTGTACTGCGTGTGTCTTGTCCTTTCAAAGCTGGGGCTACAAAATTCATTTGAATTCCAGAGAAAAGCAGAACTGTCAACTACTATTACTTAATAAACCAAGTAATTGAGCATTTAAGTTTTTGCCAGAGTGAAGACCTCTCATGTAATATTTGAGACATTTATAACAATTCCTTGTTCATGAGAAAATGAAATTTAACTGGATTTCCTATGTTTTTATTTCCTAAATCTGGCAACTCTGGTTACTGTTTATCTACTAAACAAATTACAAATAAACCTTTTGGTAAAATTTGACATCAAGTGGTTGTTAGCTCAGAAGCACTCCCCTTTGGCGCAGAGGTAAAGGTTTCAAAATTTTGATTGTGACATCAACGCTATTCAAAAATAAATGTAACTGTACAAGGTTTTTAGATTCATAGATGTATCTGAAGTCCGGCTCAAAAACGGTGGTTAAAAGAAGTAGTGACCAGTATGGGGTTTCTAAAGAAACTTAGGTCCAGAGAGCTTTCCCAAAGAGGGTGGATGGAACCGCGGCTGTTTTCTCCGTGGTTCAATGAGGAGAGCGCGACACCTGAGCGAGCCAATAGGAGCCGAGCAGGAAAGAGCTGGGCGCGTGAAGCCAATCAGAGACAAGATGGGTGGGACTAACACTCCGGAAAGGGGCGTGCTCCCCAGGGCGGGACTCAGCCAATCGGAACCGAGTGGGCGGGGCTGGATTCCGACAGTGGGCGGTCTCCGGAAAGCAAAGGACGCTGCGAGTACGTCTGTCAGCCTCACCTGCACCTGCACCTGCACCTACGCTTTTCACCAGCAGGGCGGACGCAGAATCGAAGGGTGACGGGTGAAGGGGTGACACTTGATCCGCTCGTCATGGCCTATCCGGGATACGGAGGAGGGGTGAGTCCTGTCCTCTTCACGCGGCCACCGCTCCTGCCGGATGTGGCGCCCCTGCTGGCGGCGCCGAAGGACCTGGTCCACCTTCGGCTCCTGAATTTTCGCCGCCTCTTATGCTGCCTCTTGTATCTGCAGTCCGAGGTGCTGGAAGCCGGCCGGCCGAGCATTCTGGTCCCCGAGGCGTGTTCTTGTGTAGCCAAGAGTGTGATGTGTTTTTAGAAATATCTTTCCTGGAACGGCGGGGAAAAAGCACCCTTTTCTGGTTCCAGTCATCTTTTGTGCCCCACCCCCAATGTGTCGCTCAGTTTTGCTAGACATCCTCTTTCTGAATTTTTTGACCACTTATTTTCTGTCCTTATGAATAAATTAAGATATGCTAAATGTCTCCTAATCTTTACTATTCTGCTAAGAGCAATCTGTTCTTCTAGACTTTTTTTGGAGTGGGAGGGTTACTCTTTTCTTACATAACTCTTTATTTTGCATCACCCTTGAGAGTTGGAAATTATAATCGCAATATCCTGGTGGCTAGTGGCTAGCTTTTTCTTTTCAGAAAGTAGCCCAACCTTCAGTATTTATGTCAGTGATCTCCAAAGTGGGGGAGCACGCTTTGTATTAACATGTGCATGAGGGATAATCCATTGGGCTGTGGGTAGAAAATAATATAATTCCAATTTTAATTGTACTTTTTACCCAGAAAGAGAAATTGAGCTTTACTAATATTTAACATAGGTTTTAGTACTGTCATATGGCAGTGTTGAAAACTTGGCCGAGGTTCCTCCTGGTCCCTTCTACTTCAAGATGCCTAAGGAAGGTAATGCCTCCTTCAACAATTAGTCAAGGGAGCACAAACCCATGGGGCTTTGAAAATGTTCACGCTGATATAAAATATGGGGAGTAAACGAGGGATGAAGCCACTCAGGTGGCTTCTCAACTTGTTTGTTCCTTTTAGCTTATTGTGATATATTGCACTTTCTATGTACAGAGTTCTCTGGCGTTGCAGATTATATAATCTAGTTTAACCAAAATAACCCAAACTGGACTCATAGTTTGAAAATTTCTGGGAAGAAACTAGGAATCCAAGATAATATTAAGGATTCAAAAATGTGCAAAACAACGTGAAAATGACATTGCCAACACTTTTAAGTCCAAGCTGTTCTTCAGTTACTTGACCAGATAATAACTCTGACTATGTAACAGTCAGTGTTGACTCATTTGACACTACCAAGAAGACAACTTGAAATATGAATTTTTAAACTATTGTTATGGATTGGCTTTAATGAGTAGGAGCTCCAGTTCTCCAGGTGGATCCTTCTACGTGAGTCTTGGGCTTCCTTATGCTGGCTTTACTCTGAGAGAGAAAAGGAAACTGCCTCTTGAAGTCTTTAGGCTGGAATGGACCTTGGTGTAATTTCTGCTGTATCCTGTCAGTTAAAGCTGAAACAGGCCCAGCTTAGATTCAAAGGGATGGAGAAAGTCTTCCTTGCATAGGGGGAGACGACAAAGAATTTTCAATCATCTTTACTTTGACCACTACCAGCTCTCATGTTTTTGGATTTGGGCGAGTGAATGTTGCATGTCATGAAGGAGAGAGAGGTAGAAGGTTATTCATAAGGTCAGGTTCTTCATGTAATATAGCTTGCCTGACTTCAGTTTAAAAAAAAGTGTTCAACTCTCAAGGAACAAATGGAAATGCTATCGTAAAGGGTTCATAGTCATCTTTTGGCATCACTTCGACATTAGCTTTTCACTAATATGCTTAGATTTAGTTTGACCTCGTTTCTTATAAAATATTTTTAGTTTTTCTTTCTTATGTGAATCTTACAGTGGTGAGGGTTTCCAGGAAGCCCTACATTCTTGGATATGCCCTAAGACTTGTTTTCACTCCTTGTCCTTGGAGGCCTTGGACAATGCCTAGGTGCTGGTTATTTCTACATGGCCAAAGAGCAAAAGCTTTAGGAGTTTGCTAAGCTGTTCACCTCAGGGTTTAGACTTGCCTGGAAATTTCCTTCCATCGGTAAGATGATTTAAAAATAATACTTTTGCAACATTTTGATTATTTTCATTGCTAAGGTTGATTAATTTATCCTAGCCTGAATTATTAGAAATAGGAAGAATTTTTTTCTCCCTTGAGTCAATAGTTATAATTTATATAATTTTAGAAGGGCCATTTCATCTACATTTTCAAATATATTGGTAAAAAGGTATTCATAGCATTGTTAATACATATTTTTTAATTTAAATTCTATTTGTGGTTAAATACTCTCCTTTTCTTTATTTTAAATATATTTTTATTGATTTCAGAGAGGAAGGGAGAGGGAGAGATAGAAACATCAATGATGAGAGAGAGACTCATTGATTGGCTGCCTCCTGCTGGGGATCGAACCCACAACCCTGGCATAGGCCAATGCTCTATCCACTGAGCCAGCCCTACTAGGGCCCTTTTTACTATTTGTCAACCTGGTCTGTCCATCTCTTCTTTTCAAAGAAGCAACTTTTAAGCAATCACATCTCTTTTTTTGCTAATATTGTTTTACTGTTTCCTTTCTTGTACTTCATTGTTTCAGAATCTATATATGTTTTCACCACCTCCTGAGGACATTTCTAGGAACTCTAGTACTTCCTCCATACTTTTGCTCTTACCACATCCCTGCCGGGGCTTTTCAGAGCACTGCAAAAAGTCTCTGTCTTTTATCTTCTTTGCCCTTTATCTCAATCCTTTTTTTTTTTTTTTTTGCCTCTGGCAATCTCTACTGACCCTTAAAGAATGCAAGTGAAGTTACAAACTAGCAGTTGCAAAATATTCATGGGAATGTGAAACTCAGCATAGGGTATATTATCACTAATATTGTAATAATTATATATGGTGTCTGTGGGGTAGTAGACTTATCTGAGAGATCACTTCGTAAGTTATATAAATATCTAAGCACTATGCTGTAGACCTGAAACTAATATAATATTAAATGTCAACTGCAATAAAAAAAAATTTCAAGGCAACACTACATGAAAAAAAGAATGTAAGTGAAAAATATTTTTGTTCAAGTACCATATGATTCTGGAATCTAATGAACAAAATGAACTAACAAGCAAAATAGAGACAGATTCACAGACAGACACCAGGCTGAGGGGCTGTGGCCGAGGGAACTAGGCGTGGAGGAGGGTGGAGGGATTGAGCAAAAAAGAAAGGGAAAAAACTCTTGGACGCAGACCACAATGTGGTAATTCCCTGGGGTTAGGGGTGGGGGGATGGAGGAAGGTAGAGGAGGGTATGGGGGGATAAATGGACAGAAACTTTTCTTGGGATGGTAAATACAAAATACAGTGTACAGATGATGTGTTGTAGAATTGTGCACCTGAAACCTGTATAATTTTGTTAATCAGTGTCACCCCACTAAGTTCAATAAGAAGGAAAAAACACACCCAAAATGGAATAATGGATAATCTTTATACTTCTTTCTCCTTCACACTGAAAAAAAGTACTGAGTAAAGTTATCTTTTTAAAGTTATTAATAATGTGTACCAAGTTCCAATTGAAAAGAAAATAGGAACCACAGATATAGCAGGAGACAAACAGTAGGTAGCCTCTGGGGTCATACTGTCTATTTTTGAATCATGATCTACTTCTTACTGGTTATCTGACCTTAACCAATTCAGGAACCCTCCTGAAGTTTCAGGTCCTCAATTGCAAAAAGGACACAGTACTTTTATACCTCATAGAGTTGTTGGAAAATCAAATCACATAATAGATGGAAAGTACTTAGAACAGTAGTTACACAGGATATAAAAAGCTCTCAAATATAATAGCTGCATATTATTAGTATTCTTGTTGTTATTCTTAGTTTTGAAAAGGACCATGGTTAGAATTATCAATTTATTGATTTGTTCATTGATTTCTTCCTTAAAAAATTTTTTTTGATGGAGTGGGTATTTCAGTCCTAAGCTGTTTCCCTTGATTTATTCACAATTTCATTGTATTTTACCATGTATTCTTCTAAATATGTGTCTTGAATTATACTACTTGTTAGTTTTTCTATAGGTGAATTTTCTCAGTTTTTATTTTTGTTTATTTTAGTGTTGATTATGATAAACACTTGTTCAAATTGTGCGTCATGTCCAACTATTAGATTAAGTTCTTAGTGGCTAGAGATTTTTTTTTCTTTCACAGTTCTTTTAATTCTGGATAACATGTTAATGAATGGAATTAGGTCCAATTACGAAACATCTAGCATTTTGGAGCTAACAGCTTTTGTGATAATGAATTTGGAAGCTTGCAGTAACTCTCTTTCTGTACTGCAATGGACTGCTCATAAATATTTCCTTTTAAACCAATGTTAGTGGATAATAGGGGATAATAGGTAGCATTTTGTGAGGATACCTTTCTCCTTTTTCACTCTTCTAGTTTGGAAATTTTATTGGTCAGATGCCAGGAATGCAGATGCAGATGGGACAGCCAGTGCCAGGAACAGGACCACCGGTGCTCCCTGGTGGATACCCCGGACACCCAGTTTACTGGAACAATTACTCCTCAGCCGAAGACCCCATGTGGACATACTTTGCTGCTGTTGCTGGACCGGTGAGGTGCTAAATACATTGCACAGATGTCAGTTACAAATGATTGCTGTTTTAAAGACATGCCCACTTTTTTATTTATTTAGTGTGTCATTTAAAATGCATATCAAATTTGTATTTTAAACTTTTCTAGACTAATTTTCTTCCTGAGATCGGAGATGAGGGTAGTCATTTTATTTTAAGAAGTCTGCTAGCATGATCCCTGACACATAGTTCATTTAACTAAAAGAGGAACCAGGGAGCCAGAGAGGATTTGGAAAAAGATATCTACAAGTGCAGACTGGTGCCATCACTAAGTCACCATACCGTCAAGTTCTATCTTGCTCCAGACTTCTTGTATGAAATAATAAACCCTTAGTTGTTTAAGCCTCTTTAATAGCATTTTTTATTGTTTGCAGCTAAATGCAATCCTGTTACATTATACCATTCTTATCTGCAAGGAAGTTTTGAGTGATATTACTGAGAATAAACATGTTATCTATAACTGACTACATAATAAATTCATTTTATAAAATTACTACTTAAAACAGGAACTGGACATATATATTTAGAGACTTTTATTTGACTTCTGAACTATTACAGTGTTCAACACTATTACAGTTTCAACAATGATTTTCTATGTTTGCACTGATTGATACTTGCCTCAATTTTTCCATAGTCTTGTGCTTTTGTGTAAACTCCATGAAGACATGGCTCTTGCAATATTATCCCTTACCAAGTTGACACTAGGAATATATTAGTCGTTAAATAGATGTGTTGAATGGGTACATAAACTATTTCATTTTTAATTTTTTAGTTCTTATATTTAGACAATTCTTTTATATGTTGAATTTTGCCTGGCTTTAGGATCAGGTGTAATATCAGACTTACATATTATGGTTCTACAACCCAATTACTGAACTCACCTCTATAGCTGTATTCTTTTTTTAATAGCCCATATAATTTATGATGCTTTACAAGAAATGCCCAGTTAAAGCTTTCTGCAGTGTTCCTTTTTATAGGATGATGTTTTCTGAACAGTGATGATTCACTCATCAGTTGATTTGAGGAAATTCTGGTTTGTACCTTTGTAAACAACATACACACACACACACACACACACACACACACACACATACACACACACACACACACACACACAGATCATGTATTTCATTATTGGAAACACCTTTAATTTTAGTGTGCACACTGCTTCCACTTCTGAAGTGGATGCAGAAGAACTCCAGAAATGTTTGACACAGTCTGGAATTAGTGGAACTTATTCTCATGAGATCGTTTTTACTCCACAAGGCCCATGCACACATTCCTTATTACCTTTACTCTGCTGTATTTTTCCCTTATCACTTAATATCATCAAATTAATTTCTTCTTTATTGTCTCTCTCCCACCACTAACATGTAAACTGTATGAAGGTGAGGAATTTGTTTTAAATAATGTTAGGTAACTAGTCCTATTAATGGTGCTTGTACATAGGAGGTTTCTCAATAAATATTTGTTAAATGAATTTCTTATTCTTTCTAAATGGAAGATATTTGTTTAGTTATTTTTCTTCATTTTCTTTACATCTTGATTTAATGATTGCTCTATAAAATTAATTTCATCTTTGTATGGATTTGTTCTAAAATTGTTCATTTTTGTTGGTTGTCTTTTTGACCATTAGATTTTTCCATATATTTTCGACTTTTGGTTCATAAACTTACTTTGCTTGGCTTTCTTGTGTATGTCCTCCCTTCTTCTTTTGGTCCCCCTTCTATGTTATCCCTTTCCTTCCCCATGTCATCCTTCCTTGTGTAGTGGGTTTGTGATTGTCCCCACCTCGATTGTGTCCACAATTTAAAATATGGCTGATTTTGTAAAAGAACTGTTTTCTAACTACAGAATTTAAATTTTTTTAAATGTATTTTTAATTGAATTGTTTTGGGTGACATTGGTTAATACAATTATATAGATTTCAGATTATACAGTTCTACAATACATTTAAAATTATGTAAGCAAAATTATAAAAACATGCATGACAGACAGACAACCACTTGGTTGCTGTGTAGTACTAAACAGTACTACATGGTTGGTTCATTGAGAAGAAGTTTTCTTATAAGGAAATCTAAGCTAAAGATCAGAATATGAGTGTTTGTAATAATTCTTAGCCATAGTTTTTCTTTCAAAGTTTTTTTGTTGTTTCTTTGGTCTCTTACAAAGTACATTTTAAATTTGTCCCCTTGATCCTTTCTCAGAGCTATTGTTTTGCATTTGGACAATGTATTTGTTGCTTCCAAGTAAATTATTCTCCTCTTTATTTTTTAAAAAATAGAAAATAGGATGAGGTACTGAAACCTGAGACTCCTCAACCTGTTTCACTTCCAAAATAAAAACGTATTTTCCATAAGTTCAAACCAAGAATGTTTGGACAATAATCAGAAGATGACTAACAAAATGTACGGAACTCTAAAATTTTGCTGGGGGTAATGGTGTTGGAGGGAAAATATATTTTCTCTTTCAATATTCATTAGAAATAATCTCCCCCCAAAATAGGCATGAAAGGAAAGTTTTGAGATTTTTCTTAAAAATCCCACTGTAGGTGTTTTTTCCAACTAATTTAAGTAGAGGTCCAGTGTTTCTCCCAAGTATTACTTTGAGCTGTTATTGTATAGAATGATTATGCCGTTTTCCAGAAGTAGAAAAAAATTATATTTGAGATTCTTGAAAAGTTAATAGGTTATAATTCGATTGTGAAAAATTATTTATAGTTCATGATGTTCTGTAATATGCTTTTGCTATAAAAGTTATCTATTATTTTGTAGTTGGTAATAGAGTAATATTTTAAAGAATGCATATTTATCGATTGGTCTAGATTGACAGCATTTTACTATGCATTTATACAACTGTACATTAAATCAAGTTATAATTATTTTAACAGGATGGTGAAGTGGATGCAGAAGAACTTCAGAAATGTTTGACACAGTCTGGAATTAGTGGAACTTATTCTCGTGAGACCTTCTCCCCCCCTCTGTTGAAATTGGAATAGGAAATTCATATCCTAACATTTTACACCCATACTTATACTACTTTACAATGTTTTTATATCACAGATATACATGCACATAGTTTAAAGAGTTAAATAATTCTTCAAAGCTTGTTATGAAAATAACTGTTCATTGTTCATTGCTATCTCCCCAGTGTTAACAACTCACAGAGGAAATATCTTTCAACTTTCTCAGTGATTGTTTTGAAATTTGCCTCCAGATCTCAATATCGCATGCTTTTTAAATCACTGTTGCTTTTCAGCTTTAATGATTATCAGTAGAGGTCTGCTATGGAGCATGAGGATTTAACTCTCAACCTTTAACTCACCCTTGGCCCTGCCCTCCACACAGGAGCCCTACTCATCCTCCCATCCATTCAGCACAGCTATATAATAATTTACATTAGGTCAATAATCAGCATTTGCCTTTTTGTTCCTATCTAAATGCTCTTGTGTCTTGTAGTAGGTATGATTAATTTTCCATTTTATGTAACTTTCCTTTTCTGAAATTAATCATCATCCTTGAGCTTTCTGTTGTGCTCTACTCTGCAGAGCTATCACACTGGCATTCCATCACCATCATTCGGGAGCTATCTTTCTCTCTCTGGAGTTGGATCTTCCCTTTATTTCATCTCATCATCTTTTTTAATTCTATAAAGTATAACATTAGCTTCCTATTAAAAGAGTGCATGGGAAGTAAATTTTTTGAGGCTTCATCTGAAAATGCTTTCATTCTGTCCTCAGAATTAAATGAATGGCCAGGTGTAGAATGCTGTTACAAATAATTTTCACTTAGACTCTTAAAGGTACCGTTGTTTCTAGCTTCCACTGTTGCTCTGTCTTTCTGATTCCTGCCTGTATGCCATTTGTTTTTCCTCTCTTGAGACCTGTGAAATGTTTGTTCCTAGTCTGGTGGTTCACCGTGATGTGCCTAGTTGTGTTGTGTAGGGAACTCAGTAAGTACCCCCAGTCTGGGACTCATTTGCTTTAGTTCTGGGACATTTTCTTCAGTCATGTTTTCTCTATTTTTCTTAGAATGCCTGTAATTTGGAATGGATCACTTATTTTCGCCTACTTCTTCTTTTCCTCTATTTTGGGAGGACATTTCCATATCTTCATTTTCTAAACTTTCTAGTGAGTCTTGTTTACTGCCATCTTCTTAAAAATCCAAGAGCATCTGTGTCTTTTTTTCTTCATGAATGTATTATCTTCCGCAATCTCTCTGACACTTCAAGTTTCTTTCTTTCTACATAACCTTTGTTTCTAACAGATTGCTGCTTCCCCCCTCCCTCCCCCCGTTTGTTTGACTTTTATATTAGATGCTTTTCTCAGGTGTCTGGTGATACTGGGATGCTATATTTAACTGCAAGGCTGGTTAGAAGCTGTGAGATTAGGTGTTGATTGTAGAGTTCTGTGTCTGATGGTTAGGCTGGGCAGTTAGTTGTGCAACATTGGGTGTTAATATCTTTAGGGTTTCATTTTGGGCTGGTTGTCCAGCTGATCTTCTGTCTGGAAAGGAGGGGGAAAGAATCAGCAGGGCTCTCAGTCTTTTGTAAATTGTCATTTAATTGCCAGCTAGGTAGCCCTGTTCTGGAATCCTGCAGTCTAGAGACTTCTCCAGGGAATAAAACTCCAGACTTCTGCTGAGGTGAGAGCAGACATAGCCTTCCACTGAACTGAGGCCAGGAGGCGATTTAGAGCTCTAAATGCTCCTTAAGTAGACATTCAGTCACTCCTGTTTTTATCTTATCTTCACCCATTTACAGAAGTATTGCCAATTCTTAAACTTTTGGGGTCTTTTCCAGGATAAATAGGCTGCTTCTCAGCTGTTCTTATGGCAAGTTCAGGAAAACACTTTCTCAGAACTAGGTTAGTTAACTCACATCCAACTTGCAAAATTTGGTTCTTCTCTCATTCTCTTTTTCTCTAAAGGTTTATGACTTTAAAAAAATCAATTTACTCTCTATTCTAATGGAATGTGGTGTGAGAGAGAGAGGATCTCTTGTCAATTTTCCTAAAATATCTCTCTTCATTCTTTGTCAAAATATTTAATCTGATTAAATATTTATGTGTATGTGAAATCATAAAACACAGACTATTTGGCTCATAGTAAATGCTCATTGAGTATCTGTTGAAATTGTCAGCCTGAAAATACTGTAACCATCTATTCTAACATTGATTAAACATTTAAAGAAAATCAGCTATTAAAGCTTGTGGGATGTTTTACATTTTTTTTTCTTAATGGATCTAAATTTTAGCCGAAATCATTTGTTTCTTTATAGAATTTCAAACAATATCAAATAGCATAAAATAAGCCAACTTAATTTTAAGTATTTTATTTATTTATTTTTATTTTAATGAGCTATTAGCTATGAGAACTTCGTAAGCTTAACTGTGCTGATATAATGTTTTCTTTATCAGGGCTGTGATATAGAAACTTTCCAGTCTGTTCATGGTAAACTAATGTTTCTGAAATGAAGATTTTAGAATTGTCCCTCTGCTTCTTAAAATACTTCAGTGACTTACATTGGTCTAAATCTTTAGGTTGGCATTTAAGACTTTCATGATCTAGCCCTCATCTGTCTTTCTGATGTCATCATATGCAACTCCCTCACACATACCCCAAGCTTTAACCAAATTGCTAACTCCTTTAAGTTTTGTGATTTTAGTATATGTCAAATGCCGACTTAAACTCCACTTGTCATTTGTATTAGGAAGACTAAAGCCCTCCTCTCCTGTGATAGCAATTTTCAGTTACTTTATGATTACTTATTTAATTATCTAAATCCCCTTATTAGATATGACTAGTTTGAAGGTAGCAATTTTTTTTATTATTATTATGGATGGCTAACGTCCTAAGTTTGCTGATTAGGATGATTGTATATTTTTGGCAATTTTGAATGTTTTAAGTTGACAATAGAAATTGTCATAATCTTACATAGATAAAATTGGGCAGAGTCTAATTCAAATAATAAATATGTTTTATAGCCTTCAGTTTGGAAACCTGCCGAATTATGATTGCCATGTTGGATGTATCCTTGGATAAAAATAGAAAATACTATTGAATAGTTGCTTTTTCATATTAAGGCAGTTGTTAATTATAGATCACCACAGTAAGCCAGAGTTTAAAAATGCTTTGTAAGATTCTGTTTAAATTCCATGCTTTTCCAGTTTTACATATAAATCTATTCATATGCCGAATTTAGCTAACTCTTGCAGAAGCATCCTAACTTTGTTTTTTGTGTGTGTGAATGATTTGGAGTTTTGGGTTAAGTAAATTCTCTTTGGTATCAATTTTATTTTTGTTAATAAAACTCTCAGAGAGATTACACAGGAAAAATGGGATTTAACGAATTCAAAGAACTTTGGACAGCTCTTACTGCCTGGAAACAAAATTTCCTAACTATTGATCAAAACCGAAGTGGCACAGTGGAGCATTATGAGTTGAATCAAGCCATTGCTGCTATGGGTAAGAATATTAAAATTCTTTAGCATCTATCCAGGTTATCTTTGTTCTTTGATCAGATGAATCTTAATTGTTTTAATTTTTTTAAGTGAGTGATGTCAAGGTTGTAGGTAAATTCTGACTAAGGACCTTTAACAACAATGAAAACCATTTTATTCATTATTTTCCCAAAAGATGAACTTTCGTACATTCTGGATGATAAAATAACTTCTGAATTTTCTCTGTTGAGTATATTTAAATTTATTCCTCTGATTATCCTCACTTAATATTTATAGTATTCTTTGGTATCATGGTAAGACTTCCAATTTGATAATCTAGCTTTTTAGCAGTAAACACCATGGATTTTGTTTTTGTTTTTTTCTTAAGTATTAGAGAATACACAGTAGATCCCAAAATACTTCCAAATTAGAAGTATGCATTTTAGAATATTTTTAAATAATTTGACTTTATTTTTATCAATCTCTGATAAGCAAGGTTCTAAGTCTACTTTCTTTCAAAAAGTGATTATATACAATGGTGTGTAACTTGCTTACAGTTAACAACAGTTTTCAGTAGATTTAAATGTGTTTCTCTTTATGATTTTATTATACTCATTTCTAAACAAAATACATTTGTAAGGAAATTAACTTCTTGAAAGTTAAAATCTGAACCCGATGTATATTATTTCAAATTCTAATTTAAATAAGTAAAAACTGGTGATTTTCTTTGTTTTATAAATGGACATTTTAATTTAATAAATGGTGATTTTAGGGACAATCCTGGCTATATAAACATGTACTATAGTTTATAGAGCCTTAATAATTAATGGATTAAACTTGTTCCTTAATTCAGCATAATGTTGGAAAATTAGTATAACCTTTTGCAAAAAAAGAAAATAGCCAAACAATTCACATAGGCATTTAGATATAACAAAGAGGTATTCTGGATTATTCAAATTTAAGATCTTCAGATATATTTAAAATATTAAATTTATTTTGCCAAGAATGTTACAGGAAATCTTAAGAATTTTATCAATACCACATTAAATTATAACTCTCCAATTGAAAGCTCAAAATGGATTTATATATAATTAAATTAGTTTGCATGTTTTATTTGCTTCTATTAATTTATATCTTTCCTTTTATTTTACTTAAGCAAGTTTCCTGCATTACATTTTATTATAGCTACACATAGAATTTTCTCCAATTGCATTTATTTTTTTGTTTTCCCCTTTGAATGAATTAGTGTATTTGTTGAAATCTACTAAAGTAATAAAGACAATACTTCTAAGCTATCATTCTTCACAATAAAGTGCACATATCTTATTAAATACATTAAGACCATCTCTACAGGTGCAGAAAGTATAATATATTGATTTATATTTCTAATTATTTTTATTATTTTTAAATTTTAGGGTTAGATATATTTTAAAATGTGAATAATCAAACAGTAATACATGTATAGAATTTACAACCAAATACATAAAATGATCCAAAACTTTTTACTGATAGGAGTATACAATAAAAAGCCTAGATAAAAAAAGAACCAAGGATGTAGTGATAAAAGTCTGAAGAAACAGATTAAGAGTTATGGAACATAAAGGAGTAACTTTTCTATTTTTCCCCTCTGAATAACCATGTTGATCTTCAAATTTTCTCTGGCTATAAAATATACTTGTAAGTAAAATATTCAATGGAAACTATAGGATTTGAATGCTAGCAAAGATCACTGTGTAAATTTTGCTCTGATGTTCTTTAAAGATCCATAATTCACAGAATTGATAGGTGAAGGGGGTCAAAAGTACAGATTTCCAATTATAAAGTAATTCATGGGGATGTAATATGCAGCATGCTGACTCTAGTTAATAATACTGTACTTACATTTTTGAAAGTTGCTGAAAAGTAGATCTTAAAAGTTCTTATCTTAAGAAAAATGAATTTGTATTATGTGTTGTGACAGATGTTAACTAGACTTATTATGGTGATCATTTTGCAATATATACAAATATCAAAGCATTATATTTTAGTCCTGAAGTATAAGGTTGTCAGTTATACCTAATAAAAAATAAAATAAAAAGATACCTGAAGGGTAAAAAGATAAAATAAAATTAAAGGCTTGAAATATTGAAGCATTAAAATCTATGAAATACCCTAGACATTATTTCAAAATCAAATATATATACACTAGAGGCCGGGTGCATGAATTCATGCACATTGAAAGAAAATTAATTAGAAGAAATATTTTAATATTACTATTCGCCCTTTCTCTATAATGGAAGTGTCAACTAAATTCATGATCGACAACGACAGATTGAAACACACATGTGCAATTGGCGTTAGAGAGAGCTTTATATCCTATATAATAAAAGCCTAATATGATAAGTGTCCAGTCCTCTGGTCGTTTGTTCAAACAATCAAAGTGTAATATGCTAATGATATGCTAAGGTTGCTCAACTGCTCGCTATGATGTGCACTGACCACCAGGGGGTAGACAGTCAATTGGTCGAGCAGTTGCTATGACATGCACCGACCACCAGGGGGCAGACCCTCTGACCAGTAGGTTAGCTTGCTTCTGGGGTCCGGCCAATGGGGACTGAGCAAGATGGGCCGGACACACTCTGGGGCCTTTCCATAGTCCTTCCCCAGCTGGCCAACCTCCCATGTCCCTCCCTGATCTGATTATGCTCGAGTGGGGTCCCTCGGCCTGGCCTGCACCCTCTCACAATCCAGGACCCCTTGGGGGAAGTTGGAGAGCTGGTTTTGGCTCAATTTTGCAGGCCAGGCTGAGGGATTCCACTGGTACACAAATTCATGCACTGGGCCTCTAGTATATAGATAAAGTTGCTTAATTAGACCTGCTTTCTGATTTAGCTAAACTTTTTTCAGCCCAAAAGTTTAGCACCTCAACTTCTCTTTCAGGTAATTGTCAGCAACATGCAGTAAATATCAACATGAAGCAGATTATTATTGTAGATCCCACAGGGAGAACAAAGGGTAAAATATTTAACTGCAGCAGTGTTTGACTATATTCAGTGCAGTGAGAAAACCTGAAGTCATTTTCAAGGTCCACCATTTTTTACTTCTTTTCAGTTGGATCAAGTTTCTAAGCTTTCTAAATCTCTGTTTCCTGGCTAATGAAAAGAAAATAGGATTCCACTGAGTCTCCTATCTACCTACTGCAGGACTTCTGTAAGGATCAAATGAGATGAGGCATGGGAAAACGCTTCAAAGACATTTGGTTAAAGTGTAAAATGTTTCCACCTGGCTATAAAGCAAGTCTTGTTCCTGGCTGAAGACTCTGCAAGGAGGCTAGTCGCTAGGGAGAGGACGCTGGGCATTGCTATGTGACATCATTACCCGGCACCCACAGCCACTGTTTCCAGGTGGGGCTGTGGGCCACATTTTGTGCCATGGGGTCTCGGCAGCATCGGCTGCGATTTGGTGGGCTATCACTCTGGGGTGGTGGCGGGGCCTGTGTCCCACTTGGGGGAAGCTGAGTGTTGCTTTGTGGATGCCAGGTCTGTGGTGCCGTTTCTCTGTAAATGGCCAATGTGCATCACAGCAGCTCCTGCATTGAGCGCCTGGCCCCTGGTGGTCAGTGTGTGTCCTAGTGACTAGTCAGACTGTCAGACACTTAGCATATTAGTCTTTTATATATATAGAATATGTGTTTTAATTCTCACCCAAGAATATTTTTTCCATTAATTTTTAGAGTGGAAGGGAGGCAGAAAGACAGAGAGAAACATCAATCTGAGAGAGACACATCGATTGGTTGCCTCCTGCATGCACCTTAACCAGGGCCAGAGATCAAGCCTGCAACTGAGATACATGCCTTTGACTGGAATCAAACTTGGGACTCTTCTGTCCACAGGCCGAGGCTCTATCCAGTGAACAAAACTGGTTAGGGTTCAAAATATATTTTTAAAAACACAAATAATTTTTTTAGCTTTGACTTTATTAGGAAGCTAGATTTGTGATATTTATGTACCAATATTTAATATATATATATATATATATCTTTATTGATTTCAGAGAGGAAGGAAGAGGGAGAGAGAGAGAAACATCAATGATGAGAGAGAATCATTGATCGGCTGCCTCCTGCATGCCCCCTACTGGGGATATAGCCACAACCCAGGCATGTGCCTTTGACCAGAATCGAACCCGGGACCCTTCAGTCTCCAGGCTGATGCACTATCCACTGAGCCAAACCAGCTAGGGCTGTACCACTATTAATAATTAACAGTTGCTTTGATCAATTCCAGTATGAATGTTTTGTTTCTAACATTGTGCTTTGTTTTTAACATGTTTTTTATGGAATGCATTTTGAAGGTTAATTTATTTATGACTATTAACAAGAAGCAGTGTTTGTTGTGGTCTTATGTGTTTAGTATTAGAAGGTGTAATTTATCAATCTCTTTTTTTTTTAGGTTATAGGTTGAGTCCTCAAACCTTAAGTGCTATTGTTAAACGTTATAGCAAGAATGGCAGGATCTTCTTCGACGATTATGTTGCTTGCTGTGTGAAGCTTCGGGCTTTGACAGGTATAGACCATTTAAAAGTGGGTACAGCTATTTTTCTTAAGTAATGTCTGTTGCTTTCTCTAGCAAGTTTATATTATGTTTTCCCCTTTATTCACTATTAAATCTAGTCAGAGTGTTAAGGCTTTAAATTTTTGGAGTATACGTAGTAAAAATTTGTTATAGCTCAGTTTTGGAGGCTTTTTTCTTGTCTGAGGTGCATAATCAAGATTTAATTGAGTATGAAATTATTAATATTTTAATAGCTGGGGACATCGAGTATTTAAAACTATAGATTTTTCAATTATAATAAACAAGTAATCTGTTTGTTTAAAGATTTCTTTAGGAGAAGAGACCACTTGCAACAAGGGGTTGTGAATTTCATATATGATGATGTGAGTATCTTGTGTAAACTTTTGATATTTACACTGTGTTCTAGAAGTGTTCATATTTATGAAAAACTGGTACCACTACTGGGATAATATATTTTGTAGGCTATGTTCTTTTTCTATAAGATTAAATATTGATACAAATACCAACTTGACTTTATAGTAAACATAAAATATATTTTAAAATTTTATTACAGGTTTCTGGCAAGTTTTTCATCCAAATCATTTTTAAGGGTAAAATTACCATTATTTTTATGAAGAGTAGTTTACTTGCGGTGATCTTTCTTAGTTCTAATAAAGATAGGAAATTTTCATATATGATAGATTATAAAGCTATTCATTTCTCATTTCAAATAATTGCTATTAACCTGAATCCAGGTTTTTAAAAAATTGATACTATAAGAAAGTTATATTTCAAATGTGTTCCAATGTTTTTGATTTGGTTTTATGTGGAAGATATAGGGTCAACATTACCCTATATACTGGTTGAATTATAAATCTTGGAAAATCAAAGTTTTTCAAGTTGTGAAAATGCTTTTATGGGATATAATTAATAAAAAACAAACACCATTTTATTGTTACCAGCTGATGATTTTGCTTATTTATTAGTTTTTGCAGGGCACGATGGCAATTTGAATATCTAGAATTTGAAAACTAAAGAAATACTGTGAAAGTTTCTGCTTGGAAGAAATGAACTGGACTACTTTAAATTAAAGCTTTTGGGGCTTTTCATGTTTCTACCTATTAAATCTATTCCCTTTATAATACACACACACACACACACACACACACACACACACACATCTAGTAAAATGTGTTTTTATTTTAATGCACAATTTAAAGCAATAAAACAGATGTTTTTGTATTTGGGATGTTCTTGCTTTTAGAAAAGTTTTCCCTTGATGGTTATCTATAATGTCATCAAATATTGGTATATGATTAATTGATATATATATATATATATATATATATATATATATATATATATATATATATCTTTGCCTTAATTTGAACAATATAAACTTGGAGGAATGTACTTAGGAGATTATATAAGAAGCCAAATGATGAAAGCCTAGATAACACTGATTTAAACTTACCTGAAGGTTACAGATTTTGCTTTCAGGTTTTGTTTGTAGTTGTTGGTGTTTGAAGGTAAGCTAGAGGGGCAGTCCTGGGTTTTGTGCCATACTTGTCATAGGGTTTGTTCTTACTCACATTATCAGAACAAACTCTGTGAAGAGTAAAATTGTAGTCCCTAAAATTTTACCTTAATTCACCTGAGGTGGAACATAAAATAACCTATAGTGAAATAAGACTACAGGAGGCATCGTTTTTCTTTTTTATTCTTTATATTGTATATTTTTCTTCAACATGTTTTATTGTTTTCTATGGAAAAAAAGTTCTTAATAAGCAACTTTTCTCTCTGAACTTTATTTTGTTACTAAAGACATAGATAACCTCAAATGACATCCTTTTCTACATCTAGATTTTTCTGGACATTTTTAATGAAATATCCACATTTAAATTTATTCTATTAAACTAAATTATTGTTTATACATAATGCCAATTGTTTATAAAGTTAAAAAATTAGATAATTTTCCACTTGGTTTAAATGTTCAGAAATTATAAATTTGACTTTCTTGACAACCTTAACTGCTGGTTTTGGCATTAGTAAACCAATATGTCTTTTGAGTACATGTGTGTAATGTGGGGTACGAGCATGGTGGACACCACAGCAATATTTCTGTGTGGTATTACTATGGAAATTGCAAAGTTGGGTCACCAGGATTTTAGCATTTAAAGTCCCTGGTATAAGCTGCTATAATAAAGCTAGCCCCTTTTTTGGCAACACCTTGTCTTTCTCAATGAAGATTTAATAAACATACTTTAACTGAATCTCTTCCTCAGCTTAAAGGTAAACACAGTAGTCCCTCCTGATCCAGAGTGATACATCCCAAGATCCCCAGAGAATGCCTGAAACCACAGATAGTACCTAAATCTAAATATACTATTTTTTTATACACACATACTTGTGTTAAATTTCATTTATAAATCAAGCACAGTAAAAGATTAACCAGAGTAAATGTAAAATAGAACATTATAGCAATATACTGTATTAAAAGTTATGTGAATGTGATCTCTGTCTCTCTTAAAATATCTTACTGTACTGCATATCCCAGGAGGGATGATCTGGGATGACTCGAGATTTCTTCACACTACTCAGAACAGACACAATTTAAAACTTATAAATTGTTTATTTCTGGAACTTTCTATTTTATATTTTCAGACCATAGCTGACCTCAGGTACTGAAACCATGGATACGGGGGCAGTACTGTATAAATTGACTTAATTTTAGTATGGTGAGTGACCAAGTTAATATATAGTTTTTATAAAACTTTCTTTTTTTAAAAAGTATATCTTTATTGATTTCAGAGAGGAAGGGAAAGGGAGAGATAGGAACATCAATGATGAGAGAGAGTCATCGATTGGCTGCCTTCTGCACGCCCCCCACTGGGGATCAAGCCCACCACCCAGGCATGTGCTCTGACTGGAAATCAAAACAGTGATCTCCTGGTTCATAGGTCGATGTGCAACCACTGAGCCACAACAGCCAGGCCAAAACTATGTTTCTTAAAAAAGTGGAGGATTAACAGTAGTATCTTGGAAAAAAACATTTTATAAATGTATAGAATTCTAAATCAACTTTCACTTAAAAAATCATGGAAAGGATGTAATTATAGTCATTTATATAAATGATAATTTTACATAATTAGCTATCAAATTCATTTGGTCGGTTTTATAAAAATTTATGTATAAATAACCCATAATTTATCCTCTAGCTGTTAATTTTTTTTCTTGAAGCATATATTTGATAATGTGAGAGGGCATTAACTGAGCCATAGAAAATACAGAATATTAATAAAATAAATTGAAGTTAATATTGAAAAAAATACAGAATTTTAAATAGAAGTGTTGTAGTAAAAGCTAATGAAAACACACTGTACATCATTCCCATACAATAAAGACGATAATATGACTCAGCAGTCTAGAATCTTAATATTCCGCTTACAGGTGGTCAAATTACAATGCTCTTCTGAGATCAATTACAATTTTCCTTACTTGGAGCCCCCAGCTGAGGTAAAACTTTTAAAATGACATGTGATGTTTGTATAAGTTTCTGCCAAATGACATTTAGTATTAGAAGTCTTTACTAAGTTCCCTAACTCCGATTTTCAACCTTTTTCATTTCATGGCACATATAAACTATTGAAATTCTGTGGCACACCAAAAAAAAAATATATATATATATATTTTTCCTATCTGACAATAAAAATTGCATAATTTTGATTCATTTACGCTGGACAATGTTGGCTGCTGTCATTTTTTTATTTGACACGCTGAGGCAGGGGAAAGGCCAGCGAGCGAGCTGAATAAGACCCGCAAATTCATCTGGTCTGGCCCTGCCAGGCATTAGGGTGAGTTAATTAAATGTTTGACCAAATATAGCAACCTAATTTTTAAGTTGATAATTTTGTAAGGTCTGAGAATGATGTTATAAATATCCAAGTGGCCCTTGGCAGAGAAAAGGTTCCCCACCCCTGCTCTAAGGGAAAGAGATCAGTGTCCCTGACCAGATAGTCAGGTATTGCATGTTTTTAAAAATTCTTGTGGCACACAGACTGAAAATTGCTGCTCTAACTCATCCTTTTCTGTAGGTATTCCTGGGTCTGTAAGAATGAGTTTCCATGGGCAGACATAGTTTAGAAATTCTCATCCTCCTCAGGGAACTTGAGAAATCCCAATGTACATAAAATCCTGTTAATTTTATTTGACCTAGTTTATTCCAAACTCTTTTGGACACAGAACCCCTTTTCCTAGCATAATAATTTTCCAGCCAATCCAACTTCATTGTGAGACAACTCCTTTGCATTTTGATTAAATAGATAATCTTTTAAAAACGTTAGGCATAGAGAATATTTTACTGGGATTTTTACACTGAAATGCAATTCACTCAATTCAATGTTTTAAGATAATTGATGTAAACCAACATCCATCACTAAAGTAATAAATATGACTGGAATATTAATATGTCATATTAATATAATAAATAGATTGTACTGGTTAATTCATGCCCGGTTTTCTTATGATATAAATTATTGAATAATGTACACTCTTAATTCTAAGTGCTTTTATTTATACAGTACACGTTTCCATGTCATTTGAAAATTTTTTAAATAAACATTCAAATAGCTTGCTGTAAATTTTAGTATCATACAAAATCTGTTACATACATATTATGAGATGCTTCGATTCAGATAACAGTGCAGTAATTCACCTATGCCTAAAAAACTGACAAATAATTAAATGTCAGGTATTCCACTTCTATTTTCGGTGCCAGTTTACACATTTTAAGTCACATAAAAGGGAAATCAATACTATTAGAGTGTTAATTTGGTCCACTGTAAATGTAATCTTAAGGACTGTGCTCATTTGATTTATTTAAGCATGCATTCAGAAACAAAAAGTCATACAAATATCAAGTGATATGTTTGTTTCCAGAAAAGACATTTACCCTGGAAGAGAGTAGAATTTATGAATGTAGTTTAAAGTCTGTGTAATTAAAAAAGTAACAAAAACACCAATTTGTGATTATTTCTTTAAATAAAATATACAAATCAAGTTCACTTGTAATCTTTGGGCATTACTAAACTAGACAAACAAAATAGATACTGTTTGTCAGAAATGTGCTTTTCTTTCTCTTTTTATGTTTGACAACTTCATAGATGATATGTATTCTCCTATTTGTAGCAGTTTTCTGAGAAATTAAGAGCAATAAGTTTGTGGGAAATCTGGTAAATTAAATCTATTAAGTAAAAACTTTCTAATGCAACCATGGGTGTTTTATTACCTTAAAACTTGTATTAAAAGATCACAATTTTTTTATCTTAATGCAGTCATGTATTGCAGTAAATTAAGCACTTTGAAATAAATGTACAATGTTAAAGCATCTAAGAGTATGTTTAGACTTCATAATATTAGGTGATGCAAAAAAAACCCATTTTGAACTGTTACAGTGATGAATGCAAAAAGGATCTTAAATGAATACTTTCAGATATTTGTGGTCTAGAATAAGGTCATGATGTTACATATGTACTTACATTAAAATCATTTTGTAATTTAGAATACTGAGCACAAAATTTCCAACAAAACTCCGGAAAACATGAAAAATTTCTGCCTGACTCACTATCAGCTCATTGTTGAATACTGGGAAATCTTGTGCTTTTAATTATTTCTTGCCATCTTTTTCTACTTATTTTTAAAAACATATTTTACTTGCATATAAAAGAAGAGCCTTATATTACTTAACATTCCTTTTACTCAAGTTGCTTGGTAATATGCAGCTTTGTATATTTGCGAGCATTCAAAACTCAGATGTGCTTCTATATATCTGAATAGATGGTAAGTAGACATTGGCAGCACTTCTACATAACTATCATGTGCATAGAGTTAGGGAAGGAGGGGGTCCTTGCCTATGTGCTACTTACTGTGTAAGGTGTACCCTTTTGCAATATCAGAGATGGTGGCAATTTGGAAAGTTTACAGGGAATGAGAAGAACTGGGTTTAGGGCATCATGAAATAGCTTGCCAGGAATGAGTACCTTCTGAGGACATTGTAGGGGAGGGGAAGGGAGTGTCCAACTTTTTCTATTAAGCATAATCATATAAATATGAACTTTACAGATGCATGCATACAGTCACTTGCATTTTAGTTGACCATATTTAATCACATTTTATCTTGCTATGATTACTGAAATTTCAAAGGATAACCTGAACAGTGCTAGTATGATTGTTCTGGAAACATACTAACTAAAGATCCATATTCTTTTGAAAATTATAGGCCATTTTAAAAATGATTTTAGGTCCATTGGTTATGCTTATATGCATGCATGCAAGTCCTTCGGTTGATCTCTTACCTCCCCCTGCAAGACACTGGGGCGGAGGGTGAGGGCATGTGCCCTGGGTTGGGGGGGGGTAGGGGAGGCTGGGGGAAGGTCAATGGGGGAAAAAAAGGAGACATGCATACTACTATTTGTAATACTTTAAACAATAAAATAAATTTTAAAAAATGATTTTACGATTAATTGAACTTTTGGATGCATATTTCATTCCCAATGCTATCTAAATATAGGACTCCCCAATTTGTTCTTATAACAAAAGACTTTAAGTTTTTAAATATTAAGCTTTTTCATACTTTGAATCTTATTTTGTAATCAGCCTCACTTATCAATACAGTTTTCTTCTAAACTGTATTTGCTTAAAAAAAAACTGTATTTGGTTTATTTTTTTCACTTATCAAATAGGAAATGTTCTCTTGGATTTTCAAACCTTAAAAATGAATAGTAGGGATTCTAAACTACTAAACAGACTAAACAATCCTTAGCTTAGAAAATTTCCACATCATGACCAACAAATTTTATTTAAAAGTTTTACTTGAAGATAGTTTGATGTTTTTCTTAAGTAACAGATTAATGATTCTGGGGCGGGGGAGGGAATTAAGAATGTATGAAACTTAAGCAAATGAAAATAATATTCTCTGGATATTTTCTTCTTAATGTAAAAAAAATGAATCAAGCATACATTATAATAATTTTGTTTCACATCTAAGTTAATTTCTTTAGCCATCATAAGTTTTAAGTAATCAAACATTTTAGTAAATAACTATGTTATTCTTGATAGCAGTAATAAAAATAAAATGTTTTGTTTCTTTAATTTTGATTTAATGCTTTTTACTACTCAGTCCAACTTACTAGTGTCCTAGTGGAACTCAGTAAAACTGTACTGGTAGATGCACTGTTGCAATAATGTGATATCATGAAATACATCAGCACCACCATGCCCATACCTAGTACTGTGCCTAGTGAAATGTTGGAAATAGTTGGTTTCTCTAATAAAAGTATCCTAACTAGCTATTGAGATTTACTTTCTTTTTCCCCAAAATAATTTGTTTTTACAAATTCTTGAATTTTCATGTATAAATAGATGAGAAATTATATGCTTCATTCTTAAATTATGTATATATGCTATATTTTCAATACAACTTGTACACTTTTAGTTACCAAAAATTTGCAATCATTTTTACACAAAATTTACATTTTCCATATTTACAGTTATTTGTAGAAGGTTATTGCAAAACTAGTTGTGCAAGTAGATTACATTGTCAATACCACATACCAATCTTTGAAGAAAATATTTGCTAAAAAATAAATATTTCTGCACAGAGTATTTGAAAAGCATCATGATTTCATGCTACATTATGTGCATAAAGACTAGGAAATAGTATGTGTTTTGGTAGATTGTTTCATTATGTTTAAAGCATTCCAAGGAACTTACTATGCAAGTGAGCTTCTTTATACCAGGTAACTGATATTTTCAAGAGATCATACGTTATTTTTTGAAATATATTCCTTAACTGGCAAACATTCTCTTACACATTTTCTATCAAAATTCTAGAAGTGCAGATTTCAGCTAATTAAAATCAGTAGGTTCCTACAAGATAAAAACTAGGAATCCCTCAATATTTTTATCTTAATATTTGAAAAAAGGGTGTCTTGTCATTTTAAAGCTTTTGCAGTTATGGGGACATTTTGATGAAGCTGTGGAGGAGTTCATTATAAAATTGCTGATCCTTGAATTTTACTCCTAAATAAAATAAGGATGATGGAATGGTATGGAGTTTTTTTGTACAAACAATGTAATGTCAACATGAAAAAAATATACAGTTTAAATGCTAACAGTTGTGATTATTTTCAACTTAAACAAAACAGGAAGTACAAAGACTATAGATTAAATATATAGCACTTTAAAATCGTAGGTGTAGCAAATTATTTTGTACTGCTCAAAATATAAATTATAACTAATGGAAGTCACAAACGTTATGACTACAACATAGGAATTTAAGTTTTGACATTACTAGTAGCTTTTCAAGAATAACCATGTTAATATTGCCACTTTATATAAATAACAATATTTTATTGGGATCACTTTTATAATAATTCTTGTAATTCCCATTTAAAAGTTTGATTATGATTGTAGAACAATTAAATTGGTCAGTTGATTGTATTCATAACATCTGTGTCCTTAACACTATATTTATGTAGATGTTTTATTCTATTCATAGTAATAACTTGTTAGTTTTATTTAATTTTTAATTATATATTTTAATAGAGAGGAAGGGGGAAAGAGAGAGAGAGAAACATCGATGTGAGGAAGGAACATCCATCTGTTGCTTCCCACACATGCCCCGACCTGGGATGGAACCCACAATCTGGGTGTGTGGCCTGACTGGGAATTGAACCCAGTATCTTTTGGTGCACAGGCCAATGCTCCAACCCAGCCACACCAGCAAGGCTAATTTGTTAGTTTTAAATAACTTCCTGTTAATAATCTCTTTCAAACCCCCACTTAATGGTTTATATGAATAAGCTTTGTGATCATTTCATTTCATGCTGCCAGTTGTTAATAATTCATGTCTTCCTGTGAATTTTCTATGTTGCATATTCTTAAAACAAAGTGAATTTGTACCATAAAAGCAAGTATCTATTCTAAGCTGGGCACTGTTCAATCACAATTCCTAATACTTTATCAAGCATTTTAAAAAATCCTTTTAGTTTTGAAATATTAATATCACTTCACTATAAGTTAAATAGAAACACACAAAAAGCAGCTTTGAATGAGAATACTTGAGAAGTGGAGGGGAGAGCTACTGCCTACCTAGAAAACAATTGCAATACAGATAAATGTAGAATTTTATGAATGTTGGGCAAGGCAATATTTGACAAATATTGGGGTGTTGTAGCAGAGAAAATGTCCCTAACACTGGCATTCTCCTAAATAAAATAAGGATGATGGAAAGGTGTGGAGTTTTTTTGTACAGTCAAACAATGTAATGTCAACAATGAACAAATGGGTCTTTGCGAGTTGTGTGAGAATCTTTTCATAGATTTTTAAAATTTTTCTTCAGTTAATATTGGTTAATATCTTTCATAGATTTTTGTCATAGGGTATAAATACGATCAGTGTTGAGCAGGGGAAAGCAATGGAAGGTTTTCAGAAGACCTACATGGTTCTACTGCATTTCCACCATTATACCACCTTCTCCATCATGGACAAGTCGCATGATGATCTCCCAGTTTTATAATGCTTTATGGTTTACCAAGCACTTTCACATAATATATATGGTGTACACTTTTAGTAATTATTCCAATGTTCTTTTCAGACAACCCTTTGGAATTAAGTATTCAAGGTGGGCATATATTTTTAGGGGACATTACCTCCTAAATATCTTGTTTAGGATACTGGGGCCCATTGAGAGTTTATCTTGAGAGTAGGTGGAAAAGGTCACATTTGAATTCAGATTTATCATATTGAATTTTGCCATTTGCACTATTTCACACAAGAGCTGAGGCTGTCTAAAGCTGTATAATACAGCTGTGTAGTGAGGGAGCAGGCCTAGTTGCCTGAAAAAAAAATTGTAACTTGAAAATTATATTTTATGAAAAAAATAGAAAGTGTATTTTCTTTCAAAATTGCATTTTGAAAATATCTTTTCAAACATCCATTTGGGAACTATATCCCATGAATGTAAAGAGGTGCTTCTGCAGTGAAGCAGCCTTACAGAATCCATTCTGGTAGCACTGTTGATAGATGGCCTTTGCATACTGGGCCTTTACTGCCGATTCAGCGTATATGCGTTTTTAACCATAAGAATCATACTCTATTATTGTACATAATAAGTATTACTTTAAAGCTCTAAACCTAATTAGTACAAAATACAATTAAGAGAGATGAAACAATAGCTACATTTGTGTTTTTCTGAATAAAAAACTTCAGTCTTGGTAACAGCTGTTTAGTTGGAGACAGCACATTGTGCAAAAGCTAAAGTAAAAATTATTTGTTTTTCTAATTTAAATGTCATGTTCCTGGATGAGAATCAAAGAATCTAACATTTTTTGAGTACCTACTATGTGCCAGAAACTACTATATGGTATCTAATTTCCTCCTCAACCTTCTTCAAGGCAGGTCCCATCATCTTGTTTTTACAGATTTAGAGAAAAGTCTTGGGGACATTAATTAACTTGCTCAGGGTCACACAGCTATGAATGAAAGAACTCAAACCAATCCCCAAGATGGTCTGACTGCAGAGCCAATGCTCTCATTGTTCCTTCTTAAAAGTTTTCATGTGCATCTGGATTTTATGGGGAAGGCCTTCCTAAAAGGATTGCTGGGTCCCACCACCTGAGTGTCTAATTTAGTAGTTCTGGGAGGGGCCGAAGAATGTGCATTTCTCTAAATTTCCAGGTTGTTGGTGCTAGTGCTGCTAATTTGAGGACCACATTTAATGTTATCTCATCTTGTCTTCCTAGTGACTCTGAACTCACCTGATAGACACATTTCTTTTACCACAAAAATGTAATTAGAAACCTAATAACATTTAAATTATTTAGTAATTTATAAATGTTTTTATTTGAAATAAGAAACCTGATTAAACATAGTGATCTAGTTTTGATTTTAACCACATATAAGCAATCTAAAGACTATACTATATTAAATTAGTCAATGTTGTAATTCATGTTTAGCAACTAGATCTACTGCATTCGATTTCCTAACCGTGAGAAGCGTTCAGGAGAAAAGATACTGTCAACTATTATGTTAGATATTCGGACGAGGTGATACATTTTCTTAGACAATATATGATGGGGCTTTCAAATAGCATTTGGATAGGAGTTGTTCTTTTGGGCATTTTGGAAACATTGCTAGAGATCAAATTCCAAAAGGACCTTATAAGCAACTGTTACACACGCATATTAAACGCGACACCACATGCCACTCTGCCCTGACTGGGTTTCTGTATCCCTCGATTTGGAGAACTGGAAAGGTCAGCTGCGATGACCAACCATTATAATGGACTTGAGAAACTATGTCCCAAATGTGCCTCTACCTTCCTATGCTTGTTGAATGAGTGGTTATTAATTTTAAAACCCTGCAAGAATATTGCTTCAGCGTTTTTCACTCTTGGTTTTCTTGTTAACTAATGAGAGCATGGGACTCCCCTGCAGGGTAAAATTATAAGTCTAAGTATTAACACTCTGCCCAGCAATTAATAACAGTAGGAAACATCTAACCCAAATAATGTTTAGAGTTTAGACGGCATTTTATTTAGGCCTGGGGACCAGGTAGCAATATTTTTAGGAGGAAAGCAAAAGGTGTTATGTGAGCGCTTTTAGTTGCCAAAAGGGAGAGCAGTTGCTATACTGCCCTTAGCATTGGTTGTAGCAGGTAAACCCTGCTTTCAGTAGGGTCCCAAGATGGAGGGGTCAGACTGTTTTTGCTACATCCCGTGAGGAAAGTGACAGTGATTTTAGGGATTAGGTCTTCGGCTGGGACAAAGGGGTGAATTTTGTAAATTAAGATAACTGCATTGGTCATCTATAAGGCATTTTAACCATTGAGTCTTCTGACATTTATGACTGAGTAATGGCATATTTATGTTGCTCGGGCTCTTTTTAAGCTAATGCCTTGTGGGAAGGGATCTTCCTAATCCTAACTCTCTGATTTAGATTTTAATATCAAGCAACTGATTTTTATAAAGGCTAACAAAAAAAAGGTTTGTGTCATGCTACAGTTTTAAAAAGTTGGATGCTTGCATACTGTCCCCCATCTTCTAATTCCCTCATGCTCAGTTTTTATAGAGAAGGATAGTGGCTTTATGTGGAAGCGTGGATTTTATGCACGTCATACCAAATGTTGCCGCTGAAGCATTCACTAATCAAACAATCAGATCTAAATTCCTCACCTGCCAAATTCTCTCTCCCTACAAATGAACAGTCTCTGGTGAATCTATTTTGAATTTCCCTGGAGCTCAAGCTGGCAATCCTTATGAAATTTGTTGCAGCTGCAAAAATGTGCCTAACTATGGAAATAAAATCTCTAAATCATCCTCTGAATTAGAGTTAGCCTTTTCTCTCTCCCCTGTTTGGCACCCACAAATGTTCATTGAATGAGGAAATAAAAGCAGCAGTTAGTACCTAACTGCAAAGTTTCTAACTGCAAAACACCAAATGGTTTGGGAAGCTGGCTAAAATTGTTATACTTCTACTGAATTGACTGGTCATGTTGCCACCTGTACTTGATTACAAATGTTTTGGTGTTTCAAAAATTAAGCAGGAATTAACGTGCTCATGCCTATAAATTGTCTCCCACACAGATTAGCAATTTATGTGACCATTTAAAAATATATAGGGAACCATTTAAGGTTACTTTAACCATATTTTAAGAAGAGCAATAGTTTTTGTTAATGTAAACAAATTGCTTGTATTTGACAAGCATAGATAGGATAGAAATGTAATATATTTAATAATGTGCATAGGTGTAATATTTCTTTAAAACTATATGAGTATAAGAATTAGTGAAGGACTAAGAAAACTTCAACAAATTTCAAATTTTTGTCCAGAAGAAATGAATATAATGCTTGAGCTCATAATATGCTTAAACTTATACTCAAATGAATTGAAAAATAAAGCATCTTAACTAGAACTTGACTAATCCGAGTTCTAAATTAACTTGCACATTTTTCTGTACCTTGATTTTAAAAGCGGTTTAGACCTCCCTCCACAAAAGGAAATCTAACAATTAAAAATATTAAAACATTGCATTATGAATATATTTTAATATTCTGATGGAATATTAAATGGAATATATTCATATGTTCCAATATTCTAGGGTCGATATATATTCATTTAATCTTTGATTAGCAAAATGTGTGTGCAATAAAACTGAAATTTCACTGTTGGTGGGTGTGCATTTCCTTCATAGGCAAGGAAATGCACATCGTTTTTCCAAGCTGGGGTTAGAAAGCCATAGAATAACTTATACTCAATGAAAGCTAGTTTTGCCATGCAAACGCATTAAAATTGCACTTAAAAAAAAATAAAACTATGTACCTTCACTCTTTTGATCAAGATTGCCCTAAAATATATATTAGAAGAAAGCTGTGGATATCAGTTTTTGTCAGTCACTCATTAGTAGTTCTCTCTTCCCACCCCCCAAAAATAGAAAATTAGAGAAACCTGCTTCTAATAATTCAAGGAAATGTGCCAGTGGAAAGCATTTTAGGTAGTTTGTAAATGCAGTTAGTGACAGAATTTTAAACAAAAAGGCCTTTTTGTCCTCATTAATACTTGCCTATATTCATGTATTTAGTACTAATATAAAGTCAGAGATTTCTAACTCTAAAACTGCATTTTTTAATTTTTATTTATTTTTTGTCAGTGTGGGGTGGAATGAATGTAATTAACTATGAATATCAGTTCTCAAAAGTGACTAAGTTCCCTTTTTCCTCCTTGAACTTCCTTGAGTTGAGGATCATCTGAGTTGCATCCGTGAACAAATTTTATCCCTTGGTTTCTAATTGAAGGCATTTTCAGAACAAAGTACTGATTTAGTAAAAGCAGGAAACAGGAGTCTCCATGCAAGAGAAATTGGAGTTTCCTAACATGCACATGACTTAAAAATAAAAAATAAAAAATAAGGTGCCTTGAGATGCTGGCAGTTTTAACATTTGGAACAAAAGAGTTCATATGTATATTTACATCCTAACTGCTCAATTTTACCACACAAGCTTCAGTTTAGGAAAATATACAGTACTTTTGCATATAATGGTACCTTTGAGCCCCTGAGTCAAGTAGAGAGGATTTAAATACAAAAAGGAAAACAGCCATTAAAAGCACTTACATTGTATGTGGAATAAATAGTACAAAATGATTATTTCCCCGGAAGACCAGGATCAGAAACATGCCTATGAAGACCCAAGATTCCTACAGTGCTCGGGGAGGAATCTGTTAAAGAAGGATGCCTAATTGGATGAAGGTAAGTTTTTCTTTGCCTCGAGTGAAGCTCTAGGGAGAGCTCACTGTCTTGTTTTAAACGTGAAGGCAAGTTGTCTTCTGAAGCTGTGTTCAGATGCACATCACTTGAGAGCGATTCTTTGGATTTCAGTTTAGATTTGTCAAGGTCTAGAAATTCAGGACACTGATAGAAAGAAAAGAAAAGATGTTTTTATAATTTATTTGGACAGATTCCTAAAATTACACTCATGAAATCTAAATAAGTTTTCTTTCTCCCCCCCCCCCCCAAATTTGTATTTGATTAGTAATATTAGCCAACCTTTCCCTCCCAAAGATGGATCAAGACATTGCAGGTTAGGTGTTAGGTTAGGACCTAATTTAGGTAATCCTGAACAATCATTCCAAGAACTTTCGTTTTACTCTGAAGTCAGAACAGAATTTATTAATATCTTTATTTTTTCATTACACAAATGACCCACACGAGTTTTTCAGATGAGTTTTAACTCAAAATTCAAGACAAAACTGGGATAGGAAATGTGGGTCATTTGCGAGGACAGAAAAGAAAAAAGGAAGGAAAATCACCCATCCCTGCTCAGAAAATACTGTCTAAATCCACTGAAAGCAAAGAACAAAGCTCGTGGTTTTGCGTGTTTCCTAACCATTCACAACTAGGGATAAATTAGTTTCTACTTCCATATTTTAGAAAGATTGCATTATTTTCCTTTTGCACATTTTCTCCTGTTACTAATCTTGTTTCTGTTGAAAAAAGAAAGGCAGTGGGGTGGGGGTGGGAGGGGAGTTTCTATGTACAGTAACTGATAGGGGCAGAAATAGAATACTGGGGACCAACTATAATTGTAAGAAATATTAATCATGCTCTATTACCCGTGATTGTTTTATTCTGATTAAAGAAGGCACATTATAACCTGGCTGGGAGCTCACCTGGAAATGCAGTCCATCCTCTCCATCGGGAACTGCCTATTACCATGGAAAGATTAACAACCTTGTTGCAGAAACCAGAATTGCCAGCCCTTTGAAGTAGCCCTTTGAAGACCCCCAGCCTTTGCATACCCATAGGCCTTTGCAAATCACCAGACGTGTAACCTGACCATTTGGCATGCCTTTTACCTACTTCCCCATGTAATCTTTGTCATTCTACCCATTATAAGCAGCTGGTTTATGGTGGGGGCAGAGCAGATTTTTGTGGATGACCTGCTGCTCTCCGATACTGCCGGTAGTTGGAATAAATGCTCACATTTGATTCAACCCTATCTCTGTTTAATTGGCTCAAGTAGTGACAGGCAGCATGGACCCTTGATTGTCCAGTTACATAATCTCATTGGATGATTCTGATTATAAATTCACCCTGTGGTAATTGGGCAGGTCATGGTGGGTACTCATGCCCCAGGCATATAATGTATTTAGTAAAAGGTTTGTCTTTGCCTTGTCCATTACTTCTGTGCATCTAGGTTAACATAGCTTTGAAATGAAACATAACCATCCTCAATAGAGCACATAATCTTGTTAACTATCCTGTACTCCAATCCCGGCTTTGCTTTCTCTCACCTCCATGGAATGTTCCTACCTTTCCTCCTTAATTTTAAATGCATAAATGAAGCTGCAAAACTGTTATTCCTGGAGCATTTGAGATCTTGTTCCTTGACATATATTGTCAGTTTGGCTCAAATAAACTCTTCTAAAAATTCTCTATATGTTTGGTTGTTTCTTATGTTGTTATTTAATTTCCCAGAATATTTTGCACTAAATTCCTAAACTTTAAAGAAAGCTTTACACGATTGTTCTGTACACCCTTATTTAAATCATCATTCTTAGATGCAATTTGGCCATAGTGCTTAAGTAATTAAGAATGATTTCCAAAATACGATTCCAAGGGAATTTGACTTTCAAATTAACATAAAAAGGTTAATTTGGAGGACTTCAGAAGAAAGATGAGGGACTCCTCCTCTTCCCATTCTCCAGGGAAATAAAAGGTTTAGAGATCTTTGGTGATGGTAGGGTACAGATATCTAAGATTACTAATTTGACTGCTCTTGAACCTCAGGTCTTCTGTGTCCAGCTGTTATTTTCTTCCACTTCCTTCCTGAGACCCTGTCCAAGAATTCATCTGGTCACTAGAGTAAATTACGGACTTGTCTCTGAAGAGCTTTTTGGACCAGGGCTACCTTAGCTTTCAAAGCTCTGCCATATATACCCTTAAGTAGATTGACTCTTGATAAAAGCTTTTTCTTAAAAAAAAAAAGTATTGTTTAAAATCAATCTTCTAGGTCCATTGTTCTCAAACTTTAAATGGGCATAAGAATGGGGGGGTGGGCGGTGGATGGATGGAGGTGTGTAAAATGTGGATTACAGGGTTCATTCCCAGAACTGAGTAGAATGAGAATCTGCATTTTCCACAGCACCCCAGGTGCTTTTGATTCAGGTGGTCCCTAGAACACACTTTTGTACCCTATCTACACTCACTTGTGAGGAAGGACTAAAACTTCGATCCGTCTTGATGGATGCTCTCAGATGACTGGTTCTCATCAGGTGGATGGTGGGTCTCTGATACTCCGCTCCTGCAGTTACCATACTGTAGGCTGGGGGCACCACAGTGGTTTGTTTCTGCAGCAACTGTAAGATGGTCTGGATGTCTGCAGTCATTTGGGATTCAAGTCTGCAGGACAGACAGAAATGGAGGAAGACAGTCCCAAAATAATTCATCATTGCAAAGAATTTGAGAAAATTTCAGCACCACTACTGTGTATTGGTTTAATATGATTTTAAATCCACTTGTTAATGACATAAGTGAATTTGATCCACCTGTTTATGACAAAGACAAAGTTGTAGAAATGAAATTGTTTTGACATGAGAATGAAGTTATGTGAGGAAGATGGCATCTCCTCTGTTGTCATTGATAACATGTAGAGAAGCAATGATGGCAAGGAGATATTTAAACTATAAATACTGAGAGTTTGTGGGCAAGTTGACACCTTGCTAGCCAAAATAGCTCTCGAAGACTTTGAGGCATTTGCTCCTGCTGTGGCCAAGGAGACTGGTCAGCAGTGAGGCTCAAGAGTGCAGCAGTCTCAGGAAGAGAAGGCACTCCTTGTGGGCGGTGGTGCAAAGCCATGCAGAGGTCCTGCTGTAACTCCTGAAGCAGCTCTGAATGTCCATCAGCACTGGTGTCTCTGTTCCCTAGCAATGAGCTCTAGCAACAAGGGCCTGTTATTTTTGTGCTGGCAGCTGGATGTCAGCTCTTGGTTGTCCCAGTGCCTCTCCCAAGTGCCTGCTCATATCAAAGGATCCTCATCTAAATTTGGAATTTATTTCTTTTATTCCTCCTCCTTTTACCCGGGACAATAATGTAATTAATCTATCATTGCTGTGGAATATGTTATTTTTAAAATATTTTATTGATTTTTACAGAGAGGAAGAGAGAGGGATAGAGAGTTAGAAACATCGATGAGAGAGAGACAGACATCGATCAGCTGCCTCCTGCACGCCCCCTACTGGGGATGTGCCCGCAACCCAGGTACATGCCCTTGACTGGAATCGAACCTGGGACCCCTCAGTCTGCAGGCCGACGCTCTATCCACTGAGCCAAACCAGTTAGGGAGGAATATGTTCTTTATTTGGCTTATTAAAAGATATTATCCTGTATGCTATTCTCTTGTGAAATTATAATTCCCAAGGCAAACCTCTATTAAATAAATTGCTGACAAAGACAAAATCAGTCTCTGAGCATAATTTTGCTGCCCAAACAAAACAACCACCAACAAACAGAATTATGGGCCTGCTTTAAACAAGAAGAACAGGAGAGGGAGCATGGAGATTCTCTCCTGGCTGTTGCTAGCTTTCTGTCTCACTAATGGTTCTGATAAAGACCATTGCTTTCCTGCTTATTTAATAATATCTTATCAGGAAAACAGCTGAATGGAATAGACTATATTTTTACAATGTACTTTGTATTACATTTTTATGATGAAGCTTTATTGTTTTCAAAATGTAAAACACACTGAGAATCTATTTTTAATCAATAATTGTCTTTCCTTTTTAGTCAGGCTTTGCTCAGTTTCTTGTGAAAGTCTATCTACTCTATAAAAAAAGAGATTTGGGGAGCACATTTCATTTTTTATTTTATTTTTTAAAATTGATTTTTAGAGGGAGAAGAAGGGAGGGGGAAAGAGAGAGACAGAAAAAAAAAATCTACATGAGAGCATAACATCCCAATCAGTTGCCTCCTGCATGCCCCGCTACTGAGGATCAAGTCTACAACCCAGGCATGTGCCCTGACCAGGAATCGAACTGGCAACCCTTTGGTGCATGGGAGGACACCCAACCAAATAAGCCACACTGGCCAGGGCATGGTTAGCACATTTCATAGTTACAACAACTGGATAATCTCTTGTTTGTTTCAAATTTATATTACCTTTATTTTACTTTGCCTATCTCCTATTCACATCAAGGCTTGTATATTATTCATTAGTATAGTCTTTCTGTAATGTGAAGTACTGTTAATGTTTAAATTCCTCTCCAGTCTAAGTTCAGGGCCTTTGACATTTATGAGACAAATCAATGCAAAAGTTTACTTGCTTCTGTGATCCATCTGGCTTGCAAAATACCATTATGATCATTTTTTGCCCAGAGCTCAAAGTAGCCAACTGGCTTGTTAATTTTATTCTCATTTTAAATTAAAATTCAAGGGAAAATACAAAATACAATAGGGCTGATTCCCCTCCTTTGCATGTGTTAACACCTTTTAAAAAAAGGAATTATGTGGGCATAAGAACAGAAAATTTGGACCATATGCCTCTTTAGACAACTCAGTTCTCTTAACTCTTTACTGACTTGTCTCTAAATGAAAAATGCAAAGGAAAGCTAAATCTTACAAAAATATTAAAATCATAAAACTAATTTTGCTCAATTATATACATTCTATATTTATTGAAGAGAACTTAGCATTTGATTTGAAAGAGAACAGAATAAACCTGGAAAACATGAGAAAATATTGTTTCTTTTTAACTCTTAACATTAATTGATACTGCAAATCTTTCTTCTGAGAAACTATTCTATACCAAATATAGAAAAAAAATATAGCTTATTGTCTTCTAAACCAATAGCTATAAATTATACATGATTCTGCCTTGTAAATGACAAAAGCTCACATTGAAAAAAGAAAAATTGAGCCATCAACTAGTTTATTTATCTACTTGTTACCTACAGAATTGATTTAATTTTTTATAGTGTCAACTAAATTGGGTAGACTAGTTATTTTATTGTTGTACATCATTTTGTTTTAATTCCTCAAGGTCCAGCTCAAATTTAATCTGCAACCAAAAATCTTCCCTTATCTGACTCACTCAGAATTAATTTCTCTCTTCTGAGCCTCCAAAGAAAATTTTGCATTCAGTCTTCATTGTAAATATTTCTGTATAAATTTGTCCTATCACTAACAACATTTAATATTTACCAAGTGGCTTACACATGTTTATTACATTGAATTTAAAAGGATTTGGAAATGGAGCCTGCAATAAAAACTTCACCAATAAGGAGGATTCAAGGCCCAATAGACAGTCAAAAATTATGGTAACATTTCTGAGTCATGTGAAACCTTTGTTAAACAGCTATGGTCTCAGAAACAATCTCTACACCATGGATTCTATCTATTTGAATCGATCCTCGGAAAAAACCCTACCGGAATGTGAAGTTTTACTGATTGAAACATGCTGCCATGAATGGGACTCACTTCACCTTCAAATGTGCTTATCAAACAAGTTTTATTTATCTAGGCTTGCTTCAAGAGCCTTACCTCATTGTGTCCAACAATTCTGAGCTATTATGTCATGAACTTGGGCCATTTCCAATCAGTTCCCTACCTTGAAAGGCCCAGACTCTAAAATCCTATCAATATCCTACTTCTAATCCCCTTCTGAGATATCACTTAGGCTCTGTTAAGATGGTAGTCCCTTCCTGCAGTGATTTTGAATACTTGGTTTTGTTTCATTAACTGGTGATCATCTGATATTTTGGGTAGTTCAATGCAAGGATTAAATGTTGCCCCCAACCCCCTCTGGCCCCATTCATATGTTGAAGCTCCAACCCCCAGTGCGATGGTATTAAGATGTGGTGCCTTTGGGAGGTGATTAGGTCATAAGGATAGAGCCCTCATGAATGGGATTAAAGCTCTTTTAAAAGATCCAAAAGAGCTTCTTTCCTTTTTCTAAATGTGAGGACACAGGGAGAAGACAAGCATCTGTGAACCAGGAACCTAGCTCTCACCAGGTACAGAATCTCTGGCACCTTGATCTTGAACTTCCCAGCCTCCAGAATTGTGAGAAATAAATATTTGCTGTATATAAGCCACCATTCTATGGCATTTTTGTTATAGCAGCCTGGACAGACTAAGACATTCAATGAAGGGGAGGATTAGTGAAGAATTTCTTTACTATGCATGGATTAAATTTTCATGTCTTATGCCTAGGGTCTACTGGCTACATTGGAAGAGACTCTTCTACTGAGACAATATAATCTGCTTTACTCAGGAGGAATAACAACAATTTTTAAAAGTCCAGCTTGGCCTTTAAAACAGAAAAGAATAACCCAGTTTTAAAACTTTTTTGGTCCATGAAGGGTACCAGAATATGCCACCCCAAAATATGCCACTTTGGCACATTGATTATTTTGAGCTGCAGGCACTTGAAAAACAGCAAATGCAGGGAGAGGCTTTCTCTGAACCCCCATTATCTGCCTAAAAGCAGATTGCCCCAGATGAATTCACTTGTCATGAATCCCCTCCCTGGGAGTTTTAGCTACCAGGGAAGATGGACTCTTGTCACAGGAGAGGAGACTGGAAGTTCCACACCCAGGCAAGCTTTGTCACAAACTAGAGATACCTCCCACCTCTTTTCCTATGGGTCTGTTCATCTTTCCTAAAAAGCATTCACTCTCCTCTAAGAGGCCTACATCCCCCTTCCCCTTGCTCTATTTTAAAATGGTATTTAATCTTAAATTCTAAGCCACCTTGGAAGTTACTCATTTTTCCTGGATATTTCCCAAATACACACAAGGTATACATGTTACTAAATATATGTTTGTTTCTCCCTTGTTAACTTGTCTTTTATTACAGGGGTCTCAGCTAAGAACTCAGAGTAGAGGGAAAATTATTTTTCTTTCCCTACATCAGCAAAGCTGCACTGCTGTGTAAAGTGAATGTTTTCATTCACTTATTCAAAGACTCACAAAGGACATGATGACAAAAGAAAAGGACTCTGGTCTGGGTGCCTACTGGAGCTGACTACCTAGGATGGAAAAATGAAGGAAGTGCGTAAAAAGCCGTAACAGTAGGTGATGCAAGTGCTCAATACTATAATGAAGGCAACAGATAAATTGCTCTGGGTGTTCTGCAAGGGATAAAATAATTACTAAAAGCTTTACTCTCTAGGCCCTCCCCATTCAAAGTGTGGTTAAAGCTGGGAGCTAGTTAGAATGTGAATTTCCAGAACTACTGACTTAGAATCTGCATTTTAACAGGATCCCCAGGTGTTTTACATACACATTAAAGTTTGAGAAGCACTGCTTTAGGATCAAGTGTTAATGATTTCCCTAAATATGTAGCTTATCTTATAGGCATAATATAAAAGTATAGAAGAACATTTCTTATATGAACCTTTACCGCAAACATAGTTTAATTGGCCATTAAAGCAGAAAAGCAACAGCAGCAAGGACAATTGAAGATAGAACATTTAAGTTTGCTTTCATTGCATTATGTTCTTAATGTGTGTATTTGGATGAGACAAATGGGGGTAGAAATTCATGGTTCTACATTTGAACAGAATGCTGAAGCTAAGTGGGATACACCCAAGTCTAGAAAGTGCCCCAGGATTCTCACCTCACAAAGTTAAAGACCGAATTGGGTTGCCCTCTGCAGAGTTGCTTTTGCCTTCTAGAGTAAAGTGGAGGAAAGAGTTTGTTGGAGATGGCAGTATAGTAAAAATGTAATATTTTGGATTTTATGTTTTAGGTTTCAAAGGGGCTAAGCTGAGTTAGGCAATAAAGTATTTGTGAAAATATTCAGAAATAGAAAGAAGTTAGTCAAAGGAAAAAAATATATCTAAGGACATACGAGTGCTGGGAATATGTCAAAACAGATTTAATTGTTCTTTGGTTGTGGAAAAGTTCTAATAATAACAATAATAGTAATAATAATAATAATTATTATTATAGTGTAAGAAAATAACAATTATTATTACTAACTAGAGGCCTGGTGCATGAAATTTGTGCATGGGGGTGTGTGCCTACCGGGATCAGGCCTAAACGGGCAGTTGGACATCCCTCTCACAATCCAGGACTGCTGGCTCCCAACTGCTTGCCTGCCTGCCTTCCTGATTGCCCCTAACCGCTTCTGCCTGCCAGCCTGATCACCCCCTAACCACTCCTCTGCCAGCCTGATTGATGCTTAACTGCTCCCCTGATAGCCTGAGTGCCCCTAACTGCCCTCCCCTGTAGGCCTGGTCCCCCCCAATGGCCCTCCCCTGAAGGCCTTGCCCCCCAACTGCTCTCCTCTACAGGCCTGGGTGTCCCCCAACTGCCCTTCCCTGCAGGCCTGGTCTCCCCCAACTTCCCTTCTCTGCCAGCCTGGTCACCCCTAACTGCCCTCCCTGCAGGCTTGAACACTCCCAACTGCCCTCCCTTGCAGGCCTAGTCCCTTCCAACTGTCCTCCCTGGCTGGCCATCTTGTGGCGGCCATCTTGTGCCCACATGGGGGCAGCCATCTTTGACCACATGGGAGCAGCCATCTTGTGTGTTGGAGTGACAGTCAATTTGCATATTACTCTTTTATTTGATAGGATAGAGGCCTGGTGCACAGGTGGGGGCTGGCTGGTTTGCCCTGAAGGGTGTCCTGGATCAGGGTGGGGGTTCCCTTGGGGCTTGGAGCGGCCTGGGTGAGGGTCCTATGGTGGTTGGCAGGCTGGCAACACCCCCCGGTGACCCAAGTGGAGGCCCTGGTATCTGGGATTTATTTATCTTCTACAATTGAAACTTTGTAGCCTTGAGCGAAGGCCAGGGCAGGCCAGGGCTGGTGGGAAGCTTGGCTTCCTCCATCACTAGGGGCAACCCAAGCCTCCTGCTTGCTCCAGCTCCGTGGCCACTGTCACTATTTGTTGGGTTGATTTGCATCCTCACTCATGATTGGCTGGTGGGTGTGGCTTGTGGGCATAGCAGAGGTATGGTCAATTTGCATGTTTCTCTTTTATTAGATAGGATGACAGTTGCAAACCCAATGGATCCTAGATATATTATCCTTAAAATTTTATACTTTCAGCCCTGAGATATATTAAAAACAAATGTTTTCAATAATCTTTGACAATGCTAACTGCAATAATTGGTACACATGATTAGGCAACAAAGGTGACCTATCGACTTTAGTTCTGAAGAAAGGTCAAATCAAGAAACATAGAATTACATATATAGCAATAATAGAACTGAAGGCCATTGTTAATCAAATTTTGCTTAATAGCAAGTACTGCACTTTTTATTTTGTATAACAATTATGTTTTGCACATGTACTGTCTTAGTCTTTACAATGGCATTGCAGATAGAGTCAAAGAAACTGAAGAGATTTAAATGACTTGATCCAGTAACCCTGTAAGCAGTAGTAGAAGAGTTATTATTACTTTAGGATAACTTAATTACAAGTACTTTGCAAGTATTGTGCTAAAGAACTCACTGCTAGCTCTGTCATTCATCCTTTCTTTCACTCACTTTTTTATTTACTAAACAAATTGAATATAAACTTATGTCTTGGCAGTAAAGAAATGGGCAGTTATTTTCTCTCAGTCACAAGAAAATGTTCAAGTTCATGCCATGCACATCAATTCTGTATTATATGGTATATAGTCTTACATATTTTATAGATAAAATATCAAAGTGGCTTGGCATATATAGCAGGGAGAGAAAAACACAAATGTATTAAGTAACTAAATATGCTTCTCTAGCCAATAAAAATTATTATGATAAGTTCTTACACTTTAATTAGGAATTACTGACTCTAAGTAAATGATAATCTATTTTAATTTTCTCAGGTATGTTTCAATTTACAAAAATTTAATTTGACACTTTGGAATGAGATATGGGCCTCAGCACCAGGCAATTTTAAAATCAATTCAATTTTATGGTAGCATAAAAATTTTAAAAAGCAATGCAAACAACAAGCACAATGGATAAAACACATAAGAAATACTAAGCAGATAGTAGGTAAGCAAGTAACACATATAGCAGAGGCAAAAATTAGAGGATGTTTTAAATATAGTTAATGTGTAAGCAAGGAGCAATTAGACATGGACGAATTCATAAATGTATAAAATACAGACAGTATGCAAGTAACCTGTAAGACATGCCAAAAATAGATCAGAAATATGATGTAGCAAAGCAGAGTGTAGTTGATATATAGAAAAAGATGGAAAGAAAAATTATTTTCATGTCACTTCCAGGCAGACATTTCCACCCCCAAATTGGGTCACCCATTGGTGATGCAAAGTATAGGTTCATTCTGGCTTCACATATGCTTTGCCTATAAAAGGACTATAAACAGTTTGCTGTTCAGCAGGTTAATCCTATCTAATAAAAGAGTAATATGCAAATTGACCATCACTCCAACACACAAGATGGCTTCCTCCATGTGGTCAAAGATGGCTGCCCCCATGTGGCCACAAGATGGTTGCCACAAGATGGCCAGCAGGGGAGGGCAGTTGGGGGCAATCAGGCCAGCAGGAGAGGGCAGTTGGGAGGGACCAGGCCTGCACAGGAGGGCAGTTGGGAGTGTTCAAGCCTGCAGGGAGGGCAGTTAGTGGTGACCAGGCCTGCAGGGGAGGGCAGTTAGGGGAAAACAGGCTGGCAGGGGAGCAGTTAGGCATCAATCAGGCTGGCAGGGGAGTGGTTAGGGGGTGATCAGGCTGGCAGGCAGAAGCGGTTAGGGGCAATCATCAGGAAGGCAGGAGGCGAGCAGTTGGGAGCCAGCAGTCCTGAATTGTGAGAGGGATGTCCAACTGCCCATTTAGGCCCGATCCCGGTAGGGGTCTCAGATTGGAGAGGGTGCAGGCTGGGTTGAGGGACACCCCCCGCCCCCTGGCCTCTAGTCACATATAAGACACTTGGCCTGATATCCCTGTGATAGAGCAAGTGTGTGCCATTGGCACAGGGGATTTGTTGTTGTTGTTGTTCTGTGAAACCCTTCGTGCAAACTTCAGCTCTGGGCCTAGTAACCACACCATCAGCAGAGAAGGCTGATGTGACAGATGGGAACGTTGGGTAACTTAGGATCCAGGTACTGTGCTTGCACTTCATAGAGATATGTTAATTACTGCATCTGGCTCTTCTCATCTCTCATTGTGTGTTTTAAATCGCTTTAGTAAATCCTGTTGTTATGGGCAGTTAGAGATGAGCAGAGCCAGGACGATGAGCCAGGTGCAGAAACTCACTAAGGCAGAAAGCCCCAGATGCCTAGCAAGGGGCAAAACTGGAAAACAAGAACCTCAGCCTCAGAATAACCTTTCCTCCCCTGCATATTGCTGGTCATTCAGTTGGGACCCCCTGACTTTTCAGATAGCTAGTCATGTGGTTTAGAGTCCAGCATGTTATCTTCCTCCCTAAAGATAACATCTAGGTCCTGGTTGTATTTCAGCTACAGGCCCAGAAAAGCGACAAAACCAGACAAGTGATGCCATGGCTGCCTTAAGACCAGCTACACTGACTAATGATGCCTGCCTTGGCACTGACCAATCAGTGGAGACCCTGAAAGAGCACACCTGGAAAGCTAATGAATATTTTACTGAGACCCTCCCCTGAGGCCTCCCTTAAGATTTTTTTAAAAATTTTTATTTCTTTATTGATTAAGGTGTTACATATGTGTCCTTATTCCCCCATTACCCCCCAATTCCCCCCCACTCATGCCCTCACCCCCCTGTTGTCTGTGTCCATTGGTTAGGCTTATATGCATGCATACAAGTCCTTTGGTTGATCTCTTCCCCTTACCCTCAACCTCCCTTAAGATTTCCACCTGCAGAAGAGAGATACATATGCTCAGGATGAAGGGCCTGGGGCTTGCTCTCCCCTAGGGGAGCATGCCTGTGCCATTCCTTCACCCTTCTTTCCTCTAAGGCAGGGATGGGGAAACTTTTTCTGCCAAGGGTCATTTTGATATTTATAACATCAGTCCTAGGCCATACAAAATTATCAACTTAAAAATTAGCCTGCTATATTTGTCAAACATTTAATTAACTCACCCCTAATGCCTTGGCAGGGCCAAACCAAATTATTTCACAGGCCTTATACTGCCCGAGGACGGGATAATCCCCACCCCCTGCAACCAGGGGAGCAATGGGCAGTGGCAGCTTGTCCTGGTCTAACCCTGAACCTGTCTCCAAAGCCCTCTTTTCTCTGACTTCTCAGTGAGCCAAAGCAGCCCAGCCTAGCCTCTCCTGTTACTTCTCCTATGCCCTTCCTTGTTTCACTGTCCTAAGTATATTTTCCTGTGGCCAATAAATTCCTACTTTGCTACAGTTTGTCTTTTGATTGAAATCTTTCCTTCAAGATGCCAAGAAACAAGGTCTCCTCATCTCCCTGATAACACTGTGTTTGACTCATGAAGTTTTCCATTTGTGACCCCTAGAATACCTTGCCTGGTGATGTACCTGGGGTCTACCTTTAAATCAGTATAAAGTCCCACATGAACTACAACTATAGTAGCTATATCATACTCATTCATTCATTTTTTTCTGAGTCTTATTGATCAGTTTAATTTTAAAAATCCATTTAGATTTGTGTTAAAGAGTTCCATCCTTCCCAAAACCTAAATTAATTCCTCATTTTAAAAAAGTATAGATCAAAGATTGAAGAAAAATGGAGAGGATATGGGCTTCAACTCTGTGAGATTTTCAATTCTATCACATTTTAAACAAGTTGACTAAATAAATGTTTAAATAATTTTGTTGATGCTTTTAAAAAAATGTCATAACACATAACCAAGTTACCGGAAACAACCAAAAAGTATAAAAGAAGGATTAAAAGAGGAAAGGTATTTGTCAATAAGCTAAATATGAAACATTTCCTTAGGCAGTTGGTGTGGGTGATATACTAGTTTTATGGCAAGTAACAAAGTAGGATTTACGCGGCCCAAAGTTTGTAGTATTCTGAATAAATGCTCTGTGAAACATAGATTAATAATTCTGTCAACTTCCAGTCTTATTTTAAACCAGTAAATGTAGAAGAAAAATATGAGCTTGTGGCACAAGGAATGTGCTACTTACAAGGAGTAAAGCTAGACCCAACGAAGGGCTTGTTTTATATCCTCTTTGCCCTGACATTGCTTATACCTGTTGAGTTGTTCTTGAAGCAAATCTAATCTTTGCTCCACTTCCCCATAAGTGAGGTCACTTTCGGTTTCAGAGATCCCCCAGGCAGTTTGCTGAGGTGCTGAGTGACTAGACTCATCGGCCTGAGTCTGGGCATTTTCTTGCTCCCAGCTTCTTGTGGCAGAGATATCTGTGGGAAATAGCAAGATAGATGTCAACTTCTTGGTGTGCCCATTGGCATTGGTAATACAGAGACGCCCACAATACAGGCTGGAAGGGATCTTAACATTTAACCCAAAGACCGTGACCCAGAGTGACTCAGGGACCTCTCCAGGGACCACAACCAATTGTTAGCTCACCCTGACCCTGCTTGCCACCCCTCTTATCCATGTCCAGATGATTAAAAACATGTAGCCAGTTTTGTATCTTAAATACAACTTTGTCTTCTGTTTGGGCTAAGCGTAAACAGGGATGGCCAACCTAAAGCTGGTTGGAGAGCAATGATTTTGTGATTTCATGTTTGGGAAGAAACAGCACCATTTGTTTGTAATGCTTCACACTTGGGTTACGATATTAGAGCTCTTTCCCACGGGGCAGTTTGCATACTTCATGATTCAGAGTGGGCCCAAAAGAGGAGCCATTGGCAAGAGCTGATATTCAAGGGGATTCCTTTAGGCTGACCCAACTCAATATCAAGCCAAGAAACAATGAGCCATAAATGATGGGAACATTAAGTAAAGGTCCTCTAGTCCCATGACACTCTTTTAAGTTTCTCTGCCTCCTTGTGGCTCCTTCTGCACTGTCCCTTAATAGTCACATCAACTTCCAATAGGTTTTCTGTGTCTCCTGTATTTAGAATATTTTTATGTTACTAAACTTGAACACATATGGCCAATCTATTCATGTCCTCTTTTCAAATGTTCTGTGTGTCTGTTATGTGCCCTTCTGCTGAATGCGGAGGAATTAAAGACAAAGAAGACATAGGCCCTGATTCTGAGAAATCCAGTTTATCAAAGTTTTGAACATTTTTCATACAGAGATTTGTTTTCTGAGCTTCTTTTAATTTACTCTTTCTTCTACAATCTGTACTTGAAAGTTGTCAATATCTAAGAACAAATATCTTTTTTCCTAATTTTTTGCTTTTGATGACTTTTGCTATGCTTTCTTACCCTCTACATTTTACATATCTTAGAGAAGGCTTAAAATGATTAAAACGTTAGAAAATAGCCCAGCTGGTTTGGCTCAGTGGATAGACTGTCAGCCTGTGAACTGAAGGGTCCAGGTTCGATTCCAGTCAGGGGCACATGCTTGGGCTGTGGGCTCGATAATTATGCAGGATTATAATGCTCAAAAAAAAAAAAAAAAAAAAAGGAGTTCAAGAGGGAAATCTTGAACTGTGCAGGAGGCAGCTGATCCATGATTCTCTCTCATCATTGATATTTCTCTCTCTCTCTCTCCCTTCCTATCTGAAATCAATAAAAATACATTTTTAAAAAAGGTAGAAAATAAAACTCATGAAAAAATACTAGTGGAATTGGGAGTTCATTTTACAGGTAAAGGAGTGACATTTCTTCCTTACTGGGAGATTTGATAAGAGGGAAAGATGATCTAAAGCAGGTTTTAATTTTCACATTGCAACAGATTTGAATTAGAGGTAGTAATTTTGGTTTTATAGACCTTTTTGACAGGGAACTTTGATTAAACTCTGCATAAGTTATGTCAAGTTAAGGAATTTATATCCTTGGCTGATTAAAAAATAGATGAAAAGTAACTGATTTGGTGAGGATTAGCTATAATTTTAGAAATAGGGAACAGAATGTGTAGAACTTCTCAAAATCCCTTGCTTTCTTACAGTTCTCCAAAGTATAGTCAGATAGCTCAAAAGCATACTCTTTCTCCAAGTAGCAGACAAAAGTCCTATATTCTTTTTTTTCATGGTTTTTCTATCACTATTTTTTTTATTACTGAATACACAGAACTTTCTGTAATAAGGTGCCTACAATTTCTGCTTCAATTGGCTGAAGCTATAACAAAGGGATTAGTATACTCAAAGACAGCATTGGAAAAATCTCAGGTTAGGGTTGCCTGTTCTATTGAAATAGGTAGCAGACCTCAGAGAGCATGCTGTGAATTCCAGAATGGTTTTTCATGATTAAGGTGTCCTTAGCCTGTGGGATCCTGGTGTTTTGTTTTTAAAAGCAACAGTATATAATTTACTGAACTCCACAAAATGAAAATAAGCATAAAAATATAAAATTCCTGCCCAGCTAGTGTGGTTCAGTGGTTGAGTGTCAACCTATAAACCAGGAGGTCATGGTTTGATTCTTGGTCAGAACACATGCCTAGACTGCAGGCTAGATCCCCAACAGGGGCTGTGCAGGAGGTAGCTGATCAATGATTCTCTCTCATCATTGCTGTTGCTATTTCTCTCTCCCTTTCTCTTCCTCTCTGAAATAAATAAAAATATAATTTAAAAAATACAAAATTCCTGGAGTTTTAACTAATATATCAGCAGATTTTCAGTGAAAAGTATGACTTATTATTCACAGGTATGTCACTATTTAAAATAAAAAACAAGTATCTAATGTCCAATGGACTAGGTTTTCAATTTTGGAGTAGCAATGCCAAACAAACATTCAGAACACACATATTAATGGTCTGGAGATGTCAATATTTGTCCCTGTCTAGCTGCTTGCTAGCTGTTTAATTTAGGAATTTTTTAAAAAGATAATAAGAACTGATAGAATGAAGTTACATATTTTGCTCAGAAGTTTTGTGCCGAGAAAGTGTACAGAATTTCTGCCTATACTTAACAGGTCTCTCATTCTTAAATCATATATAATAAATTGATATTTAAAGAACAATGGTGGATCACATGGAATATGCAGGATTATATTTTTTCTTCAATGGTCAAAGAAAAAAACCTGATTATGTCACTTAGAAGAAATGAATAAAATGTAAACTTAGAGGCTTTTTTAATAATAATGTACTCTTTTATTAAAATCCAGATATGTATGGCATGCCTGTTTTAGCAGCAACATTAAAAAAAAAGGAGTTCAAGAGGGAAATCCTGCTTAGGGTCTTAATAAAAATGAACATCTTTCTAAATATAGCTAAAAAAAAATCTGCACTCGGTTGCCTTGGAAAATGTTGCTATAGTTGCAAGACACATTCCTGGAAATGGATAAACAGAAAGTAAACTTTCACTTTTCTCTGGATACACATTTTTCCTACAGTCAACTTTTGATCTCAATCTAAGTACGATCAGAATCCGTTTCTTTTTCTGCTTGTTTGTTTCTTTTTAGTTTTGCCTGAAAGGTGCTTTACAGGACAAATGCCAGGAATGTGAGTGAGGAAAATTTCCTACTAATGAAAAATCTAAAAATTGTACTGAGTTAGAGATTCAAACTGCAGCAGTTACAGGTGCACCCTAAATGTTATTCAAATTCTCAAACATCCCATATTACTTCACTTTAAATAATCATTAGGGAATGAAATTTGCATTGGTTTAATAATTCTTTATTTGTTAATCATATTAACTAACCAGGTTAACTGTGTGTCACACTGATGTTATACAACATCAATTGTGTTTATTCAATTGACATGCATATTTAGCTATACATTTTCAAAGTAGTTTACTATTTGAATAAAGATTGCATTATAAATTTTTGAAAATTAAAAATTTACAGATATTAAAATTATTTGTTGGAATACTATTTTATTGTGCATCTAGAATAATTAAAAATGATTGGAAGAAGTAGCAAAGAAAAACATAAGATGAAGGGCATGAGAATTCACTGTCAGCAGAGGTATTATAAAGTTGAATAAAATCCCCAAAATATATCTTCAATAACTTGTCACTTAAGGCTCAAAATCAAGTGGTAAAAATCAAAACACAGTTTTTTCTAAAAGTCAGGCTCACATTAGGCTGACTTTTGGAGATAGTAGAGATGGTTCAGCAAGCTCTTCAGAACTTTTGACTTCCACATTACAACCTTTTTCTCTTTTTAGCACTTCCCAAAATTCGTTTTCATAAATAACTAAAATGGGGCATTTGGTAATGACATCTAATATTCCATCCTTCCACTGTGATAAATGAGGTACTATTTTCATCCACTTCATCAAGATTTTAGAGTGTCCAGAGAACATATTCTTAGCTTACTTCAATGTGGGATCATGGCAAAAGCTGATTTGATAAGATAGGGAAGGTAGCTGTGGAAAAATGTAAAGCCTAAACATCTGAGATTCAATAAAACCTTTAATGGCAAATACAGTCACTGCAAATAATGGTGACACTGATAGATAATATTTACTTTGTCCCATAATTTTGCTATCCTGCCAGTCTGCGAACATTCCATTTTTACCTTATTTCTGTTATATTCTTTTGACCTTGTGCTATGCCTTTGATATTTTTATATATGTAGAGATATATTCAATGATTAAAGGGTTAGAAAAATAAAACCTGTGAGAAAATACTAAACCTAATTGGGGATTGTATTTCAGAATAGATAATTTATGCTTATTATCTTGTTAACAATTAGTTACTTAGAAAATATTATTCCTGCTTCAAAGATGTGTAAACTGAGTCTTAGTGGGGTCTGTCAGTCACTTATGCTAAGTCTTAATGGGAACAAGTGACAGAGTTATGAATGGAACTCAAGTAATCTGAACCACACCTATTCTTGCACCCACTTAATAGATAAATCTAACAAGACCTGTAAATCTAGCTCTGGTTATTCTAAGCTAATTGTTCTTCCAAGTGATAGTTCTCAAGTTTTTCTGAATTTCCAATCCTTTAGCATCAGATTTGCATTCATTAGTACCTTTCTCCTGCATATTTTCTGCAGCAAAACCCATATATTTGGGTATTTCTTTTGGTGGAGATGTGAAATAAATATATTCAAATGAGTTGGATTAAGAACATACTTTATTTAGAGGTATTTCACTAATTTCTCATAATTCCTAGTAAGTAGAATTTTTTGGCACTCATTGTAGTGTTATTGCATTGGCCTTTCATGCTATAAGCCATCAGGGTTCTACATCTCATTACATTAAGTCTTACAGGTCATAAAAAACAAAACAAACAAAAAAAACCCCTCTCACGCTTGGGAATAATTACCACTACTCCAGAATGGTACAAACGATTTGTAGATGATCTGAGATTTGAACTCTTTGCAAATATGTTATGAAATAGCAAAAGATTAGAGAAATGTGTTAGTACAGTTATTTGTGAAAAATCGCCATTTTATGATGAGCACCAAAGACAGACAACCTGATTCCCAAGAAACTCAATTACCTTTGCAAGAGTGACTTCTTTTATCTATGTGAATTCTTCCTGATGTGGGCACTATTTCTTTAAAATTGAGTCCAGTTGCTTTCCCTATGCCTGGCGGGGAATCTACTATTCCTGAGAAGAGAGGCTTTTGCTCATCGTCAATGGAGGAGATGAAAGATGAAGATCTGCTTTTTTTCTCTTCGGTGTGTTTTTTGGAACTCTGATAATTTCTTATGGTGTCTCCAGAATCTTCAGCATCATTTGTACTGTTTCCTTTCCCAAAATCTACCAAGGAAAGTTATTTTATACAAGATAATTACGTATGACACTCTATGAACATTACATTACTTATACACCAATGACCTTTTCAATAGTGATGTTCTTTGAATAACTTAATTTCTATAAAATCACCAGAAAAGTTATTCTTTCTCTTTTTTTCTGTTAAATGTGTAGCTAATTAAGCAGACTTTTTCTTAATTCAGGGAATATTAGATTATCCTAATGAAATACATGATTCATTTTAAAATTAAAAGATTATCTGGATAGTAATAATATTTTATTTCATGAAAAAATAACACTGTAAGATAACTTGCAGTCTTATGCCCGCTCAACAGTTATTTGTAATCTTGAAATCTGGTCCATTATCTCTTAAGGAAATAAAAAAGGAGGAGAAATGTATGCCAGTTCTAAAATACCAGCATTATGTAGCTTGTCGTTTATTTTTAAATGTCACGCCCTGGCATCTGTAGATGACAGGTCCAAACTAGTTCTTGTGCTAATGGCTGGCAAGCTGAATTTCAACTGTAGACATCAATGTAATGGCCTTGGAATTCTGGGTAGTTTGTTTGTGTAGCATGTTGCAAAGAACATAAAGCTAAATACAGTAATTAAGGTGGGTTTACCAATGACATTATAGCCAGTAGTGCCTATTAACTGTTTTATGCAGAAATATCAGGATAATTTTAGCCCTTCAGGTTGTTTGTGTTAGAACGTACGTCAGCAAGAAAAACTCAAAGAGACAAATACCAGAGATTGTTTCCATTAGTTTCCTGGGGAGACAGTATAATTCTCCATCTGGTTACTGCTAATAACTAACCAACATACTCTAGAAGGCATATCACTTTCTAGAGAAATGGCGAGACTGTGTCTTCACCTACGCTCTGACTGGTTGTGCTTGCTTTGTTTGTTATAGAAGACCAAAGGAACTGATTTAAGGCCACTCCAGAGAAACTTCCAATTTTTTTCAAAATTACCATGTGACATAGAAATTAGAGATTTTTTTCCTTTATTTAAAAAAATCATAATTTAAAATATGAGAAGCCAGAAAGAAACCCAGTGTAAAAATGGATAGAGTTAAAAAGTCAGCCTCATGTAAACTTGTTATTAAGGAGTTAATGTTCTGCAAATTAAAGTTAAATATAACAAAAGGGGATAGCTCAATTTATTGTCCTGAGAATTCACATTTTCGCAGTGACTTCATTTTTGCTGAGAAGACCACAGACCTTTCTGAGCTCAAGCACTTTAGACATCATCGATCACTCAGTGTCACTTATGTTCCTCTACTCAACCACTAATCTAATTGTTGTATTTCCATCAGCTAGCTCCTCTTACACAAACCCTCTTTCCCCCTGAGTCACTGACACAGCGTCTTCAAGCTTCTGAACTTCATTCTTGTCATTTCTTCCTGTTTTCTTTGATTGTTAACTCCTCCCCTCCTGAAAATTTGATCAACTATTCCCCACTTTATGAATATATAATTTTGTTCCTCAAGAAACAGTAGTTTCCGATTTTATGCTGATAGATGTTTTTTAAAGAAGAAAAGCTTCACTTTTCTAAATAATCCTCATACCTGCCAAGTGAATTGCATCAATTTGCTGCTGCTAAGTAAACCTTTGTGCAGTTTGACCACCATGGGGGTTTGAATTAGCTTTTCTTGTCAACAGCTTCAGGGTATCTTTCTGGCAGAATCAAATGCAAACTGATTTAACCATTCATTCATTTGGCTCTAATCTAAGCATGAAATGCTAACAGTAGTATGTGTGTTGAATGTAGCTTAAAAATATTGGATCACTTTGTCTCTTTGGCTTAAGAGGTCTTGGAAGGCCTTTGTAGCTTTTTAAATCCTTACACGTCACCAGTAAAATGTCCTTGTTGGACTTGCTACATGAACCTCTCAGTCTTTACTAATTTATGGTCTAATTTTGGATTCTTAGGGACAAATTCATCAATTAACATATATTGTTAAATTGAATTGTAATTTGCTGATTTCCACTCAGGATAAGTATTCACAAAATGCCGTGAATGAGGGATTATTATTTAGTTCTATAGTGAAATGGAGATTTCTTCATGTTCTTGGTATCTAAATCCTTTAGCAAAAAATTCCATGTAAAAGCAGGATCATGAAAGAAGAAGAAAACATTTGATATCTTTGAATTGATCCACTACTTAAGGAGAATTACTCCACCTTTATATCCATGTTCCTTGCCACCTGACAGTCAGCCAGCTGCCTCCCGGAACGCAGGCCATCTGAACTGTTTCTTCGATGCAGCCTGTCTGCAACAACAGTTTTCTATTCCCTACCGAATAAATCACAGCTTCATCTTCTATCATTTACAATGGAAGTGGAAATGACAACCTATTTGTGGGTTAAAAATAGAAACTGCTCAGGCTGAGGCTGGAGGTTGGCTGATGGAATACATGACATTGGGCTGAAATGCATTCTAATGAGCTTCCAGGTACCTCTAGGTTTTGATGGCCTATTTCATTTCTGCCTTTTCTTAGGTCAAGTGGATTATTTGATGGCTATTAAATAGTATTAGGTACTACATAGAAATATTGTTCTGAGGGTATTAATCTGAAAGTGTTTATCATTTTCCCCTTTGCTAGCAGTGAGATTGTCTAATCTTGTTACCATCATTTTGCAAAGAAAATTTTTTCCCTGTTTAGTTAAGCCTCAAAGTTGCTTTCTGATTTAGATGACTGAAAACTTTTTTTTTTAAAAGAAAACATCTATTGTTTCTGCAGCCTGACAGTTCATCTCCTTTCTTTTCCTCATAGGACACAATTCTAAAGCATTTTGTGATTGGTCCCGTGGTGTCTCTCTGTTCAGAATGACTCGAACAGCACAGAAAAAGTGTCCAGATGGAGTCTTTCTCTCAGATTAATTACTACTTTTATTTGTCAGACCCAACAGGTAGATCAACTTTTGGACAAAGAGAGACATTTAATGCACTCTCTCAGCATCTGAATTTTAGATTTCTTACTGGTAGCAACTTTGAAAAAAAAAACTGAGCCTTTTCCAGGCAGATGCATTTTAAAAATTGATTGCATTGGAAAATTGACCTCTAAAATATATTGTTTCTTTAGATTTCAAGTACCTTAGTTTCTCTCTAGTTTCAAAGAATGGAGACTAGTATCTTTTTTCTGTGCAAATAAAAGATGAAATATTTAAAAGCATCTTAAAAATTGAAATAGAGATACACTTATATACTAGTATTGCTGAAATGGGTGAGGGATAATCACTATTTGTTATTAGAGAAGATCCCAGAGATGCCAAAATATAATACCAATATATTTAAATACTTAATTTAATAAAATTATACTTATGCCTGTCCTCCAAAAATAAGTTTAACAATGTATATATTTATTCCTTACTTCAATAACTTTCATAGACATTATTTTATTTTGGAGGAACACTTTCAAAGCTTACTGACTTTTGGATGACCCTGTAAAATCATTAAGCCACTATTACAAAGAGAGAAAATTTATTCCTAAATAAATGAAATGCCAGGTGTGATGAGCTCAAGATATTTCCACTCTCATTTTTTGGGACATTACATGTTTTCAGTTGAAATAAATAGAAGTGCCTGCCAATTTTAATAAAAATTATATGGGTAGGGAAATGAGAAAACTGCAGCCTTTCTTCCCTACTCTTATACTGTGTACATAATATGTCTTAAAATGTTTTCCTATTTTTAAGGGGATGTGTGGTACCATCTAAGTCCAGTGGAAAGAGGATGATGAACATTTTGTTTTACTTTAATTTCCACTCCTTTGGTTGGCCTGGGCACATCATTAACAGTATTTTGATTATTTCCCCTGTTTCTTGGATCTGTTACATTGCTGTTCTCAATGGTTTATTCTCTGACAAATGGTCATTGATTCCCTAAATCAATCATTAGTAACAACCTTGATACTAAATTTTATGTCCCTGGATACTAAATAATCTGAGCAGACTATTTCAAATATTTGATCATAAGAAGGCTATTGGTAAAAAATGTGTGTGTGTGTGTGTGTGTGTGTATGTGTGTGTGTGTATGTATGTTTGGAGCTCATGTGCCATTATACAGGGTGGCGCATACATTCTATTGTATTAATATATTATCTATGTTATAAAATATAAACAATATAAAATTTTAAAATAAATATTCCCCGTAACCCAATGGGTCATGTTGGCACACTCTGAGGTATGCACAATTCAATCTAACTTTGTAGACTCCTTAGAGACTATTTTCAACATGTTCTTACTGGCTATACCTCATTTACTTCTATTTTACCCAAACATATTATCAATGCTCGTGTCCACTCAATAGGTCATTAAAGATTACTTTTATCTTTCGTTATTTGTAAGAGTAGCTTTTTATTTCTATCTCAACAACTATAGCACCTCCTGGTACAATGACCCTAGTAACATTAAGAAGGTCCTGGGCATCTCCATGCCAGAATTTAGGAAGGAAGAACTACTAGATGATACCTTAAAAAAATACAAGGTGTCCGCCCTGGCCAGTTGGCTCAGTTGATTAGAGTGTCTTCCTGTACACCAAAAGTTTGCACATTCAATTGCTGGGCAGGGCATGAATGGGTGACAACTGATTGATGTTTTTCACATCAATGTTTCTCTCCATCTCATTCTCTCTGTCTCCCTCTCCCTTCCTCTCTGAAATCAAAAAACATATATTAAAAAACATATCTTTGGGTGAAGATTAAAAAAAAATAAAAGGGGTCCTCAAATTCAGAACTGAATTTATGGCTCTTTCCTGTCAGGAAATAATTTTATTTTTCCATAAAAAAATGTTAAGCTCATAAGGACAAAACACTTTCATCAACATATTCATTTTAAGAGAGAAGTCATTCAATATGTTAAGCTTCTATTTGTTCAAGTCAACTTGCTAGAGGTTCTCTTTATACTTATTCTTTTAAAATATATATATTTTTCCTGAGCATCATGTGTTAGGCAAGATTGGAAGGTGATGAGGAGAGATGAGGATTGAAGCCCAGTTTCAGTGCCTAGTTGAATAGGTATGTAGTGAAGTAGTGCAGGACTCACTCTTTGTCAGTTTCCAATGCCCAACAATGTATTCTTACCTCTGGTTCTTGATGCCTCTGCTGATCAACTCATAGTCAGTGTTCTTTGATGTCTGCTTTCAAGGTATTGTTTCACATGAGCAGTAAACTAACTCTAAAATAATCAATGCTTTTCATAGATAGATGCTGGAAGCCAGTTCCAGTATGTCAGCAGGGCTGAATCATCTGGGATGGCTGAAGGGCATTTCCCCAAGCCTGAATAGGATAATAGTTTGTTTGCTGCCAGACAGTTCAGAGCATCTTAATCTCCATGTTATTGCCTCCTGTTGGCCAAACACCTGAACAGCTATAGGCTATTCCTAAATCTGACAATGCTTCTGTAAACCCTACCCTTTGAAGTCTATTATCTCCATCTTGCCTTAGGACAAATTGTGTTAATAAAAGCAGGGTCCTGAGTCAAGGGGGTAATCTTTAGCTCCTTTAGCTGAAGCTCCTCTGACTTCCAATGCCTTTCAAAACAAGTCCTTGGACTCCTTGAATCTATGCATCAGCCCCTTTCTCCAGATTGCTGAACCCTTTGTAATGCTGGGACAAGAACCCCGGCTGATAGCTTTCAATTTGTGTAGCCCCATATCATTTAGCATAAATTTTTTTCTGAAAGTTTTTTATACTTATAGTATGTTTTCTCTTCGATATTGATTCTACAGCAAGAAGTATAGAATGGGTGGCCACCTTCAAAGCCTTAGATTGGGGTGACAAGGACTTAAATTACTTTCAGTAACTTTTACTCTTGTCTACAGCAGCATGGAGTCCTGAAGACTAGCCTAGGCTCTCAGGCTCTGCATAAATAAAGTTCATTATCTTTTCAGATTAGCCAAATTGTGCTTACTCACTGAAACACCAGGAAATGTCAAAGAATTACAGGAAGCCAGGTAAAACCCTTACTATCTACACTTTGTACAAAATAATGTCATAGACTAAGCCTGTGATTAGGGAAAAAGTTTTCAGAATCAATAGAAATGTCTAGTTGCATGAGCACAGTGTAAATTGTGCATGTTCTCAGAAGAAAAAACATTAGATAATTTAGCTTGAGAATATGGAATAAAAACAAGATTAAGAGGAGGTTAAATAAATGTTCAACTCTTTGGGGTTCATTATAATATGAATAACATTATCAAGCTGCTCTTCATTTCCATCAAAATCAAAATAAGAGATGAACTTCACGATAAAGAATTTAGATTAGGTCTATAAAAGAACAACTTGACAGTAATGGCTCTGATTTTAGAAAAAGTCAACAAGAGAATAATGAAGGACATTGAAGAAATAAATTATCACCTATCTGTGAGTGATTGATTGTTCCATAATCAGCCACAGGATTCAACAATTATCTCAATTAAACAAATATTTATCAATTATTTTTTGCTAAAGGAACTTATAGTTTGGTAGAGAAAAAGGACAAATATAGCAATAACTACTGTGCAGGGCAGTTTTTGACAATATACAAGAGACAAGTGCCTTGGGAATTCTTAAGAGAAAGAATAACTATATATTTGTGGAAATCAAGAAAAAATTTATGTTGAGTATGTCTTTAGAGATTAACTGACAAAAAATGTAATCTTTGTAGATGAAAATGTGTGGACTGTGGTTGCGTGTGTGTGTGTGTGTGTGTGTGTGTGTGTGTGTGTGTATGTGTGTGTGTGTGTGTGTGTGTGTTTGAGGACAGGGAGGAAAAGTCTGATTAAGATAAAAATGTAAGCAAAAACACAGAAACAATTTACATGGACAAGAGGGCAGTTTAGTTCACTTGAAATATAGAGCTAATTTATGGCAGTAGATGAGCTCCCCTTGGGCCTAGTTTGATGACTAAATGGAGATGTATTGGAGGTAGCAATAATAATATTTGTTGCCAGCGCTGATGGAGAGGTTGAGAGAAGGTTGGGGCCTAGATGGCTACTTGACTGTGCAGTTGATGGAGCGACAGGCTTCCAGGGGGACATTGTGAGTTCAGTTTAGGAAATCTTGAGTTTGAGCTGCCTTTGATCTCTCAAGTTGATGGTTTAATAAGCAGTTGGGTATATGAGGTTGAAGCTTAGATGGTCTTGGATTAAATATGCACACTTCCTATGTGAGAATATCATAAAACTGCAAGCATAAACATAGAATTAGAAGAGAAGAGGGCCTAGGACTATGCCTTGAGAAACTCTAATAAGTAATGGCTGAGTTTAAAATATAATAATTTTGTGACTGTCTTCAAAGAATTACTGAGAGTAGGAGAAGAACAGGAAGAGTGCAGGGTCACAGATGCCAAGAGAGAAATACACAAGAAGAAGAAGGGAATTGGTTCACAGTGATTCTACTGAGAGGCCAAATAAGGTGAAAACTGGAATGTCAGATGGATCAGCATGAGGCAAGAGTGGAGGCTTCTTCAGGAAAGCCTTCTCCCATCTGCCCAGGCACAATTAGAAGTATCCTCATTTGGCTTCCCGCTGAGGTTTGCGTACTCTGGTTACAGCACCTAGTATTTATATTTGAAATAATAGAGAGTTTATCATCGCTCTTCCTCGGGAGGACAAGGGCTGTTTTATACCATTTGTTTCTCAGAGATAGAATAGCACTTTAAAAATATGAAATGTTAAATGTATATTTGTTGTATGAGTAAAACATAAAGAGTAGTTAAAAGGACAGAAAATTCTAGAGAGGACCAAGAATGGCCAGTACCTCAGAGAATGCCAACTTCATGCATGTCTTGTGTGTGTGAAGACTAAGCACTGAGCCTGTAAGAAGACTCTTTTCTCCAGAACACTCTGAGGTATAGTTGTTCAGCTGTTATTAATTGGCCTCCCTTTTAAAAACAACAACAATCTACTATTTCTCTATTTGTGATGTCCTTGTAGATGCTAGTATCAGATGGCTTTGTTGAATGACATTGCTAAGAGCTGTCAATCAGGAACCATATCATTAGCTACTGAATAAAAGCAAAAGATTTGCCTTCCTAAAATATGAATAAAGTTTCCCTTTGCTATCACAAGTATAATGAGCAATTAAGTAAAAAAGAGCTAATAATCACATGCTCTACAGTTGAACTGTAAAAATAGAATGAATTACCTGTCTCTCCTTCACTATCAAATGATAATTTTCTTCTTCGTAGTTTACAGTTGTCTCCTTCAGAGTCATTCATGGACTGTGATCGTAGTAAGAGATCAGCCTTTGTTAATAGAACATGAAGATAAAATGGAAGATTATTCAATTTAAACAATGTATTATCAGTAAACTCTTTACTATTTCATATGATTTCAACCACTGTGAGACTTAATTATTAGTCTGTAGGCAAATAGCCATGATGCTTTGCTTAATGATTGTCTCTAAATTATAAGGTAGACTGATAGAATCATTCTAATCATTTCCCATTTTCCATCATATGGGAAATTATAGTTTTAGAAGCTTCTTATCAGAAATGTTTGGGGATGATGTTGACAACATTTAGTGACTATGTTCCTTCATGTGGAATGTAGTTTATGTGACTTGGTAAAATTAAAATAAAACAATAACAATTTTTAAAATCCTTGCAGAATGTGTATTACTTCAGAGAAAACAAAGAGTGAACTAATTATAATTAGCTGGGATGTTTAAATTGCATGGTAATGATTAGAAGGTGGTATAGTTACACAATGGAATACTACTCAGCCATAAAAGAAGAAGAAAATCTTACCCTTTTTGACAGCATGGATGGACCTGAACAGCATTATGCTAAGTAAAATAAACCAGTCAGAGAAAGACAAGTACTATATGATTTCACTTATATGTGAAATCTAGTACCCTAGTGACCTTAAAAATCAAGCTAAAAAGTTTTTGCACAGCAAAGAAATTCATCAAGAAAATGAAAAAAGACAACCCACTGAAGAGAAGAACATATTCACCAATGATACATTCTATAAGGGGTTAAATAGCCAAATTTTATAAAGAACTCATACAACTCAACCCCAAGAAAACAAACAATCCAATTTTAAAATGGGCAGAGGACCTGAAAAGACAATTCTCCAAAGAGGACATACTGATAACCAATATATATACTGTATATAAAGATGCTCAATGACGAGTTGTCAGACAAATGCAAATTAAAACTACAATGAGATATCACCTCACATTTTTCAGAATAGCTATTATCAATAAATCAATAAACAACAAATGTTGATAAAGATTGAAGAAAATGGAACCCTTGTACACTATTGGTGGGATTGCAAATTGTTTTAGCAACTATATAAACAGTATGGAGGTTCCTCAAAAGACTAAAAATAAAAGTACCTTATGACCCAGCAATTATACTTCTGGGTTATATGTTCAAAGAAATCCAAAACACTAATTGGAAAACATATACACACCCCTACTTTCATTGCAGTGTTATTCACAGTAGTCAAGATATGGAAGCAACCCAAGTGCCCATTAATGGACAAATGGAGAAAGAAGTAGTGGGTCCAGATGGTGTTGCTCAATGGTTGAGTATCTACCCATGCACTAGGAGGTCACTGGTTCAATTCCCAGTCAGGGCACATGCCCAGGCTTCAGGCTCAATCCCCAGCAGGGGGCATGCAGGAGGCAGCAGGTCACTGTTGATGTTTCTCTCTCATTGATGTTTTTATCTCTCCCTCTTCCTTCCTCTCTCTCTAAAATAAATAAAAACATATTTACAAAAAAAGAAGTGGTGCTACATATATACAATGGAATGTTACTTGGCCATAAAAAAGAATCTGACTAGTGGGGACAATATGGATGAACTTAGAGGGTATAACGCTAAGTAAAATAAGCCAGTTAGAGAAAAGACAAATACCATATAATTTCACCTATATGTAGAATCTAAAGAACAAAATAAACAAACAGAACAGAAACAGACTTAGATATAGAGAAAAAACTGAGGGTTGCTAGATGAGAATAGAGTTGGGTATTCCAGTAAAAAAGGTGAAGGGAATTAGAAGTACAAAATACTGAAAAAAGAAAAGGGATGTAATGTACAGTATAAGAAATATAGTCAATGATATTGTGATAACTATGCATGGTGCCAGGTGGGTACTAGAATTATCAGGAGGATCACTTTGTAAATTGTGTAATTATCTAAATATTATGCTGTACATCTGAAACTAATAATAAAATAATATTGAGTGTCAACTGTAATTTAAAAAAAATTAAGTCTCTCACAGTACATGGGAATGACTGCAACTCCAGGAAGAATTAAATCTACCATCTTTTACCTAACTATTGATTTAAGGATCTTTATTTCCAGAGAGTATATAGTTAGCATTAAAATACATTGGAAAGTTTCAAAAGTCCAACGTTTTATTTCTGACCAAAATATATTTAGAATTGGAGTTGGGATTACAGGATTTTTTGGAGGTGGGAGGATGGAGGAATAACCTAATAATAAATTGTGGGCTGCTACATAAGTTCTATATTCTTAAAACAGTGGTAGATCATAAGGATGTATGTTCATAGTAGAGGAGAGTGAGAGATATAAGGGCTACACTCTCAAAATTCATTTAAAAAGATTTTATGTAAAATCATTTAAAATATTTTTATTAGACTATATGCTATTCATTCTGAAGCACTAATTTTGATGCAGGTATAAGCCTGATTAATTTTTATCTATGTGATTTGGAAATTGTGTTAAGTATGGATATAAAGTAGAATAAGTTTACTTTTTATTATTAAAAAGATATTATTAACCAATGTCTGGCGTAAATAATAGCTAAGAGAATATTTAACCTCTATATAAGATAAATTTGGTTAGGGAATTTTCAATACTCTAGAATCACCCATTTCTTACCAATAGTTGTCCAATATAAGCCAAGGATATTTTATATCAAGTATGCCATCTAAGAATTCCTAAGAAGTCAGATTTAATTGACCTACTTAGAGTTATTTAATATATTTGAAAGTAATTAGACTAAATTCATTCCCTAAAATTTAGAAATTCAATATTAAGTTGGCTTTTTCTTCCAAATATTCAGAATTGATAAAGTTTTGTTATACTATTTTGCTTGACCTTTCAGAGGTACTTGAGCAATCCAAGAATAAAATAAAATGTCAAAAGCACAAGAAATAAGCAAACAGTTCACATATACCTTTGCACTCTCATGTCTTAGGTTAAAAGTCAACTCTAGGTTTGTGAGAAAGTGATCAGAAAACTCAGGATACATATCCAGAACCTCTAACAAGTCTTCTCTCTGGATCTTATGCAAATCACAGTATGTGAGAGCTCTTACATCTGCATTAGACTTTCCAGGTTTGGCATAAAGATGAACCATTTCTCCAAATATATCGTTTTTCCCTATAAAAAAGAAAAAAAATGAATTAAAGAAATGTGAATTTAATGTGTTTTTTTGTTTTGTTTTGTTTTTTGTTTTGTAAACGTAGAAGGGAACCACTGACTAATCTCTGAACTAAAGATTTCAAATATGAAACCCCATGGCCAACAGACTCTTGGGTAGTCACCTCATAGTAACTACTTAGTTTGTTTGCTGAGTAGAATTTGCCTCTTAGTGCACTGATCCTAGTATAAACCCAATTACTTTCTTGTTTTGATTCTTTGGCTAAACAACTAAAAAGTAGTAAATATGGCCTTAGTCTACTATCCCCCGCATTGCTAAAAAAGGCCCTTGTCATATAGGTGTGGTCTGATTTTGTCAATGCAGAAATATGAGAACATCTGTGTGAGTCAGAATCATGAACTTTCTAACTCAGGGTGGTCTCTGCAGGAGATGCTAAGCATAGGACTATGGTGGAACACTGTCCCACTTAGAGGAATAGGGGTACAATTTGAACATACCCTGTTTTCCTTTAGTAACCACTTTTGGATTTGCCTTTAATGAATTTATCCATTGTTTAATAATCTATTTACATTTTCTTAACATACAGTCATACTTTCTTACCACATGGCCTTTATTCTAAAAGTGTGTCCTTGCAGTCTTGCCAAACCTGGAGTTAATTTAGTGTCTGGCTTCTGATGGGCCTTCCCCATCCCCTCTGCCTGGTCACATGCCACCTGTTGAATGGTGAGGATGATAATGACAGCAGCAACAAATGCTCATTGAAGACTAAGTAGGTGCCAGGCACTGTTTCAATGCTTAGGTGTATTATTTAATTTAATACCCCAAATAGCCTCTTAAATAAATTGCTAATTATTATCCAAATTTTATGAATATGGAAGAGGATTAAAGAGTTCAACTGATTAGGTCAAGGTGACCTACTTAGATGGGTAAAGGGAGGGAGAGAGTAACTGTGAATAAATCCCATGCATTCTGACTCCAATCAAAATGTTTACACACTACTTGTGTTTAAATTCCCTCCAATATTTTCCCTGAATATCATGGCCACTCAGATTTTTCTGTCTCTGAATGTCAAGACACTTAAAAATTGTGCATGTGAAATATGTACTAAATAAATATGGATAGATTATTGATTACATGACTTTTAAAGATCATCAATGGAAGTGCAAAATAGTACTTGCTTACATATATCCTGAAGCTTCTTTTCATATTTATAAAAAATCCTTCCTGGATCTGTTAACTTTATTTTTCTTAAATATAATTGTATTGATTTCAGAGAGGAACGGGGAGAGAGATAGAGAGATAGAAACATCAATGATGAGAGGGAATCATTGATTGGCTGCCTTCTGCACACCCCACACTGGGGATTAAGCCCACAACCCTGGCATGTGCCCTGATGGGAATGAACTGTGAATTTCTGGTTCATAGGTCGACACTCAACTACTGAGCCATGCAGCTGGGCTGTTAATTTCATTTTTGTTAGACAAGATTATATATACCCGACCATGGAAACCATCAAAGACTTTGAAACAATAAAGTCCTAAATATTAAAAATATGCTGTAGTGTTTTACCTTAAATGTGAATTGAATGGGAAGAAATCAGATCCCATATCTTTATAATAAAAATTGATATTAGATCAAATACATTAACTTTAAATAATCTTAGCTTTTAAAAAATAGAATTAATAATCACAACTTGTGAAGACTTCACGTGGATTTGGAGACATGAAAGGAGAATATGTTCATATTCTTTACAGTTTTGGTACTTAAGTATAGGTATTATCAAAGAAAATCCCAGAACTAAATCCATCCTGGGCTTTGTATTTCAATTAACTTACATGACTGCGAATGAGCAAAAAGTAAGCCAGTCAGCATGCACACCTTAGCTATGTTCACCCTGACTTAATATATTTTTTAAGAGACCAATTGGACAGATGACTCTCTTCTGCACCCAAACCAGTTTATTGCTAATTATAATATTCTCACTGCAAGTTCATAGCTCTTTATTCCTAGATAATGACACATGTAATTCCGTTTGATGGCACACAGCAGGTTCAAGTGCATGGCAAATAGGCGAAATACATCAAAACATAAACCCAGTTCAACAGGGCATTGGTACATTCTAGCCACTATGCTTACAATATATACATTTTATTTAAGGGGTAAAAGGACCAAGCATGAATCCCAAATCCTCTAAGATGAAAAGAATATTGACTACTTTCGTATATTGGCCATCAAATGCTTACTCAGCTGTCAAGGACAGAAGAGCATCATGGAACCATTTACACATCAGAGGAAAAGTGAGAGTCAAGAGAGGTTAATTTGATTTGAATTAAATTGAAATGAATCTTTAAAATTACCCATCGGTCTTAAGTTGTACTCATGAATAAATAAAATCAGTGCTTCTTTTTTCTGTAATTTTAAACTCTGCGTCGCACCAGCTTGTAACTGACTTTGTCCCCATCCAGTTCTAAAACACTCACCCAGAATAGCTACTACAATGTCATCTTTGAGGATTTCAATGGAGCCTCTGGATAAGAAATAAAGTGCAGTGAGGACATCCCCACAGTGCACCAGAGTGTCTCCTGGAGGTGCATGGGTGGTCTTAAACTTCATTGCCAAAGCTCTCAGGCAACCTTTACTTGCCCCCCGAAAGGCTTTGCAGTTTTGTAGCAAAGTCTGGTTGAGATGTAGACAAATGTCAGCTTGTAAACATTCTGGGAAACCCTTGAGGACCTGAAGAGAAAAAGCAAAGAGTTTCATACCACAGCACACAGGGCACCTCCACCTGAAATAAACTATATTTCTTGCTCACAGAACCGCAGGCGTGATAATTGTCACATAGGAGCTCTCACAATCCTTCTACCTCGCCTACCTTAATGAATACTTGGTTTGTTAAACATGTTAAAATTTTAACTAAAATACTTGTTCTCTAAATTAACGGCAGGCATTCAGACTCAACACAAATGTTATCTCGTTAAAATGTAATGCCTACAACGTTTCACACTGCTTCTCATTCCCTGCCTTATGTTCTTTAACATCATGCTGTGCACAGATATAATACAATGTGACAATAAGACATAATTAATGAAAGGCAGTACAATTAGAAAGACAACTTTGTGAAGGAATCTCAAGTCAATTTGGATTGCTGTCTCTGGCATATGTGTCTTAGTGATAATTAGTAAAAATACAATCCTGAAATAGCCATTGTAGTTGCAAAGGTCATATACCAGAGTGCTATTAGTTAATAGTACTAGGAATATTTTTGTTTCATATGCACATTATTAGTACTAAATATTGTGGTAAGCACTGAAAATAGAAAATGAGAACAGGAATCATACTTTTAATGTTTAGTTTATTTTTTAGAATTGGAAATTGTGCCAGAATTTACAATGCATACATAAAGCTTCTAACAGTGCAACTATTTTGACAGCCTATTCAGTGACTAATTTAAAACTTGTAGAAAACATTAAATAATAGCTTGTGACAAGTGCTACTCAATTTAAACTGAATAAAATTGTATGCTATTTTATAGAATTCCCAGTATTCAGTGGGAAAAGGCCCTCAATGTTTGCTTCTCTGCATGTATTTAGCTATTTAGGGTGTCATATGTAGATTTTAATTCTCAGTAAAAATAAATCCACTTATATATGTTTTGGGGGTAAGAGGGAGAAGGCATCATATAGTGCCCAACAATGCAATTTTAGGATTTCCTACCTTTTTGGGTTAACCTATTGCTGTCCAATATTGTTAAAAGTAATCATAAATTATTTGTATAGATAATTCAAATGTATGTGGCCCATAAAGGAACTTCAAATTTGATTATATTTGAGTTAACTTGCAATTATTATTACTTTAAATATTAAAGCAGCCACGGGGACCCTGGTTCAGTAGAGCCCTGTGTGATTCAATTGGTCAGAATGACTGTGATTATGGTGCAAAAGGATTAAGGAGAGAATCAATGAGACATCTGAAATACAACCACTATTTCCAATCTTGTCTCCTTCACTGTAGAGTCTCCCACAGAAATGGGTCAGAGTTTTTTTTTCGAAGAAAACCCAGGGAATATGAATTCTGGTCATGAATTTGCCACAGGTTGATGCTTGTGCAAGTCACTTCATCCATCTGTGCTTCTTTGCCAGAGATGAAGAGCCTTTGCAATAGTGAACATTGTCCTGCGTGCCAATTGTCTGACACTGCTCACTCCACTCTGCACAGCTGTAGGAACTCAGACTTTTATGCTGAAATTTCTGTTACCTGGCTCAGACCCAAAAGAACGGAGCCTTCCTCATCTGAAACCTCTTCCCTTAACTGTAGCTTTCAGGCTTGGTCTACATGCCTAGACTCCTGACAGGTTTCCTACTTAGATTTCAATATGTAACTTGCCTAGTCTTTGCCCATTCCTGCCTTTGGGGCTGGAGGCTCTTTTCCCACCGTTCGTTGGGATCCAACAACTCAGCTCCTCTCAACCTTCTAGGTCGCTGATCCCCTCTACCTATTGAAACTATTACATTGAATTCCTTGGCAAGTGATGCTAGACTGGAATGAAGCTAGGTTCGGACACTGTTTTCTGAAAATGGCCACTTTATTTGGGAGTGTTATAGTAGGAAAAAACGCCAGTTCACTGGCCTCTGCATATGATGTTACTTTCCTCCCTGAAGTTGAGACCTCAGCATAACTCTTAAATGTCCCCTGCAGATAAAACTGTAAAGAGCAGTACACCAAGTAACAAATCAGATATGCCTATTTTTCTCTTAATATTTGGCTGTAATAAAGTACAACAAGGCATTGTATATTTCATGTAAATAGGAGAGATATTGCTACCATGATAGTAGTTGAAATGAGAATGCTGAACTTGTAGCTGCTATTTCTGGCATTTTCATGAAATTTCTCAGTTATACTTTCTGAATATAGCTTGAACATAGAAGGAACAATTATGCACATGTATACATATACACACATGCTTTGAGTTGGAAGGTGCAGATGAGATGGAGGTAGGGAAGATTCATTTCTCTGAGTGTGTTTTATGAGCTATAGAATCAGATAGGCATGAAGTCCCAATTTCATCACTTACTATTTGTGACTTTGATTTTTTTCTACTGTAAAATTAACAATATCTATTTGACAGGGTTATGCTCACAATTAAATGCAATAATGTGTGTAAATTTTATGTATTGTAAATGTTCAATAGACATTTCACTTCTGAGCCTTTACTTCTTCCTTCCTCCCTTTTCTTCCTTTTTTGGTCATAAATATTTATTGTTGTTGAAGAAATGGTATGTTCTCTTTAGCTTAAAATTGAGAGATACGATCCCTTTGTATTATTTTCGTTGGTCTCTGGAAAATAAGAAGTCCCCCTCTAAATTTTGTGTTCCTCTTCCTCAACAGAGTTTAAGAATCCTTTGTCCTCTTATTTCTCTAACTTTTGTTCCCTGTTTCTGACTTGTGTTAAATATTTTGGCTTACTTGCACTTAAGTTTTCACTGCAAGTTGTCTTACATTCTTTTTCGAAGTAGGCAGTTAGTAAAATCAACTTACAAGTGTGATCTTGGAATTCCAGTATTCTGATAATCATTTACAAATACTTAAAGGGAACTTGGGAAAGTTTTTAACATCATTCTCTTCTCAAGTATCCTTTTAAAATGTCACCATCTCCTAAAAGTCATCTTATTAGAAGTGAGACCGGTTGGAAAGAATGACCTCCAAGTATTCCATGGAGAAGCCTTTATTTGCATAGGAAGAAGATTCACAGATCTTGGCATGAAAGATTTGTCTAGATTAAGTTATTTTTCTGTGGTATTAGCCCTTACCTGATTTTCTTAATTCAGTTACATAGATCAAATAAAACTCAATAGAAGTTAGTATTCTGTAATTAAAGATCTCCCTAGGCCAGAACACTGGATGTCCTAAATAAGCCAGTAGCTTTGGAATCTGGGTTATGCCTAAGTAAAGGCAGTTTTTAGTTATTTCATATTATTGAATTTTAAAAAGAGAGAGAGGGAAGGGAAAGGGAGAGAGAGAGAAACATAGATGTGAGCAAAACATCAATTGGCTGCCTACTGCACACAACCCAGGCACGTGCTCTGACCAAATCAAAGTGGCAATCTTTTGGTTCACAGGATGACGCCCAACCAACTGAGCCACACAGGTCAGGGCTAAGTAAAGGTTCTATAAAAAGGAGAGTTGGAGGAGAGGGAGCTGTAGTGGAATAGAGGTAGAAGAACACTGAAAAAGATCTGGAAGAAAAGGGAAGTTTTACATAGATATTTATGTAAGGAACCCCGTTCCTTTGGTCCCAACTCTGTGGCCTTTCTTCCTTCCTACTCATGGTACTTTTTGTTCTTGTTGTTGAGGTTTAGCTCCTCTGCTGAATTACCTGATTAGGAACTTCCTCAAATAGCACTCAAATATTGGCATTTTACCATGCCAAGCAGATCTGGCTGCAAAAAACAGCTATGACAAGGACAAACCAGAACACAGGCTGGTTTAGTGACTGTTATAATCATTTCCACTACTGTGTACACAACATTCTTGTCTGTCATGTTCTGAAACTTGCGGGTACAAAGCACCTTTTATTGTGCACCTAGAACCATTGTTTTATTGACTGAGTGTGAGTTCAAAGACCCTGGGGCATCACCCAGAATCATTTTCATGGCCTACACTTAGAAATGTAGTCCTCATTCTTTTAGCAAATACTTATTATCTACTATACTAGAGGCCCGGTGCATGAAAATTCATGCACTGGAAGGGGGGTCCCTCAACCCAGCCTGCCCTCCTCTCAGAGTCTGGGAGCCCTCAGGGGTGGGAGGTGACCTGGCGATCAGGGGAAGGCAATGCCCCCATCACACCTCTGCTGCTGCCACTGTTGGCAGTGCAAGCCTTGGCCTGGCCCTGGTTACCTGAGCCTCAGGCGGCTGGGCAGCCACCATCCCAGGCTTGCCTATGCTTTGGGCTGGCCCTGGGCAGCTGGGGGGTGGGGGGGAGGAGGATTGAGGGGACTGGGCGCTGCCATCTTGTGGCTGTGGGCACCACCATCTTTGAGGGGGGGAGCAGTCAATTAGCATATTCCCTCCTTATTGGCTGTGGGCGCTACCATCTTTGCAATGGCATGAGGATCAATTAGCATATTCTCTCTTTATTTGATAGGATACCAGGCACTATAGTAGGCATGGGAGACAGTAATAAATAAAACATGCTCTGAAAATATACCTACTCTCAAGACTTTCTCTAATGCTCAGATTTAAAAAAAAAAAAAAGGTTTAACCAGAAGTTCCCACACTCATCTTTTCATGCCAAATTCAGATATTTGTAATGCATGGTTTAATACTAATGGGTATTTAAATGAACCCTCAAGGTACTTACACTTTCCTAATATTGACTGTTATGTGGGCAGATTTTTAAAACTCCCTGGAGTTTCAGAAATTTTTTTCTAGGTTGGTAAAAATCCCACATCTTTATTATGCTATAAGTCACTTGAATATTTTATAAATTCTCTTTACTTGAATTTACGTAGATGAAACTCTTTAGAATGCTCAAATTATGTAAGATTAATGAGACATTTTTTTCTTTTAAGTGAGTATGAAATGTTTTCTGTGATTGTTAAATCAACTCTGTATCTTAGGACCCAAAGTTTAAGCACATTCAAATAAGAATTGCCCAACAATTATAAAGCAAGATAACATTATTATAACAAAGTAAAACTCTTTGCAGAAATTACACAGAAAGCCAAAATGGAAGTAATTAGCTATTCCATAGCAAGCAGCAAACATGATCAAACATGAATTCAGAAGTATTTAACTTATGTTAATCTTCCCTCAAATGTACATATGCTGTCATGCATCTAATGAGATAAGCATACAATATTGTTAATATTTGTAATTATGTAGTATGTGAATTAAAATTTTCTCTAAACTTAGCATGAATATAAAATTTAGTAGTGAATAGATGCTAAAGTTTATGTGAGCCTTCACATTCTAATTTGATATATGTGTACTCATCAAAATGACATTAGTCTTATTAACTTTTTAATAATTAAATCCTTAAATTTAAATATATCCAGGGTGAGGCAAAAGTAGGTTTACAATTATGAGTATGCAAAACAGTTTATTCTTGTATTATTATTTATTAATTATTGTATTATTTTCTCTGTGATACCAATAAACTTCTGTCCATCAACCCTGTATATTGACAATAAACTTTATTATTCCTGCCTCAAATTTAAAACACAGGACTCAATATATGTTGTTTCTTCACCAGGATTGCAGTTTCCCTATGGGGCTTAAACTTTCTAAGACCTTGGAAGAGAGTCAACAATTGAGTTTTTGCCAAGACTCTCTCTAGACTCCTTTCATAGTGTTTTAAACATTGTATTTGCTTTCAAAAAAAAAAATATATATTCTGATAGGTACCTAATACATATCTTTTATCCAGATAGTGCTGGAAAGATAATCTGTGTTGTAATGAGTGGCCTTTGAGTTGTTTTACATAGTGCAGCTGTACAGGGGAACAGTCTAAAGGCAGGCTGAAAAGGCACATTGAGAAAGACAGTCTGAGTGTGGCAAATGGTTCTTCTAAACAGCAAATTAATCATAAACAACTTCGATAATTGTGATAACTAATGTTAGAAAATTTTCTGGAAAAATTCTCTGGGTCATTAAATACACATAAATACTGACAAATAAGAATGAATCAAAACGCAAATTAATACTCCCTATGAAGCATTAAACTTCAAGCATGATTGTCAAATAGATTATGGAAGTAATATGTTAACTCTTCAGTCTCTTCATATAAAACATAAAGTCTACAGCCTTAATATTTTATGGTATTTTCTAATTCTTGTGGAATCATTGTCTTCCATGTGGGCATTCAGCATTTAATCATCTTAAGTACTTATAAAATACTAAACCATGCTTTTTGTTGTTGTTTCTAGAAGATAATGCCCTTCCTTAATGGAATCTATAATTTTGGAGTCTTCCCAGGTCATATTATTTCTATGGTCATGATTTACTATTAAGGAATAGAAAACACATGTCTTTGATATTTCCTTGGTGATTACATGTTTAATATTTCATGTTTAAGCACTGATCATGCTACATAAATCCTGAAACAGTTTTGGTACAAATTAAAGATTTCTAAACAATGAAAGAGTCCTCCCTCCTGCATTGTCCCCTTCCCTCTCCCACAGCTACTGCCCCATTTAACGGCATCACTGTGAGATGTTTCTTTGTTTTTAAAGGGACTTGTAAGCTTTAACCTGACCCAAATTAAGTGAGGGCCAAGGATGAGTTGGCATGTGAGTGATGATGTGTATGGAGAGGGGACTTTCTGTTTTAACATACACGTCCTTGTTACCCAGACTCTGGAGTCCTTCTGCTAATTCAGGGAAAGCCTGACTTAAGGTGCATCACAATTTTTAAAAGTGGCCTCAGGGGAACCCTTGAAACCCACTAGGATGTCTAAGGTAACAGGAGAGATCTGCATCCTGAGAAACAGTTTCAGGACTTTCCCCTCAGCCCTCTAATTGCTTGAGAGAGGAAGTGGGGGAAAGCGTGAACAGATATGACTATAGTGGGGTCTATTGAATGCTTTGCAAACGCTTCTTCTAAAATAGATTTATTGTGGATGACCTAAGCTTGCTCGCAAAGTAAGGAACAGGAAACAAGGAAGTGCCATTTGCAAAGTAATGAAAAAAATTATTTAAGTACCACCTTGTACTTGATATACCATTTTAAACTTGAATGTACTTTTATGTTTCAGAAACATTGCTCATATATAACATCTTTTGATTCATTTATAAACTTTATATAAAGAATATAGAGTGGCAAGTAGGCCCCTTTTAATATGTGGAAGCTGAACTATAAATGCATGAAAGATTTTTATTTCTGAAAGAACTAAGTCTCCTAACTTAGTTCAGGATTTCTTCCACTATTGTGCCTTAGCCACCTATTACACTGGATTTCTAAAGTTGCTCCCAGTAGAATGAGATGCAAAATATTTCCCATTCATTTTATTTATTGGTTTTATTAATAAGTAACAAAGAATAGAAATGTACCATACATGCTATTTTCATTTTGTACCAGTTAGATTATTTGTTCCCCAAAAGATTAGGCCTAGACAATAATGCAATTGTTTTCTAGAGAATGTTATGGCTGTATCAGCAATTATATAACATTTTGCAAAACAGCAGAAGTTCTCAAAATAGTTTTCTTCCTCCATCAATCAGATCTTCCTTCTGTAAAATGTATTATTTCTCGTACCCAGCACTCTGAGCATTCCAGACACTGCTGTATCCCCGCACATTTCTACTTCTACCAACTCAGTTTTAAAGCAGCTGTGTATGTTTCAAAATCTATTTTTGACAGCTGTACTTGTTAGTGGAATTATAGAATTCAATTTTATTGTGCATAAAAGAATAAAATATGGGTAAAGAAAGTTAGCAGATTCCTCCACCTCCTGCCATGAAAATAAAGCTAAATGCTTTGGAAAACCTTTATAACAGTCAGTCACTTTTATTTATTATTATTATTATTTTTTAAACATATTTTTTATTGATTTTCTTACAGAGAGGAAGGGAGAGGGATAGAGAGGTAGAAACATCGATGAGAGAGAAACATCGATCAGCTGCCTCCTGCACACTCCCTACTGGGGTTGTGCCCGCAACCAAGGTACATGCCCTTGACTGGAATTGAACCTGGGACCCTTCAGTCTGCAGGCCAACGCTCTATCCACTGAGCCAAACCAGCTAGAGCATTGGTCAGTCACTTTTAAAAAAGCAACCAATGCTTGCTTTTTCATTAGGTATGGGTGCCTAAACATTTATAAGAGTAGAAATGTTTATAGCCCATTAACTCTTATTATAATCCAAAAATAAGAATACATTATTTCAAAGTGACCAGAAAGTTAGAAGTACATGAAACTTAAGGATAACATTCTATGATAGCCTTTGGATTAAATAAGAAATAATTTAAAAGCAATGAAAGGAGAACAATTTATGTCAAAACCCATGGACCCAGAGAAATCTTGCATTAGAAAAGAAAATGTGTAGTTTTAATGTCTTCATTATTACAGAGAAAATGCAAAATAATAAAAGATCTTAATATAGATGTTAAAAATAATAGAATAGTCCAAAGAAACAAAAAAGGGGATTAATGAAGGCAAATGTTAAAAATGAAAAGAATAGTAATAAATTAACCCAAAAGCAAGTTCCTTGAAAAAAAAATCCACACACAATAAAATATAGAAACATTCCAAAGGCCTGCTAAAGGAAAGAAGAGAGAACAAAAATGTACAAGTTTGGGAATGAGAAAGCAATATAGAAAAACTGAGTTTCAAGAGAATTCTATATGCAGTTTTATAAGAACTTTGAAAGCCTAGATGAGATGGATGAATTCTTGGCAAAATATAAATTGTCAATGTTTATTAAGGAAGAAATAGAATATATAATTACCATACTAGAATTGGAATGGCAATTAAAGGTCTAAATTAAAACACCAGGGTGGAGGGAAACTAAGAAAACAATCCCATTTTTAATCAGTTGAATAAAAAACAAACAAACAAACCTAGGAATAAATTTAACCAAGGAAGTAAAAGACCTATACTCAAAAAACTGTAAAACTCCGAAGAAAGGAGAAAGCAAGATGGTGGCATAGGTAAGCACCTAAACTGCTGCCTCGCACAACAATTTCAAAACTGCAACTAAAAGACAGAACGGACACCATCCAGAACCACAGGAAAGCTGGCTGAGTGGAAATTCTACAACTAGAAGGAAAGAGAAAAGCTCACGGAGAACTGGAGGAATGGCAAAGGGTTCAGGTATGGCAAAGGGTCTTTGTGCGTGCAGAGAGGAAGGGCAGCTGAGAGCCTGGTTGACTTTCTCTGCTGGGAGGGGGAAGGAAGCTCCCCAACTGCACTGAACCCCAGTTCCAACTGCACTAAACCCCAGTTCCGGGTGAAACCCCGTGGACCCAGGCTTATACAGGGGGAGTCTGGACTGTCAGGTAGAGAGAAAGGCACTCGGAGACTTGGAGACCCTGGGGGAGCCGGGGGGAGCCCCGGCGGGCAGGGATCTGGAAGCGCGCGTAAGTGTGCACAAAGACTGCAGAGGTTGTCACAGGCTTTCCCTAGCAGAAGGGACTCTGAAGCTCCTGACTGCACTGAACCCCAGTTCCAGGCGAGCCCCTGGGGACGCACGCTCTTGCGGGGGGAATCTGGACTCTCGGGCGGAGGCTCCAGAGCCCAGGAAGGCTGTGCACGCACAAGGGCAGGGCTGAGGGGGAAGCCAAGACTGTCTGCTCCGCCCTGAGACTCCACCCCATCCAAGCTGAACACAGAGGCTTTAGCCATTTGGCAGGTCTAATCCTATAAGGCTGTCTCCAGCACCGAACTTCTCCCAGCATAGACACAGCTGATCCTCACAGCCAACTGGCCTGGAGGTCAATTCCTCCCAGTGATACCAACAACAATTAAGACTTAACTACAACAAGGCTGTACACACAGTTCACAAAGGGTTGCACCAAGAGTGTCCACCTCAGGTAACTGGGAGGCCGACCCACTGGGCCATATAGGAAACCTAGCACACAAAGCTACCCTACCAACTCAGGGAAGCAGTGAAAATGTGGCGACAAAGAAACAGATCACAAACTAAAGAAATGGAGGAAAACAAACGACTGGATATAGAATTCAAAACCACAGTTATAAGGCTTTTCAAGAATATCCTAGAAAAGGCCGGTAAATATAACGAGACCCTCAAAGATATGAAAAAGGACCAACTAGAAATTAAACATACACTGACTGAAATAAAAAATATTATACAGAGACCCAACAACAGACTAGAGGAACGCAAGAATCAAGTCAAAGAATTGAAATACAAAGAAGCAAAAAGCACTCAACCGGAAAAGCAAAAAGAAAAAAAAAAATCCAAAAAGTTGAAGATAGTGTAAGAAGCCTCTGGGACAACTTCAAGTGTACCAACATCAGAATTATGGGGGTGCCAGAAGAAGAGAGAGAGCAAGATACTGAAAACCTATTTGAAGAAATAATGACTGAAAACTTCCCTCACCTGGTGAAAGAAATAGACTTACAAGTCCAGGAAGCACACAGAACCCCAAACAAAAGGAATCCAAAGAGGACCACACCAAGACACATCATAATTAAAATGCCAAGAGGAAAAGACAAAGAGAATCTTGAAAGCAGCAAGAGAAAAACAGTTAATTACCTACTGAGCACCCATACGACTCTCAGCTGATTTCTCAAGAGAAACTATGCAGGCCAGACGAGAGTGGCAAGAAATCTACAAAGTGATGAATAGCAAGAACCTACAACCAAGATTACTCTACCCAGCAAAGCTATCATTCAGAATTGAAGGTCAGATAAAGAGCTTCACAGATAAGAAAAAGCTAAAGGAGTTCATCACACCAAACCAGTATTATATGAATTGCTGAAAGGTATTCTTCAGAAGAGGAAGAAGAAAAAAGTAAAGATAAAAATTATGAACAACAAATACATATCTGTCAACAAATGAACCTAAAAATCAAGTGAATTAAAAACCTGAAGAACAGAATAAACTGGTGAATATAATAGAATCAGGGGCATAGAAAGGGAGTGGACTGATAATTCTCAGGGGGAAAGGGGTATGGGGGGGGTGCAGGGAGAGTCTGGACAAAAATCGTATACCTATGGATGAGGACAGTGTGGGGGGAGGTAAGGGCAGAAGGGGTGGGAATCCGGTGGAGGGGAGCTATGGGGGGAAAAAGGAGAAACAATTGTAATAATCTGAATAAAGATTTATTAAAAAAAAAAAACTCTGAAGAAAGAAATTGACAAAGATACAAACAAATGGAAGTGTGCACTGTGCTCATGGATAGGAAGACTTAACATTGTGAGATTTCCAAGCGATCTATGGATGCAATGCAATTCCTATCAAATGCCAGTGGCATATTTCACAAAACTAAAATAAATATTCCCCAAAATCTATATGGAACCAAAAAAGACCCAGAATAACTGCAGCAATCTTGAGAAAGAACAAAGTTGGAGGAATCATGCTATCTATAATAATAAAAGTGTAATATGCTAATTAGACCGGACATCCTTCTGGATGACCTTCAGATGAAGATGTGGCAGTGAGGGCCAAGGCAGAGGCAGTGGCTGTGGGGGCCGAACCCCTTGCAAGAATTTTGTGCATTGGGCCTCTAGTCTATACATATAAAAACCTAAGCAACCAAACGACCTGAACGATTGGAAGGATAGTAACCAGCAGTCACTATGATGTGCACTGACCACCAGAGGACAGACGCTTAATGCGGGAGCTGCCCCCTGCTGGTCAGTGCACTCCCACCATGGGAGCACTGCTCAGCTGACTGACCCATCCTGGTGGCCCAGCCCAGTGGCAGCCAATCACCCCCTCAATAGTCCAGCAGGTCCAATCTCTGAAGAACAGGCCAGGCACTGACGGACCAGCACCATCGGCATGATCCTGACAGCGCTGCCGGCCTCCTAGAAGTCAGCCTCGGGCACCGCAGCTGCTTCCGCTCCCTAGATGCTGCGCAAGGAAGAAACAATATAGAAGCGGCTGCCAGGTGGCTCCTGACAACCAGTGTGAATGTCAGCAGGAAGGATCCAGATCCCGTGCTGGCAAGGGTGTCCCACTGCCCACCCCGAGGGCCAATCGTGTCTCCCCCCCACACTCTGGGACCCCACCTATGCTCGAATTCGTGTACCAGGCCACTAGTTTGATGTAAAATCGCCAACACCACATGGTTTTACAGATGTTTTCTAACATTTAAAGAGCATATAATGATAGATCAATATCATTATAAAATAGATGCAACATTTAAAATAATTTACTCGTCAATATAAACAAAGCTTCAAAATATATGAAAAAATAATATTTATTGTAGAGAAGCAATAATATTTATAAGTGTTAGTCTTAATAGTAAAGCTATTTGCTTTAAAATCAGCTATTACTGACCAGCCAGTGTGGCTCAGTGGTTGAGGATTGACCTGGGAACCAAGTGGTCACCAGTTTGATTCCTGGTCGGGGCACATGCCTGAGGTTTCAGGATTGATACCCAGTAAGGGTGTGCAAGATTTCTATTTCTCTATCCCTATCCTGTCCTCCCTCTCTCTAAAATAAATAAAAACATGTTTAAAAATAAGCTATTACAATTTAAAATTATGTAGGAGGGTCCAGTGAACTAAAAGAACCACCTGACCAATAGGAGCCAAAGATACAAATCAAAAGAAGTCATTTAGGAATATCTGACATGAAAATGGCAATGACTGTATATTTTTTCCATCACACTCATCCCCATGGATAGCAATGCAATGTCTAAACCAAGAAAAGCAAATAAATATCTGTAATTTTCTTGAGTACTTCTGCCTAAGGCTGTATTGTCAACAGGGTTAGATGAACCACTGTGCTTATTTTCACCCTTAGAAAATGATTTTACAATCTGACGTTGGAAATTCCAAGACCACTGGAATATTTCAGACAATTCTTCCATGAAAGAAAATATTAAACTTTTATTTTAGAGAAATTGCAGATGGTTTGTTTCCATAAGTTTTGATAATTATTGAATTCTTCTAATATTATAGAACTAAAATGGACTTAAAGTAATATTTTCAAGTAATCGTTTAAAACTGAACTCTGATGTCTCTCTCTCTACATTTTTATTATTGGCTAAACCTGTGTTGAATATTAAATGTTCTTAAGCTAAGCTGATTTTAAATTCATCTTATGTTCCTATCGCTACAAAGACAGTGTTTGGAAACATGTCACACTCTTCAGCAAAAAAATTGCACTCTAGAGTTCTGATCAGATAGTACCATTATTTTAGAGAGTTATAAAAGCATACTATGCTTTGAGACATCATTTCCACCTTCCTACTACTGTAAGAGGAACATTAAATGGAGAAACTAAGCACAGAAGTGTGTTCATTGCCTCAGCTTGGTGTTCCTGCAATGACTGTTTTCCTTGTTTAAAGCCCCAGTCATGCTATCATTATTTCTCTTAGCTCGGGAACCTCTAAAGAAGCAGCATGGTGCCAGCTGTAATTAAGTCCTTCCTGATAATTGTTAGAGACCAGGATGAAGTGACCATCATCATTTGGCTGAGCACATATCATATGTGACCTGAAAATACCAGATGCCTGTCTTACGCTTGATGTTGTTCATGTCAGGAGGCTCCAGATGGCAAGTATTGATCTCTGTGGTATTTTTGAGACTTTAGGGCAAACAGCCTCTGTGAAAAATAGAAAGTGCATGAGCCTTGACCTTTTTTAAGCACCTGCTGTTCAGGGGCTGGCTACAGTGGGCAAGTGTGTATGTTAATATCAGATATCTTGCTGGTGCAAAATTTTACTACCTATCCTATTTCTGCAGAGCTAAACAATTCCTATTGACAAATCAACATGAAGATGAAAACATCTTTTAAAGGCATTGTAGACAACTATTATTTTAATTCAACTCCTAAATGATAACTAGATGTGTGTTGCTTTTTTCAAAAAACTAAAACATGTCACCAGTCCTGAGGGTCTTTATCACTTAAACGCAGGTTTTTCCCAGTCTCCATGCCCCCTTTCTAAATGTGTGGATTTACTTGTTGGGCCATTTGGACCTCAGTGCAGGGAATAGGCATGTGTCTTTCAACTTAGGCAATATTTGCAATGCTTTCTTCAACTTGACTGCTAATTTTGAACCTATGCTTTTTTGTTAGAATATTACTGGTTAAACAAAAAGTATCAATTACATTGGACAAGCTTACCTATGACAAATTTCTATTGTGCTATTGATGTCTTTAGAAGTGAATGATTTTATTTTCTGAAGAATTCTTACAAAAGGGCTCCTTGCCCAGTTAGTGGTGGAGTAGTCAAATATGAGGGCACCATATTTTTTGTCTTTTTATTTATAGCTCTATGACTAGTCAGTCAAAGCTTTTTCATTGACTATTTATCAACTCAAAGATATAAAGAATCATTAGAAAAGGTAACATGGAATTAAAAACAATGTGGTGAAAATAAGCCATGTTATTTTGTAAATCTTGATTTATATTTTTGATGGGGTTTAATGTCACAAGGATTGTTTTTACTTGAGTTGCTGAATTGAACATAACTGAAAAAACTTGGCATTACATTTCACTGTGGTCTATTGAAACAGTCCATGAGTGAATGGGAAAGTCTGGCACAGATGAAGTCATTTAAATAAACATTGAGAAGTTTTTGAAATAGTAGGGTTAGAATGTGGATGGAGATATAAGGTGTTAGTAGCTAGCAGTCAGTAGTAGGTAGTAAGTAGTAGTAGTAGTAAGCAGCAATTAGTTAAGGTTAGTAGTTAGCAGAGGCTAATCTGACAGGTAACAGGGGAGCTGGAAAGAGAAATAGAAGGAAAGGAAATCAAATTTCATTAACATGATCCGAAGAAATTATATCAGTCTCAAGAAATAAGAATTTATATGAAACAATCTGCAATTATTCAATATATTCTTTTCCATTTTGATTGGCTTTGTTTGTTGGGCCCATGATAAGTATATCCTTTCTCACTTAGATTCTCACATGTGGTTCTACCCATTTTTAGTCTACTAGGTTGACTAAAATCCCTAAATATCTTTCCTTCTACAACTTTGCCCCTATCTTATACCACCTCCTTTCTGAGGAATTAGTTTAATCTTTGCTAGACCAAGAAGACTGGGCCATGTAGTATAAGGGGCATGGAGTTTTCTCCTTTACTTCTCAAAGCCAAGGCCTTCACACTTTCTCTTTTCCTTCTGCCTGCCTTTCAGAAGCCTTGCCTATCTGCCTTGCTTAAGAATTATCCCTCTTCCTAGATTCTTATTCCAACTCCTTGTACATCTGTTGCTCAAAATTGTCTCCATTAATATCAAGGACAAACAAAAACAAAGAGCAAAAACCAACTAAATTGTTATTTTTCATAACATAAAGTTGTTTCTGGAGTACCTCCCTTAATTCTACCTTGTACTCTCCCACATATGTGCTTCTATTCCTGTCCTTGTCTTTACCTGAAATGATCCCCTTTGGTGCCCTGCCATCAACTGTTCTACCACTCATTTAGTCCAGTGGTTTTTGAATAATACGAAGCAGATGTTTCGTAAGGGAGCCTAAGGTCCACCACAGGGAGTGAGAGAGGGGCAGCAGATAGGTTAGAATCTCCATCCTCACACTGAAAAATGTCCCATAATAACTGTTTTTGCATATTTAGCATATTCTAAATAAAATTCTAAATTTAGTTCTGGTGCTTTAAAAAATATTTGAAAATGACAAATTTAACGAAATTGCAGAGAGATTAAGTGACTTGTCCAAGATTAGTGGCATATTGATGGGGCATTTTTAGGTAAAATGGAATTTGTCATTAAGTGTTCACAAAGATTTTCTTTCATGTCAATGTAATTTTAAATTATGGAGTAATTTCTGCCACAATTGATTACTTCTCACAATCCAGAATGATGTATAGACCATGGTTACAGGGTCCTTTCTTTAGGCATTCCAGTTCTTATGTGTGATATGAGGAAACTTGATTCTACTCTGACATGGAAAGTGATTTTCAGCTCTTGGTAATGTAATTCAAATCTATGTTGTATAATGTCAGAAAGTTTCAGATTGAGTTAGAAGACAGCATTGATTTGGGGAAATTTCTTGAGATGCCTTTCATCCTATGCCGAGAAAATATCTCCTTTTTAAAAAAAAATATATTTTATTGATTTTTTACAGAGAGGAAGGGAGAGGGATAGAGAGTTAGGAAAACTGATGAGAGAGAAACATTGATCAGCCGCCTCCTGCACACCTCCTACTGGGGATGTGCCTGCAAGCAAGGTACATGCCCTTGACCGGAATCGAAACTGGGACCCTTCAGTCCGCAGGCCGACGCTCTATCCACTGAGCCAAACTGGTCAGGAATCTCCTTCTTAAATAGTCAAATTTCTGGGAGTAAAAGGGAAAGGGTTTTCCAGAATTGATCTAAAGACATTTTGAAGGTAATTTGTACTATTCCTAAGTCTGACATCAGATGCAAAAGAACACCTTCCTTTCACCAGTTTCACTATCCTGACCCTCTTTCTTTTGTACTCTGAACCATTTGGTTCAGCTGAAAGGGATCCCTTAAGTGCTCCTGAATGCTTTTGGGCCTGGAACATTCTGGCAATTGCTGTTTCACAAAATAAACAAAGATGCAGGAAATAAGAATGTGGCTGCACATTTTAGGTTAATTCTTTCCTATGTTTTGTGATCTATTAAGGAATCAAATGTTTTGGGTTATGGAAAATAACTTTAGGTCAATTTATACAGTATTACTGGGCATCTTGTACCACATTTAGCTGAAAAGCAAAAATGACCTGAAATGTTTCATGAGAAATTATATTTAAGGTTATACTTAAATGAAATAAGATGGAATGCTGGTGAAAGATACAACAGTTTGATGTACTTTTATGTATTACAATACATACATTTATATAACTTTAAATTATTATATTACACTTTAGTAAACAATTAACTGACAAGACACTGGGATTTTAACAGTGTTTTTGGAGGTAAAAAAAAATCTACTTAGATTTTTTTTTTTTACCTCGCAATAGTCTAAGAGTACAGTTATTTTTCTCCAATCAACTTTGTTTTGCACAGCCTGCTTAATTAGCAAGTATCTTCACATTTGCTGAGTTTTCAGTTATCTTGCATTTTTTTTTTACTCACTTTCAGTCACAAGATGAGAAATGTAGACACTCTATACAAACAAGAAGTTCGTGCAAAGTCAAACTCTCAAAACCACATGCAAGCCTCAATAGCACATGGTTTAGAGCTCACACACTTCAGGATCATGTAATACAGGCATGCAGATGAGAGGGAAGAAAAATACCTACATTATGAAAATAGAGGATGATGAAAAAGAATGACATTTTCTTTATGACAATTATCTAATGCAAACCGTATACCCATAACCTTTACCAGAGTGGAGGAAGGGGCAGGTAATTGACTTTTTGTGGGGAAGGGGAAAGTGTATATAAAGATCATTGGAGGTCAAGTCATTGTTAAAATTAAGGATTTCTATTCTGCACTTGGCCTCTTCCAGGTTATCTTTCCCGATTGATTGCATTGTATATCCTCTGCTACATCATGCAAAAAAGATCAGAACTAACACTGGAAACCACTTAACAAGCTCTAAACCTGACAGATAGCAAGGGTGTTCTCCACAGTTTACACGAGAATTAAATTGGATATAAATACCTCCTGTTCTTACCGGTGGGTGTTGTGATTCCATGTATTAAGGTGTGAAGCAGACAGGAAAGAGATAAATCTTTCATAAGTACATTGTAAATAAGCAAGTGGTATATAAACCATATTTATAGGTAATAGAGTTAAACAATGAAAGGTAAATAGATGTCACAAAATAGACTTTATCACAAAATATGGCCACAAAACTAGAGTTATATGGAGAGGGGAAGTACAATAAATAGCTGTTTTATTACTGTTATTGAAATAATCTGGCGTATAAAACAACAAAATTGAGTGGCACGTGTGTTGATAAAAAATTCTTGGCACTGCTTCAGCCAACCCAGCATTAGAGAAACCCCGATAGTTTCTGAATGATGATATCTTTGTAAAATAATTATATATAAAAATGATCAATTTATAGGTGTTTTCTTGTGAGACTAAAGTGTTACCCTAGTAAGATCAATTTATCAAATAAATTTTCACAAAGAACACTGAGATACCTGAAAATAACTCATGAAGTTAGGTTATGATTTTGTATAAAACGTGCTAACTGATTGGCTCTTCAAATTAATTTTTTATTATAGCATGTCCTTACTTCTCAGTCAGATAAATCTCACATACTAAGATAAGTTTGTCCATATGTAAATATGTCTTTCAAATTGGGCAATATTTGCAATAATTTCTGTATCTGGATTGCTAATTTTGAATCTTTGCTTTTTTTTGGTTAGAATATTTACTAGTCAAATTAAAAGATGTCAACCTAAATTATATAGGTTCACTTATACAAAAATTGTATTATACTGTTGATGTCATTATATGTAAGGAGTTTTATTTTCTGAATATTTTTAGAAACAGGTCCTTGTCCAGTGGAGGAGTAGCTATATGAAATGCACAATATTTTTAATCTTTTAAAAAATAGGTCTATGGTATGCTATAGAATTTGGACCTGTTATATAATTAATCTTGAGCAATCAGTTTCTATAAGCCAAAGAGCTAGGTCAAAGAATTTACCCAATTTTCCTAATATTAAAAAGAGCTTGATGGACCACAGTTATGTTAATACTAATAGTGTTGATTTGGGGGCAATGTCAGAGGAATAAATGGTTATGAAAAGTGATTGCTGATGTTGAATTAGCTTAAAAGTAATGAATAAATCTATACTTTCCCTTTGATAAAGGAAATATACATTAAACCAGATACAGTAAAGGGGCACATAGTTAATTTTTTTAAATAAAGAAAAAATTTCCATACCATAAACATGAAATTTCCTATCATAAAGTGTTTATGACATACTTAAGCTTCCTAACCTCTTCCACAAATTCTCAAAATGACCTAATTTTTTGAAGAGTGTTAACCTTGAATTTCTGTTTGGGGCCATCATAGTTATTACTGTTTACTTGTATAAAATCTTAATGCAAATGGGTCCAATTATTTTTGGGGGTACTGGTAGGTAGGCCATGTGGTGAAAGACCAAGTCCCAGCTTAGCAACACTCTCTTTAAACGGAAGTGGAGACTCTACTGCACATAGTTATATCAGTTTGCATCATGTTATAATGCCTTTGCCACACAGTATAACTAGAATATAGCACCATGCAATGCCATGAATTGAGAATGAGAGATTATTTCCAGGGGAGAAAATAAACATCTGAGAGAGAAAAACAAAAGCAAGGGATTCAAAGCTGGTGAGACTAGCTTTTCCATTTTGGCTGTAGCTAAAATGCCTATGGTTCTTTCGTTTTGGAAACAGAAATACATACCATATTCATGTCAATGCCGTTGGTGTAAGTCCATGCATGTTGGAAATATTCTTCAAGCCGTTGTCTCAGAGGATTGGGAATTTGGTGAAAGCGAATGAACTCTTTTACTCGCAGCATCTGCATGTGGTACCTGGCAGTTCCCGAGTATAGTCTTTGGATAATTGCAGATACATTCCCGAAAATGCTTGCATACATTAGTGCTGGATTGAATAAAAAACAAAGTTATGGGGGAAGACTGGATTTTGAAAATATCATGTCTTGTCAGTCTCAAGTATGTTAATTTTTATTTATCTCAATTCAGTTATGAGGATTTACCATTGGCCCTTGGAGGGAAAAAATGGTCAAGCCAATGCAGCTTTAAATTTTATAATTTTGATGATAAATCTGGAGAGGAAAAATCTCTAAATTCCTGATGGATTCTAAATTAAAGTTAAAACTCAGGTTGTTTACAATACCAACCTGTAAGCTGGAGTGCTGATTAGAGATAAAATGCATTTAGAATAAATATTTTGTTTGTAGAGAAAAACAGACTAAATCTGTTTTGTTTTTTTGTCTATGGGAAGAAGTGAACTGCTATGACACTCTTTCTAAATATTGCACTTAGGTAGAATAACCTTTTTAGTGCTTCCTGAGCTAACTCTTTATAAGTTAACAGGAGGCTTTTAAGTCATCTTCTCTTTATCATTATATTGTCATTCAGTTTCTAATAATCCTAAAAAGTGCTATACTCCACAGAAAATCAAATCATGACTAATGGTCTCTACCTTGATCTTTGGATGTGTCAGAGCGTTAGAGAGAAGGTTATTTATGTTTAAGGCACTGGAACTACAATATACAAAGCATGTGGGAAAAATAAACAAACAAAAATTTTTAAGTGTTTGATTCAACTATATTCGATCAACACATTTCCCCCCCAACACTTTTTATAAAACACTATCTCTATAAACCATGTAACCATTTTAGAAGTAGATTTTGGCCAAGTTCAAAGTGTTTTGAAGTGACTTTTCTTGGTAATTGGCTTTCTTTTCCACCTTTATCTCTTGGTGAACATGGTCCCTGTTTGCCACGGGTGTCCCTACTAAGAGAATGTCCCAAAGAAAGCAGTGGCCCTTTGTTTTTATCTATTTAAAAGGATGAAAGTTGGGGCCATCTGTAGTGAGGCCGAATTGGGATGTGTGAAAGACAATATGTCTCAGTAAGGCAGACAAACTGTTTAGGCTGTATCTTCCACAGAAAAAAATACATGAGGCTAACTTTAACAAATGAATAGTTGATTAAGAAGGGAGTTAACAATACTTGCCTGAAACTGATTCCTGTGATCCAAGGAGATTCATGTGAAAAATATATTTTACTCTTCCTAATTGTAGTGTTGGAAATATTTATGCATGCTGTTATGTCTCCATAGCACCTATCATATGCTCAGGAAATAGTACAAATTAAATTCACTTGATTTAATCAGAGGGCACATAATCAATGCTATTTATTTTACCTAAACCACATAATTACTTAAGAGCCAGGGAAAACATTCTTATTTCATATTTAATAAATACTGTGGTTTTAAATCTATATTGCCATAAGAATGAACCAAAACATTAGTTTGGATCATAAACAGGTATTTCCACTCCTTGACAAGATGGTAAAATCTAGAGTATAAGTACGCTGAATACATGAATGACCTGTATTGCTCTTAAAATATTCTATGCTGATGGCTTCTTAGATTATAATAGAGAAATAATTTTTTTTTCTATTTTTAAGGAAGCAAATAAATCTAAAGACTGTCAGCAAGAGAGAAGCACAAATTGACTATATTATGTATACATTCTGAAGGTAATGCCCATCAACTGGCATAAAATAGGAGTCAAAAGCACCTTGGAGTAATATTTCTAGGCATTTCTTTCCTAACTCACTATTTTATTTAGCTTTCCATAATAGGGAGTTATTATTTCATCAAAATTATTTGCTTTAGGTTTAGATATTATAGAAAATATACATTTATCTTAAACATTTCTTCAGCATACTATACCCCAAAACAGATATGTTAACCAAGCTAATGAATTTAGTAGGCTATTTAGGTATTAGCTGAAACATGTTGATAGAACAAATACACTTGATTTTCTACAAATTACACAAACTTAAAAAAATTGTAACTTAAACATTTTATTGATGTGTAATTTACATAAAATAAAATGAATCTGTTTTAAATGTAACGTTCAGTTAGTTTTGACAAATGTAGACACTCCTGTAAACACAATCAATATATAAAACATTTTCATTACCCCAAAATATTTCCTGTGTCCCTGGGCTGTCTGCTTACTCATTTCAGACCCTAGAAAACCACTGAGGTCCTTTATATCATTAAAGTTTAGTTTTCATTTCCTGGAATTTCATATAAATAGACTCAAAATGTACATGTTCATTTGTGCCTGACTTCTTTTGCACAGAATTATGATTTTTGAGATTTATTTTGTGTTGAGTTTATCAATAAATTATTTTTTTAAATCACTGAGCAGATTTGTATTGTATGGCTATATAGCACTGTTTCTCTCCTCTGTAGCTAGAAAGCTCACTATTTCTAGTTTTTTGCTGTAATGAATGAGAGTGCCATGAACATTTTTATACAAACCTTTGTTTGGGCAAACATTTTCATTTCCCATTTAAAACCTAAAAATGGAACACTGAGTTGTATGGCATGTTTGACTTTATAAGAAATGGCCAAACCATTTCCTAAAATTGTTATGTTACACTTCCAGCAATGCATGAGAATTTCACCTCTTTTTCTAAGATTTTTTACCTTTTTTATCATTAGTTTTCAGTATTTTTATTATAATGCAGTGTGTGTGTGTGTGTGTGTGTGTGTGTGTGTGTGTGTGTGTGTGTGTGTTTACCTGTTTGAGATTTACTGAACTTCTTGGATCTATGATTTATAGTTTTTATCTATTTTGGAAAAATCTCAGCCATTTCTAAAAAAAATTTCTTCTGCTTCCTGTCCATTTTTTGGAAGTCCACCTACACATTTGTTCAAGGGTTTGGTATTGTCTGCTACTCCTATCATCTCTGTTAACTCTAGTTGTAGGTTTAAAAAATGTTTTTTCTCTTGCTTATGGGTTAATCTTTTAATGGATGATGGGCATTGCAAATTTAACACTGTACATTGCTTTATAGTCTTTGCCATCCTTTAGAAATGGTGGATGTTGTTCTTGCAGGCAGTTAAATTACTCATAGATCAGCTTGCTCCTTTTGAGGCTAGTATTTTAGGATTTTTTTAGGCTAGACAAGCTCTAGTCCTATAGCAATATTTTTCTGAGATTTAGGGTTTTCCACTCTGCTGGTGGGAGTTGTTCAGCTTACAGTACTTCTGGAACTTATTTGTCAGTATTGGAGGAATTTTACCTCATGCATTTGTGATTTGGTATTCATCAAGGGGATACCTGTCCAGGTTTCTGGAGATTTCCTATGCCATGGCTGCCTCTTTTCTGGTTCTCTCTCTTGCCAATAATAGCACCTGCCTCCACAACTTCTGATCCTGTGTTCTTAGCTCAGCAAGATACCTTTCACTGCAGAAAGTGCCTCCAGACTGAAAGCTGAGGATAATAGGAGGCCCATCTTGTTTGTTTTCCTTCTTTGAAGGATCAGATCCCCTAGTATTTTATTTCCAATGTATAAAAACAGTTGACCTGTATATTTTGTTTAGTTTTATTCCCTTTAAAAATGATATCGGGGTATTCTAGTTATTGCACCATGGCTAAAAGAAGAAATCCAATGACTTGTTTTCCATGCTATAAACACAAGGAATTCTTCCAAGATGTTTGTTAAGTAGATCATAGATGAAACACATTTGCCTTCATTTACTGGTTTATGTGTTTTAAAGTTAAATGTCTTTTATTCTATTTTTGGTAGTTGAATACAGAATAAATTTGTATATTAGAATACCTAGATGTAAATACATGAACATAACTTACATTTACACTTATTTGATGGCTAGCAAATATCAGTGACATTTTTACTATTGTTAAGTTTCAAGTCTTAATTTTACCTTTTTCTTTATTCATGGCTTAACAAGTCATAAAGTTCTTCAGGAATATTTACACATTTTTCCTGTGTGACATTAAGCTTTATATAATCCCATTTTGATTATGGTTTGCGTAACTGATTTGTTATTCAAATAAAGGATGTCATGTAGCAAGTGGGATGTCTCATACTCTACCCAATTAACTAGAATGTTTTTTCTTTTTTAAAAATAAGAACTTCATTTGCAGGAGACACATTCCTAAAGAATCAATAAAAATAACCTCATGTCACATTTTAAAAAGAAGAAAGAGCAAAGAAAGAAAAAAAGCAGAAAGGAAACAAAAAATAATGAAAACTGCCAAAAATTCCCTAGTTTAGGAATTAAAGATTAGATATAGAGCAAGTAAAAAGTTGAGTTTTTTTTGAACTTGAAATAAAGTACTGATAAATAGTACTATGCATTTCACTTAATTTTCACAAGTGGTAAGGGTTTCTAATTGGTGAATAGGTTAAACTTCAGTGCATTTTAAAAATTCTTTCTTGTAAGTTCTAAGTTTCAAGGTGCAGATTTTGTTTTCTTTTTAAAAAGTTTATATTTATATATATTTTTACGTAGGTGTTTAAATAATAAAAAACACATTTTTCTTTTGCTTGCTTGCTACCTATGTCACTAAAATTCACAACCACTAAAAGTATTTGCTAGCAGTTATAATCATATTGGGACTGTTTTCTCTAAGAGAATTTTTCTATTTTCTCCAGTAGGCCCATTTCCATTTCCTTCTGGATGCAACGCTACTTCTGTGTTTATATCCACGACTGAGTCTGAATTTGAAGAATATTTTAAAAGTTACTTAAATATAATGATTTTGCCTATTCAAATGTTACTTAAAAAAACCCACCAAGACATATATATATATATGTATGTGTATGTGTGTATATATATATATATGTGTGTGTATATATATATATATATATATATATATATATATATCAAGTAAATTTGAAATAAAGTGGACAATAAACTGGTGAATCTTTTGAAATTTCATAAATAAGTCTTATCTAAGCACATTTCATTAGTCAATATTGGAATAATTAAAAATAAACTCTCTGGAAACAAAGATTGGTGGCCTCCCACAAGTATCCCGACTGGGACCGGGTTTGAATCTGTAACCCAGGTACGTGCCTTGACAGGAATCAAACCCATGACCCTTCAGTGTGTGGGCCAACACTCTAACCACTTAGCAACACCAGCCCATGGCTACAAGATTACTTGTTAAAAGGGATTTATAATTCCATGTACAAGCCCCTAAAAATGTAAAAAAATAAACTCTTTGAGTCAATTTTCAAATTTATATGGATGGTGCTATTTTTAAGTTTATACATTCATCAATTTGTCAATTGCTTCCTGGTATCAGCAAGGTTATCTTTAGTGGTTCCAAGATGTGATTTAAAAAATATATATATACTACTATTAACGCATCTTTAGTTCAATACAAACTTTTTTTCTTATTCCAAAGAATGGTCCTTATAAGTAATGCTCATGATATTACTCAATTACAAGGTAAAGGTCAATCAGTTAGGCCTTGATATAGTGTCACAGGGAAAGGGATTTATAGGCAATAATAGGGAGATACACACACACACACACACACACACACACAAAGTACATATTCATACATAAGAGATTAACTTGCATTATTATTAGTGATCATATATACATATAAATTAGTGATATATATTTCTATATCTAATCAGGATGCCTAGTAATATAATGTAAGCTCATCTTTTCCATTAGAACCTGCCTCAGCTGGAAATAGAAGATAACTATTCGTAATAAATTATGGACACTCTTTTACAGCAGTAAAGGTGAACTGCAAGTCTCAATTCCTGAATCCCAAGACCCGTGTAACTCCAGTTTTATGCTCATGCTTTCCTGAGGTCCTGAAAACCTTTGGTTGCTTCCCTTCAAAGACAAATAGACTATGATACCTAAATATGTAACCCCATTACTTCTACAATTTTATATATATATATATATATATATATATATATATATATATATATATATATATTTTGCCTTACTCTAAATGTTCTGGTGATATCGATTTTGTGATATTATTTTGTCCTAATAGATAACAAAAGAGAAGTCTACTTACAGCCAATCAACATGACACAAATTGAAAAGATTTTTTCCGAATTGGTGTTAGGTGACACATTCCCGAATCCTACACTGGTTAAACTGCTGAAGGTAAAATAAAGTGCTGTGACGTATTTGTCTTTAATGGATGGCCCAGAACTTGAGTCACTGTCATTGTAACGTTTTCCAATTTGTTGTCCTAAGGAATCCAACCATCCGATTTTGTCAGTCAGGTAGGGCCTTTCTACATTCCCAATCGCATACCAAATGCAAGCCAGCCAGTGAGCAATCAGGGCAAAAATGCACATTAAGAGCATCAGAACAGCAGCGCCATATTCTGAATACCGATCAAGCTTCCGAGCCACTCGCACAAGACGGAGGAGTCGAGCTGTCTTCAGAAGGCCAATTAATGTTGTTGTCTGTGGAAGTAAATATGTGTGGTCAGAAACAGCTGAAAAAAATTCAAGGTATGTTCCTGTGAAGCTAAGTAGCAGGAACAGGTTAAACCAATACGGTGGCATCAACGATAACTGTATATTTGAAGTAAATATTTTCTTACCCACTTTGTAAAATATTCTGAAAATGTGCATTACACTAATTCAGTATCTTGGCATGCAAGAACTCTGGGACCAAGAATTTATCTCTCTTACTTTATGCTCTAACCACCATGGGTAAGTCATTCCTTCACCAACAAACATCCCAGGGTTTTACTGGTGTGCCTAGCAAGGGCCACACACAGGAAGTAGAGTATTGAAAAAAACATACATGGTCACTTTTCTAAGAGAGACAGTTATTTGGCAGACAAAGTGGCTTCTTTAATGAAGAGAAACAAGTTCACTATCTGTTGGGAAGGTAAATAAACAAGAAGGTCATTTCAGAGATGAGAAGTGCCATGATGAAAACGAGACAGAGTGATATGACAGAAGAGATCTGGGGGCCTGGGTTGGAATGGGGACCAGTTTACAAAAGAGGGCTTTGCTGAGGAGCTGTCCTTAGAACAGAGAAAGACCTGCATAAGGAGAAGGAGCCAGTCAAACAGAGAACTGGGAAACTTATGGGATGATTGCATGCACGCACTGACACTAGATTTAAATGCATTTTTTCCTTCTTAAATGTATTAAGTTAATAAATTGTTTCTTGCTCTCCCAATGATATTGTGCATTTTTCTTTGTGGTGTAATGTATATAACTAATTACATGATTATTGACCTTGTATCTAATGATAGGACACTTCTATATAAAAACATGATACTTAACTGGTTGTTTGGACTTGAAATCTGATGAGTACAAATTACAAGTTTATTTTTTGGGTTTCCTAAATAATGTCAACTATAAGTACTACATATTTCACAGTGCATATAATTATTCCATAGCTACATGGTGTTTACCAATCAATTATTTAGTCATTTTATCTGTCCATTGTTGGTGTTTATTTTACAAAATTCATTCAACTGATTTAAGAACATATATTTTAATTAGATAAATAGTTCATGACATAAGTATCATCCTATATCTATTCACAAATTGACTTGATGGAAAAAGAGCACTAAATATCAAGAAAAACATTTTCATCAAAATACTGTAATTGTTGCATTCCTCCCCTCCCCCAACCTCCCTTAGGTCATAATGGTCACAAGGGAAGGGGAGATTTCTCAGTTTCCCTGAATTCTTTTTTTTTTAATTTTTAAAAATTTCTTTATTGATTAAGGTATTACATATGTGTCCTTATCCCCCTTTAATTGAGTACTAACACCTTCTACAGGTGAGAGGAGCTTGTGTAGTTGAGATGTGCTGATCACAATTGGACTCCAGACTCAGCTCATTTTGGAATGTGTGGAGAGGGGAGTCTTCCCTGTTTTCAATGCTGGGTTCTTTTTTTTTTTTTTCCAGGTGCAATACAGAAAATAGTTTTTTTGTCCTTCACAAATTTAAAAATATGTCTCATCACAGTAAATAAAGGGAGAATTTAAGTTAGTATTAAGTAGTTCCTTGGGAAGAAAGTCAACTTTCTATTATTTGTATTATCAGCATTTTAGCTTAGCACTTATGTGCTAAGACTGTTTGAATTGTACTTCTATACCAGTGTGTCACCTAGGGCAAGTTACCTATTTAATCTCTAAGCATCAATTTTCAATGTTATAGGCATAATCATTATGTTATTGGCATAATTATGTTATGCTCATAATTATGTTATGGGCATAATAATTTTTACAGGACTATAGAAAATACCCAATAAATGGTAGCTCTTCATTTTGTTTTCATCAGTAAGCAGGAACTTATATTATAAAATGAGTTGATAGAGTTTACACACTTTCAAAATGCATTATTACCCAGATATCTGGAATCCCAAGTGGAGGTATTTTAACATTGGCTTTGCAGGTTCCCCAGGAAATGACGGGGGTTTTATTTTATTTAATTTTATATTTTATTTTATTTGTTTTTTGTTCATCCTTGACCGAGGATATTTTTCCATTGGTTTTTAGAGTGGAAGGGACAGGGAGAGACAGAGAGAGAGAAACATCAGTATGTGAGAGACACATTGATTGATTGCCTCCTGCATATGCCCCAACCAGCGCTGGGGATCAAGCCTGAACCGAGGTACTAGGTCTGTGCCCCTGACTGGAATCAAACCCAAGAACCTTTAGTCCACGGGCCGATGCTATATCCATTGAGCCAAACCAGCTACCGTGCGACAGAGATTTTAAAGACAAGAACTACATCCAGTTGCACTGACTGCTCAGACTCTGATAATACGAATCACTCTGGTTCAATGTGTCATCATTTCTATACTTCACAGTTTAAGTTTACATGTTTATTTTTTATCCTAGCCCAGTTATCTATTTCCTTCTATTGAGAAATCAGTAATATTTGAGGATTATTATTCAAAACTTCTTGTCCTCGGAACAAAATTTCTCTTTGAACCCCAAAGTAAATGAAATATAATGAAAATTCTCTGCATATTTGATTAATGAAGTGAGATGCTTCAAAAGAAATGAGCTGTTTTAACTAGATCATATGATAATAAGAACTGTCTCTTCAGGCTGCAAACGTGGTCGAGTAGGTAAAAATGATGTTATGAGGCGAGGAAAAAGGGAATAAAATCTGTTGGCGTGCCACCCACCTCCTTTTTGTTCTCTTCCCAAAGAAACCTCTGATATTTCTTCTAGAATTATATTAAAATGAGATAAAACCTAAATGACACTATGTTTTCTAACCAGATAAATAAATATATCTTACATAATAACACCCAAGAAACATCTTTTCTGAACAAAAAAAGCTTAAGAAATAGGGTACACAATGAAGTCTCAACCCAATTTCACAAGTGAATATTGACTTCAGAGTCAAAGCCATGTACCCAAGCATAACTATATGTTAGTCCAGTGGTTGGCAAACTGTGGCTCCTGAGCCACATGCGGCTCTTTGGCCCCTTGAGTGTGGCTCTTCCACAAAATACTACGTGCGGGCGTGCACGTACAGTGTGATTGAAGGAGTACCCTAATTAAGTTAATAACAATGTACCTACCTATATAGTTTAAGTTTAAAAAATTTGGCTCTCAAAAGAAATTTCAATCGTTGTACTGTTGATATTTGGCTCTGTTGACTAATGAGTTTGCTGACCACTGGGTTAGTCTGACAATATAACAAATGAGTTGACCTTCTTTCTATTGTTATCAAGATGCACTAATTCACCTGGGCATTCTTTCTTAGCTACAATTGTATACAGCACATCTTGCAGATAACACAGTATTGCAATAATTCCTTTCTTCTTGTTGCTTAAATATCTCTTTATAGATTTAAGGGAAGTTTTGTCCCAGGTTGCACAACAGAAAGAAGTGATTGCACCAAAATCTCAGGGAGAATAGACTATGAAATGGTCAAAATCCTCTTGCTGATTTGTTGGAGATTGTTTGTCTCCATTGTTTAGTATGACCTGCAAGTGAAAAATGGGACCATCAACTACCTTACAATATAATTATGTTGACATCAGAATTTGGCTGAGTCGAGTGTTTTCAGAATGTATGGCTATCTCACAGCATATCTAATTTTATGTACTATCTAGACACATTATGGGAGGCTGTCTTTGTGGGTTTTCTCAATTTTTAAAAATAGACATGAAACCATCCTTAAATCAATTATAATAATTTCAAAAATTATAGAGGTAATGGACTTTCTCTTTGATGATAGTTCTTGAGCTTTTCATTGGATATTATAAAAATATTGCACTTACTGTTACTTTTGGTAGAGATTAAAAAAACATTAAAGCTCCCTAGAGGTAAGTATTGTTATTATGAAATATAAAGACATAATGATAAGTAAGATATAGAAAGAGCTGAGCCATTTTGCAGTGGATTGAAGCAAGGTACTTTGTTTCCTGACCTGCCATGAACTACAGCAAGTCAAGGCTCCACCTCATCAATATCCATGCCATCTCAGAACTCCACTCCTTTACTCTGATTCAATGATATTTCAAAGTCTTTTTGCTTTTAATGCCATAATATAAAAAGACTATTTATTTAAGGCTTTTATTTTTAATGCATTTTTTCAAAAAATGTAAAATGCCTCTTCCCCTGGAAATTCACTTATTTAAATTTCAGGGGGAGAGGAGGGAGGCACTGATGAATATAATCCAATTTCAATTTTTAAAAAATGTATCTATATCCATAGTTTATTAAAGTCCTAGATACTTTATTATATTGAGTTAGAAGTTAATTTTCTTTATTAAGTATGACTTTCTCAACTAAATTTTATTTTAATAATGTATACTCTAAACAATTATATCCCTGCAACTATGTTAGGTACTAGACCCAGATTCAAGAAGTTTATGTGATTTTTATTTTACTAGACATTTTACAATATATCAGGCAATATTCCCTCTTAATGTAGTGGAATTCATTTTCAAGGCCTGAAATAGAATAGGATATTTCTGATCAGTATTCAACAATTCTCCACTCAAGATTAAATGTGGCTATAGTTAAAGTGAGAAAACCTCATCTGTAAGAGAAAATCTTATGCTCAAATGTTTTTCAAAATTATTTTGAAAAATAATTCTACTGTCTTTTTAGTAAACATTTTCAATACTCTTACATTTAAAATACTTTATTTCAGAGGTTTACTCTCTAAAACTGGTGTTTATGATAAGTGGAAAAAACTATTCTTTTATAAATGAGGAAATATAAGTATGTGATCTTTGGTTTCATCTACAGGGTTGATAAATTGAGTTGTCACTGAAACTTTCTACTTAATCCATTAGTTTGTCTTGCTTGTCAAGAAATATTTGGACACAAGAGGGGGAATGGGAAGAGTGAGTAATAAATTTCATAACTGTACACTTATGTTTTGCTTTATATTTTATTTCAATTACCTTTAAGCTCTGGTACTTGTAAACAGCATTTAATGAATTACTTACCAATATAACTCAATAATTTTGAAACTAGTTTCTAGTCTGTTGTTCATCTTGAGTCACATTATTTCAATATTTTTAAGAACACATTCACTAATACAATCAAAGAGCTACATTTTGAGTGTGTAAGAAACATTGAAGGAATAACCTAACTTATCCTTTCTTTATTCATACCACACCTCACACATTTCTCCACTAACTGTGGCTTTTAAAGAGAAGATGAACTTAAACTTTCCTGGGAAACTTGTTCCAATATTGAACAACCTTTACTGTTTAGACCTTTTATTTTTATTTTGTTTTATATTTAACATTCTATTTTTCTGCAATTTAAACTCACTTTCTCTTTCTTTAGTTATAGGAATACAGAAAACTGGGCATCAAATGATTCTAAATACTATGCAAATGTTATAGTAAATAAACAGTCATGGATGTTACATTTTTAAAATGGAAATTTTACTTGGTCTGAGAAATGTAACCAAAAATTGTACCTTTATGCCATCTCTAGCTAATTGTAGTCAATAGATCACAAAAGATCACATGTAAATAATGACTAGATGATTAACTTAATGCAAAATAAAAAAGCTTTTTATGGAATGCTCCTATATCTTCTTAGTTCAAAAATTATTCCATTGGAAAATTTGAATCTCTCACTTATCATGCCACAATTTTTGCAGGCATGACCAATAGCCTCAAATACAAGCAACTGGAAACTTCTGCCATAATTCCCCAATAACTAGCTAAAGAGAGAGACACAGTAACTTTATGTACAGGCACATATTTGAAATCACATCTCCAAAATGTGCTTTATTATTTAAATTTAAACATGAATATGGCTAATGTTTTATAAATTCACTTCCTACCATCTAATGATGACTATTGGGGAGGTCAGGTTCAGACAGAATACTGACAAGATAATCAGATGCCTGCTAAGTTTTTCTTTGTATCCATTCCATGATTCATCTATCAGATTAATGAAGTAAACACATCAATGTGAGCAGAAACTCCTCCTTCTGATTACAACTTTCCCTCAGAGAGCACTTTAGTTACTTAGGTTTCAAAGGTCTTGCCTGCATTCACGATTCATGAAGAATAACTGTTAAGTGTGAAAGTAAAGAGGCCAACAAAGCAAGTAATTAATCAAAAGAATACTATTTTCAGGGGTGGAAGAGGTTAATGAAGCATTTAACTAAACAGAATGCTCTAGGTTCTAATTGTGAATATTTCTGAAAGTAAGACTTGCCACAGCTAAGCAAAATATGGGAAAATTTGAGGCAGATAATGAAAAGTTGGCTTCCTAGAGGCTGATCCAATAATATTGCTCCTTTGCATCAATAATATGAAAGTAATTTGCTATGGATAGCATCATGTTTGATGCTGCAAATATTAAGAAATAAGGAACCATTTCCTTGGTCTGTCTGTATGACACTAACATCCAGGAAATATTAATGACATAGGCCTACTTATTGCTGGTATTCATTTTCTAGAACCTATATTTTTTAACATTATAGAAGATCCTGTAATTATTTATAGGTAATTTGCATTTACTTAAACTAAAAGAAATTAATATGGTATTTTGAAGAAAATAAATAATTCTGCTCATATATCTATTTTAGTAAAAATGTAAATGCCAAGCTATCCTTTGTATGTATATGCCAAGCTTACCTATAAAACATGTTACCATTGCCAACATGTTATATAGATAAAATAATATAAATCCAAAATTCAAATAATTTCTTTTCCTCCTGAGTTGAGTGTAAATAAAACTAAAATGCAACAGTAGCTTACAATTTAGAGAATTTATTTATTTATTTATTTATTTATTTATTTTTGTTGTTGATTTCAAAGAGAGGAAGGAGAGGGAGAAAGAAACATCAATGAAGAGAATCATCTATTAGCTGTCTCCTGCATGCCCCTTACTGGGGATCGAGCCCAAAACTCAGGCACGTGACCCGACCTGGAATGGAACTGAGACCTCCTGGTTCATGGACTGACACAACCACTGAGCCACACTGTCTGGGCTGGGAAATCAGAAGGAAGACATTCATGTTCAGTTGACATTAACAGAATTCTTTTCTCTAAGGTCACTCATGATGCTGTGCTGCATGGAAACATTTAATAATTCAGTTAAAACCAAGGAATTAAGAAATCATGAATGGGCCTGGCCAGTGTAGCTCAGTTGGTTGGGCCACATCCTGTGCATTGAAAGGTTGCTGGGTCAATTCCAAGTCAGGCCACATGCCCAGGTTGTGGGTTCAGTCACCAGTGGGGGCACGCAGGAGGCAGCCAATCCAAGTTTTGCTTTCACAAGCTATTTCTCTCTCCTCCCTTCCTCTCTCCAAAAATCAATACAAATATTAGGGAAGAAAAGAAATCATGAATGTTCTTACATTTAGTTGAAAATCACTTTAACTTGTTTATTTATCTATTTATTTGTAGAAATATTCTGTGAACACACAAAAGCTCTCTCTTGGGCTTCCCCTTTATCCCAGGTAGGCCACTGGATCTCATACATCTGGCAGCAGAATTGTTCCTACAACTTTTAAAAATGCCAGCTGCAAGGCTTTGCTTCAGACCTGCCAGATATGAATCTCCATACTTTTCTAAGATCCATGTAGAAACTGGTGCACAGTCCTGCTATAGAAGCTCTGATCCAAACAAACCTTTGTCATGATTGCATCTGATTTATAATCTAATGAATCTCATTTCTTTTTCTTATACTCACTCACCTTTCCAGCTGTCCATGTGGTGCCCGACTTGCCTACCTGTTATCCGAATTGGGATAACTAATAGGCATGGCCTGAACAGAATTTATATCCCCATAATGCACCTTCTTCTCCCCAGATTTCTCCCATTTGGATAAATGTTTGACAATCTATAAAAGTTGCTTAAGTCCCCTCCACCCCCCCTCGCCAAATTTTCAAACAAGAAGGAAGAAACAACAAAATCTTTGAGTGATCATTAGTTATGCTTTTCTCTGTTTTTAAAACAAATATATATATATTAATTATTGATTTCAGAGAGGAAGGGAGAGGGAGAAAGAAATAGAAACATCAATAGAAGGAGAATCATTGATTGGCTCCCTCTTGCACGCCCCACACTGGGGATCAGGCTCACAATCCAGATACGTGCCCTGACTGAGAATCAAATCATGACCTCCTGGTTCATAGGTCAATGCTCAACCATGCTGGCCAGGCAATTCTGCTTTTCTCTAATCCTCCAAGAATATTTAATCCATCAACAAGCTCCTCTAATATATTCCAAATGTACCTACTTCTCTTCACCTGTATTGCCACCATGTAGTCCAAGCCATTGTTGTTTGTCCCTCCTACATTATAGCAAAACTTCTAAAGTGGTTTCCCTGTTTCTACTCTGACTAAATTGTCTGCAGACATCAGACATGAGGTGTTTCAAAATATCCAGTGGATCATGCCGTTCCTACGCCAAAGGTTTCGTCGCAGCCAGAATAAACACAGATTCCAAGGCTGCATGTGATGTGGCCCCTGTCTCTGAATCCTCACATCTTAGCACACCTCCTCTCACTATGGTCCAGCCTGGCTGCCACTGCCTTCTTTCTGGTCTTCTTCCAGCTGAGGCTGTTCCCCAGTGGGGCCATTTTCATTAGCGTTTTCTTTTGCTTGGAATGCTCTGCATGTGGTTTCATGAAGCTTGTTGCTTCTGGTTAAGTCTCAACTCTAATGGCACCTCCTCTCAGAGGTCTTTCCTAATATTCCCATCCAAATTAGCCCCCCACCGATGTCATTCTGCACCACACAGCCCTTTCTTGTCAGCTCACAAACATCTTAGGAGTAAAAACCAACACAACAAAATCAATAATCCTTTCCTTCACCATGTGAAGACTTCTAATATTGTCCTGTTGCTTTCCTTTTATTACCAAGATTGTAGCAAGAGGAGGCCTTACTCACATCTTGTTAATTTCAGAAACCACTTTAGTTTGGTTTATGGCTAACATACAATTAATATCAACAGACATGGAACTGATATACTCAATGACTTATTTTCAGTCTTCATCATGCTTTATGTATTTATAGCATTTGACACTCTCACCTAGAATTGTCCTTTACTTCCAGGAGAGTGAGGCAGGCAAAAGTCCTAGAATGCCTAAAGCAGTCTCCAATAACAACAAAAATGTTGTGTTCTACATAACTTTTCAATGTCCCACAGTCATTTGTATAAGCTAAAAAGAAATTTATAGCTACCGAACCTTGAAGCTAGGTTTTACATATAAAAATAAATTTAGTTTTGCCCATTTTAATATTCATTACATTTTCCAGGAATTTAGCCACCATGTAAATTGAAAGATGATTAATTTGTTTAGTTTGGACTTTTATTAAGAGTTGTTCAATGTTTTAGAAAATTATATCTTCAATGACAACATTGGTATTTGGCCCCTGTCTCTGAATCCTCACATCTTAGCACACCTCCTCTCACTATGGTCCAGCCTGGCTGCCACTGCCTTCTTTCTGGTCTTCTTCCAGCCAAGGCTGTTCCCCAGTGGGGCCATTTTCACTAGCGTTCTTGTGGTATTTGTGTACTGTGTGATATGTAGCATGGTTATATCAGTATAAATATGTATCCTATATAATAAAAGGGTAATATGCAAATTGTACCCTTGACCAGGATTTTGACCTCAGTTCGACCAGGGGGTGGGGCTGGCCTGCCAACCACCTGGGACCCCTCCCTCTGGCCAGCCTGGCCTGATCAGCCTCGATTGGGGTAAGCCAGCCAGACCCCACCTATGCAAGAATTTGTGTACCGGGCCTCTAGTATATGTATAAGTGTATACATATATACATTTGTAGTTATCACAGTCACAGTGTTTCTAGGTGTGTATAAATGTTAAAATGGCCCTAACCGGTTTGGCTCAGTGGATAGAGCGTTGGCCTGCGGACTGAAGGGTCAAGGGCATGTATCTTGGTTGTGGGCACATCCCCAGTAGTGGGTGTGCAGGAGGCAGCTGATCGATGTTTCTCTCTCATCAGTGTTTCTAACTCTCTATCCCTCTTCCTTCCTCTCTGTAAGAAAATCAATAAAATATATTTTAAAAAATGTTAAAATGCACATATATACGCATATGTACATATCTACCTGTATACATACACATATATAAATATGTAAGCACACACACACATATATATATTAAACCCTTATGTTAAAATGCAAATATAAAGAAAAATATTTAGTTAAATATTGAAAATTTATTGTTTAAATATGGACTTCCTCACTATAACTAGGTTACAGCATCTGGTAACTTCATTATATCGTTTAATATAGACATGCCTGAAGCATTTATATATTTAACTAGGTATTTTATTAGAAACATTTATTTTATTTCTCCTTTATGTTAAGGATGAAAATTATATGTTATATTTGTAAAATTGTGTGTTAAAAGATTACATTATCTATGACTTTTATTTAATGACTAGAGGCCCAGTGCACAACATTTGTGCACTGGTAAGGGTGGTCCCTCAGCATGGCCTGCGCTCTTTCTCAGTCCGGGACTCCTCAGGGGATGTCTGCCTGCTAGGGAGGCAGGAGAGGCTCCCACCACTACCGCTGTGCTCGCCAGCTGTGAGCCCAGCTTCTGGCTGAGCAGGGATCCCCGTGTGGGAGCGCACTGACCACCAGGGGGCAGCTCCTGCATTGGGCATCTGCCCCCTGGTGGTCAGTGCACCTTATAGTGACCCGTCATTCCACCATTTGGTCGATTTGCATATTAGCCTTTTATTATATAGGACAAAATATATATATATTATATATAGGGAAATTATAAAATATTTATTATATTGGGTCTGATAGAGCTGGGAACCAATAGTTTATAGTTCCATGCCTCTAATGGGCTTTTCCTCTAACTAGCATGATCTTCCTACCCTTTCTACCTGTAAAACTTCCACCGGTAATCAGGAACTCCCCTTTCTATGCTCACAAGTCACCTTGTACACAGCACTATAAAAGCATTTCCCAGACAGTACTTATTCTATTCATCTGCTGCTCTCCCACTGTAGACTGCAAGCTCCCAGACAGTGTGGTCCTTGTCTCACTCTTTCCTGTAAACTTGGCACATAGTAGGTTCTCAATAGATGCTTACAGAATGAATGAACCTATTTGAGAATCTGACTAAAGTTATGAACTCTGTATTCAGAAAATGTACTATACAGACACATGCCAGCTTTCCATATAGTTCCCAGTGTTCTAAGGTATTGGGAACACAAGAAGTATTTTACAACCTAGATATTATTAATGAGAAAGCTTTGGAACAAGACATTTCAGAAGATGCCTCTTCCACATAATTTGAACACAAAGCAAGTAAGTCTCTGCTGTTTCAAACCACAATTTTGAGTGAAGAAAGAGACATCTTCACCTTTGACAGTTTTATACCCATAGATTAACATTTAGTGATTTTATACCCTGGGAATGTGCTATGTGCTATGAAACACTGTTTCATCGTTCAGTTTTTGTTTAAAGGTAAATAATCTTTAGTATCTCTTAGCAAAAATAGAAAGAATTGTGAATTATTTGCAATGGCAAGATGGTTCCATTTCATTTTATAGCATTTTCCATTGAAAATGAATTTCACCAGTGAGATATGAGAAGTTTGTAAAGCAACCAGTTATAATTTTATGTTTTTGCAGTTAAAAAGTAGACTTATTTTATCCTTGCAAACTTTTATCCTTGCAGATGCTTAAGCTGCTCTTACCTCATCAGAACCAGATCCAAAAATCAGCAAGTCGAAAGGAATCGCTGCCACCATGTCAATCAGGAACCAGCCTTTGAAGTAGTGGATCGCTATTTTGGCGGGATCACTTACCACTTCCTCATTCTGATTTACGTATGTAGTTCTGAAGTTTATTAGAATATCTATGATGAACATAATATCCACAATCAAGTCTACCACATTCAAAGGGCTGCAAGAGTAGCCACATTCTCGCCGCTTCTGCTCCTCCCTGTCGTTGAGGAGAAAGGCTGCGGAGTAGGGGGTGAATATAGCAGTGTATATGACCAACAGCAGGATAAGCCAGTCCCACACGGCCTTGAAAGGACTGTAGTGCAATATTGTAAACTTGTTGATGCGTGGCGTCTGCAATTTGTATTCTGGCAGGACGTCTGCTCCTAAGGAGAGAACCTGAATACAGAAAAGAAAAACATACACTATATAAAAGTGCCATTATTCAACCTCCAAACCTACACAAATATTAAGGGAATTAAACAGCAAAATCTATTAGAAAGGATTCACACAATGGGATTCATAAATGGTAAAGTGCACATTTGAAGAAGCCGGTATAAATCCCTAACTTCAGAAATCTCACTGGTGTTTTTGATAAATATTATTTTCACTGAAAAAATAATGAGATAACAAGTACTGTTACTAGTTCCTTTGGAATGCACTACTAGTTGTAAATAAAAATACATAGCTTTTTTTTTTTCCATAGAAAATCATGAAATCAGTTTGATACATGAGTAATTCAGTTTTCAAACCTAAGAAAGGATTGGTTGTAATGAATAGAAGCAGTCTACTTGGATCCATGATCATGTTCATAGTCTGGGACAAATATACTTACACCTGAACTTCTCCATCACAGTTAGAGAATCATGATGAGAGAACCGTGCAAGATGTTTAGAAGAATAACCTGGAAATGTTGCAGGATTCTTACGTACCAAGCAGTGCAGAAACTCTAAGATTTATTCTACTTAATAAGGCACTGAGTAGACTAAAATAGTCAATTTTTTAGGGTTTTAGGTTATCTGAAAAAAAATGAGTTAAACTTGAATTGTGACTTTACCCAGTAGGAAGGTTCATGTGTTTGTGATTTTAAACCAAATTTTAAAAACAAAGGTAAAAAAAAGTTATTTAGCTAGCCAGAAAATGTAAATACATGGGTTTTCAAGAATTTAACATTTTGATGGATCCACAAATGGCACACTTTTTAAAGGAGTGGTGGGTTATAATTTTACCTTATAGATATCCCACATAGGTATAATGGCTTTATTTCAAAATGAATCTCACTAAGTAAATTTTCTTAGACTAGATTCTTCTAAACACAGCTAATAAATCATCAGCTTTGCAGCATGGCTCTCAAGAAATCCCATTAATTAGCCAGAGATTAATTAATCTGTGTTCTCAGTAATTCTACCCATGTAGGTTTTAACTTAACTATAATAATAAACTATCTCAGACAAATTACAACTTGAAATTTTATTTTTATTGTCATACTTCTTACATCCCCACCCACATATAAGTTACTGTTCTATTTAAATGAAGAAAAAAAAACCCACAAAAAACTTGAGAAGTTAAATAACAACCTCAGATGAGATACAGCACGACTTTTAAATATAACAGAAAGAGTTCAGTTAAAATAAGCAAAGCTCTTTTTAGATAATAGCTAAAGTGATTTAACTAGCTTTGAAAAAAATAATAAAGAACCTAACCATTTTTTCTCAGTCCAGAATAAAGTTGTATATGGAGGAACAGGGTTTTAATTTAAGCTATTGTGAAAAGTGACAGGAATTAATTATTACTAAAAGAGGAATCTGTAAAATAAAGTGATTTCACTATATATTAAACACTAAAAATCCTCGGAATCCAAGATCTAAATCTATATATATATAGTTCTAGTGATATCTAACTTCCAAAATCCAAATAAGAATGATGTTTAAATAATCTATCAATTCCTAAGTGCAGATCGATAGAATGTGATCCTGTTATGCTTAGTAGAGAAAACCAGTTAAGATATTTTGGTCTTGAAAGAATGGATCATCTCTTATGGTGTCATTATGTAATGTCTTTTTCTCAAAAATCAGGGACTACTCAAAATATAGGAAGTAAAATCCAAAACCTTATTTTGGCTCTCAAAGTCATCAAAATATGGACCCATTCTGTCTTCCCAGTTCCTTCTCTCATTAGATTCTTTATGCACACAGTGTCCTCTGGCAAGATGACTAACATTTTGAGCTGCTGAGATCTTTCCAAATTGCTAAATTCACAAATTTCTCTCATAAAAAAAAGGTATGTTGTTATTCAAAGAGAACCAAAAAAAGTCATTTTTAAAGACAGGAATATATGTCTGAGCTTGCTCCCTGCTTTAGCGACCTGCTTCTGATAGGAACCTCCCATAGGGGGCAATCTAAATATTTGTTTTAGCAGAAGTTATACTACTTACTTATAGCACCTTAGAGCTTCCCCTGAGAAGCAGAACTGTGGATGGAACTATTGGAAAGGAAATAATATTACACGTAGAGTTAAAAGAATGAAGAAAGGCAGGTAGGTATGAAATAATGTGTTGTGGGTTAAGCTGCTTTATAATGCTGATGAATAAAATGCAGGGAAATAGTGGTAGTGGAGGGCAGTGAATAGGGAGGGACAGGGACAGGCTGTAGAAGATGTAATGCGACATGATAGTAATCTCAGACTTTCTCATTTAGATCAGAGTTTCTCACACTTGAATAAAATATAGACTCCTTTTGAGGCTAAGATACTTATTGCAGAACCCCAATGATGATTTATAATATTTGAATTGATAATGTTAGGTAAATATGTACCCAAATAAAACTAGGTTAAAACCTCTTAATATGACTGTTGTGGATTGAATTGTGTACCCCCCAAAAATATGCTGAAATCCTAATATCTGGTACCTGTGAATGTGACCTTACTTGAAAATAGGGTCTTTGTAGGTGCAATCAAGTAATATGAAGTCATGGTGGACTGGAGTGGGCCTTGATGAAATAATTGGTGTCCTTACACAAAGAGGGAAATGTGGCTGCAGAGACACAGCCATGTGACAATGGAGGCAGAGAGAGCTGCAAGCCAAGGACCACCAAGGATTGATGGCAGCCACCAAAACCTGCAAGAAAAACATGGAACAGATTCTCCCTCAGAGCCTCCAGAAGGAACCATGATTTTGGATTCACAGCCCACAGAATAACTTCCATTGTTTTAAGCCACTTTGTGATATTTTACTATAGCAACTCTAGAAAATGAATACAATGACAAAAACATAAACAAATAAATTACTAAAAAATTTGCAAACCTATTATCACTAATTTAATATTTGATATACCTGATTGCATTTTGACTATTATATGTGGTTTGATCTAATATGCAGACTATTTTTCTCTGTTCTAACCCTCAATGCCTTTTTGTAGTAGCATGCTATCAAAATGATATTACAAAATTCAAAAATTGTATTACCATTATAGGGTAATATAATCTAATTCTTAATTCAAATTTCATTCCTAATAGGTGTTTAAAGCCAATTTTAATGGTGTTACTTGATACTGTACAAAAGTTTTCTGTTTACTTGAAGTTCAGTTTTGCTTTGGAGCATTATTGAATTCAACATTAAGTAATTATCTAATTAAATTATTTTTGGAACTGGGTTCAGAAAGGAAGTTCATTTGCAATATTCAAATGTATCTATTGATACCAAACTATTGAAATTTGGTATATACAACAATGGAACATGTTTTGAAAATGCATTTGTAGCAATTGGTATGGTACTAAAAGTTATGGTACAAATTCTTTCTATTTCTGAAAGGCCATGCCACTTTTATGTATTATTCAATTATTTCATGACTTTTACCAGCCAATTATACAGCATGCTTTAGTGTCATGCAGTCTCATTGAAAATCCAAAAATAGTCCTAGGCACTGAAGCCAGGTCAGATGGCAGTACTCTGCTAATAAGTGATTAACTTGTTGATTCAGAAGATTATTATATTGTTTTAGCTTTTCACCAAGATACAGCAATTTTTAAGATTTTCCAGGAGAACTAGAAAGAAGTTCCATATGCTCTTTGCATAATATATGGAGCATATAGAGTTTCTCCACATGATCTCTTCAGTAGGATAGTATGATGTCTGACGTAGATGCTCAGTACTCCCAAGAGACATGTGGAAATATCCATTCCTCTTAAGGTCAAGTTCTGGAACTGGCACAGCATCACTTCTGCCAAAATTTACTGGCCAAAGTGGTCACCGGCTATCTGAGATTCAGTAGCACGAAAGGATAGTCTTTACCTCTTGACAGGAAATGACATGCATGGGAAAGAGAAGAATTCAATTGTGGCCACCTTAGAGATAAGCTACCACAGGAATTATTGACAATTATTGTTCTTAGGTATGATGATAATATCATGGTTATTATTTTTTTAAATAGTCCTTGCCTTTCAGGGGTTCACAGGGAAATATTTATTGGTGAAATTATATAGTATCTGGGGTTTTCTTCACTATTATCCAGAAAGGGGGAAGATAACAGGGAGAGAGAGTCTGCTTGTATGCAATAATATTAACTGTATGTTGATTTTATTGAAACTGGGTGATGGGTATATATTGTTATCTCTAGTTTCATAATATGTTTACACATTTTCACCATAAGAAGTTAAAAAAATCTAGAATCTCAGCCAGAAATGTGTAAAGTATTTGCAGAAGTAATTTCTTGATGAAAAATAAAGAAATAGGTCTACAAACATCACAGAAGTTTGCATCTATCAAAATTGAGTTGGTTCTGTTTTAGGCAAGTTTGGATTCTTGTTTATACAGAGGAATGGGTACTTTGCTCTCTGCACATCTAATTCATATGATGCTGACCTTTATTCAACAACACAGACTACACACAATCCCAACTTTGCCCACCCTCCAACTGTTTGCCTTCAAATTTCCATCATGTTGGGGCAAATCACACTACAAGAAGGTAATTGGACAGGCTAAATCTGCAGATGCTCATCCCTCTGAGAATACTTGGCTACATTGTTCATCAAGTTAGGTTAAAATACAGACACTTTTCAGAAACTCATAAGGTTAGGCCTCTTATTGAGAAACAGTGTTCTCATATTCAAATTTGAAGCTTTCATTCTAGTTTGATATAGGAGGTATGTTTTTGCATTTCCCCCATAAAACTACCACTGAATGCAATGTATATATTGTAATATCATTTTTGTAAATATTTGCATTATATATTATTTTTATATTTTATTTATATAAAATAATTGAGTTCTCTTAAGGAATCAAAGTTTTCATCTCTCTTTCATTTTAAAAACTGACAAAGAAAGAGTTATTTCATTAATTGCACTTTCTTTTTGCTTTCTTGCACAAAACTATATGAGTTTGGAATTTTAGTACAATTATTTACATTGTTTTAATAGTTCTATTTCCATTTTAATTGTCTAAATGCATATATATTTTATAATGTCACCTTATACCTCCTTGGAAATAGGAAAAACGTGTAAGTCATAAGTCCCAAGTAAGTTTAAATAAATCAAAAAAGACTTCGGAGTGCTGTTAGAAATAAAACATTAGATAAGTAAATATTTGTTTTAAAAACATGAATAAGATTCTAAAGGGTCCATGATTAAAAATTAAAAGGCAGCTACACAGTCTGTTAACTTTTCTTAAGAGAGCCAACTTCTCCTACACATTTGGAAAATAAGATACTTTAGACAGATAAAACATGATTAATTAAACTTTGATATGGCTTTTCTTTTTTTAATATACGTTTTCTTGATTTTTAGAGAGAGAGAGGAAGGGAGAGGGATAGAGAGTTAGAAATATCAATGAGACAGAATCATTAATTGCTCAGCTGTCTCCTGCATGCCCCTTACTGGGCACAACCCAGACATGTGCCCTGACCAGGAATCGAACTAGTGACCTCTTGGTGCATGGGTCGACACTCAACCACTGACCCATACCAGCCAGGCAATAAGACTTTTCTTTAAAGAAAGAAAGAGAGGGGGGGGGGGAGAGAGAGAGAGAGAGAGAGAGAGAGAGAGAGAGAGAGAGAGAGAGAGAGAGAGAGAAGAAAGGAAGGAAGGAAGGAAGGGAGGGAGGGAGGGAGGGAGGGAAGAAGGAAGAGGGGTTAAAACCTCACTGTACTAAAAAAGGGGGAACTCTATGGTCTCCAGAAAAGCATTTCTATTTTCTCTTTCCTGAAACCACCAATTAAATATACAGTTTAATACAGTCTAAATTATTGTTCTCTTTACCAAATACAGTTTTCCTAGTTGCTAGCACACTGCTATTTGCTTAACCTCTAACTGCTAAGTGTTATAGACAACAAAAATCTATATATGAAACAACACTATTTACTCAATGAAGATCTGTGAAAACTTTGTGGGAACACCATTATTAATAGCTACTCTTCTCTTCAGAATAGTGCAATAGGGAACGATTAAGTCTTCCAAAAGTTTATATGGTACTTCTAGCAGCTGTTAAAGCCATGCTGAGGTGCTGGTAGAGACTGCTCATCTGTTATTTATCCTTTACTCGGGACTCGCAGTTAACTAACAGGCTAGCAGTCTGTAACAAAATGAATCAGGTAAAACATATAGCATCTGGAAAGATTTAGAATCCCCTGGCTTTCCAGCAGATGATTTGAGAAATATAGTAAAGCTGGAGTAATTATTGCAACAGGCAGCCCCACTGATGATTGCCCAGATATTTAAATTAAAAGATGAAAAAGATTCATACAATAAATCAAATCTGTCACATAGGAAGTTTTTTAATAAATAAAATATTAAAATTAGATTGTAGAATCCTGGCAGCATTCTGTATTGAAATAACGTTCTAAGGCTTCAATTAAAGTAGATATTTAATCATTTGTGTGTATGTGCACATCTGTGTATGCATGGGTGTTTAATAAGTTGCGATGATTGTATCATTTTGTAAATATCAAAGTCAAGCAGGTTCAGCTAAATGTCAGGTTTAGTGTTTTGTATGTGCTGTATATGCTAATCTAAAAATGCTGCCTTCTTAATATATGTGTGACTCAGTATAAGAGAAATAGGTTAGATCATATTTTAAACATCCTATTAATAAAGAAGTAATATGCAAATTGACCCTCACACCATTGCACAAGATGGCTGCTCCCATGTGGTCAAAGATGGCCACCACAAGATGGCCTGCAGGGGAGGGCAGTTGTGGGCAACCAGGCCTTCAGGGGAGGGCAGTTGGGGGGGGACCAGGCTGGCAGGGGAGGGCAGTTGGGGGGGACCAGGCCTGCAGAGGAGGGCAGTTGGGGGTTACCGGGCTGGCAGGGGAGTGGTTAGGGGTGATCAGGCTGGCAGGCAGGCAAGCGGTTGGGAGCCTACAGTCCCGGAATGTGAGAGGGATGTCTGACTGCCGGTTTAGGCCTGGGGATCAGGCCTAAACCGGCAGTCAGACATCCCCTGAAGGGTCCCAGATTGGAGAGGGTGCAGGTTGGGCTGAGGGACAACACCCCCCCTCTCCAGTGCACGAATTTTGTGCACTGGGCCTCTAGTTTATAATATTTATAAATTACTTAAAATACATACATGTTAGAAAATTAAACTCTTGTCCTGGTTGAACCAAGAGGTCACAGTTCAATTCCTGGTCAGGGCATATGTCTGCTTAGCTCATCAGTGCTTTATCTTAGAGAAGTAAGATTGTTAATACTGACTCTTTATATTAGTCACAGGTCCAGTGTTAAATTCTGACATTCAATTCTCTCAGCAGCTCTTTGAGATAATCATTATTATCTATATTTCTATAGATGAGGAAACTGACTCAGAGAGGATAAATAATTTACCTGAGGTCTCAGAGACAACTATAATATGATCAACCGTAAAATTCCCTAACCTTATTGAATGCCTATTATTTACTGAAGATTTGAAGGGCATTGCCTCATTTAAATATTATAGGTTTGCAATGTAAGTGCTTGCTGTGGGTTGAATTGTGTCCCCTGCCAAAAGATATGCTCTATTCTAAGTCTTAGTACCTGTGAATGTCACTTTATTTGAAAATAGGATCTTTGCAGATGTAATCAACTTAAGATGAGGTAGGTTATACTCAGTGGATTGAAGAGGGCCCTGTACAAAGAGGGGAAGAGACAGAGACAGACACACAGAAAGAATGCCACATAACAATGGAGACAGAGATAGGAGTGATATGTCTATAAGTCAAGGAACACCAAGACTGCCAGCAACACAGAAGCTCAGAGGAAGGCAGGAAACTGATTTTCCTCTATAGGCTTCACAGAACATGCCCCAGCTAATGGCTTGATTTCACACTTTTATCCTCCAGAGTGTTGAGAGAATAAACTGTTTTTTTTAAGCCTCTCAGTTTCAATTCATTTCATTATGGGGATAAAATCTACGTTTTATTACTGCACATGTTGTTTCCAGAAAAATAATTTATTTTATAAGGATCTGTGTAAACCCTTTCATAGTGATAAAAACATTTTTAATAAAATTCTAATCACATAAGTCAAAATAGTGAATAAAGAGAATTATGCAGAATCACTTCATTTTTTATAAATCTTTATTGTTGAAAGAATTGCATATGTCCCCTTTCCCCCCCCATTGCCCTCTTCCCCTCTCCCCATCAAACCTTTACCACCCTATTATCTGTGTCTATGGGTCATGCATACTTGCATATGAGTTCACTGGTTAATCTCTCCGGCCCCCGCTCCCTCCACTCAAATCACTCCTCGTCAAGAGCCTCAGTGCTACTTGTTGGGATGGACACACAGATGTAGGACATAGGAAGAACCAAACAGAAATGTTAGATGGTCATGATGGGCACCCAAAATAAAGACCATTTCCACTAGTTAAAAATGCATAATCTGTCAAATATTACTGCGTAGGCTAGACTCTGGGCTGAGATGGCCCTGTTACATATCCCAGCTCTGACATGGTCATTCAAAAGATCTCCCTGAGCATCAGATTCCTTAGCAGCAACATGAGGACAGCAATACCTACCTCATAAGCCATAGTGTACTAGGTAAGATCACACATGTATAAAGCTTACAGAGAACCCCTGTCTTATCCTAAATACCCCATAAGTGAATACTACTATTATAATTTTAGACACATTTAACTTGACCAACTCAAAATTAAATTACAAATAACACTGAATGTCAATTATAATTATTGACTGAACCCAATTCTCTGGTGTGACCCTTGGATTAAGTCAATCATGCAAAGAAAAGATAGCAGAAGACACAATTATGGCTCTTGGTTTTGCTGGTAAGATAAAAGTTTTTCTTTGATTATAAACATCTTAGTTATGCTATGTTAGCTCATGGGTTATTTGTCAAGTAGTGATTTAAGGAATCAACCATTTTTTAAAAGCTCTCCAACACTTTTGCAAAGACCCAGTTTAAGCAAAGAATAACATATTTCTTCATAAAAGCATGTGTCCTGGAACTAGGGAACAGTTAGTTAATTGGGTTGGAATGGCTATCATAAAAAATAACTGCCAATCTGATGGGTGGTTGGAGAAAATTACTTTTGAATATCTTCAGAGAATATATGAATTTCTCAATTTTTCTGCAAGTAATGAAATGGCTTTTCTTTAAAATGAATTCAGTAAGTATTTATGGAGTTCCTGTCCACTTTAAAATCTGATATCTGAGGTTCTGCATTTTCATTATTTTATCTAGCACACATTGCTTGATTACAATAAATTAGTGTGATTTTACTATGTTTGCATCTTCTAAAGGCCAGGGATTATTGTGTCTTAAAGGCAGAAATAGGCAACACTCTCCATGAAAATCCCAGGATGATGGGGAAATGTAAGTGTGTGTATATGTGTGTGAGCAAACAGAATTTTCTACCATGGTGTATTATTCTGGGATATATGGGTGGGCTTTTATTAACTCCTTGAAATCATCTAAAATAATTGAAGATGTGTACTAAGTTTATTTCTCAGAGAATATGTGTTCATGCCCATTATGGATTCTCAGTCACCTATGACCTACAATGAGGTAAAAACCTTGCCTTAGGGCATACATTTTTTCTGAATCCTTTAGAACCACAATATAATGAGAGAGAGAGAGAGAGAGAGAGAGAGAGAGAGAAAGGCAAAAGAGTAAGAAAAAGAGATATTTGGAAAGAAAATGAAGCATAAAGTAATGGGGGTGGTATCTTGGAAATGTGCTCAAAGTTACAGTGAAGTCAGAGATGGGGTCTTGACTGACTGAAGCACAGAGGAACAGCTTCTCCATTACTGATAGATTTTCTTCCTGAGTATTTATTTACAAGGCGAATGGTGTGCTAATAGTTGAGTCTGTGCTTTGCTTTTAAATAACTTGGCTTTAAGAACAGTTTTGCCTTCCTGCTATATTTCAAAATATTTCTTCCTGCTATATTTCTAAACTGCCTGGTGGCATTAACCATGTTTGCTCTATTTTTGCACCTAAAACCATGTCATGTCCATTGCTGCCCACATAGTAAGTGCTCAATATATATTTTCTATTGGACAACTAACCTGTCACCCAAGTAGTCAAAAATACATGAGAAGAAGGAGGTTAATTTATATTATTTAAAAAAAAATTCAAAAGGTCCTATGAAAAATGTCTTAAGACTCAGAAATCACCCTTATGTATGTCATGGGCAAGTTGATTACTAAACACCTATATGCCTCTTTCATGTTCAAATAATAAAATCAAAACAAACAGCAACAATAAAAATATTTAAAAAGAACATTCTATATTCAAAAAATTACTGAAAAAAATTCACAAATTAATTTCAATTATTATATATTATCTGTTCTTTTGAGAGAGAAAACAAACCAAATATTCTACTATAATCCACGATGAGTCTTGGAATTAAATCTGACACTGATTCCATCATAGTCAAAAAAGAGTTATACCTAAACAATGGCTAGAAGAATCACTGAGATAACTTTCTTTGATAACCAACTATCAATCACAGTCTACCTTTTAGTCATGCTGAAGAAATTTGAGTAGTGCATTCAAGAAAATCATCTTTGTTCTTTTAAGTAACTTTAAAACAATGGGCATATGAATCATCTGAAGTAAATGAAAAAAAATATGGCATTCTCAATTATTCAGAAGACTTGATATGGAAACATAATTTTGTATCAAAGATTCATTAGCTTCCTATTTTTGTTCATCACCTTGCATAACTTCCTAAGAGACAATTACTCTTAATTCTAAATTGTCATGAATTCCATTTTGGCTATTATGTTTTTATCTTATTAGAATTTTTTGGGGGAAAAAAAACAACTAAAATTTTTTTACTCCTATTCATGTTCCCCAGGGGGAGGACATGAATAACACATATCTGAAACAAAAAGTATGATGCAAATGTCACAGAACAAATAAAAATCAAGCCAGTTTATGCCTCCTCATGATAACCTCTAGCCTGATGAATGTGTAATAATATGATTATGACCACACTTCAATCTTCTTGACTTCTTTATATTCGCATCTTTTACATCTTATTGATGGAAACATTCATCAAGATCATTCAGAGGGACAAGATCTTCAAGCTTTTTTATGTATGAGAACTACTGGAAGCCTGTCAAAAGGCTGATTTCTGCCCTCAACCCTCTGAGTCCAGAGGAGCCTTGGGAATCTGAATTTAAACAAGCATCTGAAGGGAATTCAAAACAGTCTCCTGTGTATATACTTGTGTGTATGTGGATGTGTGTATTTGTGTGTGCGTTTAATAGGTGTGTATGTGTTTGTGTGTGTATGTTTTGAGAGTGGGCAAAAGAAGCAGGATATGTGGAGAGGGTATGGATGAAGCTGTCTGTGGGGAGCAGGTTGTATGCAGTTTTGAATGCCTAGCTGAGAAGTTTGGCTTGTGAAGAAATACAGTTGTTATGAAGGTGTAAACTTCAAAATCCCAAATAATGGGAAGCCAGTGAAAGCAAGATTGACTCTTATCTCAATTGTATCTTAAGAACTGCAAGTGAAGAAAATCATGTTCTTTGATCTAAACAACTCTTATTTTGGTGGTAGTCTCTTCAAAGCCACACTTGAAATAATCTTACAGAACCAGGAGCTGGGGGTGAAGGGATCAGTAACGGGCATGAGAAGTAGTATCAAGAAATGGAGAGGAAAAGAGACTGCATCAGAAATCTCTCAAAAAATTCATTCATTAAATCATTCCACCCACTTGTTTTGAGGACCTACTATGTGCCAGGAAGTGAGCAAGACTCCCTATATGCAGAAATACAGTCATCTTTCTCTTGAGGCTCTCACATTTTAATAAGGCCATAGAGCAATAAATAGACCATGCCATATTATACAGCAGTGTAATATATATGATAATAGAGTTAGGCATGTGAGCTGAGGGAGTATAAGAAGGGCCACCTGACCCAGAATTGTAGTGTGTGTGTGTGTGTGTATGTATGGGTGTGTGTGTGAAGATTTCCTGGAGGAAAACTGAACTCTCTGAATTGAGTATTTAAGCATAAATATAAGTTCTTCAGAGAAAGAAGAATAGGGAAAGGCTGTTCAGGTGAAGGAGACCATCCTGTAAGAGGTCAAAATTGCCTCCATACTGTAGGTTGTTACAGTTGCACTATATGTTGTGAAGTGGCTCCAGAGAAATTGGGGAAGTTATAATAACTACCTCCCCTTACTGAGGTCTTACCATGTGCTAGATAGTGTGCCACAAGCTGCAGAAGAATTACCTCCTCTAATTATCACAATGATCCTATAAAGTAGGTGTTATTATTGTTTCAAATTTCAATGAGGAAACTGAAGTTTTGTGAGGTTAATAAACTTTCCCCAAGTCATAAAACCGATAAAGTGTGGAGCCAGGATTTGAACCCAGGCAGCGTGTCTTTAGAGCCCATGACCTTAAAGATCATTTAATATTGATTGCCTTTATGCCTTATATATAAAGGTTCTTGTATGTCATATTAAGAAGTCAACTAGCAGTTGTTAAACAAAATAATCAGATTTTCAGCTTTTAAAGACCACTTTGCCATAGCAAGTGTTGTTTGATTGGAGGAGACAAAATCAGGCTCTGATACTAACTAGAGGTGGTTGCTATAATTTCTCAGAGAGACACACTGAGATTTGAACAAAGATTGTCCCTCACTGTGGAAGGCAGCCTCTGTGATGCCCCCCGATGATTTCTGCCTCCTGGAGTTCAGTGTCGCAGTGCAATCCCTTCCCCTTGAGTGTAGAGTGGGTTTATTGACTTGCTTCTAATGGCTAGAGTATGGCAGATGTGATGGGAAGTCACCCGCAGTATTAGGTTATACAAAGACTGTGGCTTCAGTCTTGTGTGCGCACCCTCTCTCTCCCTTGGGCTGCTGCTCTGGTGGAAGCCAGCTGCCATGGTCTGAGCCACACAGAGGCTCAGAATCCAGCCACAGCCCCTTGAGTGAACTTGGAAGCTAATCCCTCCCTAGCCTCACCTGGAGGTGACTGCAGCCATGGCCGTCACCTTACTGCAGCCTTGAGAAAGACTTGAAGGGGAACCACCTAGCTGAGACTCTCCTTGATTCCTGACCCACAGAAACTGTGGAAGGAGAAATGCTTGTTGTCTACAGTCACTAAGATTTGGAGTAATTTGTTACTCAACAACAGAAAACTAACATGTCAGGAACTATCACCCTAATCATTATATATACAGCAAGCCCCTGGAGACACTTGGCATATATGTGGCAGGTTGACACTGTTTAATGATGTCATTTGTGTACAGAATACTATGTAGGAGGCTTTTTCTGGGAGAATATTAGTACCTCTAATTGACAGGAAAGCCCTGACAAATTCTAATTGCCTTATAATAATCTGTTTTTGTCTATGTTCCTCACAAAATATATTTTTGGTAATTTTAGTATCATTTTGGAATACCTGATAGTGAACCCTCAGTGCCACTAATGTGGCATGAGGAAGATAATGGGTCTTGCATTCCCAGTCTGGATCCAGATTGCCCCTCACTCTGGATATTAAGCCAGGTCTTTATCCACCATCTGGGTGCATAGAGGAAACCACATGTGTTATCACATAGTTGCTATTGCATCACGTATAGTGTAGCCAAGTAGGTGACTGTTGAGTATACAGCGAATGCTTTTTGACACAGATGAGATTGTGATGCACACCTATAGCAGAATTTCACAACTATATGGGATATTTACAACCCTTAAATATCTGCCTTTCATTATGTATTCTCCCCTAAATAGCTGACAAAGGAGAAGGCAAATTGAAAATGGATTCCTTGGAGGTCCCCCACCCCCACCCCTGAGGTGTACTTGCTCAGCTCCTGAGTCAGAGACTGTATGCATACAGTTGGCTCAGATGAGCTGGCACCCTCGAAACTGCAGCAGCTGCACTGAACAATTACCAGGCTCTGAAGGAGAACATTTCCCGTGGGGGACAAAGAGCCAGCTGGGCATTGCTGCTGTTTGTCTGGTGGATGTTTGTTAGTTTGTGTGAACACTCAGATTCCCTGGGCAGCATTCAGTGGGTGAGAGAATTCAGTCTAGAATACATTAACCCAGAAAACGGCTACGGGAGAAGACCCTCTTGTGGGGGCAGTGTGTGCCTTCAGCAAGCAAATTGGCAAGCCTAGGCCAGAACATTAAGAACTTGGATGAAGCCCCTGAAGCTTGGCATCTCATTAAAGGAGTCTGGCACCCATTAATGAAATTCAATCTATCAAGCCTTGGCTTTCTCAATGTAACCTGCTGAAATACTGTTCTTAAACTCTCTGGTCAAAATTACACTGGAATTTTACACTCAGACCAAACTTCTGGTATATAAAGATTACAGGACATATTCATTATACCAGAGGCTGTATCTAAATATTAATATTTGCTCAGATTGCTCTCAGATAAGATCACCTCAAAGCACCTTAATATACTCAGTAATTCAGAAAAACTCATTATCTTGAAACTATCATTAACCTCGTGATGAAGACAGATGCTGAAATGAGGTGATCTTTATAGCAGCTTTTTTGTCTTTAATGTAATATATATTTAAAATGAAGGTTATGAATCTTAAACTAATGAAGGGTTTTCTTAACACTTCATGTTAAATTACTTCCATTTTGCTAAGCTATATATCATTTGGTCTGTCTCTTTAAAACTATAGGTTCATTAGTACATTTTACTAATGCATTTTATATCATCTTTAAGTAATCTTGAGATAAACAATGAAACAGTGGTTAGCTTTCCATTCCCTGTAGTAAATGATAATGGTAGATAACATCATGTATTGCTTATGAGTTGAGGAAAGAATAGCTTTCCAGGGACTATTTGCAAATTTGAAGCTTCTAAAACTACTAGCCTGTCTTTACCTCTTGTAGAAACAGAGCTTCTCAGATGTTAAAAGAGATTATGCATATGATTAAGTCCCACATTTTGCAATACAAGCTTTTGTGGTAACAATAAAAACGTGCATTGGTCAGGAGCAGAAGATGTACCTCTGAGCATCATGTAATGTTTCATTTGCCTTGGGAGATAAGAAACAGCACATCTAAGGTTTAGGCTAGCCACATAAACCTTGTCACTCACTAGCACCTATGAAAACTATTTTTAAAGAAAAATTTTCTAACTGCAGTGAAAAGGAAGGTTGAAGGATAAATGTGACATTCTTGCCTGGGTCTTGGTAACAATTAAGGGCAGTGTCTTGAAAGTTTAGAGGCTCATGACAGTTCCTGACATTTTGCAGTTTTTCCTGCCATGACATTTCTTGGGATGGGGAGCTTTCACCTTCTGGCTTGGACTCACTCAGTGGGACACTAAGGCCCTGCAGGCACCACAAGTGTTCCGAGGTTAATGTGCCTTTGGAGAGTAAAGGAGCAGGGTGAGCAAGAGGCAAAGACAAAACAGAAGCTTTGCAAGACAGAGGCCTGGCAGCCGCATCAGTCACTTTCTTATACCTTTGGCTCTTTTTCCACTTCTAGTTCTATCTTCCACAGCAAGGAGACGTGAGAAAAAAACGTCAATGAAACTTCCCTGTAGGCTTTAGAGAAGGAAAGAATTTAAATGGATAAAGTTTTAATTCTTTTCTTTTCTTCCTTTTTTTTTTTTTTTTTGCAGTTGGCAGGCCCTAAAAAAAGCAGGCTGTCATTTTTGTCTTCACAGGGAATAATACTGATGAACACATGAAACAAAAATACTATAAACTCTACAACAAAATATTTTGTGTTCATGCTTCCTTACTTTCAGTCTCTTTATATTATTGGATAAAATAGTGTTCAGCTCTTAAAAGTCAAATACCATAATAGATTTAGGAGGGGGCTTGTTAGAAATCTGTCTCTGAAACTAACAACAAATCATAGCAGACTAGACATATTAAAATTTAGCTTTTAGTTAAGGTTATTAAATTATCACTTCTTAACTGTCATAGCTAAGGAGGAGAATGTAGTCCTGTCCCACATGGGGCCTGTAGGCCTTGCTATAAGCAAGTTTCAAAAGGTATACTCTGCTTAATAAAGTAAGAGAAGAATGTAGCCAGTTAAGTATAAAATGGATAGCTCTGTTCTTTTCTTTTTGCTCTTAAGAAAATGTCACTGACTCACAATCCTAAGATGTCTTACAGATCTTTCTTTCTGTTCGAGGCCATCTGGCCATAGTCACATAGACCTGGACAGGATGCCACCAGGAGATGAATAAATCAGATTGTGGAAGCTTGCATAAGAACTGACCAACCAACACAGCCCCCTTGACCTTGAACCCCTTAGTCATGATTACTCATTATTTTTGTCCTATAAAGCCTCTTGTCTGTAAACCATTAAGAAGTTCTGGCTTTGAAACCACTTAGTTTCCCATTCTGAGTGGTGTCATTTATAATAAAACAGAAAATATTTCCCCATTGTAAAGCCCAATGTCAGTTCTTAGCTCACAGGCATATAGGAGGGCATGGATTCTCTTTTTATTTCACTCGATTTCAACTCTATTGTGCCTCCTCAAACACAGGCCTACTCTTCCTAAGAAAAATAGATATCCATCCATCCATCCATCCATCCATCCGGCCATCCATCCGGTCTTCTGACATTTACTGAGCACCAACACTGTTTCAGACACTAGGAAAATCATGAGAGACAAAAAAGGCCCTACTCTTGTTTTTAATGAGTTTACATACAAGAGGGGAGAAGTCCAGCATAACACAAATGACTACACAAATAAAATTTTGATTACAATTGTGACTATATATATATATATGAAAGGTACTATGAGAGTGTAAAACTGGGTGAATTTAACATAGTGTACAGTGTTGAGGGTGGTTAAAGAAGGCATCCTTGAGGAAATGGTATTTAAGCTGAAGTGGGTTAGGTATGCTGGTGGCACATAGAGGTGAGACTAGAGACAGGTAGGGCTCACACACCTGGAATGACTGCCTTGGGGCTCCATGTACTTCCCCAGACCTAGGAATCTAGATTTCTCCTGTTAAAAGCTATCTTCATCTCCCATTAGTACCCCATGTTTTCCCACTTAGTTGTTCTTCACAGCTTTGAGAGCTTCAGAAGTTTTCTCATGTGGATTAAAGTTTATAGACTATTAGACATAATGACGGGCCAACAGATTGTGAACAAGCAACTGTGACATCCTTAAGATCACAGACATCATGTATTACCTCAGTGTTGAACATCTTGTAGATTTTAGTTACTTGTTTGTTACAAACGTTTTAAGTTTAATAAAAATGATTTGCAATTTGTACATTCATTCTGTGACTCTTCTAAAGTAACCCTTGAGCATATTTTGTTGGTTTTTGCTCTCATAGGCTAAATATGTCCTTATTTCATTTTGCAAAATTTCCCCTCCACCCCACAAAAAAGAACTATTTTAGAGAATTCACAAAACTATTTTGAACCAGGTCATCATCTGGTTAATTCAAAATTGCATAAGTCTAGATGAATTAGGTTTTCAAGGCTTTATTACACAGTATAATTCCCCATCTTTCAGTCCAATATGAAGCCACAGAATCATGAGTACCAGCAATTTCTGGTGCTAATTTAATTTCCAACTTGCTTGCCTTTGGTGTAAGGTAGGCCCTCTGGCAGTTCAAGCTCCTGACCTACTTAGAGTTTATTTTATGCTCTGGAATGCAGCCCATTTTATAGAGCAGGTTAAACTCTAGAACAGGTCATTAATCACTGTAGCTCCCTGGGCTTTCCTGGTGCTTTTGAGAAAGAAGCTGAACTGATACAAATAAAACATGTAGGGAATTTTTATTTTGAAAGCTTCAAATCTGCTCACAGAAATCACCAGGGAGGAGAGATACTGTATTCTAAATTTAGGTAGGTGGAAAAGACTCAATTACTGGAAAATGTTGCCTTCCTCTAACAGCAATGGGGAACATGAAAATTTAAATGTCCTCTTTTAAATGATATAAAAGGTCATTCGATATATTGAGTTTATATCTTATAGTTATTGATAAACTGAATATAAGGTATTTATCTTTTAAAACTAATGGTAATTATTTATTAGCTAAAGGACACCCTTATCATCAATCAAAGGTTTTATTTTATGTTATAGACTATCAGAGTTTGGCTTTCTGGTGAAAACAGAAAGCTTATGAAAAAAAGAAAGAAAATAGAAGGCTTATGAACTTCATGTATTCTTATAGATTTTGAGAAAGCATATGTTTTTATTCATGAGAGCTAATGATCAGTACCCAGAGCACAACTCCAAACTCAACTGAATAAGCAATTAGCGTTCACAATTTAAGAGTAAATCAAGTAATGATACATATTTTGCTACTTGTTCAATATTTATAGACTAGAAATGAAACATGTATTTACTCATAGGCTACATAAGCTCTCAAGGGTCAGTCACCTAAGGAACCTCAGAAGGATTGAAGGGAAAACATGTGAGGTCCTAAGGACAACTTTTATGAGAACAGCAGCATTGTTCTTGATACTCCCTTCTCAGTTTCACTGCTGGGCCTTGGTTCAATTTCATCCTTGTGTCTACAGCACCCTCTCCATTATACTAAATGCTATGCATCATTCAAGGCTCAGAACAAGTCCTCTCCCATGAAGTTTCCCCTGACTGTACAGATACACCTTTACCTGATTTCTAAATGCAAATATTGTCTGGCCCATGTGTGCTATTCTTCATACATAGCGCTGTAGTATATTTTAAATTTTGTCATATATTATAACATAACTTAAAATATGTTAGTCATTTTAAACATCCCAGAAAAAGCTTCATTGTACCTGCTGATGCATGGTACAATGCATGGCAGGTAGAAAGGGTCTTATGTGTCATAGGTACACAATAAGTGATGCCTCCTGAGGATAGATGCAGTGGAATAAAACTCAAGATACAACATTAAGAAGCTCTGTGTGTATTGTGAAGATTGTTCCCATTTGTACTATGACTGAAATATAGACAAGAATCAGATATGAAGAGCTGAAGGAAAATATTTTCTCTACCTGGGGATGCCTTCAGAGAAGCCTTGATAGAATTCTTACTAATGCCTTTCTGTCTTTCTTAGAATAGAAATAAGTGCAGGCTGATTCTCAAGACAGAGGGATGGAATTTATTTTAATTTATACTTCATGACAAAGTCATTTTAGATTTTATTTGAAGATACTGCAAATGAAACCTGATATTCTGTGAAGAATGATTTTGCCAAGGAGACCATAATTTTCCCAAGGATTTAATGCAGCTATTTCATGAACTTGCAAGAGAAAGAAAATCTCTAAAGACAGGTGTTACATTAAGCCATAAAAAACGAAGTTCTGATTAGTTAATATAAGAATTCTGTTGTTTAAAAATGTAAGGATATGGAAATGCTATTATTTTATTTTTAATGTATTTTATTGATTTCAGAGAGGAAGAGAGAAGGAGAGAGAAATTGAAACATCAATGATGAAAGAGAATCATTGATCAGCTACCACCTGAATGCCCCGCCCCACACTGGGGATCGAACCTGCAACCCAGCTGAGAATCAAACCATGACATCCTGGCTGGTTCATAGGTCGATGCTCAACCACTGAGCTATGCTGGCTTGGTGAAAATGCTATTATTTTAAATAGACACTTGTGGTGGATGCATTTTTCTTATTTTCCTTATTTTTTACTACAATGACAATGGGTCCATCTACAGTAAGCACAGGAATCCCAACACATTCATAAATATACCTCACTACTAATGTGCTTTCTTCAAGAAGAGCCTATTTTGCTCTAGCTGATTTGGCTCAGTGGATAGAGCCTTGGCCTGCAGACTGAAGGGTCCCGTGTTCGATTCCAGTCAAGGGTTGCAGCCTCAATCCCAAGTAGGGGGCATGTAGGAGGCAGCCAATCAGTGATTCGCTCTCATCATTAATGTTTTTATCTCTCTCTTTCCCATTCCCATCCTCTCTGAAATCAATAAAAATATATACTTTTTAAAAGAGGAGTCTATTTTACTGATCCCTAACTCCTTCCAAAGATGAAGAGAGGAGGATGATTCTGGCAATGGGGTTGGGTGGTACCTGAGGAAAGTTAAGTGGCAGGAAGTTTGGGGAGGATAAGAAGGCCTGCTATCCCTTCACTTCCTCCCACTACATTTTCATCAATAAAATATCCTCTTGAGGCAGTGAGTTTCTCCATCATGATGCAAACACATCCCAAGGAGAAAAAAAATCCCAGTTTTTCATGAAGGTTTATATGAAATACTCTCATCAAACTAGTAATAACATTCAGAAAACCTGGATTTTTATTGCAATGAGAACAATGGAGGGAATTTCTTTTTAAACAGACTCAAATTGCAATTTTGTATTGGATAGTCTATTGGGTGTCTTCCCACAGTAACCTCTGGAACTTAGCCTTCCCTATTCACTAGGCTTGAAAATCTCTGTGCTAATGTTTGTGTGTGCCATCTGCCCTCAACTGCCCATGTCTCTAGCTAGTTAACATCTTTACCATTTCTCTTCTTTCATATTTCAACTTAGGCATGGCTTCCTCCAATTCCTCCAGGCTGGGTTAGATGCCTCTTCTCTGCTCAGAGATCACCCTTACTCCATATTACAATTTTTATCACATCTTTTTGTGGGTTCTGTTAATCTTTCTGTCTTTGTGCACTCAGGTGGTATGGATGTGTTACCATTGCAACAGGCTTTTTAACACAGTGTCCTGTTCAGAGTTGGTATTCTATACATATTTGGAGAATGAGAGAGTCATTTGTTTTGCCTCATACTTAACACATTTAGTGAGTACCTACAATAAGGAAGGCATTGTCCCTACTCATATCCTTCAATCAATGTAGACAAGAACATTGGCAGTATTGAGTGAAAAGGCCTGGAATTAAAATCCAGGTGACATGCTCTGATCTCCATTTAGAAGCAAATAGTATCAGAGTTTCAATCACTTACAGTTCAGCATAGGCTGGTCCTCCCTAAATTGCTCTATTTGTTACAATGTCTCCCATCACTTCTTGCCTCTTTCCTTATTGGTAAAAAAAAGAAGAGAGGACAAGGACAGAATACATAAAAGGGGGAATATACTTAATTTTCAGGAGTCTTATTTGACCTCCCTGGAACCTAGAAAGAACTTTAAATGAATGGGTCCATGAGGGCCTTTTTCCTTCCTACCAAAGTATTACCAGAAGTTAGAATCTTCTCCTGTGAGTACTAAGAATGTACCAGATAAAATGGAATTTTCTTTAGCCCAATTACAATCTGATGAGTGAGGACTGTGCTAGTTTCTTTGGAGTATATTTTTCAAATATATTATAATCCTATTTCTCAAAGCTTTCTAGTTAAGAAGATTACAAAATTCATTATACATCCATGCATACACAGAAATATTTATCATCTATGTATCCAACTATGTGTCTATGTCCCTACTACCTAACCTACCTACCTACCTGGCATATGTCCATCTAACAAGAGATACAACATAGAAATTAATTGTTTAGTTGTGTGGAAACAGACCAAATGCCTGAGAGTTTAAGCATGGAAGAGGGCAATGCAAGCTTGGATGCCTGACAAATTTAACTAGTGATGGTATGGATTTCAGAAATGGTAGAATTTGATATATAGAGAAAAGAATGGCACTATTGCAAGTCTAGGAATCACTGACAGCAAACCTCAAGTCTTGTTATAAGCAGGACAAGGAGAGCTTTAAGGAGACTGTTGGTCCAGAGACAGTACAACTGGTGAGGAGTGAGAATACAAGTGGCAAGGAAAGGGGAAAGCACTCATAATGTAAGAAGGGGTGGAGGGGAGGAAATACTCAAATGTCTTCTGTGGTGTGTTTGTATGTGTATTTGTTTTCCAGGAATATGGGAAAAGTTGACTCCGAAGGACATTTAAAGTGAGTTCATGTAGATAATAGTGCAAGAAAGGAACTAATCCATTAAAAAACAAAGTTTTCTCTCTAAGACAGAGTTGGGAATAACTATTTCAAACAATGCTAATACTTTTAAATAGCTATATGGGGCTCACTGGTTGAAGCATAATCCAGGTGTGGCAATTCACCCAAGTTACGCATTAAGCCAAAGCAAGAGAAAAAAAGTCTGCTGCCTCTGCAACTACAGAAGCTGGGGAAAGAGCAAATGTTGCAGAAGCAGGGTCTCCTAACCTCTATAGATTAATCAGGAATCTCTCCTTCCTCTGTGGGATAACTATTCTAAAAATAAATGTTTCCCTGCAACCTTCAAAGTCTGTTCTTAAAGTTTGCTGGGACACAAATTGAATTTCAAGTTCCAACTGCATATAATCATATCCCAATTATTAGCAGGTTAATTTTCACATGTTGTAACCAAAAATTCCTGGCACTGTTAGCACCAGTAATTGGGTTCTGAGTTTATTCTCACGTGTTGAGGATGGGGAAGGACTCCTATTATCAAGGAATTAACTCTTCATAAGGTATGAAAATAAAAATAGAAGGCAGAAAAATAAATTATATTACTGATTTTAATAAGTTCTCAAATTTCATTCTTGAAATTCAGAAATTTAAAAATTCTAATTTAACAATGCATATGGATGGGAAACAGAGATGTATGAGTGTTAAATACATAGAATATATTTTAAAAACTCTTACCTTAAAGCCAATAAGTGAAACATTTTATAATATAACCTCTTCAAATATTGTGGACAAGTAGCTATGCTGGCCAAGTCAAGTTTCAGATATTCCCCTAGGCATGTGGTTTTGTATTTTGCTGTATGGATTTCAATTTTACTTGCAATGAAAAAGGAATCTGCAATATGGAATTATTGTTCTTGACAACACTTAGGAATCCTATTTTTCAAACAGAAAAATAATTTCTTAAGGAACAGAAGTTCATTGTTTTCTCTGTTGCTTTGTCCTTGTATATTGTATCTCTTCTTGACAATTAATATCACTTCTACATTTAAACCCGTTGGCACAAAAGTAGCATCAGATTATTTTTTCTGAGAATCTTCTGAGAGCAAATAAGAAATAACCTAAATTATTGTGACTGTGATAAAAAAAACTGTTTGCTTTTCCAAAAAGTTAATTTTATGTCCTATTCTTGAGGCAGATGGTAGAATATTCATCTTCAAAAAGTAGCCTATTTGATTATTTGGTTGTAACTAGTTATGAAAACTCACTTCTGGTGATACAGCAATTAAAATGGCTCTGCTCCCAAGTGGGAGTGCCAAGTGGAAAGGGCCCTCAACTCCACATTCAGAAATGAGAGTTCTAGTTGTAGGTGTGCAGTCAATAATTTATGGAACTTTGGATAATCCACTTCACTGAAAAGTATCTACAAAAACAAAGACTTGATGACCAGAATCAATGAAGTCCAAGCAGTTTTCATAAAGGAAAGCACAAAATAAGTAGCAGAACTAGACCAAAGTTTATTTAGAGTGCCTGACTCTTTCAAGTTTGTCAGAACATACCATACACACACACACACACACACACACACACACACACAACCTTAAGAGAAAGCCAATACATTACACCACTCAGAATGAAGCTGGTCTGACTGAATCTGGGGGTAGTGTGGAAGTCTCAATGCTCCATCCCCTTAAGCCCCATCTTGCTTGTTGGCACTTAGTACTTTAAGGAGCTCAAGTTTCAAAACTATTGGAATCATTGCATTAAGACATTCTTTTATTTAATAAAGGAATTTTTCTCTGAAATAACACCAGAGTATTTCTCTCTTAAATTATTAAAAAAAATTATTGCTGTCAGGATGAACACTAATCTAGCCATACAATATGTGACCATTCTTTTCTTATCCATTGGATAGACCAGAGACTGTGTAGAAATTAAATGGGAACTAAAATAATCTTTATCTCTGTTGTGTCTTTTTTAGTAACTAAAAAAAAAGGAAAGAATGGCTTGAAGGTTCAGGATGGAGCAAAACTGCCTCCAAGGTGAGGTTCCTTCAACTTCACTCTGCATTGATGTTTTCTCCTCTCCACCTTCGTGATTCTAAAGGAGGAGTTTGGCTTCAAAATGTAGGCAAATTTAAGGGAAAATGTGTAAGAAACATATTCACAATCTTAATATGACTAATCAGAAGTCAAAGTTGAGGGGTTATGGTTATTTATTATATAAACTAGAGGCTCAGTGCATGAAAATTCGAGTACGTAGGGGGGTCCCTCAGCCCAGTCTGCACCCTCTGGCAGTCTGGAACCCCTTGAGGGATGTCTACCTGCTGGCTTAGGCCTACTCGCCAGGGGATCAGTCCTAAGCTGGCAGTCAGACATCCCTCTGGCAGCCTGAGAGCCCTTGGGGGATGTCTACCTGCCAGCTTAGGCCCACTCTCCGGGGACCAGGCCTAAGCAGTCAGACATCCCTCTGGCAGCCCGGGAGCCCTTGAGAGATGTCCGACTGACAGGATGGAGGAGCGTGTGGCGGGGAGGGGAGTGGGCCTAAGCCACAGTTGGACATCCTTAGTGCTGCCTAGGGGGTGGGAGAGGCTCCTGCCACCGCCACTGCACTCGCAGGTGTCAGCCTGGTTTGTGGCTGAGCGGGGCTCCCCCTGTGGGAGTTCACTGACCACCAGGGGGCAGCTCCTGTGTTGGGTGTCTGCCCCCTGGTGGTCAGTGGACGTCACAGCGACAAGTCATCTAGGTAATTCCACTGTTAGGGTCAATTTGCATATTAACCTTTTATTATACAGGATAATATTAAATGATTCTAAAATGTAAAAATATGATAATCATCTCTCTCTGTTTTAATATCCAGGTGGCGAATGCTTTAGCTTTTCAAGTAATAGGTTGTCTAGAGTAGGCAGTGATATTTATTCCTTGGAAAATACTTTATTTTTAACTTTATACAGAAATCTTATGCTTGCACTTTTCCATTTACTAGAATTATAAGCACCCCTTTTATTAGGACTTATTCATTCATTTCCATGGAAGGAAATATAAGAAAGAGAAAAGAGAAGTCTTTCTTCACTGGAAACACTAAGAGGGTGATAGAATCTAACAATGGTAGAAAATAAATGAGAGGCAGTAGAGTAGGCAGTTTTGGAAGTAACTCAGGTGCCTGCAGGTAGGAAAATTTAGGGGCCTGAAATCACACTATTTTCTGATCCCAACCCATGAATAATGGATATAGCTATGGGCATAATTTACAAATGACAGCTTATCACCTTAAACAGGATTGTACAGCTCAACTGACTGATGCCAGTCAACCAAAAAAACAGGACTAGAATGTCTCTCTCTACTACATTCTTTATTTCCCTTTTGATTTCAATCAATTTCACCCAGTGTTGTCACCATGACCTGAAAATTATTAGGACTGTGTTCCTAATAATGGTTTGGGGATTTGTCAGCTTGATACTTCAGTTCAAATGTGAGAAAGATCAACAGGCACCAGGAACTAGAGCTGGCTGTAGACCATCTTCCATATTTTCTGCCACCTCTGAAAAGGAAAACTGAGAGACCAACAGGAAACAGAGGAGACAGAAGTATAAAAAACAGCATGTCTTTGTAACCTGGTTCACCTCACACTGCATGCCACCTCCTCTGTCCCCACCATTGGCGGTACCTCCTTGTATCACTGATCTCAGGACATTGGGACCAGAGCAGAAAAAGAGTTCTCTACTCTCAACTCTTTAACCACTAAAATACAAGGAAGCTTTAGCTATAGTATTCTCAGAAGAGAGATTTAGATACTTTTTAATTCTCTTCTCCATGACCCTGCATCCTACATTTTTTCCTTTCCAAGTGATTTTAAAGGAGTAGGCTCCACAATACAAGGTGTGTTTGTGACAGATATATTTGAAACATAAAAGGAGATGTAGATGGCATTTAAAATAGAAAAAAAGGAAATGTAGATGGTATTTTCTTCACATTCTCTGAGCTAGTTCTATATTGGGTACAGTTAGAAAATAAACCCTAGTAGACTTCATTAAAACAATAAGGAAAAGTGTACTTCCCATTGAGGGGAAGCAGAATATGTGACTCCAAAATATATCACTTTGGCATGTGGATTATTTGGAGCTGAAGACCCTCAAGATCTAACAGCCTCGGAGGAGAAACCAAGATGGCGGCATAGGTAAACACCTAAACTGCTGCCTCACACAACAATTTCAAAACTACAACTAAAAGACAAAATAGACATCATCCAGAACCACAGGAAGGCTGGCTGAGTGGAAATTCTACAACTAGAAGGAAAGAGAAAAGCACACTGAGACTCAGAGGAGCTGGGGAAGGCAGAGGTACTGAGGTGTGCGTGTGCGAGGAGAGGGTGGGCAACTGAGTATGCGGCTGGCTTTCTCAAGTGGGAGGGAGACAAAAGCTCCCGACTGCACTTAACTCCAGTTCTGGGCGAGACTCTGGGAACACAGACTCATTCGGGGAGAAACTGGACTGTCTGGCAGCAGATGGAACTCAAGAGTGGTTTTCTCTCAGAGGTGCTTGCAGCAATTACCATCAGACACTGAAACACAGGGGCCTATTAGGGCAGGGCTGACGGGAAACCAATGCTGTCTGCTCCACCCTGAGACTCTGCCTCATCCAAGCTGAGCACAGAGGCTTTTGCAAGTCTTGTCTCATAAGGGTGTCTCCAGCACAGAAGTTCTCCCAGCGTAGACACAGCTGATCCTCACAGCCAATTGGCCTGGAGGCCAATTCCTCCCAGTGATACCAACAACAATCAAGGCTTAACTACAACAAGATTGTGCACACAGCCCTCAAAGGGGTGCACCAAGAGTGTCCACCTCAGGTAACTGGGGAGGCTGAGCCACTGGGCCCTATAGGACACCTAGCACACAAAGCCACTCTGTCAACTCAGGGAAGCAGCCAAAATGCGGAGACAAAGAAACAGATCACAAATGAAAGAAATGGAGGAAAGCAAACTACTGGATATAGTTTGCTTTTGGTTATAAGGTTTTTTAAGAATTTTCTTGAAAAGGCCGATAAATTTAGTGAGACCTTCGAGGATATAAAAAAGGACCAACTAGAAATTAAGCATACACTGACTGAAATAAAAAATATTATACAGAGATCTAACAGCAGACTAGAGGATTGCAAGAATCAAGTCAAAGATTTGAAATACAAAGAAGCAAAAAACACTCAACTGTAAAAGCAAAAAGAAAAAAGGATCTAAAAATATGAAGATAGTGTAAGGAGCTTCTGGTACAACTTCAAGTGTACCAACATCAGAATTATGGGGGTGCCAGAACAAGAGAGAGAGCAAGATACTGAAAACCTATTTGAAGAAATAATGACGGAAAACTTCCCTTACCTGATGAAAGAAATAGACTTACAAGTCCAGGAAGTGCAGAGAACCCCAAACAAAAGGAATCCAAAGAGGACCACACCAAGACACATCATAATTAAAATGCCAAGAGCAAAAGACAAAGAGAGAATATTAAAAGCAGCAGGAGAAAAACAGTTAGTTACCTACAAAAGGGAGCACACATATGACTGTTAGCTGATTTCTCAACAGAAACTATGAAGGCCAGACGAGATTGGCAAGAAATATTCAAAGTGATGAATAGCAAGAACCTACAACCAAGATTACTCTACCCAGCAAAGCTATCATTCAGAATTGAAGGGCAGATAAAGAGCTTCACAGATAAGAAAAAGCTAAAGGAGTTCATCACCACCAAACCAGTATTATATGAAATGCTGAAAGGTATTCTTTAAGAAGAGGAAGAAGAAGAAAAATGTAAAGATAAAAATTAAGAACAACACATATATATCTATCTACAAGTGAATCTAAAAATTAAGTGAATAAAAAAATCTGATGAACAGATTAAACTGGTGAACATAATAGAATCAGGGGTATAGAAAGGGAGTGGACTGACAATTCTTGGGGGGAAAGAGGTGTGGGGAGTGCAGGAAGAGACTGGACAAAAAGCATACACCTATGGATGAGGACAGTTGGGGAGGTAATGGCAAAGGGTGGGGTGGGAACCAGGTGGAGGGGAGCTATGGGGGAATAAAGAGGACCAATTGTAATAATCTGAACAATAAAGATTTCTTAAATAAAATAAAAAAAAAGACCTAACAGACTCGGGAAGGGCTCTTTACCTTCCCCTTAAATGCCTAAAACAATTTAGATAGAGAACCAGTGCCAGGAGACAGCTAATACCAAAGATGACTTTTTATCAGAATGGCTTAGCTGCATAGCAAGGCAAACATTTGCTTACCATTTACTCCGCATCTTCCTTTGAACTGTGTTTTTTTTCTGATTTCAAGTGCAGACACCTACCCCTTCTCCTTAATTCAGGATGACACACAAGCCTTAACTCCCTGACTATCTTTGGGTCTCATGATTTGGGGCTCCTATAGACAAAATTTCTTGTTTGCCTGTTATTCAGTCTTATGTCATTTTAATTCTTAGACCATCCAAAGAATCTAACAGGCAAGAAAGTTAAATTTTCAGCTCTTATACTATTAAGTATCACCCCCTTCTCACCAATCATACCCCAAGCCTATTCTAACCTTCTTTCTTTAAAAAATTTTAAAATTTCTCACACATCTGTATTTGAATTGAATATTCAGTACTCACAGTCACCTGTGAAAGAACATTATTACCTAAGAATATTATCGAAATAATCTCCCCTCAAATACGAATTGCTCAGGATAAGAATGGGTATAGAATATAAACACATAATTAAAAACAGTTTTTGTCATAAAATATGTTTGAGAAACAATGGGGAAAGCTGTTTTGTAGATGTGTTTAATTTAGTACTTCTCAAACTTTTAAGGTGCTAATTCACCATGTTAATTTCTGGAGAGAGTGGGTATTATTTGACAAAGAAAACTTTTCTTCTAGGAAACACTTATGAGAAGCCGGTACTAGAGCCTATGCACTCTCTTCAATACAGCTTGTTTCTCTGAGGAAAATTGTTTCTTGAATTCAATATGGCAGTAGCTCCCTGATGAAGGTGAGCCTGTTATCCACTATGATTTGCATAAACAAGAATTACGTCTTTTTTAAAAACAGAAATATTATATTAAAACATCATAAGAATATATAACTGGACCAATGAACTCATTAAAAAATCTATAGAAGACAATACAATGTACAATATCAACTAAAGAAATGTGAAACCTCAGTCTCTATCGGGTTCTCTTTCAGCTTCTTTAAACTGCAGAATAAAAGGGTTGGGCAACATCCTTGTTTCTCAAATTTGCCTGATGTTAATAATGTGGAAACAGAGGTTGCAAATGCAATGGGGATTGTTAAAACTTCAAAATTCTCAGACTCCATTGAAATGTATTTGAGTTTCCAGGGGATGGAGGGAGGGAGGAAGGAAGAGAGAAGAGAGAAAGAGGATGATATCTAAAGTTTCTCTGAAATTTAAAAATTCTATGAAGATTAACTGCTTTTAAATGAACTTTTAAAAAGCAATTGGGTTTTATAGGTTTAATATCTAATTACATATCTTTCATTATAAATAATATCCCATAATTGAATTCAACTTAAGGAATAGTTCAGTCACTTAACATTACAAGGTCTTGTGCCACTTGGGTGTGTGAAAATGACATGTGTGCTCTGGATTTCCATATCTGATACAAAGATCTTTTACTTAATTTTCACCCTGTGAATCATGGAAAATTTATTGCTACTGCCGACTTTCATTAGGCAACCTACATTGAACTACATTTGTCCCAACCCCCATTCCATGAGGGCAAATGAGCAAAGGAACTCCCCCGCCAGTGTGTTCTTTCTGGTTCTGAGTCTTTTACCCAAGGCTCATACTAATGGGGGAGATAAAAACGGAATCATCTTGGTAACAATATCTGCAATCTTTCTGTATGGCCAGTGCCATAGCAACCAGACAATTGTAATGTATGCTAAGCTAAATTATTTTTATCTATCTCTTCTGACCACTCATATTTTACTTCAAGCATCTATTTTCAACTTGTTTCTTTGGCTGACAGAACTTTTAAGGAGGCAATATTTTTCCTCCCTTCATTTAAAAATGTGTGATGAATGTACAAAACTAAACAGGTGCTTTATAAAAGCAATTACACATACATGCTTCCACTACAAACGATAGCTCTTAGTGGCTATCAGGGATTCATATGGATACTTTCTTTCATCACCTAGAGCAGTGGTCGGCAAACTGCGGCTCATGAGCCATATGCGGCTCTTTGGCCCCTTCAGTGTGGCTCTTCCACAAAATACCATGGCCTGGGCAAGTCTATTTTGAAGAAGTGGCATTAGAAGAAGTTTAAGTTTAAAAAATTTGGCTCTTAAAAGAAATTTCAATCATTGTATTGTTGATATTTGGCTCTGCTGACTAATGAGTTTGCCGACCACTGACCTAGAGTATGGATAAGTATTACTTGTAAGCTAATTAAGGTGTTTTAAATTGAATGAAATTTTATTTTAATTTAGAATATATGTCAACAAGTGATAGTTTTGATATGCATATAATATTTAGTAAAATAGTTATAAAATAACTCCTTTCTTTTTCAAATTACTTTCCTATTCAAAATTATGAACATCTTTATTTTATATTTAATATGTATATAGCATACATCATTTTTGAATTAAACAATTGCTACTTAAATGTCTATAGTTACTTACTATATACTAGAGGCCTGGGGCACGAGAGTTGTGCACTGGGGGGTGGGAAGGGCGGGTCATTCAGCCCGCCCGGTCTGGGACCCCTCAGGGGGCTTAAGCCAGCAGTCGGACATCCCTCTCGCACTCCGGGACTCTCACAGTCCAGGATCCCTTACTGCCCACCTACAGCGGAGGCAGAGAGGCTTCTGCCACTGCTGCTGCGCTCGCCAGCTATGAGCCCAGCTTCTGGCTGAGCGGTGCTCCTCCTGTGGGAGCACACTGACCACCAGGGGGAAGCTCCTGAATTGAGTGTCATAGATACCGGGTGTTCCGCCGTTCAGTCGATTTGCATATTAGGCTTTTTTGAATAGGATTCCTTATTATTGAAAGATTATAGGACGTATTTACTTGCCCAGAGAAAAAGAATCTTGAAGATCAAAGATTCGTATTCAATCCAAGGCCCTTGGAGGCAAAAACCTTGACTTAAACAGTTTTGTATCACCATTGTACATAACACTGGGGTTCTACAGAAAGTAACTTCACAGGATGATCTGATCATAAATTCCTAACTGGATGAGCATGGTGGGTGGTCATGCCCCAGGCACATAACTTCTTTAGTAAGCTCTGTTCATTGTTTCTGTGCATCCAGGTTAGCACACCTTTGCAATGCCCCTTTCTGACTCAACAAGAGAACACATATTCATAACTATCCTATAATTCTATCCTCAAGTTGCTTCCTCTCTCCTCCATGTAATTTTCCTTACAGTCCCTCCTTAATTTAAAATGTATAAAAGAAACTGCAAAACTGTTATTCTCTGGAGCATTTGAGATCTTGCTTCCCAGCAATATGTTGTGTCAGTTTGGCTCAACTAAACTGTTATCAAAATTCTCTACAGGTTTGGATGTTTCTTACATTGACAACACTTTGACTTATATTTAGTAAGTACTCATGTGGACAGAAAAGGGGCCGCAAACTAAACCTGACAAGCTCAGGGGAGGCCTGCATGGCTGGCCTTACAAGCTCAGATACGTAAGTGACCACATAGGATGGTCTGAAATGAAAACTTCTAACTAAAAGAGATGATGGTGGGTAGTCATGTCCTAAGCTAGTATCTTTCCTAACAAAGGACAGTCTTTACCTTAACTGAGCCTGTCTACTGTGCTTTTTGCATCGAAGATAACATACCTTTGGAACGTCAGGTAATTTCCTTTTCCTGGACCTATTAGGGCACAATCTCCCACCAGAGCAGGAGACCACACCTTATTTTAGTTGTTATCCTAGTAATTGTTAATGGTTAACTATCCTGTATCCATCTATGTAAAAGAAGTATATGTCTATTCCTTTTACTTTTTATCCAATCCCAGAGATTTTTCCACTTTGCTTCCTCCCACCTCCCTAATTTATCACCAATGGATTTCAGGTAACTTCTTACACTCTCCACCCTCCCTCCTTTGATTCTGATGTATAAAATAAGGTGCAAAACTGTCGTTCTCTGAAAAATTTTCTCAATCTCTTAGAGTTTGGTTGCCAGCAATTGTGGTCAGTTTGGCTCAAATAAACTCACAAAAATTCTGTATAGGTTTAAATGTTTCTTACCTTGACACTCACACATATTGAACTGGTAACTATTTCGCTGAATGTGCTTCATTTGTATTTGCATCATCCATTTATATTGTTTTCCATTTCACTTTGTATGAATGGGCATAGACCAAATTCAGAATATGGGGAAAACATTGGATAGGGATTTCTGTTTTGCTAAACCAATTGTATGGTATTCTGTAAATAACAGTAAGACAATGAATATAAAACTGATGCCATATTAAATTAAAAGTGTTTAGAGGCACTTTTGAACTTGTTTTGAATTTCAAATTTAATTTGGAATTTTATAATTATTGCTATTTTTGGAAATTCAAAATGATCTTACAGTTTATCGAAGTTTACTTGATATCTAATTTAGGCAACAAATGAAGTTTATTTAAATCATACTGGAGAAGTATTGTGAATTTTGTTATTTTGTAATTTCAAGAGTGAGAATCAATGAGATTTTATAAAAATTAACCATTTAAAAACAGAGACTTTTTAATTAAGTGTAATTTTAAATTCATGATTGATAATGCGATTCATTTTAAGAAATATATATTTGGTCTAAGTCTCTTGTTTCCAAAACAGAATCAGGACACTTAAATCTTTGAAATTTTCTAAGTGGTGAGAGAGATTAAGGTGTCTTTTGTTATGTTAATGAAGTAACTTTTGCAAAACCCTTAAGTGATAAAAGGATTGGGGCTGGTCAGCAGAGAAACCAACTAAGATATTAGAGGGTTGCAATTTTCAGTTCCACCCTTTTACCTACAGGGTGGGAATAGGGGTTGGAGGTTAAAGCCATCAAAATGGACAATGAGTTACTCAATCATGCCTATGTAAGGAAGCTTCCATAAGAAAAAACAAAGAAAAGGACTGTATTGGTAGAGCTTTCAGAACACTTCCATATGTTCAGGCCTGAACATGGAGACAGAAGCTCCTGTTCAGGACCTCCTGCAAGGTATCTCTTCATCTGGCTGTTGATTCCTATCCTTTGTAATAAGTTGGCAATCTAGTTAGTAAACAAACTTCCTGAGTTCTGCGAGTTGTTCTAGCAAATTAATTGAACCCAAGGATGGGGTCATGGCAACTTCCAACTTATAGCCAGGAGGTCAGAAGCACAGGTGACCACCTGGACTTGCAATGGGTGTCTGAAGTGGGGGGAAATCTTGTGGGACTGAACCCTTAACCTGTGGCATCTGATACTAGAACCAGGTAGAAAGTGTCAGAATTGAGTTGTAGGACATCTGGTTGGTATCACAATCTGAACTGGAGTCAGAGTTACAATGATATTATTATTGAAAAGTATTGCTCTATATAAAACCACTTTTAATTTGTAGTTGTATCTGGAAGACATTTGTTTTTCCATATGTTTTTTTCTAATTGATTTTCGGAAGAGAGGAAGAGAGAACCATCCATGTGAGAGAGAGAGAAATGAATTGGTTGCTTCCCTCATACACCCTGACGGGGGCCAGAGATGGAACCTGCAGCCCACATATGGGCCCTTGACTGGGAATCAAACTCTCGACCCTTTGGTGCACAGGCAGACACTCTCACCACTGAGCAACAGTGGCCAGAACTGGAAGATATTTTTAATAGTATCATTGAGGACAGTTTATGGTGAAGTTTATCCATTGAGACTACAGAAAGCATTAAGAAATGTTGTGTTATTATGCCTGAGATACTGAGGCAGGTCAGTATTCCCTGGCAAGTAGAATGAAGAAACTGAGACAAATGGTTGAACAAATGGCCGAATGGCTAAGCAATTAACGGTCCGCTGATAAATCACAAGACTCTGTTCTCTCTAACCAAAGATACCTAAGAGCAATTTGTCTAAATCTATCCTCCTTAACCAAAGATATCTAACAGCAGATGGTTTAAATTCCCTTAATCAGGGAGATAGAAATAAAAGTACAATTAGATTAAAAATACAATTAGAGCCAGACTAATCCAAGATAGAGGTGCAACTAACCAAAGAATGACTCCTGATCCCACTATATAGTCATTTTGATACAGAGGCATAATAAATGACACACCTGGAGATCTAATGAATATTCTGTTGAAATCCTACCCTGGGACCTCCCCTAAAATTTCCGCCTATAGAAAATAGATAAAACTCTCAGGACGAAGGATGCCATTATGTGCTCTTCTTTGAGCACACCTGTGCCCCCTTTCCTAAGGCATGTAATTATGTAATTTGCTTCTAGCTTATGCTCTAAGGGTCCAATAAGGCTTGCACCCAGGGGAGCAGCAGGCAGCAGCAGCCCATCCTGGACTTACCCCCTAATTCTCTCTCCAGGGCTCTTCTTTTGCCTCACTGTTCCAAGCTTTAATAAACGTACTCTCACTTTCACCTGCATGAGTTAAGAAACTGGACATGCAACGGTCCCAGACCATGCTGGGGCAGGGCTAGCCACTGTTGCAGAAGTGGTCTGCTAACAATAATTAATACCTCTTTTAACTTTATTGGGGTATAATTGGTATACAAAAATTGCAAACATTTATAATTTTAAACATTAGATAACAATGAAATCAATGCTGTCTATTATAAATTCATCTCTATTTCTGACGAAATACTGAATTATAAACATTGTCTTGCAGTTCTGTCAAAATTAATATAAATTAATTATTTATATTAATTTGAATTGAATTACATGAGCATATTACAATGGACAAAGATCAGTGGGAAGTAAGAAACTATAATCTTTAAACTCATCTTTATGCCAGTAGTCAGTGTAATTTTGCCTTTCTTGCTACTGAGTCACATGTCACCAACAAAAAACAAAAGCTCTTCATCATAATCTAAAATCAGCAAAAGGAAAATGGGATATAGCCTTAAACAAGAGCTAATGCTGAAATGAATCTCCTCTTTTAAGGATGGCTTTATTTAGCTTTTTAGTGAGTTGGAGGAGAATCTCTTCCTATTTATCTGTAGACTCACTTTTCTAATTAGTTACTACTAAATTTTCTGATTATGACATTTTACCAAGCTGTCAAATGTTACAGGTATACCCAAATGCTATGCTAATTTCTGAATATATTTAGTGGAAAAATAGGGAAACAACTGAATCATGGAGAGGGTGTCCTTTAGAGATTAAGAACTTCATGTTTGGAGTCAGATAACCTATTTGAAGGCTACTCTATCATTAACTAGGTAACCTGAAAAGTAGCTTCCTCTCTCTAAGCAAGATTCCCCTTCTACAAAATGGAGATGATAATAATAGTACCAACTCATGGGACTGTTATGTGGATTAAAATTGATAATCTATCAAACTACTTAGCATAGAGCCTGGCACATAGTAAATGCTCGATCAATGTCAGCTATTATTAAATCTATCATAATTCTATTTTTATGAGAATAATATAATTAAATGATTCCAAAATAATGGAAATCTATTTTGGCTTTAAAGTTCTTTATAAATTTTAAGTTTTATGGAATTCAGAAAGAATAAGAAAGAATTCAGAAAATTCTTTCTTATGACCTAAGTCTCTTTGTGATTACTCCCAAAACTAATTTTCTGGAGTACTCTCCTTCATGATGTTATAGGAAAACTATACTTATGGTAAATCTCATTCCCAACATCTCTTCTCCAGATTAAAATCTCCTGTTCATTTAGGTTCCTTCATGTATTATTTTCTAATGATCCTGATATGGGTTTCTTTTAAATTTACCAGGCATTTCTCTTTAAGTAATAAATGATAGAAATATTTGGTCATAATTTGACTAGTATGGAGCCTTAAAAAAACACCTCAAACTACATCTAGTTTTATAATATGATTTATAGCATTTTTTTATATTAGCTTTTATAAATGCTATTATTATGTATTAGAGGCCTGTTGCATGAAGATTCGTGCAATAGGCCTTCCTTCCCCTGGCTGCCAGCACCGGTTTTCCTCTGGCACCTGGGACCCAGGCCTTCACTCTGGTTGCTGCCTTCTGTCTTTTCTCCAGCTGAAGTGCTGCTCCTGTAGCTCCCTCTAGCCCCCGCCCTCCCCCTCATAGCAGGCATCCCACCCTGCCCAGCTGCTCTGCACCTGCATGCGTGCTGCCCAGAGGCCTGGAGCGGCTGGGGGTCGGGGCCGCCACCATCTTTGTCAGGTTAATTTGCATATTCACTCCTGATTGGCTGGTGGGTGTCACAAAGTGACAATTTGCAAATTTCTCTTAGTATAGATTTTGTTGTACGGTGTTTCTCCAAGTCCTTTATAACCCCTTGATTATTAGTACTAGTTTTTATACTTCTGTGTCTATAGTGCCTCTTCAGCACATAATGTATATTCAATGTGTGTGTGTGTGTGAAAGAGAGAGAGAGATGCTATTAGTCTGAATTGCTATCTTCATCTCTTCAATGGGCCATTGCTATTTGTTCTTCTTTTTAGTGGATCTCCTCCCCCAGTGAATTTTTCTGGTGTGGTTGTCAGTCAAGGCACCATGAGGATGAGCACAGGACTCAAGTTGGCCAATCAAGGACTACATTCTCAGGAATGGTATGGACACTAGAGGAGAGATGGCTCTCTTAACAGATCACCCGCTATGAGGATTAAGTTAGACAGGAGAGTCTGAGGGCCTTGCTTCCACCAGAGGGCGAGTGAAGTCGACACAGAAGAAAGCAAGCATGGCTGATAGGGACCATGGGTGGGAGGGTAGGGGGGAGAATGTCATCAGCTGTTTAAACAAAGAATACAGCCATGCCCCAAAGCAGATATGCCCCTGCATTTAGATTATATGATCCAATAAAGTGTAGCTCCTCCATTTATTTTTTGCTTAAGGTGATTTCAGTTGGGCTCTATTACTGGCATTGTGTTACAGCATTGACTAATAGAGTAGATGTGAGTAGCCAATAAAGTCTTGGAATCCAGAGCCATCATCTTATAAACCCTCTTTAAAAAATGTTTTTATTGATTTCAGAAAGGAAGAGAGAGATGATGAGAGAGAATCATTGATCAGCTGCCTTCTGCACACCCCACACCAGCACACCAGGGATTGTGCTTGCAACTCAGGCAAGTGCCCCTGACCAAAATTGAACTGTGACCTCCTGGTTCATAGGTTGATGCTCAACCACTGAGCCATGCCAGCTGGGCATAAATCCTCTTGATACTCATATATATCCAAGGAGATTGACCTAATACTGAATTTGTAAAAGCTTATCATGACAACAAAATAATACTTTTTATTTATCATAAAATTAGCATAACATTTGAACTGGAACTAGAACTAGCCTCAGGAATAATGAAATAATACAAGAGGCAAAGTTTGGTTTACTTTATTTAAAAGGAGGCAGATATAACCAAGAATTTGATTGTCAATTATGAACCACAATTGTATAGTCAAATCAAAACTTTGCTTTCTATTCAACTTTTCTTTCAATTCATTGTTTTCTTTTCATCACTCCAAAGAAGTTGTAGAAACTGGCCAACCGAGGCCTTGCCTCCCTGCAGTAGACCTTACTACACATCAGTCTGTACCAGCTGGACTACAGTAAAGATTGAAAAAATCCACACCTTTTGAGAGTTATTTTCTATTTTTTCTAATGAACAGAGGAAGTCAGCTGAACTATGGCAGAAAGAGCTGATGCATTCCATAAGTTTGTCCTGTAAGAGCAGCCAATGAAATAGGTCTCTAAAGCAACCCAAAGAATCAAAAATCTTGTCTAAGGGGAGAATTTAGAAGGCAGATGCTTGCTTTAGGGATTTTTGACCTACAGATTTATTCTTACTTAATTTTCTTCAGTACCATTAGTGGTCCATTTCTGAATCTTTTAAGATTCTTCTTAATGTTGTGTATTATGCTATGCACTTGTGAAATAAATTCTTCATGCTTCACTCATTCATTGGTATCCACGGTTTCCCAAGAGTGCCCACTCCATATTCTAATTCCTAATCTTGAGAACTTCTCAAGTTTCAAAACTCATCTAAGAGTTTATATTCCCCCAGCACTACACCAAACTCCCAACATAGGTAATGTTTCCTCTTCTCTCCTCACAACTTCTGTGCTCTGAGCATACCTGTAGTGTAATACTTCAGGTTGCATTGTAATGCCTATGTACTGTACTCATACATCTCCCTCACTTCTCAAAGACAGAAAATTTGCCTTTTAACATGAATTCTCAGAATTTAGCACTGTGAACATTAGTTGTCAATACATGCTTGTTAAGTGAATGAGTAAATAGATGGATGCATGAATGTATGGATGAAGGAATGAATGAGAACCTGATCTCTACTCTGAAGAAGCCCACTCTAGCTAAGGAGGCAAACAACTAATTGGCTAATTAGCAATTAGCCAATGTATACTAGAAATGGGACACAAAGGGGTAGAGAGTATAACATAAGCAGAGATCAATGTTCCTTTCATTTATGCCTTTTAAAAAAATGTCTGCACTATTGTTTGTGATCAGTGGAGCATTTAAAACTCACTGTTGGCCCTAGCTGGTTTGGCTCAGTGGATGTTAGCCTGTGAACTGAAGGGTCCTGGGTTCAATTCCAGTCAAGGGCACATGCCCGGGTTGTGGGCTTGATCCCCAGTAGAGGGCGTGCAGGAGTCAGCTAATCAATCATTTTCTTTCATTATTGATGTTTCTCTCCCTCTCCCTTCCTTTCTGAAATAAATAAAACTATATTAAAACAAACAAACAAAAAACAAAAACAAAAAGAACCTCACTGTTGGATGATCTGTGAACCAAACCCTGATAAGTTTTGAAGAAATAATTACATTAAATGCACTAAGGGAATAGAACAAATAAGAACATTAGATAAAGAAAATGATGCTAGCTGCCCAAAGCAAATACATTGTGAATATCTAGGCAAGGAGAATTTCCACACAGGCCTAACAAAGGGAATAATAAAGTCTTGGGTTATTACAAGTTATTTTTAGCAACTAGGAGATAATGGTGTTGTGAATATGGGAATTCCAGAGAGAGCAGTGATCAGGAACCTTCACAAACACTTAATGAGAAAATAGTGATAGGATCACCTGCTTCTAAGTGCTTTAGCAACATTTCCAGAGGCTATGTCTGCAGGAGGAATTTCTCAATAGTTGATGTCTATCTTGTTTGGTATGACTGTGGACAATTGGAAGCTTTGTTACTAAGAGCTAAAGGGGGCACTAAGGAAAAGATAAGAGTGTTCCTACTGATCATTTTTTTCTAGTTTCTTGTCTCATCCTTTTTCCAGTCCCTCATTATTTCTGGCCAGAACATAGCCAGCCACTTAAGTGTTCTATCTGTCTCCAGAATCACCTTCCTATCACTGTATCTTTCACAGTGTTTAAAAAAAAAAGGGGGGGGGGATCCTTTATAAAACAAAATCTAATTCCAATCTTCCAATGCCTTAAAAGGTTTTTTTGTTTGTTTTTTTTTGCCTGCGACACACTTATCTAATTTGGATACTTTGAAGGTTGTGGAGAGGGGCACTCCACGATTTGGGTGAAGTAAGAGAAGTTATAGGAAAACTGTGGGGTCTTTTTGTGGGCCTCTGATTCCTTCAGTGGTAAGTCATTTAAAACATTTTTTTAAATGTTAAAACAAACATTGTAATGCCATGAAGCTAAGTAAAAGTCACATGGATTTCAGGAGAAAGTATGAGACCTTAAAAGAATGCTTTTGATGGAAGCTATTATATTTTACCCAGACCCCCAGGGCATGTGAAAAAGGTGGTAAAGAACCATTTAGAGGGGAAAGTTTCAGCAGCTCCTTGACCTGCGTCTGACAAGACCCTGCCCAGACTAGTCTCTCCCTGGTGCAGGAAACCACCTGTTCTCATAAGACACATGGACTTTTGTGCCTCTAGAATTTTGTTCTTGCTGTTTTCCTGTGATTATCACCCCTTCCCTTATTCACTTGGCCAACATCCCTTTCCTAACTTCCACTTCCTTCCCTCCCTCCCTCCCTCCCTCCTTCCCTCCCTCCCTCCCTCCTCCCCTTCCTCCATTCCTTCCTTCCTTCCTTCCTTCCTTCCTTCCTTCCTTCCTTCCTTCCTTCCTTCCTTCCTTCCTTCCTTCCTTCCTTCCTTCCTTCCTTAAATATTTCATGAACCCCTTTCTGCCAGGTGTCCTACTAGGCCCTAGCAATGTAGGGATAAAAGAATCCTGCAGAGTTGGTGAGGTGGGCAGGTATAAGTTATTAGAAAACAGAATAATGTCTGAAATTAATTGTTATGTACTTAGCACGGTGGTGAACATTTTCTACACATTATTCTATTTAATTCTTATATCAATACTGAGAAATAAATTTTGCCAACACTAAAACTTGCCCCAATGTCACACAATAAATGATACGTGTTTCCCTGGCATACAATGAATGACGTAGCCAGAATTAAAGCACAAGTGTATGTGACTTCCAATTATGCTCTTAGATATCACTTACTTCACAGATCTAGTTTAAATGTCCCATCCTATCTCTTTTTTTCCCCTCTAAAAATTCTATTAAAGTATAATTACTTTTCCCCTAACCTGTATTCCTGTATTCTTTATTAACATGATTTCTTTATGGCTATTTGTATAAATGTTTTCTCTCTCATCAGGCTTAGAAAGACCCCAGAGCAGATAGCTGGCACCTCTGATCCACCCTGGCATCACCCTCTTCTGGCACTGTTGACCTGGTGAGCTGGCAGGACAGGTGGGCCTTGTGGTAAACCGAGAGCATGAAAGCTTTGCAAAGGTCACACTTGGCTGCCCACCAGCCTCAAAGTGTGCTTTGTTTGGCCTAAAAGTGTTTTGCATTAATTAGTCTGTCAACTTTTAGAAATGAAGAGTTTAATCATAAATTCTGGGATTCCAACTTCCTTTTTAAAATTGGAGGCTTTGAAACCACAGTCAAGCACTCCTGCATGCCACATCTTTAGAGGGCCCTGCACTATACGATTCCCTATGGTCTCCTCTCCTGCTTTGTTGCCCTCACCACTACTCAGGTATGCTACTGCCAGCACCCTGACTCTAACATTTGCCACCGGTCTCCTGTGCCGTTTCTAAAATCTCTTAATTTCTATATACCCATATGATGGTTACTGTCTACAAATCATGGATTTTTTTAAGTAAAATTTAAAGCATCATAGACATGCTAATACAGTAGACTTTTCCTTTACCATTGTTAAGCTCATTTTACTAAGTTAAGGAGAACAAAATGCCAAGAGTAGAGAGCCTGATTATTCCATAAATATCAAAGTATATATCAGAGTATGGCATGTACCATTTTCCATCTCCAATAGAGACTGCTCAGGTTTATTTTCAATGGCCTCGCAGTCGCTACATAGCTATCAGCTCACGCAAACAGGTTATTTACAAATTACTGGAGTGTTGTTTGCAGTGGATATAATTACAGAACAACTTTATTAATTCAAAATCTTCAATGCTTGGTATAGAGATTTGGGTCAAGTTTACCTTTATATTGTGGCAATTTATGAAAAAATTTGCTAAGCAAATTTACTAAGTAATTTGTTTGTAAGAAAAAAAACTGTTTACTTGACACAAGTTTTAGAGTCATGAATTCCCAACAATTTAAGTGCATTGTAAGCAAAAGCTAGGTACTGTGTAGGCTGGTCTTTCAACATAATAAGTACACATAATTTTTCCCTATTCTTAAAACATAACTCCTGCTAGACGGTATTTTTTTTTTCCTAGTTCAACATGCAATATTTATTTGAAAACAATAAAATATTGTTCCTGGGAAACATTGGTTTACTCTGACTTTCTATCATCTCAGTCAGCTCTTTTCCCCAAGTCAACTGACTTATTTGACTCTACTTAGGAGAGTAAGTGAAAAAAAAAAGAAGGCCACAGTTAAGAGTAAATACCGATTAGTCACCTAAAGCTTCAATAGACACATCCATTAGAATAAAATACCATGCTTTAATAATGAAAGAGTTGGCAGCAAAACAATGAATGTCCAAACATGATGAATAGCAGGTTAACCACCTCTACAATAAAGGGAACAATGATGCCAAGTTAGCCTATTTTTGCTCAGTCTTGTAATAAACAAAATCACAATTTATAGATAAATTGGAGTGCAAATAAATGGCTTACCTCTCTTGATAGTCATTCATGAAAAAAAAAAAAGAATGTATTTTACGGTGCAGAAAAGAACCTTTAAAAGAGTTGAAATTGATAGTAAAATCATGTCCTACCTGGGTAACTTTCTCTGTCACATTGTGTGTTCGATCTTTAACCTTGGGTGCAATAATAGTTTTATCTGAAGAAGGAGGGGATGTACTCTTTTTTTCAGTTTTGACATCTGAAAAATTCAGAGTGAGCTGTGGAATCTTGTTAATGGTGCTGTATTTGTTGAGGTTTGAATCCGATGTGGATCCCAGGAGGCTTGACTTGATATGATTAAAAGGCCCTAAAAAAATTGGAAAGTATTTGTAAAAGCAATATCAGAAGAAATAGAAGAAGAAAAAATAGTCCTGAATGACCTGCTGGTGACCCATGATTAATGTGACCCTGATCCAGGTGTGACTAAATTTAGCTAGGTAATACCCAAACATGGGGTTTAGGGTCACTGTCTGCCACATGGAGTAGCACATGAGTATCCTAGGATAAGATGGGGTCTAGGTATGCACCCAGAGAGCAGATGGAGGCTTTAGCTATTATTCAGCTTTGTTCATTAAAGGCTGAAATAAAAGAAGAGAGGGGAAAAAAACACACACTAAACACTCCACTCTCTATCATTGGCCAAATTCCACCTTCAAAGTTTCTCAAGAATTTCCTTTTATAATCCAGCGATTATTCAAGGAAGGATTTGCCTCTGGTTAAATTCATGTTGGCCATGAAATTTCTGAATGGGCAGTCTACCTTGCTCCAAGTTATATTATTCTCCTCTCTGTACTATGTTTTTTGCAGAGCTTCCAGAACAGTTAAGCCCAGATGAAGGAATTTCAGATAAGACTAAGAAGGGCAAATGTTTTTCCTTTTTCTTTCTTTCTCTCTTTCTTTTGTTATTATTATTTTTTATTCTTGAAAACTCTAGGATCCTGTGTGGAATTTTAAAATATTTTCTTTCTTTTTTCTTTTTGTTTGGAATTGACTGACCACTTATTGAGGGGGAAAAAAAGAAAAGAAATAAAATCCATACCAGAAGAATGCTTTGGCAAACAATTTACAATGAAAGGGCCCATAGCTAGGCAAAAGGATATACCTGAAGTTGGTAGAACCTTGTTATTTCTTTCTCTCTTTCTTTTTTTTAAAAAAACCATGCTACACATTTGACCCCAAGAACTTACTCATTTTATAGCTGGAGATTTGTGCCCTTTGATCAACTCTCATGATATCTCAAATTCCTTTCCCGCAAAGATTATTTGGAACATACCAGGACTCCTGAACCATTGTTAAGGATAAGTACCCTGGCCAGCAACATCTTCTTTTGAGATGCACCTATTGTCCTTTGCTTCTGAAGATTCAGGAAATTCTGAAGATTCAGGAAATGCTCGAGGGGTTCTTGTACAATGGGTAATGCTACGTAGCTCTTAGAAATTAGCATCAGGAAGAATTGTAGAAAAATCCAGAGCCCACGAGTATTATACAGACATTAACTTTTTGCTTCAGAGAGTGCTTAAAACAAAAATTGCATGAATGAACTTGCTAGTTAAAACATTTTGCCTTATTTTTTTTTCCTATTCAGAATGAAACCAACACAGTTTAGGGATCAAAATGTACTTAATGTACCAAGTGAGGTATAATCAGTTGAAAATTTTATAGTTTGTGTATTTTGGACCACAACAACCAATCAAATCAGATACAATATAATGCTAAAAAATACTCATCACTTAGTTCCATTTGAAGAAAAATCACATTATGTTTGTTTATAAGAGTTATATTTGATTATTATAAACATTTGAAGTTATTTAAATAAAATTTTTATCAGGGTTGCAAATACTGTGTTTCTTGAGGTGCATTTCTGTTCATTTCCTGAATTTTCTTTCTGTGATGATGACCAAATCCACCTAGGTGAAAAATGTCATTGAGTTCTCTGCATATTTATTGCCCAGCATGTTCTCATTTGCATATAGAATTTCACTTTCTTTTCTATTTATATGATGAGAGAAGAGCCAAAAGTGGTACCAAGTTGTTCTAGCCTTCAGGTAGGCCTGGGACAGAACCCTGGGTCTGTGTGGAACTCTCCACTACATGCACTCATTTATTTTATTATTTTTTAAACTATATTTTTATTGATTGCAGAGAGGAAGGGAGAGAGAGATTAAAAAAAAATCAATGATGAGAGAGAATCATCGATCAGCTGCCTCTTGCATGATTGCTCCTGGGGAATGAGCCAGCAACCCAGGCATGTGCCCTGACTGGGAATTAAACCCATGACCTCCTTGTTCATAGGTCAATGTTCAACCACTGAGTCACACTGGCTGGGCCATGCACTCATTGGGACCTAGCCTTAATGGTGTTTCCTTTTTTTTTTGGTATCGTTCTATGCCTACATTCCAAGTCTATATCTTAATATTTACAGTTTATAAAACATTCTAGGAACTCAAATATCTTGGTATCGTCCATTGCTCAGCTCTAATGTCCTATTTTCACTCCTTAGGTAACTTTACTGTACACAGGGATACTGACAAGAGATTGCAGAAGGTTGAAGTATAAAGTTAAATTGTGCTTAAAACCCTTTTGCCCAATTTTCAATTCTTTTCTCTAGCATCCTTCTATATGTTGTATTTCTGCAGCAGGTTATCTACAAAGTTGTTTATAAAACTGGATAAGAACATGGATCATTTATGATGTTACAGCAGAAAGACCATTAAATATACTTTGATTGTCCTGTGACCCATTCCACTGGAAAAACTCCACTGACTTCGTTACACGGATAAGGAAGTGGTCTCTACTATGAAAGTAATTCACTCTAAGGGCAGCGATTTTCAGTGGGGTACCAAGAGAGGCACAATGGTATGACACAAGAATTTTTAAATAAGAAGCACTTGATTATTTTGTCAGGGGCATTGACTTCTTTTCTCTTAAATTGTCAAATAAAAAAATGACAACAGCCAACACAATAGTCATATAGTATGAATGAATCAAAATCATACCTATTTTTGTCACATCGGCAAGAAATGTGTGTGTGTCACAGTGTTTTAGTAATTGGTTTGTGTGCAATGAGATGAAAAAGCTTGAAAATCACTGCTCTAAGGGCATCTGTGAGGCATTTTTATTTGTCCCAATGGTGGCAGGTGTCTATTCTGTCACCTTGAAAAATTGTCCCATAGGTCTCAATGGGCATTCATGTAGGTGAAAAGCCTGATTATGATGATCTGAACCTTGAACCTGTTTCACATATAGAGTACAATGTACTTTTAACAGGCTTTTCACATATATGGAATTTTCCAGAGCTATAACTACCATGTAAAGGTAAGGTTTTTATATTGTTTTATGAAGAACTTTACCAGAAGTTATTCACCATTTTGGAAAATCATATCACTTAGATCTACACTATTTATGGCTTTTGAGTTGCCAAAACAAATTGCAGACTTCAAGTTAGAGTCTAAGTGTGTAGTTGCCACATGTAAATATATGTAAGCAAAGAGATTTGAATCTTGTTTTAACAGTAATTTAAAACTGTTAAATTAGTTAAAATTTGGAGCCAGATATATAATTTCCAGAAATGATAGGAGTCACACTAAACATCATTAATAAAATTTTATTTTAAAATATTTCATACTTTTGTTCACCTATATATGTAAAATTATGTGATACAATAAAATTAAATCAATGTGGTAAAAACTAAACATTTGAAATGATTTAGGTCCTAAGATTGTCTGTTGGTTTCCAATATCTCCCTAATAACTCCCTAGAGATCTGCCATAATTTCTCCAGAATGTCTTGATTTCCGTTTCTTCTTCCAATCCATCTTCTAGTTCCCATTGCTTCTGAAGGCATATGGTCTGTAAGGCATTTTTTAAGTGTTGGAGTATATACGTCCTGACATTTAGTGAGATTTCTTTCTTCTGTGCAATTCATTACTATTGCATGTTATCACAGAGGGAATTATTTTAACATTACACTTAAAAGTAAGGGCCAGCTCATTTGTGAGAATATTATACTTCCTCATTTTCTCCCCACTTTATCTTGTATAGTACTCATAATTCAATTTTTGTTTCCTACTTTTAATTTTTTAAGTATTTCCACTTTATTTTATTTTATTATTTTTTCATCACCATTTATCCCCTTTAGACCCTCTTCCACCTTCACCTACCCTCCTACCCCCTCTAGTTACCACACTGATGTCCCTGTCCATGAGTTTTATTTTTAAAATTCACATATATAAATCCAATATGTTACTATTTATTCCAATAGTGAATTTTATTTTGTTATCCACCCATACTTCTACTCTATCATTTTGTTCAGTACTACTATGGGCAGTGTTCTCATGTTTTTAATGCACTTACAGCCAATTTTTTCTTATGTCTAATTATTGCATTATGTCTTCTAGTGTAGTTACCATGGAACATTAACATATTGAGATAAATATCATTACATTATAAACTGTTTTCTTTTATCTTTGTTTTATATTGCAGTTAAGGAATCATGTTGTTCTTTTAGAAATAAATTAAATTATTTCTGATTATAGTTTCAGGATGGTAAAATGCATATTAAAAATATTGATTGCAATAAGAGGACAAGGCTAAGATTGGCCTCAGAATATTAAAAATTCATTGTAGTATGTATTTTAGCTTCTCTTATTTACTGTTAAAAACCTTTCTAAACTGTTACTCTGTTTCTTGTTTTTTTAAGCTCTTAGTGTTAGAGATTTAATGTAGATGACCATTTAATGTATCCATTTAAATAATTCAGCAAAACTTAAAATATTTCTTAAAATAATTCATGCATGCTCCTTAGATAAGACTTTTACAACCCATTTTATCCTATATAACAAAGATTATTGTGTTCTTTTCCACTAACTTTGAAGCATATGTTTATATGTCTGTTAGAGTGTGCAATATGATCAGCGTTGTTTCTAAAATCTATTGAAGTTCTAATGAAAAAGTTTCCAACACTTTAATTAAGATAGGTATTAGCAATATCTTTATTTTACCAATTGTAAAACAAGGCAGACAGAATATGTGGCCAAAAGGGAAAAAGAATCAAGGATAGAAATCAGAATACAGGGATTCCTACCTCCTAGTCTATATTCAGAGAGGCCTTGGGTGAGGATTTAAAGGTGAAAGGCAGCCTCCCTTAGAGTGGTCATGAACAGATGGGGTTTAGGAGTCTAATGAAAGAAAGGAGAGTAACCTGAAAAACAAAGTGAAATCAATTTAAAGAAAATAAATGGGCAGAAATAAAGGGAAATGATGGATTCTGTAGAAAGAAATGTAAAACTCAAAAATATATAGAAAGACTCGATGTTTTTTAGAGAACCATTTGCAAAATGGATGCCCTGATGGACATGGAAATGAGGCGACTAAGAAGACTAAGCCAGCAGCTATATAAAGCTCTAATATATCTCAAGTGTCTGATTAAATATAAAGTAGGCCAGGTTCTAGCTACAAAGAAATACTCTTCATTTAGAGATCAGGCTAGAGGCTAAAGCGACAACTAGGAAGAATTTTACATTTATCATGAGTGAAAACATACTAAAGGAGAATATATTCTCTTTTAGATGGTGCTGGAAATATAGCTAAGGAAATCTAATATATTTTTAAAATATATATATTTTTAAGATCTTTGCTCTGGAGGGCTGAATGGGTCAAGAGAGAAGGAAATCATAAAGATTAAGGCTGTTTTTAACTCATCAGGTGTTTATACAATATTTCTTAGGGCGCTGAGTTTATTTTGCTAAAGTTTAATAAAGCCTGTTACTGAACAGACAACATTAAAGAAATGCAAGAGCAGTGTTTAGTATTTGAATTTTGTAAAAGAACACTGTCGATAAGCATAAGGACAAGCAGTTTAAGACTAGAAAAAGAAGTAGTCAAATTATTTGTAGTAAATATCTATATTGTCTGTTTCAGCACATGGCATATAATTTACAGAAGAAAACTGTCACCTTTGAAAAATCAACTTGCAACTCAACTTATACAGTCACAAATACTCAGTAATGGCCAATGTAGTTTATGAGAAACATTTGTATCAGATCAATTGATTTCTGTTGTGAGTCAATTGATGTGATACAAATATCAGATAGTTATATGAGAAACATTTGTATCAGATCAATTGATTTCCGTTGTGATAGTTTTGTTGGTATAGAAAAGGTAAAAGCTGTACTAAATCTTGAGAGTAGTTTTGCTTTGACTCATATGCCAGATTCTTAGACAAGTTAGAGGTTGAACATACCATTGACAGTGGGATGCAGTATTACATGGGATGATAAGGAGGTGGAAGCAACAGAGGGGTAAAATTATATTAATGACTTATTTACGAAGTAGGTAAGGAAGTAGGTAAGGGGTTAATTTTTATTGATGACTTGGAAAGCAGAATAAGCAGATAAGCCACTAAGTTGGAGGTGAAAATCTGTTTATGTGTGATTGTAGGACTAAGTTCACCTCTCAAATTTTAGAGAAATAGGTGAAAAATATAATGTACACAAATAAATAACATATGCAATTTATTCGAATTAACTTTTTCACTCTTTGATAATGAGTTATACTTTTTAATCTTTGAAGTCTAATTTTAAAGGGACAGAGTGCTAATGGAATTTATTAAAGGAAAACACAATTGATCCCAAGAAAGAAGGTTAAATGGAAATTATTCAATTTAGAAGAAAAGATTGAGTGTCAGTTTGCTGTTTTTATACTGTGATATTACATCAAGATTAGAAGTAGCCAGCTAGCATCTCTGTCCAACTCAGGATTGATGAAGGGGAATAAATTGCATTTCAGCAAGAAGGATTTAGCTTAGCTCTTTGTGTAACAGGCAGTAAAATAGATTTCCCAAGAAAATTAAAGAATGGGCTCACTGGAGATAAAGATGCCTCTACCACTTGTGCAAAGGATTTACACAACACCCTTGCCCAAGGGGGATGAACCAAATAATCTTGAAAACTTTCTAAATGCCTTCCTAAATTATTTATTTTATTTTGGTAAAGAAATAATTTTTAGTTGAGAAAAAACTAATTATGCATTTTTATACAAAGAAGTGTAGAAATTTGTTTCATTTAAAAAATTTTTTAATTTAAATGTAGTTTAGAAACAAACCCAAAATTTAAACAACATGGTTAATTTATTGTCTTATATCTAATTAGATTAATTGCTCTGTGAATATCTTAAGGAGCCAGACACTTAAATATTTTCAAAACTAGAGCTCGAGCAAATAATGAAGACTTTGGAGGGCACAGGGACATTACATTTTTATTAAATTTGCACATGTTTTATCTAATTTGGGAGTTTAATTTCTTAAGTATTAATATACAAAAACTTTCTACAGTGGTTTAGAGTTTCCTAACTGGAAATTCTGATTTTAGGATTCATTTTCATTCAAAGACGACTGCTATTTAAAAATGAAGGGTTGAGAAAAAAAGGTTGAAGAGTAAGTGGATTAGTTTATCAGACAAAAATAGAGCTGCTGCAGTTTGACAATTATGTGAGCTACTAGTTTGTAAGATAAGCAAGCTTAATTTTTTATTTATTGAGAAAAAATAGATTCATTTCTAATTAGATTCATTTCATTTAAAAGATGACTGGAAAATTGATGTCTAATCATTGATTGTTAACTATTAAAGCTAAGGCCAGCCATATGTCACAGAGGCAAGTTGGTGAGAGCTGCTTGTATTCTGTCTCTCGAGGTCATGCTCTGCATTAGATCAAGTCAAATCACCACCCGCAGCTGACACTGATTTGCTTTCTTTTAGAAATCTCAGGCCAAGGGTAGAATAAGCATGCACATGAAATCTCATCCTGTTATTGAGTTCACCTGCACAGACCCTTTTGGAGATGCTTAAAAAATAAAACCAGGATGGAAAGAAGTTGCCACAATTTCCCTTATTTTCAAGTTATCCTGGGCTGCTAAAAACATCTTTAGTTTTAGTGATATTAATTCATAACAGTCACCAGCTCTGACTTAGAGAAGGGATTGAGAAATCAACATCCAAAACTTCACCGTGATTAGAGTAGCAGTCACATAGGAAAGAGTTCGCAACAGTGAGTTCTAAGTAATGGTGGTTACTGGTGGAGACGTGTCCATGCAACACACATGCACAAAATAAGTCACTGTCACCACATGCATGCATACCCACAGCAGCATGCATGGCCTGTGTTAAGAGACTGAGCCCCACAAGTGTTCTATCTGATGAGAACATAGGATTATTTTATGTTGTGATTCCTGGTATCCACTATGATCTAGTAGAAAAACAGAAGTGAATTTCAAATTTTTAGCCAACTCCATATTGTCCAGAGATATTTCTCGATTAAAGAATACCCTATAGTAGCTATAAGTCATGCCAGTGATTTCAGACTAATATAAGACACGAACATGGTTGAAATGTAATATAGAAAAACAGAAGGTGACTACCATGCATGTACAGTTTACTACTACAGTAAGCTTAAAACCATACCCCCTGCCATCCAGGAACGCGAAACTAGTTTTAAGGAAACAAAAGAGGAACAAATAAAGTGATGCTGTCATGTAGCACTTTGCTTACTTTATTTAATCTTGAACTAAAAGAATTTTTTTTTTTTTGGCTGAAATAGGCTTATGTGCCTCTTCCACACTGGAATATATGTCGCTTGATATTTATATCTTCCCAAATGATTTAAATATTTAGGAAAAGTTCATTGTCAACCTAGGCTTATGCTTCTTGCAGGAAACGTTCATAGCAAACACCACTGAGAAAGTAACAATGTCTCCAACCGAAACCAAGCCATGATGTCTCCACCAGGCGCTTGGACTAGCTAAGGGCAGCATGATGTTGCATTGAACAGGGCATACAGCAGGCAACTTAACATGCCAAGTAAAGGGGCACTTTGAGAATTGGATGTTAAAATTTGAGTTCGTACTTTACCTTTGACATTGCGACCATTGTCTGTTTTGAACACATAAGGATAAAAGAAAAGAGAAATATAAAAAGACTAAAATTATGTCATATACACTGAATTACCTCTATACAAAAACAGATAAAACAGAATGCAATGCTTAATATTTTAACTTTGAAATGAACATTTTGTACTATATAACCAAGTAAAATGCATATGCTAGAAATAATATCTGCTGTCATAAACATTTGTGTTCAAATATGTGAAACATTTACCTCAATTTAAATGGATTCCAAGATACAGATATTATAATTATGACAGTTTGGAGAAAGACCTACCCAGCTGCCTGTAATTGTGATAAAAACTTTCAATTTTGTCAGAAGCCAATTTTAGTGTTGCTTCAACCAACATTTAACAAAGAAGGACTACACAACATTTTGCATGTTAAGCATTTTTTTGTATAATTTCACCTAGTGTGTTCAATAAGAAAAAATATTTCTAAAACAGCATTTTACCTTATAAACCAACTTGCATTATTAATCCCAAATTTATTATTTGTCCCTCTCATAAATGTTCTTTAATGTGTATTTTGAAAATACTGAATTGTACACGAAGAGTCATTCTTAGGCAAAAATAATTATAAGAAATCAGTGAGACACTGGACTGTTCAAAGGGAATGTAAGATTTTAAAATTTATGTTGTCACAGTGCACTCAGTATAATACCGAGAATATTTAGGAAATTTGTTTGTATTAAAACTAGAGGCCTGGCGCATGAAATTCATGCACAGGTAGGGTCCCTAAGCCTGGCCTGCGATCAGGGCTGATCTCCCCTGGCTGCCAGCAGCCAGCCCTGCCCCCTGCTGCTGCTGGTTGCCCTCTGTGTGTGGGGCGACCGGTGGAGCGATTGGGGCCCCGGCATTGCCAGCATCTGCCACAACTCACCCCTGGTTCCCAGTTCCCCATCGGGCAACTGGGGCCTGTGGGCTGGGGGCAGCTCCTGTGTTGAGCGTCTGCTATCAGGCCCCTGGTGGTCAGTGCGCATCATAGCTGACCGGTTGTTCTGCTGTCTGGTCAATTTGCATATATATACTAGAGGCCCGGTGCACAAAATCATGCATGGGAGGGGGTTGTCCCTCAGTCCGGCCTGCACCCTCTCCAATCTGAGACCCCTTGGGGGATGTCCGATTGCTGGCTCCTAACCGCTCGCCTGCCTGCCAGCCTGATCGCCCCCTAACCACTCCCCTGCCGGCCTGATTGATGCCTAACAGCTCCCCTGCTGGCCCGATTTCCCCCAACTGCCCTCCCCTGCTGGCCTGATCGCCCCCAACTGCCCTCCCCTGCCGGCCATCTTGTGGTGACCATCTTGTGGCAGCCATCTTGTGACTAAGTCACGCAAGGGTGTCACAGGACGTTACCTAGGCTTTTATTATATAGGATAGATGGGCTGTTTTCAAATCTCAGAATGGAGTCTGTAAGGATGGATAAAGGCCTTTCCTTTGCTTTGCTTTGGCCTTCCACAATTTATGAGAAGCACCTGGTCATTAACCCCCAAGATTGTTGGCTCCTCTGATTCAAACAGCTCCTCTGTTCAAACTGTGGGACAAGATAAGCTACTCTCAAGGCTTCATTCTTGCACCCTCTTCATTCCTGTTGTTTTCACAACTCAGGGAAAACTCTCAGCAAGGAGTCTTTAGTTAGTAGAAAGTTCCATTCCCCCCTCCCCTTCAAACAAGCCTCTTTTTAACTCTTCATAACTTTTGTTCTAAGCTTTTTTATAGGCTTGGGAAAAATACTGATAAGATCCTCCTTAGGACATCTGCTGGACTGTCTTCTGAAAAGTGAACAAACCATAACTTTTCAAGACAAACCCCCTCATATCTGCTCAACTTCAACAGAACCCTCCTCCTGTTCTTGTCGCTTAGCAACAGCCACTGCTTCAAAGAGTAGGCCTCTTTCTTTCCTGCCCTGTATTGACTAGCAATACTTGGCCCTTTCCTCTCTTGGAAAGTAAATAAACGTCCTCTCTGCATCTCATCTTTTAGTTGTGAATTCTTTCACAGCCCACGTCACCAGCCAAACCCTGAAAGAGTTTTTTCAGATTAGCAATTTGACTCTGTTACATATTTGTTACTAATGAAATATGTGTTACTAGTTTTGAAATAAGCGAGCTTAAAATAAAGTCATGTCAAAACCATTCAAAGATATCCAATATTTGAAAAATCTGTTCAACATTTGTTGACATCTCTGCTAATATTGTGCATATTTAAAATCTTGGGCTATATTAGCATTGTTTCAAAGCTTATATGGTAATTGATGCAATTTCAATAGTGTGGTATATTGAATCGCTAGTGTAGTGCCTTGGACAGAGATACACAAAGACTATGACCTTACATGACAACTCTCTGCCCACTTTGAGGGACCATTAAAAGCATATAGAGATAGTGGAAGAGACATGGATTACATAGAATTAACTGTCCCCATCAGAAGCTGGGTTCAAACATCATTAGTAAAATAACAAGTGCTTTCAAGAGTTTAAAAATTAAAATTCTACTTCCCAAACCTGAAAATTACATACAAAATTTTGCAAATTAAACACACACACACCCTGATTTGAATTCATATTGTTGTCTCCTACTCCAAGAAGAGCAAGTTCCTCCTACATTGGCTATCTTTGTAGACATTAAGTAATTTGCAAATATATTAGTGTTATACAGTGACATTATATAGTGACATTACATAGTTAATGCTGCTTTGATGTTCGAAGGCAGAACATGGGGTTCATTACGCTGATTCCAGCCAAATCCGATTGTTTCTCCTTCGTGGCAGCATAAAGACAGCAGTTAGAGTCAGCACGTAGTCTTGTAGCAGTATGACAGAGGAAGTTTACATCTTTCATAATAACACAATAGGGGTTATATTCTGTATGTCTACCTTTTTTGAATTTCATTTTTCTAGTAGTATATTTTTTATTGTATTTACAAATATATTGGTTCATGATGTATTAGATAAAAAATTCTGGTCCTTCACTGTAAATGGGTTGAGAAATACAGTTGTAAGGAATTTGATAATGTAGATTCAATGAAATAATAATGTAAAATATTATGCTCTAATATATTTGCAAGTTTTTTTAAAGTGCTACAAAGATAACCAACATAAGAGGAAATTACTCTTCTTGAAATAGGAGACAACAACATATATTCAAAATCTGGTGCATGTGGAGTTTAACTTACTAATCAGTTACATGAATTGATAAAACTAAAATCAGTTTTAAAAGTTCTCCATTTTCCCTTTTCAGTGGCTCAGTTTCTAAAATATATAAAATATAAATTTAAAATATATAGCCTTAGGAAGTGTAGTCTTCAATGCTAATGAGTGTTGTAGCTAAAATTATTCTGAAGCTAAGTACAAAATGTCCACTGAATTTATCAGGCATTAACTGTAACATCTGCAAGAAAGTGATACAATTTTTTTATAATAACATAACTTGGATGATCAATAACATAAATTGAAGATGATCTCAACTCATGTCCATGTATAGAATCCATACTGAGAAATCAAAAAGTGTTAAATCACCCTTTCCCATCATTGTATCAGTAACTGTGCACTAAATGAGATCACATAAAATTGAAAACTGTAAAGTTAAATCATGAAATCTGATCTAACCTTCTAGCACCACCGTCAAATCACAGGCTAAGTTTGTGTCTATATTGCACTGATAATGTATAATTTAATACTCAAATGTACTGTTTCTGAATGTTATTATACTATAACTCAGGTACTAGGCAAAATTCCTAAAAATGACTACACTAATTGTATTAACTAATTAAAATATATGCTGGTCATTTAAATTACTATGTTGATTTTTACTGTTTTTCAGCCATAGGATCTATTGCTCAAAGATCAAATTTCAGATCTTTCATTGGGTCAAGAAATATCGAACATGTAATTACTACATTGTTTAGAGCCTTAGATAATTATCCAGTTTCAAAATTGTCCTTGATTTTATTTTTTTCTCTCTCCTTTTGACATTCTTTGGACTACAGGTTAAAATGGATGTGCTAATTGCTCTTTGACCATATAGAGTTTCTCAAATCTATCTGATAGAAAACTGTTCCTTCTGTTTCAGTGATATTGACTTTTTTCTCTTTGAAAAATTTCCTGTCAATTCATTTTCTTTCACCTCTTCTGCCTTTTCTACTTCACAGCGCCCTTTAAAAATAGGTTCCCACATGATTCAATACTAAGCTTTTGGTTTAAATTTTAGAGCATTATGGAGCAGGTAACTCATTTCCTGATATGTGTGTGTTTTCAGAACATGTTTCACAAGCATGGTCCTCTCAATTTTAACCAGCGCTTATTTAGTTTCTGTCATAATATAGGCAATTATTAATACTAAGGCTGCAGAGCTAATTGTGTCAGAACTCCTGTGTGGGGGAGCTCATAGCAACATAATTTCTTGCTTACATATCCAACAGGGATGACACAGACATGTAATGCAGGATAATGCAGACTGCATTAAATTCTGTAATATATGCAAACACTGCTTTGCACACTCAGTTGCACATTTAATTCCTCTGGTTTGAGAAGAGGAAGTGGGTCCTTACAGCTATAGGGCAAAGTTGGGAAGAGTGCTTCTGGCAGAACAAAATATTGAAGCCAAGAAAAGGCATAAGACATTTTTAGAAAAGGCAATTAGTTTTGTGGAGGATTGGAATAGAATACATAGGAGGGGAGAGAGCCTTGGAGAGGCTAGAAATAAGGCTTAAAAATATAACTGTGACATGCTGGCAAAGTACCTAGTACCCTTCACTCAGGAGCCCCAGCATTGGATTTATGTTAAAAAGCAGCAGCGTGAGTGACGATGGGCACTTGCAGGAAGGAATACCACAGAAAGGACAAAAGGTCTCTCAATGTCTCAGATCTGTAGGATTCAGAAGACTGATGTGTCCATGCAGCAGGCACTCTGAATCTTGGACACCATGGGGAAAGTTCAGTGATTCAAAAGGCCCCTTGGTCAGGAAGGTTTTATGGAGCAGAAGTGAGGAAAGAAAAACATGAATCGATTGTGGGCTTTGGGTTTAAAGCCAGCTCTGACACTCTATGACCTTGAGCCAGTTATTTATTTAGCATATCTATGCCTCGGTTTCTTCATCTATAAAATGGGGCTTGATAATAGTTCCTAATTTATAAGGTTGTTAGGAGAGCTAAATGAGCACTAATATGTATCAAGCAGTTACATTGCCTCTCACATAGTAACTATTCAACAAATGTTATTCATTATGATGTTAACCATGCCCAGTTTTGGTCAATGCTTTTTATAAATCCATACTTTCACTACTAGCTAATATAAGAATGTGAAAAGTAAGAAGCTAGGGAGAAATGAGTGAATTCCTACTTTGCTTTCCAAGTTGATTTTGTTTAAGATCAAGAGTTTCAGGTTTTTGTTTTGTTTTGTTTTTGTTCCTTAAACTTTTATCTGTCCCCCCTACCTATTTTCTCCCTTAATCACGTTATAGCTTCCTGATCACTCACTATGTAACATTTCAAACACCTCTTCCTTTGGAAAGAGTTGTTCAATTAAATAGTCTTGTGATAGCACACCACTGTTTCTGCCCAGGGCTTGACTATTTCCTAAAACTAACAAAATTAATTATGCTTGAGATGATAGCGTCATGACCTAAGCACATCTTATATTATGTCATTTATTCAGTAAACTTCCATTAAGTAGGCAGATAGTGGTTGTCATACTATTTCAGAAACACAGATAAAGAAGCCATAAGAAACCAAATTAGTCACTAAGGTTCAAAGAAGAAATCAGTAACAACTCTGAATGTAGGACTCATATTTTCTAATAGCCTTTACTCACATGTCTTCCTCTAAGGCAATGATTTTCAACTGTTATGCCACAAGAATTTCTAAAACGTAATACTTTTTAGTCAGGGGCGCTGACCTCCTTTCCCTTAGATTGGCAAATAAAAAAATGACAATAGGCAACTCAACAATAGCTACCTGGTGTGACTGAATCAAAATTATACCTATTTTTTTTGTTAGGCAAAAAATTTATTTTTGCAGAAATTTAGTAATTAGTGTATGGTGTCATGAGATGAAAAACGTTGAAAATCACTGCTCTTAAGCATAAATATTAATGTAGAAATGGAAAACAGTATCAGAATTCCATTTCATTACCCATTAATTTATTTTTTCATATTTTAAAAAACTTCAGATGTACCTTCACTGGCATGTCGGTCTCTAAATATGTTCTTGGGGTGGACACTGAATCCTTCTATATCATGGACTGAAGAAGCCCTCCGTATACTACAAATGCTTTCTTTCGATCTGGAATGGGTCAGCTTGGAGCTTGACTGAAGCATATCAGGGTAGAGTCGGTCCCACTGTCTTTTCGGAGAGGAATGGTCAAGAGGTCCAGATATATTCACCAATGGGGAGCATTTGCTGGGCTGTATCAAGGCTTTTGTATCATCTGCTTCAGAGGGGCTGCAGCTTTCTTTTGTAGGAGACTTAAAGTGCTTCATGGCCACTGAATCATCACTGTGTTTAGATGAATCAATCACAACCACATCGGGGTCTTCTTGTGGTAAGGATTGCTTTCTGTAAGTGAGAACTCTCAGGCCAGGGAACTTGAACCCAAAAAGTTTTCCTAAAGTAGAGACAGAAAAGAGAATTATTATAAGACTAAATATATACTCCTTAAAATAAACAAGTGAATATCTTTGGTTCATATTTAAATGATAAGTAAGAAGATTTATTAGTCAATATTTAATTTACAGTGGAATAAGGCAAATTGTAGAAAACTTCTCTGAGGGTAATACAAATTATCATGTGAGTGTAAGAAAGTAGTAAACATAATTTTACTGTGTTTTTGATAGGTAGATATTCTCCAGTGATGTGAAAGCATTATTTGAATGACACAGGGTTTTTTGTTTTAAGAAATTAAAAGTATATATCCATTCTTTGAGGGTATTTGAAGGGAAGAGCATAGTTTAGAAAGAAAAAAAAGAGATGGAGCACTGCGTATAAAAGGATCAGACACAGAATGGACTATAGGGTATACATTCATGTGTATGTGTTGGGTGGGCTACTGTATTGCAAGTAGTGGGGGAAGGGAATGAGGTAGAGGTGAGGAGCTGGCCTGACATAGCTAGAAGGTTTCTATTGGATAATAATGTGAGTTGAGTGTGGATGGAAAAGTGATGTCAATTATGTATGAGATGTTTCTTATTCCACTTGGAATTATTGCAAGACTTTTGGTTTCAGAGAGAGAGATGTACGGTAAAGATAAGAATTTCTTTTTCTTGATTTTTTGTTCCGAAATCTGAGAATATAACTAAGAAACACATAAACTCATTGGTAGTAAAATTCAAATTGAAAAAAAGCATAACATTTAGTGTTGGCAAAGAATGCTGGAGAGGATTGCAAACTGCTACAAATTCTTTGGAAAGTCATTCTATAATATCCATTAAAGTGAAAAAAATACACTTTTCATTTGCAAACTGCTACAAATTCTTTGGAAAGTCATTTTACAATATCCATTAAAATGAAAAAATACACTTTTCATTTGACTCAGCAACCCCATTTAGAGAATATCACAAGCCACAAAAACTAGACAGAATCTGAATATTCATTAGATGAAGAATGGTTGAGTAAATTATGGCATTATTATACTCTGAAATCGTATGACAGTCTTTAAAAAACAAGAATATGTCTATGTTCCTGATGTTTGGAAGTGGGGAAAATATAATACATTGCATCTCTCCTGTTTGTTACATCAAGCATGTATTCTTTTATAAATTAAAAAAAGCTAAAACTTCTATCCTTAAAGAGAAGTGAAAATATAAGAAAAAGCATCCAAATAATATTGTATAATTTAAAGATTCTCTAAGAATTGTCTGCAAGAAAATGCAGAGTTTCTAGTTTGTATTGCCAGCTTAGTAGCCTAGGTCCAGATCACCCATACCTTTCCAGCTACATGTCGCTATTCTAGTTAGTTGGTGTCTTTGATTTACCTTCTTACATTCTCTGATGGGCACCCTTATCTTTAATATATTTACTATGAATTTTTCCTCAGTGGACTGAAGGTGGTCTTAACATGTGAAAGAACACTCAAAACTCATGAACTGTCCTGCATTTTATTTGACTATAATCTTCTAGTGGATGGTGTCATGCACACATATGTTTAATCCAATGGTTCATAAATTTGTATCTCCAGCCTCAACCTCTTTTCTTAGTTCTAAAATTGCATATCTAAAGGCCTCATCAACATCTTCATTTAGAATTCTTAATGACACCTCACAATCCAATAGCAAATCCAATCTCATGCTCTATCTTTCCAAGCCCAGCCCTTTCTTTCAGTGAATAGCATTACAATCCATCCAGTTCTATAAGCTTGTGACTTGAGACTCCTTATAGTTACTATTCTCTCTCACATCCATCCCTCATATCTGCTCAGTTCCCTAATTGTGTTCATTTCACCTTTGGAATATCTTTTTAGTGATATCCTATCTAATAAAAGAGTAATATGCAAATTAACCATCACTCCACTACACCTGCAAGCCATGCCCACAAGCCAATCAGGAGTGAATATGCAAATAAACCCAACCAAGATGGCTACGGTTACAGAGAGCAGGAGGGAGGCTTGGAGGAAGCCAAGCTTTCCGCCTGCCCTTGCTGGCGTAGTCCTCCACTCAAGGCTACAAAGTTTCAATGATAGAAGATACATAAATCCAAACAGAAATGATGGCAGCCACAGAGGTGGAAAGAGCAGGGCTAGGGTTGTCCCCAGCCATGGAGGAAATCAAGCTTTCTGCACACCTTGGCTGGCCCAGGCCTCCACTTAAGGCTACAAAGTTTCAATTATAGAAGATACATAAATCCCAACAGAAATGGCTGCTGCCACAGAGCAAGCAGAAGGCTTGGCTTCGCTACAGGCTACAAAGTTTCAATTGTAGAAGATAAATAAGCCCCAGATCCCAGGGCCTCCGCTTGGGTCACCGGGGGGCGTGGCTGGCCTGCAAACCACCACAGGCCCCTCGCCCAGGTTGCCCCACACCCCAAGGGAACCCCCACCCTGATCCAGGACACCCTTCAGGGCAAACCAGCTGGTTCCCACCCATGCACCAGGCCTCTATCCTATCTAACAAAAAAGTAATATGCAGATTGACTATCACTCCAACACACAACATGGCTGCCTCCATGTGGTCAAAGATTCTGCCCCCATGTGGACACAAGAAGGCCACCACAAGATGGCCAGCAGTGAAGGGCAGTTGGGAGAGACCAGGTCTGCAAGGGAGGGCAGTTGGGGGCGATCAAGCCTGCAGGGGAGGGCAGTTAGGGGTGACCAGGCCTGCAGGGGAGGGTAGTTAGGGGTGACCAGGTTGGCAGGGGAGCAGTTAGGCATCAATCAGGCTGGCAGGGGAGTGGTTAGGGGGTGATCAGGCTGGCAGGCAGAAGCGGTTAGGGGCAATCGGGAAGGCAGGCAGGTGAGCAGTTGGTAGCCAGCAGTCCTGGATTGTGAGAGAGATGTCCAACTGCCCGTTTAGGATGTCTGACTGCCCAGTGAGATCGGGCCTAAATGGGCAGTCAGACATCCCTCGATGGGTCCCAGATTGGAGAAGGTGTAGGCTGGGCTGAGGCACACCCACCCCCCGTGCACGAATTTTGTGCACTGGGCCTCTAGTTCATTCATCATAATCATTTTCACTTCTCATTTCCACTGCTCTCACTTTTGTCTACTATATGTTCATCTGATTTCTTGCAATTGGATGCCAATTACTTTCCACATTGCATCATATTGTCCATCCTTTAAAAAATAGTTTTCTATCTTTTAAGAAAAAGTCATTTTGATCACATAGAGTATGATTTAATCTTTCACTGCTCCCAATAATTCCCTGTGTTGGGAATGAAGGCAACTCTATCTCCATTCTGTAGCTTCATAGTTCCTCCCTCACCCTCCATGATCCAGTCATGTGGACTTTATAATTTCTTTGGAGGCCTGTGCTTCTTTCCAGGCTTCTTTGTGTTGATAAATTTTACTCTTCCCACTTAGTACATCCTTTAGGTTTTAGCTCCAAAGTCAATTCCTTTGGAAAAATTTTCCTTCCTTCTGAACTAGATTAGCATCCCCTTTATAACTTTCACCACAGTTCCCTAGTTATATACTTGTTGACTTTCTTATTTCTCTCCATTAGTGAACTGTAAGCTCATAAGTGAAGGGCCCTTGTCTGTTTTACTCACCAAACCCCATCTCTGACGGGATGCCTGAGTTTAGTAAATAACTTTCCACAAGCAGATGCCAAACTGCAAATGTGCTTCAATCTTTACTGTAGAAAAACTAGAATATTTAATTGCTCTGACCAACTTAATTAGAGAATCTTAGCCTCCTGAAATTGTATTTACCCCTATTTACCAAAAAATTATTGAGTTGAACTTGGTAGCTCATGGAAATGGTGAACTGTATACCATGTACTATAAACTTGATATAGCTCTTACTAGTATTGTAAATTTCATCTTTCTTCAGCGTTTATTAATTGCTACTATTCTGATCTTAGAACATACAAGTGTTTTCAAACTCATCATCATCTAGTGAATTTTATGAAAAACACCTATTCAGAAAATTTTAGAACTAAATAGCTTAATTTACTATTGTACACTATCATTTGTAAGCTAGCGGACACCTAATTAACAGTGTCAAATATAATTGAAATTAAATTGATCTTTCTGGTAGAAGACGTGACACAATGCATAGACAAACCCCAAGTATGTTGAACATTAAACTCATTTTTAAAATTTAAGTTTTTCTATCACCATTTATCCCAACTATGTCTCTTCCACCTTCACTTATCCCCCTTTACCTCTGAAATCACCCACCCTGTTGCTCATTCCCCTGAGTTCTCTTTCTCCCTTTTTTCTTTTTTGCTCAATCCTTCCACCCCACCCCCACCCAGCTGTCTGCCTGCTCTCTATCTATGAGCATTGAGCTGTTGATTAATAAAATGCAGAAGAGAGTAATGAATCTATGCAAATAGGATTAAATAACAGCATATTACAATAACGGTTTTGCAGGCATCTTCACATAATTATACTGACAATATTTATATACTCAAGTAAATTGGCAAGTTAAAAATTAGTGAACTGCATCAGAATCATTTGATTAGTTTTTAATACACATGAAATTGAATAATAAAGCAGTTTACAAATCAATTCTATAAGCTTATTATAATGGCCTGAAGGTCAATGCTTATTTTTATTCATTTTTCATCACTTACATTACTCTCTTCTTTTAAAGACAATTCACTACCTTTCTTAAATTAATGATCACACAAGGCATGTAGTTTGCTTGTACAGTTTAGTCATGTACAAGGTGGTACAGATGGTTTTCTGCATCACTAGGTTAATATGACCATGTTATAGTGTATTACAAATTTAGCTGTCTAATTGCCGTTCATCTGGAAAGAATACACATTGAGAATTTTGCTTAGTGCTGACACTTCCAGGCATGAAATAGAAACACTAAATGAGTGTAGTCCTATTAGGATCTTAACACTGAAAAACACCCTTGTAAGTCAAGTCTTCATATTTCATTATATATGTACTAGAGGCCCGTTGCATGAAGATTTGTGCAATAGGCCTTCCTTCCCCTGGCTGCTGGCACCGGTTTTCCTCTGGCACCCAGGACCCAGGCCTTCGCTCTGGCTGCCATCTTCAGTCTTCGCTCCAGCTGAAGCACTGCTCCTGTAGTTCCCTCCGCCCCCCCCCCCCCCCCCCCCTCATAGCAGGCGTCCTGCCCTGCCTGGCTGCTCCATGCCTGAATGCATGCTGCCCAGAGGTCCGGAGTGGCTGGGGCCACCAGCATCTTTGTCTGGTTAATTTGCATACTCATTCCTGATTGGCTGGTGGGTGTCACAAAGTGATGGTCAATTTGCATATCTCTCTTTTATTAGTGTAGATTCTAACTTGAATAGCTAAAATACAGTGTAGCCTATTTACTAAAATGTTCAATAAATCTGAAATCAGAATAGCTGAATATGTTTTTTACACATATTTTACACATTCTCCAAAATAAATATAAGCACTGATAAACTACTTGTATGAACATAATTTTGCTTAAATATACCACTTTCATATAAGAAGATATATAGTTTCTGATATACCTGAACTTATAGTAACAATTATGACAAGGTCTTTCTCTGGAAGGTTTTTTTGTGGAGCTGCTAAATATAAGTTAGAAGCTGCATCTTCATGTATCCTGTGTCATATTGAACTAAGAGACTTTTACTTGTCAACCAAGAAGGCACATTGATATTCCCATTGTCTTTTTCTTTGAGAACTCTAGAATTACGACTTTAACTAAATATGGAAAGATGTGAAATACTTGGCCCACAGTCAAATAAGAAATCAGGGTAAAGTCAGAATAAAACAGTAGTTTCCCTGATTTAATTTCGGTTTACTCAAGATTTGCTGTTTTCTTGGGCTATGAATATCCACCTGAGAATCTAATGAGAATCATAACTCTCTCCTCTAAATGAATGTAGATAAATACACACCCACAATTTTATTTATTATCTCAGAGATTGAATAATGACTCCCCACCCCTTTCCCAAACCAAAACGCTTCTATTAACCTCCCTTAGAATCTCCTAGGGTTAGTTAACTGTTACTATTACTTCCAGTTTTGACTTACTTTGCTTATATCTTGGTGATAGTTACAGTTCTCACACAATCATAACAATAAAAACTACATTTCTGTCCTCTCTCCTGTGGTAATGGGACTTGAGAAAATGGTTTTGCTAAACATTCCCAAATTGAAAATACCTCATCAATCTGAACTGTTCATTCTCTCTCTCTCTCTCTCTCTCTCTCTCTCTCTCTCTCTCTCTCTCTCTCTCCCTCTCTCTCCCCCTTGAGAGCTAGTTCTCATCTAGTAAAGTTTGGAAGAAAACTTGCACCAATTCGACTGCAAACAATTTTTCCATTAGGATTGTGCCTAGGAATGTTAGAAAGAATATTTCTTGCAGAAAACTAGTATCTTTGAAATATCTTCCATATATTCACAATCACTGAATTTCCTCACAGCTACAAATTCCCAATCATTCCGTTGGTATAATTTCTCATCATTTCTACAAACTCCTAGAACTTGGATTATCTATTATCTATTAATTAAAACCCAGGTAATATAAATTAGAAGCATTTTACTCTCTTGTTTCTGCTTAGATGAATTATGGATTGAAAAGAAGAAAGAAACTTAAGCTCAAGCAGTCATGTAAATTAGAGAATATAGTGGGGTAAAGAGAGGGCATATGTGTGGGTGAGGTGGGCAGCAGAATAGAGGATGTTATAAAGGCCATAGAGTGGAGATATTTCCCCTTACAAAGGGTTAAGTGTGGTGACAGGTGTCTTCCTTTGGATCCCTCAGAACAGACTGTGCAAAACGTTCCGTGGGTGTTCCCCAGAGACATCCCTATGCGGAAGGGAGGAAGGCAGGACTGAGCAGAGGAAGGTCAACGGCTATGCAAGTGCAGCTGCAGCTTCAGCAAGTCCTCCTGCAGCTCTGCAGCTGGGTAGCCCCCAAGGCATGCCCCACTGAAGCCAGGGTAGCTGGACTTTGGATCCCTCCAACAGCTGTCACTGCTCCAGCCAGGCCTTGGGAAGGGCCGTGACGTTGGGTAGGGCAGTTTCTTGCCTTTGACAATTCCCAGTGAGGGGCAGAACCATGTGTCCACACAGATGACATTCCAGCAGCGTGGTTCCAGCCCTGAGGAAGGTGTTGGCTGTGTGGCATAGTCTACAGCACAGAGGGGAGGGATAGCCAGCTTTTGGTCTAGAAAAATCATGATCTAAATTACATCTATTATCATACAAAATAAAAAAAATGAATTAAAAATGTTAGATGTACTTTTCTAAAAATCAGTTTGAATGCATCTGACAATTAAATTGGAAGCCCTTAAATCACAGTGATTTTTTTTCTCTCCAGCCAAATAGCTCTGGATGTGCAGAGAAACATGACTTCAATTTCTGAAAGAACACCATTTCAAATTTTATGGGGGAACAGAGATCTTCAATATGCCTGCCTTTCCTTTTTAGGGAGAACATTTCTGTAGCGGTACCGGGCAAGGAAAGAGTCTTTCCTGGTCCTAACTATATAAGGCGGTCTATACAATGCTGCCCAGCGGCTGCCAGAGCCACCCAGACTATTGTGTCAGAAGGCAGTAAACGGCAGTTAGGCTGGGAAAAAAGTTTCCCTCCATGTTAACTGAGTCCTGACCTAGCTCACCTGATTAGTGGGTGACGAATGGGGCCCTGTGGCCAGGATGGTCCTGGCACGAGCAGTCACACAAGATCACCAGGGAGTACACCCATCTAGTAAACCTAAAGCTAAACATGGGACTGTTTAAAGGAGCAGATGTGGTGAGTAAGGCCTTGGAAAACAAAGGTTAGTGGAACATTTTCTAGGGCTAGGGATAGCAGAGAAAAAGCAAGACCTCACAGTCAGGCAGTAAGAGTAGGACCCAACAGGAATCTTGAAGCCAGGTGAGCCCTGGCCCAACAGTGCACGGCACACCTGTGCGCAAGCTGGGAGGTTAAGGCTGCAGCGTGCGTGAGAGCAACCTCAGGAGCTGCAGCAGCAAACCCCTGGGCCGGGTTCACAAATGTCTGAGAGGCACTGCTTCCAACTCGGCCAGGCCATCATGAGAGTGAGGAAGCAGAAAGTGCAGGTGTGGGAGAAAGGAGCTTACACAGCCAGGACAGGGCGGTGGACTGCTTTTAGCCACCCAGGTTTGTAATCCCAAGGCCAGGACGTCGGGTAAGGCAGTTTCTTGCCTTTGAAGGAGGGAGTGGTAGTGAAAGCAAACAAATCAGTGTTACTTCACGAGGTTCCAATGTGATAACTGCTGAATAAATCAATGCATGACTTATAATAACTGTTATCTTGTTTCTTTTCGATTGATTCCTTCCTTTTCCAAATGCCAAGTTAAACAGGCCATTCAAATCGTGTGAAAATAATAATTTGTTTGCCTAGACTGACTCAAAATGATTAGGTAGTTATAATATTGACAGGGATTTTCTTCATAGGATATTAAAATACAAATGGAACAAACATTACCCAAATGTTGTATGACTAGGGCCTCTGCCTGATTTGGGGGTTGCTAAGTAACAAAAGCTTCCAAATGATATATATACACGCGCATATATATATATACATATATATATACATATATATATATGTATATATATATATGGGGAGGGATGCTGGTGTAGATATTCTGATTTAAGTTATCATTAACATTCATTGTTAATGAAGAGATGATACATACTATTTTTCATCTACCAGCAATTTTCTTTATCTTAAAAATATAATTTTGCCCAAATCCCAGGGAGAAGCATAACATAAAATCAATTGTAACCTAAGACTGAACTTTTCCCAGATTTTCATTAGCAGCCATGTCATGGTTCCTTTTTCTATATTAAATGTAATCTTTAAAAAGAGGAAACTTCTAAACACATAATAGAAAACATAGTTAAAACCTTTAATGAAATCCATCTGAATAATAGATTGTTTCTAGGTAACGCTTGTTGAGAGAGAAACTATATTAATACTAGAGGTCCGGTGCATGACATTCATGCACTGGGGGGGTTGGTGGGGGGAGGAAGGGGGGAATCCTTCAGCCAGGCCTGTGCCCTCTTGTGTTCAGGACCCATCAGAGGATGTCTGCCTGTTGGCTTAGGCCCGTCCCCACATAGGCCTAAGCCTGCAGGAGGACATCCCCTGAGGGGTCCTTAGTGCTGCTGTGGAGTGGAGGTAGGAGAGGCTCCTGCTACCACTGCTGTTGCTCACCAGCTGTGAGCCTGGCTCCTGGATGAGCTGCACTCCTCCTGTGGGAGCACCGCTCAGCCAGAAGCCGGGCTCGCTGCTCCTTAGTGCTGCCTCGGAGACAGGAGAGGCTCCCACCACTGTCGCTGAGCTCGCCAGCCATGAGCCTGGCTTCTGGCCTAGCAGCACTCCTCCTGTGGGAGCACACTGACCACCAGGGGGCAGCTCCTGTGTTGAGCATCTGCCCTCTGGTGGTCAGTGCACATCATAGTGACTGGCTGTTCCACTGTTCAGTAAAGTTGCACATTAGCCTTTTATTATATAGGATACCGGCCTCCATCTTTGAATTAAAGGATGACTTTCAGCTCCAATGGAGAATCATAAAAACACTGTGACTGCCCTTTTATGAACCAGCTATTCAGAAAATTTATTTGTTCCTGAGCTTGAGGTATGAAAATTGAAATACAAATTTGAGAGAGTAATGCAGCTATTCAGGAAATACATATTTTATGTGTTAATTATTCAAAATATGGAGTCCAAATTATATAAATACATTTTTAAGGCTAAAATTACTGAGAGAATAAGAAATGATAGAAATTTAACTTCATTTTGCTAAATTTTTACATTGAGCTTCACTTAAAATTTATCTTTATAGCTTTATATAAATATTAATTTAGTCCAGTAGTTTCTAAAATTTAGTGGGTATCAGAATGATCTAAAGAGTTTGTTAAAACATGAATTATTGAATTTCTATATTTCTTAATCAGCTGTTCTGATGTAAGGCACATGAACCTGAATCTCAAACATGTTGCAAGGTGATGCTGATGGTCTCACACTTGGAGAACCACTGAGTTAGACAATTTGGCTAGAGCTGATTCAATAGGAAAAAAAAAACCCCTACTTACTCAATGTAATAATAATATTCATTCATTTATATATTATATGAACAAGTATTGGGTACTTACTATTTACAAAATGGGGATAACTGCATGAATTAGAGCTGAACAAGTTAAAAACAGAATAAATTCATTTTCTGTTTGGAAATATATTGTTCAATTAATATTTTTTAAGTTGTAGATAGGTTTTCTGTGGAAGGCAGTATGGAGTTACCTAAAAAAATTAAAAATGGAACTGCCTATTACCCAGCAATTCCACTTCTGGGAATGTAACTGAGGAAACCCAAAACACTAATTCGAAAGAACATATGCACCCCATGTTCACTGCAACATAATTTACAATAGCTGAGATTTGGAAGCAGTGGATTAAAAATCTGTGGTACACATATGCAGTGGAATACTACTCAGCTGTAAAGAAGGACCCCTTGTGCTGGCTGGATGCTCAGTTGGTTAAAGTGTTGTCCCATACAACAAAAGGTGGCAAGTTCCTTTGATCCCTGGTCAGGGCACATACCTAGGTTGTGAGTTTAATCCCTGGTTGGGGCAAATAGGGAAGGCAATGATAGATGTTTCTCTTTCATCTCTCTCTCTCTCTCTCTCTCTCTCTCTCTCTCTCTCTCTCTCTCTCAATCAATAAAAACATATCCTCAGATGAGGATTAATTAAAAAAAGAAGAAGGAAATCTTACCGTTTGAGAGAGCGTGGGGACCTAGAGAGCATTATGCTAAGTGAAATAAGCCAGGCAGAGAAAGCCAAATACCAAAATACCACAAGATCTCACTTATATGTGGAATCTAATCAAAATAGACTAACAAACAAATTTAGAAAAAGGTAAATTTTCTCAATCTCCCTCAATAAATTGTTGTTGTTAATCCTCATGTGAGGATATTTTTTACATTGATTTTTAGAAAGACTAGAAGATGGAGAGAGAGAAAGACATCTTTATGAAAGAGACACACTGATTGGGTGCCTCCAGCACACCTGCAACCCTTCCGTGTGTGGGGACCAGACACTAACCACTGAGCAATGCTGGCCAGGGCTCCTTAAAAAGTTTTTAACACTTCTTACAAATTAAAGTATGTGTATCTTTGTGTGTGTGTGTGTGTGTGTGTGTGTGTGTGTGTGTGTGTGTATGTGTGTGTGCCAGACCGGTGATTCTAGATTCCTGGTATGAAAGAGAAGAAATATAAAACTCAAATATACTTATGAATAATGTAATATGAAGCTTAAAAAGTATTTCACTTAAAATAATAAAAGCAGCATTTTCTTAAACTTGACAATAATTAACTTTGACATTAATAGTGTAAGCTAAAACACATAATTTGATTATCTTCCACATTGTACAAATATATTAGAGCCAAAAAAGAGAGAGAGAAAAAGAGAGAACTTGTTTTCCCATTAGTATTATTTCCTTTAGATGTGGCTTCATTTCAGTTAGCAAAATAAACAACAACACACAAAAAACCACACAATGGTTTTTGCTAGTCTGTATAATTTCCACTTTTTAGATTGCGGAGTTTTTACAGAAGCCATCGAGATAAAAAAAAAAATTAGTTATATCTGTTACTTGGTATTTATATTTATTACATAGCAATTTGTTCACTCAATTGTGCAGTATTTATCAGTTTGATAGATATACCTATCAAAAAGAGTCCTCTCCACTGTACTTGCTTCACTCTAGGAACGTAAGTCATCTATATGTGACTGGTCCTATATCCTCGACAAAGAATAAGTGTGTGAAAAATTAGTTTTTCCTAGGGAAAGCTCTTCACTTTTCCCGTGTAGAGTTCCTAACTCTGAAACTATTTGTCTTGAGAAATGATCCACCACTCCATTTAGTACAAAACAGGTTTCTAGGTTTCCAGAACTTAGTCAGCCCCATGTATCATAGTCCCTTCTTATGACCCACCTTTTCTATTGTACATTTAGGTCTTTTTCTTTCATTTAATATTCTCAATTTAATACTTCACTTCTTTTTCATTCATGTTTCTTGTGTTGTTAGTTCACATTTTTTTCTTTATTTTGTCTACAATTCAGGAGGGACATTTAAACATACAGAAACCCCCATGTTCTCAGTTGCCTTTTCCCTATTACTCTCATTTAGATCTCACCACTTGGGGACACATAGACACACACTCCTTATTTACATTATACATTAAATATTTTGAAGGTAGATGTTTCTGGGAGGAAAAAAAAAGATGTCCTGGCATTTAATTTGCTTTAATCAATTAATTACTTAATTAATTAATTTTATTTATTGATTAAAGTATTACATAAGTGTTCTTATCCCCCCACTGCCCTTTACACACCCCCCACTCATGCCCTCACCCCCCTAGTGTCTGTGTCCATTGGTTATGCTTATATGCATGCATACAAGTCCTTTGGTTGATCTCTCCCCTTTTTTGTTTGTTTACTGTGTGTCCATCCCTGGAACAAAATGTTGGAAATAGCCAATACAATTATTTTATTCAGTTCTCATAAGTTATACTTGAAGAAAAAAAAAATCAGTAGGAGTTACCAAAGATCAGACATAATAAAATGTAGGAATTGTATCATATCAGAATTACCAAGCATAATTTGTCTCTCTTTCATCTTTCTGTTTGATCTAACAATCAACTTTTCAAAATCTGACACCAAATAAAAGGAAATGTGGAACCTATATTAATAGAAGGGTATAATCTGAACCCAATTTACTGGTTGTGAATAATTGGCCTTTGTAATGCTCTGGAAACAGTTTTACCTGCATATCTGTACTCTCGTCAATGATTCGCTTAGGATTGACAGCTGCAGTGTGGGGAAACCATTTGTGTTCACAACATAAGAAAGATCTCTGCTGAATATGCTCACACTTGCACATAAGGTGCTATTTTAATCATAGTGTAGAGTAGCACTATAATTTGTTTGATCCCTGGTCAGGATGTACTATAATCCTGTATAGATTATCTTCCATTTGAGATCAACGTTTCAATTCTCCATTTACATTTCAGTTTGAAATGAGTACTTTATTTAAAAAGTATCCCCTCTCTGCCATTCTGCTGATACAACTTTCCCTTTTTCATGTCCATCCAATTTGATGAATGATGCAAGACAACCACTTTATGGGAAAAATAAAGAATTTGTGAAGACAATGAAGAGGCAAAACTAGGCATCCCATGAAACAAATTACCTTATTGACATTTATGACCAAAATACAGGCTGACATTACCTTAAGTATACTCTCAGGAATCATTTAGTGATGACTAAATTTGTTAGTGAGAAAATAAAGAAATCAAAATAGTCAACAGCTTAAAAGAATAAGACTTTGGTATCACAATGGTTTTTTATGGTACTTTAATTTCATTTCTATACATCAGTGAGGAGATTGACAAATTGATGATTTTGATAGAGAATTTTCCCTAAGAGTGATATTGTTCAGAGTAAATTATTCAGAATATTAGAATCATATTATATTAAAACTAGAGGCCCGGTGCATAAAATTCATGCACGAGGGGGTAGAGGGGGTTGAGGGGGTTGTCCCCCAGCCCAGCCTGCACCCTCTCCAATCTAGGACCCCTCAAGGGATGTCCGACTGCCCATTTAGGCCTAATCCCAGTAGCTGGGCATCCCTCTCACAATCCAGGACTGTTGGCTCCCAACTGCTCACCTGTCTGCCTTTCTGATTGCCCCAAACCGCTTCTGCCTGCCAGCCTGATTACCCCCTAACCACTCCCCTGACAGCCTGATTGATGACTAACTGCTCCCCTGCCAGCCTGTTTGCCCCTAACTGTCCTCCCCTGCAGGTCTGGTCACCTCTAACTGCCTTCCCCTGCTGGACTGATCACCCACAACTGCCCTCCCTTGCAGGCCTGGTCCTTCCCAAATGCCCGCCCCTGCTGGCCATCTTGTGGTGGCCATCTTGTGTCCACATGGGGGCAGCCATCTTGTGTGTTGGAGTGATGGTCAATTTGCATATTACTCTTTTATTAGATAGGATAGAAGCCTGGTGCACAGGTGGGGGCCTGGCTGGTTTGTCCTGAAGGGTGTCCTGGATCAGGGTGGGGGTTCCCTTTGGGCATGGGGTGGCCTGGGCGAGGGTCCCGTGGTGGTTTTCAGGCTGGCTACACCTCCCAGCGACCCAAGCAAAGGCCCTGGTATCTAGGATTTATTTGTCTTCTATAATTGAAACTTTGTAGCCTTGAGTGGAGGCTTGGGCCTGCCAGGGTGTGCAGAAAGCTTGGTTTCCTCTATTGCTGGGGAAACCCAAGCCTCCTGCTCACTCTGTGGCCGCAGCCATCTTGGTTGGGTTAATTTGCATACTCGCTCCTGATTGGCTGGTGGGCATGACTTGTGGGTGTAGCGGAGGTACAGTCAATTTGCATATTACTCTTTTATTAGATAAGATATTTGTTTCAACATTGCTTTAACAGAATATTTACTGTCATTTATAACTAAGAAGGTAACTGGTATTGTAAAAATTTATCAGTTGAGGTACACGTGATCTAGCATTATACTTAGGTTTACAACATAGACTTTTGAGAATGTGGTTTTTAATTTTTATATATATTGTGTTATATGAATTTATATAAAGTATAACAGATTTTTAAAAATATTAAGTTTCGTGATAAGGCTTTCATCTTACCACAGACAATGACAGATACCTAAATGCCAATTTTCTCAGGGATCCTCCTAAAAATCATAAAGGTCAACAGGGAGTCAAATAAAAATACCCATAAACTATGCCGAAAGAATAATTAGAGAAAGAGACATTACAAACTTTAATTTACATGTAAGCAGGGAAATACATGTTCAAAACCAGCAGAACTTGCTCAGGAGAGCACACTGCCATAGCATTGGGCACAAAGTAAGTGGGAAGGGGGTATACCCAAGTCTCCTTGGAGTGGTGGAAGACATACCCATTAGGTTTACTCTCAGAAGAGGGCTGCCCCTGAGGAAGAAATACTGTAAGCAAGCTAGTGGCCTGGATGAGCAGAGCACTGGTTACTAGAGCGACAATAGAAAGTGGCTTGGAAAGTGCACAAGACCCCAGAGAGTCGTTTCAGAAAAGCATTACCCCTTGGAGAGGTGGGGGAAACTTCAGAGGTGGAATTGTTCCTTGGGGAGAGGGAAATGAGGAGGCAGTTGAATATAAGGTCCCTTTGCTAATATAAAAGGAAAAGTAACAATTAATAAGCCAATAAAGCCCAGCCAATAAACCAATAAATCAGCGGATGAGCATCGACCTATGAACCAGGAGGTCACAGTTCGATTCCAGGTCAAGGCACATGCCTGGGTTGGGGGCTCGATCCCCAGTAGGAGGCGTGTAGGAGGCAGCTAATCAATGATTCTCTCTCATAATTGATATTTCTATCTCTCCCTCTCCCTTCCTCTCTGAAATCAATAAAAATGTTTAAAAAATAAACCAATAAAGATTAGTTCTTTGGAAAGAAAAGTACTAATAAAAAATTTAGATGGAGGAAACAAACAAATGGAGAACTGTCACAAAGGAAATAATTGTAGAAACAAAGAAAATACTTAGCATATCATAAAAGACGACTTTGTGTAATTCTATTAAAATAAAATTTTAAAGTCTATATGAGTAATTTCTAGAAAATAAAATTTAACAAAATTAATACTGGTTGAGCTGAATAATTGAATAGACCAATCTCTGGAGGAAAAACAAAACAAAAGCAAAAACAAGAAACTTGTTCAAAAGCTACTACACTGATAAGCACCAGGCCTAGATCATTTCACAGAAGAATCAAACTTAACTTTTGAATCTAGATAATACCCAAACTATTTAAATAGTTCTGTAGCATAAAAAAAAAATAAGAGAAGAAACACCAGATTATTTTTTTAAGGATTTATAACATTGATATAAATATCTATGAACTTGCACATACACACAAAATATTATGGAATCCGTACTGAATATCAATGCAATAATTTAAAATTCATAATTAATTTTAGATGAAGTTATTCAAGAGCATATTACAAATAAAGTTCATCATGTCCAAATGTGGTTCTTTTTAGAGATACAAGGATGATTTTATATTAATAAACTTCATTTATAAAATTTACCATAAAAATAAAAAAAGAATAGTGCACTCATTTTGAGAGATACTGAAAGGCAATTTACAAATTTCAGCACCCATTCTTAATAAATATTATTAAGTTCACTGAGACTGTCTTAAAATTATAAAACACATACGACTTAGTCCACATGCCATCATTTCAATTAACTGGGAACACTGATGACGTGTACACAGAATTTAGGAATCAGGCAAAATGCTCACCAACAACTTCTTTTTAACGTTATGTTGGAGGGAATAGCCAGTACCGTTAGAAAAGAGAAACTATTAGATGCATAAGAATTGGAAAGATAAAGCAGTCTCTGAGAGTCAATATATAAGCTTCTTGCAAACTGAGAAACATCACTAAGATAGAATATAAAATGAACTTACTCAAAAAATCTGTAGCCTTAAAAATATGAAAGAGAATATTTTATTTATAATAGCTGCAACAAAATAGTTAAATGTCAGGTAGCAAACAAAACAATGAGGAAATTTTAAAAGCTCTCCTAAAAAACACAAAAATTGGACTTAAAAATGAAAATACATAAAATGCACAATTTTGTATAGAATAACTCAATATTAAAAAGATTTTAATTTCTTTTACATTCATTTATAAAGGTAATGTGAATTTAATAAAAAATTCAAAGTGATTTTTTCTATCTAGATATGTTGTTTCTAAAGTTCATTTAAAGTGTTAAGCAAGAAATAACTCCAAACCCCTAAAAATTCATATCAATAAGAGCATTTCATGTCAGATATTGAAAAATGTGTTCTTCTGAAGGATAAATAGACCAACAGAACAGAATAAAGTTGAGAAGTAGATGAAGGTACACAGGAAGTTTAGTATGTGATAAAGGTGGCATCTCAAATTCCTAGTAAAAAGATAGATTTTTCTAATCAATAAAAAAGTGACAGCCATTGATAAAATGATCAATTAAATTGATACCATGCAATATAAAATAAGCTAAACTTAAGTGTACCAGAGATCCTAAAACATAAAACCATACAAGTTCTAGATTAAAAATAAATTTACTTACAACCTTGAAGTGGTTAACGCTTTTCTCCTTGACTTAAGAATTCAGAATCAACAAGGAAAAAGGTTGATAAATTTAGCCAAATTAACAATAACAACAAAATGCTTTTGCATGACAAAAATCAGGAAAAAAGATAAAAAACAATGTATTTGCTGCAGAAGTGATTTGTAACTGATTCTAAAATTTGAAAGAACAAAAAAAAAGCAAAAAAGTATATAAGAAATAGGTAGTTGACAGAAAAAATGTTTGTAGTGCTTAAATATATGAGCATCACTCATAATAACAGAAATGTAAATTAAAACTAATTGAGATACTACTCACCTAGCATAATGACAAAAATCAAGAAGGCTGACTCACTCTGTGAGTATTGCTTTGGGGAAAATGTCTACCACACTGCTTGTAATAGTGTGAAATGATTGAAACCATAAGGAGGGGAGTTTGCCAGTATCTAAAAAGATTACATATGCATCTACACTATGACCCAGGAATCCCACATAGAAAATCTAACCTAAAGACGCTTTATCCAAAAATATACATATACTCATATGGAAATATATATGCACAATTCATCCTGGCATTATTTGTAGTAGGAAAAGTTTGGAACAACCTAAATGTCCATCAGTAGAGGACTAGTTGAATTTACTATGGTATATACAAGTCAAATGGCTTTGAAAGCAGCTGATTGATTCTGTAAGGCACCAAAGTAAAACTTCAGCTATGGTTTTTTAAAATAGAAAGTTATTTTACTTAAAATGTAAACTTGTTTTGAGAACTGAAATAGTGAATGAAGAGTGTATTAAAAATAATTACAACAGCAGAATATCAAGAACATTATGTAATTATTACTTTTACTTACGGTTGATAGTTTTGACGGGTAATATTGGGTTTAGCCTCTCTGGGGAAGCAGCATTTTCCTCATCTGTCACATATTCAAAATTAATGATGAACATCATAGCCACACCCTCTTGATTTTTCACTGGAATTATGTGTGTGTTACAAATGAAAGTGGACCCTGAGGAAATGAAAGATGAGTGTTAGATTAAAAATATGCCAACATTTTGCAATATCGTCATATTAAAATTTGAATAAAGCCATATAGAATTTTCTATCTTACATGATAATTAAATTAAATTAAAAATTCTTTTATTTTCTTCTTATTGTACATGCTTGTATTACAATAAATATACATGGTTTTATTGCAATAAATAATGCAGTTATATATTAAGCCACATCATGGATTTGCACAACCTTGATTCTTCCCTTCCCCAGGGAAGCTGGTACACTAACTTCATATACATTTCCCCCACCTCCAAATTTTACTGTAACTAAATACTAAGTATCATTCCATAAAACTGCTTTATTTTCTATTTTAAAAAGTTATATAAATGGTACATATATGTTATTTATAATTGGTATTTTTTCAATTACAGTTTATATTCAATATTATTTTATATTAGTTTCAGATGTACAGCATAGTGGTTAGACATTTATATAATTTACAAAATAACCCCCCAATAAGTCTAGAACCCACCTGGCACCATACATACTTATTATAATCTTAGTAACTATATTTCCTATGCTGTACTTTACATTCCCATGACTATTTTGCAACTATCAATTTGCACTTCTTGAAAAAATACTTTATTTTTTTATTTCATATTTTATTACATATATATTTACTTAAAATATTCACAAAATGTGCCAGAAAGTATTCACAAGCAAATTCAGGTATTATGTTATGGAATAACAGAATATGAATTCTCATTTGTTTCACCCCCAATAAGTCAGACAGACCATAAAAATTAGTATATGGGAAAAGACATATTTTTCAACTTTCTAGAAAAAAATTCTTAGCCTTTCCTTATATATTTTGCTTAAATATAAATCTATATAAAATATGTGTATAAACAATAAAGATAACTCATTTTGTGCCATTTTGATTTTAGCATTAAAGGAATTATTTTCTTTTTCTCATTTACTTTCTTGGGAATAAACCAGTAGATTATTGACTCTCACATACATTCCAATAATTGTTTATTTTTTGTGCAAAATTCCCAATGCCCAAATTGTAATAATTTTATTTGGTTTGTATCCTGTCAGCAAATAGGAACAAAATTTGTCTATATTATTGTTTTAATTTGATCCCTTCAACCAAAAAGTTGAAATTCTTCAATAAACACAATTATAGGGGTAATTAGATGTATTTTATTAGGATTATCCAGAAATTAACGAAGGGATGATTTGCTTTACAATCAACTACTACCACCCATCCTTGAAGAGAAAACCCAAGATTCATGATTTAGAGAAGATAGCCAAGAAATTGACTTCCTTTAAATTAATTGAATACTGACTGCCTTCTTGGGTCTGACTTTTAAAAGTGAGTATAACCTCAAGGCAGGTCCTCATATTTGTGTCATCTAAATGTTTTTTATTGAGATATAATTAAAGTATAATGTTATACATATTAGTTTCAGGTGTATAATATAATTTTTCAATATTATTGTGAAATGATCTCCACCGTATAGTTAACATCTGTCACCAAATAGTTATATTTTTTCTTTTTGTTCTTGTGATGAGGACTTTCAAGATCTGCTCTCTTAGCAACGTTTAGATATGCAACACGGTATTACCATTAACTACAGTATATAGTTAGCATGCTGTATATTACATCCCATTATTTATTTATTTTATAGCTGAAAGTTTGTACCTTTGATTCCCTTTACCTATTTGTTTATCCCTTGCACCCCCTTCCCTGGCAACCACCAATCTGTTCTCTGTGTCTCTGAGCTTTTTATTGGTTGTTGTTACTGTTTGTTTTGTTTGAGTCCACGTGTGAGATAATATGGTATTTGTCTTTGTCTGACTTATTTCACTTAACATAATGCCCTCCAGGTCTTGAATAATTTTTTTTTAGTCATGGTGATAGAAATTTCACAGGTTAGGGATTTGTTTGGGTTCAAAAGTATTGTATATTTTAAATGCAAAAACTTCAGAAAGAGTTCTCATTCAAGTAATAGTGTATCTTTTGATTGCCTTTATTTTTTTCACATTTTTAATTAGATTCATTGGGGCAACATTGGTTAATAAACTTATATAGGTTTCAAGTGTACGATTCTGTAATACATCATCTGTATATTGCATTGTATGTTTATCCCCCAAAGTCAAGTCTTTTCTGTCATCACATATTTGATCCCCTTACCTTTTACTACCACCAGACCCCCTTTCTCTCTGGTAACTATCACACCGTTGTCTGGGTCTGTGAGTTTTTATTTACTTGTTTATTTGTTGCTTTCAGTTTTATATCCCGCATGAGTGAAATCAAATGGTTCTTGACTTTTTCTGTTTGACTCAGTGCCCTTAGCATGATATTCCATCCATGTTGTCACAAATGGCAGTTTCTTCTCCCCATCCATCCTCTGCTTTTTTATGTGTTACTCCAGGCCTCAAAGCAGCTGACTTCCTCAACCTGCATGACCCTGGCTTTCTAGGCCTCTGAGTTCTGGGTGGATCTGGCTAATGGGCGGCATTGGCACGAGATAGGAGGGTGGGAAGGTGAAATCAGCGGTGCCCCCAGCCTTGCCAGGGCCACAGGTCCTAAAGGCAGCCTCTTCCAAGAGTGGTAATGGTTCTTGGCTGATGCTAGGCCCTGGGTGCCTGGAAGTTCCCCAGTGGCTCTTGTAGCCCTGTTCACACCTCTGCAAATGTTCTAAACTTGCCTTTGTTGAACGCCACTTGTGTCCTGCCAGGACCCCACTCATATACCTCTCTCCTGAGGCACTTACACTGAGGGAGGGCCCTTTATCTGGGCTCCTGGGGCAGCCAGGACATATGACAGAAGTCACTAAACCTGCAGAGATAATGCAGAGCCCAATGGCTTTCTTTTTAAACAACTGGTTGAGACTGCCTTGACTCTTCAGGACAGTGATGGTTCACCTTAGAGTCAGGAGCAGGTTGGCAGCAAGGTGGGTCTAGCACCAATTTGAGAGGGAGATGCAGGAAAACAAAAGGACACCAAGATGCTAAAGACATGGGTAAAGGCAAATAGCAGGATTTAGTTGGGGGCCCCAACATCTGGGAAGGCCAATAGATACTAGTATTCCAAAACTGTGCCCCATCTATACTTTGACTGTTGAAAACAAAATTGAGTATGAGAAAACTCTTTCATTTCTCCTCACTCCAGTAACATGGCTTCTGCTGCCAGAGCGGAGAACAAAAAAAAAACACCTGCTAATATTTCTATAGCCTGAGACATAACAGGCTTTTGAGGGTGGGCCTGGAGATCTAATTATTATTTATGAAATTATTCCTATGGGTGAACATATTCTAATTTCCAAGGAACTCATTTACAATAACACTTGTAGAACATGGACTTTGTAAATTGGAGAAGCACAAGCACTAGTTATGATTCAGATTTGAAATGTGGATAGTACCCCAAATTTGTAATGTAGAATACTTTATTTATAATTATTTTCATATTTTCTACAAGTGTGACCATGGTTTTACTGATGTGGGAAAGTGTGTTTTAAGAATGACATGCTGAACCCTCACAGTCTTCAGCTACACCTTTAATTTATTTAATAAAATAGTGAGCTAGAACCCTTGTCACAGTTGCCATGGTAACAAGCAGGAAAACTTTAGTAAACAGAATATAAGCAATTTAAGACTGTTCCATTAGAACTAAAAATAGAAGTGCTTCAGGCCAGGCATCACTACAAATTGGTTAAACAGAGAGTCTATGGAGATGCTAGAAATAGCCATTATGTATTTTGCTAATGAACCAAAATATATATTGATTTTATCACTTAAAATGATATATCTTGGATCATTTAGAGTATCGTGAATTTGCAGATTTTTTACTTAGTTTGAAATTTTTACATTTGAGCTAATTGCTGACTGTACAAAAATATGAAGCACAGATTTGTGAGAAATCAATAAAGAATATGAGGATAGAAATCTAACAGTTTTATAAGAGAGCAGAGTAATTTTGTTTTCAGTAGGTAAGGGGGAAAATAATTTTTTCAATACTAATGCTTGTAAATTTATTGTCTAGTGCTAAACAAATCATAATATTACAGTGCTTTATTAAAAAAAGTTTATATGCATTAGCCCGAAAGCGTATTAAATAAGTATAATTATTTTGGATTTACTGCCCACTACTGTTGTTTCCTGAATGCTTCTTCTAAAGTTAACTGAAGACTTGTATTTCATTTTTTTTCTCTTTTAGTTTTTGAATTTAATATATCCTTCCATCTTTCATAGCCTTCTGGAAAGCAGATATTGAAAGGAAGTACATGTAATTTAGAAAAGGAGACTCAGGTACATTTTATAGGGCAAAAACATTTTAGCTTGCATAATTCTACAAATTCTAAATTCTGTTAAGCTATTACTTCGTAAAGTAATATTATCCTAAGAAGTCACTACAGTGTGATTCTAAATATTTTTCTTGAATACAAAATTAGGAGCAAGAGATATGGAAATATAATTCAGCCAACACTAATCTAGCAATGCAGAAAAAGTAGTCACATTTAATAATGCATAAAAAGGGAACTAAAAAAATCTAGAATAAAAAGTTCAGTCCTTGTTAAAATGAACCTTGCATTCAAATAAAATTAATGTTATTAATAAGCTTATTTACAATAACATTACCCAATAATTATAAAGTTATATTTGCAGTGATACTAATGTTATTTAGAATCATGTTCACTTCTCTATTGTCTCCTGAGTGGGAGACAATAGTAGCTTCTAACAGGTTCTCATGTTCACTTCTCTATTGTCTCCTGAGTGGGAGACAATAGTAGCTTCCAACAGGTTCTCATTCTCAGAGTGGGAAAGAATGAGTAGGAAGAATAGTGCTCATTTTAATAAAATGTCTAGAATGTTAATTTTTAACTGTAACCACAGAGCCAGCAAACTCAGGGTGATCTGAATAATTACTTCTTTATTAATAAATTGGTGGCATACTCCTAGCTGCATTTTATTAATTTCCCCCTTTATTTTATTTTATTTTATTATTTTTAAGGCCAGGACTCTTCCCTTTGAGCAGTAAACAAAACAGATGCATATCCTTATATCCTTGCCATTGTGTAGTTTACAATCTAGTGGAGTTGGGAGAGACAGAAATAAATAAGTGAAATACATAGTAGATTAAATGGTGAGAAAAATCATAGAATATTATGAAGAATATAGAGAAAGAGGGTAGTGAGTGCCAGGAGTAAGGAAAAGTTTGGGCTGACAAAAGAGAGCTATTGGATGGAATGAGAAAGGGAATTGATAGGCTCTGGCCACTCTACAGACATGGACACACAAAACACTCTATATTAGTGTATTAAGCAACTTCATTCAGAGAGACTAATAGTATACCAGACCATACAGTATAGCTGGAGAGTGATAGCTAATGCTTGAGCGTAGGATGTCACGTCCTGATAGCTTTCTATGTTCTTGGAATTCAGTCTTTTGGTTTTGGGATATAGTGAATTGTTTTAACTGTGAGAATATCTTCCGAAGTATTTTAGTGTAGAGACAGGACATGAGCTGTTTTAGGTACTAGAGTTATCTTAAAAAGAGAAGCAAGTTCAAAAGATACAGGAGCTGTTTATTTGAATGAAGAGACAGAAGACACATTTAGAGGACTGGCTTAATTAATTCTTATAAATATCATATCAACAAGAATAAATGGAGTAGCAGCTCCATTGAGCACATATCGTCTCTTCGGCCTTGTGGATGGGCTAAACTTGACTACTTGTGGGAGACAAGTACCCTAATACTTGCCCATTTCTCTTATTTCATCAGTCTCCTGCTTAAGCCTGATAGCGTCCAGTCAAAGCATATAGAGAAACTCATGTGAATTAATAAAAACATTTTATACAGAAGCATTATTAACAAAAGGACTGAGCTGTGCATCTGATAATACATTAGGTCTAAAGAAATAACCTTAACACAATCATCATCAACATATATAGATTTAACATAACAATCACCAATATAATTTAATCATGACAATTGTGAACATATTTAGATAGTTGATATAGTTGTTGGAATATCATGTGACAACGAATACTCTTTTGAAACTTCCAGGGGAGATTATTTATAAGCCTTTCATTTGAAAAATAAAATACTAACCTAATTTACACAGATCTGGCTGTCAGATTCTTGTTCTATATGGTAGTATGAGCACTCTCTCAGATTCCAACAGCATGCATGATTTATTTTAATTACTTTTAACATGAAATGATTTTAAACATTTAGAAAATAGTGAGGCAGTACCAGTGAGTAGTAGCTCTGTTTAGTTGGACAGACCTGGCTCTGCTATTTTTTTCTGAGTGACCTTGGGCAGATTGCTTAACATCCCCAAGACTCAGATTCCTCATCTATGAAATGAGAGAAGGATGAGAGTATCCCACCTGATAGTGTTATTAAGAAAGTAAAATTAGATAATTCATGTAAAGTACTTAGCATGAGCTGAAGTATAGAAAGTGAGCAGCAAATCAGTGTTATTATTATTTAGTGGTGTGGGAAAATAAATTTCTCAACTTGAAATGGTGGTTAAACTTCCTTCAAACTTTTGATGATGACATTGAGCCATTCAAATCCCATGGAGCTTCCGAGATGAACTCATCAGTTTATCCCCTAGTTTTTAGATGAGAAGGTTCATCAAATAGCAATTTGAACAGGATGAGGACATAGTAGAGGGAATTTCCTTTTATCAGCTAGTGTCTTAAAAATGTCCTGTCTACCTGTCAGTGACAAGGCCTTTGGTTTATTTGCTATCTTTCTTCAGTCCCTGTGGACTGTCTTTCTGCCTTTACAAAGTGTACTATATACTAGGTAACTTTTATGATAGCAGCACTCAGCTGCTTTTGGCAAACTCCACAGTCAGTAGAATTTGTTATATAGTAGAAATGTGTGAAACAATCTTTATTTCTGGATTTACTCTAGGAGTACCATAATCAGTATTTGAAAGCACATTTTCGCAAAAAGGGAACTAATAATAGCTAACATTTATTGGGTGCCAGCCACTGTTCTAATGGCTTTATGTACCTTAATATTATTTACATCTTCATAAAATTTGATGATGACACCATTATCATCTCTATTATGCAGATTAAACGTCAGCCATGCACAGTCTCTCCTTTCCCTTGATCATTGGGCACTTGTTCCCTTTCCATCTTTGGGGCAGAATGCTTGGGTTCCAATTCCTTCATTATAATAACCCTGAATTCCATGAAATTTTAATTAGGTATATTTGCTTATCTTTTTTAAAATCTTTCATAAGCAATATTTTATAAGCATTTTTATCTTTTATATATTTTTATCTTTATAAGGAATGGCCTGAGAACTAACACTCCTCCCGTGTCTTTCAGTTTTGCATATTTCTATAGCCCTCCTTGCTTGGGCAGAATTCCTTCTCCTGCCACCATCCACTTACCCAGCCTGCCAAATCCAACGTTTTATATATGTATTTTTATTTTTAAATATAATTTTATTGATTTCAGAGATAGAAACATTAATGATAGAGAGAATCAGCAATTGGCTGCCTCCTGCAAGCCCCCACCAGGGAATGAGCCCACAACCTGGGCATGTGCCCTGACCGGGATTGAATCCTGACCTCCTGGTTCATGGGTTGACACTCAACCATGAGCCATGCTGGCTAGGCCCCATCTTTCATTTTAATCCATTCAGTACTATACTGCTCATGACCATTTTCCATCTTCTCTTTTTTTTTTTTATCAGCTCTGGGCTTTCTAAGAATAAAGGTGCTCTACGCTACTCCCTTAACCCCTATACATTTAATTTACTATTACTGTTAACAACATCATTAAGTCCTAGCTACTATTTTCTGAATGTTTTCTATGTGCCACATGTTTCTCATGAGCAATTATCCTAGAGAAGTTTTTCTGTAAATAGTAGAAGAGCATGTGAACTCAGACCTTTGCATCTTCTACTACTGTCTCCTACATCAATGTTTCAGAAGCAGTGAGATGGAGTAGATGTTCTCTAATTAACCCAGCTTGGGAAATGTCCTCCTCTAGGAGATGCTCAATGAGTATTATTGTATTAGAGGTTTGGAGAAGTTCTAAAAACACAAGAATATTCACTTAGTTTAATACAGCAGTTCCCTAATTTATTTGACTCTGAACTCCTACTTTAGAGAAATTTGTGATTACATCTCGGTTCTTGGAATGTCATTGGAAACCTCTGTTATGCTCTCTCCCTGTTTCAAAGACATCCTTCTGAGGGGGAGGAAAGTAAACATCACAGGTCATCTTGACGCTTGTTGGAGAGGGAGAAACTACCAGGAACAAAGGGCTGGAGCAGGGTGGGGAGAGAATGGCAAAGACCCCCACTCTATCTATTTTTCTTGGCAACAGGTTCTGATTTAAGCTCTCAGAAACCCAACTAAAGAAGCATTGTCATATTTGATCACATATCTTGCAGCTCTAAGTTGAAAGGCCACCACTAAATGAAACACAATAGAGTGTTTCACATCCTAGGTCCTGTTCATACCATTTGATAGAGACCAGGTTTTAGAATACAAAAGCCCTAATTCAATAATCCATCACTATTCTGTACATTAAATACATGAGAAAACTCTGACATCTGCCAGGAAATATTTTCACTGTTTTCTCAGGAGTCTTTCATATTCAAAATCTGGACACATGTAAACTTATAATTATTTGTTGATTTTTTTTTTCATTGGCACATGCTTCGTTAACACTTATGCTCAGATATGAGATTCTCTTTATACTATAAACTTGATTATTGAAAATATCAAGTTCACACTGTAGCCGGTTTGGCCCACTGGATAGAGCTTTGGCCTGTGGACTGAAAGGTCCCAGGTTCGATTCCGGTCAAGGGCATGTACCTTGGTTGTGGGCACATCCCCAGTAGGAGGTGTGCAGGATGCAGCTGATTGATGTTTCTCTCTTATCGATGTTTCTAACTCTCTATCCCTCTCCTTTCCTCTCTGTAAAAAAGCAATAAAATATATTAAAATAAAGAAAGAAAATATTGCCCTGGTTTGGCTCAGTGGATAGAGCGTCGGCCTGCGGAGTGGAAGATCCCAGATTCGATTCCGGTCAAGGGCATGTACCTTGGTTGCAGGCACATCCCCAGTAGGGGGTATGCAGGAGGCAGCTGATTGATGTTTCTCTCTCATCGATGTTTCTAACTCTCTATCCCTCTCCTTTCCTCTCTGTAAAAAATCAATAAAATATATTAAAAAAAGAAAGAAAATATTAAGTTCAGCTATTTTTCTGTACTTGATAAAATACTAATAAATTATTTGGAGGTTGAAATTAGAAATAAAAAACTTTACACCTGTCTGTCTCATATATCAGATTGTATCTTAACATGTACTATTACAATTACCCCATTCCCAGACCTGATTTCTATTTAATGTTGGAGTTTTTAATTTGAATTAGTGTATAGGAATATATGAGTATTAAAACAAGCTGAGGCTAATTTGCAGATCTAGACTCAGTATCCAGGCAAGCCAAGTCTACATTTCTAATCAGGAACTTTGGGGTATGTTTGTGACGTTTTTTAATACTTTGTGGTTTTTACATACAAGTAAATATTCGGTTCAAATTTTTTTTCATAAGACATACTCATGTTTACAAGCTTCAAATGCAACTCAAGCTAGGCCAGTCCACTAAACTGCCTTTCATTCAGAAAAACTGCATAAACACTGAACCACCTGCACTGACTCAGAATATGAGTGAATCTGAACATCACCATGGTAGACACACATTGCTCTGAAGGTCAAACACAATTAGAATCCTGAGGCCAGTCACCATTGTGTGGATGTCTTTGGCAACTAAGACTGTGCATGGCCATATGCGTGGTTTGCTCTGTGCACGGTGTATTCATGATTACTGAAAAAAAATTGTTTGCTCTCACTATATTTACAACTTTGGAGCAGAACTAAAGTTATGCGTAATATGAGTTTATTGCATATTTTAGAATGAGTACAATGTTTTAAATTAATAAAATTTAACATTAATATTAGGTATTTCTGGTGTTACAAGGTACTGCACTTAAAATTGTAGGATTTACAAACATGAATAAAACAGAGATGTGTATATATATATATATATATATATATATATATATATATATATATACACACACACACACACACACACACACACACACACTGAGTGGCCAGATTATTATGATCTCTGAATGCATAATAATCTGGCCACTCAGTGTTTATCCTATATAATAAAAGGCTAATATGTAAATTGTCTCCTTGACCAGGAGTTCTACCAGCAGGCAGGCCGGCCAACTGCCCATGTCCCCTCCCCCTGGCCAGGCTGGCTGGACCCCACCCATTCATGAATTCATGCACCAGGCCTCTAATATAAATATAAATATGAGAATGTGCTAGAATGCCTGAGAAGAGAACAAGTCATTCCACTCAGGAATGTGGAAGGTTTCATGGAGAAGCATCTGTTAAGCTGGGTCCTCAGAGATTGTGACAGGTGGAAATTGGGAGTGGAGCCATCGCAAGTCGAGGGGACAGTATGAGCAATGAAGACACATGGTGACTCTAGGGAAAAGTGAGTGATGTGTGGCCCCTTCTGGGACAACTGATTTAATTACCCTCATGCTCTGTATTTCTGATTTTGATAACAACAATAATAATAAATAGCTGGCATTTATTAAAAAACTAGAGGCTCGGTGCATGAAATTCGTGCACTGGGGGGGGGGTGTCCCTCAGCCCAGTCTGCACCTTCTCCAATCTGGGACCCCTCGGTGGATGTCCAACTGCTGGTTTAGGCCCGATCCCACAATCCAGAACTGCTGGCTCCTAACCACTCACCTGCCTGCCTGCCTGATTGCCCCTAACTGCTTCTGCCTGCCAACCTGATCATCCCTTAACTGTTCCCCTGCCGGCCTGATTAACACCTGACAGCTCTCCTGCCAGCTTGATTGCCCCCAACTGCCCTCCCCTGCTGTTCTGATCTCCCCCCAACTGCCCTCCCCAACTGCCCTCCCCTGAAAGCTGGATCCTTCCCAACTGTCCTCTCTTGCCGGCCTGATGGCTCCCATTGGCCCTCCCCTGCTGGCCTAATCTCACCCCCAACTGCCCTTCCCTGCCAGCCTGATAGTCTCTAACTGCCTCTGCCTGCCTGATCATCCCTAACTGCCCTCCCCTGCAGGCCTGATCTCACCCACAACTGCCTTCCTCTGTAGGCCAATTTGATTCTGATTGGTCAGTTTCTATGCCAGTCAGCATCAAAAGCTCCGCCTCCCAGGCAGCAATTGGCTCCTCACAGTTCACCCAGATTTGGTTCTGATTGGTTGGTTTCTATGCCAGTCAGTGTCCAATGCTCTGCCTCCTTGGCAGCCATTGGCTCTTCACAGTTCACCCAGATTTGGTTCTGATTGGTCGGTTTCTATGCCAGTCAGTTTCTCTGGGCCTATCAATGATGGAGGTCTGGAGAGAAATGGAGGCAAGGCTGCTGGCCAGGCCCAGAGAGAAAGAGAGAGGCAAGTGCTGATCAATAGCTGCCATAGAGGCTATGGATCAGACCCTGCTTCTCTCTTCAGTCCTCTCATTGGGCCTGATTCACAGCCCCCTCAGCAGTCAGTGCTGGGTCACTGTGCCAGCAGCCATAGCAGTCAGTGCTGGGTTGCTTTCCGGTTGGATGATCCTCCAGTCATTGTGGATGCGACAGACTTAGGGTTTTTATATATTAGGATTGCTATGTGCCGGTTATCATGTTGAGTCCTTTGCATGCTTCATCTTATTTAATCCTCATAAGAGCCTTAATAAAGTACATATACTAAATACTTCCATTTCAAAAAAGAGATTCCTGAGACATAGAAAAAACAATTAACTTCCCCCAAGTCACACAGCTAGTCTTTAGGACAGTCAGGATTCCCATCGAAATGATCTAACACATGCCATGGTCTGCATACAACATAGTGACACTTTTATTTCTACTATTTATAGGTGATACAAATGACCTCCGGCACACAGAGATCTATTTCTTCCCGGGTTCGACTTTCACACATACCTTAGGGATTCTTGAGACACCCTCTACTTGAGATAGCACAAAAAGGCACATTTTCAAACAATAAAAATTACTGAAAGCAGATCAGGCTTCTGAGAATCCTCTACAATGAGTACAAACCTTGATGGGATAAAATTAGGGTCTATAGGCCTGTCAGGATACAAGTAATAGAAGCAGAAAAAGATGGAATTAAAGGTATTTTTCTAGATAACTTATCCCTCCCTTCTTCTCACAAAAATTATCTTGTTTGACTGCTATAACTTGGGATTTTCATATTTAATTTTATACACCTAGACCAGTGGTCGGCAAACTGTGGCTCGCGAGCCATGGTTTGCCACTCTGTTGACTAATGAGTTTGCCGACCACTGATAGGGCTTAATCACAAGGAGCAACAACAGCCTGTAATTATTGAAATCAAGAATCTAGGTCAGTGGTTGGCAAACTCATTAGTCAACAGAGTGGCAAACCATGGCTCGCGAGCCGCAGTTTGCCGACCATGGACTTAGACTATTCTTTTTAATAGCAGAGGAAACAGGTGGGATGTCCCAGTAATGAGTGATAACAGGCCCTTTCTTCCCATTGGCAGTGTTGGTGGGGAACATCCTCTCCCAGGTTTAGACACCAAGCTTTGGGGCATGTGGCTACTATAGATGTTCCCTGCTCAAAGCCTGCTGTAGACACGAGCCTGCAGCAGACACGTGATGGCAGGGCTTGCTCTGCAATAACTCATCTTGCCCTGGATATATTTTTCCAAATACAGTTGCACAGCAAGAGGGAGAGATGTTTTATTTCAAATTCATCCCAAACACATTTATTGCTGCTTTTGGTTTGACCCATACCAGGCTTATGACCTAGCCTAGTGATTTTTCAAGGCAACAGAGTAGTGACTGATATGGTCTAGCTGTACATTGAGAGAACCAAGGGAAATGTGGGTGGGGATAATCTAAAATGTGCACAAAGCAACATATGTTTATATGGGGGGCAGGATATACGCTCTGTATCCATGAGAGGCTATGTGCACAGTGGTTAAACATGAAGACTTGGGATCAGATTGTCAGAAATTAATTCTGGATCTCCCACTTTCCAGTGTTTGACCTTGAAATAAGTTACTTAACTGCTCTGAGACTTAGTTTTGCCTGTTGTAGAATAGGGATGATGATGTTAACCCACATCATGGAATTATTGTGAGAATTCAATAACCCAATATTTGCATAAATCTTAAAACATTTCCTTGCACATTGAAAATAATATTAACTATTATTATCATGATGGAATTACCAAAGAATAATTTTTCAATTCTGTAGTCAATAAGTCATTAACTGAAAGATAAAGCCAAATATTTTTCAGGTTGGGGAAAAGGGGAAAAATGTGATGTAATTTACCCACTTTTCTTGTGAACATCTAACTGCCTACCTACACCCTATATTTCCATTCCTACTGGCCTCTAGTTACACAGTTACCTTCTCAGGCCTTGCCTGAAATAAATCTTAACTGTGATATTTAAAAAAAAAAACTGGCAGGTAAGTCCTTTTTTGATTGGTTTTACCCATGACTATACTGGTAAAATATGTTGGGTATAAAAACTAGGGTTAATTTTTTGAGGAAATGCCATTCTGTTCGCCACAATGGCTGTACCTGTCTGCATTCCCACCAGCAGTGCAGGAGGGTTCCTTTTTCTCCACATTCTCACCAGTGTTTGTCGTTTGTTGATTTGTTGATGATAGCCATCCTGACAGGTGTGAGATGGTACCTTACTGTTGTTTTGATTTGCATCTCTTGGATGATTAGATACTTTGAGCATGTTTTCATAATCCCACTTCTAGGAATGTATCCCAAAAAAACAGAAACACCAATCCGGAAGGATATATGCACCCCTATGTTCATAGTAGCACAATTTACCATAGCTAAGATTTGGAAACAGCCTAAGTGCCCATCAACAGATGAGTGGATTAGAAAACTGTGGTACCTACATCTACACAATGGAATTCTATGCTTCTGTAAAAAAAAAAGGAGGACATTGAACAGACTGTCAAACTACATTGGGAAGACAGGGGTGGTTGGGCGAGGAGGGCTGTAAGAGACCAACCGAAGGACTTGTACGCATGCATATAGGCACAACCAATGGATATAAGACACTGGGGCGGGGGGGGGGGGGGAAGGGTGGGCAGGTGAAGGCATGTCCTGGGGGGTATGGGAGGTCGGGGGGAGATCAAAGGGGAAAAAAAAAAAGGAGACATATGTACTACTATTTGTAATACTTAAAACAATAAAAATAAAATAAAATTAAAAAAAAAAAGGAGGAATTATTACCATTTGCAACAGCATGGATAGAACTGGAGAGCATTCTGCTAAGCAAAATAAGCCAGTCAGAGAAAGATAAATATCACATGATCTCACTCATTTGTGGAATATAATGAACACCATAGACTGATGGACAAAAATAGAACCAGAGACACAGAAGCATCGAACACACTGTACAACCTATGAGGGAAGGCAAGGGGGTGAGGGAGTAAGGGCTTGTATGCATGCATATGAGCAAAACCAATGGACACATACAGTAGTGGGAGGTGAGGGCTTGTGCTTGGGAGAGGGGGCGGGAGAAGGAGACTCATGTAATACTTTAAACAATAAATAATTTTAAAAAATCTAGGGTTAATTCCATTAGCTAAAGTTTAACTCTTCAGTTGTTCTAAACTGGAACCTCCATCTAAATACCAATGACTCTTTTTGCCTGATGACTTTGAAGTTCATCAGTACTGCATCGACTACTACCTCTCTTAGTTAATTCAAGCCCACTTGATAAGAAGTTTCTGGAGATGAAGTCCTATGTCAGAGAAGTTTCTCTAAATAATGAAATTTCAGGCATTATGGTGAGCCAATGGGAGAGACATTTTAATAGCAATGGAGACTTTTATCAATCCTCGAATAAAAAAAATTGAAAAAATATTAGATTGAACATATTGGTGAGGTTTCAAATAGACATTATACAACCAGAAGCTAGGTTTATCTATCACATATTATATTTCAGAAGAAAGATATTACAAGATTTAAGAAGAAAAGAATTAATTTCCTAGATTTCCTCTCTTACTACTGTAAATTGCTAGGGACAAAGAAAGAAGGCAATATTTTCTAGGATTAATGTTAACAAGTACAATGGAGGAGCCAATGTTTGGTCATCTTCTAACATCACTGGAAAAGACAGAGCCAAAAGGTCTGTAACAAAAGTTTTGACTGACAAGAACAGATTGAATTGGTTTGATTGATATTTTTTAAAAATGAGGCTCCTTCTAAGAACTGCACCTGAGAAGCAACCAGTATTTCAAAGTGTCTCCATGTGGATTTCATGGAAAGCTTCCCAGGGCAGTAACAACAAGTTGCATCTTAATTGGAAAAGGCATAAATATTTCCAAAATCATTTCAGAAGCAAAGGTGATGTAAAATGCTTGGCAATATACTGGTAACTTGACAATTGACCAAATTGGCTGTAATAGCTTACTCTCCTCCATTATTATTGTGATAATATACAGGGTACTTATTTATTTTCAGAGTATGTTTCAACACATATTTAGTTTAAGAACAGGAATTAGACACTAGCTAGTTTGGTTCAGTGGATAGAATGTTGGCCCGAGGATCGAAGGGTCCTGGGTTCAGTTCTGGTCAAGGGCAGGTACCTCAGGGTTTCTCTCTCTCTGTCCCTCCCCCTCCTTTTCATTCTTGCTAAAAATCAATGGGGAAAATGTCCTAGGGTGAGGAGTACCAACAATGACAAAAAAGGACAGGAATTAAAATTTTAATCATTGCTTGTTCAATCTCAGGCATGGGGAGAGAAAGTATCAAGTGCAAGGGTCTGTCTGTCATATGTTAATATTTGCTCATATCATGAATTCAACAATTAATACTTAATGAGCACCTACAGTGTATGAATTTGTGAGCTAGGCATTGAGAAACAAGTATTTTTAAATATTTATTTTTTTTAAAATTTTGCCTCCAGGACCTTTCAGTCAAGCAGTCATGTGATTCCTATATTGGACTATTGTTCTATTGTTTCTAATTATTTAATCATCTTTTTGTAAAAGGATTAAGCATCCTTGACACATTGAGGCTGAGCTTAATCATACAATACGTCTTGGGCTAATGAAATGTGAATGTAAATGGCATATATCAAATTTGAACAAAAATTTTAAGAGCCATTATGTGGTTCAGTCATTGTGTTTTCTCTCTGCCATTAGAACAATTGGTCTTATCAGTAAAGAAGGGTCTAGGAGCAGAGACACAGACAACTCTTAGCTGCTTTAGTCTATGTTTGACAGGTGCAAAAATAAGCCACTTTTGGAATGGGCTACTGAGATTTGGGACATAGCTTTGCCCATAATGTACTGTAGTCTTCAAAAGGCGACCAATATAGGGACAAATTCAACAATAGCTTCCCAGGCAATTTTAATGACAGAAAGATATTCTCACCAAGTGGTTTTCTGCCTTAAAAAATTATAGCAATTCCTACCAATTACACCAATCAATAAAAACTGCATCTGTCTGACTCTTTATCTTCTCTGCTGTGCCATATTTTCTTTCTAAGGTAATATTAATGATACTTGGCATAATAGAAGTATGCGCTAAAGTCTATCACTCTATTTGACTTTATTACATTTCAATCTTTCCAAAAAATTTACAGGGAAGGCACTGTTATTATCTTCTGCATTTTATTTCTTTTCCAGGTTAAAAAGGTCAAGTAGTTTTCCCTTATTACATGACTGTCTTCCCTCTAATCCACTGACATTTCTCATTCTAGTTTCTTCACCTGCTTTTCAAACAGAAAAGCCTATGAAGGTACTGTGATGCAAAGAGAAGGGTCCTGAAGACAGAAAAACCTGTGTTTTAATCCCTATTATTAGTTATGTGACTGTAAGGACAGAACTAACCTAACACTCAGCTTCCTGATTCATAAAAAGTTTGATGCAGACTCAAAATAGAATAGTATGAAATGTCTTTACAAATTATACTATGAATGAATGACAGGAATTAAAATTTTAATCATTGCTTGTTCAATCTCAGGCATGGGGAGAGAAGGTATCAAGTGCAAGGGTCTGTCTGAATGAATGAAGATTCATTCAAGATGCATGAATGAAGATTCATGCAAGAATGGGCCTTCATTCCCCTGGCTGCCGGCACCACCTTTGCTCTGGCCTGAGCAGCCTTTCTGCCTTTCCACATTCCCACGCTGCCCAGAGGCCCCGAGCAGCTGGGGTGGTGTAGAATGCCTGCGTTGTCACCATGGTGACAATCCAAGCATCCCGTGTCTCTGGCTGCTCGCACCTGTGTATGCAAAATAACCTGCCATCTTTGTTGGGTTAACTTGCATACTCACTCCTGATTGGCTGGTGACCGTCGTGAAGGTACAGTCAATTAGCAGGTTACTCTTATATTAGGTAGATAGTAGAAAGAATTACATGTACTTACTACAATTATATAGAATGAATGCTATTCCCTTTATATTAGATTGTCAGAAATGTAAACTGGCACATCTAGCATTATTTGTAATAATCATTAACAATGAGAAAGAGATCACTTGCAGTACCCAGATAAAGGAATTCAATGCTTCCTTGTCAATGACATGACTTTTTTTACATCAAATGTGTCTTACAAAGACTAAATGAAGTTTGCTCCTTCACTGCAGCAGGATGCATTTTTTAAAGACAGTGTCACCAGTATCTCCGTTATCTCTTGCCACTGTTCCATCAAAATGGGAAGCCTATTTCCATACTCCCTTGAATAAGGTGGACTGTGCCCTCTTTGACAAGTAGTATGAAAGAAGTGATGCTGTGCTGGTTCTGGACTTAGCCATTCATACGCTTGGCAGCTTCCAATTTCTGTGTCTTGTAATGCTCACAACTGAACACTCATTCTTGGCATGCTTCCTTTAGAAACCAAGGCACCATTCTTGGAAAAGCTTAAGACATTTGAATTTTTGTCTCACAACCATCAGCCAGCTTTAACTGGCAGCCAGCTTTAACTGTATATCCATCTTGGATATAAAATCCAGTCCAGCCTTCAGATGACAGCAGCCACAACTGAACTCTACCTGCAACATGAAGGAACCTAAACTAGAACCACCTAGGTCAGAACTTAAACTCCAGAACCATGCAAAATCATAATAAGCTGGCATTTTAAATTGCTAATTATTGGGTGGTTTGTTACATAGCAATAGATAACCAGCTGACCTGCTGCATAACTTGTCTTTGATTCTTTCTATGAATCCATTAACACAATTTAATTAAAACCAAGTTGATTTTAAACAAAACCTTTTTGTGGTTTTAGCATATTGATGTTATGTGTTTTTAAAATTCTGTAAATTAATTTTAAAATGAAGATTATTATTTCACATGTTTTGTAGCTTATGCTGAAAATTAATTTTTTGGAATAGATGGAATTCGCATGCAAACACTAGAAAAGGTCATTGCTTTTTTATTCAATTATCAGAGTGGAGATTTTTGGAAATAATTTGAGTGCCTTTTCAAAAGTGATGGATTTTAAAGCCTCAGTAATATAGGTTTTCAAGTATCAATTTCCTTACATCTTAAATAATATATCGTCAGGTAAATTGCAGCCAGGTGTTTGCAATTGATTTGCTCTTTTGTGGAGAGTCATAATTTTTTACCAAATGAAAAATACATTTCTTCTCCTTCATATTTATAAAATAAATATTCATCATTGACAATTTCAATATAGGCTGTGAACAAAGTAGAGGTAGGAATCCTTTGAATAGTCACATCCCAAAGACAGAGTTAGATAACCAGGTGCCTTTGGTGATTCATTTCATCTTTGTGATTCGTTTTCATCTATAAACTTAAGACAATAATGATTCATAGGCTTCCTGTGGAACTTTATAAAAGGATATATTCAAAGCATATAGAACAAAGCCTGGGATATGATAAGTACTCTATATGCTAGTTTTAATTAGTAACATATTGATGTCTAAGTGTGTTTCCTTCCAGATTCTATTCTAAGCATGCATAATTAAATGTATAATTTTTAGGAAAAAATTATGGAATCATAAATGCTTAGTTTTAAACTGATTTTTTAACTCTTTACTACATCATGTGAACATGATTTCATAATAATACATGTCAATATGTCTCATTCATTTTTACAGCCATGTGGTTTTTAAATTTATCGAGTATCATATATATATATATATAAAAGATCCAGGCTTCTATTTGATTTCCTTTTTTGCAATTTAAGCTAACAACACATAAAACACTGTAATGAACATACTTATTTTTAAATTTATCTTACACTACAATATTCTATAAGCAAGAAAACTAGAAAAAATTATCCTAAAAAGTATAGAAAATTTTACTCCAATAGATCAGAATAGTTTATGATCATATGACAAATGTTTTAACTCTAATCCTTATAGACACCATGAGACTGCTTGTCTTCATTCAGATAATAAAACTGATGAAACCAATATGCAAAGACCACAAGAACTAGAAAAACCTAAAACCTGAAATTCCCATAATATTACCAGGATTAAGTCTTCTAAATAATCAAGTTTAGTTCAAAACTCAGGGTGCCTACATTAAGATTAAGTTCAATGTGTCACAAGGAGAGTCTTTATTTTATTATGTCATGTAAAATTCTAAAGAAAGACTACATATATATATACCGGGTAAAAGGTATCAAATTATAAATACTGAGAAACTGAGGCAAGAACTCAGACCCTTTCTTTGCCTTTTATAGCTTTCAAAGGTCCCCTGCACCCCTTGGCTCATGGCCCTTTCCTCTGTTTTCAGCAAGTAATATAATACTTCCAAATCTCCCTCTGCCTATGACTCCTGGTTCTGCCAGCGAGTGAAAACTGAGGTATATTAGCATACTCACATTGAATTGACCTAAAGGATAATATAAAATGTCAAAAACAGCAGGACTTATCTGGTTAGTATTAACCCCAAATAAATTTCACAGCTTGGGGCCAGTTTGCATGTCTTGTCTCTTCTCTGTCCCATTAAGCAGGATTTCTAACAGGGGCAGTGGTAGAGTCAAGGGATTTGGCTTGATGAGGGAAAGGAAAGGAAGAATGTAGCTCCAATAATTCCATTAACCCCTGACCTCAATCTGACTGGGAATAAATACAAAACCCATGTAAACATATCAAGCTTCTATGGAAGCACAGATCCATAGTAAGTTTCCTATCTCTCTCTTTCCAACCAAGTTGCCACCTCTAAGCTCCTCTCATGTGGCAATCCCAGAGGACTGTGGAAGTTTGGAAACTTCCACACAATCTATCTTTTACATAGAATCATGTGGATGCACCTGTAAATGTTTTCCCAGAAGCTTTTGAATTCTTAATATCATATGACATCTTCTCTTTCCAGAAGTACTATAGGCAAATATATATAACTTAAATATATCCCTTGTGGTAGGCTGGATAATGGCCCTGGGAAGAGGTACATGCCCCCAACCCCAGAACCTGGGAATGTAAACTGAGTGGCCAGATTATTATGATCTCTGAATGCATAATAATCTGGCCACTCAGTGTATATCCTATATAATAAAAGGCTAGTATGCAAATTGTCCCCGCAAGCAGGAGTTTGACCAGCAGGCATGCCGGCCAACCAACCATGTCCCCTCCCCTTGGCCAGGCTGGCCAGACCCCACCCATGCACAAATTCATGCACCGGGCCTCTAATACACACACACACACACTGAGTTGCCAGATTATTATGCGTTCAGAGATCATAATAATCTGGCCACTCAGTGTATTAGTTTACATGGCAAAAGGGACTCTGCCAATGTCATTAAGTTCAGCATCTTGAGATGGAGAGATTCTCCCGGTTTTTCCAGTGGTCCCAATGTACTCACAGGGTCCTTCTACGATGAAGGCAGGAGGGTCACAGTCAGTGAAGGTGATGTGACCCCAGAAGCAGAGGGAGGGAGGCAGACATGATAACAAAAGCAGAAGTCATAGTTGGAGGCTGATTTGATAGCATTACATTGCTTGCTTGAAAATAGAGGACAAGCCTATGAGCCAAGGGATGCAGGTAACCTCTGAAACCTATAAAAGGCAAAGGGAGGCACAGAGTTCTGGCCTCAGGGTCCTACAAGGCTGAAATCAAGCTATCCATCTCAGGACTGGGGTTCTCATCTGTGCTCACGAACTCTTCAAGCACATTGGTTGATGGCAGAATTCCTTTCTGCCAGCTGTCAGTTCAGCACTGCACTCAGCTTCTAGGGCTTATCCTCTGAGCAGTTCAAACAGGGTGTTTGCTTTCTTCCAAGCCAGCAGTCAAAGAAGACCCCCCCCCCTCTGACCAGCCAGAGAAAAAATCTCTGCTTTTAAAGCCCACAAGTCTCTCTCTCTCTCTCTCTCTCTCTCTCTCTCTCTCTCTCTCTCTCTCTCTCTCTCTCTCTCTCTCTCTCCTCTTTCTCGCTCTCTCTCTCTCTCTCTCTCCTCTCTCTCGCTCTCTGGATCTCTCCACCTGCACCTTCTTCCTTTTACACATATCTCTTTGCTTTCACTCTCCTAAGTTCCAAGGGCTCGTCTTTTGTTCTGCAACTTGTTTTCTGGGCTCACTTCTTCCAGGGCTCACTTCTTTTACCTCTGTGACTTTCTAAAAAAACTGTTGTTTGTAAAACAAAACAAAAACTCCTAATAATCTCCCTTTCTTAAAGTCAACTGTGCCATGACATAAGCTAATTGTGAAAGTCAAATCTATGAGATTCACTGTGGCTAGAATTATGCAAGGTTGTGTATGCCAAAGGCAGGAAATTTTGGGGACCATCTCAGTATTCGGCCTTGTAAACACTTAGCAATTCCTAGATCTGATTGTTCCTATCATTTTTTTAAACCTATTTTTGTATTTGTATCAGTTCCTTTATCTTTGCAAAACACTGTCCAAATCAGAATATCATTCAAGTTTAAAACCTCTAAACTCTCTGATAAATATCTCTTAAATTCATTAAAAGTCTAAATGAATTTGTTGAAATAAACAGGGTACTTAGAACTAGACAGACAAGTCTGGATTCTACTTCATGGCAATTTCATCTTGACCAGCTAGTTACGTAGTTATGGAGCCAGTTAGCTACATAGTTACCTAGCTAATCTACTTCTTTCTGTAGAATAGAAACCACAGTTCCTACAGCTGGAGCACTGTCAGTGTTTAATGGGTGTGTTAAAATTCTTACCGGGGTGCTAGGTCCAGAGTGGCCAGCTAAAAATTTCTCTCCTATGTCTTTGTTTTCTGTTTCTTTTCTTTCAATTTTGGTTTTGCTTGATTTTTATTTAAACTGAAATATCTCCAAGAGATGAAACGGACCAGATTTTGCCTTACAGAAAAATGTTAATTTTCCAACAACACATTATTCTTAACAGGGTTTTAGTATCCTACAATCCATTTCCATGGGCAACAGCTTGCCTGGTATGGAAACACTGTTCTAATCCACTGGTCTCTCTTAAGTGCATATTATGGGCATCACATTGACCAACACATTGACGATTAATAAAGTAAATTACATATTTCAGATGCTGGCACAATACCTTGAATACTTTAAATATTAATCGTGGGAGATGATTTATTTCTATTGTGCTTGTAGAATACATTTAATGCATTCTAGTTATACTGGGTGGTTCTAGAACTCTTCCATCTCTAGCAGAGTAATTTTTAGCTATTTCCTTTTCACCATTGAGTATACCTTCACTGATCAAATTTATTTCCCACTTCATTTTTGTTTTGTTGTTGTTGTTGTTTATCATTTAATAGCTTGCTTAACTTAATCACTTAGGAATTCTTTGCACGTGCCCCTCAAACGACGTTGGGCATAATTTTTAAGCTTGATCTTCAACTCTTATTAGGTTTCCTGATTCTCCTTCACAATTTCTTCATTTTGGAAAAAAATTTTAAATTATTTTTTATTTGCTTTTTCATTTAAGTGTATGATTTTGCCATTTAGTCATGCAGGACTTGCGGTCAAGTTATTTTCTTGGAAATATATTGTGTTGCTTTTAAATGACTTAAAGATTCCCCTGGGATATTAATTAGTACTTTTTAAAAGAATGCTTTAAATATTCTGTCATTTTTGCTATACTTTTGTTACTTTTCTATCATTAATCACTCTCCTTTTGATGAATATTTTTAGTTCCCCTCACTTTCACTAAAATGTTGAATTTGATCATGCTATTACCATTTGGTAATTTGCAATTCTTCTGACCACTGCTCAGAACTAAATCTATTATATTTCATTCCCCTTAAAGTTCTAAATGAATTTAATCTTGGAAAGTCATTTATCTTATCCAACTATCTGACACCCACATTTTGTCTTGATTAAGATTTCTGCTAATCTATATGGGGACAAATGTAGTGCCATATTATTATTATCTGGCCTAATTTTTAGAGTTCTTTTTGTCTTGTCTAAGATATCCAACTGATTCTCATTATCCCCAGTTTTCTTCCTACATCTCTATTTTTTAAATATGAAATGTCTACTTATCAAATTTTCACTTACTGTCTTTGTCCAGTAATATTTTTATCCTGTATGAATCAGTATCCAAATATTTCTGGATCACAAATCAGGTAATTTGAGAAGAATTAATGAAAGAATAATTTACAAAAGTGAAAGTTGGGTTTACACATTCAGTGTCCCAGGCTTAGCAGCAGTGGAGGGCCATGGAAGAGACAAGCAGAGAAAGTGATAATTACTGGAATCTTGAAATAGAGCTATTTGCTGAGGACTGACAGGAGTATGAGATTTAGTGAGAGATGCATCCAGAACTCTGCCACCCAGTAGGGCTGCAGTCTGGGGGGAAAATACTCCTACTTCCCTCCAGTCGTAAGCAAGAGGATAAGGGAGTCCCTTTAGCATCTTCTCTCCATTTTGAGCAGGAGCAAAAGGATAGAGAGTGAGCTGGAAAGACAAACTGAAGAAGTCCAGCAGAAATCTAACATTGCTTATCCCCTTATCTCAATGCCCTTCTAGAGAGGATATGGCTTAGGAGAAGCATATGCCATTGTTCCATTATTTCCCTCCCAGCTAGGTTCTGAAATATCATTCACTTTCTATATACTAGTAAAGTGGTTAATTCATTTATTCAACAAACCGGCTATAGTAGAGCTTTCTGTGTGCCAGGCACTGAATAAAGTATTTAAAGATAAATAAGACTCAGGTATAGCCCTTGCCCTAAATAAGGTATAGCAACACTTAATCAAGTCCATAGTAAGTTTTACAGTGAAACGTTTGGTAGGTTAATTTTATGATTAGAATTTAAGGACCTAAACTAGAGTGGAGAGGCATGTCGCTGTGTGTGCATATACACTGAGTGGCCAGATTATGATCTCTGAATGTATAATAATCTGGCCACTCAGTATATATATATATATATATATATATATATATATATATATATATATAGCCTGGTGCATGAATTCATGCATGGGTGGGGTCTGGCCAGCCTGGCCGGTGGGAGGGGACATGTTTGCATGGGTGGTTGGCAGGCCTGCCTGCTGGTCAAACTCTTGGTCGAGGGGACAATTTGCATATTAGCCTTTTATTATATATGATATACACTGAGTGGCCAGATTATTATTTGTTCAGAGATCATAATAATCTGGCCACTCAGTGTATAATTACTTCAGTAAAGCTTTTTTTTTTTTAATAGTTCACCTACTTTAAAGAATATGATATTTCCCCCCTAATTTTCCCTAAAAATAGGAGGTAGTGCTGCACACAGACATATTTTGACATTACCTCTTAAATCACAAGCAAATTTATCTTTATATATTATGGGAAGCAACTATTTAGGAAGGTGGGGGAGAATGGGTGGGTAGAAAGAGATCAACCAAAGAACTTGAATGCACATATGCATAACCCATGGACATAGATATGGGGTGGTAAAGACCTGGTGGCAGTGATCACAGGGACCCCGCAGAGTGTGTGCCTCCAGGGGCTCTCTGCTCCACAGCAGCTGAGCAGGGACTATGATTTTTCCTGAGTGCTCAAGCTGGGTTTTCCTCTTTCCACTGGGTCTTACTATCTCTAACATGGCAGTGCTCTTGATCTGAGTCACTTGCCTACCTTCAGTAGCAGTTTTGAATGGACTTTAACTCTCTTTTTCTTTCTACCTCTCTGTCACTTTCTCCAGAACAAAACCCAATTGAGATGGCCATTAGAATAATTCTACTTTCTCGCTCAAGTTGCAATTACCCACTGCAGCATAAAGCACTGGGTATCACACATATTGTGGGCTATGTACTATGACCGTTTTCAGTACAAGAGGAAAAATCTGAAAAAGAGGCATATCAGATTATACTAATTAGAGAGAAAAAGGATCACAAATTACAATGTAGAAAGTCCGATTAAAAATAAAATGTCATACTAAATATCCTAGGATTTTATGTGTCCTACTTTTCATGTGTCCTACTCAAATTTGGTGTTTTGCAAAAACAAAGGGTTTTTTAAATTCTTATAAGTTTAAGGGTCTGTTAAAGGAGCCTTTTATAGATGTCATGAGCTTGTGAGTTATTTTAGATTGATTTTAGTCTGTACAAATCTATCTAATAAAGAGGGAATATGCTAATTGACCATCACACCATCCCAAAGATGGTGCCCACAGCCAATAAGGAGGGAATATGCTAATTGACTGCCACACTCTCAAAGATGGCGTCACCCACAGCCACAGATGGTGGTGCCCAGTCCCTTTAGCCCTGCCAGGGATGCAGGCATGCAGAACAGCTGGGCCTGCACCCAGGCGGGTCCAGCCGCTCTGCGCACTTGCCTCCAGAGTCCCCAGTCCCCTCAGCCCCCTAGCCACTGAGAGCCAGTGAGAGGCGCAGGCAAGCCTCAGATGGTGGTTGCCCAGCCACCCAGGGCCGCCTGAGGCTCAGGTAACCAGGGCCAGCTGAGGCTTGCGCTGCTGGCAGTGGCAGCAGTAGAGGTGTGATGGGGACATCACCTTCCTCTGATTGCCTCCTGCCCCTGAGGGCTCCCGGACTGTGAGAGGGGGCAGGCCAGGCTGAGGGAAATCCACGCCCCCCCCCCGGCAAGTGCATGAATTTTCATGCACCAGGCCTCTAGTACTAAAACAAATAAGTGAAAGGAATAAATAGTGCTGTGGTAGAAAATTTACAAATGAGGATTTAAAAAGTCATGCAGATATGCATTTTTGGGGTCCACTAAAGAAGGTGCGAGGAAATCAGAATAAAGTGCATAAAGTTTTGAAATAAAGCTAAAATACAAGACAAAGTCTCTTCTTAAAAGGGTTGCACTAGCCCAAAAGAGTAAACAGATGGTCTACAGGTGGGAAAAGCATGGTTTAGACTACATAGAACAATAGGATTTTAGAATTCATCACATTATGCTCCTCATTAACAGATAAAGAATCTGATCCAAAGAATTTAAGGAACTAGACACCAGAGTAGTAAACAATTTCTAAAGAACTCAATTACAGACCCATATTTAAAGAGCTCTGTATCAAAGACTCTTAATGAAGCATTTGGAAAAAAATCAATGTTAGAGTCAGCTGCCATCAATAATGGCAGAATTCATAATAAATGTGCTGAATTATGCCAGAAACTACACACATTACTCTCTATATTTACTATCAATCCTATTTCCCATATTATTATTTGCAAAGCTTTTGTATTTTAGAATGTTTAGAAGCAAAGGTAAAAAGACCCCAAAAAACAAAAGCTAATATCTCTCTCAGTTTACCATTCTATGACTTCACACTAATGCAACTAAGACACCCATAACCATATTATAATATTATTAGAGGCCTGGTGCATGAATTTGTGCACAGGTGGGGTCTCTCAGCCTGGCTGGCGATAAGGGCCATCTTGCCCAGTCCCGATGGGGCTGGCTGGCTAGGGGAGGGACTGTGGGAGGTTGGCCAGCCACAGGAGGTTTGCTGTGGGAGCACACTGACACCCCCCTGACTGACCACTCCCCTGGCGGTCAGTGATAGCTACCAGCTGGTCAGCCAGTCATAACATTCACTTAGGCTTTTATATATATAGATTTCCAAGTTGCACTATTGATTCTTTTGAGTCATTGTCATTACTGCTGTTGTAACTGCTTTAAGATTGAAGCTTCAGGTTTGAACATGAAAGGGGACAAGAAAACAAGCGGGACCAATGAAATGGTGATGGTATCTATACTGATGGGCTAAGGGTAACCTTCAGAATGTGTCTGCATGTACTGTACGGCTGAACTAAGGTTGGTCTATGTGGACAATAGAAAGTAGAGGGTGTGGGTGTGTGCCTGAAGTATGTCACAAATGATATTTAATGCATAGAGTTCTTAATTATGTGGACGCAGTATTGAAGCTTAAAATTTTTATGCATTGAGCTAGTGCAGCTGAAAACGTATGAAAAAGAATTAGAACGTATGAAAAAGAATTGGAACATACAGTTTTAATGTCTATATCACACTTCCAACATTGATGCTGAAGAAAACAGGATAGAATTGTTCTCATCTTTAGAAACTAACACCCACTTTAGGCATTAGTCATAGCTTTCTAAAATATTTAGTTTCTGACTTACAAACTTAACCTATATGTTTGTCTATGATAAAGTTGATTCTCTTTGGGGATAAACGATGGAAAGTATTGAGGCCAACTATGAGACTAATTAATACATGTCAACGACCAAAACATCGTGTTCCAAAAATTCAATTAAGTAAATGCCAAATCGTATTGCTACAAAATTTATAAATCAGGGAACCGAGTTTTCCCCTGTGTATGGAAGTTTACATTTCTGAAGCATTTCTCTGCCGTTTCAAAAAAATTTGTGACTATAAAGCTCTGAGATGATGAAAAGCTCTTTTCACTTCACACAAGTAGCTAACTTCTAACCATACTATCAGAATAGGCGCAAAAGTAGCACACACACCACTTTGGCCTCCAGGAGAACTCGGGAGAGAGGGGAGGCCACAGGTCCAAAGGGAAGGGCCTGCTTAGCTAGGTTGGGAATCAACATGCAGCTGGGTGGCCAGCAACAAGTATTAAAAAGGGGGCAGAGGGACAGAGAGAATGGACTGTGCCCCAGCTCTGACTCTTTAACCTTTGCGTATGAAAGGATACCTGCAGTAATCGAGGTTAAAAGTGTTATGCCTTTGAACTAGTGCAGCTGGTCAAGTATGAAAAAGAATGATAGCTTTTAGAACATACAGTTTTAATGTCCATATTACAGTCCCAACAATGAAACTAAAGGAAAATCTGATAAAACTAATGTGCTTTGATGAGCTGTTGGTTCAAAATAGAAATGATTTTATTTCTACAAATGCTTGTGTGTTACAAATATTGCAGGGTTTCATAAGATTAAAGGGGGCTGTAATGAGACTCATTAAAAGGCAACTCTTTAGGCAATGGCTCATTCCATGATTCACACTTCTTAAATAACTAAGTATGGGGCCATTTCCCCCCAGTATGTTAGATTCTGCAAGAATGTCTGTTGTTAAAAGGAAATGATCCTTACACAAAACCTGGGTAAACAGCCAGCTTCATATTTAAAATATAGAATTGGAATAACACTATTTTTTTTTTTTTTTTTTTACAATCTGGATATATTGTTTCCACTGACTGTTGAATTTTATAACACCAAATGTTTTGCTCAGTGGGAGATTTCTCTCAGTTCTGTAATTTTTATTTATATTCTAGCAAGACCATAATTATGAGCTAATTTATTTGGAAAATCCATGATGTATAATGCAAATGCTTTTCTTTCTTTTCTTTTTCCTTTACGCACTTTCCTTTATTTTTATTTTTGCTGCGGCTGTTGCTTTTGTTACAAAGTATTAGTAGTAGTTGTCATTGCTGCTGTAAAGATGCAGCATCTCGTTTCCTCTAAGGCAAATGTTTATTTTTTAGTGAAAATGAAAGCTTTGCATTGAAATATTCAAAAACAATTGCCCAACTCTTAATACAATTTATTATTGAGTTATCGTGTAGGTACTTTTATTAAAATATTGCTCAGAGAAATTTAAGAGGTAACTGAGATAGGCTTTAGCTGTAAGGAGGTGAGTTCGGCAGTATAATAGCTCCTTCTACATGTATACGTGCTGTTGTCTTAACGCTGCACTTACTCTCACATGGAGATTGGGTGTCCTGTGCTGGATTCCGAATGGGCTGAGCAGAGGCTTTGGGTCCAGGCTGCTGCAGGCAAGCGAAGGATGGGAGTGGATATTTCTGGTGTTAGCCAACTGGGGAAACAGGCCAGTCCTTAGTTCAGATGTCAGCACATGAAAGGCAAACGCGTCTCTCTGGCCATGCACGTTGAGTCTGGATTTGCAGGTAGCTAAGGACGTTGCCAAGTGGTCGGGGAGGGTGGCCGCGGCCAAAGAGAAGTTGCCGGCTGGGAATCCCCAGTGTACTGGGATCTCTCAAACGGGCTCTTCCACGTCTATGTTACTTTCTGTGTCTTACCCATGCTGCTCCTGGGCCCTTAGGAAAGTCTGATTTAAATGTTATAGGATAAGCTCAGTCCTTCCAGAATCTTCTCGTTGGGTGTTCACACTTGTGGCAGGCACCCCTTGCGGAGGCTCTGGTAGCAGAGAAGAATGCTTGCCCTCAGGGAGATCCTACTGCTATTGCTAATTTTGGAGGGTGACAGTAGGGTGTGGTCTTTCTTGAAAGTTTCCCCTTTAATAGGGCAAATACTCTCAACATTTAGAAGGTAAGCCACTACCACTAAATGAAAGATGGTGTATTCGTGGAGTTTACAGGTGCAGTGATAAGCACCTCCCAGGAAGGGGCAACTGCCGAGGTTTTGTGTTTTATCTCTTCTCCGCACTATCTGAGGAAACTTGCTTTCTTCATCTGAGAACTCAGTTAATACCAGTTCCTTTTGGGTGGTTTTCAACATGAATTCAGATAATGACTTGCAGGAAAGTGCTAGACACATAAATGCTACCATTTAGTAAGCAGCAGTTGACAGCAGTTTTAAGATATGCAGGCATTTACATCTTAATTACTCCATCGTGTATTGTGTTTCTTGACGAACATATTATGGAAATTTGCACACAAACACACACACCCTCTCAGCAATGGGTTTATTTGCACGGATTAGAACACAAGACAATTAATTATGCTCTTTCTAGCTAATAGTGAATCTAAAATGAAATGGCACACATCTATCAGACAAAGTATACCCTTTGCAAAGATTTAGCAACTTCTTGTGCTGTGTCCATGAATTTCCAAATATTACTTTTTACCTAATTCTTTAAAAATAAGAAGTAAAAATTTACTTCAAAGTTTATCAGGTGCAAACTGAAAAGGCACTAGCCCAGCATGTTGGCTGTTGGCTGAAGGTATATAGTTAGGTTTCTGCCAATGAGATCGCACAGATACTTCATGGCATTGTCTCCTTGTGATTATAGACAGTGACTGAACCTTACTATCTTCTAACTTACAAACACACATTAATTCCTAATTTTATCTTTTCCCCTTAACATTCTCTGCGCCCAGTATTTACAGAAATGTTTTATTGTGAAGTTATTCAAAAGATATCTTTTCCCAATAAAACACAGCTATTCTTATCTGAGGCTTACAATTTTGTTATCTAGAGTAAAATTTTCATTAGGCATTCATTCTCTAATAGCAATAAACCAGTAAAATGCAAAGTGACTTTCTTTCAAAACTTAAAACATGTATATAACATTTTTTTCTATGTCCTTCTCCCCTACACAATTTGTTTTTAAATAATTACTATGTATATGTTGTTTCTTTTATGCTGTTTTTCCATCCCCATGTTTCCTTTTTAAAAAAAATCTCTCTTTCTAAAATCGTTGTGTAGCATTGTTAAACCTGTATTTTTCTATCTGATTTACAGATATGACCCAGAGAGTCTAAATGACATGACTAAGATAAAGAACAAAGAGGAAATTTCACAGGAATTGGGTCCCATTTTGCAGCCTTAGCGCAGACCTTGAAAGAGAATGTTATATTTGCAGAATTCTTCTTAATTAATTTTCTGAGCTTTGCCAACATGAAGCAGGCCATGTCCCCCTGAGGAAACTGAGGTCCAGAGAGGTGAAAGAGAATTCACTAACCCCCAAAATTGCTTATACAATTGATCTATTCTGCTTTTCTTTCTTGGAGACCTTGGGAAGGCCCTTTGTGGTAAATTTAAAGAGACATTTATACAGGCTATTTTTTTCCTATTATATACTACAGAATATTTTATGAGTGACCTTGACTGCTGAAACATGAAGAATGAAAAAGCTTATTGGTTTAGGATTAAGAAAATACAACATAATATCTTTGCATATGTAAAATTACTACTTGATTCTACCACTGAAATTCATTAAAGGCCTGATACACATTCTGTTCGTGTTTAGCATCCTCAGATCAATATATCTCCTTTGTCATCAGACTTCTTATTCTATATTTCATGAACTTGGAAAATTCGTAATAGCTTTCTAGTCTCCTCAAAACCTAACCTGGTTAAAATAATTTTAGCATTAGATTAGACCAGTGATTTTCTTCCAGTGTGCTACAAAAATTTTTTATAACATGCAATACCTGACTATTTAGTCAGGAGCACTTACTTCTTTTCCCTTAGATTGTGAAATAATATAAAGATGACAACAGCCAACACAACAATAGCTGTCTGGTGTGAATACATCAAAATTACACTTATTTGTTGTTGTTGTTATTGTTGTTAATCCTTATCTGAGAAGTGATGGCATTTTTCTATTGATTTTTAGAGAGAGTGGAAGAGAGAGGGACCAACAGAGAGAGCAAAAAACATCGATCTGAGAGAGACTCATCCATTGGTTGCCTCCCCAAGCATCCGGACCACGGCCAGGGATTGAGCCTGCAACTGAGGTACATGCCCGTGACCAGACTTGAACCCTGGGCCCTTCAGTTCACAGGTTAAAATCCATTAAACCAAACCAGCTACGGATAAACTACATCTATTTTTAAAAATATATAATATAGTTTTTGGTGTGCTGCAGAAGTTTAGTAATTAGCTTATGTGTGCCATGAGATAAAAAGGTTGAAAATAGTTGGATTAGACATATTATTGGGAGCCATTTTTATTTTTGAAGGCTAATTCAACTCAGCAATGGATTAGTGATGGCCTATCTCCTTAACCTCCAAAGTAATTTGTTGTTATGTTATCAGGTTGGAATGATGCCCTAACTATTATTATTTCATACCAACAAGTAGAGGGCTTCAATATGCCCATCGGCTAGACTGGCAGAATGCCTGCCGGTATCTGAATATTGTCCCCAGGAATGAGTAGTGATATCAGCCTCCTTTCATTGCCACGGTGTGTTGTGGTTGATTTGCAGTAGGTCTTTTCTGTATGATGCTTAGGGTAATTTAAGATATATTTCCTTCCTGCTCGTCACTTGTTTAAGTAACATGGGCAAATAAATTATTTTGTTTGAAAATGAAAACTAGACCTAGGAAACATGTTCATTTACATAAGTTATAGACATCATTAGCTTTAAAATATAAAATATATTTAAATTATTTAGTATATCCCCCCACTGGGATATAATGTTTTACCTATAATTCTGGGAAATGAATTGCATACAAAAATAACTTGATAAGATGTACCAAAGGATGACATTTTTTTTACTGAATGGTAAAATAAGATGGAAAGGAAAAAGTTAGCATTGTGTTGCTGTATGAAGGATTTCATTGTGTCCTATTAAATAATCACTGGTTGAATGGTGGTGTAGTTATTCTGATACTGTAGAGTATTCCTGGGATTCCAAACACACATTAGGAGACTGCAAGTCTGGAGTCGATCCTTGGTCTCTCAAAAGCATTACAAGGGATGTGAAATTGTATTTATAAAATGGCACCATCCAAAGAGGTTTTTTTGTGTATTTAAGTTTGGGAACAGACGAGTGGTTAAAAATGTACTCACACCTTGGATTCAAATATTAGCTCTTTAATCCAGAGGTGTGTGGTCTTGGACACAATTACTAAGACTTTTGTATCTTTGTTTCCTCATCTATATAACACAAGGATAATAAAGGGTTTTGTAGGGATAAATTAAATAATAGCTATTAGGTTCTTAGTACACTAAATATTTAATAAATATTAGCTTATTATTGATTGTTTAAGATGTTTACAAGTAACCTTCCACCCTCTGGAAACCATGTTCTGCATGTTATAGCTCATAGTAGAGGAATGGAAGTCTTTGAGAAACATTAGACTAAGAGGCCACTGCCAACTCCAGCCCTTCCTCCTCAAAGGAAGCCTCTGTTGTTTGTTATTCTACGTTTTCCCTCTGCATCATACTTTGTGGAGCTCACCAGCCTCATAGCCAGAAAACTTGCCAGGATTTAATGTCTTTTCTAAGTCTATTTTTGTGTACGGCATGGTCACTTTGTCCTAGTCCATTTTCATTTAAGGATAGGGTAATATTTTGGGAATTGCAGGTGTTCAGTAAAGGCTCTGTAGCCATTTTCAGCTCATTTATTTATAACATGATGAGAATGAGGCTTCCTCACAGACTCAGTTCCATATGGCCCATCCTGTGGCCACAAATTATCTGCCTAATTGATCTAGTTGTCATGAGAATAAGATCATTAAGTACAAGCAGGAAAAATAAGGTATTGCCAATTTACCACATATGTAAACAACATGAATTCATTATTCATTTAATCAGGAAACATTCATTAAGTACCGAATAAAGAGCAGGTAGTATTTGCTTGAAGCTGCAAAGACAATTAAGAGGTAGTAATTGCCACTGAGGGGTTTTTATTCTGATGAGCAAAGGTTAGGGTCAGAGAGAGAGCAAATCTGTAAACACCAAAGTATAGTATTTTTGGTTCAGCAGCTATGAGAGAGTTATATACTGAAAACAAGGGTACACAATAAAAGTGAAACAATTTTTCTGGGTAGGTGAATGGCCATAACTTTGGGTTTTGAAAATAATTGTCATGAAGATGCAAGTATAGCCTAATAATTTTTATACTTGCTTTCGATAAACCCTGAAACTAATTTCTTCAAGAAATGGGAAATGGTAGGAAAAAACTTTATATAAACTGACTTAAATATCTTAAATGTCATCATATATAGAATTGTCAAAAGGGCAATTGTGATAGGAGATGGAGAAATTCTGAAATCAAGCCATGATTAGGTGAGAGACCCTCAAAGGTAGAAATAATAGTCCATTGCTCTTTATTGTGGCAGTGCCTAGCCCCCCAATACTTTAAAAAGAGGACATGAACAAATACAAGTATGGATGAAAGTTTGAATTTAATAATCACAATTAATAACAACAAAAATATATGTAAAAATTGGGTGTAGAGATTTAAGCTGAAGTACCTTGGAAAATAGAAAGCCATACAATTAATTTGTCCAGGAATTTACAAGAAAATTTACGTATTAATGACATGTTCACAGAATGTTATCAAATGGTTATTATTTTAATACTAGAGGCCCAGTGCATGAAAATTCATGCACTGGAGTGGGGGATCCCTCAGCCCGGCCTGCCCCCTCTCACAGTCCAGGAGTCCTCAGGGGTGGGGAGGCCACCGGGTGATCAGGGGAAGGCGATTCCCCATCATACCTCTGCTGCTGCCACTGCTGGCAGCACAAGCCTCAGTCAGCCCTGGTTAACTGAGCCTCAGGCAGCCACTATCTGAGGCTTGCCTGTGCCTCGGGCTGTCCCTGGGCAGTGGGGGGCTGAGTGGACTGGGGGGACTCTGGAGGCAGGCACATGGAGTGGCTGGGCCTGCCTGGGGGCATGCCTGGTCTTTGCCATGCTCCTGTTGCCCCAGTGGGGCTGAGTGGACTGGGCGCCACCATCTTTGAGGGTGGGGCAGTCAATTAGTATATTCCCTCCTTATTGGCTGTGGGTAATATCATCTTTGAGGGCGAGGCAGCCAATTAGCATATTCCCTCCTTATTGGTTGTGGGCACTGCCATCTTTGTGACAGTGTGAGGGTCATTTAGCGTATTCCCTCTTTATTAGATAAGATGTCTGCAGAGACTATGATTATTTTCTTCAGTTTTACTAGATAGGTACAAGTATTTTTGTTGCTTTTTATTTTGTGTTTACATCATTTAAATCTGATTTAAGATTAGAAAAATTATTCTAGGTCCTATATTGGAAGAATTATTTAACATGTTATCATGTTTAATAAAGTTACTTGACTATCTTACAGAATCATTGCTATATATTCAGTTGGCAGGGAGTTTTTATGTTTCAACTTTTCAAAAAATATATAAAAATATTTTTTGAGTCATAGTTTAATACATAGGCAATTGCACTGCTGCATATATTCACTGGGGAAAAATGCCCATGAGAATAAGTTGTTATATAAATTGCATGTGATAAAAAGAGCAGAATAGGCATATTTGTGAGTCTTCATTTTTCATTTATTCAAGTTATCATCTGACTCTCAAGTATCTAAATGTTTATAAAATTTGAAATCTGTCTTAAATATTGTTATTGAATTATTTTAATCACATAATTCACTAGCTAGTTATTGAACAAGTTTACAAAACAGGTGTATTTTGCATCTCTATGGCATGGATACTTACATTTTTCCTTGGACACTTAACAATGCATAAATATTAATAAACATCAATGTTTCATACAATGCAAATGTGACTGCTGAAGAGAGATTGGACTTTGAATTTTAACTTTTCATTAGTCATTTTTCAAGTTGACAGAATAGCCTGTCTCAACTCATTACTTCAGGGTTTTAATGGTCTCTTTTTAATATTAGCATAGGTTTCTTTTTAAGTCTTAATTTCTTTTCTTTGTAGAAAAAAAAAGAACAAAAACTCAATCATGTACTTGTTAGAGAGTTGGCTCAATAGAATGACTGAAATGTCCCTTTATTATGGTTACTTCATACAGTTGTATAAATACACTTGAAATGTAATCTTAATAGATTGCAATGACTTTCAGAAGCTTTTGAGGGCAAAATACTTTTTTTGTTTGTTAGTTCATTAGTTTTCCATTTAAGCACTCAGTGCTATAAATGCCATGTGAACTTTCTAGAAGAAGTATCTCTGGATATTTGAGTAGTGCTTATCCCTTTGAGTTTTTAAATGAAAATACTGTGAAAACTGGGGCTAAAAGGAACCTGTGAGCTCATCCTGCCAATGCACAAATAATGAGAACAACGCCGAGTTACCACAGCCAGTCCCAGCAGGTCCATGACCCAAAGCTCACTCTTGGGAGACTCGGTTCCATGTGTAGTCTTCTATATTATCAGGCTGAGTTTTCAAAAGAAAAACATTAACTGTTGTTTCATCTCATGATCACATAGTTTTAGGTAGAATGCTAAAGCTGAGGAGGACAAGAATGTTCAATATTGTCTGAGCTATTGTTGGCATATACCAGTGGTCGGCAAACTCATTCGTCAACAGAGCCAAATATCAACAGTACAACGATTGAAATTTCCTTTGACAGCCAAATTTTTTAAACTTAAACTTCTTCTAACGCTACTTCTTCAAAATAGACTCGCCCAGGCTGTGGTATTTTGTGGAAGAGCCACACTCAAGGGGCCAAAGAGCCGCATGAGGCTCATGAGCCACAGTTTGCCGACCACTGGCATATACTAAAAGCCAGTGGATGTGTTGGGCATTTGAGGCTTTCACTCTCTTGGTTTTTCTGTTATTGTGGTAAAATTGTAGTGCTCATTCCAGGCATTGCCTCTGTACAGCCCTAGCCTCCTCCTCTCCAGCTAAGCCCCTTAGCAGGCAGGTTTAGCCCAGCATCCAGGGTTGGGATTCTGACTGTGCCTGTGCGTGGGAGTGTTTAGAGCTGTAAAGCTTTCTATTCAGAGACACAGGATCAAATTACAACTGCTGCTAGTTTGCTCCTGACCTTGAAGATGAAGTAGAATAATTGGCCATCTGCCTTATTCTTCAGTGCTGGTTCCTTTCCCACATGTCCCTACACCTGCTTTCTTGTCTAAATCTCAGTCTTTGTATCTAGCTTTGGTTTCTGTTCCTGTAGGATAGGGTCCCATGACTTCTATCTATTGTAAGGGGCTCAGTTATTGCTGAGTAGATTTGCCTGAGACTAACTGTCCACCTGCCTGCTTGGAATTCCTGACACTCTGCTTTGATGCCTGTAGATTCACCCTCTCAACTTCTGATGGGTCTTTACACCCATTGATGCCCAGGACAAACAGCTCTTGCCCACAGCCATGTTTCATAGATGTTTTATTCTATCATGGGCTAGGCTTTCTCCCCAGCACCAGTAGCTACATCTGACATCCTAGAGACTGACTTCCCCAGGAAATCGATGAACATTTCAGGTTGGGCTGCTATTATCTGACCCTTTCTTCTGCTTGTAACTGTACTACCTAGCTACATCCCAATGGCATTTTCAAATACCTCCTCATGCCTTTATTAAACAAGAGCAATCATTTGTGTATTAACTGGGAGTACAATATCTTTACTCAGAATTTAGGAAATTATGTTTGCCTGAGTTAAAACATGAGACATGACAATACTAAAAAAAAAAAAAAAAAAAAAAAAAAAAAAAAAAAAAAAATCCTTAAACAAACCAAACCACTACTTTAGTTTAAAAAAATCCAAAACAAGCTCACAGAGATAATTTACTTTTTCAGGTAGCCATAGGTCTGTAAAATTAATTTAAAGGGAACAATTATGTTTGTAGTTCTTGAAGCATTGGGAATGATGTTTCACATAGCTGACTCACTTGTAGGAAATGGGTTTTGCCATGCATAAGCAACTCTGAGAATCACACAATTTGGATTTGATTTAAAAGTGAACCCATCAGTTTTGAAAAAGGTTGGAATTTGGCAAAGTGTATTTTTCTAATAGCAACATCTATTCTTTGCATAAAGAGAGACCATGGCCGCACACCAAGTAACTGTTGTTTGTCATTGGCTCCCTCCTGTTAATTGATGTGAAGAATTCAAATTCTCTCATGGAAATTTCCCTTACTTTACTAATAGTGGTGCCATAAGCTTCTTTTCTCTGACACTATTTGAGATTATGGTTTAGGAATTCTTGAGGCAAACTATAAGAAAAAAAATGCTGTCCCTTTAACTTCTGTGCAGCTTCCCTTGAGTTATATAACCTTTCTGACGTTCATTGCCTAATTCTATAAAATTGAAGGTTTAGGGATAGTGAAAGGGAAGGAGATAAAATGTCTTTCAATTCCAACATCCCAAGATTTAAGGAGTCAGGGAACTGCTTAGAATGGAATCTATTCATTAATGAAATCTGTCCCTCAAGGTGAACACAAAGACTTGGAACAGTTACTGAAATTAGCCAGTCCTGCTTCCTTTCATCTATCTTAACCTTTTCCCATCTCTTACTTAAGTCCATTTTTCCTCAACAAAGTGCCTTACCCCACTCCCTTCCTTCAAAAAAAAGTCCACCACAACCACAAATGTGATCTTAGTTTTTGTTTTTTTCTTGTTTGTAAGAGCTTCCAGGTAAAAATAGTGGTGTATCATAGATGTTTAGAGATAGAAGGGACTAGGATGATGACCAAAACAGTATTACCAATAAGAGATGGAGGTGAAGAGACAAGAGGTAAAAACGAGAAAGAAGTAAGTTTGAATTTGACCTGGTGGGACTAGGTTGAACAGAAGCTTTTTCAAGCAGCATAATTTATTATAAACTTCTTGCAAATTCTGTCCTCACTCTCCCTCCTTTAAGGCCACATCAAATTACCGTAACACCTTTAATTTGCGGCTCTGGAAACTTCTCTGGAAGCTGGACTGGCAAAGGAATGGTGTCTTGGGTAAAAGCTCTGAACTTTGGGCTTTGGACTCTGGGCCCTGCTTCCTTCCTTATTTGTATGAGTTTCTCTAAAGTTTTAGCCAAGGCACTTAACCTAATTTCAGTTACTCCTGTCAAATTGAGGAAATATCACCTGTTCCTTTCCTCACAGACTTTTATTAACTCAGATGAGGAAGATTTCTAGGGAGATATTTTATAAACTGCAAAAGACTATGTTAACGTAAAAGACTTCATTTTTCTTTTTCCATAGAGTGGATTTACCTAACCCTCATTAAGGTAGCACAATTTTACTTAAAAGACTGTTGCATTCTAGAATTTTTGCCAAGATCCCCATTAAATACACAAATAATTAAACTCTACATATTTATATCATCAGCTTCAGGTTCTTTCCACATATTTTCATTTTACAGTTGAAGAAATAGAGGCTAACAAGATCAAGTCACCTGCCCAAGGTCAAAAGCCTAACTCGCTGAGCTATGCTTTTAAAGTCAGTCTAATCTAAGATTCTTCCACTAGGATGCTGTGCCGTGGTTCCAAGGAATGTTGACACAAGTCTGTCTGCTAAACAATACACACCCGAATCAAATGTGCCTGCAGTGATTCAGACCATTTTCCACAGAAGGTGTTTCTATGGAATCTCCAAAGCATGACACTCACTGTGTATTCTCTTCTCCAGTCCTTTTCACTGATGCATTTGGTGCTGACCTAGATCATTTACCATGTACCCCAACTAGGAATTGAGTCCGAGAACTTCCATCACACGGGCAGATGCTTCAACCAACTGAGCCACATGGGCAAGGCCAGAAACATTTCTTAAAAGGGTGAGCTAGATCTTCACAAAATCATCAAGAATATGAGCATGGTTTTGACTCTTTCCCAGGGCCCAGACTGCACTCTTTCTCCCTTTCTCTCTTTTGAGGTCTTCCTATTAGAACTGATTCTCATAAGACATCTGTTTTTGTTTATATCTCAGTGGGAAGAAATTTAGTTGTTAAACAGCCCTGCCATAGAAATATTCATTATCTATTATTTGGACTGAAATAATTTGTCTCTGATAGAAGAATTTTATGAATCAAAGAAGTGGGAGAGAGCTTTAGAGTGGTGTGCATGTGTGTTCATTCAATTATTGATTTGCTTGGTCAATGAATGCCTTCAAAATGCTAGGTGCTATTAAGACAAAGGTAAATAAAAGACACAAAGCCCTTGTCCACATAGAGCTTAAAGCTAAGTAAGTCAGACAATAAATAAGGATTTACAAATAAAATGTGGTAAATGTTATCTGACAAAATGTCTTTTGTTGTTGTTAATCCTCATCTGAGGATATTTTTCCATTGATTTTTTAGAGAGAGTGGAAAGGAGAGGGAGAGACAGAAAAAGAGAAACATCGATGTGAGAGAGACACATCTATTGGTTGCCTCCTGCATGTGCCCAAACCAGGGCTGAGGATTGAGCCTGCAACCCAGGACCCTGCAGTCCATGGACTGAGGCTCTATCCATCGAGCCAAACCAGCTAGTGCTGACAGAATGTCTTGAGAAAATACTGACCTTACAAGTCTAGGAGTGTGTTTGTGTGCCTGTGTGAGATTTTTAGAAAGCACTGGGCTCTTCAGCAGTGACTGAGGCAGTAGCAAAGGGAGAGAGATGAAAATAACATTTATTGAACAATAACATACATAGTAAGTCCTCCTTATACCCCTGTAAAGTAGGTATGATTATTCCTAATTCACAGAGGTTAATGACATGTCTAACAGATTGCAAACAAGTTAGTGAAACAACCAAGGCTTCTGATCCCCAAGTTTGGGCTCTTGCCAGTGTCTAAAGATAAATTCTGTCCAGCTGGTGTGGATCAGTGGTTGAGTGTCAGCCTATGAACCAGGAGGTCACAGTTTGATTCCTGGTCAGGGCACATGCCCCAATTATGGGCTCAATCCTCACTGTGGGATGTAAGGGAAGCAGCCAATCAATGATACTCATTATTGATGTTTCTATATCTATTTCCCCCTCCCTTACTCTCTGAAATCAATAATATATATATTATTATTTTTAAGAATAAATAATATATGTATTTAAAAATCAATAATATATATATTAAAAAAACAAAAAACAAAAAAGATCAATTCAGTGCCCAAGTGTAGCCAACAAGATAGGGCATTACACCTGGGACGTTAGGAGGCCAGGGCTGGACTTATTTAGATGGCAGTGAGAGAAGAAACTGGAGTACTTTGCCTATTTCAGGGTTTCTGTGGACCCAGAGATTGGGCTGTTTCATCCATGGCATAAGAACTAAGGGTTAATATCCATTTCAAATGTAAAAGAGAAAAGTAATTCCTGGTGTTGGAAGTAAGAGCAACTTTCTTCCATAAGCATCCTTTGCTATAATTGGAAAAACAAATGGACTTCCTATGAGTACAGTCTTACAAAATTATTATTATTTTTAGTCTACTTAAAACAAAAATTAAGTTTTCATTCATTTTTATGAGATTTTTATGTATGGCAAGGTAATCAATTTTATTTTATGTCTACCTGTCTACTGAAACACCCACACTTGGACTGAATGGGTAATAAAATAATTCTGTTTATCAGTGAAATCCAGCCATAGCGTGAAGAAAAATATATGGCAGGTTTATTTTTTCTGGGGTCATTTATGAGGTTTATGAAGGCTGTGTGAATCCTTAAGAATACATAAATTATTCCCAAGAGAGTCAAGCCGTTTCCTATTTGTGTTGACTGGGGGAGAATGAGACCTGAAGGGTACTTCACTGCTTCTGAGTATGAAGCTCATTTTTCCCAAGAACCAGGCTCACATTAAACAGGTCAGCTGGCTCCTCTGTGGGCTTGAGCCACTTCTGACCCCTCCTGGGGAACAGAAAGAGAATCTGGGTCTAAGTGTGGGTTTATTCAACTTGTCTTCCTGCAGAGGGAGCTGTCGGATTTCAGGGTTGATACGAAGTGTATGGAAAGAACTCCTGCAATCACATTTCCAAGGAGGTCATGTCCTTTTTGCTCCTCTGCTATGTCAACATGACAATTCCATTTTCTCCAGCTTGAGGGAGCAGCATGGAGACACTTTAAGTCTCCCTGGAGTCTGACTTATCCCTGGCAGCACAGAAACTTGAAGAGCTTCTCATCTTGGATGTCGTCAAGCAGTTGGGGAGCAAGTCCAGGGATGTTAGCAGATCACCTGCCCCAGCTCAGCTCACCCCTCACGAGGTGGGCACTGCTAAGCAGGTAGAGCCTTCCTTCAAGTCTATACTTCAGAACGGCCACAGAGGCAGCCATTTAATGAGGAACTCTAGCTAAATCAGATACGTGGATAGATCGCATTTTAAATCACAGATAGAGCACATTTTTTTTTTTTCACCAGAGAGTTTAGCAACGGGAACTGTGAAAAAGAAAATTTTACATAAAGACAACGAGTTCTTATTTATGAAATATTCTTGTTAGTGATTTTTCAAAGATTCTTTATGGGAAAGTAAAACTCGCTTTCCGTAGATGAAAAAACAAATAAAATAACACCCTCATGAAGAGCTGCTGCCACTTCCTGCAGTGCTTCTCTATCTCCATTCAAAGCAGGCTGGGCTGTAGCCAGGCCACCTGTGCGCCAGGCTATTCTTTGAAGGTATTCAGATAATGCAGCTCCGTGACGGTCCTTGGCTCACATTATAGGCATCGTAGCTCAAATCCAGGAAAGTCTTTCTAAGTTATAACTGAATGCAGTGCCAACCTGTTTACATTATTTATGGTGCACTGTCCATGTCCACCACAGAAATAATATGTTGTTTTTCAGACCAAAAAAAAATATTACCAGGTGCCTAAAAGTCATGAATAAGACTCATTTTTCCTCTCTCATGAAGATATAATATTTCATAAGATTGAACTTTTAATAAATATGAGTGTCCATAAATCCAAATCATGGAAGGAGCTATCACCCCAGGAAGTGAACCTTGGGCTCACTCTAAGAGTATAAACAGGGAGGCTTCAGAGAGAAGTTTCTAGCACCAAGGTATCTCATTCCAATTCCTCCCATCGTAGCCCAAAACTTTCCATTGCATTCAAGACAAGTTAATTCACTTTAATTTTATTTGATGCAACTCAACTCAGCAATTTTAATGACAACCAGAGCGTTCTTGTGTTGCTGTAGAAAGAACGTCCTCTCTGTGAACATCACGTATCCTGGCAGAGCAATGAAGGGCATGAACGAGAGAAAGAGGACCTGCTGGGAGAAGAGACTTAACCATCCCACCATCAGCAGCCACAGGGAGGATGAGTAGAATGCCTGATCTGGGGTAGAAAGCAGAAAGCACATTTAAGCAGAGTATCCCTGGAGGCACTGTCAAAAGGCCTGGGTGATATTTTTATAGAGAAAGGAGAGAGTGAGATTAACAGAGATTTTGTTTTTTTAATGCGTGAAATTTTTTATGTTGGTTGTGCACAATGAGAGTCATGGAATGTTTATGGATATTGATTCACCATTATTAAACCTCAGAGAGAAAAAGTACGTACAGTAACCTACTTTTCCCAGGCTTTGAAGGATGTGGAGTGACTACACGGGCACTGGTGGCAGGCTTCAGGCAAGTGAAATTTGGCAAATTCATGGGTAGGTCCCTGATTTACAAGCAGTAAAACTCCCACTTTGATTTCAAATAATAGGGTTGCACACTTTAAAACCTGTTTTGCATATTTAAAAAAAAATTCAACCAATTTACTGTACAATTTACTTAGCTAGCTGCACATTGTATCCCTAAGTGATGGAAGAGACTTTAATAAATCAAATAACAATGGATAGCTGTTCCAGAACTGCAGGAAATATATAAATGAATGAACAATACACCAATCACTACTATAACAACTTAGCAAAAATAGAATCATTGTTTTATTACATCCATTACGAAGGTATTTGGGGCACATGCTTTTGGAAGTGAGAGTTTATTCTCTGCTTTATTATAAGGAGACACATTGCAGGTCATATAGCCCTGCTTGTCCTTTCCAACTATGGAAAATTACTTTACGTTTTATTACTACTACTTTAGGTTTTTTTTAGAGTAGATTTAAATGCAAATTTTTCCCCAAGTTGCAAACTTTATTTTACAAAATGGTACCTTGTTAGATCACTAGACTGATTGAAAATTAACATTTATTTTGTTGAGTAATATGTATAATTACTGGGGAAAGTACAATACCAAATGCCAGGAGCAAAATTACAATATAAGGTTCTATATCTTAATTTATTGGAATTTGGTTTGATTTATAATAAAAAAAAAACAACCTGCAATAATCCAGGGAGATGTCTCCAACCTTTTTACTAACAAAGAGACCCACCTAACGGAAGAAATGAAAAGCAGTGATGAGTTACTCATGCCTAAATAAACTGCTGAGCTGAAAATCTCCCTCCCCCACCTTCAGGCTTCTCATCTGAGTTGATAAGCACAATGTCTGATGGTAGGACTAGGGAGATCTCCCGGTACAAGCCAGCTTGCAAAGCAAAATGAGCTGGGTGAACTGAAGGGCCATTTAGACAAGGTTGGATAGGCGTGGCTGCATAATACTGCCCTTTGCAGTTTGAGATTTATGAGGAAGGTGATTCTCAAAGGTCAGGATGATCTCTCCTGGGACAGGATGGAAGATGCCATTTAGCAAGTAGTTAGCTGCCCATATGCTTTGGTTTTGAAATGTGCTGCCCCAAACAACCCGCCATTCTTTCTTAGGATTGAAGAAGAGTCTTCTGAAGTCTCTTATTAAAGGAATAAACTTGGGAAGCATTTCCCCAAACTCTTATGTAATGTGGTTCTTTAGCATTTGACCCTTTAGTAAGAATTAGCAGGAATAAAGCACAACGTAATCACTTTAGGAATGGCAGGAAGCCTCCTTAGAGAAACTCAACAATTCAGTGGAGGCTTTCTGCTCTTTAACTTGTGGGGCAAGGCCTTTACTCTGCAACCTAATATTCAGTGAAGCCAGCCCTGCTAAAGGAGTCTGGATGAGTTACACTCTTTGTTCCTGGTCTACACCACTGGCTTGACACTCAAGACAATTGATTCACAAGCTTTGGGCGGATGAGGTGACTCACTTCTTCTGTTTAGAGCACAGCATTTCAATGGTAACAGAACTGTTCAATTAGATCCAAAGCAGGGGACCTGAGCCCAACACTAATTAGCTGTGTGATCATGCACAACCTACAAAGCCTCTCAAAACCTCACTCTCATCCCCAGATCAAAAGGACTGGATGAGATTGTTCTATGATCATTATCTATGATATTAGATGACACCTGTATCGAGAAAATAAAACCAAAAACAATGCAACGTGAGTTTGCTACAACTGCTTGCTCATAAATCTTCCCACACTCCGAAGCATTTTTTAAATCCTGCGTTTTAGTTGCTTAGTAAGAGTGAGAGGTTTATGATCTATTTTTGGCACAAACAATGGAGACAACTTCTGTGGTAAGTGCTAAATTTCAAAATTGAATCCTTTGTTGCCTTTTTGAAGTTTTAAAACACCCCAACTGTTAAAACAAGATTGCTTGACTAATAGCTATAAATTGTTTGTAATTAGTTACTGTATATTTAGAGAAATTGCCATTTCCAAGAATCTATAGAAGCTTCAGGTAGGTGACTAGAAGGTTAGCAGAAAAGATTGGATGGAGAACTTGTTTGTTGCAAAGAGAAAATTCATATTTTCTATAGGAAAAAGACTAGGATTTTTGTCATGCTTTCTATGAGGGAAAAAACTTATACTTTCATCAGCATATTACAAATAGTAAAAATTGTTTTCCCTGGTGTATAGGAAAATATCACAGTCATATTTCAGGCCATAGCTACATTTCCCCAGGGTAATATTTTGCCAGTATACAAAGCTTAAGAAGATTGAAAGTCTCTCTAAGCAATTACCTTGTTATTCTTGTTCTGGTTACTAAGAACAATGTTAAACAAAGTTTCCCACCTATGATTAATATATCTGTTTTTAAACAAGCAAAGAAAAAAAAATCTAGTGAGCTTTCCAGTGCTGATCTAAAATACTTTTATTATAATAGTATGGAAATTATATAAAGACATAAAATTTAGAATTAATTAAAAATGTCTACTATTCTACATTTAGTACCAAAATGCATTTATAAGTTGAATACAACCAAAACAACAAAGACACAATCAAAATTCAAAGTCTTTTTCAAAATTCAAAGTCAGGTTTTAGAAATGGGCATACCCGATAACCAAACATATTAAGATCTTTGCATAATAAATATATACATATTCACAGTAAAAAACATAGTAAAGAAAAACTATAAAAAGCATCAGGTCCGTACAATCAAGTTTGCTACCAAAGGAGTCAAAAGCATTTACTTTACCTTTTTTTTTTTTGGCTTTCAGAACTTATGGCATTTAGAATTTTGCATGTTATAGGCCTATAGGCCTCTGGTACAGTGTGCTATGTGATGATTTATTTTATATCCTCCAAAACCTCTTTCATGTAGTAGGATCATGGGATGGAAAGATCATATATGTATTAAGTCTATCTCCATTGTTTCTTTTATTTCAATATGATTCAGTAATTATTCTAGAGCATCTGCTTAGCCCTAAGAATATGTCCTTGAATTTTCAAGAGTCTCAGACCCTAGTCTGATAAATGAACCAAGGTCTAATACATTTGAGAGCCAAAAAGAGGGACCTCAGATACCACCCAAAGTGGTTTAGCTCTTGAAATCCCAAAAGGAGCTTGTTACAAATATGTGAAGATTTAGTCTTGTAACCTAAATCCTAGAGCTATGAAAGCTGGAGGTGAAGGTATTAGAGAAGCTACTACATACTAACCCATCTTTTGGTCTTCACACACATTGCCTTCTGGGAAACCTGTTATTGCTGAGGAATCTAGATCTCAAAGTCACCTACTGTTTTATCCTCATGTCACTACATTTTGCTACAGTAACATTAAGCTTTTACCCACCAATTATGCTTACAATTTCTTCATATAGGAAAAGAGAAGCAATGGGATGAGCATAAGGCTTACTTAGGTTTTGCCCTAATTCTGTCTCCGTTTAATTTTTGTTTAGCTCTGATCAAGTCACTTTCCCTAATTCATTGCCAGTTGCTTGAATTGTAAAACAAAGGCTCTCTCTACCTGCCTCTCTGAGTGCTGCAGGATTTCCTGAGAATATGAGTCTATGGAAGTGCTTTGTAAAAGGAGCCATATGCTGAGGGACTCCACCATCACCCCTCTGGGCAGGTGCAGAGACAGGGCTCCCTGCACTGGTCTGTGCACTGGGCTCAGGTTGATGGGGATTTGACAGATGGGGGTGGGCTTTTCCCTTTGCAACTTGCTCCCCTCAACCCAGCAACTTAAAAGTGACGGCAGTGGAAACATAACTATGACCACTTCCAGGCCCACATTCTTCTTGATTTCTATTTTCTGAACATCTTTGCATTTTGTATGTGTTTTTACCTCCCATTGGTAGATTGTAGCTCTTTGGGTTAGGATCTGTTTATTCCTTTGTATATCTGTCACCATCTCTGTACTCTCTCATGATTAGCAAATGTCTTTGCATAAAGTGACATTTGAGTAATTTCTTGGCTTAATAAAATAAAATAAAGAACAAACTTGTAAAAATATAGTATATCTAAAAACCCACTTTTCCCAAACTTGAACAAATCTAACCAAATGTAGGTTTTTATTTTAATAATTCAGAGGTTTTGGAAGAAAATAAAATTTAAGTTAATCTTTTGATAATGATTCATAAAGCATTTCTAAACTATCCTCTAATATATTCTGAATAATAGCTTTTATCTGATATAAATAAACACAATTAAATAAATCACTAAAATAAAAAGACATAACTGGATAAAAGATTACATAATGAACAATTTTCTAGGTTTTAGCTAATTGATCCAAACTTAGAGCAAGCATTTTCAGGAACACTGTTATGTCAGTATTAAACAAGTTAGAATTGTGCTGGAATCGGTCATGTTATCTACATCTACTTAAAAGGAAAAAGGTATATGTATTACAGAGAAATGCAACAAATGTATGAGTTCACAAAGCCACAGAAGGATTTGTGTAGGATCTCAGCACATTTACAACAATTTTTAAACATAAAGTATATTTTTAAACAATAAAAGCCTTCCTTTTAAAATAAAATTTAAAATTTTCAGCCTTTTCTATGTATTCATGATTGGATTACTGTTAATACATCAAAGTATTATTTCTCTTTTAATTTGGTGATTGTGGTAGATTGGGAACTATGGCCACGAATTCCTCCTGTCCTTATGGCACACTCATTTACAATGTGACACCCCTGCTCGGCTCACCAAAGGGTGAAGCCTCTTTTCTACCTCACCTCCCTTAAATCTGGGCAGGCTTTGCGACTTGCTTTGACTAATAGAATGAGCCGGAAGTGATGCTGTGAAAAATTTGAGATTAGACTTCAAAAAGACTCATAACTCCTGTTTTGAAGTTTATTTGTTTTGCTTTGTTTTGTTAACCCAAAGATATTTTTCCATTGACTTTTAGAGAGAATGGAAGGGAGGAGGAAAGATAGAGAGAGAGAAACATCAGTGTGAGAGAGATGCATTGATTGGTTGCCACCTGCATGCGGTCTGGATAGAGCCTACAACCAAGATACATGCCCCTTACCACTTGCTTGGGGGCAGGGGGGGTGGCAACACTGACTTCCAGTTGTTCAGCCTCCTGTCATTACTGATTGTTAAGACCCAGGGTTTTTATATATTAGGATAATTTATATATTTTATTTTCTGCTTCTGTATTATACTATTGACTTCATATTTATGAGTGATCTGCCAGTCCCATTAGGGCAACTTGCATAGGCTTCATCAAACACTGACTACATCAGTTTTATAGTTGGGAGATATTTTATTTATTTGTTTGTTTATTTATTTATTTTAAAATATATTTGTATTGATTTCAGAGAGGAAGGGAGAGGGAGTAGGAGATATTTTAAAGTCCATATTTTTTGTGGTAGAAGCTGTCATATTAAATCCAAACAAAACTTTTAGAATATACTGCAGTAAAGTTTCCTTTAAAATATATGTTTATATCCTCCAGTCTATATGGCATGCCCTAATAATAACTTGCTAGAACAATCACAAGCTTGCAGTAAAAGAACAAATAGAGTCTATGTTAAAACATTGCTGAGGTCGTTTCTAATATTAATTTTATTGTGAAGCTTTTGTTCTTTTAGCATTAAGATTCTTTTAAATGTAAGGTACAGAAGCAGCAGCAAAAACACTTTATTTTTAACTATACACACACATATACTGTGTCATCCATACTCTCTCTGTGTTCTTGTGAGTCTCCTTTGGTTTATATAATTTCCTTTTCCCATTTTTATCCAGAAAAGACATTGGCATGTGTGATGATAAATAGCAAATTCAAAAGCATATCCCTTTTGCACTGTAGTGACTGGTTAGATCTATGGAGTACTCAAACATTTGCTTCTTACCACAATATATGTTGCCTTTCCTTTCCTTTGCTTTTTGTATCCGTAAGATGCCAAGTTCATTTAGCTATGTCTTTATGTTTTTCACACCCCAAGAATTCATGATGAGTCAGTATAGCACAACTGAGATACATGGAAGTTCTGCTGCAAAAAGAGCATTTCCTAGGAAACAGCTTTGCATTTGTAGTTGCTGCCAAGACAAGGTAAGCAGTCATACTACTGAAGAGCAACAGTGGTGCCATTGGCAAACCATCCCTTCTTCCTCCCACTGCTCCTGCACTGATCCAGCTATTAAGAGACCAAGGAATGTAGACAACTACTGCACTATCGCATATGTATCATTTGAAAGAGCCACTGGTAATGATGACTCAATTCCTAACCCCTCACCTCTGAATATTACCCACATTATAATACCTGGAAGAAAAGTTAGGGAAAAATTTAAGAAACAGCACACATCTGAATTTAGTCACTTCCCTGAAAAAACAAACAAACAAACAAAACTAATATATTTTTATGGTATTTTTACCCAATAAGTAATCTCTCTTTGACATAGATCCTAGTGGTTGTTTCATTGTAACATTTAATGTGGAGCAGATCTAAATGTTTATGAATTTATTACTGTTAATTGCTTAATTAACCAATATGTTATTATTAAGTAATATGCTACTATGATTATGGCCTTTTCCACACACACACCCCAAAGCAAAAGTTGGGTATTTGTCGGATTGAGGTCTGTGTAATAAATCTATGAATTTCTTGTTGAAGTCAATTAACTTTCTTAATCCATTATTTGTTTGGTAATTCTAGATTCATTTCTCCAATAATGATGATGAATTATCAGTTAGCCTGCTTGTCCTCTTGCCTTCCCTCCATGTGATCAACAGCAGATGTAGTCCTTCGCCTGGATTACTATACTCAGGAGTGAAGTTTGGGCACCAGGACCCATGTGACAGACATTGTGATTTTCTTCTGATAGGCGGCCCCATCCCAATCACATTTTCATGAGTAGATAATCTGGAGAGTTAATTTGTCTGCCTAATTGTGGCCTAAGATATTCATATTTCAACTTGTACTAAAGATTCCACCCCTATTCACCTCACAATGTTGTTAAAGGAGTAACTACAAAAAGACTTCTGGGTGGGAGTGGCGATGTGGCATGGCACCCTATGACTTTCTGGGCCTAACAACCTCCAGTGGAGACCATGAAATGCATGAATCAGGAGAGTGGGAAGGGTCCACAAAGCAGACATTATGTGTTGACTAAAACGTCACTTTTGAAGACAGTACTCTTTTCTGTGTTTATCAAGAAGCAGAGGCTAGAATATTCTTCTCGGTAGCTTTCATGTATTACCATGATGCTAAAACTAAGAGGTGTGTGCATATATGTGTGTGTGCGTGAAATAGCATCAGTATTTGTGAATTCTGGTCTTAACAAATAGAAGATGTAGGAAAGCCCCCAAATCTGACATTTTAAAGAAACATATCTAGAATAATTGGAGTTTCAAATTGCATTTTTCAGAGCGTGAGATTTCATGAGGATAAGTGCCTGAAGCATAATCATAGAATACATAGGAGAGACTGAAAGGTGGCTCATATTCCTCTTTCAGAGCAGCTCTCCTCTGATCTGCTTTACATATAGGGGGTTGGAGCTCCACATAGGATTCTATTTGATGAACAACTTCACTAATAAAATAACATTTAAAGCCATGGATTTAACATAAAATAAACTAATTTTCTAATTTCATGCATGGGTGAGTTTTGATACAAAAGATAATAGGTAATGGCAATGTACAAAGCACCATTGCTGCTATTACCTCTATTAATCATTAAGTATGCAGCATTGTGTTCAAGTAGTTGTACATTAAGGTAGGAACCGATATCTTGAGAGATGAAGAAGAGGAAGACCACATGTAATATGCAAAGCTAGATGACCTCATTCAATGCAGAAGGCATTAGTTAAGTGATAAAACCCCAGATGGGCACTATATGTGTAGCTTTGGATAGAAGTTGTAAGTAGAGGAGGAAAAGAAGATATTCAACTATAGAACATGAAAACAAGTGGAGAAAAATTGGCTTTTAGAGACTTTTATGTAGAAATAGATTTAAAGATAGTTTTGTCCCACCGAAAAATCAAAGAGATTGTACAAGTTCCCAACCACGGCATGGCAGGAGAAAAAGATGGCTTCTACTAGGCATTTATCCTAGTGCATCTGAGTGGGAGGGGAGCCCCACCTCCCGAAGTCTGGCAAATGCAAAAGCTGTGAATAGGAAAGAGCTAGCACAAATATTTTTTAAATTTGCAATTGGAGACAAAAACAGAAAATACCTTTAAGATTCATATTTTAGCTCTAATATAGAAAAGACTCTAATGTTATGAAAATCTTCATGGATCAATGCCTGCCCCAACTTGGACTGGAAGGTGACAGAGAAGCATATTACAAGAACTTTGATCCAGAAAAATAACAAAAGAAGACAAAAGGAAGGTTGTAGTATCTAGTGTTCCTCATGATCAAGGCAAAACCATAGATTCCATTTTTATTATTTTCCTAGCACCCAAATCATCAATATCGCCTTTTCCTACCATTTGACCCCATCTTCACTACTCCCATCCCCACTCAGTATTTTAACCACAATAAATGTTCTGTTCCTGGAACATGCCCAGCCCCAACTCCTGCCCATGACCATTTGCTGGTCCCTCTCTTTTGGATGCATTTTCCTGGCTCTTCAATGGCTGGCTCTGTCTTTATATTCAAGGTTCAGTTAGACTATCATCTTCTCAGGGAGATCTTCCATGAATAACCAAACCATCTTCTTCAACAAGGTTAGTTTCTTTATATAGAACTCAATTTATTATTTGAAATTATGCACTTCCTTTTGTTTTTTTGTTAATCTTCACCCAAGGATATTTTCCCCATTATTTTTTTAGAAAGAATGGAAAGGAGGGGGAGAGACAGAGAGAGAAATACCAATGTGAGAGAGACACATCCATTGGTTGCCTCCTGCATGTGCCCGATTGGATTGAGCCTGTAACTGAGGTATGTGCCTTTGATCAGGAATCAGGCTGGGACCCTTCAGTCCCAGGCCACTGAGAAAAACCCGCTAGGGCATATTTAACTTCTTTTATTTTTATTTTTGGTCTGTATTCTCACACTGCAATGTGATTCTAACAGGGCAAGGATCCTCCTCACACGTGTCTCTGCAGACCTTAGGACTGTGTCCAGCATGTTATAAGAATACTAGAGGCCCAGTGCACAAAATTTGTGCACTTGTTGGGGTAGGGGGGTAGTCTCTCAGCCTGGCCTGCACTCTCTTGCAGTCTTGGGACCCCTCGCAGGGAGTGGGCCTAAGCTAGCAGTTGGATATCCTTCTCGCAGTCTGGACCCCTTGCTCCCTACCACCTGCCTGCTCGCTGCTCCTTAGCACTGCCATGGAGGCAGGAGAGGCTCCCGCCACTGCCTCTGCACTAGCCAGCCATGAGCCAGGCTTCTGACTGGGCGGTGCTTCCCCTGTGGGAGCACACTTACCACCAGGGGGCAGCTCCTGCATTAAGGTGAAGAGACAGATGCATTTGTAAGTGCATTGGCTAGGAAAGAGGTGTGCATCATAGTGATTGGTCATTCTGCCATAATGGTTGTTTAGGCTTTTATTATATAGACTAGAGGCCCGGTGCACAGTCCTGGAGCCCTCAGGGGATGTCCGACTGACAGCTTGGGGGAGTGGGCTGCCAGTTGTTCTGCCATTTGGTTGATTTGCATATTACCCTTTTATTATATAGGATAGTAAAAGCTCAATAATTATTTTACTTTATTTTTTAAAATAATCATTTATTTTTAAAAATCAATAACCTCTTGTCATTTCTAACTGTTCATATTTCAGAATTCTACCATAACTAAATCAATTCTTTCCCCAGAAATATACAGCTGCATATATTTTGTGGAAGACATAAAAAGCAATATAGAAACCATCCGTGACATGAAAATAAATAGCCAGTCTGCACAGTGGTACAGCTAAGTAAACCACATGCAGCAGCTGCTAAGTGGCTAAACATCTCTCAGTGAGTCATCAAGTGACTTAGGTCTCATAGTTTTGTCATGTCACTATGCTAAAAATGGGTCCATGAAGGTATCCTGACTGTCACACAAATATCTACAAAATATTTTTACCAGTTAAAAATTGTGGTTGGAACAACTTTTCATATTTTTGAGGAAGTGAAAAACTTTTATTTTCTTTTTGAAATTTAAACCCTTATTGTTAATAGTTTATTTTCTACTTCATTAAGAATCAACACCGCTGTTATTCCTGTTAGCTCTATTTTCTCTTCCTCTCACAGATTAACTTATAGTTCCATTGCCACTTAATAACTTTCTGAGAAACTTGTTTAAAGACTTATGAATGTTCAGGCTATGGTAAAAGTACCATGCAGAATCAATGGATCAATGGATTTCAGTCCCCTTTGACTTTCTGTCTATTATACTGACAGAGAGAGAGAGAGAGAGAGAGAGAGAGAGAGAGAGAGAGAGAGAGAGAGAGAGAGGGAGAGCGCTCCTTTTCCACTTAGCAAAACACTGACAAAGACATTGAGAATAGTTTGTGAGGTTCATGGGGTGATTCAAGTCTCTCACAACTAAAAAGGTTACTTAATTCAGAGTTGTGCTGAGTTTCCAGATCTATTCCTAGTCTCCCGATAGACAAAGGTTTCACCCACAACCTGCAATCAGCACTGGAGTTATATTAAGGTGAGAAGACAGATGCATTTGTAAGTGCATTGGCTAGGAAAGAGGTGGGAACTATCAGAGGCAGGGAAGAAGACATCAATAGGATCAGAGTCCAGCCTAGTAAATAGGGTCCCAGACCTGTGTGGGGGACAATGGGAAAACATCATACCCATTTATTAGGTCTTCTCTATGAGTCTTCTTCCTAACAAAATCTGAAATGCTGTGCGAAGATGAGTACTTGGCTAAGGGCAAAAGTCTGGCTTAGAAATTTAATGGCAAGGACAGGTGCTAAGAAATTGGCTGGTGTAGCCCAGTGGTTGAGTGTTGGCCCATGAATCAAGGGGTCACAGTTCCATTGCTGGTCAGGGCACATGCCTGGGTTGTGGGCTCAATCCCCAGTAGGTGGTAGACAGGAGGAAACTGATTGATATTTCTCATCAATGTTTCTATCTCTCTTTCCTTCTTCCTTCCTCTCTCTAAAATCAATAAAAATATATTTTTAAAATAAATAAATTGGCTAGAGCTAATGCTTATAGTCTCTCCGTATAGTGACCCCCAAACCTTTATTTACTCACTAGAGAATTTAACACCACTTTATTTGTCTGTCTGTGTTATTATGATGTTAAGCTATATATACATATGCTTATTATACAGATAGATAGGTAGGTAGGTAGATAGATAGATAGATAGATAGATAGATAGATAGATAGAGTTTTTATTTTATGACTCCTATTTATGGATTTAATGGCAAAGATTTGCCTTGCCAATTTAGTATCATCTATTGAGCTAGCCAAGTTTACAAATATAAAACCTTTTTCCTTCTTGATATCAAAGTATTGATGCATGTTTGACATCTCACAGCTAGTTCCATATTAAAAGCATATCACAACACTTTATAAATGAAGTAAGAGTGCATTCTATTTTCTAGGGTTAGAAACATTCCAATTTTTATACAGATAACTTAACTTACAAATAATCAACCACTTGTTACATTTTAAAGGAGCAATATTATTAATAACCCTAAAATGAGCTAAGTAGTAAATATTTTAGGTTGTGCTGGTCTTATGATATCTCTATCACTGCATAATTCTTTTTTTAAATCTCTTAAAATACAAAAATCATTCTTACTTCAAGGGTCATATAAAAGTAGGTTGCAGGCTGAATTTGGCCCATGGACCTTAATTTGCTGACACTTGTCATAAGTAATAGAAAAGATATTTAAGAAATTTCTTTGTTTCAACAAAAAGCATCACTTTTCCCCTCAGCATAATGGGGATTATAATGTAGGAAGACAGAATTGACAAGTGTTCTGTATTTTGGAAGAGAAGGCTCACTTTGGGTGTAAGAATGTTAAACGTTTCTAAATGCCCACAGTAGGGCAGTCCATCTTAGTCTAGTCTAGTTCGATCTTTGAAAAAACTGTAATCCAATTTAACATTGGTAGCAAATATTTTTGTTTGTTTGTTTCCAGGAAAGGCACTCTACAGAATTCTGAAATACCATCTTTAATGTTGTTATTTGTTTATTTAAGTTGGAGGAAGTTGGACTGGAATAAGTTGGATTGCCACTTCTCATCTGTGAGAATATGATTTTTCACCTCTTATTTCTGTCTTTCAGGCCAAATCTTTAGTTTTGATAACTAATACCAACAATATTAAGGCAGTGCCTAGTTGACATTTTCAATTTGCAGAGTTCTCATTTCTAAAATAAAAATGAAGATGTTTTCTCTACATTTAAAAAAATATATATTTTATTGCTTTTTTACAGAGAGAAAGGGAGAGGGAAAGAGTCAGAAATATCGATGGGAGAGAAACATCAATCAGTTGCCTCCTGCACACCCCCTACTGGGTATGCGCCCGCAACCAAGGTACATGCCTTTGGCCAGAATTGAACCTGGGACCCTTATACAACCGGTTAGGGCTCTACATTTTTTGTTTTGTTTTTAATAATACTTGTCAAAGATTCAATCTCATAACTAAGGATAGTTGAATCAAATTAACTTCAAAACAGACAAATATATATATTTATTGACTCAATATATCCATGGACAATTATTCAGATATTGCACACTTTCATTCAAATGTTGCATATGCTCATTCCAGTATTATTTTCCCTGTCTTGCACTGGCACTTGACTGGCTAATCTTATATACGAAGGATGAAGGAAGGACTATGGCCTTAGTACTGTAACATCATTTTGAGCAGGGAGTCCTATCTTCTGTGATCTTTTGGGACCAGGTCTTTTCTCATTTGGCGGCAGTTTTCTTTGTTGTATGGCATACATTTAGTTCATCACATTCTGAATTAGACTTGGAATTTGGTGAAGATCTTGTGAATTTGGGGTAAGAAAGGGCACATATCTATCAGTCTTTCAGAACATTTTATTGTATCTCACAGACATGCTAGTTTATAACCAGTGAATATATTCCTCTTGGAACCACAAGCTTTGTGACCTGCTTTAGCCACTTTTGATCTGTTCAATCTCTCTCCCTCTCTCTCCCCCCTACCCCCCCAAACAAGGCTTTTTATCAGAGAGGACATTGAGGCAGGGAAAAGGGAAAAGGAATGTAGCCAAACCACATTAACATGAAGAAACCCCATCACCACCACTATTGGAGACAGGAACATATTCACTAAGGAAAAAATGTACATTGTGAAATCTCAGAATTCTGTTTGTGTACTATTATCCAAAGAACTACTACCCAGTTTTTCCAGCTAATCTGCACACCTTGTTCACATTGTACCAATATTCACTCTCTTTTCTACTCCCTCTCTCTTCTTTCTCTCCTGATTCAAACACAGTCAAAATTGCAGATAACATTTCTATCATGATAAAGAAGAAGCTACTGAAACTAACATTATATACATAAGTTAAACAGATCAGAACCTAGCTGTGTGCTGAAGAGACTATGTGTAATTCTGTTAGAGCACCTACGAAGTTAATGGGGAGTTACCGTAAAACTTTTCTTTGTTTATAAGCTAAGAATATAACAACAGAGGTGAAATCTTGTAAAAAAAAGTGACATTTTACAGCATATTAAGAACACCATGAGAAAGAGTCCTTTAATTACACAAAGATACATCTGAATATTGTTAAATGTGAAAGTAAGCTATAGATATCCAAATGCATAAGTAGTCTTTAAAACTGCTAAACTTGTTTTAGTCTTACACATGGCAAAATATCCCTCTAGATCAGTGGTTGGCAAACCACGGCTCGTGAGCCACATGCAGCTCTTTGGCCCCTTGAGTGTGGCTCTTCCACAAAATACCACGGCCTGGGTGAGTCTAGTTTGAAGAAGTGGCGTCAGAAGAAGTTTAAGTTTAAAAAATTTGGCTCTTAAAAGAAATTTCAATCATTGTACTGTTGATATTTGGCTCTGTTGACTAATGAGTTTGCTGGCCAATGCTCTAGATAATGAAGAACTGCAATGTTTTAAAATCACAGTAGCAGCTATAGTCAGCACATAGGCTAAAATTTTATGTGCATTTAAACAAATGCAAAAGCTCCTTTACTGAGTGGGTTGGACAATTTTTTAAAGAAGTGTTACTGCATTCTGAAGAGCACTGTGTGGTCATCACTTCAGTAGTTACAGTTATCAAAGGTGTTGTTACATTAAATGTGTCACATGAAATGATTAATAGGATTAGGTTAAAAGTCCTAGCTTGCCCTAGCCAGTTTTGCTCAGTGGATAGAGTGTTGGCCTGCAGGCCGAATGGTCAAAGGTTCAATTCCAGTCAAGGGCATGTACCTCGGTTGCAGGCTTATTCCTAGCACGGGCCCTAGTTGGGGGCTTGCAGGAGTCAACCAATCGATGTATTTCTCTCACATAGATGTTTCTCTCTGTCTTTCCTTCTCTCTTCCACTCTCCCTAATAATTAATGGAGCCCTCACTGGAGAAGAAACCTGAGTTCCTCGAGATATGTGATCAGTGCTGGGACCCCGCCAGCAGGCCAGGGGATCCCAAGGCAGGTGCTGGGCGTGGAGGCCACAAGGGCATAGGCTACCAAGGAGACAGAACTGAACCTCACATCACCCTGTTTGGCCCCGGAGGATGACTGGTTAGCCAGAGACGGGTAAGATTCCTCAGGGAAGGAACAACCTAAAACAGGCACAGTTGCAGAGGGGCCACCAGGAGAGAACTTGGGGGTCAACAGAGGTGGGGCACAAACTCTCACTCCCCCAATTCTGAAGGGGCCTGAACCCTCACCCCTTCTGTGGGAGGTCTCCTGCCCCCATGACTGCTTTGCTTCCCATGCCCAGCTCAGATTGGGACACAGGTGACAGACAGAGACTTGGCCCAGCTCAGATCGGGACCTAGCTAACAGACAGAGACTTGGCTGACAGCAGCTGTCCTATATCTAAATCCAGCCTAGCACCAGGAATGCTCAGGGCCTACTCAAGAATGCAAATAATCCTTTCCACTAATATTTACAGGGTAAACTAAGATTGTTGGTAGAGTATTAAATTTGACAGTAAAATAGTAATCAAGTTTTCAGATTAATTTAAATAGGCTAATTGAAATAAATGAATATTCAAGAAAATTTAATTGTACTGGATGAAAAGCTGTTCCTAAAGTAATAACTAAAATTTCTATTGGTAGTTCATCTCATGGTAAAATTCCTGAACATGCAATGAACCTAAAGCAGTCATATTTTTGGGCAAAAAAAAAAAAATTTAAAGTTATCAAGACTGCATTATAAAATTTACAAAAGCCTCCATTAATAAAAAAAGGGGGGGATAGTAGGGTAATATCATGTAAGGAAAAATATCCTATAAGTAAATTACATCTAGAAAATCTTTACAAAATTAATTTTCATTTGTAATGCTAACAGCAAGATACCCATGAAAAACACACATGGAATCTAAATAAGACAAAGGAAAATAGTTTGGGCAAAATTAAAAAGGATCCCAAATCAATTATATAGAAAAGATTCCTTTATTAACTTTTGGTCAAGAATATGTTTGTAAGTTTTCAGAAAACAACTCCAAGACCACGTGGATTCCTGCAACAGAGAGGAATTGACAGGTCTGCTCCAACCATGAAGACAAGAGAAGAAACAGTACAAAGATGGAAGAGGCTGATGATACCTTGCCACGCAAGCAGTCAGCAGCTGTGCGTCACTGCAGGTTGCCCAGGACCAAACCAGAGAGGGTCAGACCTGCATTGCCACCATGTGCCTACCATCCAGATATCATTGCGGACATGTACACATAAGGAACTGTTTGACATTGAAACGGGGACTCAGAACTGTTGGACATTGAAATTGGGACTCAAACATTTTTTGTTATTATATGCTTATTTCTAGTCTGCAGTGGCAAGATTTTTTAAAGGAAAGAAATGGGGGGAAAAATAGATACAGAGGCAAAGAAGCATTGAACAGACTGTCAAACTACAGTGGGAAGGCAGGGGAGGTTGGGGGCGGTGGCTGTAAGAGATCAACCGAAGGACTTGTACGCATGCAGATAAGCATAACCAATGGATACAAGACACTGGGGGGGGGGGAGGGGAACAGGTGAAGGCATGTATTGGGGGGTAGGGGAGGCCGGGGGGAGGGCAATGGGGGAAAAAAAAGGAGACATATGTACTACTATTTGTATTACTTCAAACAATAAAAACATAAATAAATAAATAAATAAATAAATAATGGAAAAGTAAGTCCTAGCTGGCATTAAAGGTCCATGGGTAATATAGAAGTTTCTACAGCAGTTTTTCTTTCCACACTAGATATTATGTGATACCAGCATTTCTAAGAAATGCCACATATTCTTGTAATGTTCTATATCAAATCATATTAAATAGTTTATAAATAAGCTTTGAGAGAATTTTATAATTTCTCAATATCTAATGCAATAGCTTTGTAATCACTTTTAGGAGAGGTTTTGTGACTCAAACTATTCTCATAAATTATCATTTCTTTGAGGAGAGAAATTAAATTCGCCATAAATACTATTCCCTTACCAGATCACAGAATCTTAGACCTTTCCTACTATTGGAGCCAAGAAAAGCTGTAAGTTAATAGCCTAGGATTAACACTATCTCCATAAAATAATCCTCCAAAATCACATCTGAGTTTAGAAAATTCCAGATCTTTTTATTTATGGTTTAAAATCTTTACGATGTTAAGCTATTTCTCTTCACTTCTCTTTGGACACTGACCAGATTTGCACTATCAACACTTCTAAATCTTTTTTAACACTTTTTAATTTTTTCTGCTTTCTTGTAGTTATTTCCATCCTAGGTCTCTGGTTCTTTTCCATGGTTTCCAAGACTTCAATTTATATGCCTCATAAATTAATTTTAAAATTTTACTTAGGGATTAATCTACATTTTCATTAACAAAATTACAAACTATATTTAACCAAATATCTGATTATACATTTTATGAAGTACAGATTACCTGGCTTCTTTTGTTGTACAATCCAGAATTACATTTTCTAATCCAAAGACAGTCTACAACTCACTAGGTAACAATTCATCCATTTCAAACTTGAATTTGAACAGCCTGAGGTCTCTTTAACAACTATGTTGCTTCACAGTTGATTCTAGGGAACTCAATTTTATTTGCTTGCAATCATTTTTCAAACTGTCAAGGTAGTTTTTAATTCTAAGTCTGTCTTCCTAGGTGTCCACCTATCCTGATGATGTGATGTATTTGGCAAACTTAATGACTACTCTCTCCAGCTCGTAATCAATCACATACAGAGATGTTAAATGCACCCAGGACTTTTCTCTGCAGAACATGACCCCTTAGAGGCTTGGGGGCAATGGTTCTACATTGTGTTATTTTTAAATTCTCATGATTGCCTCTTACTCTCCACACTGGGTATCAGAAAAAGATAAATAGACATCTCACTGAGTTAAATGAGACCAAGCAGACACAGGAAGGTGATCTCCCTAGGTGGCATTTTCCCTCAGAGTACTTTATGAATACTGGCACTCTGCCTTGTCATTATTTCATGGAGGAACCAGATAATTTGAGGGTGAAAGATTTTGCCTCTGAATATTTACCATCCATTTGATCTCAAGACAAGCAGCATGTAGCCCAGTATTTAGGGAAATTTTGTTTTGTCCATATGAAAAGAATCAGTTACAGTGAAGACTCCCTGAATACTTATTACTGTTGTGGAGAGTAGAAATGGTAAGGAAGTGAGCCTTTCAAATTGTCAGCTCAGTATCAAAGAGCTCTATGTATATGTTTTGGTTCAGAAACTTGGAAAATGAGGCGAAAGAGATTGAAGTTTTACTTCTTGTATGGATCAATAGAGAAAAGCTCCATTTCAATATTACAGGCTGGATTTCTCATTCCAGCCGTGGATGAGTTCTGGGTCTCTGTGAAATGGAATCTGGACTAGAACAGTGGGCGTAGCAGGTTGTTTTCACCAGGAGCACCAATTGATTGGAACTGGCTGTCGTAAGTGCGCTCCTAAAAATTGTGGATTCTTTATTTCATAGGTAAGAACATTCCATGAAGTAGTGATGTTTCCCAGGAGGAGATAAAAAGGGGAAGAGGCATCATGTATGCCATTTATTATCCCTTTAGCTAGGTGATTTAAAAGTCCGCTTTTGCTTTAAGATTCAATGAAAACATAATCAAAGGAAAGAAAAGAAGGGGTAACATAGAGTTCACATCAATATTCCTGAGAAAATAACACCTAGTTGGAACTCTGCTCCACTACCTAGTTGGAGTAGAGAGCCTGTGCTCAATATGATCCAGTAAAAGTTTGTGACCTGTGGTGTCCAGTGGTTTTCAGGTAATAGAGCAAATGGTATCAGTTGGCTAGAGTTCCCTGCATTTAAGATGAAGGGACCTCTAGGTTGTGGGCATTCAGCTCTTAAGTTCTTTCACCAGCCATCACTTGAATACATTGCATCTGTTATGACTTTCCAATTAAAAACAAAACAAAAAACCTCTTGTTCTTTTGTGTGTGTGTGTGTGTGTGTGTGTGTGTGTGTGTTTTAACATTTCTCAAGCTAAATTTCTAAATCATGGAAAAAGTAATTTTAATGATCTTGCCATTATTTAATTTGTTCTTAAATGTCACATTCCCTAATAAAGTATATAATTAATCTTTTTAACTTTTTGTTTGGACCATCAATGGTAAAGTTTATTCTAACTTGCCTTCTTTGAAGGATAATAATTCATCCAATTATCTGTGTCATAAGAGATGTACTGTCATAGATGATCAAATTGAATGATTTTGGAAAGCATTTTCTTATCAAGTTATGTTGAATATTGTAAACACTTGGCTGTGTGGATGCCCCCTTTCATGGGTTCAACATAGACTGTATTTTATTTTTCCTGATAACCTTTCACAACATGCTCCTCTTTAACTTTTATAAGAAATGAACACTGTACCATTCTTAAATTCATGTTCTCTGAAAAACAGATTAATGTCCAATTTAAGAAGAAAAATGAAAAGAGTTTAGTGGGGAGTTAAAAAACAACAACAGGATTCTATTCCAAAATATTATAAACCAGATATGAAGAAATTAAGTGCTCCTTAATCTGATTGGGTAAGGAAATAAAACTGGAAGTGTCCACTTGGATATGAGGGTCCTTGCAGAGGGAGACACTGTTTGAGAGCCAGGGAGGGCATGTAAGGGAGAATCTATTACAATATTTTGAAATAAAATGCATTAATTAAATGCATTTTATAAAATATGTTTTTGTTAACTTTAGACAGAGGAAGGGAAAGGGAGAGATAGAAGAATCAATGATGAAAATCATCCATAGGTTGCCTCTTGCACGCCCCCTATTGGGGATCAAGCCCATGACCTGGACATGTGCCTGACTGGGAATGGAACCAGGACCTCCTGGTTCATGGGTTGATGCTCAAGCTGGGCTGCATTCTCATTTTATTTTTTTCTCTACTTCCAAGTGGGTAAGGAACAAAGTCCAGTAAGTTTGACTAACGATAGTAAGTAGGAGGCCTAGAAAGAAAATTTCAATGTGAGTCTCCTGAGCAATAGTCAAAACCTGGTAGGCCACTAGGCAGAAAGGGTAAAGTTTCAGGCAGGGTAGCTTGTAAGAAAACACAAACTATGTTTGAAAGTCACCAAGCTAGGAGGTATGAGGAAGGTGTTAAATCGCAAGCCTTCCCCATGTCCTGCAAAACCCTAAGTGGCCTGGCTTACCTTTGGAACCTTATTTCTGCTCTTCTTCTCATTCACTGAAGTCAGCCTCTTCAAGCATATCTTTGCCATTGCAGACTTCACATTGCTACATTCTCTCAGCCTACATATTTACTTGGGTTATCCCTTCACTATATTCAAGTCTCTGCTCAAATTTCATTTTTCAGAAAGATCCTTCATGATTATGTTATTTAAAATAGTCCATTGTTAGTTATCACATTACTCTGAATTGTTTTTCTTTATAACTCATCACTGTGTGGTGTCATATTAAAATATTGTTTTATTCAAAGAATGAAAGAATGAAGAGGCCAGAAAAAGGGGAAATAAGCAATGGAAATAAAAGCTGAGAATATCAAAACTCAAAGAAATGTCATAAAGTGACAGAGGTAAGTCAATTTTTCAGAATTAAGACATTGAAACGTGAAGAGAAGCAGCTGGGGTTCTCTTTTGGTAACATTCCGTAGAATGGCATTGGGAGCAATTTGGAACCACAGCAGGGACACACAGAGTTGGACTAGTGCATCCTCACACTCAGAAGTTTATTATGAGAAACAGGTAGAGTTTAGGAGTTTGAGATTAGTTTGATGTCAACTCTGATTTGTAAGGGGTAGAGTCTTATTATTTTTTATTACTCTGAATTCTAAGGCTCAAGAATACAAATAAAGTAGACTGTAGAAATTATCAGTATGAAATGTATACCAAATTGTAATTTGACTGCACTATGCATTTGGGATACACAGATTGCAAGAAGATAAATTATGACCTAATAGAGAAAACAGGGTGGTTTTTATTATTTATTTTAAAATCAGCTCTTTGTGGGAGCTTTGATAGGTCTCCCAAATTCTTATTTTGTTCCCAGATTTGTTGTATTTACAAAATATTAAATACGGTATTTTTATTATTTATATGGCCAAGACTTTCTATTGTATTTTCAAATAATTAATGAAAAATGCAAAAAGTAGTTGTAAAACTTCTCACTATCTTCAAGAAAGATAATAAAGTCACAGAGTTGTGACATCTACAGATATTTTTATACACTTTCATTTAAGGAACAAGTAAACTATAAGCCTTTCAAAAATGTCTATCTACTCCAGATCACTTCCCCCTATTCTCTGTGTGGTCTATGCCTTAACCCTGTCCTCATTCTGGTTTTCTAAATGGAAAGATTTAGTCCAGAATTCCTAAGCTGACTCATTATCTCTTAATAATCTATTCTAGTACTGTGCTTAAAATATATAAAAGGTGTTTGCAGAATTGCTTGCATTTCTCACAGATGGTAGTCAAATACTGTTAAAATAAAAACTTTAAAAATAAAATCTCAACCCATATGTACTGTCATTTAAATTATTAAGGAAGCTCTACCTTTTGATTCTTCTCTCATTGACATGAAACTATGTGTGTGGAAAACACATCCATAAGGAAGAATTTACTGATTTAGCTAGAGAAAGTTCAATTTTACACTAGGGATTCCTTTCCAAATTTGATTGCTCAGAAGAAAACACACATTTTCCCTAATAGAGGCTACTGGCCACAATTAATTTTTTAGGAATTAAATAAATGTATATTGCTTATACATGGTCATGACTGATGAACAAAAAAGATAGAAAGGAGTAGATAGGAACATTGCAGTAAATATGTTCTTTGGTTCAATAATGGATTGTTCAAATTAAGAAAAAATGTAGTATTTTTTCTGTGGGAGTCTGGGCATTGATTTATAGACTATTATCATTATACTTAGTTGATTTCACTCGGTCCTATGAATTCAATGACCCTTGCAGTGGTAAGGATTCCCAAATCTATTTGAGCCCAGTGTTCTCTCTCAACTTCCTCCTGCACATCAGACTGCCTATTCCACACATGCTTTGTAAATTATATGTCCAAAGCTGAACTGTTTTCCACTCCAAATCACTTCCTTTCTTTTAAAATATATTTTTATTGATTTCAGAGAGGAAGGAGATGAAGAGAGAGAGAGAGAAACATCAATGATGAGAGAGAATCATTGATTGGCTTCATGCCCCCTACTGGGGATCAAGCCCACAACCCGGGCATCTGTCCTTGACCGGAATCGAACCTGAGACCCTTCAATCCACAGGCTGAAGCTCTATCCACTGAGCCAAACCTGGTGGGGCACTTCCTTTTTTTTTTTTAATGTATTTCCTATTTTTCTGAAAGAGTCTGCTAGCTGCCCAGTTGCAAGCATTTCTCTACCTCACCTTTGCCTTGCTTCAAGTCTTTTAGACTTATTTTTTGGTGTTTTATAAAAATATTTTTATTGATTTCAGAGAGGAAGGAAAAGGGAGAGATAGAAATATCAATGATGAGAGTGAATCATCGATTGGCTGACTCCTGCATGCCCCTGACTGGGGTCAAGCCCACAACTTGGGCATGTGCCCTTGACCGGAATCAAACCCAGAACTCTCCAGTCTATAGGTGGACACTCTATCTATGGAGCCAAACCAGCTACAGCCTTTTAGACCTCTTGATTATACTTTCTATAAATCTTTCATATCTATTCCATGCACCTTTTTTTATTAGTTGAGATTTTGTTGCTTTAGAAAAAAAGAAAACAACCATCTTATCTGGGAAGCATGAAAAAGAAAGGAAACCCTCACTCTAATCTTTTATATCAAAAACTGGGTTTTAGGCGTACGATGTTCTGTTTTTAGCTGTTCATTGTATCAGAATTGAGTACGATGAACAGCTAAAAATGTTGTGTTCAAAAATAGTATTAGTCCTAAAATATCATTGACTCATTAAAAATGTTTTCATAAGCTATCACAGAGGTGCCTAATCAATTCTCTTTGTTCCACCAGGAAATAGAAAAGTATTTAATGTTATGTGAAACTCAAAGAGAATTGCAAAGAGGAAGTGCTATAAGGAGCTTCATTTTTTGGGAGAGATTGAAAGTGGGTAAACATGCCAATCTCTCTTCATCCTTCCTGGCTGAAATGAATGAAGCTTAACACACATTTTCCATGTACCTAAATTAGTACTAGAATTCTTGGGCTGAGCATGGAAAGAAAACTAAAGCAGCATTCAGTACTGTCATAGACTACTTGATAGGCTAGAATTCACCTTTATGATGGCAGATTAATATAGTTTTTCAATGTAGTCTGCTTTGTATCTATGATAAGATAACTCGTTTCTGAGGAGAAATGTTAAATCTGATTAGGATTCTGTTTTAGCAGCTATCAAACTTATAATCTTATAATGGTCCAGTGGTCAGCAGTAAATAAGGAGTTACAACTAGAAATTTTTGGGAAAGGAATGCCAAGTGCATTTTTAATTTTCCAATCTGTAGGAAAAGTAAAACTGTTACCGATTGATTACCAGCTGGGATCGTGGTTCTTTTTGTGGACACAGAAAAGTTTTCAAGGTCAATGAAAATGAAAATAAAGCAAAGTGGGGTTTACTGAAGATATACTCCAAATGAGGAGTGAGCCAGGGGAGAGGGAAGGGGGAGAGAGAGAGAGAGAGAGAGAGAGAGAGAGAGAGAGAGAGAGGGCCCAAACTTCTGGGTTTAGAAGAGGGATTTTCTTGGTGGAGACTTTCATTTGCATTCAGGGATGATTGACAGAAACTAAATGTCTTACCCATAGTGCATATAGAAAAATCCACATGGGGAGGGATCAAAACTGAAATGCAAATTTTATTTTAATTAGCTCAGGACCCTTACTAGGTCACAATGAGGTCATGTCTTTTTCCTCTGAGCTTGCTCCAAGAATCAGTTGGCACCTACCTGCCAGTGGCAGTCTGCTGGGCTGCCCATAGAGAGGCAGTATGAAGGCAGTGTTGGTCTGACCCCTCTGCAGGTCCCCAGGGCAGGCCCCACACCAGTTGCTCATGTCTAACTTCATACCTAACAAAACTTCCACTCTTTTGAAAGAATTTCCTTGTGGTTTCTAGATGCCTAGAAGGTGATAGATGTGAGTTCTAACATTCTGCTTTAATGTAAATTCCGCAACTAGTATAATTTCCTTGATGGAAAATATTTTAAATGTAAGAAGATTAACATTCTGCTCAGGAGAGATTTTATAAGCAATGGTTGACTACATAGCAGAAGATCTCTTTATGTATAAATAAATTTCACTCACTACCTTTAAATTCCAATATTAAAGATGTATTTCTCAGGCCCATGAATTTTTTTTTCCAGATCTTTTTTGGCTGCTGCTAGGTAATAGGTTTGAGCTTGTGGCATGGGATATGTGACCCAGAAGAAAGGGCATAAAGTGAAAGAAAACTGAGACACTGTGTAAGTCTTCAGTAAGAACGTGATTTAGGAATTCAAAAGTAAAAGCCAAGCTTAAAAGAAACCAAAAATTACATTGAGTTAAAAATTATTGGGTTAATTAAAATTGTCATTGAGATATATGACATGAAATTAAAGTTGCTTAATTTTTAAGTATTCATTTAATTACAAGGTGACATTTACTGTTATCTATTTTAAATACTTTTTCAACTCAGTGTTTTAAATCCTAAGTTCTATATTATTAATAGGAAAGAAAAGGAAATGTAATAGTGGATATGAACAGTTAATAGAAGCAATTCAAATGGGTTATATATGTAAAAAATGTTCTACCTCACTATTAATCTTATCAAAGTAAATTTGGGCAGATGACCATTTTCTGCCTATCATGATAACAAAGATAAATACATAGCGCTGTTGAGGATTTTATACCTGAGAATAAATTAGTTAAAACAAAAACAAAACCTTCCAAAGAAGAAATGTGGCGAGATAACCTTTAAAGTTCATCCATTTTGATTCAGTAATTCTCTTGGAAATCTACATTATTAAAATAATCAGACCTTAAACAAAAGATGTGACAAAAGATATATATCAAAATGTTACTTTTACCCCAGGACAGTGTTGCTCAGTGATAGAATGTCGGCCTGTGTACCTAAGGGTCGCTGGGTCTCTGGTTCATTTCCCAGTCAAGGGCACATACTTGGGCTGCATGTTCTTTCAGGTTCATTCCTGGCCCCAGTCCAGGTGCCTTTGGGAGGCAACCAATCGTGTGTCTATCACACATCGATGTTTCTCTCTCCTTCTCCCTACCTTCCATTCTCTCTAAAAATCAATGGAAAACATATTCTTGAGTGAGAATTAGCAATAGAAAGGTTACCTTCATTAGGAAAAGAGCTGAAAACAGCCTAAATGTATGGCAATAAGAGAGTAACTAAATAAATAATTGTGCATTCGTAGTTTGAAGTAGTATAATACTACTAAAACTGGTGTTTTCACTAGTACATATTACCTTAGAATAACAAAGTAAAGGAAACCAAAAAAGGCTGATACAGCATGTATGTATAAGGATCTCAATTTTTCAAATACATACATTGATTAAAAATCAGGCTCGAAATGAATACATATCAAACTATGATGGTGATTATTTGTAGGTGGTGAGATTACAAGTTGTTTCCTTCATGTTGTTATTTACCTATGACCACACATTAATTTAACAATTTAAAAAACATGTTTTTGAAAATTGATAAAAAAAATAGCTTGTATATTAACAGAAAGCAAGATTACTGCATAGCTGTTAAATTTTGAGAGAGAGAAAATACATTGGAATAAAGAGAAAAAAATCTTGAATTATTACATCATTTATATTTTGCATAAAATGACATTAATGAAAAATAATGGTAGCTGTGTGAAATTACTCTGTTCATTGACAATATCTTAATACCCTTAACATATGCTTATTTAAGTTGAGTGAAAATTCTCAACACACTATTATTAATACAAATCATTTCTTGAAAACAGAATAGTTAATATTTTACAGTTCTCACATCTTTAAATGAAGATATAACATTTCAAAGTACTAGATTTTACAAAAAAAAATAACACTTGATCTCTTCCAAATCTAATGAATTCAACCAGCTTGAGGATATGAATATAATTACAATGTTCTGAAAACATAGACTCTGCTGGCTTACAAGATTTCTTAATTTACAAAATTTGGCTTATTCCTTTAGCTATTTCTAAACCTAGTAAATATTCCATAACTATATTTCTTAGTGTCATTCTATTACATTAGGTATCAAATCTATTTAGGATTTGGGGTTGTACTTGGGCTGTGGTGATTACAAAGGTGTCATGTTTTGAAGACAGAATTTAATTGCTGTGTGCTGACCTTATGTGCATATAGTGTACAAAATGAACAACTCCACTTGCAGGACCTTGCTTCAGCACTGAGAAGACAGGATTCTGTGTGAGGAGCTGCTGGCATGATTAGTTGATGAGGATGTTGCATCCAGCATAATTATGTATCATTAATTCCCAACAAGATTTATTCTCAATGGTGTTAAAATTAGTACTATAGGCACAGGATGATTCCAAACTCTGGGCTCTACAACCAGGGCACTTGGGGTATGAACTGTAGTTGGGCATAATGTGGCCGCATTGCAATAAGAAGTCATTTCCTCTGATTTTCTAAGTGCATGTAATTTCCTATCCCTCTCAGTGCACAAGTGGGGCACTCTGTGGAGCTCTCATAATTCTTTTTATTCAGTGATAGAATAAGTAGGAGGTGGCAAATTTTGTCCAGTGAATTCTTATTTATACTCTAACTGTAGTCAAATGGGACTACCTACAGTTCCCTGAAAAGTTCACACATTCTTCTGACTCTGCCTTTGGCCACACTGTTAACTGTACCAGGAGTTACTTATCATCATGCCCTTGCCACATATGTCAGCACAGTTGATTTCAAGTAATTTCTGTTAATCAATCTCTGATGTTATAAGCATTCTATTTACTTGTTATTTTCTATGGAAGCTTCTAAAATGCACATTACTGTATGGTTTTATATTGCTATTTTAATGTTCTGCAGCCAAGCTTGAAAAGGAGGCACCCTTATTCTAACTTTTATACCTTTACAAGAACTATTCCCTTTGCTTAGACACTTGTCCCCTCTATCACTGAATTTGATGATGGCTCTACAACACGCACACACAGACTCACTTCACATCTCACCTGAGGCATGACTTTTTCCAAGAGGATATTTCTAGTTTCCCGTATGGGAGGAGATTGGGTACTCATCCTAAATGAAACCCAAGCACCCTTTACTTTCTCTATTGCAGCCCTTTGGAATTAACTTCTCACTTCATCACCTAGAGGTAAAGACCCACAAGATTTTGTCAGTTCCTTTATCATTCATGAATAAATAAATGAATGAATAAGCAAATGAACTCCTCAAATATTATTTAACTTTTCTTGCATGTAGGTCTTCTATACTTAACAATGAGGTTATATAGGGTTGCTGGGTCAAAAAAATGCATTTTTTTTAGTCTGCTATCACTTAGCATTTCACACATAATGGATATTTAATATTTATATTATTTTTTATAAGGACTGGGTCGGAATTTCCCTGTACATTGTTGTCTTCACATGAAGCCATAGAACTTGTCTCTAGAAGGGCCCTTAGAGATCACTTAGTCCAACCTTTTCATTTATATATATTTGGATTTCACTGTGAAAATATTTTAGGTATTTTGGCCCAGAGGCAAAATGATTTAGTTAAAGGAGAAAATGCTAAGTGTGCATAAATGAAGTTAAGGCAAACTTTTTGCAGCTTTACCCTCCTTTGAATGGAGATTTGGTAGAAAGTAGAGGAAATAGGGGGAGAACTAAGAAGAGCAGCTTTCAAAAGAGCCAGTGTGATTCTGAAAGTGTCAAGGATTCAAATGAGCGGAGGGTTAGGGCAGGGCTATACTTCTATTGGGGTGGTCTGGGCCTGGGATGAATCTGCCAGGAGGGTATAGCCCCAAAGAGATCCTCTAAAGGGAGTAGCTAAATGAGTTATTTTTCATCATGCCACATCATTTTCAAGAAACACTGCCTCTATGGAGTGCTGGTATCTCTAAGCCTAGCACACAGGGAAATCATCACAATTTGCTAAGTGTTAAGGCTATTCTGCCACTGAGATGGAAAATAAAAGCAGACACTTGTTTTTTATATATATTTCTGAAGACAAGAATTATCTAATTTTATTAACTTACATGTGATTAAAATATCTTCTGCTTTCCTAGTCCCATTTTTTTTGCCAATATAGTGCAGACAAAGTTAAAATCTACTTAATAGGAGAATAGGCATAGGACTAGTGATTTAGTTATTTTATTTTTATTCATGTTGTCTCTGATAAAGTATTGACATAATAATTAGTTTAAAATCTGAGTACTAGACCTTCACTTTGCTTCCTCCAAGTATAGTGAGAATGTGGTAAGAATTAAAATTTGGTGCAGAAGGTATTAATCACTTACCTGCACACACACATGCACACACACACAGACTGAGCTGTGAGATAATATGGTTGAAAGCCAGGTTCAGTGAAAACACAATATTGGTCAAAATGGGAAGGTATGTTAGATAAAGGAGGTAACGGAGGACTTCAGATCCTACTCTCTGAAGGGACCTTGAGAAGAAACTGCACAAACATTCATCAATTAAGGGTACGGCATAAGAAAGGAAACCTGAATGCCAGAGGCTTAACTTTTAAAATTTTTTAAATCATCTTCAATCATACTTGGCCTGAGTGGAAATTTGAAAGCTGGGGCCACCACTGAGTTCACTATGGGCACTGGGGTAGACTGAGAGGCAGAGGGGCAAATGTAGGTTGTGGCAGTGATGCGCTGGTCACCAACCAGAGTAGAAAGAGACAAGACCTTGAGTTACAGAGGCTTTATTCACTATCTAATGGTGCTAACAGGGTGAGCTACATAAAGTGAACAAGAGAGCTTGTCCCATGACATGACTAGCCAGCTATCATCACGCCTGTATACTCTGATTTTGCTCTTTGATACAAGGTTGTGTAAGACAGACTCTGCCCTTCAATACTCACATGCATTCAACAAAGAAATGGAGAAAGGGATAATGAGCTAAGAAATATGAGATAGTAAAAGATGTTTTTGAGTGAACACTATTTAAAGGGACTAATGAAAGCAGCATATTTGAAAAAAATATTGAATAGGTTTGGCATTCAGCTAAGACTAAGATGTGTTTGAGGTTAGGGGAAAGACAACATTAGTCATGGGGGAGAAAAGAGTTATAAATTCTTGCTCATTTGCACATAGTGTGAGTTAAACCTGAAATTTTACTTCACAACAATGTACCAGATTGATACAGAGGAGGGGTAACATGCATTTCCTCTCCTGAGACACTTAACATTGAGTAGGAATATAGATAATGGCATTGCTTCACTGATACCTGACTCCTGTCCATGTTGTGAGGTTCACTTCAGGGTGAGATCTTAAAAAGTGCTTCATAAAGGGGGCAGAAATCAAGGTGAATTTTACTTTATGCTTTGGACTCAGGACAATGGAGAAAGTCACTACAGGATGAATAAGTGTTTGGAACAGAGCTCTGGACTCAGGAGCACTTAGAGAGTGGCTAATAGGAAAGAAAATTTCACTTCCATATTCAGTGTTATGATATATTAGATAATTTTAAAAACTCCATGAATAGCAAATAACTAGACATGTTGGATAACATAGAGCAAATGTTCATTTTAGGCTCAGAACTCAGCTTTGGGGAGAGGAAGGGAAATAACCAGAATCAATAGTGAAGGGCATGCTAACATCCAGAGGGGAAGGTGATGTGGATATTGTGGCTGCTTTGGAAGGGTTTTCCAATCTTGGTGATGAAGAGGACTGAGTATTTTTTTAAAATAGATTTTTATTGATTTCAGAGAGGAATGGAGAGGGGGAGAGAGATAGAAACATCAATGATGAGAGAGAATCATTAATTAGCTGTCTCCTGCACGCCCCCACTGGGGATTGAGCCTGCAACCAGGGCATGTGCCCTGACCTGGAATTGAACCATGACCTCCTGGTTCATAGGTCGATGCTCAAGCACTGAGCCTGGCAGACTGGGTGAGAGGACTGAGTATTAATGGCTATGCAAGCTTAATACAGAGAGCACCAGGCAAAGCCAGAATTCATGAAAGATTAGATATTGGTGAAAAGTGTATTTAAAAAACAAATAAACCCATTTATCTTTACCTGAGCTTGAGTGGGAAAAAAGGTTTCTCTTGAAAAATCTGTAATCAATGACTTACATTCACATTGTTTAAAGTTCAAATCTATACTATGTAGGTGGTTTCAGAGACCCCATATAGCAAATTACCATAAGTAATTGGTAGTCATTGGTATTATATCAAGACATCTGCCAGAGGAAATGAAACTTCTCAGAAATAAAGTGCTGCCAAACATGAGCTCAAAGTTCATAATTACAAAACACAGGAGGAAGAACCTGCTAAGCACATAATTTAAATTAGATTCACAAGAACACCAAATAATTTAGTTCCTGAGTACAGAATGTAAATACATATACTTAAGATGCTTAGAGAAAATGGGTTGAAACATGGAAAAAACAATATTTTGTTGAAAGATAGTCACTATTTTATAAAGAATTTATATAAATGAAAAATGAATAGTTAAAATTTAAAATCCAGTGGAAACCTTAAATAACAGACTACTCCAGACACCAGCTAAAGAGATAACTAGCAAATAAATATAATGTATTGAGTTACCTAGAATTTATTGCAGAGACACAATATAAAAAATATGTCAGGGAATTTAAGGGTCCTGGAGGACTGAATGAGACGATTTAACATGTATGTAATTGGGCTTCTGATTAAAGGATTCTATATAACGAAAGGAAGGAAGGAGAGTAATACCACAGATACCTGCACTTTCTAGAATTGAAAAGCATGGATTTTCACATTGAGTGAGGCTAATAAACATCAATGAAGTAAACAAAAAAATCCATAGCTAGACACATCATGCCTTAGTGAAACTGCAGGAAACTAAACATAATAGAATATTTCAAAAGCTGCCTGGAAAAAAGGCTGGTTTTCTCCAAATGACTGTAATTAGAGTGACTACAAATTCTCAATAGCATCACTAGAAGGTAGAAGACAGTAGAACAATTATTCCATGTACTAAGAGAAAAAGCTACTGCGCAGAATTTTATTCAGGGGAAGAATATGTATTTTAAAACAACACAAAGAATTTGCTATCAACAGACATTCAGTGAATAAATTAAAAAATCATAAAGCAATGAAACGTTTTATATACTATGATTAAAATTATTCCAGAAGGAAGACAAAAAGCTCAAAGGAAAATGAGGCACAAAACCGGTTTAAAATGACATACAGGAGGGATGCGAATGTATGTAGATAAGTTCACATGTTAAATTTTTGAAAGGTCATTACTACAAGAACAGAAATAGTGTTTAAATTTTATAGTAAGGGGGAAATAAAATTGAAACAGAGTAATATCTCTGCCAAAAGAAAGTTTTAAAAGTAAGCAGAGAAAAAGTGGGGTAAAAGAGCACAAAGATGCAAAGATGGTCCACATTTCAAGTGTGAATCAAAATCAGCACAAGTATTCTGAAGAATAATTGACAATATCTTAGAAAGCAAATCATGAATACTTATGACAATGCAATTCTATTCAAGGGTATATAGACTAAAGGAATACTTCATAAGCAATCGAAAAACAAACAAACAAACAAAAAACCCCTACAACAACCACATTTTAAATGTGTAATCCATTACAGTTCAATAATTTTGCAAAATGCGTGGATAATATAGCAATGTCAAATTGCTATAAAAGTTTTCAAATGCTTACTCTGGGTGGCTATATTTACCTCATCATAAAATAGTAGTAATTTATTGATTAATCCTGTCCACACCACACTTTGAGTAGCACTTGCTCTATAGAAAATCTTAAAAAACATACGTAGGCAGAAATATATCAAAATAATCACAGTACCACTCCTTGTAATAACAAAACAAAATAAATGAAACTAAACAACTAGCTAAATGATAAAAACAAAGAATAGCTAAGTACATCGTGGAATATATTTATACATCTAATAATATTTAGTGATGTCAATGAATGAACTAGAAGTAAATGTATCAAAGTGGATACGTATTTTTTAAAAAAAACATAATGAATGGAAAAAGCAATTTGTAGAATACATCTCATATAATAGTATTATAAAATACATGCCCAGCCAGTGTGTCTCAGTGATTAAGCATCGACCTATGAACCAGGAGGTCATGGCTCGATTCCAGGTCAGGACACATACCCAGTTTTCAGGCTTGATCCCCAGTATGGGGCATGCAGGAGGCAGCCAATCAATGATTCTCTCTCATCATTGATGTTTCTATCTCTCTCTTCTCTCTCTCCCTTCCTCTCTGAAATCAATAAAAATATATTTTAAAAAATAGAAATCATCCTGTGTTTTCTTGAGAAATACCCATGTTTGTAGTGAACTATAAAAACATATACAGGAGTGATGAGCAGCAAGTATAGGATAGTTACTACCTCTGGGTGTTGGGAAGGGAAGAAGTGCTATTGGAGAGGGTTCTTGAACCCCATTTGTATTATTATACTTCTTCAGCTGGGTAGCAATTTTAAGTGCTAATTATAATAATTATATTTTTGTATGTTTATAATTGCATAAAGAAAAAAATACATTGATAAAAATATTTAAGTTGATAGTTAAAAATTATAACAATACTAGAGGCCCGGTGCACGAAATTCATGCACGGGGGAGAAGGGGTTTGTCCTTCAGCCCAGCCTGCACCCTCTTCAATCTGGGACCCCTTGAGGGATGTCTGACTGCCCATTTAGGCCCAATCTCAGTGGGGTAAAAGCACACAAAGAAGCAGTGGGATCGGGCCTAAACGGGCAGTCGGACATCCCTCTCACAATCCAGGACTGCTGGCTCCCAACTGCTCACCTGCCTGCCCTCCTGATTGCCCCTAACTGCTTCTGCCTGCCAGCCTGATCACTCCCTAACCACTCCCCTGCCAGCCTGATTGATGCCTAACTGCTCCCCTGCCAGCCTGTTTGCCCCTAACTGCCCTCCCCTGCAGGCCTGGTCACCTCTAACTGCCCTTCCCTGAAGATCCAGTCACACCCAACTTCCCTCCTCTGCCAGATGGGTCACCCCTAACTGCCCTCCCTTGCTGGCCTGGTCCCTCCCAACTGCCCTCCCCTGCTGGCCATCTTGTGGTGGCCATATTGTGTCCACATGGGGGCAGCCAAATTGTGTGTTGGAGTGATAGTCAATCTGCATATTACTCTTTTATTAGAGGCCTGGTGTACGGTGGGGGCTAGGTGGTTTGCCCTGAAGGGTGTCCTGGATCAAGATGGGGGTTCCGTTGGGGTGTGGGGCCACCTGGGAGAGGGGCCTGTGTTGGTTTGCCGGCTGGCCACGCCCCCCAGCGACCCAAGCAGAGGCCTGGGTTGTGGGATTTATTTATCTTCTACAATTGAAACTTTTTAGTCTGGAGTGGAGCCAAGCCTTCTGCTCGCTCCATGGCGGCAGCCATTTTTGCTTGGATTTATGTATCTTCTATAATTGAACATTTGTAGCATTGAATGGAGGCCTGGGCCAGCAAGGGCAGGCAGAAAGCTTGGCTTCCTCCATTGCCAGGGAAACCCAAGCCTCCCTCCTGCTCTCTGTGGCTGCAGCCATTTTGATTGGGTTTATTTGCATATTCCCTCCTGATTGGCTGGTGGGCGTGGCTGGTGGGTGTAGCAGAGTGATGGTTAATTTGTTTATTACTCTTTTATTAGGATGGTTTAAATGTCAACAATCATTCAGATCTGCCATTCTCTAGCATACTTGAGTAATTTTGTTTTTCAAAAGCTTACAGAACTTCAAATTATGTGTGGTCAATATCTTAAGCTAGCATATTACCTGTAGCTTCTGGTCACTCACACCTTGTCTGGAGTCCTACCCCTAAACAAATCAAGTGCTTTCTAGGACCCAGTGTGCAGGCAGCCTGGAGTCCATCAGAGATTTTATATAAAGATTTCTAATAAACATATGAAAGTGCTGTGATTCCCACATTGGGATCCAAGTTTAACTACTATATGTTTTTAACTTTTTTATTAGGCATTCAAACATTGCACACAACATGTTAATTGTAAACAAACAGTAAATTGCCTTTCTTTGTTGACTGTTTACATAAAAGAGAAGACATTAAATATAAATCACTCAAGGGACTCACTTAGCAACTTAAACCTATAGAGGATTTGCCTTTGTATAACTTGTATATTCTTTGTGTGATTCTCCTAAAGCTTAAAACATTTATTAAAGTTCTTAAATGTGAGATAGCAAGGCAAAGTCATAATCCTATAGTAAGAATCATATCACCATTCTCCACACATAGCAAGTATTATCTATCAATGTTACATTTAATTATAATTATTTATCATTTATGCCATCATGCTCTTAATGCAGTTATTTAGAGTCATTTTATTTTTCGTTAAAGTACTTAAACAATGAGATTATTAAAGTCTCATTGAATTATTATATGTATTTTTTTTTAAGATTGTGATCAGCAAAAAATTTTAGTTCTGGGAGAATGTTTATAATGCAATTATAATGATGAATGCACATGCAAAAATGTGCAAATGGCCAATACTTTAAAAATACTAGCCAAAAAACAGTGAAACTTCTTTTCTAAATTGCTTATTATAAGTTAGTTTTCAAGTAATTAACAAAATGATTTCCTACTTCAAACTAAATTAGAAGATACTAAATTAGAGATAGGAAAGTTGCTGAAATATCTTCTAGAACTATGGTTTTTCTAAACTGCCTTCAATTCCAAAGCATTGCTAGAGTGGAAATCAGGGAATCTTAAAAATGTTAAAAGATTCTCATTGTACACTGGCTATGATGAGCATGGCCTACCAATCCAGATTTGTCTGATCTCTATTTCCAAAGTTCAGTTTATAACTCATGGGGATAAAAGAGTGAAATTCAATTTCACTCAATTTAATTCTAACTCATGTATATTAAATCCTGTGTTCCTTATATGCCAACCTATGTAGAGGCTGATATGTAGTGGATGGCATAGCCCTCCCATCTAGATTCTTTAAGACAAGACTTAGAATGCTTAATCTTTTAAGTGAAAAAATAACCACACTAATGAATCAGGTCTGGTGGAGGAGAGAATTAACAAATTTCGGAAAATTGGATTATTAGTCACATGTGTCATCAGCTAGTTGTATGGTTTTGGTAAAGTATCACTTTAAAACTCTTGGATCTTGTTTTCCTGGTTTGGAAAATGAGCAAATCGGACTGTAGGGTGTCTAAATTCCCTCCCAGTCTTCCTACAACATCAATTTGGCTGGCCTTTTGGTTCTTATATAGGATTTGTATTCAGCCTCAGTCTCACCTTTGTTACATGAGGTTGGTGTGGTGACAGAATGAAAAGGAAGTAATCCAGTAATCAAATTCTGTAAGTCTTTAGAGTTGACCACTGCCCTAGGTTTCTTTTTAACATGGGGAAAACATATAATGATCTAAGCATTTGTACAATTTATATTACAATGAAAATTTATCTCTACCTAGAAAAGTACCCTAGCCCGGCTGGAGTGGCTCAGTGGTTGAGCGTTGACCTATGAGTCAGGAGGTTATGGTTTGATTCTGGGTTATGGCACATGCCTGGGTTTCTGGCTCAATCCCCTGTAGGGGGCATGCAGGAGGCAGACATCAACATGTCTTTCTCATCATTGATGTTATTATTTTCTATCTCTCCCTTCCTCTGTGAAATCAACAAAATTATATATTTTCTTAAAAAAGAATGTTTCCTAATTTTTTCTCACAATGCTATTGGCTTTTCGGCTTTAAAACATAGGGATTCATTCTAAAGAGAAAAATTCAGTTGCCCCACCTATTACCACAGGATGGCTTTCAAGTTATGCATGGTTGTGTTCTTTTTATTTCTGTGTGTTTCTCGGGCTCTATCTATATCTGCTCAGTGCTGGGAAGGTGGAGTTTAAGATTGGGGAGCATTGGAATTGATAGTCAGTGAGTCAGTTAACAGTGTGATTGGAAAAGCCAGATCAGAGTGCAATACACACTAATGTGTTGGCTTTAAGGATTTAGAAAAACCAAAGCAACAGGTCTTCAACCCAGGTTCCACTGAGTCAGATGATAGCAGAATAAAGAGAAAGACTGAGAAAAATGCAAAAAGAGCTGGAGTTAAGATTCTTCAGAGTTAAGATTCTTCAGAGTACTTTAATGCTGGTCACAAATCAGATGTACAGAAATTGTTTGGGGAATACTTGCCTCACAATTAACATCAGTGTAACATTTCTAACAGGTTGAATGGGCTACTCATGTACAAAAAATTATAAACTTTTCAAATTTAATGTGAGTTAATACTAAATAAAATTTGTATAAGTAACTATAAAATCCAATTTCTAAATAAGAAAAAAATCTGCATTTATTAAAATAATATTCCATTTAGAATATTTTTAACAATTCTATAATTTTAGCTTCTTAATTCTGATAATCACAAACCTAAAATTTGGGGAGCTTTTTAACATTTGTTTATTTTTTCATTTAAGAAAAAAATAAAATAATAAATGAATGAAAATATTCCTAGATAAAACTAGCTTTAGTAAAGAGATGTATATAATTAATTTATCCTATCAAGCAGGATGTCAAAGAGAAAAACAATTGATTATATTTTTCTAAGTAAATATAGCATAATAGTAAAATTATGATAAGGTGATGCATTTATAGATTACTGCAGCTACAAAAGTTTTATCCACCTCTTTTCCTACTATTTAACCTCAGACATTTATTTTGTAAATGAGAAATGCCCAGTTGCTCTTAGAGGCAGTATAATTAGGACAGAGAAAATCAGAGTAGTCTCTAATTCTTGACATGGTTCAGGACACACTACCCCAATATCTGAAACTTTTGTACATGGAAAATTTCAAGCTGAAGGAATTTGAGAAATGACATGTGCAGAAAGGACTTTATGACCTTCCACTGAAGCAAGTCATAAACCCTCATGTGAGAAATGCCCTCCCTACATGCCAAGGATAGGAGCATCTTTACCTCTGAAGACAAAGAGACACAGAGAAGACCCTGAAGGAACCAGCCTTTTAACAACCCCTCTCTCTGTGGCATTTACCACACAGCTCATTCCCTTTGCTTTATCACATCTTTCCACTCTTCATCAAGCCTAGTTTAAAAATACTCAAATTTAACCATTTCTTCTGGTCTTTGTTTCCTTATGAAGGCTCCCTGTAACATAAAAGTTAAAGGAAATAAATGTGTGTGCTTTTCTCCTGTTAATCTATCTTTGTCAGTCTCATTTTCAGACCCAGGCAGGGGCCCTAAGAGGGTTAAGGAAAACTTTTTCCTTCTCTACATCCATAATATTGAACTTATAACACAGATTCTACAATGTTGTGAAATAAACCAATTATTTATAAGATCTGCATCTTAAAGATAATTTTAGAGGACACATACACCCATACACACACACAAGCTGACATAAAAGTTTAGTTTAAATATATACAACGAAAGCATTTGTTTAAAAAAGTCAAGTACTGCTTTGAAAAAAAAAAAAAAACTATGTCCAATTTTACTTTGGGAAGACAAAATAGTTTATCTTATTTTTCAAACTCTAATCTTTCATAAACTACCACATTTAGTTTAAAAGTTTTTTGTATTTTTTTCATTACTTGTGTTCTATAAAAATCTGAGTTTATAATTGCAGATACTAATGGATTGATGAATCAATTGAATCTTCTCTCAAACTAACTGATGTAGCTTAATAAATGTCAGTGATATGTACTAAAGGGGTATGAAAAGCTGTCCAGCACAACAAACTGTTTTTAAGTACCATTATTATATCGATTAGCTAATGGGAAAGCATGAAGAGCTATATTAAAAAAAAAAGAGAGCAGGCAGTGGTGTTAGGGCTCATTATCATATTCATGCATGCATGTTTTGGTTCATTCTTTCAGCAATATTTGTTAAAATTCTGGCTTGGGTAAATCTCTCTTCTAGGCACTCTTTGGGATACAAAGATGCAAGTAAGAAAGATCCTGTCCTTAAAGATATTATAATCTTGGCCAGCTTCTGTTGAATGTATATACCTCAGCTATTTATCCATTCATTCACCTGCTCTTCATTAATAAGTGTGCGTCAAGAGATGCCTGGGGCTATTTATTTGCTAACTATAGAAAGTGAAAAGCTATTTAAAAGATTATCCACCTTAATAAATACAACTACTCCAGTTTATTAAGATATTCTCCAAACAAATAAGAAGGTCTGAAAAAATATTGCTAGGGAAATAAGGATTAAATTAGAAAATATCAAAATTTCTTTAACTGGGTATATCCTATGGGCCATCAGGACAAAAGACCAAGAGTAATACTGAAAAGCTCTTTGAGAGGAATTAATGATTATTTTTTTATAATTCTCCCAAAACAGGAAAAACAAGCAGAATTAGACCTTATTCCAGGCTACATAATTCTTCCAAAAAGCCAAATCCTTTCTTCTAGTCTCCCTCTAGAAAACTCTCCAAAATCAATGCCACATGACAGCTAATCTATTCATGCTTTCCTCTGTGATAGCACAACCTCAGAACTAAATAAAGACAATTATGTTCTTTCCCCAAAGGGATCCCTTTAATAGATAAGCCAATATATATTCTTACCATTGAGGAAATCATTCTTTTTTCCTCTTTGGTATTTGCTGACAACTAAAGACTTTAAAGTTAATCTCCACATCCTGTAAGATGCTTTGCAGTAATTAAGAGATCTTATTTCATAGCATATAGCTCAGAAATCTAATTGTTATTATTTAGTCTCACACTTTTATTTATCTTTATACCCTAGTTTTAAAGGGACAGAAGTCATTTTCATAAGCATGTATAACACTTATCAACCGTTCAGCTTTGAGGGTTTTACTACAGCTTATTGTATGGCTGCAGCGAAATTAGAATGGGACACCAAGTCCAAAGCCCTGGGAGACCTGTGGTCAGCCTCCAGATCCACTGCTTATAGTCAGCCGATCTCGCATTAAATCATTACGTTTTCTCTAAGACAGACAGGGGGGTATATGTACAGCTATACAGACAGAGATATTGGATGTCATGTTAGACAGTATTATTGGAGATGTGGGACTCCATGATCTCTAAGGTCCCTTCTAGTAGTTTGAATGTCAGCTTGGTCCAGAAATTTTAACATCCATGCAAAATCACCTATATGCTGATGATTTCAAATGTATATTTCCTGTTTCTTTAGACCCTTGTTGATTATTATAAGATAAAACAACTTCCTTGGCTTGCCTTTGACCCTGAAAAAGGTATTTTAGATAGTGGGCTCCTTAGTTGTTCTTTAAAATATTTTTCTTCTAATATTTCATCCCTGTTACTGACAATGACATTTCTCAATTTGTCTAGACTTACAACTTATGTCTGTTTTTGAGATCCTTTGCCACTATGATTTATTTTAAATAATTTTAAAAATCTGTCGATTACACTGCTGGTAGAACTACAGATCCTCATTATTGTGTCCTATTCACTAAGTAACAGTCAACTCATGTATATACAAATGGGCAACACTTTCACAATTCTTCCTGCCTCTCTTGCTCTGGGTGCCAAGAAATCATAGAATAATCTTCCTGTCACAGGCCTTCTGTCACATAATTCCTTTACTCAATAATAAACAGGAATTCTCTAATACAGAGCCTCAGTACAATGTATTATTCAAACTGGATATTATGCTGGAACAAAAGATATAAACTGGGAATGCCCCCAATCAATTGGGACATATGGTCAGTCTAAACAAAAATGACTCAAACCTCTTTTTCTGCCTTCCAAATGCATCTATCAATGAACTTATCCCATTCTTTCTTCCATTTCACATATATTTGTATGTGTATTGTTCTGTTTAAACGGTTTTTTTTAGTAACTCTCACAGGATATTGCTAACTTTTAACATTGTAGCTTCTGTAGAGGCAAAGCTACAATTCTATTTTGTGATTTCTTGTTTTATCCTCTGCTTCAAATACTGGGTAAGGTCATCATTAAAGTCTGAGTATATATAAGGGTGATACATGGCATGGAGGACACTAATGGTGTGCTCCTGCTGGCAATAACATTGTGTCTAATGAAGACCAGGAGGACACAGACATCTCTCTCAACTGACAATGCTCCTTTGCTCTGCCACACTTAGGAATTCATGAACTTATTTCACTGTGTGTTTCAAAGTGGGGGAAGAGACTGGAACCTTTCCACAGGTGTTAAACCCTACATATAGGTATTAGAGAATTTGGAAATAATTTGTGCTTAATACATTTGTTTTTACAACTGATTATACACTATTAACTACGTGACTATATAAAATCACACATAATTATTATCTACATATATATTTAATTTGCAGACTTTAAATCAATTTAATAAGTACATATTCAGTACTTACCCAGTGTTGGTGTTTACATACTAGTATATAGAAAAAAACCCCAAAAGATTAAATATTATCAGCTGGTTAAATTTCTCCAGAGGAAGATATTTTTCATAAGTAGTTGTTCAGTTAAAGTAGCCATTAACTTTTATTTTAGCCCAGTAGAGATAGTTCATTTAGTTGCATTCATTAATCAGTTTGTATTATTCTCTGCATCATTAATTACATGCATAGCACAAATATCTCTTTTATGAGAGGAGTCACCAAAATACCAAAAGATAAAATTGCTATTATAGGGTATTTTCCTCTTGCCACTTCTCATATGAATCTCTTAAAATAATTTCCAGTCTAATTTCTCTCTTCATATATACTTTGCTATTCTATTTCTGCAAAATGAGAACATTCTGTTCTATTCATTCTCCAACTTACTTTTAGAAACTGCAGAGAAGCTAAAATTAAACTGCTAAATAAATTAACTGCCATTCTTATGCATAGTTGTCAAATATACAATATTCCTGTGTCAGCTGCTCATAAGAGTAGTGCCATGCTGATGAGTGATCAGCTCTGCCTTCAAAAAACACACCAAAGGAAGGAGTATCAAAAGTGGATCAACAAAATGGAACCAGAAACATAAATACCTGGAACAGACTGGCGGGTGCCAGAGGGAGGAGGGTAGGGGTGACTGGATAAAGAAGGTGAAGGGATTACCTAAAGGACATAAATGCATACCCCATAGACAGAGACAATAGTGGGGTGAAGGCCAAGAGAGGGGAAGGTGAGGGTAGTAGGAGGTGAGCAAAGGGGGTGGAATGAGGGACATCTGCAATAGTATCAACATTAAACCTTTTTAATTAAAAAAATAAAGAAAAAGTGTGTCACCATCCTGACATATCATGTGATGATATTCAGGCTCTGCTTGCATGAGCCAGTGAGGGAAAGGGAAAGGATACTGGCTACCAGATCACAATGGGATGTACAGAACAGGATGGTTTCTTTGGGTCTACATTGGCATTCTTTTATCGCCACAACGACATTGGCATTCTTTTATTGCAAATCAATAATAAGTGTCACCAAATAGTCTTTTAAGTCTGACAGATGTCAAATGAAATTAAATTAGTTTATTCTTAACACAGGATAATTACAGTTAAATACCCGTGTGTCAAAGGAAGCTTTAGTATGTCCCTTGGTTTCAATTTCATTCTTTATTGGAGATGGGGTGAAAAATGAGATTGATCTCTGTGTTTTCATCTAGGTCTGAGATTTTGTCTCTTAATGTCTGGACTTCTGAACTGCAATAGTAAATTCTTCAATTTATTTTTGCGTATGTTCCTCTAAGAGCCAGATGTAGTTGGTCATAAAGCCTGGCTGTGGATCTAAGAAAAGAAAAAAGTCCTAATTACAGATTCCCAGAAAATCAAAAGCTATCAGGTATGTGGTTCAGAAACAAACAAAGAGGACAGGTATATAAATTGTGCTTTGAGTCTTGGCTTTGCCTGGTATACATTTGATTTCATAGATTTTTGTTAATTGTACTGTAGATTCTATTCTGTAAAACAATGATGTATAAGGATAATATTTTTACATTTTAATCCTGTTATCCTAATCATTAGTGAAAAACACTAGTCCAAAGATGGGAGAGCAAGTAAACTTCTTTAAATATAAATTTATGTATTATTTATGGCCCAGATGGGTGTGATATACAATATGGTTAAATAAAGATTTTGATAAGGCAATTTGTAAAACAAACTCATGGATTACCCAGCTCTGTACTAGTATTTTGTATTTGATGAGGGGTTATTTATACTAGGGCATAGTGATTTTCCATAATGTTATCCTAGAAAGGTTCAAGATGTCTTCCCATGTCTCCAATTTTTTTTTTTTTAGAAACAAGTATTGTTAATCACCTATAAGTTACTACATTAAGATTTTCTAAAATGTTTATAATTCATCGAATCATTTGCTTAGAGATACCGCATATCATAACCTGTCTCCTCTTGCCATTTTTGTAAATCTAAAATTGTTGAGTAGTAGCAATATTATGTAGTTTAACCTTGATGATAATTTACACGAGTAAGCTTTATATTATACATTTTATTATTAAAGGATCTGATATGTTGACAAAAATAAACTGGGTTGTCTACAGACCTGCTTTTTATATATGGCCTATTAATACTATGAACACAAACTGAAAAACACTAATTAGTGTAGAGGTTAGGAACTTGGATTCTGGAGCTAGACTACTAGGGTTTGAAGCCCAGCTCTATGCATCAGTCATATAATGAGCTAATTATATAATCTTCTTGTACCTCATTTTACTGTAAAATAGAGATAATAGTACCTTATTAGACTGTGATAAATGAACTAAAATTTATAAATTCTTTGAAGGTGAAGCACCAAGTTTTTACTATGTATATGTTAGCTAATAACATTGTCTTTGAGCCAGTAATTTCAGGAGTCTATGAGAGGCAGGAGAACAGGATTAGGAGTAAGGACTGTAGTAACAGAGAAATGGAGATTTCAATCTTTATTCCATACAGATCTGTTTCTTCATTTGAAAAATGGGGAGTTATAATCCTTGTAAAATCTGGTTTGCTGTCATTTGCTACTATGCAGTGCCCTCCTTTCATTTATACATTCTCACCTCTCAAAATTTCTGAAGTCCTCTTCAAATTCTGATATTCCAAAATTAAGTAGACAAGTCTTTATTTATTTTAACTATATCTTTCATTATTTTTGTGGACTACTACCATAAACATCTTCCCAGGAAAAAAATTAATTTTCTTTGGTAACTCCCTACATGATAACCTTGCCTTCTCTTTTACCAATTTTTAAAAAAATATATTTTTATTGATTTCAGAGAAGAAGGAAGTGGAATAGAGAGATAGAAACAACAGTGATGAGAGATTATCATTGATTGGCTGCCCCACACTGGGGACTGAGCCCACAACTCAGACATGTGCCCTGATTGGGAATTGACCTTCCTGGTTCATAGGTCCATGCTCAACCACTGAGCCATGCCAGCTGGGCTCTTTTACCAATTTTTAAAACTTTTCTCCTAATCTTTTCTAATTTCATTGTGAGTTGCATAATTATTCATTTCATTATACCAAAACAAGTTACAGATTATTTTAAGTGGCCTGGTTTTTTTATGTGTAACTATTAAGTTTAATTCCTTGAGTACAAATTCTGGCTTTGTTCTGTACTAGTCTGATACCTTGGATAATTTACTTAACCTCATGGGGCCTTTGTTTCCTCCTCTATAAAAGAAAAAAAAAGTGACACCTCATAGCAGTGTTGTAAAGATTAAATTAGTAAATGCAGATAAAGCATTTGGAATTTTAACTTGCACATAATAAGTATTTAATAAATGTTGCCTGTTTTTTTCTCACCTTAGGCAAGTAGAATTAGTAGGCAGGTGAGGGACTGATGAGGAATGAAGACTTTTAGAGGTATAGCTGCTTTAGGTCCAATCAGGCCCAGGTAGCAAGATTTCTTTTCAAAGAAAAAAAAAGTGTTTTATAGCTATTACATGATTAAAAAAATAGAATTGGGTAGCCAGAAGAAAATAGAATCTCCAAGCTCTAATCCACCCACAGTGTTTTGTTGTTTGACTTTCTAGTATCCTGTTATACATGAGGATAGCAGAAGAAAGAGCTACAATATTGGGAATTACACTAAATAGTTTTACATCGAATAGTTTACAAAAGGAAATAATTTATCATGAAAGGCAGAGGTAGGAGCTAAAATAAGAAGATATAGACTGAGTGTTGGTGAGAGGAGACTATGCGCTACATACTACATAGTCTATAGAAATGATTTGAAATGCATGGCTAAATATTTGTTAATAAAGTAAAACCCAAAGAATATGAGCTTACCAGTGGTTCCGTTATTTCATTGTATAATAACATTTTAATGTCTTGGATTTGGAACTACTAAGGAACTTGTGGTGGCTGAGTGGTTGGCTTGGACTCAGGAATAATCTGGCCATGACATCTGTCATTGCATTGATTGCCAGGATAGAGTCACATGGAATTTTTCTAGTGAGTAAATTCTTTGAGAGTAGAAACTATAGCCTTTTTCCTTTGCAGTATCAAAGTGTAGTAGTGACTTGTGCATACTGGATATTCAGAAATTGTTAATTAAAAGAAAGACTGATTTATTGACCATGCAATTTAAGGAAGTCTCATATGTATATTGTCACAGTTTTTACTGAAAGCATCAAATTGCATAAAAATAAAGAATGATGAATTAGTGATATATAAAATCAAGATACATGCATGTGTACACATATATTCCTTCAGCCTTCCAAATTTTAGAGGACTCGACTGTTTCACCAATGGGCTGCTGCATAAGAAAAATACCCTCATTGCAAGAGCTCTGGCTAATGTTCCCCATGACTACATTTTCACTACTTCATTGATACAATGGGAATATGTATTAAGTAAATACCATCAAAATCAATTTGGAAATAAGACATTTTGTGTATAGATTCTAAAATAACAGAAGTCAAAGTATGAACAAAAAGGAAGCTCTTAAAATGGACATGGCTCTTCCAGCAAAAGTGAAGTCAGTTTCTGTTGTATTTTTAAAAGTGAAAAATAAAATTACTCTTACTAATAGTGGGTAAAGAGAAAGCTCACATAGGGGGAATCTTATAGCTTTTAGGGCAGCAAGCTATTTCCAGAAGCTCTCTGACTTGTTGATAAGATGATCTAAGAGGAAAATTCATGTAAATCAAGTGAAAATTAATGGAAGTAATACAATTATTCAGCAAGATAGTAAGTTCCCCAAGCTCAATGGATTTTTTATAAAGCAGAAACACCAATTAGAAAATATAATGGCAAAAATAATATAATTTATAATACCAACAATAACAAAACAAATTCTTGAGAATAAATTGAAAAGGAATGCATGATGACTATCAAGAAAATTCCAAGCTTATTGAATGTGCATTGCTAAAAATAACTCAATAATTAGAGAAATATATCATCTTTTGATTTAAATACTCAGTTTATTTAGAAAGTAATTTTCTTCTCAAATTAATCTATAAATTTAAAGCAATTCCAATCAAAATCTCAATATTATAGGCTCCAGAAAAATACATGGGAATAAATATTAATTAGCTTGAATAAATGGCATTGAAATATTTTTTGAAAGGATAGACTACTCAAAAATAGTGTTTGACAATCATTTAATCATTTAAAATTATATAAAATTAGATCATCTATAGTGCTCTATGCTAACAGATTTTATATAGATTAAAAATCAAAATATTAGGACAGGAGAGCCTGGGTTCAAATTTTCAATAGCACTGAATGAATCCCATTGCAGTTCTGTGGGCTCTCCACTTTTGCAGCTGAGAAGTTCTTGTTAAGAAGTACCTGCTAGACTTCAAGATTTCAGAAGAGAAATGGAAGTATATTGAAACGTTTATTGGACTAACAGATTAAACCACAGGTAGGGACAATGTCACAAGTTAGAGCTTCTTATTCCTATGATGTTCCCATGGACTTCATCAGTTTTACCTCTTTGAATTATGAAGAAAATTCCCCCCACCCCCCAAGATAGATTCTTGGTTTGAAGAGAAGGCCTAGATGGAGAATAAGTTTCCCAGGGAAAATGTGACAGGGCTTTTTCAGGACAAAACTCCTTTGAGAAAGGCAAATCCTCAGAAAGCTATTGTCACAAAGAGTCAGAAAAAAGAAATCTGGTACAACAGTCAATTCCTCCAAATGCTTGTCCTTCCCTGGAGGCCAAGGGAACCATCTCAAGAAATACTCCAACCCACCCTCAGAGATCATCTGTTATACTCTCTGCTGGGAAGGATTTGGCACACAAAGAAAAACACCATGTAAAAATGAAAGCTACGCCTATGCCATGTAAAAATGTGTTATTCCTATAGTCATCAGTGAAACTCCACCTCCAGAAGAATGAAAGTCTCTAAATATAAAAAGAAGCCAGAAGAGGAAGATAGTAGTGCTCATCAAAATACTGTTGGAAAGAATGAGTCTTCCCCCAGTGAGATCCAAGGACAGACATACTGTGCCTTGTATATCACCTGTACGGCAAAGATTTCTAAAAAGTACTGAGGAGCAAAAGCATGAAAATGTAGCAGAAGATGATGGAGATGCAGAAAAAAAAATGAAGGGTTCAAGAAACTTGCTCTTGCAGAAGCAGGGCAATCTGTGAAGAAATCAGTGAGCCAGGTAACCAATCAGCTGACTTCCACTTATGCAGAGAGTGAATCAAAGAACATCCTATGAACAAGAAGGTGTATTAGGAAGTGAAATTTTCTTTTTTATCTCTCTCTCCCTCTTCCTTCCTCTCTGATATAATATATATAATTTCAGAAAGGGAACTTTACATTGGAATTGTAAAAGCACCCTCTATTTCCTGCCCAAGTGACCAAAAGATGGACCGTTATAGCCTTTCAATCTGTCCCAAGGAAAGAAAAGAACTCTTGATGAAACAGTTTGTTCCTATGTGCCTTTTATACAGCCGGTCAAAACCTTCTATAAATCAACCTCTAATATATATCATTTGAGGAACAAGAAGGAGGATCTTACTTTGCTACCCCCCAAATCTGCTGTGGCCAAGATTTCCAGAGACCCACAGACTCCTGTATTGCAAACCAAACAGCTTGCAAGGAGACCACAGACTCCTGTGACCTGTGAAAGTGCAGCGGACTAGGAGGCCAAGGAGCTTGAGAAACTGCAACAATATAAATTCAAAACATGGGAACTTGATCTCGGAATTCTTGAAAGTGGGCCTATCTTGTCCAAGAAACCACCTGTGAAGCCACACCCTCAGCCTATTGACTTTGATTTGGAAATTGAGAAAAGAGTCCAGGATTTCAAGTCAAAGAAGAAATCAGAAGAACACTTTGAGTTTCATTCCAAACCTTGCCTGACTAAGATCTTGGAAGATGCTGTGGGTGTTCCTGAAAACAAAGTACTTCCAATCACTGCCCCCAAGTCACTGGCCTTTCCATTAAAGAACAGAATCTGAAAGCTCACCAACAATGAGGAAGAGGAGCTGGTAGTGATGAGAGCTCAACCTGTACCACATTTTGGGGAGCCTTTTAAGCCCCATATCCCAGAGGCAAAAACTGGAAATATGCCCGTTCTCTTTTGAGTATCCAGACAAAGAGCGTCAGTTATGGAAGGAGAAGAAAATAAAAGAACTTTAGAAAGGGGAGGTGCCTGAGTTCAAAGCACTTCCTTAGCCTCATTTTAACACCTGCCAGAGAAGAACCTGAAGAAGTAAACCCAGATTGAGCCTTTCTTGCTAGGAGACAGACAAAAGAGGTGCTGTGAAGGCACAGACTTGGAAGCACCAGCTGGAGGAAGAACTGAAACAGCAAGAAGAAGCAACTTGCTTCAAGACTTGTTCAAGCACCGTCATATTCCAGGAGCCCTTGCTCCCAAGAAAGAGAAAAAGTCTTTAGCTCAGGGCCTTTTTAATTCTCTAGTTCAGGAACCTTTTCAGCTGGTCACTGAGAAGAGAGCCAAGGAGCTGCAAGAGCAGGTGGAGAAAATGTCTGAGGGAGGTAGAAGCTCAGAGAGACCAGCAGTTGGAGGAGGCCAGGCAGCAGGAGGAAGAGCAGCAGAAGAAGGAGCTGGACAGGCTATGGAAAGAACTGAAGCACAAGGCAACCCAATATGGAATACCAGGGTGTGGAGATAAAGTCACATGACATGCCTCTGACTGTGCCTGTATCTCCCAAGTTCTCCACTCCATTCCACTGCTAAACTCAGCTGTGAGCTGCAGGCACCACCTGGGGACAGAGCTGCTTTTTTCCATCACACCAGAAGCTTTCTTTCTTTATCACGGGGGCATGGAGAGAACCCATTTCGTAGGACTTCTACCTACCCATGTCCAACACAGCACACCTAACAAGTGTGGACTCCAATGTTATTGAGAATTGTTATCCTGCATTATTGAAACCAATAATGAGACAACTCACATATGTCTCCATCAGACTCCATGTCCTTATTTCCTTCGAACCATCAGTTGACCTTTAAAATAGATTTTAACTCTGACTAGAATTTAAAGACTTTGTATCCTACAGTGTAATTTCTATTGCCTCTCCCCTTATACCCCCCTTTTTTCTATTTTTTTTTTTAATCAGAAAATAAGGATAAATACTGAGATAGGATTTAAGTCATGGCTTCAATGAGGAATAATCAGTATATCAGATTCTTTCCTCTTTGCACAAAATGAATTTAGAGTTAAGGAGCCTTTTGCTACAAGGGGGAATGCCTCATTAACTACACAATGAGGAAGTTGAATGTGTGGACTGCTGGGGAGCCTTACAGTAGCCATGGGCAAGCTTTTGGCAGACCTGCTGCTGGTAAGACACATTCTTCCCTTATTGGTACTGATAATAACAGGGAATGCGGTGTAGCACACAATTTAAGTCCTCCAGTAACCTGGACTGGAATAAATAAATTTGCCTTTTCCTCCCTGTTTTTGCTATTTGATGTCTTAAAATTTGTCAAGAACTGCTCCCCATCCCCTGCAAATATCAAAATATTAGATAATAATAGAGAGGAGTATTTTATAATCATGTAAATGAAGTTGAAAAGTAGGGGAAGACTTCCTAAATAAAATGGAAACCAATAATAATAAAGCAAAAAAAATCTGATAGATTTAGTGAAATAAAAATGAATTATTTTCTTTTACAAAAGATAAGAAAAATAAAAGTCATAGCAAATAATGGTCTTGGAAAATTATTTGAAACATTCATATGAGAAAAAAATACTATATTCATAATCTATAAAACTATAGCAAGAATATTGATCCCTTATTTTTAAGTTACCATTTATTGAGCATTTTGCTATGTCTTACACATTTACAATTTGTCATGTTATCCCTAGGAGGCATATTATTTCAAATTTTTATTTAGAAAACAAAAACAAATTTGAGTGATATAATTAGCCTATGGTTGCACAGTTATATGTGATCCTGCCAGCATTTAAACCAAGAGCTTTAGTTGAAGAATTCCTAGCTGCAGCATTCTATGAAACCCTTTTGACTGTGCTTAGCAAACTTTTTTTTTAGGTTTTGGTTTATAATTTATTTTGTTTTACATGTTTATGATGGCTAAAAGTTGAGTCTATAGACAAACAAATATTGTTATCTGTGGGATTTACTTTCTCTGATGTTCAGTACCTTTCTCAAACAGATAAACAAGATTTTCTTCTTGTTTCTTAGTGTCATTTCATATAATCCCTTAATCCATCTACAAATATTATAATAAACACTTTTTAGTATACTGGTATATAGTATTGAGATGCTAAAATGACTTTTTTCCCACACAGGTGACCAATTTTCTATATTAAACTCTCATTTTTACTAGAGGGCATCTTGAATTCATCTGTTTTATTCTACTTAATGTGTGTCTATTCTTCTACCTATATTATACTAGTTTAATTATCACACAGCTTTATAATTTGTGTTTGAACTTGATTGGGCAAGCTCATCATTCTTATTTTTCAAAACTTTCCTGAAAATTCTCCAAAAAACCATTGGTTTTGAAAGGCAGGGGAGGGTGGGAATAAGGGGGAGTGATCAACCAAAGAAATTGTATGCATACATATAAGCATAACCAATGGACACAGACACCAGGGGGGTGAGGGCATGATTGGGGGAGGGGGGGCAAAGGGAAATAAGGACACATATGTAATATCTTAATCAATAAAAAAATAATTTTTTAAAGTTAAAAATAAAAAACTAAACCAAGGAAGAAGACCCTTGTTCAGAGAATAGAGTTCAGAATTACCCTCAGTCAAAATAAAATAAAATAAAATAAAAAATAATTTTTTAAGAAAGTACTACGCTTCTCCATAACACTTAGTCTGCCCATCCAGAAACAAAGCACGCCTTTACATTAGTTTGTTTTCTCTCTATATATTTGATGGTTTTTATAAATTTGATAATTTTTCGCATAGATCCTTTACATTTCTTTTAGATTATTTATATGTCGTGTGTGTGTGTGTGTGACAAAGGAGTTGTGTGTGAGGTAAATATTACTGTAGTTAATGCCATGTTTTTCTGTTCTATTGTATCTTCTGTTTGTAGTGATTGCTGGTTGCTGCTCTTTATATGGATATTATTTGTTTTCCTTTTAGTGAAGATAATATTTTTATATCATTCAAATTCAATAGTAATTTTTAAGCACTAAGGGTCCAGGGTCTATTCTACGAGTGTGAAGATATAGGTAAGACAAGAATCTCTCAAAAGCATGCAAAGTCTTGTAGAATTGCCTATAATCTTTGTATCAGGGGCTAGGATTAATTAAATATTGAGAAGGTTCCAAAAATGATTGGTATCTATGAAGAATAAATGAAAGTTTTTTTAGAAATCTCTCTAAAATGTCAGGGACTATACTATATCCTTCAGTATCCTCACAGCATTTACCACAGTCTTATCCTTAACAACAACCACAGTAGTAATAGCAACCTTAGGCATTGCAATAAGGACTAAGTATAATGTCTTTAATCCTCCCAACAACCCATCAATGGGTATACTTCTCATTTCACTAATGAGGGGACTCGACTCAGGGGGTTTAAGGAACATACCTAGATACTCTGCAAATAGTTAACTGACCCAGGGTACCAATAGGTCTGTGTGCTTAGTGTCTTCCATTGTGCTCTGCCATAGACACATCGTCAATGGTGATGAGATGGAAAAGTCAACAAGGAAAAGACTGGTCAAATTTATCTAACCTGATATGTGAGATTATTTTATTTTTCTTTTGGATTTCTTACTTGATGAAAGATGATAAATTGAGATGGGGAATAGATAATAGACAAGTAGTATTAAAAAAAACAGGTTATATATCCAACAACTTCTGTTTCTTCTATTCTTTTGCAAAATGCAGCACCACACTGTCCAACATGTGACCACTTAATTTTACATTTAAATTATTTAAAATAAAATAAAGTTAATAATTCAGTTCCTTAGTTGCACTGGCCATATTTCAAGTGTAATAGCTCTATGTGGCTAGCAGCTATCAAATTGGGCAGTGCCAAGAATTTCCATCATAGAAATCTCTATTGAACAATGTTGATTTAACACATCTGACATAGAAGTCATATTCTGGAGTTATTCTATAATTTCATTTTCTCAATTAATGTTTAAATGCACTAAATGCTAAGAAATCAGCTAGGGAAGGCTTTAATTTACAAAAATAGGTAAAACATAATCTCTTTCCTTAAATTTCTTAAAATATAGTGGGAGACAAATGCAATGGAATCACTATTCTTGGGGATAATAATAATAGGTCCAAAAGGAAATACTATACATTTTATGGTCTCATTCCCTGTACAGATGTATAATCGTTGCCTATAGCCAACTTGATCTGGGTTGCTCTGAATTATCTATTGCCCTAATATTCAATGAGTTTATTCCTTATTTTGACCTTAAAGTTTTGCAAATCCTAGTATGGATTTCACAATCACCTACACAGGCTCAGAAATGCTGCCTTGCCATTTGAGTCACAATTTCTATTAATTCTTTTTAGATAATAACGTTGTCAAGAGTGATCTATTTACATCTTTGTCTTTGTTACCTAATGAAAAATAAAAATCTTGACTGAGAATTCTCCTCATTTCATTTTGTACAAAATAACTACTGATAAAACTATCTGCAAAACTGTCTGATTCTTTATTGTTTTATGCATTTGAAGTTTCTCACCTTTGAGCAGCTGCTGGAAAACTCTTCTTCTCTTGTTATGTGAGAGAAAGCTTGATTTCACCATTAGTTTTTATAAACAAGCTAGAACTGCTTTTGAAAACATCTTGCTGCCATAAAAAGCTACCAAATATGCCTCTTATGTGGGCTCTCTTTTCCCACAATTAATGAGAATAATTTTGGTTTTCATTTAAAAAAATACAACAAAAAGTCACTTCACCTTTGCTGGAAGAGCCATGTCCATTTAATTAGAGCTTCCTTTTTGCACCTACTTTGATTTTAGGTATTTTAGAATCCATGCATAAAATGTCTTCTTTCCAAATTTATGTTTCCTAGTGTTTATCTAGTACATTTCCCTAATTGACAACGAGAGCATTTTATGAAGCAACATTATTTCCTTTAGATAACCTAAAATCAGCATTATCAAATAAGGGGTAAGTCAGAATCTTAGCCAAGGACAGAAACGAAAAACTGATTAAATGTATATAAAGCATTCATCTTCTTCTGATGAAAGGTTTTCACTGAATGTTTTCCAGTTTTTACCTGAATCATTCTGTTTGCAGGACATTCATTACAGCTGTTGCCAAGTGCTATCAACCAAAGAGCCAATATCCTGTTGATTGTTGCTTCCTGCTGGTTGTTGGACCCTCCTCATGCTTTCTAATCCATGCAAAATCAGCCTTGGCTGGTTTCTCACATTCTCTTTTTCTTACTGTCTAGATAAACATTTCTCTCTTGTTTCCAGGCCTGGATGATTTATTTTAATGCCAAGCAAACTACTGAACATTAACATTCAGTATGCCACACCGTCCAGTGCAATTTTTAATAAACTGACCATGGTCAGCTGTTTTTTAGGTAGTTTTCTTCATATAAATAGAAGCAATACATCAATTGAAATGAATGGAACCAAACAATCCCACTGGATTAGCTTACAAATTATTTGAGATACTCATTCTCTTTTCCTCCAGTGTCCCAAGCCTGCGCTGTGCTTTGCTAGGCTAGCCTGACACATGCTACTGAGTAATAGCTTGTCATTGTCACTTGCATTTTAACTCTCAACCCTCCACCTCTCCACAAAGGATTCCTACACCTAATCTAGGACCACCTGGCTGCCTTTTTTCCCCTTTCTCCTTCATTCTTCTTACTTCAAGAATCTTACAGAAAGGGTCCGTTTTAGGTAATTAATTAGGGCCTCAATCAAGAGGACTCAATACTGCGACATTCTTCTTTATTCCTCACAATCCCTATCACTTTGCCTACATTAAAATGTACCTCCTCTGTGCCTTCTGTTCTGGTCTCTCACAGTCAATAGTATCATTTTACATATATATAGTTAGGAAGAACCCCATCCTTATGTTTCTGTTTGGAGACACCTCACATTTATGGCTTCTCTCTTCACCAATTAATTCTTCCTTTATGTAAAGTGGTCCTCTTGTCTCCTTGAGCAGAGTTTGTGGGTTGAGGGCTTAAGTCCTTTGTAGCTTGCCAGGTAAGTATCTGCTTTGTAGACTATTCCTTTTATTATCTTACATTAGTGCAAGAGATATATGAGATATTACATGTCACCAAACATCTAAATCTGGGCATGTGCCCTAGGAATCAAACCAGTAACCTCTTCGTTCATGGGTCTATGCTCAACCACTGAGCAACATCAGCCGAGAAACCCCCTAGTTATTTTTTACACAGATGCAGAAGCAATTCAGTGAAGGAAAGGTAACATTTTCAACAAATGGGAGCTGGAATAATTGGGCATCCCATCCATAGGCAGAAAACCAACCAACCAAACAAACAAAAACACTTGACCTGAACCTTGCACCTTGAATAAATATTAATTTGAAATGTATTACAAGTTTAAATGTAAAATATAAGGCTACATTTTTAAAAATAGGATAATATCTTTAAGATCTAGACTTAACACCACAATCATGACCCATCAAAGGAAAAATTGGTAATTTAGATTTTATTAAAACTAAAAAAAAAACTTTGATAAAAAGACAAGCTACAGAGTGGGAGAAAACATTTACACATAACCAACACATAACCAACAAAGGACCAGTCTATACATACTATATAACTCAAGAAGATCAGCAGAAAGAGAAATAAGTAACTCACTTAGAAAATAGACAAGAACATGTACAGGCACTCCACTTGAGTGGATATACTTATGGCAAATAATCATATGAAAACATGTTCAATCTTATTGACAATTAGGGAAAGGAAAGTTAAAACCACAAGAAAATATCACTATACAGCTATCAAAATACTGAAATAAACAATACTGACAAAATCAAATGCTCCTGAGGGTTTAGAGGAACTGGATCACTCATTCATTGCCCATGAGAATGTACAATGGTAAAGCCACTCTGTAAAAACAGTTTGGCACTTTCTTAAAACATAAACATGTTCCTACCATCTGATAAAGCAATTGTATTCCTGGGAATTTATCACAGAGAAATAAAAACTTAGGTTCACACAAAACCTGTACATGAATTTTTATAGTAGCTTTATTTATAAGAGGCAAATCCTAGAAATAACACAGATGTCCTTCAGTAGATGAATGATTGAACAAACTCTGATACATCCATGCCAGGGAATACTAGCCAGCAATAAAAGCAACTACCCATGCATGCAAAAACCAGGGAATTATGCTGAGTGAGAAAAAAACAAACTATTACCTAAAGAATAAATACTGTATTATTTTGCTCTATTTATATAACATTTCTGAGATGACAAAATTACAGAACTAGAGAACAGATTAGAGGTTGCCAGAGATTAAGGAAGACGTTGGGAGAGGAGGGAAGTAGAAGTGATCACAAGGGCAACCTAAGAGATCCTAACTGTGATAGAAATGTTTTCTATCATAATTCTATCAGTGATAACATCCTGGTTGCTTTATTGCATTTTTGCAAGATGTTACCACTGGGGGAAATTAGGTAAAGGGTACATGGAATCTCTTTGTATTATTTCTTATAACTTAATTTCTTATAATTATTTCAGAATAATAAAGCATAATTTTAAAATACAACAGAGAAAAATATCAGAGTCTGGAACATCTAAATCACTTTAATAATTGGAATACCTTACACATATTTTTAAACCATTTCCATTTCAATGAAGCCCAAGCAGTTATTTTCTTTTATTTGCTCATAAGAAGGACAATGATGTGGTCACTTAGAGTACATCTTTCAAATGAAACTAAATACTCCTCAACCTAATCAGTTTCAATATTTAGGTATTAAGTAGAGGGGGTGCCTTGATTACATTCACTATCTCAAGCCCTACTGATCCTTACCTCCACACCTGTTCAAGTTTCCTGAATACTCCCCAGTGATGATCCCTGGCTAGTCTCTGAAAACAATAATTGGTATGCACAGCTCAACTAGTATATTAATCATAACAACCCATTTGTATTGACTATCCCCTGTATGTAAGGCACTGAGCTAGAACACAGTACCTTTTGCATTATTATCTTGTCACTTGATGTTTATGCTATTTAATTTTCATTTACACGTGCATTTTTTGTAAACAAATTAATTGTAAGGCCTATATGTGAAGTTTGTCTTGCAGTCTTGTCTTTGTATTCATCACAACCCTTGCAATGTCTCATGTACAGTAGACATACAACATGGATTTTTTAATTATGAGATTAACTTAAAGATTTCCAACTTAGCTATCTACAGTGCTTTCTCAAGAAAAGGCATAACATGCATGTGGGCTCTCAAAGGGGTGTATTGTTGTCAATATTTTAATTATATGGGCAGGATAATTTCTACCGCCAGGATGCTTCTTTCATTTGTGTCACACTTCGGTAACTCCCAGGGACATGGCAGCAGAAACACCCACACCAGCTACATGTGTTTGTTGGAAGCCACAGATGTGCTTTAGGGCTCAGTGACACTGGCTTCACTTAAAATCCACAATAGCATGCAAGTGTTTTCTTGCTAGTCTTGTAAAATGGAGAGTAACCAGGAGGCTGGAGTTTCAATATGTGTTTACTGTTTTTGCTGAAACAATTTAACAATGCAAAATATAGTGGTCAAATTCTGGGCATTTGGGGAAATTTCAAATGAAAGAATGCTTATAGTTTGAGAATTAAAAAATACTTTATGGAGTACAATGAGAAAAAAAATTATACAATTAAAACTTGGAAACTAGTAATAGCCTGAGCTATTACTAAAGGAAACCTCTAAGTTAATGGAATTTGTTCCTTTGGAATATTTTAATAACTCTAAGAACTGCCATTCTAGTGTTTTCATGCAAAGCAGTTGTGTTTTGGTGTCAGACATACCTAGTTCAAGGTATAGGACTTTGCTGCCAACTAGAATTATGATCATTAGCAAATTATTTTCTATAAACTTTATTTTTCCTCATCTGTAAAATGGGTTTAATAGTATTGTAGAATTCAAAACATTTTAAGAAATAGAAGAGATAATAAATGAAGAGGATTTAGCATGGTGACTACCATAAATTAAGCACTCGGTTAATTTTATTTATTTGCATTAACAATTTATTGATGAGGAAACAGTACTCATTTGTAAATAATATGTTCAGAAATATTGGCATCTTCTTTAGAAATGTATTGTTCCCTTACAGTAGCAGTGTTTTCACATAATGTTAATGAATGCTTAACATGCTTCAAGATGCCTCCAGCTAAAGACTGGCCTACATATTAGGAAGGCAGCTTCAACAATCTGGCCCTTACAAAGGCTCTGTTTTTCTGGACTGAGGAAATTGAATAATTGCTTCTTTATCCATTGCTATAGAATGATTTCAATTATATTAAAGTACTACAGTCCTTAATTGGCTACTATTCCTAAATTAATTCTTTCTAGCTCATTGCAAATACCCCAAGTCCCCACAAAAATATAATAAAAGAATTTCATAAAATGTGCTTATAATGGGGACACTATCATTAATAATCACACTTTAGAGTATCTAAGGTCAACATTAAAGAAATGATACAAATAAATGCTAAAATAAGATAATATATAATTTTTAAAAATTGTAATTTGGTATATTATACAATTCATACAATTGTGAAAATACAAATTTCACAATTATATGAATTGTATAATGAACTCTACTGTGTCTAATAAGATAAAAATCAAACTATTATAGTCTTTATTCTTGATATCATATTTTTGAAGGGAAATGGATAGAATAAAATCCTCAGAGAAAGAGTCAATGGAAGATTTAAAGTTGGAAGAAAAGTTCCTATGAGGACGGGGGGAAGTGTTAGAATGGGCAGGAGAGATTTCCAAATGGTTGTGAGTGCTGCAGTAGAAGTGAAAACCAGTGTGGAAGAGAGAAAAGAATGTGTGAGACAAGGAGGGCAGAATAGGAACCAATCTATGAAAGTTACAAGTAGCATTGTTCAAAAATGGAATGTACAGTTTGGGAGCAGTTTGTAGTTCCCTGTTCTTGGAAGAATGCCAGCAGATACCAGATGCTCACTTGTCTCTCATGTTAGGTTGTTACTTTATCGAGATGATGGGCTTCTAAGGATACTGCTCATTTTTATTCTCTCTGGTTCTAGAACATTAGGCAATTGAAATTCAGTTCTTCCTGGGCTTGAGTATTATCAGATTTGTAGATAAAAAATGTTGGAATGGGCTCTAGCCGGTTTGGCTCAGCAGATAGCATGTCGCCCTGTGGACAGAATGGTCCCGGTTTGATTCTGGTTGTGGGCTCAATCCCTGGCTCTGGTCAGGGCATGGGCAGGAGGCAACCAATTGATGTGGCTCTCTTACAATGATGTTTCTCTTTCTTTGTCTCTCTGCCTCTCTTCCACTCTCTTTAAAAATCAATGGAAAAATATCCTCAGGTGAGGATTAACAACAATAACAAAATTGGGAATGGCCCTATTATTTGAGGATTCTTTCCAAATATTACAATTCTGCAAATATCATCTTTGAAATTTTATTTAATAAATGTGTACATCTAATCAGTGTCAAAGTGATGGTTTGAAAATTAGGTGACTCCACAGAACATCCCAAAAATACATAATCTGTTTCAATGAAATATTACTATTAATTGTATTGGTTTCTGAAACTGCAAAACAAGTATCCATTTAAGTTATATGTTTCTAGCATGATAGTTTTCTCTTCATCACTGCCTATGTGGTTTAATTTGGGATAAACAGAGAGAATATTACTTGAAAAAATTTCCAACACAGATATTTTATATTGCTAATTGAAGCTTCAGCTAGGCTATGTCAGATAACTACACAATCTGCGTTAGGTACTAATACAAAGTACTAAACAAAGTTCATGTTTCAGGAAGATGGAAATTTCATTAAGGCTCTATTTCCACGATCAATTATTAACTATTTCCACCTTAGTGTTTTTTTTCTCCTTATCCATTCAAGACAAAACCTTCTCAGAGGAGGAGCATGTTCCTAGTTATGCATGAGTGTGGGTTTTGAAATGAAAAGCACCAAAGTCCATTTTGTATATGGAAGATGTCTTAGAGATTATATCTGAGTAACTATGTCATAAGGTTTTTTGTTTTGAGAAAAGCTCAACTCTGCACAAATAGTAATTGTCAGAGAACAAAAGTATACCAGAATAACTTGAAAATAATTTTTACCTTTAGACTTTTAATAACAACTGTCTAGTGTTATTTTGCATTCTATGGATTTTTTAATATTCATTTATTATTTGGAAGTCAATGAAATATTAATTCCCCAAGAAGTCTCATTGCCTGTACATAGTAGTATGAGTTTTCTTGTTCTTGGCACTAGCACATGAGGAGTCTCTTATGAAAACTCAGTGACACATCAGCAGAACCTGAGAACAAATTCTGGGTCTTAATTTCCCAGGTCTGCCTTGAAAAGCTTCTTTGATGATGTGTTGACATTAAATATTATATCACATGAGAGAAAGAGGGAGAGAAGGAGAGAGAGAGGATAATTATTTTCAGAGGATATTTACAACTGCGAATATTTACTTCAAATTAAAAGGCAGTCTGTTCTCTCTTTGTTGTTGGGCCAGTAACAGAGCATAGTTAAACATAGCTAAATTTACATTCATCTATAGTATAAATTCTATACAATTATACAGCAATAACAATATATCCTTACTAGAAGCCCGGTGCACAAAATTCGTACATGGAGGGTGTGTCCCTCAGCCCAGCCTGCACCCTCTCCAATTGGGGACCCCTTGAGGGATGTCCGATAGGATCAGGCCTAAAGGGGCAGTCGGACATCCCTCTCACAAACCAGGACTGCTGGCTCCCAACTGCTCACCTGCCTGGCTTCCTGATTGCCCCTAACTGCTTCTGCCTGCCAGCCTGATAACTCCCTAACCACTCCCCTGCTAGCCTGATTGATGCCTAACTGCTCCCCTGCCAGCCTGTTTGCCCCCAACTTCCCTCCTCTGCCAGCCTGGTCACCCACAACTGCCCTCCCTTGCTGGCCTGGCCCCTTCCAACTGCCCTCCCCTGCCGGCCATCTTGTGGCAGCCATCCTGTGTCCACATGGGGGCAGCCATCTTTGACCACATGGGGACAGCCATCTTGTGTGTTGGAGTGATGCTCAATTTGCATATTATTCTTTTATTAGATAGGATGTTAATGACACAAGGTTTTTTGATTGTTTACTCATATAATTTATTCCTATTTTATTGGGCCTCTAGGGAAAGCCAAACAATGTAGTAACAAGCAAAGGAAAAAATAATTGCTTCCACATTTAAGTTTTTCAAACACTAAAATAAGCTAATGAGTTTGGCTCTCAGCATAGTTATACGATATTTTTTCTCATTGCTCTTATGGATCTTTAGTTTGATTGTGAAATATCAGAACACAGGAGCATTATCTTATATTTCTTTGAATCTCTAAAGCCTAGCACAATTCCTGGCAAAGTGTAGTAATTTGTGAGGTCTTTAATGAATTCCACATGGCTAAAACCTGTGCGCATTTCTCCCCAATTGCAAAGAATATAGTACAGTTGTCTTATATGAAAGAAATACATTTCATGACTTAGCTTTCAATTATACTTTTATATTGGGTCTTCATTATAATTTAGAACCAAAGTGTTCAGTTATATTCTGGACAGCTATGTTTAACATATAATATCGATACCATTGAAAGAAGTTAATAAGAGCCCTGGCCAGGAAGCTCAGTTAGTTAGAGTCTGATCCTGATATGCCAAAGTTGCAGGTTCAATCCTGAAAGGGCACATACAACAATCAACCAACGAAGGCATAAATAGGTGGAACAATATGTTGATATCTCTCTCTCTCTCTCTCTCTCTCTCTCTCTCTCTCTCTCTCTCTCTCTCTCTCTCTCCCCTTTCTTCTCTCTCTAAAAATTAATAAAAAAACTTTTTTAAAAGTTAGTAAGAACATCTGGCATATGCTACTATCATGACAGGAACTCATTCTCTCCTATTCACTTGGTCATTCCTCAGACCTAAGTTCAAATGTTACCTCTTCATCAATGCCTTCTCAAAACTCCTTGACAAGGTTTAATTCTCTCATCAGGCACTCTCACCCTAACATTGAAACCAAAGTTCTTCATAGCACTTCGTTTTATATTTTTGGGGAAATTTTGTATTTGCAAAAATTGAGTTTTCTTTGCTTTCCTTACTCTTTTCTATTTTCATATGTGTGTGTGTGTGTGTGTGTGTGTGTGTGTGCACGTGTGTGTGTTGATGATAATTTTTGATGATTTACTAATGATAACTAATTCAAATAAAATTTCTTTTATTTATTTTTCTCTCAAAGGAACACATAATTTTGATTATCACTAAGTTATCCTTTTTATTAGAGAGCTGATTAATTTGCTCTTCCAGAAGAATATCATTAACATTTTGTCCACTCAGCAAATATTCAAGATAATCAAATGATTTATTGTCAGAGAATAGAAATTGAAATGCAGATATAAATATTTAACCTGTGTAGAGAAGAGTTCTTTGAATAAACTTCATCAAACCCTAATAAAAAGTTATTGAGAACATGTAATATCAGATATTATGATAATATTACAGTAATGAGATGGCTTAAATGTCTCAAAATGGGGTAGAAATGTCAATACAAAACACTTTACACAGTAAACTGAACTGTGTAAATGGTTTTGAGTAACAATGAAAGATAAAACAGAAGCAACTTTAAATATAATAGCTTCCCAGGATTGTTAAGAATCACTGCCCTTACCGCGACCCTTTACAAAGCTGCAATGTTTTTACCTGGCTTTCCTAATTCTGTCTGACCTTATCTACTCATTTCTGCCACTCAACCTTCTCTTCAAGACCATGTCAATGCTATGGTCTCCTTTCTCTGCAAATTCTCTACATTGATTCCCCTGTTTAAAGTTTTGATTCCTGCACTGGCCAGTGTTGCTCAGTGGTCTCAGGTTTGATTCCCAGTTAAGGGCATGTGCCTGTGTTGCAGATTCCATCCCTGGCCTTGGTTGGGGTACATGAGGGATGAAACCAATTGATGTATCTCTCTCACATCCATGTTTCTTTTTCTCTCTTCCCCCTTCTTCCCTCCCTTCCACTCTCTCTAAAAACAAACAAACAAACAAACAAATAAATGAATAAATCCCTAGCCAGTTTTGCTCACTGAATAGAGCATTGGTCTGCAGACTGAAGGGTTGTGGGTTCGATTCCTGTCAAGAGCATGTACCGTGGTTACATGCTTGATCACAAGCCTGGTTGGAGAGAATGAGAGAGGCAACTAATCGATGTGTGATGTGTCTTTCTCACATAATTGTTTCTCTGTGTCTCTTCCCCTCCCGTCCACTCTCTCTAAAAACCAATGGCAAAATATCCTCGGGTGAGGACTAACAACAACAAAAATCAATGGAAAAATATCCTCGGGTGAGGATTAAAAAAGTTATGATTCTTGTTCAGTTGCTGTTCTTACTCCCTGTTCTTTTTTTTTTTTTAAGTGTTTTTATTGACTTTTTTTTTTTAAGAGGGAGAGCAAGAAATAGAAGCATTGATGAGAGATAAACATCTATCGGGGGTGCCTTCTGTACACCCCCTACTGGTGAATGAGTCTGCAATCCAGGCATGTGCCCTGACCAGGAACTGAATCAGTGACCTCTTGTTGCATGGGCTGATGCTCATCCATTGAGCCACACTGGCCAGGCCTTCCTCCCTGGTCTTCATCTTTTCCTCTTTCCATGTCATTCATTCCCTCTCCTCTTTCTGCCAACTTTTTTTCAATCACTTTTTCTTCTTCACTGTTTTAAATTCAAAACACCCTTTAAAAATCTTGCAAATGCTATAGACCTTTTCCCCCAGAGAAGTGTTTATGCAGATAACCTGTTTTACTTGCCATTTTAGGGGATTTTTTAACATCCTAAGGCCCAACCGTGTATAAACTTTAGGTGGAAAATACCTGCTTCAGTAATCTTCTAATCTCAAATCGGTAGCAATAGTTCCCATTTATTGGGTAGCTTCCATGCACCAGATATTGTGCTGGATGCCTCCTATTCTCTGTCTCTAAATTTCATAAGACCTATTCAATAGAATATGAAGTTGAATGATAAGTTCAAGAAAATTCTCTGGTTTGTTTATAGTGAAAATAGGATGTGAATCCAAGTCCAATTCCAAATCCATGTTTTTCCCCCAGTTTCCAGCAATAATGTCATCAGGCCTTATACTTCCATGCACCTCCAACAGCATCAGAAGCCCAACCTGCTCAGAATTTCTCACATCTTATTGATGATTACCTTCTAAATCTTCCAAATGCTCTGTACATTCCCTAATAAATCCTGTTTTTTTCTTTATTTCCATTTCTAGCTTTCCGAAACCATTCCACAGTGCCTTTTAGAATTCTCATACTTCCCTCCTTCTTCAAACTCTTTTTTGGTTTCCTTCACCTACTTACTCCTAAAACCTCACTATTTCCTGGGGAATATATGTATATATATTTCAAAGTACACTCAAAATTAATTATAGGTAAAGATAACACATGAAAAAACAAACTGTAAAACCTTCTTAAAAAGCTCTAAGAACTTGCAATAAGGAAATATTTATTTACCAAGACCCTAAAAGTATTAATCATAAAGAAAATACTGATCAGTATGATTACATTATAAGTTAGACCTTCTATTCCTCAAAATACAACACAAAGAAATTAAAAAGACAAACTACAAATTGGGAAAATATATTTACAAAATAGCTAATAAAAATTAATTGTAAAATATGTTCTAGACTCCTACAAATCAGTAGAACTACAATAAAGAGCTGATTTTGAAAAATAGGCAAAAATGAACACATATTTTACAATATAGTATACTTGATATATTATATATAACATATGTGAGATATATTAAGATATTAAGAGATAATCAACATACTTAGTAATAAATTAGATGCAAATTAAAGCTTGAGTTAATATTTTATATTCATTAAATTGACAAAAATTAAGAAGTCAGATAGTGCAAAGTACTGATGGAATTTGGACCTATAGGAAGCCTTTAGAGTCCTGAAGGAAGTGTAAACTCATTCAATAATTCAGAAAAATAATTTTTATTTATTGATTTTAAATAGCAAGATTATTTCCAACAGCAAAACTAGAAAAATGAATGTATATTAAATGAATAAATGTTGGATAAATAAGTTGTAGTATATCCATACAAAGTTATATCATTTAGTAAAAACTAAATGAAAGGGAGAAATGAAAGGGAAGGATGCATTAGAGTGGACAATCAGTATTGGCTTGACTATCTTATAGTAGTGATACTACTAAAAGGCTATCTTCCATTCAGACTGGAAGAGTTATCAGCAAGGCTCTGTTCCAACCACAGAGAAAAATGTTAATATTTAATGGAACCTATCAAGTACTCTAGTAGGAAATCTAATTGAAGAGACCTCCAAATCTCTGTTAGACTTAAATAGAACGCAATTGTACATTAAAATGCATATATGCATAACTCATAGACACAGATAATACGGTGGTGAAGGCCTGAGGTGAGGTATGGGGGAGGGTTAGAAGAGGTCAATGGGGGAAAAAGAGGGACATATGTAATTCTTTCAAAAATAAAGATTAAAAAAAAAAACCACACAAAATAAATAACATGGGCCTATTTCATGTTGGTATTCATTTATGAAATAACTAGAGGCCCAGTGCATGAAAATTCATGCACTGGAGAGGGGCTCCCTCAGCCCAGCCTGCCCCCTCTCACAGTCTGGAAGCCCTCAGGGGTGGGAGGCGATCTGGCAATCAGGGGAAGGTGATGCCCCCATCAGAGGTGCTGCTGCCAGTGCCGGCAGCATAAGCCTCGGCTGGCCCTGGTTACCTGAGCCTCGGGTGGCCCTGGGCGGCTGGGGTGCTGAGGGCAAGTCCAGCCACACCGTGTGCCTGCTGCCCCCCTGGCTGGGCTGAAAGGACTGGGGGACTCTGGTGGAGCTGATAGGACTGGGGGCTGTCATCTTGTGACTGTGGGAGCCACCATCTTAGAGGGCATGGCAGTCAATTAGCATATTCCCTCTTTATTAGATAGGATTACAACTTTCTGGGCATTTAGCATGTAGGATTTAGGAAACCAACCAAGAGAAATTCTAAATGCTCCATTTCCTCTGCTTCCATTGACATAGTTGCATGAAACAATGTCTTAACCTCCCCCCCCCCCCCCGCAAAAAAAAAAAATGAAACAGAAAGAACAAAATTGAACTTTCACTAGCAAGCAAGGCACTTCCAATGTCTACATCTATGCTAGGAGACGTGCAGCTGTCACAGCCAACATTCCCTGGAGCTTTGGGAGTAATTTTAAAAACAAACTAGAACTAAATGTTCCAAGCAGCTGTACCTTGGAGAGCTCCAGTAGTTGTCACTGATGGGTTTAAAATCCTATCTAATAAAGAGGGAATATGCTAATTGACCATCACTTCATCACAAAGATGGCTGCACCCACAGCTGAGGCCAAGTTCCCATAAGGAGCCTTAACGAGCAATCAGCAGGGACCTGAGGCTATGCCCTCCCCTGCCCCCATGGGGCTTGACAGGGGACCTCAGGCCCCACCCCCCACCCAGCAGGGCTTGACAGGGGACCTCAGGCCACTCCCCTGCCCTGCCATCAGGCTGGGGAATCTCAGGCCGCTCCCCCAACCCCGGTGCCGGGCCAAGGGACCTGAGTCCATGCCCCCTGCCCTGGCATCAGGCTGGGGGACTTGAGGCTGCACCCCCCTGCCCGGCTGGGCTTGACAGGGAACCTCAAAGTGCAGCCCCAGTGCTGGGTCAGGGGAACTCAGGCTGCACTCCCCACCAGTGGGGCTTGACAGGGGATCTCAGGCCATGTCCCTCACCTGGCAGGGCTTGATGGAGGACCTCAAGGCATGCCCCCTGCCCCGGTCTGGGCTGGGGGACCTCAGGCCACGCCCCTGTCCAGGCGCCGGGCCAGGAGACCTGAGGCTACGCCCCTGCCCAGCAGGGCTTGACAAGGGTGAGACTAGCTCGGTCTGGATCTAGCCCAATGCGGGAGGGGGGGGGGGTGGCAGCTTGATCTGAGTCTCACACGATTTTGAGGTGCATGTGGGTGGGTGGGGACTTGACTCTAGGTCCTGTGGTGTGCCCCAGACTATGACAGGAGGATGGTTTTCATATACATTTTACTAATTTTCTTTCATCTCTGACACTTCCATTATAGAGAAAGGGCAAATAGCAATACTACATTATTTCCTCTAATTAATCCCCTTTTAATGTGCACGAATTTCATGCACCGGGTCACTAGTTTGATATAAAAATGGAGAGTTCCAAAGTAACTTTACTAAAGCCTTTTCCATTTAGTACTGTCACATAAGGCTTCATTTTGTGATAGAATACTTTCTCTCTTGTTTCATGTGTCTGATGTTTCCCTGAGAAAAATTACACATGCTTAGAAAATTTACAAGGGTATCATTTATGGAAAAATAAAATAAGCACACCTTTTGGTACCATTGCTTGAAGACAGAAAAAAAAAACAATATCTAAAATAGAAAATTTTCTAAAATAGTACTCTAAACCACAAAATTATTATTTTAATCTCTTAACTTGCTTACTTGTGCTAAACAACTTGGATAACTGAATGTAACAGTATTAGTATAAATGACTGATATTATTGTAATATATGGTTCCTGTGATTTTTGAGAGATTATATAGCAGAAAATATAGCAATTTGGGAATATATACTCTAAAATGTTTCTTTGTTTCATCTTAATTAATTTGCATTCATTTTGGCAATGGCATCATGTTGTTTTTTTAAAATTACATTGAAATGTATAGAAGAGTAAATTATAAGTGCATGACCTCGTAAGTTTTTACAGACTGAACATACCCATTACCAGCACCCAGATTAAGAAACAGAGTATTTCCAGTCCTACAGATGCATACCCATCCAAGATATCTTCCCTCTTGATACTCTTTGTGCCTGTCTTCCTTCCCTCAATGTTATATTTGTGAGGCCCATCTATGATGTTGCATGAAATTGTAACTTGTTCATTTTTATGGCTGTGCAATTTGCACTATATACTACAATATGTTAATTTGTTCTACTCTTGATAAGCATATGGGCAATTTCCAATTCAGATTCATTATACATAAAACTGCTGTGGATATTTTTGCACTTTTTTTTTTTTTTACAAACTTGTTTCAAGGAATTACCTAGCTATAGGGTACACATATGCTTAGCTTAGTAGATGCGTAGCTTAGTAGATATTGCCAAATAGCTTTCCTATCTGGTTTGACCAATTTGGTCACACCAATGTTTTGTAGCTGCTCCACATTTTCTCCAATATTTGGTATTTTCTGTCTTTCAATTTTCACGATTCTGGTGAGATGGAGCTCAATATCCAAACAAATGAAAGAAACTTTTTTTTATCACCAATGAATAACTGTTTGCAATAAAAATCTCTTCATAGTAACTCTGCACACATACTGGGGAGAAATGGCAATGTGTGAAATTCACCAATAACCTCAGAGTGTTCTGGGAGGCTGGCAGCTTCGTCTGCATCATTACATGACAAGTCAAAAACAAATTCCCATTGTTGCTCCTGCTGGCTCAGTGAACATACTTTGAGAACCATTGATCTGTCATGAGGTCTGGGCAAGATATATTTCAGAACTCTTTAAATGATATTAATGTGCAACTTGGCTTGAGAACCACAGAGCTAATGGTTTCAACCAATAATGCTCTTTGTCTGGATCTTTTATTTCCTTAGGGGTTACAAAATGATGTTTTTCTATATCAGTCATTCCACAGCATTAGTTAGAATTTTTCTTTAAAGAACTTCTCAAAGGGATTCTTTTAATGACCAAGTTTTAAATTTCAAAAGGAGCCCTTAAATACAATGTACTTATGTATAAGTCCTCTTTCTATGTATGCACACCTGGAAAAAGGATCAGAACAAAATATGCCAAAATAATAATAGCTATCTCTGGATAGTGAAATTGTGTGTAATTATATTTTTCAAATTTCCTAATGTATAAATAGGACCTTTACAATCAGAAAAAAACCACAAATGTATATTATGAAAAATTATTTCTTAAATGCCAAATAAAATGAAGATAAAAGTTTATTTTTCTCAAACATTTTTCCCTAAATGAGGCATTTTTATTATTCTAGCTTTTATTACTTTTGAATAAACAGTGAGTCAATTTGTTTCTTACAAAAATTAAAAACACACACACACACACCTCAAATGAGTATATCTGGAGGCTTTTTCTGTGTGGATTTTACTTTGGAAGCTTGGAGAGTGAGAAACTTACTTAATACTTAATGTTAACAAGCTCTGGAGACATATACTTGGGGTCAAGTGGCTTAATTTCCTATTGATCCCAGCCAAGAAACTCAAAGTTTTTGTAATAGGATATATTTTCCTACATATTAGGCATATTTAGGGAATGGGGATAAAATTAGGCTTGTGCACAATGTTTATCCAAATGTAAAGTGAGAAAAGTCTGGAGCCTTAAGATTGAATGAAGATGATAATTTTCAAATGTACTAAAATCATTAGCCAGAGTGCATACAATAGGCATTGGATGCCTTTGAAGAAGATTTGAGTCCAGGAGTTTTATATTCCAACTTGGACTTTAGGGAATATAAATACAGGCTGAGGCAAAATTTGAAATAACAGGAAACAGGGAAGAAATTCTATATAATAAGAGGTAATATGCAAATTGACCATCACTCCAACACACAAGATGGCCACCCCCATGTGGTCAAAGATGGCCACCCCCATGTGGACACAAGATGGCCACCACAATATGGCCAGCAGGTGAGGGCAGTTAGGGGTGACTGGGCCAGCAGAAGAGGGCAGTTGGGGGTATCCAGGCCTGCAGGGGAGGGATGTTGGGGGGAACCTGGCCTGCAGGAGAGGGCAGTTGGGGGTATCCAGGCCAGCAGGGGAGAGCAGTTAGGGGCAACTAGGCCAGCAGGGGAGGGCAGTTAGGGGTGACTGGGCCAGCAGAAGAGGGCAGTTGGGGGTATCCAGGCCAGCAGGGGAGAGCAGTTAGGGGCAACCAGGCCAGCAGGGGAGGGCAGTTAGGGGTGACTGGGCTGGCAGGGGAGCAGTTAGGCATCAATCAGGCTAGCAGGGAGTGGTTAGGGGGTGATCAGGCTGGCAGGCAGAAGTGGTTATGGGCAATCAGGCAGCCAGGCAGGTGAGCGGTTCAGAGCCAGTAGTCCTGGATTGTGAGAGGGATGTCCCAGATTGGAGAGGGTGCAGGCTGGGCTAAGGGATACACACACATCTCCGTGAACGAATTTTGTGCACCGGGCCTCTAGTTAGAAATAACAGCAGCCTATAGATTATCCTGGAGTAAAAGTTTTCAGACACAGAGTAGGTCTTTTTAGCAAAGTTGATAATATGCCCTTGATATATAAAGAGAAGGGAAGAGATCCACACAATGAGATTGGCCAATAGCAGCTTGCAGAATAGTAGCCTTGTTGTTACAGCCTCAGGGTAGAAAGAATTGTTATCATGTAGTCATATCTTTAGTCGTCTCAGAGAGATCAACAAGTAATATTGCAACATTTTCAGGTTTGCATGTGTAAGCTAATGTATGTTTATTTAATATATTAGAGTGAACTGTTAGATTATTGAGATATATTATTTTAATTTAAATTATTTGAATGTTATGCTTTGGGGAAGGGCTATTACCAACCCTTAAAAACTCCTAGAGTTAAGAGCATCATTCTATATTATTGCATCCCTGATGCACTAATTACAGAAACACTCTGAGCAGTTATTTAAAATATAGGAGCAATTTAGAGAGTTAAATACAGAAAAACATCATCAAAGTATGCATTTTCTTACTCTTATGAGTCTCACATTCAATGTTTTCTTTATATCATTATCTTTATTTCTCATCCATTCAATAACCCAGGAGTCATATAAAAAACACTCCACAGTGTTGTCTTTAATTACCTTTCTTTCAGGGTAAAAAACCATGGAGAGGTTCAGCTTTGTGTTAACTAATGTGTTATGCCTTATTTATGTGTGCATCCTATATTTCTCAATTGTAATGATATTTTGAAATAGCTTTCTAAATTTTCTTTAATTTGCTCTTGAAAATCAATTTTTAAAAGTTATTTGAGAATACTTAAAGTATGTGGTATATTTGGAATTAACAAAATTTAAGACTATAGAAAAACTGTTTTATTTTCAGATATAGAAAATATGCCATATTTAAACCTACTGCAGAAACAAAGTCAATAAAGAAAACAGCATCTTTCTAGGTAAAGAATGGCAATATGTAGCTAACCAACATTATTGATGCTCATCATGCTGTACGTAGCACATATGTTCTTTTGTATTTATCAAATCATTTATACAAAATATTTTTTAAAATTTCTACAAAAAATATCTGAAAACTTTTACATGTTATCTCTGAGGTGCAGGATCATGGTAACATTCACTTTATTCATTTCTGAGGAGTTTTAATTTTAAAAATAAACATAAAATATCTATTTTATTTATTTAAATATATTTTTATTTATTTGAGAGAGGGAGAGGGAAAGATAGAAACATCAATGATGAGAAAGAATCATTGATCGGCTGCCTCCTGCATGCCCCACACTGGGGACCAAGTCCGCAACCCAGGCATGTTGAACTGTGACCTACTGGTTCATAGGTCAACACCCAACCACTGAGCCACGCCAGCAAAATATCTATTTTTAAAATGACACAGAGATGAAAGGAAGATAAATAAAGAGGATAGTAAGTGCTCAGCCAGAGTGTTCTAGTGAAGGGCCTAAGAAAGGGGGTTTGGATCATGAAGGGGAATTGCAAAATACTGCATAGGGAATATAGGCAATAATACTGCGATAAATTGTTTTATATATTTTTTTTATTGATTTCAGAGAGGAAGGAAGAGGAAGAGAGAAAGAGAAATATCAATGATGAGAGAGAATCATTGATCGGCTGCCTCCTTCATGCCCCATACTGGGGATCGAGCCCATAACCCGGGCATGTGCCCTTGACAAGAATCCAACCTGGAACCCACTAGTCTGCAAGCCAATGCTGATACACCGAGCCAAAACGGCTAGGGCATACTGCGATAAATTTTTGTAGTGCCTGATAAGTACTGAAAATATCAGGAGAAAACTTTATAAAGTACATGCTTGTCTAACCACTATGCTGTACACTTGAAACCAATACAAAATAATATTGGAAGTAAATTATAACTGAAAAATAAATAAATATAAATAAATTAATTAAAAATGTATGTGTCAAAACAAAAAGCCAAATAGTGTCAGAGAAGGCTCTAAAAACAAAGGTTTCATAGCACAAAAAGAGAAGAAGGTGGAGGTTGAGTAGTCATGGGAATAAATGCAATAGCATAAACATGCCACACACACAAAGCAATGCGGTGCAGTCTTTATAAAAGAGGGTTATGGTAGACACTGGGATGGGCCCCAAGGAAAGTATCCAGGTTGATGGTAGCATTCTATTTCTTGATACACATTTAAATAACATAAAAATACTTCAACTAAGGACTATGATTTTTTTCCTTTAAAGGAAGTCCATATTTATTTAATTGGCTTTGGTGCATTTGGAAGAAAATGGATTTGAAAACAAAAGGCATGAGAGATAAAGTTTTAAAAAACGTATCTCTAGCACTTGTCATTTGCTTCCTGGTACTGGAAATTAATTTTTTTTGTCTGCTGTGTTTTCTTTTTTCAAAACTAATTTTCTTTTTATAAAAATTGCTTGCCATAAATTTATTCCCATAATTTATTCAGAAAGATAAAGTCATAAAACTCAATTTTTAATCCTGATGAGTCAGATCTTAGAATACAGTTGGATCTTAGAATACACCAATGCATAGAGATCCCATGAAGTCAGAATGGAATAGTCACACCTCCCTGTCTTTCAATTCAGTGGGAATCCATCATTGAAAAAATATTTATCAGTGTGCTAATAGGAGCCAGGTACTGTTCTAAGCAATAGAGAGTCAGGATTGTCAATACTTACATGCAGCATATAGAGCAATAGAAATCTGTTATTCAAGGGCCATTTTTAGAAGCACAAAGCCTCACTGTTGCTATTACCCACTTCCTGTCAATTGTAAGAACTGATTTTTAAAATAAGTACAGTTGTTCTGAGAGGGAGAAAGGGCTATAAGAATTTGGGAAATTTCATAACAAAATATTTAGGTTTAATATACCACGATCATAATTGAGTCAATCTGTACTTTAGGAAGAGTGGCAATGGGTTGATAAAATGACATTTATTTTTCAAAAAACATAGATATAACAAAATTGTAGCATAAAATTTGTTGAAGAATGTTCAACAAATGTTATCCATTTGTATTTCTGTGTGGTGGAGTTATATATGATTTTATTCTCTTCGGTGTGGGCCTCTAGTTTTAAATAAAAAGACATTAATTGCTTTTGTAATCAGAAGAAAACAATAAATTGTAAAGTAAAAAATCCTAAAACTAAGTTTAATAATATGCTAAAGGACCTGCTTATATCTGTGATAATCAATATCACCATGTTTAGACAGAACCGCAGAAAACCATGTTTCCTGACTATTCATCCAGGAAAACCCAGACAATAAATGATTTGTCGATTAATACATTTCAACTTAAGAAAGGCATTCCTACATAGTCCCTTGCACTACATTTGGCTTACTTAATATAGGAAAGTATAGATTTTTGTGCATTCCTCTTCTAAATGGCATGGACCCCAAAATAGGTGCATGAGAAAGATGACATTAAAACAGGAATATTGAAGCATGCGGTTAAAACTGTAAGCATTGTTGGTAAGTTGCTTTCCTGCTGAATAAACCATAACTCTCTATTGTAGGGCACGGAAATGTGATGTTTACTTTCAGAGAAACATTAAATTTTAGTATGTTGAGATTCACATCCCTCTCGGTGAAGCAAATCAAAACATCAAGTTTCTCACATGTATATCTGCCATTTGATATTCCATACAATTCCTTATTTGGATAGTACAGATATTTTAAAAATAATTTAATATCTTTAGATAGTCAAAAATCCTCATTTAGAAAAAAAATTCTCACTGGGAATTATGGTATTTCAGAACTGAAAATAGCCTTTGAATTCATCAACTACAATTTCTTCATTGTTGAGATGAAGGCATTGGTGATTGAGAAATTAGGTGGTTTATTCAAACTCATCTAAATGATAAAAGGCAGAGTTCAGTTTTAAACCTTGTTCTTCTATCCTTAGCCTGGTATCTTTCTGTTAATCTTGTCTAAAATGGTCTTACACATTCAACCAGCAATCTCTTCTAATATGCCATTTTGACACCTTATTCTTTGCAAGTGTTTTTCCCCTTTGATTTTAGTTTTTATTTATGTGTGGAAAGTCACCTTTAATCCAACCTTCTGTGACTCATTGAGAGCAATTCAAGTAAACTACCCCAGTGTGTCAGAATTCACAAGTGTTAGAAATAGTGAAAACATGTCTGACAAAAGGCATGAGGCCACATTAGGAAAGTGTCTAGATCCCAGGATAAAAAAACATTTCCTGTGTACCTAAATTCATTTAAATATGATATTTCTCTAATTCAAAAATAGTACTTTCTGATATCAATAAGCAGTTTTTTCTGGACCATGCCTTAGGGAAGCAAGCATCTTATTTAGGAGATAAAATATACAAGTAGAAAATCAGTACGGTATCAGATAATGTACCACAAAAAGCCAACTGAATATATTCTAATGACAGAATGTGGGAGGACGGCTTATTACAGATTGTCTGAAGGAAATGCTGGAATTATTGGGAATGGCTCTGTGATGAATCTGGAATTGAGTGGTGCTGGGAGACTGATAGATTTTCAAGGTGACAGAATGGCCTGGTGGGAGAGGATATTTCAGATGTATTAGGAAAAGTAAGATAGGTAATGCCAGAGAGGAAAGTTAGAGATGTATCTGAGAAGCGAATGAAGCCATTTGGGTAGGCTTGTGCCAGGACCTGGGCCAGAGAACAGACAGAAAGAGACAAAACTAAAAATCAGGGGGAAGGAAATGAGATAGGACAAGGAAATTAGACATGACATGAAAACAGATTTAAACAAACCTAAACAATGACTCATTGTCACTCATCCAGTTAGGGAAGATAAAACAAATCAGAACAAAACAATAAAACAGTTATCTCATGTTAAAATAAGTCAGCTCACTGAATTTTAGCTCTTTATTTTCCTAATCATGATTGATAACCTGACTACAATGTGACAAAAACACTTCAGTTTAGCATTTGCTCTCTGACATTACTGTCTAGACCATAAGCTGGTTTTTATGGAAGAAGCCAACCAAGTCAAGGAGACTGAGACATAAGGAAGAAAGTATATTTATTAGAATACTGGGGGACATTTAGTGCATAGGGCAATGATTTTACCTTCCAATGGGCATAAAATGATCTTAAAGGATTTTGCTGTCACTCTATATATTCCTCTTTTATAGCAGAGGAGTTCAGCACTAAAACATTAAAGCAATCTCCCAAATTCAAAATCCAAACTTAAAAACATGTTCACTTTCTTCTTTAGTTGATGACCAAGAAAACAAAGGAATTATACAAGGTGGTTAACATCTCTACCAACCAGAGAACTTCATATGCCAACTAATTTTCAATTCTGAGTTTTTGTTCATATCATACCCTCCCAACTCCAAAATTTAATTAGCCAGGAAGAGTGCAAACCTACTCTATTTCTTTGTGAGAGATAACATCACCAACCTTAAGTAATCATGCTTTGGTCATAGTTTTGGTCATAGGGGTAACCAGGGAGACACTGTAAGTCATCTTTTACAAATCTCACTCTACAAGAGATGAAAATTAGTTCAGTCCTTAGACAAGTTCTGGGAGGGGTTCATCTCTGAAGTAAGTTGCATTCCTTAAAAGAACGATCTCTACTTTTCTCCTTTGAATTGTTACCTTAAATCCCTTCTATAATTCTATATTTTCTCCCATATTTCACCCTTTTTTAAATGTGCCTATGACTTGTAGATGCACACCAATTTCATAGACAAACCTGCCTAGGCCAGTACAAACTCTTAAGGGTCACCAGTCTGTCTAGCATACAAATAGCCACAGATGAAGTTTCAACTATTTCATTAGAGATAAACAATTTTCTACTCATCAGAGTCCTCCAGATCTGAATAATGCCCACATTCAGCATGGAAAAGTATTTTTGTTTGTTTTTCAGAAGAAAGTATTTATCATAATGAGAATATTGTAATTAATCTAGTTATTAATAACAGGAAAGGAGCAGAGGGAAAGCCAAATATTATAGGCATGTCATTTGGGCAGCTTCACCGTGAAGCTAAAGCTTTATGTTCTCCAGGGAACCACCACTCTATTCCCTGAAGGAAGGGACTGAACGGGGAGGAGAATAGACACATGCCCAGTAAAGTTGCGGTGACATTGGGAAGGTACTTATTTGTCAGTCATACTGGGAACAGGGCATTGGATAGAATGGGCATGGCCACTGCAAGGGCTGGAAATTAGGGATATTTAATCCCCTAAACCAGTGGCCGGCAAACTCATTAGTCAACAGAGCCAAATATCAACAGTACAATGATTGAAATTTCTTTTGAGAGCCAAATTTTTTAAACTTAAACTTCTTCTAACACCACTTCTTCAAAATAGACTCGCCCAGGCCGTGGTATTTTGTGGAAGAGCCACACTCAAGGGGCCAAAGAGCTGCATGTGGCTCGCGAGCCGCAGTTTGCTGACCACGGCCCTAAACAAAAGAACTCACACTCTGGGGCCCTTGGTTGTTCTTGGCTCTTGGCACATTGCGCTTCACTCCTGGCTTGCAGGGCTTTCTTGCTCCTGCTTCCGGTATTTGCTCACAGCCATGTGGACGTCACACACAATGGACTAATGGACTGCAACCACCTTGTTGCTGAACGGGACCCATCTGCAACATGGAACTGAAACTTTTGACACTGGCTTTGCTTTTAGCTCAACTGAAATCCCAACTACACTTCTTCTATGACTGGAATGGTACTTTCAAAACACATGAAGCGATTCCACACAAATAAAAGTAACTCACTCTCCTGTGCAAATCTCAAAACTTATTTTTCTTGAGATATCATAAGGACTTCATCCCCAGCATTCAGTGTGGAAAGGAATACCTCAGTTTCTCCAATAACAATAAAAGTTGTAGCTCTTAACTGTCCTGAGGATTCCTTGTGTATATTTATCTGGGTCATCATGAGAAGAAAAAAGAACAATACAAAAAAGTTGTGTCCAACTATCTTTCCTCAACAATGAAAATGTCCATTTGGAAAAGTATGGCGAGTAACCACCTCAGCCTTGAAACTGACCCTAACTGATTAACTTTGGACCCTTTTCTAGACAGTACTATCTTCATTCTCCACTCTTGAGTTTTCAAAACCGTGATTCTTTGCATTGCTATGTAGTTAGGAAATTATGTGCTTAGTATCAGTGGTCTGCTAGGGCCAGCTAACATTGCTTCATGCTGGTTCATGACGCCCAAGAAAGGATTGTTAATTTTGTGCGACACTGGTTAAACATAGCTATTATTAAAGTTAAATTACATAAATGTACAATTAAATAAAGTCTCTTTAAAAAAAAGATAATATGGCCCTAGCCTTTGGGCTCATTGGTTAGAGCTTTGGCCTGCGCACCGAAATGTAAAGGGGTTGCTTCCTGGTCAAGGGCATGTACCTGGCTTGTGAGTTCGGTCCCTGGCCAGTCGAGGAGTATGCAGGAGGCAACCGATCGAAGTGTCTCTCTCATATCAATGTTTCTCTCTCTCTCCCCTCCTCCTTGCCTCTTCCATTGTCTAAAAATTAATGGTAAAAAATACCCTTAGGTAAGGATTAAAAACAAAACAAAATTACAACCGAAACAAATCAAAGGCAATATGTACAAAACTCTCACTTCCTAACTCTATACATATAAAAGTCTAAGCAACCAAACAACCAAACGGCTGGTTGACTGGTCGACCGGTTGACCAGTCACTATGATGCACACCAATCACCTGGGGCAGATGCTCAACACAGGTGGCGGTTAGTGCACTCCCAAAGCAGGAGTGCCCATCAGCTGACCAACCCTTCCTGGCGGCCCACCAGCCATGCAGCAGCCACTCAGTAGTCCTGCAGGTCCAATCTCCGGAGAAAGGGCCAGGCACCGATGGACCAGTGCCACCAGCACGATCCTGACAGCGCGCTGGCCTCCTGGAAGTTGGCGTCAGGCACCACAGCCACTTCCCCTCCCTAGATGCTCAGCAAGGAAGAAATGATATAAAAGTGGCCACCTGGTGGCTCCCAACAACCGGCATGAATGTCAGTGAAATGGATCTGGATTCCAGGTTGCAAGGGTGTCCCACCCACTGCCTGCACATAAGGCCAATCACATCCAGGCCCTCCCCAACCCTCTCAGGTGGATGCTATGCGCAGGGCTCATGGCTGGCAAGTGATGCTGCAGCAGGGCAAGCCTCTCCCGATCGGGACTGACTGGGCACCAGCCGCAGCAGGTGCACTGGGGCTGGGATGAGCGGGAGTGGCAGGCAGGAGCGGCAGGAGCAGCAGGCGGCCTTGGACTGCGGGTTCTGGCCCGTTCCCCGCAGGCCACCCCGAGGGGCCCCACCCATGCATGAATTCGTGCACCAGGCCTCTAGTTATTTTATAACATTTTATTATGTATGCTCTTGATATTATTTATGCTGTTGTACCTGTATGGCAGAAATACTTTATAGGGTGTATTACTGCATATTTCTTCACAACTCTGCACTCAGTAATGTCACATTGGTAGCTTGACATTAGCCATGTTAGAAGTATTTATCCCCCAAACTGGCAAACAAACAAACAAACAAAAAATCAGAGCTCCCCTCTCCCTCCCTCAAATGCTTGTTAAACATTTACTAGCACATCATTTGTAAGGATCCATCATTTTAAAAGCTTACCCATGGAGAAGAATAAAGAGTTTGTCAATTTAAAATTCAGCTTGTTTTTTTTGTGTGCATGATAATCACCAGACTGATTTTCTCTGGTCTAGGAGCCTTTCTAGTAAATAAAAACTGTTTTTGTGCACAATCCTTAGTTAATGTTATTAAGCATTTTATCAAGGCATTTTATTAAAACATATTTTACTATATAGAGGAACAATTATACAGCAAATTTAATAGTGATGATTTATAATATATAGGACTAATGGTACAGTTTTGAGAATAAGATAAAAACTCATTAAGCAATTAGTAGGTTTACACTTCCTACCAAGCTATTTTATTGCATGAGTTAAGAATAAAGAAATAACTCTATTTAGGACACTTCATTTAGAGTGAATTCACAGTTTTCCAGTGGTATGATGAATCAAAGCAATCCAGTTCAACTCAAATTTTTGTTGTAAATTTTAAACATGTTATCAGTAATTTTTAGTAATTCTCTGCTTCTAAGTTATTATCTCTTTTTAAAACTATGTTTTTATTTATTTTGGAGAGGGAGGAAGGGAAAGGGAGAGATTGAAACATCAATTGGCTGCTTCCTACATGCTCCCTACTGGGATGGAACCTGGAACCTGGGCACGTGCCCTGACCGGGAAAGGAACCAGGGACCTTTTGGTGCACAGGATGAAGTTTAGCCAACTGAGCCACATAGGCCTGGGTAAAAGTAATTATCTCTTTAAGTACTAACCTTTCTTCCCTCAACCCTGTTTTTTTTTTTTTTTTGGGGGGGGGGGGGAAGGATGAGGGCTTGGATATCTACATTGTTACTTAAAGATATAATTTACTTTGTTGTCATTCAGCAAATGGGTGTAGGTGCCTTATCTCCCAGAGTCTTTTTAAGCTTTAATAGTGCAAAGAGCCCAGCGCAGTCAGGAAGATCTGGAATGAATCCCTTCTTTGCTACTTATTAGCTGTCTAACCTCTGAGCCTCAATTTTCTTATCTATAAAATGGGCATATCACCTGGTATCTAGCCAGAGTTATTGCAAACCTGAGTAATAATGCAATAAAGCTCCACACCCCAAGTCAGTGTCTGGCACATAATTCATTTTATATAAATAATATATATTGTTATACTCCCGTGATACTAAATATGGAAGACAATACTTAGTAATTATTGTAACATATTAAATTATTATGGTTATTTAGTCTTCTCTCTTATTCATTAGCACAGGAATCTTGAAAACGTATCTTCTTTTGAAAAGATAAACGTAATGCCTAGTAAGAACAAATTCAATTCAACAACTGCGATATGTAAGGTTCAGTTAAATCTGTTTGAATCAGTACCACTTGAAATGTATGTTGTGCTTTTTAGTATTTTATTGACTCGAGTAAAGGAAACAATGGTTTTTATCCATTATCCATTTTTCAAAGGTTGTGTTATGCACGATTTAATCTAAAACTTCATGGTTTCCAAAGCTTCTATTTTATATAGAAAATGCATAAACATTTTGACATTTTTAGATAAAAATATTTGAGGATATTTGAGGAGGATGAGGAAGATAAGTATGAAGAAGATAGGTATGTCTACCTTGTCCATAATCAGTGGCTTTATGAAAAATCTGCCTACAGCAGGCATACTAGGATGGTTTTATTTAAAATAATCCTACAAGGGAAAAGAGGAAGAAAACAATGTCTGACTTTAAATAAGAGAATTCAGTCAATAGTATCTTGTCAAATAACTGGCATTTCAACCACACTTTTATTTAGTGAGAAGAAACTTTAACAAGAAACTTCACTTTCTATTTTTACCCAGGATACCTACTGCTTATTTCATTTTCAGCACAGCCCATTTGCCAGAGATTCTGGGTGGTTGTGTGCACTCCTCCCTTAGGTAGATATCAGATCCACTTCAATTGTTGTTTCTCCCCTTTCTCTTTGTTAATGGAGACACAGAGGGATTTGCTGACTTCATACACACAGACTTCAGGGAGTGGTGCTATTTCCACCCCTGAATGATAGAGGTGGATTTGTAACAACAACAGATTTTAAATCTCTCTATGAAATGAGACTAAATGAAAATATATCAACTATATACTAGAAAACAGGTTGATATATCAACATTTAAGAGAAGTGGAGATTTTCTCTGGATATTTTAAAATTATTTTATTTTTCTATAACCATTACTAGTAATTTACTTCCTTGACCATTTTTATTTGTTTCTTGAATTTATATGCTATTTGTTACTGCTCTATGTGTACAGTTAATTTTTTTTTTCTAACCCATGGTGACCTTAGTTTGAGTGAATGTTTGCCACAAAGACTACTCTTGAAAACATATCAAAAGGCATTGTGCAGAAAATAGAGTAACAGTTCTGTCCCAGACTCTGTTGAGGTTTTATATGCATGATTCTTATTAACACAATTTGTTCTTTAAAAATCCTTAAAAATAATGAATTATGTGGAAAATAATAGTTATATTTAACTCTTTATAATTGAAGTCAGTCCATTCTAGCAACATTAGGGGTAATATGATCAGCTAGGTCATATCTACATGTGGAAACAACAAACTAGTTGGTTATATGTTTCACATATGTGTGAGTTCCATTTAAAAATAACATTGCAATAAGGCTAAAAATTGTTCCTTGGTTCTACATTTCCTTCACCCACTCTTCAATGGACTAGCAAACCAAGACTATTTGCATAAGTGAAAGCTGCTTTTAAAAATACCTTTTATTTTAATAGATCATCTCACATTGTTTTTCATGACAAATATTGCTATTCTTTAACCTCTTTTTTAGCAATTAATTAAAAATCAGCCCTAACCGGTTTGGCTCAGTGGATAGAGTGTCGGCCTGCGGACTCAAGGGTCCCAGGTTCGATTCCAGTCAAGGGCATGTCCCTTGGTTGCAGGCACATACCAAGTAGGAAGTGTGAAGGAGGCAGCTGATCGATGTTTCTCTCTCATCGATGTTTCTAACTCTCTATCCCTCTCCCTTCCTCTCTGTAAAAAATCAATAAAATATATTTTTAAAAATCATACCAATCATTTGAAAGCATGAAAGACAATTCAGGCCACTGAGAAAGATTTAAAATACCAATGTCCCTGAAGTGGTTAAGATTGGATAATTTTCTCTTCACAGCCTCAAAGAAAACCTCATTTTTGTCCTCCTGTGATTTATACTTTTGCTGATCTACTGAAATCATGACATGACCAATTACATTTAGTTCTGTAAATGATAAGTAGATCTGATAGTTCACATCTACTTATCATTTAGACCATGACATTGGCACTGTTTAAGGGAAATTAATGCTGCTGTGAACAACATTAGATTTCATCATCAGAGTTACGCCATGGTTACAATCAGTTGTGGATCTTAGAATCCATGTCAGACTATTCTAAATGAAATACCCTAGTGTACACACATGCACAAACACATTTTTCATTTGATGTGTCAAATGGTTTGAGTATTTTAATAAAAATATTGTATGCCAAATTTTGAAGGGTGTATGACATTGGAGAACAGATCATTTACTGCTTCATTTTTCTACAGACAAATCCAATCTGTATAAGGGAGTCTCTAGATAATTTGATTTTTTTCTCCATTGATATTTTAGAGTATAGGCCAGCATAACACTGTTAAGGACAAAAAGAGTGTTTGAGGTGAGTTAGTAAGGGTTGAGAAAGGTTCATATGTGTGGTCTATTTTCAATCATAAAAAGGAAAACAAATATTGGTGTTCAAGAATTAGGGGCCACATGGGAGAATTGGAAAATACTTCAAAAATAAATGTAATTCAATAAAAGTAAACACCACCAAGTAACCAGCACACTGCAAGTAATCTCACAAAAAAGCAAGTAGGAGACAAAAAGAAAAATACTGATAAGAAAAAGAGTGCTAGAGTTCGGGAGAAAATTTTTAAATAATCTAGAGAAAAAACTAAATAAGTAAATAAAAAATAAACTACATGCACATTTATTTTGTTTAATTGGTAAAAAGGTAAATGATCACATTTAGGTTATGTCTACATAGGCAAGAATGCCAAACAGTACATACACAAGAATGCTGAATAAGTGGGCAAAAAACATATTTTTGGAGGGAGGGTCTCTCTAAACAGTTTATTTGATAAAAGTATTTTACTTGTTAAAACTGTTCATTAAAAATCACATCCTGAGACCTTTAGCTTAACTCTGATACTTCATTTTGAAGGAACCCTTGAGTAAACTGACCCTGCACACACAGGAAAATTACTACACCAAACACACATGCAACTGTTGCACCAAGAAATAGTTAAGGGAAAGTTGTTATAAAGCAAAGGAAGTGGCTAAAATTTCAAGGGGTATATAGTAAGTTAAATCAGTAGTGTTCAACTATAGCATGAGATTTATATTTCCCCCAGATCAGTTCTAATCATACATCAAAAGAATGCCATCTATTCAGGAAGTACTAAAAATGGGTAAGGTTACGGAGAAGAATTGCTCCATGTTCAAACAGTTTCAGGGCAGTGAAAAGTCAGTTTCAATATGCAATGTGTTATAACATGAGCACATACATCCAATCATGAATCAGAATAGCTAAGAAAACCCACTGATGGCAGGAGGCAGAAGGCTACCTGGCGCCCCTACAGAACAGGCAAGTTATCTTTTAGGAAAAAAGTTGGCTGAAGGACAGTGGACTGTTGAGCATGTGGGTGAGAAAATAGACACAAAAAACTTACAAAAGAATATGATGTAATTCAGTGAGTGAAAAGAATAAAGACAATTTACAAATCTATGAAAATATGTGGATATTAAACATTTCTCATGTTAAAAATATATAAAAACAAAAGACTGTTATCTAGGAGGAGATGATAGATAATGAGAAACCAGTTAAGATGCTATTGCCAGAAGAACACTGTTCTGTTGCTGTTAATTTTGAATGGTATGGTAACTTCATAATTTAATAATCTAGAAAAGCCTTTTCAATTTAAAGTGTATTTCAAGATATATAGTGTCTCCCTCCAGCTGTTGATTTTTCTTATAGTTTATTTATAATAATATGTAGGGCATTTGAACTGTAGCATTTTCACAGTTTTCATTTTGCTTATTGCATGCTCATGGGATAATGCAACATGGTTCTCTGTCCTCTGTGTTTCCTGCAAGTTGGCAGCTGGATCAAAGACTAGATCAGACACAGCTCCATCCCTTTGGCTAGAACAAGTGTGGTTGTAGAAGTGGTGTGTTTGGGGTCACAGGCACATTGGGGAATACCATCTTCTGGGGCTCCAGTCAAGAGGAAGAAAAGATCAAACAGATTTTAAATATCACTGAGGAAAAGACCGAAAGAAAACACCTTTCATCTATATACAGTTTTACTGTGGAGCCGTGAGATGCTATTCTGAATCAATGCTCATGCTGGAAGTTGACCAACCTCATGGGGAGAAAGTCAGAAAGGGATCGCTGTGGTCCAGTTTCTTTGCTTTCCTTTCAGTGGGGAAGTTTTTAGTCTGTAAGGATCATGATTTGAAATACATATTTTTGGTGTGCCTGGAAAGGAAATACGGATGAATTAAATATGACAAAACTGCCATCCCTTACTCTACTAGAAAACCACTCTGGAATTCTACATGTAAAAATATAAATGTTTGCAAGGAGTCTCTTCTTTTAAAAAAAAATCCATTACTTTATGACTGTCAGCATATTTGAAAAATAAAGATCCTCTCCAACTTTTGAAGCTAACAGAATCTGTTTCTTAGTAATTGTGTCAGAGGTTTAAAAACTGTTGCTCTCAGTTTTTTCATTAACATTTAAGAATCTGTTTCTTTTTTGAGTCTGTCAAAGGCTTTTAACAAATTGGAAGTGTTGCTCATTCAGTTAGATTTTTCCCCCCGTGGATGAACATGATACAACAAATCTGTTTTGGTGTCTTTAAAATCTGAATTTTGGCTTATTACAATAGTTAAATATTGGTTGCTCTCTTTAAGGCTTTGAGATTGTCTTTTGAATTGGAATTACTCTTGTGTTTGCCCCATATGGCAGGGCATTGGTTTCATAAGAAACAACTGGACTAACAGTTTTTCACATACTCAACTGCTCAGTACAGAACTATTATAGTATAATCAATGAATTCTGAATTGTTACTAAGAACACTCCCCACATAAAATGGTCCTAAAGGAGTCCCTGGGATAAGAAAAAAAAAAGCCATTTTGAGTATTGTCTGATGTAAATAATTAGGACAGTCTTATTCCTCTGTTTTAGATTTTATTTATAATTTCTCTAGTGTAGACATCTGAATTATTTTTTTCTGTGGGATGTGCATTAAAAAATTTCACTAGTGGTGTATAATTGATGAATTATCTGGAAAATTATTATGTTAGCAAATACATACATATATATACAGTATATATATATACAGTATATATATTGCATTATAGTCTTTTTATATCTCAAAATATTTAATAAACTGTTTACAAATCATTTCTGAAAACTTATACTGGTTGTAAATTCATTCATATAGTATTCTAATATCTTTAAAATAATTTTATTTATTGTTTTCAGCATCAAAGTGTCCAGAAAAAGTGATATTGACACAAGAAACCAGATATGCTAAATTCTTCTAGAGATGGCTATTTTAGCCACATTGTCTTCAAATCTATAATTTCCTAAGCCCCCAAAACACCTCTAAAAGCAAATAACTACAAAATTCAAAATGAATCTGAGAGTTAGGGTTTAACTTCATAAACATTTAAGATTAAAGTAAAGATTTATCTTACATCAGCATTGTATAATTTAACCAATTTCAATTTCTAAAGGGAACTACAAGTGATAAAATATTATTTTCAAATGTTAAGTCCTTTTAAAGAAAAGTAAGAGCAGTGAGAAATATTAGCCAGTCTGAATTATAAACAATATTCACATCATCATCATCATCATCATCATCATAACTCACTGTGATAAGCACAATATTCTATTTCAAAATCAGACAAAACTAGATAGCTTTCCTACTACAGTATTGAATTCAGAGGCTATAACACTATATTATGCATAGATTAGCCACAGTAGTATAATAAGTTGTAGGATATCAATTTTTACTGTCAAATAAATGACACACCATCAGGTAGAGACATCTGGTTCCCACCTTGAATGTAATATATTATCACTTGATTGCTATGACTCAATTTATATTACTCATCATTTGCTTGAATTGCTTAAAAATTCTAAAAATAATTGTAACAATTATCTCATGATAATCTGTCAAATAGTACCATGCAAATGTGATAGGAAAGAATTCAAGACATGTGTTACAATATTTTAAAGAAAAGAAGTCAAAATCTCAGTTAAATTTTTATTCATGCTTTCAAAACATTGCATATCCAATTCCCCTTTCTCTCTCAGAAATCTGGTCCATATAACAAGCTGATATCTGTGTTTGCATTATCCTCTTCTAGCTGTTACTCTTACCAAGTTAGTTCTTCCTCTCTTTTTCGTTTTTTTTTTCCTTGCCAGTCTTGTTAATGTAAATCTCCCCCTGTTTTCTTTCTTCCTAATTAGCCCAAATATTTCTTGAAGACAGTATTTGATTCATCTTTGGAAATCTGGTTCCCAAAATGCACTACTTTTTGTAGGAACTCAATCAATGCTTGGGTAAAGAGAGCTAGTTAGCAATAGTTCAGACAGATAGCAAGGAATTGCACTATCATTAGGGCCAGGCATATCAATAATTTTTGAAAACATTGGATGTGATAGATACTAAAAAGGAGCAGTTTTGATATATAATTATGTATAGTAGTTGTAGGTAAATAATAACAATAGCTAATAATAGTTGGTAGTAGATACTAGCATACACCATGCCTTATCCAGTATTTCACTTGATCCCCTAAACAACCCATGTTGTGGCTACTATCTCTACCTTAATTACAATGAGCTTACGCAAACGTTAAGAATTTAAGCCTGTATACTTGAGAGAATACTACTGGAAGAACTATGAAATATCAGAGGAGGCAATTGTTTGAATAAATATGTAATATCTCTATCATTATATTAAAATTTTTCATTATAAACATTTAAAATGATACATCTACATTAAACACAAGTAATGGTAAACTTTATATGTAATGTCTACACGAGCAATCTCTTTAAGGTGCAGGTATCCTAAAACTGATAAAAAGAAATAAAGAAGCATAAGACAAATATAAATACTTCACAATTTAGTCTAGGATTAACATTGACTTTTTCTAAGACAGGCATTAACTGTCACCATGGTCATCATGGAACTAGAAGGATCATGAAAGTCATTTGAAATGGTGGCTCAATTATCTTAGAGCTGGAAAGTCTAGCACTTCTAGGGCATGGATTATGATCTTAAGAAAAACGATGGAAACAGTTAAAGGTGCTTTGATCAAGTATCTACCTGCTAACTATTCAATAATTATATGTGAGTTTCTTAGAAAAGAACAGAAAAATAAGTGAAAATATTTTTATCAACATGCAAGAATCAGAAATGTAAAAATAGTTTTTAATAATATTGTGCAAAATAGTAATACTATGACTTTTGCTCTTCAAATATATTTTTAAAAGTTACAATAAAATCATAATATTAGCAAATAACTTTATCTGTAAGCTTTTTGAAAAATATTGAGAGACTATTTACCAGAGTAAAAATATAGTTTTAGATATCTATTTGTTATGCCCCCATAGACGCTGAAATTATGTTTGACCTTGACTAACTCATATATTATTTCATGTACTTTAGTTTCCACTGTTTCTAAAGTAGGTGGGAGTTAATAGATTTTGAATTTAAAACATGCAAAATAATGACAAAACATTATTCTTACTTTAATATGTTCAATAAAAGTCAGTTAGAGAAGCAATTAAGTCACTGAAATCTCAGGGAAAAATAGTATAGAACACCACAGGCCCAATGCACAAAATTTGTGCAAGGGGCTCGGCCCTTGCAGGTATGGTGGCTTGCCTCGGCCCTCGCAGTCCTGGCTTTGTCCGGAAGGTCGTCCGGAAGGTTGTTCAGCTGTCCAGTCTAATTAGCATATTATGGTTTTATTATTATAGATTATCTTTACTCCTATGAGTTTAATTTGACTAAAAATACAACATTTGGTTGTACAGAAATTACAGCCTGTATTTTATGACTTGTATGCTGTGGTTCACAGTGACATAGGATTAAAATTTTACAAGCTTTTGTCTTTTGCAAGAGTTATTATTTTTAAATACTTGATTTAAAAAAAAATTCCACAGCTTCATTGAGATAGATCATCTCTTCCCAGCTCCATAGACAGGAAAGGAACCCCAGTAGGCAATGGGAGAAACAATTTCTTCCCTTGCTCCTCCCAAAGTTCCCTGCTGCTTTGAGCCCTAGTATTAGTATTAGCCAGCTGTCTCTGAAATCATGAGCCCTACTTGGCATCTCTAGGCAATTGAAGCCAAAATGGCTTTATGGCCAGGCAGAGTATATGAGTATACCAGAAACCTATGTAAATATATTCTATATGTCCTCTCAATGAAATTCTGATTTGAAGTGGAGCTGGAGATAAGAGAAAAAAAAATTAGGAGGAAAACCTTACAGCAAAAAAGATTCTCATCTTTTTTGAAAATCTGTGTTTTGACAAAATTAAGATGGATAAAACCTAGAGTAAATGAGTTCAATTTTTAGCACTTTTAAACAGTTTGCCACTATGGATTTTTTGATGAATCATATTTAGAAATTATAACTCATTTTTATTATCACTCATTTTATTTTTACACTGAAGTTAAATGGAAATTATTAAATCATTGTCATCAAGAGAAAAACTGATGATGAAAAGATTTTATAACAATTAGGAAATATATTTAAAAGCAATTCAAACTAAAAAGTGATGTATGTATATAGAATTTACATGCAGCTCACATAGCATATTCAGTAATAGGGTTGTGTTGGAACCATGCACACATTCTCCATGCCTGTTTCTTTATCTAAACATTAGAGCTATCTGTTTAAGTAAAAGCAAGTATAAGGTGATATATTTTAAAAGTATTTTTAAAATAGGAACTTTGAGCAACCAAAGTGTGTAATGGCAACTTTATTATCACTAGGGTCTTGCTCAAACATATAAGTTTTATAAGTCTTGAGTCGTCTTCCTCACTTATGGAAAGATTGGAATATCTACTAGCTTACCTAATAATAGACACACATGTAAATTGATGGTACCCCCGCTACTCCCATAGCCAATCAGAGTGAATATGCAAATTAACCCAACAAAGAGGGTGGTTAATTTGCATACAGAGGCGCCCAGTGCCTGGGTCCCAGGAACATCCTGGCACCCAGGTCACTCTGAGGTAAGCCCCACGTGGGCCCTGAGCAGCCTGGGAAGGGCCTGAGCCAGGGGGTTCCTGGGCAAGGCCAAGCCTGTGGTCAGAGCCAGCGATCAGAGGGAGCTGGGGGTCCCTTGCCCAGGATAAAGCTTCGGCCAGAGGCTCTAGGCCTGGACAGGGCCCAGCCGGCGATTGGTGTGAACTACAGAGGAAACAGCTTTTCTGACTGCTCATTGGCTAAGCTTCCTGTATGCCACTGGTAATATTCTTAGTAACTTGGGTATAAGAATCCACAAAGGTGATCTAGGGTTTTCCACCACACTCCTGGAGAAAAAAATGAAGGTCCGCTGCTGGAGGGCTAAGGAATGTCATGTCCTGCCCTAGCCGGTTTGGCTCAGTGGATAATGCTTCGGCCTGCCGACCACAGGGTCTGAGTTCGATTCTGATCAAGGGCATGTACCTAGGTTGCAGTCTCCTCCCTGGCCGGGGCCCAGGTCAGGGCTCATGCAGGAGGCAACCAATCAAAGTGTTCCTCTCACTTTGATGTTTCTCTCTGTCTTTCCCTTTCTCTTCCACATTCTCTAAAAATCAATGGAAACATATCCTCAGGTGAGGATAAAAGAAAAAAAAAAAAAGAAAGAAAGAAATGTCATGTCCTATGAAAGACACATCTTGAAAATGCCTAAAGAAAGTTGTCATTTTTCATGGTGAAGGGACTGGAGTCCGTGTTGATGAAAACACCTTGGTGGCTGTGGTGACTGGCAGTGGCTGCAGCAGCAGGGTGATGGGTCTGGTGCCTTCCCCTGATCAGCTCGGCCACCTCCCACAAAGGGAGGCCAGACTGCAGCTCCCCACTGGGAGTGGGCCTAAGCTGTCAGTAGGACATCCTCTGAGGGCTCCCAATATATGAGAGGGGGCAAGTTGGGCTGAGGGACCCCCCACCAGTGCACGAATTTTGTGCACTGGGCCCTTAGTATATAATAAAAGCCTAAGTAACTGTTATGGTGGAACAGCCAGAACGACCGGTTGCTATGATGTGCATTGACCACCAGGGGGCAGACACTCAATGTAGGAGCTTCTCTCTGGTGATCAGTGCACTCCCACAAGTGAAGCACTGCTCAGTCAGAAGCCAGGCTCTTGGCTGGCTAGCGCAGTGGTGGGAGACTCTCCAGCCTCCACGGCAGTGCTAAGGAGCAGTGAGCCGAGCAGTAAAGAGCAGCAAGCAGGCGGGCAGGGCAGTAAGGAGCGAGTGGTCCCGGACTGTGAGAGAGATGTCCGACTGCAGGCTTAGGTCCGCTTCCACCAAGGGGTCCCAGACTGCGAGAGGGTGCAGGCTGGGCTGAGGGAACCCCCACCCCCTGCCAGTGCATGAAATTTGTGCATGGGGTCTCTTGTTACATGATATTTGCCTTTAAAGAACATCAAAACAATAAGATGGATTCAAGATATTTGCCTCATTCCTGAAAGGGAAATTATGTCTGGCCATACTCTTTTGTCTTTTTTGATATAAATTTGTTACAGCTTAAATTGGTAAAATGTGTTAACCTTGTGTCCAGGGAATAGAACAATTAAATGATACCAATTGTTATCCTTGGACTTGTTGTATTATGAATGAATAGCAAGATTCAACTTGAGTAATTTCAGACTTAAAGTAGCCTTTGCCCATCAAAAAACATTGCTATAAGCATCCAGCAAAAAGTTGGTATTTAATGATGAAATCAGTGAATTTTTTCTCATCAATAAATTTTGGGAACAAATTTGAAAAAATCCTAAAAATGCATTAAAATTAAGTTAATGAGGTCTGGAGGTAGGGACATGTGTAGTTTGGAGGGGGTAAATGGGGAATAAGAAAGGGGGCATCTGTAATTCTTTCAACAATAAACATAAATTAAAAAAACATACTCTAAACCAACTGTCAGCCAGTGTTTCCAGCTGGAGCATTAATAATGCAATAAATTAGAGCATTGGAAAGAAAATATACTTTACACAAATGTATTTGATTTAAAGTCAGACTCCACATTTTGAAGTTTTTGATATTTCAGCTGAGCTTACTTGTGCGTGCCCACAGAGGAATACTCCCAGTCACAGAAGAGTGCTCTGTAAGAGTAAAATCTAATGCGCCCCATTACCCAAAGACAGGAGGGCTTGGTGAGCTTTGCTGGACACTGTGGCACTTTGTTGCATTGGTATGACTTAGTCAACCTAGTAAACCTTGGAAATATTCAAAGTTCACCTTGTAAGCTACAGAAACTTAGGACTTTTTCAAAAATGAAAAACTGAGGGAAGAACTATAATCTCCTTAAAAATGACTTTAGTAATTATATAGATGATCCTGGTAATATGAATGAAGATTATGTTGGTGATGAGGATGATAAGAACATTGCTCATATACTGAATATCTTCTATATACTTCATGTGCATTATTCAATCCTCATAAAACTCTATGATAGAGCACCCCTATTATCTCAATTTTATAGAAGAGTAGCCTGACATCATAGTAAACATATGGCTAAGTCCAGTCAGGGGCTCAGATATGCCTTATTCAAAATTTTTATCCTTAATCATCCTACTGTTTTACATAATCAAGAGTGTTCAAATCCCTTCAACAAATATACTATCTGGTATCTCTGTAACATATATTTATTTCAGAAGCTTCCAGAACTCTTGATAAACTGTTTGGCTCTAATTGACTCTACCTTCAGGGAAGTCGTGTAAGCCAACTCTGAAATGTAGCTGCCTATTGAAAGGAAGTGGCTTGGAATAATGTTCATCCACATAGCAAACAAAAGCTGCTAAAATTGGCCCTGGTACATAAAAAAGGTAATAACCACAGTTAGAGGTTGGTCTAGTCATTTAACCAACACTTTGTTTTACAATATATGCTGAGACCTTTAATGAGCATAATTGGGATGGAGAAGTTTTCTATTTTTGAAAGCCATAAAACATTTCCAGTTTCATGGTGTTATAGCACACTAGAATACACATTCGATTAAGCCCAAGGACACACTCTTAGCACATTTTTTATAGTTGACATACAATATTATATTAATTTTAGTTGTACAACCCAGAGATTACCCATTGTATAACTTACTACGTGATCATCTTGATAAATCAAGTACCTATCTGAAAACATACATAGTTATTACAATATCATTGACTATATCCCTTATTTTTTAATTTATATTGAAAACTATTTTGTGGCTACCAATTTGTACTTCTTAATACCTTCACCTTTTTTACCCATTTCCCAAACTCCTCTCCCATCTTAAAGAAAATCCTTTACAATTCTTCTAGTACTGGTTTGGTGGCATTAACTTTTTTTTTTTCTTCTGGGAAAGTATCTGTTCTAGTATCCTAATATTTAATAATGCTTGCCAATCCCTTCTGGTCTGCAAAGTTTCTGTTCAGAAATCACCTGAGAGCCCCCTTGTAGATAACTAACAGCTTTTATTTTCCTGCTTTTAAGATTTTCTGTCTTTATCCTTTGGCATTTTAATTATAATTAAATTTAATTATAATTCATCTAGTACTGGGCTCTGCACTTTCTGGAATTGTATTTCTATTTCCTTCACAAAATAGGGGAAGTTTTTTATCATATTTCTTCAAATAGGTTTTCAATATCTTTGCTCTCTCTCTTCTCCATGAGTCCAACCCTTTGAGTCCAGCCCTTGAGTATGTCACTGGTGGAGGTGGTTAGGTGGTACTTAAACATGGTCAGAAGCTGTCCATCAAGTGTGCTGGATCTGAGGTCTTCCAGGAGGTGCAGGCCAAGATCAATTGCCTCCTATTCCCAGCCCAGAGCCACCTAGCATGAACTACAAAGTGATCTGCACATGGCTGCTATTTGTGCTGGGCTTGGAGGTGCCCAGGAGAGGCCAACCTGCAAACCAAGGCTGGCTGCTGCTAGTCCCATGCCTCAGGACACTTATCAATAGGTACAAGGCATACCAAGGCCAGATGCTAGTTGTTTGAGGAATTTTAAGAAAGTCTGAAGCATTAGACAAGAAAGTTCATTTGTATGAAAAAGCCATTGGAAAAAGTTTGGGTGGACCTGCAAGTTGGGTAGGGCAAGATCTCAGAGAATCACCAGGGTGCGACTAACAATGTTAGCCAGGTTGATGGAGACTCAGATATGACACCCACCTGCCAGCTCTCTCTGTGTGTGTGTCGGGGGGAGGGGGGCGGGGGGGAGGACGGGTCTCAGAAAAGGAAAAATGACTTCTTCTGGCACTTTTGTCTGGCAGAAAACTGGTCCCACCTCAACTCTTGTCCTGGCACCAGACAATTCAGTTCTTCCCTGTATGTCCCTGGTTCCTTTTTTGCTGCTACCCTAGTGCTGGAGCTCAGAGGGAGAGAGGTCAAGTAGATCTGTGTGCAGGCCCCTTAAAAGGAACTGCCTATGACTCCAGCAGTCCTCCATCTCACTCAGCCTCAATCCCAGCTACTTTTTTATAGCCAGAAGCTATGTAGACTTGTCTTTCCGGCACTGGAATCATAGGCTGGGGTGTCTGGTGTGGAGTTGGAATGCCTTGCTCTTCAGGGGAACCTCTACAGTCAAATACCCCTCCCAATTTTTATCCGCCATACATTGGTGTGGGACCTGACCTCTCTGAGTTTCTGTCCCTCCTACCAGTCTCGATGTGGCATCTTCTTTAAATTCCTAGTGGTAGTACTTCCATTTGGCTAGATTTCAGGCAGTTCTGAATGATGGTTGTTCTATAGTTTGGCTGTACCTTTGGTGTGGTTGTGAGAATTCTCGTACCCTGTTTACCTGTGTCACCATCTTGACTGGAACCAACACATCTTTTGACAATCCATATTTTTCCGTAAGAGTTCCACAGTTAGAGAACATCACTTCTCTTTGTATTTGGGAATCAAAGAAAGAATCCAAGTCTTTGTGACTATAAAACATTTCATCGATTTCATTTTTGTTAAGGTGTGCGTTTTTTGTCTTAGTTATAAATTTAAAGTTACATTTGTAAACTCATTTGTTACTCCTTTAGATTTAAAAGGCCAAGAACAGAACTCATGAATTAAAAAAAGGTAAAAAGCACTGGGATCATTAACTTTTAAGGAGAAGGCTTTGATATCAGTTTAAAATGGCCAAAGTATGTATCATCCTTCTTAAAACCGGAAGACATAAAATGGTCTTCACCATAAACTATGTAGCCAGCAACTGTCATCTGAAAAAAAATTTAATTGAAATAATTTCAAAAAATGTTTAAAAAGAAATGTTTCTCTTTTAAAGTCATATTTTCCGTGTAATTTTAAGTATATCTGTTGTGTCAAAATAACAAAAATAGAGTGCATAATGGGTACAATGATGAATAAGATTGAACCCTGTGTAAAGAAGATGCTGTTCAAATAAAAAGGATGGGGCATATGTATAAATAGCATTGACATAAAGAAATACGTAATGAGTACCCAAAATAGACAAAAGAGTGAGGTAGAGAAAAAGATAAGTGACCTCATCTGACACATATAACATCATCTCCTATGTCTTTCCTCTTTGCCCACTGTGCTCTGGCCAGACTAACCACCTTGTGGTTTCTGGATTAACCAGGTATTTTTTAGTCACGGGGCTTTTGCAATTGGTTTCTTTTCTGCCCAGATATCACTTTCATCTAAACTTTCCTCAAATGTTGTTTCTCAGTGACACCTTCCCTTTAGTGTCCTATTTAAAATTACAACCTCCCAAAAGAGTCATGGGGATGTAAAGTCAAGCATAGGGAATATAATAAATAGTCACATAATAAGTATACATTATGTCAATTGGTACTGTAAATATCAGAGGTAACACTTTGTAAAGTATATCATTGTCTTACCACTATGCTATACACTTGCAACTAATACAAAATAATATTGAATATAAACTGCAATGGAAATATATAATAAAAATTAAAATAAAATTACAACCCAAATCCCTACCCCTTACCCAATATCATTTCCTACCTTATTTTTCTATTTAGCTTATTAATTTTCAAACACAGTATAATATATCCTTACATATTATTTGTCATCTTCCTACCGTCTAAGAGCAATAAGGACAAGGCCCTTTATTTTGTTTACTGTTAGCTTACTAGAATAACTTGGAATACTTCTTAGCATATAGTAGGCATTCAAGAGTAATTTGTTGAATAAATAAATGAAGCATTGACTAGCTTAGGGTGAGGGACTTTAGGACAAAACAATTAAAGACTTAGGATAGTAGCTACAGTATTATCAAGATCCAGAGAAAGTTTTGCTTTACTAAAACTAAGGTAGGTTGAAATGTACTTGTATGCCACGGAATATGAGGTAAAGACTAAAGAAAGAAAAGAATAATTTAGAAAAATGAAAACATTGAGGATCAAAGTCCTGAAAGAATTGAAGGACACAGACTGAGTGGCACAAATACTAGTATAGCAATTAGCTTTCTCTCTAGGGAACACTTCTTCCTTTAACACAGGATCACAGGAGGGCAAAGAGATAGGTGAGAATAAAGAGGACCTTGCAAATGTTAAAGGAACATGCAGAAGTGCTAAGGAAATTAATTTTATCCAAGGCCATTTACTAAGTATGAAGGGTATAGGGTCAGAAACTGGCAACGTCTGAAGGGACGGTACACAATTAGAATAGCCTTTCAATAGAGTGCAAAAAAGAATTACTAGAGATAAAAGTAGAATGGTTTCTAAGGGGAGTGAGATTTGGATTGCAAGTATATAATATGCACCTATGGAGGAGTCTCTCAGCCACCTTACATGCACTCCCTGTCATCTTGGAGAAAGACCAGATAAGAAATATTGCGGGTGTCATCCAGGCCTAGGGACAAGGAAGACCAGAGTGACAGAATTCTAGATGGGACATCTATGAAGTAAAAATAAATAAATAAATAAATAAATAAATAAATATATATATATATATATATATATATATATATAGCATAACTTTAGAATCACCTAATATTAGTTTCAACTCATAGAAGTACATGGTAGACACCCAGTAAATGATCTTATGTTGTTGTTTCTAATATTTGAAGAATCACAAAATGAAAGAATCAAGGTTAGATTCAGTGAGAGTGGTGAGGCAGCGATATGCCGATGCTTGTCACTAGTGTAGCCCATTTGATTCATAAGTTTCTAGCTATGCCTCAATTTTTTTTAATTTATATAATAGAGATGCCATTAGTACCTACCTCAAAGCTTTGTTGTGATGTTTAAATGAAATTCATTCTAATTCTGATGAAAAATATATTAATAGTAATTAAAAACTGATATGTTTAAAATAAAGTATCTAAAACAGTATCTTGCTTAAGTAAGCTCTATAAGTGTTGGCTTAAAAAACACAAACAGAAATAGTGCACCGTGGTGAAATGCTGAGAATCCCTGGACTCTGGTGCTGTTTTTTTGTTGTTGTTGTTGTTGGCAATTATAGTTCAAGCAAAACCATGAGAAGCAAACCTCTCAATCCAGTGCTTATTAGCATTTCTCCATTTTCTAAAACAATGGAGAGTAAGATGGGTAACCATCTGTAACAGTGGTTCACCAAAGCAGAGGTTCTCAATGCTCATATAGAAGATGAAGAGGGGGTATCAGAAAACTTGAATGTGGCTTAAGACAAGAGAGTATGGATAGGGTGGTGTGTGTGTGTGTGTGTGTGTGTGTGTGTGTGTGTGTGTTTAAAGCAGAGACATAAATAGTGGCTTCATTTACCATAAATATCCTAACTAGTATTCCAGTATTTTCCTTGTTTCTTTTATGACTGAGTCTACATTTTTATTTTTGTTCATGATTGTATTTTTAGCACCTAGAAAAGTGTGTGGTACATAGCATGTACTTAATAAATACACATTGCATGGATAAACACTGTTGTCCAATAAATGTCTAAAAGCTATGCCAACATCCCCTGGTCTGAGTCTTCTGTGGCTATTTCTTATTTATATAGAATAATCTTGGAGCTCCTAAGCTTGAAAATCAAGGCCCACCACATTCTGCCCCCAACTTCTCTTGCATACCTTTACTCCAGCTAGCCAATCTGTTCTTTCAACATCTCAAGCTCCCTATCTTGAAGAATTTTTCTCATTATATATATTTAGAATACTTTTGTCTGGGTTACTAGTCACCATTCCCTCTGTTAATGCTCTACACAAGCCCTTTCTTAGCACTTGGTCTGCCCCAAGCCGTAGAGATGTTTCCCTTTGGACTACTGAACTTAAAATATGTAACCTCGCAGACTGGCCAATACATATCAGGTACTCAAAATATGTGCTGCTACTGAAATTATAAAGGCATACAGCTTGGTCATTCAATAGTAGATGCTGAAAGGGTAGAACTGGATCCTTTGAGAATGGATTTTGAAGGTAACTCACTCTTCTACCCAGGTATGATAATCAAAGAAGAAAGACAGTGGGGAAAAAAAAGAGAAAATAATTGAGTAGGAATCCACTAGTTTCCCAGAGTGACAGTCAGGGATTTGCCCATCATGGATCAGAGATGATTAAATGTTAAAATAGCTTTGCTTCATAATCACATGAAGTAAATCTGACATCCAAAATTACCTTCAATACTCAAAAGGAACCATGAAAACCTGTTGCTTAGAATTAGCCCAATAAAATTTTTACATACTTGAAAACATTAAAATGACTCTGGAAACCACCACAGTAATTTGAAACAAAATAATATTAACCATTAAAATACAAGCTATGTATGTATAATAAAATTAGACTAGTGTATTTCTAGATATTTTTTACCAAGTTTCTGGATTAGTTCAGAACTTTCTGGTTATGTTTCCTTCTGAGTTGCTGATGATCCATGCCTATTGCCAGACCTTTGGTAGTGATAGTATGGAAAAATGAGTATACTATGCAGTAAAATTGTACCAAGTGTCATCATAAAGCAGTGTTTACATATTCACACAGCAAATACAAACTTATTGACACCACTATCCATGAATATTTGGGAGATGGCACATTCCAACTTAAGCATTTTGTTGGAACAAAGATTATTTGCCCAAAGCCTTTAAGGCAGGTGGCATGCATGAGCGTAGTGGAAGGAGAGCAAGTACACTACACATACTTGTATAAGGGACTCTGGCAAACATTGGCCAGAGCTGCCCTTTTAGGAGCGGATGTTACTTAACTCCAGCCAATTTTGTCATTTGAGAATGTTGGCCTAGTGTAGCCAAACCTTTTAAGACTTCAGGAGAAACTGGAAACCTCAAAATCTTAATGTGAAATGGGAAGATTTTAGAAGTTGGCTAGAATTCTTCTGAAATAGTATTATAGATCAAACTGAACACCTGTGTGGTCCTGGTATGGCCTGCAAACCACCATTTTGCAAGTTTCCTTTGGATTCCTGTGAAGATCCTTTTCAGTGTCACTTTAATTCAGCAACCACATCAAAATCTTACCTATAAGATGTTAAAAATAACTATTACCCTTTTTAGAATATATCTCCACAGGCTGAAAATTTTTTATCTAAAAATAGCATCAGAGGCTTTGAAATGATATGTGAAAACCAAGTAGCTAGGGGCAGGAGTTTTTAAGGGAAAATGTAGATAACATGATATTCTTGAGCCTATTTCTCAGTGCATGCCCTCTGGGCTGAATATATTTCTAAAGCAATAATCCAGATGTCATCTCTCTGCCTTCTGTATCCGCAGAGATTTTGAAAGGTACTGTTTTTAGAACTCTTTCATGGAGGCTGCCATTGCCACCGTTAATCTATTACTCTCTGCCTCCACCAGGAAGTACAATGAAAATAGTCTCTAAGCACCTTGATAAAGTTTAAATGTGAGAAACTTCTGGCCCTTTGGAGGATCAGGTTAGATGTGTAAAAGGCTTTTACAATGTCTGTTGCATGGCAAAAGTCACAGAATATTGCCAGGCTCCACCTAAATTCTGCATTTTCAGTAACAGATTTCAGAGGGAATTTAGTTCATATTATTTTCATTAAAAGAATGACTTTGTGTGCTCATGTAACCAAACAGGACCTTTTCCTAAGGACCAATAGCCACGTTTCCCTTCAGCAGTTAACATAACCCAAAAATTGGAAAGGGTAAAATATGCTCTCCACTTAGAAGTCTAGACAGCCAGAGTAAGTTCTGAATGCTTCACACAATAAATGTGTTTTTGTTTCCATAAAAGAAGGAGCACACAGCAGAAGCCCCCTTCCTGCAGGGAAGCAGGTTTACAATAGCTATTATCTTCAAAAGGAGAAGGCCAAGACACCCAAACAAACATCCAGGCACAAGATGAAGGCCATAAAGATGAAAGGGTGAAGAGCTAGGAGAAGACAAAAGGAGAGCAGATTTTTCACACTCTCTTCCCATCTGTCTTTGTCTCTTTTGCATTGTTATGCATTTAGGAGGTTGTATTTTCTCCTCAAAGCTTCATAATAGGACCAGAGTACTCTGATCAAAGTGTGCTTTGCCCTCCTGTACAAGACATTTTATTTGGCACTTCAATTGGCTACATTTTTTTATTCTATTAAGGTTTTTCCCATCATATTGTTAGCCAGTGAATTCTTGGCATTTTTAGATTTAAAAAACAATGAAACATTTTAGTGTTATCTGAATAAAAGGTTTTGAGAAAAGATGCTTCTGTGCTGCACACTCTTTCCTCTGCAGTTATGTTCTTTGTGAGACTGTCTCCCATTTTACTTCATTATCAGTCTCCAAATCCCACCTCCACCCCTCAGCAAAGCTGCGCTGTAAATCCTTCTCTGCAGGCCCTCTGCCACTGTCTCCCCTCACTTTTCATGACAAGGCACTGTCTTTTTGCTGCATAAGGGAAGAGTGGTTGAGATAAAATGACTCATCTATACTCAGAATGGTTGAAGATAATAAGAATTTGAAATAGACAACTATCAGAGTGATTTTCAAACAAAGGAGGGTGAAGGATTAAATGAGCAAACCATTCACAAGATGTTCTTAAAATAGGTTCATTTACACTGTCTAAAACATCTATATTGGTATCTTATGGTACATAAATGCCTCAGTACTGCTCTTCTACCAGCTTGTTTGCTATCCGTTTTCAAGATATAAGATTTAAATGATCATTTTAAAAGTATTAGAGGTTAACCGCTTTTTCTATTTCAAGAGTCAGAGCAGTCCACTGAACTTTACTAGGCAAAAAGAACATGTTTCCTACTTCATTTAAAATAAAGGAGACACAGTGGCTGCACCAGTCTGTATTTTCCTCAAAATATTAAAAATAGAACTCCCATTTGACCCATTTTTATATCCTAAAAAACTATAAACATCAATCAGAAAGGATATACGCACCCCTATGTTCACAGCAGCACATTTACAATAGGTAACATTTGGAAATAGCCCAAGTGCCCACCAGCAGATGAGTGGATGAAAAAGTTGTGTAAATTTACACAATGGAATACTATGCAGCTATAAAAAGGAAAAAATGTTTACTATTTGCAACAGCATGGATGGACCTGGAGATCATTATGCTAAGCAAAATAAGCCAGTCAGAGAAAGATAAGTATCACATGATTGCACTCATATGTGGAATTTAATGAACAAAATAAATTGATGAACAAAATAGATCCAGAGACATAGAAGCATGGAAGAGACTGATGAATTTCAGAGGGAAGGTGGGGGTGGGGGGTGGGAGGACAGAGATTAACCAGGGACTTATATGAATATAGACAGAGCCCATGGACACTGACAATAGAGTGGTGAAGGTCTGGGAGGGGTGGGTGCGGGGTGGAGGGGTCAAAGGGAAAAAACAAACAAAGGAGACATCTGTAATACTTTCAACAATAAAGAGAAATTAAATAAGTTAAATAAATAAAGGGGGGGAATAATAATTTGCATTTGATTGTGAAATGCCAGGTGAAGGTTGTTGCAGGATGTAGCTATCTGGCTGTAATATATCTCTTTTTCTGTATGTGAGAGGAGAGATATGTATAGAGTCTAAATAATTGATTCAGGATGTCGAAATGACAATCCTTTATTATTGGAGAAAGTGGCCAAAGATAAGGCATTTACTGTCAAAGAAGGAATAACATGGACACTTCTTGTTTCACAATTTGAGAAAGAGTGACTGGGAAGGCAAGCTCTGAGACAGAGTGCTAAGAAAATTGCTGTCTTAGCCAGAAAATCTCTAATAATGGATAGAGGACATGTCTTGTGACTGGTAACTCTGGGCAAAATGGATGATATTTTGATCCCAAAATGCATTGAACACCTAGAACCTTTTCAGCATTGAGAACTAATTAATTACAAAGTGAGAAGTGACTTTTGGATTAGAAAAAAAAACTCTACCTGGTTTGGCTCAGTGGATAGTCACCCTCCAGACAGAAGGGTCCCGAGTTCGATTCTGACCAAGGAACCCTCATTTGCAGGCTCCTCCCTGGCCCAGGGCTTGGTCAGGGAGCATGCAGGAGGTAACCAATCCATATATTTTTCTCACGTAGATGTTTCTCTCTGTCTTTCCCTCTCTCTTCTACTCTTTCTAAAATCAATAGAAAAATATCCTCAGGTGAGGATTAAAAAACCCCAAAACTTTATAGTCCAGTGTGAGGATAAAGGCAGACATACATAAAATTGTTCATGCTAGTTTAGTGGCTATTCATAAATTCAAATATATAGATACGTAACAGCTAAAAATTGAAGATAGTATATACAAGCATAATGTTATGCATAAATGTAGGATTTGAATTATGACATTTAATCATTTAACAAAATGTTATATATTTAACTTCTGAAATAATGATCAAGTGAAAAATATAAATGAATGAAATACCTAATGTACCATATCTATAAGAGTATATAGCACTATTCTAATTTTCAGAGTTGGCATATCTGGGTTATACACCACGCTATTACTTTTACTAATTATCCACTTATTTTGGAGGGGTTACGTCTATTTGGAGCTGAAAATGTTAGGTCAGAGGCTGCAGGCTCCTGCTGGAGGTGAGGGTGGGCGCAGTCATAGTTGTTGCTGCCTCTGACAGATGGGACTATTCCGTATCTGGTCTTCTCCTTGAGATGAAATGTGCAGGAACAACTGGTCAGTCAAACGCACATCAGTTAATAGTCCACACCTGAGCTGCAAGGACACTACAGAGGGATAGCCAGCTAGTGTGAAGTTGAAAGATGGATAAAGCAAAAGAGCAGGGAGAGAAGAATATAAAGTAGGAGCTACGCTGACACACCAAATTCATTGCAGTACTGCTGGTTAAAAATCATATATTACTCCTGGCCTTTCCAAATATTGACTGAAAGATCTTAGAAGAGTAACACAAATAATCATGTTAGACTTCTTTAGAAATGTCTGTTTAAAAACCTAAGATCCATGTAAGTATTCTACAACAGGGGCTCAGCAAGCTTTGTCTGTAAAGAGCCAGAGAGTAGTAAATATTTGAGCTCCTGTGGTCCACATGTTCCTGTTGCAACCACTCCACTCTGCGTCTATGGTGTGAATGCGGCTAGAATCTGAACTTCAGTGTGAAAGCAGCTAGAATCTGAACTTCGGTTTTTAATGGAAATCTAAATTAAAAAAAAACACAGAAACGAATAAGGTACAAGAGACAAGCATGCTAAATATTTAGAAACAATGTGCAATAAAGCAACTTAAGTAATCTAAGACTTTTTCTTAAATAAAGATCTATGTTTGCATTTAACAAATTTACCATTATTTTTCAAAGCAAAATGTATAAACTTATTTACTTATACATACTCTCTACTATAAGAAATAATAATCTAATTTAATCATTTCTAAAGGAGTAAATGGTAATGTGTTAAAAGACTCAGAAATGAGTCTTAATCTTAAATATTGTAAAATCAGATCTTATTCAAGTCTTCTTGCCTTTCAAATAAATTCTGTTTAGATTACAGAAATTTATATTTTCTAATCAATTATATTGTATTTTCTATGCCCCAAAATAATATATTGTGAAATCTTTCCTTGAATATTGTTTTAGATAAATGCTTTTTTGCAAGCACATTGTATTTAGAATCAAAGTCTACAAAGGGAATTGAACAAGGAAGGTCTACACATTTACCTTTTTAGACTAAACACTATCTCTCACACAAAATAATGATAATAGCTTTTTATGTGGTCTTGGGTATAGAATATTATCTGACACAATTCATTATTTCTATGTGAAAAAATATATATCATGTACTAATACAGACTCATTTTGAATGCAAAGTAAGGAATGGTTTTGTAACTCCATGCAAAATCACCTGGGTGTTTTAGAAAGTGTATTTGGGGATTACAAGGAAAATGCAAAATTTGTCTTTTTTTTGGGACAGTGACTAGTTAAACCTAAAAAATGTACATCATCATTATCAAATAGTAATTAATAATTTCTGAAGATCTGCCTTTTGTCATACATGTAGATGTCTCTCCAACTTTCAAATCTCCATTTTCAGATGAGGAGCCTGAGGCCTACTCATGACCTTTAGTAGTATCCTACCAGTAAATAAATGGTGGAGACATAGTTTGGCTCATACTGGTCCCTTCCAAAGCTGTGTCCCTTCTTCTATAAGAGGTTACAGCATAAAATGTCCTGGGTAGTAGAATGTCAAAGAGGTTTTGAAAAGGCTTAATAGTCAATGATTTCTTCACTTATTGTGAAATCCTAATAACTTAAGATACTTTAATATAACACGGAGTTACAGTACTAGATTAGCTGGTTAGAGTTTTATTACAAGACTATAGAAATGTGAAACATCTAGCAATTTAGGAAAGAAATCTAGAGATGAAAGACTACTCAAAAATTACCTTCTTATTATGGACAAAAAAACAAACTGGACTCAGAAAAGATTATCAATTAAAAAGTCAGAGAACATGCACACACACACACACACACACACACACACACACATTTAAATCTGAAACCCAATTCTAATGCTTTTTTGATTTTTGAGGAAAAAATACATTTTAATAAAATAAATCTCAACCCCTTGATTGGATTTCAAACAGGCCATTAACTTTTGGCAGAGGTTTACTTTGTGTACTGACCAGCAGTAATGGGCCAGCAAAGCATTGTTTCAATAAGGCCATGGCCATTCAGAACTGAAAGGAGCAGATGATTCATTTTTGACACTAGATGAGATAATATAGAAGAAAAAAAAACCTGAACATGTTGAAATCCACCATTTTTTTTTCTGTGTCTGTGGATTATTTTTTCTTCTTAATTCCTTCACTTTTTTCACCCAGTCCCTTTGATAGCTGTCACTCTGTCCTCTCTATTTCTGAGTCTGTTTCTATTTTGTTTATTAGGGAAATCTCATCATGTGGGACAGCATGGTTAGACTGGAGAGTATTATGCTAAGTGAAATAAGCCAGTGAGGAAAGACATGTACCATATGAGTTCACTTATATATGGAATCTAATGAACGCAATCCAGCTTTTTTAAACCTATTGTCATCTAGGTCAATACTCTACTTTGAAACTTTTAGAATAAGAAGCACAGACATAAACAGGGGAAAGTTGAGGAATAATAAACTTGCTTTAAATTTGTTTTTCAAATTACTCTGATTTGTTAAAGGAACACAGAAAGTGAGAGCAAGGAAGAGAAAAAGAGATGCCTTTAGATGAAATGATTTATTGCAAAAATTTCAGATCATTCCAAATTTCTTTATCAATTTAACACAATTTCAATCAAATTTCATTTTAAGAATACATTTTTAAAATTTCTACTCATGTATTTATTTTGACTTTTAATTAAACTTTTTATTTTGAGATCATTGTAGTTTCAAATTCAATAGTAAAATATAATACATAAAGATCCTGTGTAGCCTTTACCTAATTTCCCCCAAAGATCTGTGTAGCCTTTACCTAATTTCCCCCAAATATAACTGTAACTTGCAAAACTATAGCACATTTTCACTACCAGAATATTGACAGTGATATGTCAGGCACAGAATATTTCCTTCACCAGAGGATCTTTCATGTGGTCTTTTTTGCCATATTTACTTACTCCTGACCACATCCCGTCATTAATCCCTAGCAAAAACAAACCTGTTCTCCATTTCTATAATTTTGTCATTTCAAGAAGGCTCTTCAAATAGAATAGAATCTGTAGTGTGCAGCCTTTTACTCAACATAATTCTCTGAAGTTTATATTTCTGAGTAGTGTTCCATCTTACATATAGATGAGCCTGAATCTGTTTAACGACTCATGTGTTGACAAAAAACAAAAACAAAAAACCTGTTTCTAGTTTTTAGCTATAAAGAATAAAGCTGCTGTGAAATTCCTGTATGTACAGGTTTTCGTGTGAACATAAGTTTTCATTTCTCTGGGGAAAATGCCCAGGAATGCAAATATGAGGTCATATGATAGTTTCGTGTTTAGTTTTTTAAACAAACTAGCAAACTGTTCTCTGGAGTGGCTATACCATTTTACATTCAAACCAGTAATGTATGAGTGGTCCAGTTTCTCAGCATTCTTACCAACACTTCACAGTCTTAATTTTTAAAAAAAATTAACCTTTTTGAAATAGGTATAGTGACAACTCATTGTGACAGCTAAGATGTTGAAGTAAAAGAAAAAAGGTGAGAAACAAAGAATTTGATTTAATTTTGAGTTTTGGAAAAAGAACACACACAAGCATACAGGCAGAAAGATATGTGAATATTTCTAGATAAGAAAAATTATAATATAAAAATATTAAATCTCCCAAATTTACCTATAAATTTAACATAATTACAATAAAACCCCAATGCTTTTATTAGTTTGATAAAATAATATAAATTTTACCTGAAAATGTAATAGAATAAGAGTAAACAAGAAAATTTTGTTAAGGAACAGTGATGAATAATAAAATTCCTACACTAAATTTAATGTTTATACTATTTTTATATGTTACATATATTTAATTTTAATGAAAAATTATTAAAATAAGAAAATAAAGAAAAAATACTAAAATAATGGCATACTGGCTCAGGAATAGATGGTGGAAGGAAAGAGAATAAAAGCCCAAAACCATACACAAGCAATTTTTCTAAATTTAGTATTTGACAGAGATTGCATTTCAATTTAGTAATGGCATACATTTTTCCTTTGACAGAAAAATTACAGTTAGGTCCCCATTGTTCCATACGGCAAAATAAAATTGAGATAAATTAGAAAGTCAATGGAAAAATGAAGTCATGAAATATGATTAAAATGTACTATAATATTGAATCACTGGAAATGGTTCAATTTACTAATATTTACACAACTTACCCATCCTGCGAAAAGATAGCCTCTGATTATAGCCATTATATATATTGTTGTCTTATGTTTACATTTCTATGCTTTTAAAACATTTTCCTTTAACAAATGTAATACTTTTGTGATTATGAAAAAAGGCATAAAAACGTTATTCAAGTTATGTTTTTATAAAGATTTTGAAAAGAAGGAGGTCTGCTTTAGTGGAGCTAAACCTAAAATAAAATTTATTAAATAAATGGCAGCCATTAGAAGGTGTTGAAGGAACAACTGCATGGACACTTCTAACCATTAGCTAGAGCTAGAAAGTTAATTATTTCTAAGGTGTCCTTTGTGTGTGTGTGTATAGATAATATATATATATTTTTTTTAATTGATTTTTTTACAGAGAGGAAGGGAGAGGGATAGAGAGTTAGGAACAGCAATCAGCTGCCTCCTGGAATAACCCCTACTGAGGATGTGCCCACAACCAAGGTACATGCCCTTAACTGGAATCAAACCTGGGACCCTTCAGTCCGCAGGCCGACGCTCTATCCACTGAGTCAAACCGGTTAGGGCCTAAGGTTTCCTCTTTTAATATGTGAACAGATATTTAACTCTTTCTTTCTTGGAATGACACACTTTATGTCTTCACTCTCTTCCTTCACCTACTACCTAATCACGGATAACACTATGTCAAGTGTTCTGTTAAATTGCCACACCTATGAGATGGTGCTATTGTTCCCATTTGGCTATTGGGGATCTAAGGCATGAAGAGGCCAGGTAACTTGCACAAATATAATAACTGAGGCAGGTAATGGGTATTACTTGTTTTCCATTATACCACTATGAGGAAGGATGCACGCCCCTCACCACCAGCTCTTGCTCACACTTCTTAAGCCTCACGGCACCTTGATATTCCTCAGTGTCCTTGGCATCTTTGTACTTGTTCTCTCTGGGAGAAAAGCATCCTAACGATAAAGCATTCTGAAATGTGATTATTTGTCAACCTCTCACAGCAACCTTTCTGACCACACTGAATGAAATGGTGTCCCCCAACACACCTTTATCCTGCTTAATTTTCTTCATAGCTTCTCTCACCACCTTGCCTTCTGCTAGTCATTCTGGTATTTATTGCCAGTTTCTACCACAATAAGATTAGTGCCTGTTTATTTGAAGGAACAGATGAAGGAGACACTAGCTACTTATGGAAAATAAATTCAGTAGTACCTGAAAATGATCCCTAAGAATGAAATTCTTTAGCTGACATCTATAAGAAGTACTAGACACTGTGGACACCAATATTTGATTTTAAAAGCTCATGCCACATTTAACCTAATCTACTGTGTGCCTAAGGAGCACTGTGACTGTTAAATTAAATATACCAGGGTGTACAGTTCTAAGTAATGCTTTCAGTGTACTGACTTCAAGGATTCTACCATTATTCAAACACATTCCTTGCAACAACCCTTTGTCATTACTTTCAGAGCTTGTGAAAATTTTAACTTTGATATACCCAATGATGGATTTTTTTAATCTATCAGGAGTGGACTTAGTCTTAGAAATAGCCAGAAGCCATTTAAAGCCCACTGTGGGGAAAATGATAAGAACAAAGCAGACCTTATGAATTTTTCATCAAAAACAGTGATATGACTAGAACATAAAACTCTCTTTTTCACTGATTGCTCATAAAATGGCTCTGGAAGAAATTTCAAAATTGGACTGTGAGACTTGTTTTAAATGTCATAGTATAACAGGAACCATGGAATTGCCATCCCAAATCACTACTTTGGATGTTATAACACTCATTTTGATGTTTAAATTATAATATATTTGATTTGTATTTTAAAAATAACAATTCACTGTTATAGTTAACACACAGAGTTTTGAATAAAACAGTTTCTCTACAGTCTCCACATAACTTTTCATTTCAAATGTCTCTGATTCTGCATATGGATTGCTTTTTAGTTGTTCTCTATAAAATCATATTCACTAGCTGGGTGGATAAACTTCATTTTGCCCAGTGGGTATGTTTCTAACATGCTGTATAGCAACCCAACTGTAAGAATCAGAGAGTTATACAATTTTAAATGCAAAAGAGAAATTGGTTCTGGAAAAGGCAAAATTATGGAGACAGTAAAAACGGTCAGTAGTTGCTAGGAGTTGGGTAGGGGAGCGACAAACAGTGCAGAATAGAGTGCATTTAGGGCAGTGGAACTACGCTTTATAATACTAGAATATTGAGTTTATAGCATTGTGCATTGGTCCTGAAGAGGACCAAAGTTTTTCCACTTCAAAGATGTGCCTTTTGGAGTATTGATTTTTAAGCTGGTTAAGAAACAAGACTCAGAAAGAACCTTTAACCTTCCCCTTTCCTGTTTAAGAGATTAAGGTAGAAAGGCCTGCTCCAGGAAGGAAATCTCAGCATATTCACTTTTGTATTAGAGAGGAATATTCCATGTAGGGTCCTGTTAGCTAGATCCCCTGTGTGTCCCACTCTTTCTAGCAGGGTTTTGTTTGCCATGTGTATCCCATTTTTTCCCAGCTAACTCTGAAACACCATTCTTTCCCTTTCAAAATCCCAGGCCCCTCTGTAGTTTTCTCCTTTGTCTAGTTATAATGGCATATAAGGCTCAATGTCCAATGTATTTCAGTTCTCATTCTTATGATACTCCTGAATGTGCACTCATATAATAAACTCTGGACATTTTATCCTGTTATCATGATTATTGGCCCAGTTAGAAGAACTTAGAAGGTGAGAGAAAAAAATTTAACCCCCATAAGTTCATGGAATGTAAAACATTCAAGAGTGAACCCTAAAGTAAACTCTGGGTTTGGGGTGATTGTGATGCATTGATGTTAGTTCTACAATTATAACGAAGGTACCACTCTGATGGGGCATATGGATAATGGAGAGCCTATGAAGATGTAGTTATACAAAACATTTCTATATTGTTTCTCATTTTTGCTGTGAAACAAAAACTGCTCTAAAGCATAAAGTCTTAATTTTTAAAAATATCTAGAAGGACTCCTAAGAAAATGCAGTCTTTTCCGAAGAGTAGACTGTGAGCCAGGATTAAGTTTGAATTCATATTTTAGTTTATTCATTTCCTTACTGTTTAAATTTACATTCATGCTTTCTCTTTTATAAGATTTCTAGGGAATGCCACTAACTTGGTAACACTGAGTCTAATATTCTATACATTTTATATATGACAAATTTGAAATTTTAAATATTACTTTTATTTTAAAATATATTTTATTGTTGCTAGTATTACAGATATCTCCCTTTACCCTCCTCCTCCCAGCCTCTATCCATGCCATCCCCCCCCCCCCCCCCCCCAACCCAGGGTCTTCACTACCTATGGCCCGTATCCATGGGCTATGTATATAAATATATAAGTTCTTAGGTTTATCCCTTCTCATCTTTTATAATGATGTCTTATATCACAAGTTACTTAAGTCCTTTCTTAATCATTAAAGATTAAATTTAATATGGTTTTATTTTAAATATATTTTATTATATTCTAATTCTTTTAAATTTTATTATGTATAATAAATCTACTTGCTGGTAATCCTCAATTAATCTGAACAATCTCTTATCCAAACATTTAAAATAAATATTCAACATATAAAGAAAAAATTTGGTCCATAATCTCCCACCTGTCTGGCAATTCAGTAATATCTTTCTCTGAAAGAAAGGATGTCAGGCAGGAGACAAATTTTTATTGCAAATTGGTGATATACACAGACAAGGTACCTAACTGTTTTGAGCCTCAGCTTCCACTGTGTTGATGAATGTAGTACTGATCACTGCAATTCCGTCCAGCCCTAGCAATTCTTTTATTCAACTCACTACTTCAACAAACCTTATTATAAAATATCTTATGAAGTTAGTATTTATTTTTACTTCATTCTTTTTATGAAAATGTAGGAATTCTGCATGACATGGTAAAGTAGCATGGTTTATTTTGAGTGCATCCATGTTAAATGTGTAAGCTGCACGATTTTTTGTTTGTTTGTTCTTATTGAAGGGAGTATTATAAATCCAAAACTGTATTCTAGAAGATTAGAATGTCAAACTACTCAGTAATAAAGGGTACTTATGAAAGGATATGTTCTGAATGAACTGATTCACATTCTTTTCTTCTCTGATATACACAAAATATCTCTAATTGCTTAGGAATAGAGATTTCATCAAGTTTTAGCAAGAAGCATTTTATAATATTAAATAAAGAACACCCTGACTACGCAAATGCCAGTTTTAAGCAGATGGAGTAAAATCCCTAATTTTTGCAATCTTGTTTTTAAATAGGAATACGGGGGCTAGTTACTATCCCAAGTTGCTTGCTATTTTTAATCAACATCCTCAGGTTTAAGAAAAACAAACAAACAAAAAACTCCCAAGATAGAAAAAGTCCACCTGAATTTGCCATTCCAGACTTACCACACCCTCCTCTTGTGATAATCTTTGTTTGAATGGTTCCCTGCAAGTTTATTTATATCACAGTGTTTATTAGTGGATATGTTTAAAATATTAGCAGCTGTTAGCAATGGCCAAGATAAAAATAAGGCCACAAATCCTGCCAATCCGAGTTTCTCTTGCCTTACATAAACCTATGACCTGCACTGCTACCTTGAAGCATGTGCATCAGGAAGCCCAGAAGTCAAATATTTTCACTGGCATATATTTAAAGATGGTTTTGCAGCTCCACAGCAAGCATTTGCTGAAATGCTAGTCTTTATATAGCCCCAGGGAAAAAGATTGGTAGGCAGATTTCTTTTTCAGTCAAGTACAAGAGATCAACCGAAATTAAATCTCTACAAGCCTTCCTTCTGTGCTCCCCTGCACTTAAAAAGCCTATGTTGTGCCCAGCCAGCTCAGTGGCTCAGTGGTTGAGTGTTGACCTATGAACCAGGAGATCACAGTTCAATTCCTGGTCAGAGCACTTGCCTGGGATTGCTTGATCCCCAGTGTGAGGTGTGCATGAAGCAGTCTACAGTGATTCGCCCTCATTATTGATGTTTCTATCTCTCCCTCTCCCTTCCTCTCTCTGAAATCAATTATATATATATATATATATATATATGCCTTTGTTGTTTTATTTAAATAAAAGAAACAAAAGGAATCATGGTGTAGAGAAAACAAGTCTTCTTGAGTTATCTGAGACTTAATTGATGTGGGCAGTATTGAGGTTATAGGCTATTAACAACCAGCTTTAAAAATAAAGTGCACATATGCATACAAACATAAGTTGACTATATTTTTTGCTGATACAAAAATTGTATAGTACAAAATTTTAAAATAAAAATAACACTCTATTGTAAATTTCATATAGCCAGTAGATGCTTACAGAATGCTTTAGTTGCATTTTGCTGAATCCTGGTACCCAGAGCCAAAAGATGGTTGCGATTGATGAATGAGTGTACTTCTGACTTGAATGTTGGTTGACATTTTAATTTAAGTTGATGAGTAAGATGAAAGTGAAGCAACTACAAGATTTGTGGAAACTTCACTTGTTTATCTTTGTTATAAGTGACTTCATCACATTGGAAAATAGTTTCTGAATGCCGGGAGAGCATCTCCTCAATTTTTTGTGGAAATATAATGGCTACACACAGTATGAACTTTTACCTGCATTAGTAACATTTTTTTTTCCTGTGACTTTGTCAAATGTAGGCAATCAACAAAGCAACAAATCAAGTTAGGACTTGTAGTGTTTGCTAATTTCTGAGGTGTAAATCTGACACCAGTACCTATTTCAAACCACCAGCATGATGCCAGCAAATGGGAAATTGGGAAGAAGTGCACAGCAGTGCTTTGTTATATAGTATTTCCACCGTTCAGCCAATAGATGTAAATAACCTCAAGGACACAGATCATAGTAAAATGGAGCAAAATAATTAGGGAGTGATTAGTTTTGAGGATTTTAAGATTTTTTTTTTAAATTGTAAGTTTCTTTTTTTATTGTCTAAAGTTTTACATATGTCTCCTTTTAAATTTTAAGTTTCTGTAAGTTAATTTTCCATAATGGTTGGCATTTAAAAAATAATTTTAATGATTTAACACCTGGCTCACAAAACTCCTAAAAAATTTTAAACCAGTTCTTGTGAGTTGGTCAAGTTGGTGCTCATCATTATTTGTGGGGAAATACCAGCCTCTTCTAATATCTACATAATAGCTACATAAGGTGAAGACACTACAAGAAACAGACACAGATTCTGTCCCCAGTCACAGTGCAGTTTTTTCTCTTCCCTGAAGTTAATCACTCTCCTCTCTGTTCTATGATACTTGATCTCACAAACCAGTAGGGAAGTTGAGAAATGCTTGGAATAGTTTTTTGGTTGCCTTAACAGTTCTTTCTTACTGGCTAAATTTCAAATAATTAATATACTTTAATTGTTTTGTACTTCAAATGTTTTTATAAGTAAAATACTTCACACTCACTCCAAAGATACCATGGAACCACAGTATCATTTATGTAAGGTAAAACAATTTCAAGATTTATAAAGAGAAATAATTAAGAATTTTCAAAAGATTAAAATGAGTAATAGCAATGTTTAATGATTTACTGAAAGAAAACTGAAGATTTTATATCCTACCAAGTAATTATGCATAATTAAAATCTAAGAAAAAAATGAAGTTGATTGCATTAAAATATTTATAGAAAAAAATAATGAGTGATATTTAACAGTTGATTTTTTTGCAAAGTAACATTCTTCTTTATGATGACTTCAGAACCCAGCATTCAACCTTTCAATGATACATATTACTGGTATAATAGCTGATACCATCAAGAGAACATGAGAATACAGGTCAAAATAAACTTATAAGTGATTATTTTTTATTACTAAATGAAGCAGAATTATTGGGAAAGAGAAACTAAGACTTAAAAATAAGCATAATAAGTATACTCAAATAGTTTTAAGAAAAATTCAAAGAAAAAATGGAGTAATAATTTTAGGGCTTCAAAGTGAAAAATAAATCTATATAGGCTTTTATATACAGCCAAACTAACATTTATTATGAGAGGGTATTATAAAGATATTCTCATGTTAGAGTCTCAGAAGTTTGTTTCATAAAGATTAATTTTTAAAACTGTCTTGGAATAAGAATCTAAATGAGAAAGGCAGTAAATACAGGAGGACATTAAAAATAGAGGAAGCAAATACAGATCATTATGTTATGAAACAGGAAGCAGTAAAGAAGTGATATATCAAAAGTGTATTAATGCCCGGCCAGTGTTACTCAGAGGTTAAGTGTTGAATTATGAACCAGGAGGTCATGGTTTGATTCCTGGTCAGGGCACATGCCTGGGTTTTGGGCTCAATCTCCAGTAGTAGGCATGCAGGAGGCAGCTGACCAATGATTCTCTCTCATCATTGATGTTTCTCTCTCTCTCTCTCTCTCCCTTCCTCTCTGAAATCAATAAAAATATATATATTTAAAAAGGGTATTAATAAAACTTCAAAACTTTAAATCCAGGCATTATAAACATTGTCTAAATGGGGCTAGGAAGAGGAGAAATAAAAGAGATGTTAAAGCATAATAATGTATGTGGTTTTTTATAGGAGGGTATGGATAGAGGTAAATTTAAAATGTACAAACCTAAGTATCAGTATGGGTTTTAAGGACAACTACCATATAAATAAAAATAAAACAATTAACTTTTACACTAGTTGAAGAAAACTTGACATAAACTATTGAAAACAGAAGAGAAATGATAACAAAAGGAAGTAAAGCAAATGAAATATATGGAAAAAATGGCAGAAATAATAGTAATTAAAATAGGTATAAATAGATTTTAACTCACCTATTAAAAGATAGATATTTTCAGGTGTGATGAAAAATATTTAACAATATGTTGGTTAAAAGAGACACATTTAAAACATTATAATATCAAAAGTTTAAAAGAAAAGAAAAGCTAAAGCAAGCAAAAATAAACCAAAATAAAGTTGGAATAGTAATATCTGATACAATTTAAATCAAATTTAAAACAGAATTTAAAGCAAAATGACATTCAACAAAAAGAAATAAAAAGGAAAACAATAAAATAGATTGTATAACTATTATAAGTATATATAAAGTATAAAGTATATAATGCAATAAGCATAATACTGCAAGAAAAATGGACAAATCACCAATATAGTTTAAAATTTTAATAATTCCTTTACTAAAAATGCAAATGAACAGAAATATAAATAATTTGAATAACATGATTGACAACTTTCAATTATTACATTAAATATAAAACACTGTATCCAAAAATAGAGGTGGGAAGAGAGTGTGCACAGTAGTTAAGTATATTTTTAAGTATCTTTTCAGGCAAAATTATAGGTTAAGATTACAATTAGCCAAAGTATTCAAATCAAAGAATTGTAAAGAAAGCAATAGAGCAAGCCCAAAGAAACAAGAAGAAAGGCCAAAATAAAGAAAAAGGGCAAAAATCATTGAAACAAAAAGCAGTAAAACAAAACAAATGATTGTTCTTAAATCATATTAAGATAAACCTCTGGCAAATATGATAAAGAGAAAAAAGTACATACAAACAACAGGCAAAATGAATTACAAGAAAGCATTATAGACTTAGAATTTTTCAAAGTATTATGAACATATGACTCTAATTAACTTCAAATCTCATAAGAAATGGTTCTATATTTCAAAATATTTATAATGCATAAAATGATACAAGAAGAAATAGAAAACCTAAACATATAAACAATTATTACAAAATGAATTGGTAAAGACTTTCTTACTTATAATCTAGGATCACACAAGGGTGTTAATAAAATTTAGTGTTAATCCTTATTTTTACTAGTTCTAAAACACAGATAGTGAGTGTAATTCAGTTCTAAAACTGGAAAAGAATGAAATGAAAGAATACCATAAGTCATTTTATTCATGAGTATATATGTAAAAATCCTAAATAAAATACTAGCTAATGGAATCCAATAGTGGATAAAATATGATTTAATATAGGTCAACACTTTTATGTATCAGGACAGAATTAAAAGTGAAATTCCTTAGTTTAATTTAAAATTTACATACCAAAATTCTACTATCACTTAACATACAGGAAGTCCAGACAATGTTATAAGAAAAGAAACACAACAGAAGTATCAAGATTAAAAGGTGATTAAAATTAGGATTTATAGCCCTAGCCTGTTTGGCTTAGTGGAAAGAGTGACAGCCTGTAGACCAAAGGGTCCCAGGTTCAATTCTGATCAAGGGCACATGCCAGGATTGTGGGATTAATCCCCAGTAGGGGTCATGCAGGAGGCAGCCAGTGAATGATTCTCTCTCATTATTGATATTGCTATCTTTCTGTCCCTCTCCCTTCTTCTCTGAAATCAATAAAAATATATTTTAAAAAAATTAAGATTTGTAAGTGCCATAATTGTGTAAGAAAACACAAAAGAATTAACAATTAGAGTTTGTAAGATATGTTAGCAAAATTGCTAGATTAATTAATTTGAACAAAAACAATGTACCTCTTACCAGAGGTATATATATATTTTTAAATGGCTTTATGTAGAAAGTAGTTTACCAAAGAATAACCAAAACCTATCTACAGATAATGTTAAAAACCTACGGAAGGACATAAAAAACATTGTAAAAATGATAAAACATCCTATGCTTTTGATTGTGGTACCTCTAATAAAAAATGATACAAATTCTGACCTAATTAATCTATATTTACAATGCAATCCCAAATTCCAAACTGAAACTCCTGGTAGATTTTTTAAAGGATGTGGCAATCATTTTAAAGTTTATAGAGAATAATAAAAGTCATGAAGAGCTATGTTATCACTGAACAAGAATAATGAGAGTGAACAATTAGATCAATGAAAAAAACAGAATTACAGAGATCAAGTCATATATAAATGAGAACTCAATTTATAATGAAATCTTCACAACCCAATGAGGAGAAAACAAATTGTTTGGTAAATGGTCTTTCAGGGGTCCTCAAACCACATGCCGCCCGCCGAGGACATTTATCCGGCCCACCGGGTGCCGCTGCCTGTCCTGCTTAGCAGCTGACTCGTCCCGGGCATGCAGTGCGCATAGGAATTTGTTCATAGTTTGTTTTTTTTTTACACTATAGTCCAGCCCTCCAACTGTCTGAGGGACAGTGAACTGGCCCCCTGTTTAAAAAGTTTGAGGACCCCTGGAAAACTTGCTCACTGTAAAAGCCAGTCAGAGAAAGATAAGTATCATATAATTTCAGTTATATGTGGAACAAAATAAACTAACAAAGTGGAGACTGTCTCATGGATACAGAGAACATACTGATAGCTGTGAGAGAGGAGGGAGTTGGGGGCTAGGTGAGATTGGTGAAGGAATTAAGAAAGAAAGAAAAAAAAAAAGACTCATGGACACAGACAACAGTATGGTGATTACCAAAGGGAAGGATGGTTGGGGAGGTAGAAAAGGCTAACGGGGGATAAATGATGATGGAAGGAAACTTGACTTGGGGTGGAAAACACACAATACAATATGCAGATGCTATACTGTAGTATTGTATATCTGAAACCTATATAATTTTATAGCCAATGTCACCCCAATAAATTCAATTAAAAAAAAAACACAACACTTGCTCACTGTATGGAGAAAAACAAAATTCCATCTTACTACATACGTAGGAGGGGACTCCATATACCTTTAAAAACACATCTCTCATGAACATAGATGCCAACATCCTCAATAAAATTCTAGCAAATTGGATCCAGCAATACATCAGAAAGATCATACACCATGACCAAGTAGGATTTATCCCAGGGATGCAAGGATGGCCCAAAATCCGCAAATCAATAAATGTGATACATCACATAAACAAATTGAGAGGTTATTTAACTTCCAGGGGGAGAAAAATGGTGGTGGAATAGACAGACGTGTTCCGAGCCTTGTCCCAGAGCAGAAAGAAAGAACAGCTGAGGGTCGCATGAGGAGTGTTTGTTGGCAAGTTAAGGGACAGCTAAACTCCAGGAGAAGGTGGGGGACTGCTAGATGGGGTTTCCCTGACCAGGCACCCCCACTGCGGCTGGGTCCCCTCCCGGAGCTAAGGCTTGGACACACAGACTGCGCCATCTTGATAGGGAAAGTGGAGCTTATCGGAAGCCTGAAAATCCACAAATGCAGCAACCACCGAACAGCTGTGAGCCCCAGAACACTGGTCCCCAATTGGTGCAAACTCGCAGATTCAAAGGAGCTCTTCATTCCACCACAGAAAAATTACATTTCGCCTGGGATAAGGTGAGGTCTCTGGTCCCAGCGGGAGGGGCTGGCGTGATCTGTGAATATTGAAGGGGTCCTCAGAGCTGCTAAGAGAAGGGATCCCTAAAAAGCAACCCATTTTGATCTGATATGCAGGGACAGCCTAAGAATTTCAAACATGCACCGGCTGCTTAGACTTGCACGCAGACCCATTGTTTGCACACTGGGGCTTTTTCCTCTTCAAACCCTTGCTTCTGATTATTAAGCCCAATATATAGGATCACCCAGTTGGGGACACCCTGGGAGACTGCAGGGGAAAGTTGTTTTTCTGGAACCTGGGGGTTGGAGCTGGGAGTAACCATCAGAGAGCCAGCTCTGAGGCAGCCCACTCCCACAAACTGGTATTGAGTGCCACAGGGATAAACACAGGCTAGAGAGGCCATAAATAGACCCGGCAGTCAATCCAGAAACACTGCCACCCAGGGGCTGAATCACAAATTGACTCTTGTGCAATCAAAATTAAAGGAATACGAGAAATTAAGACACCACCTGCTTAAAAATCAGGACTGGCTTACAACACTGAGGAACAGTAGAACGCAGGGAACTGCAATACTGTCTGGACAGAGAAACAGGCATGCCAAACAGAAAATAGAGGAAGTGAATGACCTCCACTATTGCACATTATATATTTTTATTTTTTATTTTCATTTTTAGCATCTTTTACTTAAGAAACTAATTTTTTCCTCACTTGATTTTACCTTTTTAATTATTACATTTTTATTTTCAATCAGTATTATTACTACTACTATTTTACCTTTTTTATTAAAGTGTCATTTTATTTTCTCTTTATTTTACTTTGGGACTAGTGTTCTACATTCTATTTTCATCTTTCCTTTAGCATCATTTTACTCTATCGCAACTCTACCTTTATGCCATCACTCTCTTCCTAATTTTTCCCCTTTTGGTGTCCTGTTTATCTTACCCCTTTCCTGCTTTAGATTTTCCCTATTCTTTCTGTTCACCCCGTTAAACTTTCACCCTACACATATATATCTAATTTCCAATCCCCTGCTCCAAGTCCATACACACCTCTCTCTTCACTGTCTTAACTACACAAAAAATTGTTTTTCTCTCTGTCCTTTAGTTGTTGTTTGCTTGAATTTGATTATATTGAATTTTTATGCTTTTTTGTGAGATTGTTTTGCTTATTCTTTTTTGTTTGTTTGTTTTTGTTTGCTTTGCTTTTGTTTATTTTGTGCTTCTGCTTTCCCTTGCCTTGCTTGATATTAGTTGGTGTTGTAGTTTGTATTAATCCCCAGGTACTTGTGGCTGGCATTTGCTGGTATTAGTGGTTGTTCTATTGGATTTTTCTCCCCATATATATAGTTTGTTCCCCTTTTCTCTCTTAGTCTCTTTCTTGTCTCTCTTATTTTTTTTCTTCTTTCTTTTCCCAATTTCATTTTGACACTCCTTTTTTCTTTCTTTCTTTTTCCTCTTCTTCTTTTTCTCCTATCCCCTAATTTGCCTTTCTCTGGTGGTCACCTTTATTGGGGGTTATTAATATTGTGAATACATTTCTGTTCAGTTCCTTGTGTGTTTTAACTGGTTGTGTTGTATTTTGTGCCTTTAAGTCAACGCAGGGGAGAGAGAACTACATAACCACACATCTGGAGAAGAGAGAACATGGGGAGATGAATTAACAGCCTGCATATGAAAGAAAAGCAGGCATCACCAGAAAAGGAAGTAAACAAAAAAGAGGCAAGCAACCTGCCAGAGAAAGAATTCAGAGAAATGGTCATAAGGTGGCTGAAAAGAATGGAAGACAAATTTGACAATATGAGTAAGAACCAAGAGGAAATGAAGAAGAACCAAGAAGAAACGAACCAAGAAGACATTGCTGTTGTAAAAACTCAACAGAAAGCCTCAAGAGTAGACTAGAAGAAGCAGAGGACTGCATCAGTGAGCTAGAAGACAAGATGGAAAAAAATACCCAAGTAGAGCAGCTTCTAGAAAAAAAAAAATTAAAAAGCAGGAAGAGAGCCTAAGGGAACTTTGGGACAACATGAAACAAAACAACATCCACATAATAGGGGTTCCAAAAGGAAAGGAAACTGAGCAAGGAATAGAAAACTTGTTTGAAGAAATAATGACAGAAAACTTCCCTGATATAACCCATCCAAATCCAAGAAGCTCACAGAGTCCCAAGTAAAATGAAATTGGCAAACACCAATGACAAAGTAAGAATCTTAAAATCGGCCAGAGAGAGACAGAAAGTTACCTACAAAGGAACCCCCATCAGACTAGCAACTGATTTCTCAACAGAAACTCATCAGGCCAGAAGAGAATGGAATGAAATATACAAAGTCATGCAAAGGAAGGGTCTGAATCCAAGAATACTGTACCCAGCAAGGCTATCAATCAAAATTGAAGATGAAATCAGGAGCTTCACAGACAAAAAAGGACTAAGGGAATTTATTACCACAAACCAGCAATGCAAGAAATGCTAAAGGGTCTGCTGTAGAAAAAAAAAGAAATAGGAAGTGAAGAAGGAACACAGGGGTAAAGAATAAAAATGGCGACAAATAAGTACCTATCAATAATAACTTTAAATGTAAATGGATTAAATGCCCCAATCAAAAGACATAGGGTAATGGACTGGATAAGAAAACATGACCCATATATCTGCTGTCTACAAGAAACCCACCTCAGAAAAAAAGACGTGCACAGACTGAGGGTGAAGGGATGGAAAAAGGTTTTCCAGCCGAATGGAAATGAAAAAAAAAGCTGGGGTAGCAATACTTACATCTGACAAATTAGATCTCAAAGTGAAGAACATAACAAGAGATAAGGAAGGCCACTTCATAATACTAAAGAGAGCAATCCAACAAGAAGAAATAACTCTGGTAAACATATATGCACCCAATACAGGAGCACCCAAATACATAAAAAAAACTCCTGGAGGATATCAAGGGAGAGATTACCAGCAATACAATCATAGTAGGAGACTTTAATACCCCACTATCACCATTGGACAAATCCTCTAAACAAAAAATCAGCAAAGAAACATCAATCCTAAATGACTCACTAGACCAGATGGAATTAATTGACATCTTCAGAGCATTTCACCCCAAAGCCACAGAATATACATTCTTCCCAAGTGCATATGGGTCATTTTCAAAGATAGACCATATGTTGGGACATAGGCAAAGTCTCTTCAAATTCAAGAAGACAGAAATCATATCAAGCATCTTCTCAGACCACAGTGGCATAAAACTGGAAATCAACTACAATAAAAACAATCCAAAGAAATCAAACACATGGAGACTACACAGCATGCTATTAAACAATGACTGGGTTACCAGAGAGATCAAGGAAGAAATAAAAAACATCATGGCAACAAATGACAATGAAAACACAACAATCCAAAATCTATGGGACACAGAGAAGGCAGTCTTGAGAGGGAAGTTCATAGCTCTACAAGCATACTGCAAAAAACAACAAAAGCCCGGGCCAGACGGCTTCACAGGAGAGTTTTACCAAACATTCAAGGAAGAACTAAAACCTATCCTCCTCAGACTATTCCAGAAAATTCAAGAGGAAGGAATACTTCCAAGCTCCTTCTTTGAAGCCAGCATCACCCTAATACCAAAACCAAATAAAGACAGCACAATGAAAGAGAATTACAGGCCAATATCCCTCATGAATGTAGATGCCAAAATCCTCAACAAAATTCTAGGAAATCAGATCCAGCAATACATCAGAAAGATCATACACCATGACCAAGTAGGATTTATCCCAGGAATGCAAGGATGGTACAATATCCGCAAATCAATAAATGTGATATATAACATAAACAAATTGAGAGATAAAAACCACATAGTCATATCAATTTATGCAGAAAAACCATTTGACAAAATCCAACACCCTTTCTTGATAAAAACTCTCAACAAGGTGGGAATAGAAGGATCATACCTTAACATAATAAAAGCTACATATGATAAACCCACAGCTAACATCATACTCAATGGGCAAACACTAAAACCATTTCCCCTAAGAACAGGAACGAGACAGGGATGCCCACTCTCACCACTCCTGTTCAACATAGTAATGGAAGTATTAGCCTTTGCAATTAGACAAGAAGAAGAAATAAAAGGCATCCAAATTGGAAAAGAAGAAGTAAAGCTGTCCTTATTTGCAGATGACATGATATTGTACATAAAAACCTGAAAGACTATATCAAAAAACTAAAAGACTTAATAAATGAATTCGGCAATGTAGCAGGATACAAAATTAACATCAAGAAATCTATGGCATTTCTATACACCAATAATGAACTTACAGAAAGAGAGACTAAAAAAGCAATCACATTTACCATCGCACCAAAAAAATTAAGATACCTAGGAATAAACTTAACCAAGGAGGTAAAAGACCTATATGTGGAAAACTACAGGACACTGAAAAAAGAGATAGAGGGAGACATAAATAGATGGAAGAACATACCATGTTCATGGATTGGTAGAATCAACATCATCAAAATGTCCATACTACCCAAAGCAATCTATAGATTCAATGCACTTCCCATTAAAATACCAACGGCATATTTCACAGACCTAGAAAGAAGTCTTCAAAAATTCATCTGGAATAAAAAAAGACTCTGAATAGCCACAGCAATCCTGAGAAAGAAGAATAAAGTAGGAGGGATCGCATTACCAGATTTCAAGCTGTATTACAAAGCCACTGTTCTCAAAACAGCCTGGTACTGGCACAAGAACAGACATATAGATCAATGGAATAGAATAGAGAACCCAGAAATCAACCCAAACCACTATGCTCAATTAATATTTGACAAAGGAGGCATGAACATACAATGGAAACAAGACAGTCTCTTCAATAAATGGTGTTGGGAAAATTGGACAGATACATGCAAAAAAAATGAAACTAGATCACCAACTTACACCATACACAAAAATAAACTCAAAATGGATACAGGGCTTAAACATAAGATGGGAAACCATAAAGATACTAGAGGAATCCACAGGCAGCAAAATCTCAGACATATGCCGAAAGAACTTCTTCACTGATACTACCCCTAGGGCAATGGAAACTAAAGAGAAAATAAACAAATGGGACTACATCAAAATAAAAAGCTTTTCACAGCAAAAGAAACCATCAACAAAACAACAAGAAAGCCCACTGTATGGGAGAACATATTTGCAAATGTTATCACTGATAAAGGTTTAATCTCCAACATCTACAGGCAGCTTATACAACTTAATAAAAGGAAGATAAATGATCCAATAAAAAAAAATGGGCAATGGACCTAAATAGAATCTTTTCTAATGAAGACAGAAGGAAGGCCAAGAGACACATGAAAACATGCTTAAAGTCACTAATTATCAGAGAGATGAAAATCAAAACGACAATGTGGTACTATCTCACACCTGTCAGAATGGCTATCATCAACAAATCAACAAAGGACAAGTGTTGGCAAGGATGGGGAGAAAAAGGAACTCTTTTGCACTGCTGGTGGGAATGCAGACTGGTGCAGCCACTGTGGAGAACAGTATGGAGTTTCCTCAAAAAACTGAAAATGGAAATCCCATTTGACCCAGTAATCCCACTCCTAGGAATATATCCTAAGAAACTAGAAACACCAATCAGAAAGGATATATGCACCCCTATGTTCATAGCAGCACAATTTACAATAGCTAAGATTTGGAAACAGCCTAGGTGCCCATCAGCAGATGACTGGATCAGAAAACTATGGTACATCTACACAATGGAATACTATGTTGCCATAAAAAAGAAGGAATTCTTACCATTTGTAGCAACCTGGATGGACATGGAGAGAATTATGCTAAGTGAAATAAGCCAGGCAATGAAAGAAAAATACCACATGATCTCACTCATTTGTGGATAATAAAAAACACATTATAAACTGATTAACAAAAAGATAGATACAGAGGCAGTAAAGCATCAAACAGACTGTCAAATTACAGTGGGAAGGTTAGGGAGAGGTGGGGGAAATAAGAGATCAACCGAAGGATTTATATGCATGCATATAAGAATAACCAACGGATGCAAAACATTGGGGGGTGAGGGCATGTATGGGAGTGGGGTTGGGGGGGGGCAATGGTAAGATATGCACACATATAATACCTTAATAAAAAATTGGAGGGGAAAAAACAAATTGAGAGATAAAAATCACATACTTATATCAATTGATGCAGAAAAAGCATTTGACAAAATCCAATACCCCTTCTTGATCAAAACACTCAGCAAAGTGGGAATAGAAGGATCATACCTCAACACAATAAAAGCCAAATATGAAAAACCCACAGCCAACATCATACTCAATAGACAAAAACTGTAACCATTTCCCTTAAGAACAAAAACAAGACAGGGATGCCCACTCTCATCATCCTGTTCAACATAGTACAGGAAGTACTAGCCATTGTGATCAGACAAGAAGAAGAAATAAAAGGCATCCAAATTGGAAAAGAAGAAGTAAAGCTGTCCTTATTTGCAGACGACATGATATTGTACATAGAAAACCCTAAAGACTCCATCAAAAAATTATTAGACTTAATAAATGAATTCAGCACTATAGCAGGATACAAAATTAATGCCAAGAAATCTATGGCATTTCTTTACACCAATAGTGAACTTATAGAAAAAGAGACTAAAAAAATAATCCCATTTACCATTGCACCAAAAAAATCAAGATGCCTAGGAATAAACTTAACTAAGGAGGTATAAGACCCATATGTGAAAAACTACAGGACACTGAAAAAAGAGATAGAGGAAGACGTAAACAGATGGAAGAATATACCATGTTCATGGATTGGTAGAATCAACATCATTAAAATGTCCACACTACCCAAAGCAATCTATAGATTCAATGCACTTCCCATTAAAATACCAACGGCATATTTCACAGACCTAGAAAGAATTCTCCAAAAATTCATCTGGAATGAAAAAAGACCTCAAATAGCCACAGCAATCCTGAGAAAGAAGAACAAAGTAGGTGGGATCTCAATACCAGATTTCAAGCTGTATTACAAAGCCACTGTTCTTAAAACAGTCTGGTACCGGCACAACAACAGACATATAGACCAATGGAATAGAATAGAGAACCCAGAAATCGACCCAAACCACTATGCTCAATTAATATTTGACAAAGGAGGCATGAACATAAAATGGAGTCAAGATAGACTCTTCAACAAATGGTGTTGGGAACAGATATATGCGAAAAAAGGAAACTAGACCACCAACTTACACCATACACAAAAATTAACTCAAAATGGATAGAGGACTTACACATGAGACGGGAAACCATAAAAATACTAGAGGAATCCACAGGCAGCAAAATCTCTGACATATGCCGAAGGAACTCCTTCCCTGATATTGCTCCTAGGGCAATGGAAACTAAGAGAAAATAAACAAATGGGACTACATCAAAATAAAAAGCTTTTCACAGCAAAATAAACCATCAACAAAACAACAAGAAAGCCCATTGCATGGGAGAACATATTTGCCAATGTCATCACCGATAAGGGTGTAATCTCCAACATTTACAGGGAACTCATACAACTTAATAAAAGGAAGATAATCCAATAAAAAATGGGCAACGGACCTAAATAGACACTTTTCCAAGGAGGACAGAAGAATGGCTAAGAGACATATGAAAACATTCTAAAAGTCACTAATCATCAGAGAGATGCAAATCAAAACAACAATGAGGTACCATCTCACACATGTCTGAATGGCTATCATCAACAAATCAACAAAGGACAAGTGTTGGCAAGGATGGGGAGAAAACGGAACTCTTTGCACTGCTGGTGGGAATGCAGACTGGTGCAGCCACTGTGGAGAACAGTATGGAGTTTCCTCAAAAAACTAAAAATGGAAATACCATTTGACCCAATAATCCCACTCCTAGGAATATACCCCAAGAAACTAGAAACACCAATTAGAAAGGATATATGCAGCCCAATTTACAATAGCTAAGATTTGGGAACAGCCTAAGTGCCCATCAGCAGATGAGTAGATTTAAAAACGGTGGTACATCTACACAATGGAATACTATGCTGCAGTAAAAAAGAAGGAGTTCTTACCATTTGCAACAGCATGGATGGAACTGGAGAGCATTATGCTAAGTGAAATAAGCCACTCAGAGAAAGACAAATACCACATGATCTCACTCATATGTGGAATATAATGAACAACATAAACTGATGAACAGGGACAGATCCAGAGGCAGAGAAGCATCGATCAGACTGCCAGACTTCAGGTAGGGGAGGGTGGGGGAAAGGAGGAGAGATCAACCAAAGGACTTGTATGCATGAATATGAGCCTAACCAATGGACACGAACACCAGGGGGGTGAGGGCCTGAGTGGGAGGGGGGGGTGCTTCGGGGGTTAATGGAGGGATGAGGACACATATGTAATACCTTAATCAAAAAAGAAATAAAAAAAAAACACATGCATAGGAGGTAAAACTATAGTTATGAAGAAATAATACCTTGTGACCTAGGGATGAAGAGGACTTCTTTTAAAAAATATAGAGCACAAAATCAAATCAATATCCTTGTACAATAATAAATAAGGAACAAGCCACACAATTTCAAAAACAGGCTCTTAGCAAGTTTTACTGGGAAGAGGTATTTGATTAATAATTTGGTTAAGAGAAATCAGAATAAAAAGTTTTCTAGCCCTGACTGCTTTGGCTCAGTGGATAGAGCATTGGCCTGTGGACTGAAGGGTCCCAGGTTTGATTCCAGTCAAGGGCATGTACCTTGGTTGAGAGCACATCCCCAATAGGGGGTGTGCAGGAGGCAGCTGATCGATGTTTCTAATTCTCTAACCCTCTCCCTTCCTCTCTGTAAAAAATCAATAAAATATATTTTTAAAAAGTTTTCTAATAACTCTAGTTTAAATTACGGTCTTGGAAAATGAGATAAATCAAATCAACAACTTTGGAATAATAGGTAACAGTGCAACATAGAGATTCTGCCTGTCTAATATATTTCTAGCTTAGAAAAATAGTTGATTTTCTAGACTTGTTAACATAGTTCTAAATCTACTCTATATGTGTGTGTGTATCAAATAGCATTAAAAATAAATATAGTTGAATAGATATAATGGCAATTCTTTGCATCAAAGGAAATCGTTACTTCTTTTAAATCTCATGTAACATCCTTGGAAAATATGTCTTTTTTTTTCTTTTTTCATGACTCACTCAAAGTGTGTATTATTTTTGGAAGGACTTCTGAAAAGCTAAGGTCACATTAGCCAACTGCTTGCTGATGAACATTTTTGTAATTTGAAAAAGAAAGCTTATAAACCAAATTTTGGCCATGACTGTGATTTTCTCAATTCTATTGTTAAATAAACTAAATGATTAGAAGAAGATAATTTCAAATGCTTTTGATAACACAGGAATAAGTTACATCTTTAATAATGCAAATTCAAATTTATCATTTGTAATATTCACTTCTATACTTTATATTCACACCAAGTACTGCTTTTTCCTGCAATAGTTTAATATATATATATATAGTATAAGGAAATAAAATTAATATGATAGTCTTCCTTAACATTTTCCCAATTTATGTTTAAATTGAGAGAAGAAACATTTATTGCCATCTTTGTTTACATTTTTATAATGAATATTCTTTAAGGCAGCATTTATTTTTAAAGAACATAATTATAAACAAAAAATCCTTAGTCATAGGGTAATCACAAGCACTCTAGAAGATACATTCAGAATATATTTATTCAACTTTTATATAGTCTAAAATTTTTACAAAAGGCACTCGATAACATCTGAGTTTTTCCTCCCTTCCTTCCTTCCTTCCTTCCTTCCTTCCTTCCTTCCTTCCTTCCTTCCTTCCTTCCTTCCTTCCTTCCCTTCCTTCCTTCCTTCCTTCCTTCCTTCCTTCCTTCCTTCCTTCCTTCCTTCCTTCCTTTTTTCTGCAAGCAGTTTAAGGTTTTGTCTTATTTTATAAAAAATGTTTTTTTATTGATTTCAGAGAGGAAGTGAGAGGGAGAGAGATAGAAACATCAATGATGAAAGAGAATTATTGATCAGCTGCCTCCTGCACACCGCTCACTGGGGATCAAAAGGGGATTGAGCCCACAACCCGGGCATGTGCCCTGACCAGGAATCAAACCATGACCTCCTGGTTCATAGGTTGACACTCAACTACTGAGCCACATTGACTGGGCTTGTCTTGTTTCTTTTACACTGAGCATATAGTATATGATGCACATTTAAAAATTTTTATATTATTATGGAAAAACTTTGTATACATTCACAATGAGAGATAATAGAGTGAAAATATTTGATGCATTCAATATTAAACTTAAACAATTATCAACTCACTAGAGTGCCTTAGGCAGGCCTGTACCCTCTCGCAATCCAGGACCTCTCCGCTGCCAGTTTAGGCCCGATTCTGGATTGGAACTAAACCGGCAGTCAGACATCCCTCTCTCAGTCCGTGACCACTGGCTCCTAACCACTAGCCTGCCTGATTGCCCCTAACCACTCTGCCTGCCTGCCTTATCACCCATAACCACTCGCCTGCCTGCCTGATTACCTCTAACCACTCTGTCTGCCTGCCTAATTGCTCCTAACTGCTTGCCTGCCTGCCTGCTCACCCCTAACCACCTCTGCCTCAGTCCCCGCCACCGAGGCTTCATCCAGAAGGATGTTCGGAATGACATCCAGAAGGTCGTTCAGCTGTCTGGTCTAATTAGCATATTATACTTTTGGTACTAGATTGGTAATGTTGTTTCATATATACCCTTATCCATACCCATGAAGCATCATTTTTATTTCTAGTATTAAGAAGCATGGCACAGATTATTGAACCTCAGAGGGAAGCGGGGGAGGGTGGGTGGGTGGGAAGAGATCAACCAAAGATATTGTATGCATATATGCATAACCCATGGACACAGACAATAGGGTGGTGAAAGCTTAGGATGGTGGGCTAGGCCAGCAAGAGAAAGGAAATGTATGTAATACTTTCAACAATAAAGTGTTTTTTTTTAAAGCGAGATTATTTTCTACAAACTGGGCAATGGTATGGATAAACAATTTACAAAAGAGGAAACCTAAATGACAAATAAACTACTGTGCATCATCATATTGAACAAACTAAAAGTCTTGATAATACTAAATATCACTGAGGTTCGAAGCAATGTGGTATTTCCCAGACTGTTGTAAAAAAAAAAAAAAAAAAGGTAAATCTGTCGCTCTCATTTGGAGAGTAATTTGGTAATATTTAAGAAAGCTGAAGGTGTGTATATTTTTAACACACCAACACTATTTCTAATTTATATGCATTATAAAATTTTTGCAAATGTACATAAGAAACTGCTCCTGTAACTTGGTTTGAAAAGAAATAGTGGTCTAATGGAGAGGAAAAGAAAGTAGAAAAGAAAAAGGAAAGGGAAAGAGAAGGGAAACCTAAATGGCCATAAAGAGAATATCAAGCTATTGTATATTCAATCCTATTGAGTCTTGTACATTAATTAAAATAAATGAACTTGTGCTACATGTACCAATATGGGTAAATAATCCTAATATTGAATAAAATGTGCACAGTAAAGAAAGTAAAATCATTTTATAATATTTTATAAAACACATAAAATAATGCTTTACTATTTTTATGGGTAACTGCTATTAATAAATGTTCATAACTATTTATGAAAATAATCTGTATCTAACTCAGGATGGTGGCTTACCTTTGGGAAATAAAACTTGGAAGGTTTTGTGTGTTTTTTTTAACACAAAACTGAAATAATTGCGACAAAATTAAATTTGGTAACTAATGCTAGCTGGTGGGTATAATTTTTTTTGTTTTGTCAACATTTGAAATACTTTACAATTACAAAAATCTATAATAATAAAAGGGAAATATGTGAATTAGACCGGTCAGCTGAACGACCTTCCAGACAACCTTCTGGACGAAGCCAGGGCTGCAAGGGCAGAGGCAAGTGGCTGCGGCTGTGAGGGCCGAGCCCCTTGCACAGATTTCATGCCTCTAGTATAAATATAAAAAGAAACCTATTGGCTTAGAAACCTGAACTGTTGACAGCTGGCAGATAAAGTTGGCAGAAATAAGACCCTTGAATTCTCTGCTAAATGACAGAGTAAGCTCAAGCTAAGCAGCTACAGACACTAGACAGATGCTGATGGTGACTGGACACCCCTGCTCTGCAACCTCAGAACATCACTGCCACCTTGGTGGTGTTGCAGGCAAGGTGCCCGGGAGTGGGCAGGTTACAAAGCCAATGAGAGTGACTCTGTGTGAGGAGGATGGAGATTTTATTTTCCTGTTTCTGCAGCGGTCATCCTCCTGAGCAGATATTGAAAGTTAAAGCAACATTTGACTGATTATGTGACAGTCTGTGATATACACTGTAGCAGGGAATGCTAACATTAAGTCAGGCCCTTTGAAACTAATGGGTTTTATGTAGAAAAAAAGGAAATCAAAAGTAAGTTAAATCAGAACCTGATACACACATATTCTATCTGCTTATACCTTTCTTCCAAGGATATATTCCTTTAGAGTTTGTACATTCATGTGGATAATTAGTGCTTCACATTTATTCAGTTCCTGGTTTAAGAACTAATATGTTTAAAGTCACATATTAGGGATCCTGTAGGCAGAACTGAAATGAACGCAAAGCATATTGGAAGTAAAATATATTTGGAGATCCAATGACTTATATTTCCAATTACAAGTTGTGTTCATCTTGGTAAGTGACTTTGCTTCTTTGAACCTTAACATCTTCCTTTGTAACAGCAAAACTACAATTGTTAATAACCACCTCAGAAGATTACTGTGAGGCTGAAAAAGATGATGAGATATGGGAAAAAACTCTGATCAGGTATTTGGTACTTTTATTATGCCTATTACAAATAGGGTTACAAATAGAGAGATAGATGATAGATAGAAAGACAGCCAAACAGATATCCTAAATTGTGGCTAAAATCCTTCTTTTTAGGTGACTCACTAATTCATTCAGGCCAATAAATTTAAATGTAATAATAGTAAAATAGTGTAAAGTAAAATAAACTTGTATTCTTGATCTCAAGTGTCTATGTTGTTAAATAATTAAAATATTACATGAAGATCAGCTATTTTGATAGGTAAGCTATATTATTCTGAATATTAATTTATTTAATAGGATACTGAACACCTATTCTTGTGCATTATGCTCTGCTACAAAGATAGATAAAAAGTAGTACCTTCCCTTCACCTAAATGCTCATACACTTCAAATGTGGTCTAATTCTAGACAGGGGAAGGTTTGGGGTATTGCATAGACACATAGGGGGAGAGGGAAAGCTTTATCTCCACTGGCCCAAGACAGTGCAATTTTTCATGTAGCGATAAGCCTCTGTGTAATTGTCCCATAGCCTGAGTTTTAGATTCAGTTAGTATTACCTTTGTGCTAGGATTTTTACAGTGCTTTAAATATAAAACTGCATCAACAATGATGCCAGCCTTTTTTATTTTCAAAATCTTAAAAGATTTCCATTGTATTACAGCTTTATGAGCATTTACAAATTCAAATTTAGAAAGGACTTAAAATAACATTTGATCATTGCTCACTTTCATTATAGAATGTCTATCACTGTAAATATGATAAAATAAATCCTTCACTTGCCATGCAAATATTCTAGACATATCAGTTACACTAAAATGGGATCCCTAGAAGCTGGCATTCCCAGAAAATAGAAAAAGAAAACAGCTGACTCATTTACCATGTAGCAGTCTGACACTTTGCTCCATTCCTCCTTCTCAGAAGCTGCCAATTCAGGAAAGTGGAGGGACCACCATCATTATTCAGAAACTGATGTCAGTGACCCAGATTTTGCCTTACCTATGTTTGTTAATGTGGCATTGGGTTTTTAAATAATTGAACTTACTGATGATATCAGAAAAGACAAAGATTTTACATAAAATTCTGAATTCCTTGTCTTGAAAACTTGGCATATTAGCAACAGTGGGTGTCCATTCCATCCAGCCCTGGCATCACCTGGTATTACAGCTCCAGGGGACCAGGACCTGTCCCAGAGCTGGATTTTCTCAGACAATTTCGGACAGAGCCAGCAGTCCCAGCTTCTTTTATAAAATTAGGTCTGGCAGCTCGGGGTCCACGCTCCTTCATGGCAATAAATAAACTGGAGCTGAGTGCTTAACTCAATGGTGTCCACCATTCTCTATTGTTTATGTCTGTCTTCCTCACATTCACTTACTTTTACCCACTTTGTTAGATTGTATTATTGTTCAAAGTATCTGTTACTCTTCCTATTGTTGAATTATTCCTTCCCAAACTATTGCCATCAGGCTTGGCAACAATAACACTTTGGCCAATGAATTGGGATGTATGCCACCTCCACACAGACGTTTTAGGAGCCATCATGTGGCTGCATTCTTCCCTCTGCCAAGAGATCAGGATTTCCCCAGATGGTGTCTATGCCTTCAGTCTAGGTCCAGAATGTAGGTGATAAGGAGCATAGCAGAAGTAGGCTTATGATGCGCTTGAAGCATGAGCAAAAATCAATGATCATTATCATGAGTCTCTGAGATGTTAGTGTCACCTTCTATTGCAGCCTAAGCTAACCCATACATTCCTTTAGCTCCTATAGACATTTATTATCTAACATCAGCAGCAATCTCTTACCTGCCTTAAAAAAATAGAAACATTTCACCCAGGGATATAGTAACTATTTTCTTTCTTTTAGAAAGGAGAGTGTATAGAGCATGATAGAAGTATGGGATTATATAAATGGCATATTTTTTCCTCTTGAATTTTATAGTTTAGAGCAAAATGGATCTTAATTAACTAGAGGCCCAGTGCACGATTAAATCGTGCACGTGTAGGGTCCCCTAGGCCTAGCCTGCTATCAGAGCCATGTCTGCCGCCCCATGACGCCTCACACTCTCTGCAGACACTGCCTGCACCCTGCAATGCTCCACTGATGCTGCCGGCACCCCGGAGGTGAAGGGGTGGGGTGACGTCCCGAGAGGTGCTCCATGCACCTCCTGGTGACCGGTCATTTGGTCGTTCTGGCATTACGGCATTAGGGCCATGGGCTTTTTATAATACAGATAGAAACAAAGTCCCACAATGTGGTACTAGGCGTTTCTTGTACCTTTTCATTTTAAATGTTTAACATTATTTAATGTATAGTCACTGTTCTTCCAAGTTCTCAAATAGGTAAATTGAGGCTCAGAAATTTAGATGTGTCTGTATTTGAATATGTATATTCTTTAGTCCTAAACATACATTTTTTTCTATTCTTGAAAGTGTAGGTTCTTAGCAGTCTTACTCAAAAAGCTCTACTCGAATATGGCAGCATTTAATTTATCTGACTTTTAAATAGAGATAGTAATGTCTTCATGGGTTTGTGACACCCCACAATAAAGTTTTATCCTCTTCCCCCATATGGATGTTAATTAAATAGGAAAATATGGCTGCTTTTTTTTTTCATAATGTTACGTATCATTCATATACAAACAACTGTCCTTTACTTTCAGATTATGAGCTTTTTAATGTTTGTATGGCAAAATATGTTCTATCAGAAACGATAATGGCCATAAATGTTGACTTTGTGTAATGTTTTTATCTGGAAACATATGGCAACACAATGCTACTCCTCACTTCCTGTTATTATGGCAATCGTCCTGCCCTTGTGTGGTGGAAACTTGTAAAACTGTGTTGTTTTTCCCATTATTCTTTTTAACATGAAAGTTCTTTCACCTGTGAAATGTAGCCATGAGGCACTTCTTGCCTCAAGTGAAGATTGTTTAAAGGGAAATGGAGTGTTTTGAGAATCCCAGTGAACATTTCTAACTCAGGGCCTAGGCAATGTAAGAGCCTTTTATTTTTTTTACTTCAAAATCATAGGGAGTGAAGATGGCTCTGTGGTTGAGCATCAACCTATAAACCAGGATGGAAGAGAGCAGTACTAAAGGAAAGGAAAGAAGTCGCAACCAAAGCAAAATATTTAGATGTTGATGTGAGTCTCAGTAAACGGGTTTGAACTCTGTTCCTTATACTTACTGCTTTGTCTTCAAGCCTAGCAGTTTGAAATCTAAGTCGACAGATTATTTGGGGAGTCTTAAAGCTAACAGAACCTGTGCCTCCATCTCTGGGAGGTGAGGTTCATGGAGTATGAAATAGCAGGAAATCGCTGTGACATGGCTAGACAAGCAAGGCTTCATACGGTACCCACCCATCATTTCATAGCCTACAGAACTTTCTTTGAGAAGGGCTTGGAGTAAGTGAGAGAAAGCCAGTAGATTTTAAGGGTCTTGTGGTGAGCACAGGGGAATATTGAGTGATGTGTGTAGGCCAATGATTTAACCACAGAAGGAATGGACATTTTGAGTAGATGTTTGTTGGCATTAATGCTCATAAAAATCAACAACAAAAACAGTGCAAACTGTTAACTGACACCAGCCTAGGTGGGGATGAGGACTCCAGACCAGTTTTCGCTCCCTGATTCCATTGTCACAGCCCCAGGAGAGGGAGTCCCACACTGACTAAAATTCCTGATTGGAACCAGGAAAACCCTGATTGCCATGAGTTGCTAATTCAATAGAATGAAGGCCATGATCAAAATTAATTTTAGTTATAGACAAATAAGCAAAGGGCTTTTTCAATGTATCATTTAAAAAATCTAAATTTTACCCATTACATAAACTCCCCACATCAGAAAACGTGTGGCTTTGATTCTTGTTTCTTTGTGGTTCCTATGAGATATGATTTACATTAAAATAGAGGCTTTTAGGAAATAGTATCATATCATAAATGAGTTGCCCATATAAGGCAAAGGTGAAAGGCTATTGATTGAGAAGAGAGTTTTAATTGAAGTTACTCAGTAGGTAAATGATGCATTTGAGGCTGAGTGACTTTTAAATTGCTCAATAACAGAACTGTTGTGATTTCTGAAGTAACCAAAATCATAAAGAAAAAATGGGTATGCTGTACAGCAGGGGCCAATCAGCAGAAGAAATGATGCATCAAGAAGTACCCCCAGAATTTAAAGAACGACAGCAATGCCCTGACCAGTTTGGCTCAGTGCATAGAGTGTCGGCTTGCGGGCTGAAGGGTCCCGGGTTTGATTCTAGTCAAGGGCATGTACCTTGGTTTGCGGGCACATCCTCAGTGGGGGGTGTGCAGGAGGCAGCTGATCAATGTTTCTCTCTCATCAATGTTTCTGACTCTCTATCCCTCTCCCTTCCTCTCTGTAAAAAATCAATAACATACATATAACAAAAAATAAAGAATGACAGCAAGAGGCAATAGGGCTTGCTAGGGAAAAGAAGCACAGGGTGTGGGCCACTGCTAGAAGACTTTGTAAGAGTCCTATTATTTTCTTATGTCTTACTATCTTTATTGTATTTCCTCACAGTGATTGGTAATGAAACACTCTTTTTAAGATCCATGTTTTTATTCTGAGGATTCAGCAATTAAAGCAGCTTTGATGGAAGATATTGCCTTTTCATGACCTAACTATATTCATATATCCAGTCATCTAAAACACACACAAAACAAAACAGCACTATAGTTCTGAAAGAAGATGCCTCAAACTGTAGGTTGGAGAAGATAAAAGGTTTCACAGTAAAACAGCTACAGACCTGGAATTTGGTCTTCTACTTAACAGTAAGACCATATGTACAACTTCCCAGTGAAGCATAAAGTCCATTTCTGCCTTCTTATAGATTTGTATCTTGACATGGAGTACCCAGGGAGATGAAATTTTGAAATATTCTGAGAGGAAAACTGCATTCACAACTTCTTGCAAGAAAACTGTGGTTTTATGAAGGATAACGGTTTTTGTTTGGGCCCACCAAAATTGGACAGCAATTGTCTCCAATATATTTGTAGCATGACTGGTGTTTTGTGAAATGGACTAAAGACATACTTAAGACAGGACTGGTATGTCTTCTTTGAGCCTCTCAAAGGTATCTGGGAAGAAAAGGGTAATCAATCCAAAGCATTGATGGACTTTAGATTGTCTCATTGTTCTATATGAGTTGGCTTCTGAGTGATGAGAAGACTGAGAACAGTAGGTGAGGGTTGCTCATAGATTTGGAGAGGACCTGGTTCATACTCATGGATCAGAACAGTGAGAGAGTGCAGCTCTGTGACTATCACAAGACGAGGTGAGAACACCCGAGCAGAAAGAAGGAACTGAGACATGGCCACAAGGAATACTCACACTTTCACTATGAGAGATAAAATGTAAGCATTTGGCTGCATATGTCAAATTATATAGAACCCCTCTTGGGGAAAATGTGCACTAAATTTTTAAAAAAGACTAAATACAGTAGCTTTTAAAAATAAGGTATTCAAAATCACATCCTATATCTAAAGAAAATGATATCAATGACTGATAGATACTACAACATCAAGAACAAGAATTATGATACTCAAAGTCAATCATAAACACATTCTGGAAATTTACTGGCTGAATCTAAATTATTTTTTAGATTCTAAATTATAATGGCTTCACCATTACTGCATTTTCCTGCTGTAAGATCAAGAGCGTTGAACACTGGATGATATTGCTTGTTTTTTTTAAATAGTTGTGAGAACAGCTCTGTTTCATTCTTGCTACAATGAAATTGAATATTTCTGTAATACTCTCCTTTTTAAAATTCTAACCTTAAAGGTTGGTAGCCAAGCCAATTAGTTAGTTCTAGTGTCATGTTTTTGTGATTATGTGTGCATATGTATATTTGTCAGTACCTACACAGATATCTACACATAAATGTGCTTTTAGTCTTCATTTGCAAAGGCCCTCATCCCTCTGTGTATAACCCCGTGATGAGTGAGTTCTGGATGAACCCCCTCAAAGTCATCCCACCCAGGGTTCTTAATCACAAAGAAGTGCAGCCCTTACATATTGAGATCACTGCCCCAACTTGACATTTTTAAAAAGACAAGTTCGCCTTGGTAGTTTTCATTTAATCATGGTTCTGTAGAACTTGCTGACGAAAGCTTTCCAACTCATTCAGGTCTCTGAACTCTGTAGCTTTCTGCTGAATGCTGCCTAATCTGACACAGTTCTTCCCAGGGAACAAGAATCCTAAAGGAAACGCTGGAACGGAGTTGATGCTGACGGAGCACATTGGACAGATGTTCAAAAACAAGCTCAGAGTCCTGTTTTCTAAAGTCTGCCTGGTTGTTGAGCTTTTTTGTGTTATCTTTACTGAGACTAATCCACCATAAAATAAGGTTAGCATCCACCTTATGTGGCCTCCCAGGAGGATAAGAGAAAATAATATAGCACAATATTTAATGCAGCTTAATTTAGCCTTTTGTTGAGACTTAGACAACCCAGTTGTCTACATGCTTTTACCCCACCAATGCATTCTGAACTTCACTGCAGTATAAACTTGGTAAAAGCAGAACACCATTTTCTTTGGGTACCAGTGAGGCTCAGCCTAACTCTTACTTCATAATCCCTCCCCTCCAGATTCCTACTCAGAGATCTAGTTCTGCCTCTGCTTCTGGACACTACCCCACACCTGGGCAGGAGCTCAACTTTCCTGGAGTTCCCCATGCCCGCTGGCTTTCAGGCCCTTCTGAAATATAGATGCCCATCTTCTTTGGGTGCCTCATCCCTCGTGGGCCCCTGTGTGCTCCAGTTCTCAAAATGCACTTGTGCCCTGATGCCTATTTTTAAATCCTCTTCTCAAAACCTCTTCTGCATGCCTTCCCTGCTCATGGCTTTCTTTCCTTCACACTACACACTCCCTGACTTCCTGTCTCAAGAGCTATGAATCACGCTTCAAATTCCTGTTAAATGGCTAAGGTCTATCTCCCAGCTGATTCATTCCCATTGTCAAATGTGTACCACCATTTCTGAGTGTTATCTCCATAAAACGTTAGATGCCTCATTAGCATGTCTTGACACACATTTACATTGTCTTCAACATCCTGATTACCAGCCACACATATACTTGGATGATCTCTAATTTTGCCTTGCTACCTAAGGCACCATGTTTTTGCTCGCTGCTAGTTTAAATTTGTCCTTACTGTATACAGCTGCGCCGTGGGGACCATCGTGGGTTATTGCAGGCAACTGAGATATTGTGCCTTGGGTCATGTATGAAGCCTAGTTATCAGTTGAGCTTCCCAATTTTCTAATTTCCGTTTGCAGGCTGGACCAACACTGCGGACATTCTAGGCCTGGCCATAGTCTCTGTAAGGCCTGCTCACTGGCAGAGCCTCCTTAGTATTTTTCCAAATAGCTTGGTCCGGCTTCACTGGGTTATCGAAGTCTCAGATCCAAAATCATTCCTTCCTTTTCCATTTTACTACAAGTAGTCTGAGGTTAATAGCCCAATCTAAAGATATGATCACTCAGATATAATGTGGATAGAAACAGCTATGAGGTATGGCAAGTAGGTTGGCAGTGCACGGGTGAGGAAGGCTGTGGACTGAGCTGAGTCCCAGAAGGGCCTATTCATTAAAGCATTACACACGAGGAGGATTAACTGCACAGCAAAAACGAATTTAGTCAAGGGGCTTTGAGCAGTCCATGGGCCAGTGGTCCAAGGGGCCAATATGGCAGAAATGGTTCAACAAGTCTTGGCATGTTAATACCCGAGGTGAAGGGTGGGAAATTCCAATTCAGTGGATGGTGCACAAATGCAGTGATATTTCAGTGATAAATGGTAATGTTAAATCCTCATTGCTCAGAGAGATCTATCCCTTTGTGTCAGGATCCCAGTCAGGAGCTGAACTGCAGGTGTGTATGTGTGTCAAGGGAGAGGAACAACAAGAACATAGGACCCAAACACTCAGATGAGGCAAAGGCTTACTACGAAAATGAGTTTGGAGCAGTGCCCTGGTGTTATATAAACCTGAGGCCACAAGGCAGCTAACACAGCAGACAAACAGGAGTTAGACGCTTTGTGAATAAAAGGCCAGAGATCCCAGGGGTCCTCCCAGGCAGGTCAGGCAACAATGTTGGTAGCACAGCTGGATTCCAATAAGCACCAGGTGGGGAGAGTGGGGATGCTGACCTTTCTCCTGACTGCATGGAAGTGAGTTTGTGTCTGCAGGTAAGACTCATAAGTACATCCAATTAATGAGAAAGGCATGGGATACAGAAATTGTAATAGTCACTCCCTTCCTCAATATCTTTGCCTCAACAAATATCTGATTTGAATCCTCACACTGGTACCTTAGCCCTCTCAGTCCCAGCCAGCTCTTCTAGCTCTTGTACATGCTATTGTTTCTGCCTCCACGACTTTGCTCTCGTCCCTCCTCTGCAATTCTCTTTCCTCTTCCTGTTACCTTCCCAAGGCCTGCCATGTCATCAGAAATGCTATAGCTCTTTTGGTCAGGGACTTTTGGTAAAGCACTTTTCTGAACTTTCTGGAATTGTTAGTTTGCTACAAATGAGGGTTTGAAATGATCTCAAAGACATGTTTTTTTTCTTATTATTTATTAAGATTTTTCTCAAAATCTTAACTTTAAACCCTGCACATTTAATCAGTTGATAATTGCATTCCAGACACAAGTTAACTTAGTCTTCTCAAGGTAAAAGGTAATCAATGTTTCAGTTAAAGGGAGTTTGGAATTACACAATGAAATACATATGTTATATACATAACATGTGATTGTTATGTTAAGTTAAAAATTATAATGGCAAAATCATTTTATAATGAGTTGTCATGTATTTTTATATTATTATACTAGAGGCCCAGTGCATGAAATTCGTGCATGGGTAGGGTCCCTAGGCCTGGCTGGTGATCAGGGCCAATCAGGGCCTTCTGGCTGCTGGCCAGGGCCTTCCTTCCCTTCCCCTGGCTGCCAGCCAGGGCCTTTCTTTGTTCCATGCCACCCCCTGGTGGTCGGCACACATCATAGCAAGTGGTCGAACTCCCGGTTGATGGAACTCTGGAGGGGACAATTTGCATATTAGCCTTTTATTATATAGAATATTAAATAGGGTTGTTATATATATTATATTATCATATTATGTAATGCTATATGCAATATGCTCTATGTTATATATTACATACTTTATTCACTTATCGCCACTATTTTTACCAATATGCCCATGGCTAATTGTAATTCCACTTTAGTCAACAGTCTGAGTTCAGCATTTAAGTTACATGTTTTAAGTATGAAAATCTCAAGATTCATAAACTTTATTGTAACCCTCATAAGAAAGATAGATAACTAGCTATTCATGCCCTAAAAATATTAGTGTTTACATTTATTTAGAGCTTTACGGAACATTTTACATTTCTCAATGCACTTTTATATGCTAGCTCCCTTTTCAAAGTATTCTACAATTTTTATGAAGCAATGAGAGAGATATAAGATTTAAAACTCAGTTTAAAGGTTAAAAAATCCTTTATTTTCTTGCAGTTAAGATAATTTATTTTCTTTAAAGCAATCCAGTGGCCTGTGAATAGATTTATGGATGCAGAGAAAGGTTGGGTTTATCTCTATGCTTTGTTTTGAAAATATACTTATGTTATCGCTTGTGATGGCATAAACAATGCTTAAAATGCTCCTGTGAAGAATTCCAAATATTGTCTTTAAGACCAAGATGTGACTTCAAGTTCAAATTATGACAGCCATTCTGAGCCTGAAAGCCATATCTCCATATAGTTGTGTTGGAGCGACACAGTTTCAAAGAATCAAAACACCCAGAGCTAGGAGTGGTCAAAATAGTTACGATCAACAGGACTTGAAAATGATTCAAAGCAATGTGTCACTCAAAGAGTAACTGGAGGAATTGTTTTAATTTCTCTTTTCACTTTTTTCTGTATTTTTTAACAGACTGGTAGTAAAATGGGCTCCCTCTTACTTCATGTCTATAGATTACATTAAGGTTTTCCTCTTTCCTGTTTCATTATTGACTATAAAATAGAAAAAAATATTTTTTCTTGGTTTTAGAAGTTAAATGTTAACTTGAATCCATTGATTATATAAATATAGTTTGCATATTTAATCAATTTTGTTATCTACCTACTATTTTGCACATTGTACTTTTCACATTTCATTCCTGGTAAGAATGTGAAGCTTATTTTTTTCTTTCTTTTCTTTTTTCCTCTTGAGAACTAAAAGTTTTTTTTTTAATATTTCTTCAGAGAGAATGGAATAACATTGTGCACAAATTATGTGCAACTCAACTTAGTGTATGATTAAAACTGTACAAATGTTTCATTTTAGGCCTCATTGCTTTCATCACATGGCACTTTAGCATTAACTTGCTACTACATAAGAGAATAACAGAGAGATTAAGAGACTTTCCTATTGTTGACTGTACACTTGAAACTTAGCAAAGTTTGTGATATATGTTAATGGATCTTACAACAAGAATTAGAGATATGCTCCAATTACCTCAGGCAGTGGGAGTTTATGGTTAGGATATTAAGTACAGAAGTAAGAAAAGTCTCAGAAGTAAAACATTCAGGTTTTAGGTGAACTGGAATGTTATTCTGTCACAGGTTCTGATTCTGATGGCCCAGAAGAAACTCTAGTTGTATGCATGTTTGGTATTCAAATTTTCCTTCTGTGATTTTCTTACTAGTTGTTGTTGTTTCCTGTCAACTTCCATAATGTATCTTCCTCCACCGCATTATATCACTTTATATGATAGAGGCTACTGGTCAGAGGTGAGAGCCTTTCTGTATACTGTGCTTAGAATTTTAGATTTTGTGCCCTGTGTATTTATTTTTTAAAAAATATACCAATAATGTAAAAGAACTTCTAAAGAAAGTAATTTCTAAGTGATAAAATCACTAGAAAGAAAAAGGGAAAGAATAAAAGAGTTGAATGCATCTATGATTTAAAAGGAAAACAAACCAGAGGGCATTTTCAAAATCAAAATGATGTCATATAATATAGAATGTTAGCAAAGGGAAAATAACAAAACACTAATTTACCAACATAAGTAAAACTTGATTAAGAACTGGAATCAGAATGCAGGCTCCATGAGTAGAATACCAGATTCATCATATTTCTGGTACTGAAATTAGAAGTATACAAAATGTTTTAATGTAGTGGTTCTGTAAACCAATGAACATTATACAGGTCAAAATTTCAGTATTTTAGAGTAAATTGACAATAACAATAATAAAAATAAAAAGACTTAATAAAGTGGGCCTTAGATTTTTTTAATATTATGCCACTCTAGAATGCCAGTGCCTGGAATTCATTAAAAACCTTAATCATGGAACAAGAAGTAGCCATATATCAGAAATTGCATCTAGCCCTGGCTGGTATGGCTCATTTGGTTGAGCATCATCCCATACACCCCAGATGTCACTGGTTTGATTTCCAGCCTGGTTGCAGGTTTGCTCCCCAGAAGGGGATGTGCAGGAGGCAGCAGATCAATGTTTCTTTCTCTCCTTCTCCCTTCTTATCTCTAAAATCAACAAAGCATATTTAAAAACATGCTAAAAATAAATAAAATAAAGTGTCCCTTATTTATTGGGGCAGTTTGAGTCCCTATCAGTCCATACTCAAAAAAGTTTGAAAAATTTAAAAAAAAAGAATTGCATCTAAAGAGAAATAATATATTTTATAACATTTTTCCCACTTCCATATTAATGAGTAAGGATGATTCACTGCCACAAAATTATATGGTAAACTTCACAGTTATCTAAGTTCTGGTGAATGAATTTCTTTCAAGATATTTTACAGACACGGAAGACTACCTATTTTCTATTTCAGATACCCTGTAATTCTTGGGTTCATCACACCCCAAAAATGTTGATCCAGAAGTTATTAGGGAGATAAGAGTAATTAAGGAATAAATAATATTTATAAACATATACATCTGTCAGGTTATGAAAAACTGACAAACTCACCTGACTATTCATACCCAAAATCAGATTAGCCATAGAACATATATGCATAGCCCATGGACACACACCACAGTGTGGTGAAGGCCAGGGGAGAGAGCTGGGTGGAGGTGGGCAAAGGCGGGGGATGGGTGACAGCTGTAATACTGTCAACAAAAAGAGGATTAAAAAACCCATAAAGGTCTACTTTAGTAAATGCATTATAATAATACCAAAACACAAGTTGACAGGGAATATGATAACATTTTTATTATATTAAACAAGTGGTAATTTTCAGTAGTTTCTCTGAGATATATAACTGCTGTTAATACAACCTTTAAGATAAACAACAGTCTTTTCTCCACCATGGTTCTGGATTTTTCCTTTGTATTCACTGTTATTAAGTTCCTCCCAAGCAAACAAGCTTCCTACCAGGCAGGTATTCCCAATTCCTCCCAGCTTAATTATCACACTCCCACTATCTCTGCCTTGACAATTTTAATTCTACACATATACTTTTATTCCAATTTACAAAACTTGTAATTACCACAATAACCTGTGATTCCAGAAACATGACTGATGTTTAGACTCCGCTTAACTTTTCTGATTGGTTTCCACAAGTAACCAAACACTTTGTAAGAGTAGTTCGAACTATTGCTCATTGGTTTTTACCTAACAACTTTTTAACATTCAGGTTGCCAAATGCCCCATTGTCTCTGGAAGTCATCAAAAGATTGAAATTTGAAAATATCCTTGTATGACTCCTTGACCATATATGAACTTGACTAGTAAAGCTTCTACCCCTTTTATAGACAGACATGCCATGCCAGAGTCTTGGTCAACATGAAGCAATTTGACAGTCATTTTGTAAATTCAATCTCAATTCTTACTTAATCTTCATTTACCTTAACATAGCTAGCTCACATACCTCTATTCAACCACTGTATTTGACCTACTTTAATCCTATATAATAAAGAGCTAATATGCAAATGATGATCACACCATAACGACTCAGACACTCAACACTGGGGAGAGAGAAATGGGGACCAGCCAGGCTGCAGCCCAGGAGAGGGACAAGCCACGCGCCCCACGGTCCCCGCAGTCCCGGGTGCCAGCGACTGCACCTGCTGCCTGGGAGAGGGACAAGCCACCCGCCCCGCGGTCCCAGGTGCTAGCGCCTGTGGTCCAGGCGAAGCCGCCTGCCCATGGTCCCCTGCAGCTGCGACCAGCCTGGGTGAAGCCAGCCCAGGTCCCAGGTGACTGCAACCAGCCGGAGAAGGGAATCCTGGTCCTGGGTGCAGGGCAAGGCAGAAGTGGTTAGGGATGATCAGGCCAGTAGGGGAGCAGTTAGGGGCCATCAGGCAGGCAGGCAGAAGTGGTTAGTGGCCATCAGGCAGGCAGAAGTGGTTAGGGGTGAATAGGCAGGCAGAGGGGTTAGGAGACAGGCAGGCAAGTGGTTAGGAGCCAGTGGTCTCGGATTGCAGGTGGCAGTCAGACATCCCCCGAGGAGTCCCAGATTAGAGAGGGTGCAGGCTGGGCTGAGTACACCTTTTTGTGCACCAGGCCTCTAGTATATATATTCTCTCTCTCTCTCTCTCTCTCTCTCTCTCTCTCTCTCTCTCTCTATATATATATATATATATATATATATATATATATATATATATACTAGAGGCCCAGTGCATGAAAATTCGTGCACTTGGCGGGGTGTCCCTCAGGCCAGCCTGTGCCCTCTCACAGTCTGAGACCCCTCAGGGGATGTCCACCTGCCAGCATAGGCCTGCTCCCTGGGGGAATGAGCCTAAGCTGGCAGTCAGACATCTCTCTGGCTGCCCGGGAGCCCTTGGGGGATGTCCAACTGATGGTTTAGGCCTGCTCCCCAAGGGGAGTGGACCTAAGCTGCAGTCAGATATCCTTAGTGCTGCCAAGGAGGCAGGAGAAGCTCCTGCCACCACCGTTGTGCTCGCAGCCATCAGCCCAGCTTGTGGCTGAGTGGAGGTCCCCCTGTGGAAGTCCACTGACCACCAGGGGCAGCTCCTGCATTTAGTGTCTGCCCCCTGGTGGTCAGTGTGCATCATAGCAACTGGTCATATCTGGTTATTCAGTCATTAGGGTCAATTTGAATATTACCCTTTTATTATATAGAATTGATTTGTGAGAGAGAGAGAGGGAGAGGAAGAAAGAGAACGAGAGAGAGAGAATCAGCTTGTTGTTCTATTTATTTATGTATTCACTGATTGATTCTTGTATGTGTCTTGACCAGGGATCAAACTTGCAACCTTGTCTTATGGGAACCATGCTCTCAACAACTGGCCGACCCAGCCAGAGCTTGACCTACCTTTTGAAACTGCAGTTAGACAATATGAAAAGTATTTTTACTAAAGAACCCATTATTTATAGTGAATGAATGACTCAAAGTACTAGATGAGATATCTAGGAAGTGACAGGGTAAGTCCTCTAATCAAGATTTTCTTTTAGTTTGAAAATAAGAATCTTACCAGGTAATTTCAATAAAAATTTACCTTAAACAAAAAAAGTAAATATGACTTTTATTGCCATAAAAATATTCTTTCAAAAACACAGTATTTCCCACAAAAGATATTTTCCAAAGGTACCAACTGGATATTAAATGTAATATAAATCAGTAATATATAACAGTATACCACTTTCTACTTCTAAAGTATGTTTGTTTATTCATAATTCAAGAAGACTAAAACAAACAAGACTAGGTAAAGGTATGTTTATTCTAAGCTTGGTACTAATGTCTTTTTTTCTTAGTTTTTTTCCCCCTCTTAAAAGAAGCTATTTTTATCTCAGCTTCTTTATAAAAAAAAAGGTATTAAAGAGCACTTAAATGTGCTGTTGTTTTTTATCTTATAACTCAAAGTCTGCTGTGTCTCAGCTCAGTAGGGAGAGATAGAGGGGGAGGGAGGGAGGGGGAGAGAGAGAGAGAGAGAGAGAGAGAGAGAGAGAGAGAGAGATTAATTTGAGTGAAAGAGAAACAGATGGCTGCCTCCTGAATGCCCCCTATGCCCCCTACTGGGGATAGAGCCTGCAACCTAGGCATGTGCCCTGACTAGGAATTGAACAGTGACCTTCTGGTACAAGAGACGATGCTCAACCAACCAACCGAGCCACACTGGCCAGAGCTACTTGAGTATCTTTTAAAACAAGAACAAAACAATTACTCTCCTCTAACCTCCCTTTCTCTGATATTTTGGTTTTCCGATTTTCAAACTAGAACTACAATATAAATATAGAAATCGATATTGCTAGAAAACAGGTTTAATAAATTGCAAAACTTTGCATTTCAGCCAAATCATTCTCAATAATTCTATAGTAAAATTTATAGTCTTCAAATAGTAATTTGTCATCTTGGCTTGTAAAAAGATGACCAATTAGGACAGTGACGTTGTGAATGTTAATATATAAAAAGGAATCTGAGTTAGAGGTCAGAAAGTATTTTTATCTTAAAAATAATTATAGTGAATCCGGCTTCAGTTCCTATGGGTTCTTATCCCTTGAGGATTTCTTTGAGATCCAGGTTTAAATGAACCAGAAAACTTAAACTCAAAACTCATTTTACACTGCCAAACTTTACATGCTTTCTGCCTGAAACAATAAATCAAACTGGAAATTCAGCCCAGATTTGCTCAAAACTCCAATTTCATGAAATCACCAAGGTCCTTAAACATCAATACAATTTACTGTAAACTGAAAGCAAGTATGTATATCAGAAATCAGGTAAATTACAGATTACATATGGAGACAGTAAGTATCATTAGCAGAGGATATTTAAAAGACAACATTTTAAAGACTAAAAACTTGAAGTTATCCATGAAGTTTTTCAAAATAGGCAGGACAGAATAAAAGAAATGGGAAAAAGTAATCACTGTCTTCTTTCTCTGGCTTAGGTTACCATAGAGTTCCAAATGAGACTGTCATCGGTCATCAATAATTTAAAAATTTAGTGGTTTCTGCCAATAGGGAAATGATAATAAACCTAAAGTAACTAAAAAGGGGGGGGGGAAGAATAAATATTCTTGATCGTTTTGTCAGATAAATATATTAAAAACTGTCTATAAAATATTATCCATGCATTTACTTTCAGAGTTTTGCAGTTTAATTGCAGAGTGTAGCTGATTGAGTACTCCCCTGCATGGAGGGGAAGCTGGATGGCATGCTAAGAAAAAAGTTTTAAAAATAAGGTAGAAAAAATGCCATCTGGTGTGAACAGCAATTGAATGAGTAAGAAAACTGTGAATCTTAAAAAAAAAAAGCTTTATCTAAATGGGGGTTAGAGACTAAGGATTTAAAAGCGATGAGAGTTAGAGAGTTAAAAATAATAAAAGAAACTAGCAAGAGCTTTGATCTGTTAGCACTAACAAGGAAGGAAGCCAATATCTTAGTTCCTGGGAATGATTCCCGTGAGTTTCCAAAAGCAGGTGCATAGTCTGTACTCTTTGTGTTTGAGAATAAAGTGGTTGGGTTTTTATTGCTTTTTGTTGGTGTATTTAAAAATATTGTTTGTACATTCTACTAGGGTGTCAGTTGAGCAGCTGTGATTTGTGGAGTGACAGCAAATGTGTGGGTGGAACTGAACTCAATATCCTACCCATAGGCTGGTTCAAGGTGGTAAAGTGGCCTGCTAATTGAAATTGCCCTACCAGTTGAATTGAATTTGAAAACTACTCCCAAGATGGAACAGACAGGGATAATTAAAAGCTAAAAAACTTATAAACAGAGTTATAAACATCAAACTACTGGTGACCACCAATAGTTTGATGCTTATAACTTCTAGTGTACAATCAGGTTCTTGATATTCAAGTTCACTGTTTGTATAGTTCATTTTTGGAAAGGGGGTGATGTTTTATATCATGACCTAGTGACTCTTAAGAACTGCTTATAGTACTTTCTAAAGTGGCACAGAAAAATGATTAAGTAATTTATATAATACTAATAGCCCTGTGCAAGAATCCATGCTCCAGTAGTTCACTGCCTCACTCCAGTAGCTCTCTGCTCGCTGCCCCGCCCTCCTTAGCTCCCTCCACCCGCCCCCTCATAGCTTGCTGCTCTGCTCCCTCCTGTAGCTCTCTTCCACCCACTTGTAGCTCATTGTCCCACCTCCTACTGATCCATGATCCCCTTGTTACTCAGTCAGTTATTCCCCTTCATGGCGTAACAATCATTTGCATATTACATCTTTATTATATAGGACTAGAGGTCCATTGCAGGAATAGGGCTTCCTGTGGCCATCTCCTATCTCCGCCGCCCCACCTGCTTCCCGCCCTTCTCCGCAGCCCCGCTTGCTTCTGCAGCATTTGGCTTCCTTCTTCGCTGTCTTCGCTCTGTGCCTGGATGTGCAAATTAACTGCCATCTTGGTTGGGTTAATTTGCATAGCCACTCCTGATTGGCTGGTGGGCGTGGATTGTGGGCGTAGCAGAGGTACAGTCAATTTGCATGTTTCTCTTTTATTAGATAGGCTGTCTCTTCCCTGAGTAGTCATTATGATTTTTTATTCTCACCTTTCTCTGCAGCTCTTCCATAGTTTGGAGATACAATGATGGGAGTGGTTGTCTGAGAGTCAAACCAAATAATGGACCTTGAAATTATAATCTTTGGATATCAAATCAATAAAAAACATCTCCCTTTGAAGTCTTTGAAAGACACTAAACTTGGTCTGTGTGGACTTGCACAAAGGAAATGCAAATGCCCTTGTGGCTTCATTACTTCACAATACTCACGGAATCCTATAGGAAAACACAGAGCACATTATAGGATGCCAATATCAAAGAGTTTTGTTATGTTTCTGTGAAATGTGTCTTCAGTGTCATCAGTGTAGTTTTAAATTCCATATGCCTGCCAGTGATATTCAGCTAAAATAATAGTCCTTTTGCTAAGATATACTAGGTTTTTATGCCTTTCCCCAGATTCATTTAACTCCTCATTTTTCTGCTTAGTCAAGCTGCTTAATGAACAATCCTGTATTGTACATATGAAATATGAAATACCTATATCAAGGCATTCATAATGAAAGGAAAATAGTAGATTCCATGCATCAGGGTATCTAAATGCAATAGACATAATGATTTTAACTGATCTGACTGCTAAACAGACATATTCTTTCTTTCTCATAATTCTGTGATTTTCTTCAAATATGATATTTCCAGACAAAGTAGGATCACTCTCTAAAATTAGTATACACGTGGTTACACTCTTTTTGTATTAAGTTTCAAAAGACTCCTAAAAAGTATGGAGATGTGACTGTGAGCAAAGGAGACATAACACTAACAAAGCAGCAAAGCAATTCTTAACAAAGTCAACAGGCTTCTATTTAATCTTAATATTTTTTCTTTTCTTTCTCTCCTCCCTGCCCCTCCCCCCGCCCCCAGTACTGAATATCTACCCAATTTGGATTTTAAAAACACACTACACTGTGCACTAAGGAGCATGGAACTGACACAATGTAGAAAACAGGTAATATTCATTCACTCAGCCACCATTCCTGGAGCATATATCAGGTATCAGGCACTCCTCTAGGTTCATAGGATATGTTAGTGAACAAAATAAACAAAAATCTCTGGTTTTGTTGGGTTTATCTTCCAATGGTAAGGACAGACTATGAACAATAACATAATAAAAATAAAATATAAGTAAAATTTATGATATATGCTGTGAAATGTTGCAAGTAATGTGTAAAACATTTAGCAGGCTAAGGGGTTCAAGAATGTGGGGATGACAAATGTGAGAAGAGGGGTGAGTAGAAAATAGCAATTTAAAACAGCTAGTCTGTTTAAAAGCTGACATTTGAGCAGAAATTTGAAGGAGTTAGGCAATCCTCAAGTTAGAAGATCTCCAAGACATACGAATTATGTAATTGAGCAGAAAGTGCACAGAAAAATGGAACATGGCAAAAATACCAAATGCAATATATCTCCAAGATATAATAGAATATAATGGATCTCTGTGGGTGCTGAAGAAATGCACAGCACATAAATGATTAGAATTTAAAGATGATAATAAGGATTGAAGGAAGGGGACAGAGCAGTTCTGCTGAGAATAGAGTAAAATTTAAAGGTAAAAATAAATAATTGCTGTGATAGGAATGAGGAAATCTTTTTAATGAGTAAACTTTAATTAATCCTACTGATGACCTGAAAAGACCTTCAAATTGTGGCTTCTCTGCTTTCAAACATGAAACTTCCTCTGGGGACTTATGTGAACCTAGGAAGGTTAATCAGATTAATTAAAAGGAATGACAAATCTGGATTCCATCCATTAACATACAGGAGATAAGGATGAAAACTTTAAAGTCATTAATGACAGCAAATCAGGCTTTGCAAAGCCAGGGAGTCAACAGAATACACTGGGGCACTGGCCTCAAGGCAGTGGTGCCACAGGAAGGTGACAATGGAATAGGATGCAAAGAAAGACCACAAGCATTGCTGTGTTCTGGATACAAATACAGAGAGAACACAGATAATGTCATTAAAATTAACCTTTACTCTCACAAAGAAAAAAGAAAATCATCTGAGCAAATAAACAAAAAATACCTAATGTATTTCAGTTTATGTAATAATATATGTATATAATACACACATATGTACTATATGGTATATACATTGGAGTTGGTTCTATTGAAACACAAAACCCTAATTCTATAATCTCTCAGTTGGCATCCTCAATAAATTGCTGTAGATGAGACTATTTCATTTTATTGTTTTTAAATTAGTTTGAAACAAGCTGCTCACCCTTCTTTGCTAATAGAATTTCCTAGATGAATGACTTTGGGTTTAAGATTTACTTCTCTTTCCTATTTAGCTTCTCGTTTTACTTTCTCTTCCTATCTAAAAGCTTAACAAACTCATATAGTTGGTACATAGTCAAGTTGTAAAAGTCTTATTTGCAGAGTGAACAGGAGAATTTGCCACCCGAAAATATGCCTCTTTGGCATAACTATAATCTTAAACTGGTTATTTTTAAGGAACTACAGACAAGGGAGAAGCTCTAGAAACAGCAGAAATCACCCTTTTATAATAGCTTTGTGAAGTTATCTCCACCTGTGTACCAGGAGGAGGCCAGATGACACAATCACTAGACATTTATTAATGGATAAAGCTTACCCTTAATTATTGTGCTTTGCCTGATAACCTCCCATAACAGACTCACCCCACCCTCAGTATCTTCTTTTGCCTTCAGCAGAAGATGATATTTAAAGTGGTGGCTTGGGCCATTTTGGGGAGATATTCACTTTTCCTGGTTATCTCCCATGTATGCAGAAGGTATTCATGTTATTAAACTTCTGTTTGTTTAACTCCTGTTATTCTATATTTTATTACAGTGTGTGTGTGTGGGGGGGGGGGGGTCTCAGCCAAGAAACTGGCAGGGCAGAAAAAAAGTATTTTCCTCCCCTACAAGAGTAATAGTCAACATATGTTATGAGTTAATCTTTTACAATTCCCCTCAATTTCAATTTAGAATGAAGACTATATTAAAAATATTTCTTGTTTTTAATCTTGAGGATAATCTATATAGATTATACATATAAGCATTTTTAATAGAATAAAATACTAATATAAGAAAATATATTGATAATTTATTGCAAATTTATTTATTAAATGATATTTATTATTTCCACTATAATATCATTGGAAATAGCGTTTCATTTCCCAGAGTGTAAAACCCAAACCAGCACAATGATAGTCATAATACTAAAGGGTGGATTTGAGAAGGTAGAAATTGAAAACAGGGAAGAGAGAAAGCAAATTGTTACAATAGACAGGTGACAGAAGTCATCAACTGGACAAGAGATGTAGAAAAGAGAAAAGAAAAAAAGGAGAAAAAAGAAAGACATTGCAAAGAGTGAATCAACAACTTCGGTTACGGATTTCATAAGAAGAGATGGGCAGAGTATGGAAAGTATAAAACAATTAAGAGTTCTGACAAAATAGAATATTGGATGAACAAGAAAAAGGTTTAGGAGAAAATGGTTAAAATAATTAGAGCAGATTTCAATGTGAAGCGAGTCTGAGGTGCTAGTGAGCTTTCTATGTGGAGATATCCCAGTGGCAGGTGAAGGTCTGCGCTGGGTCTATATAATTATAAATTACAGAGCAAATGTTACTTGAAATAATGAGATCAGAAGAGTGAGTTTGGGGACAGAATCTTGGAGACATTGCATGTATTTTTACATTTATTTTAAGAGATTAGGAGATTTAAGACAGGAACAACTGAAAGATGAGACTGAGAGGAAATATTCAGAAGAGTCAAATCAAGAGGGAGTAATTCATTCAAATCCAAATGAATAAAATGCAAAGAAAAAAAAGCTAAGAAGAATTAATTGATTCAGCACTTAGCAAACCTGTGGAAACTTGGGAAAGCAGCTTTGGTAGAGTGCTGAAAACAGAAGTCACTTTGCAAGAAATTAATTTTGGCCCCAAAGAAACACATTAAGTATCTGGTTGCTAAATTTGAAAATTTCTGACTCCACTGTACATCTAATGACAGCCATATAGCTCTCTAAACAATAATAATATTTCTTACTTTACCACATTCTTCCTGTTTATATTTAACATTCTTTATTATTATTTTTCTCTAAAAAATTAAAACAAAATTAAAATTTTTCCAAAAAAAGTCATTTTCTTTTGAACAGAGGGTATTGTTTATACAGTTGATGTATAAATACATATGCATTTATTACATAATAAAAAACAAAATTTACCAATCTGTTTTAAAGTAATTTGATGCAGTTTTCTGCAGGAATGTTTAGTTTAAATCCTTGCATGATGCTGTGTGAATGTAGATTTGAATGCAAGGATAGTTATGATGATGGTTTCCAGCAAAATACATATAGAGGAAATACAATATATCTATCTTAAGATATAATGACAGAAACTTCAATCCACTGACAGATACATCTAAACAAACATTATCATTTTATTATCCTATATAGTGGCCTGATGCACAAATGAAGATTTGTACAAGAATGGCCTTTGTTCCCCTGGCTGCCGGCACTGCCTTTGCTCTGGCTGGAGCAGCTTTTCCGCTCAGGCCTGGAGCCGCCTTTCTGCCTTCCCACGTTCCCAAGAGGCCCAGAGTGTTTGGGGTGGTGAGGAACACCTGCATCATCGCCATGGTGATGACACAAGCGTCCCACCCCATGCCCAGCCTCTCAGCGCCTGCATATGCAAATTAACCTGCCATCTTGGTTGGGTTAATTTGCATACTCCTGATTGGCTGGTGGGTATCGTGAAGGTATGGTCAATTAGCATGCTACTCTTTTATTATGTAGATATATAATAAAAGGGTAATATGTGAATTGACCCCAACAACAGAACGAATGACCTGGAATGACTGGTTGCTATGATGTGCACTGACCACCAGGGGGAAGACGCTCAACACAGGAACTGCCCCCTGGTGGTCCGTGCACTCCCATAGGGGGAGCTCCACTCAGCCACAAGCCAGGTTGCCACCTGCCAGTGCAGGGGTGGTGGCGGGAGCCTCTCCCACTTCCTCCCCAGTGCTAAGGATGTCTGATTGCGGGTTAGGTCCACACACACCCCCCACCCCCCGTCCTCAGTTGGACATGCTCCAAGGGCTGAGACTTAAAATTTTAAATATCTTTCTTTCAAAATAAATAAAAATTTTAACAATGTGAGCTAAATAAAAGTTCAATATAATTTATAAAAACAACCAAAAGAAATAGAATAATTTACCAAGGTTTCAATTTTAGTAAAAGTCATAGGTTTGAATGCAAAGTATGTGAAAGATGACCCTTTGTTTGCTGTTCTCACAGTATTTAGGACAAATCCTGGCATATATTAGACTCTCAATAAATGCTTATTGTTGAAGTGACATTTCTCCAACTTCAGTCTCCTGTTACATCAGAGGAAAATTTTATGTTACTTTCTGTTGAGATTGAAACACCCTAAGTGCACATCAGCAGATGAGTGGATTAAAAAACTGTGTACTTTTACACAATGGAATACTATGCTGCTGAAAAAAGAAAGAACTCTTACCATTCGCAATGGCATGGATGGACATGGAGAGGATTATGCTAAGCAAAATAAGCCAATCAGAGAAAGATAAATACCAGATGATCTCACTCATTTGTGGAATATGATAAACAACACATATTGATGACTAAAAATAGATCCAGAGAAAGTGAAGCATCAAACAGATCATCAAGCCTCAGAGGGAAGGCAGCGGAAGGGGGAGTGGGGTAAGAAATCAACCAAAGGATTTGTATGCATGCATATAAGCATAACCAATGGGCACAGAAACTAGGGGGATGAGGGCATGTGCTAGTTGGTGGGGTGGGAGTGGCCAGGGAGAGGTCAATGGGGGGGAAAGGAAACATATGTAATACTTTAAACAATAAAGAATTAAAATAAATAAATAATATTAAAAATAAATAAACTTAGAGGACTTGATTAAAAAACAGTTTAATTTATAGGTAGAGTATTTCTAGAGTGGGATTTACTCTTAGATAATGCAATTTCAAAAACAAACACTAACTAATCTTCTAGCTAAACACAAATTTTAATTTAAAAGGATTAAATCAGTATCAGGTGTTTTTTTTTTTTTTATAAAGTCCAAGTTAGTCAATCAATACATAACCAGTGATAAAATTAAGTCTTATTTACATTTCATGGATGAATTTATTTTTCACCATTGGGGACAGTATAATAAAAACATCTCTTGGTTTAGGAATATTTTTCTATGTTTAATTTTAGTCACATGTTCTTCAGTTTTAGATTATTATTTTTCATTTGAATCTGTAAAGCTGTTAGCAAATGTGGAATAAATTACTGAGGTAATCATCTGCTGTTTTACCATTTCCTTCTGGTGCCAGCTAAAATTAAAGCAGGAATATCAGTATTTAGAGTTCTAAATGTTACGAATGATGGAAATAGTATCATTTGAAAGAAAGACTCCCAGACAAATCGTTCAACATGTATTGAAAAGGCAGCTGATTTTAATGACTACCCTGCAGGTTCCTCAATTAGTCTATTTAATGCATTTTCCCTTTCCAAAAGTGCAGCCTTGATCAGACTGCTGATGAAATAATATAGCTTTATTGCTAGAATTTAAATCTGTCAAGAAATACAAAACAAAATGATAGGTCCCTGAAATGACTCTAGATTAGCTAACCCCCCTCCAAATATGTATATTCCTAGAAGCTTTTGACCACAAAGGAATATGTTACCCAAATGTTTAAAAGAAGGAACTGCAGTGCAGAGATGATTATTTCTTGAGAGCTCACAAACATGCTACAAAGAACTATGCAAAGTGATTTTTTTTCCACTTGGTATCTAAAGACTAATACTACTATAGAAGTATTTCTATACTTCTATAGTAGTATTAGACCATCAGACCCTAGATTTCTTCCTAGGACATGCATGTCTACTACAACTAAATAGTAGCCAAAGAAACTGTTTCTTGCTACAATTGACTAGGTATAGAGTTTCTCCAACAATCCAATAATTTGGTACTTATCAGATGTACTGCCATTGAGCGCTATGTTTTCATGCATTCACCAGGTGAGTTTGTACTTTGCACTACTGAGATGCCCTTATTCTAAAGAGCTCACTGTCCTTGGGCAGAACCAAAACTAGAGTCAAGTACAATGAACAAGACTGGAGATTATATATGCAGATCTGGTCTATCAACCCCAGGGGAAAAGGGACAATAATGTATCCTTTCACTATTTTTCCATGAGACCCATTATGCCTATCAATAGTAAGAGCTGGGTAAATGTGTGTTGAATAAACAAATGGATGCTTAATGAGTTTGTTTTAGGAAACATGAGATACCTTAAGGGAAAGTAAAGAAAATAAAATTCTTGTGAGATTTAAATTCTAGCAATAAAGTTACATCATTTCATCAGTAGTGTGGTCATGACGGCTCTTTTATCCCTGGAGGGGGAGACAGTCCATGCTCCTAGGCAGGCATTAAAGATTGGGCAGGGTCCAGGGTAAGCAGCAAGGTTCCATTGGTGTTGAAGGATATATTGTTTAGTCAAACTGGAAAAATTTGTTTTGATGTAAAAAGAAGGCCAACAATGTTGAAGAAACTCTAGCTTTATGTAGCAACTTTAGTTGCTTTTAAAAATACTTCTATAGTAGTATTAGTCTTTAGATACCAAAATATGTGTAAGTCTGATAAAGCATTAAATTTAGAAAAAAATGATTTCCTATACCAAAGGATTTATCATTGAATCCCCTATAGATTCATTCTGTATACTTAACATGTGAGTCAATTTACAGAACTTTCAATAAAAACTGGAAGCAAACAAAAGCCTGGAGTCTCCTGGGTGTAAAGGGAAGTTGTCCAAGCCAGAGAAGTGAACTGAATTGGCTTTTCTGTTAAGGAAACCTAGCCTCACACACAGTTCTGAGGAGGTAACACAAACCCTGAGTAAAGGTCGCTGCATGAATATTGTTGGAATCTGCACAGGATTACCCAGCATGACGATGAGGAAGAGCACCTTAGCAGAAATGCCATCTTTCATATATCCTCCGGTAAGACAAGGAGCAATAGATTAACCAACCATGTCTTTTCAACCCATTTACTTGGGCTCCGTAAACCCCAGAGCCTCTACAACCCAAAAAGAATAAGATGCACTAAAATGATTGCTCTTGGTCATATCATTGCCAGGGATTGGAAAATTGGATTAAATACCAAAACTAAGGAAGAAGGGAGAACAAAAGGAAGGGAAGTGGGGTGGGGTTGGGTGGGTTGGGGTGGGGTGGGGAGGAAGGAGTAAGGGACAGAGAGAGGGAGGGAGAGATGGTGGAAGGAAAAAAAAGTAGGGCAGAGAGAGGGAACTTTTGGCTTTCTTAAAACCAAGAAATGACTCTAGAAATGACATAAACATGTTGCAAATGTATCAGTAATTACTTTCTAGGTAATAATGGATATTTTCTTCCATTAATTGATTTCGACTTTGCTACTAAGACTGCCAAATTAGGCTTCAGAGTCCCAACTATTAAACATTCAAAAGATGCAAAGTCCTGCAAAATCCATATGTGGTAACTTTATATTTAGTGTGTTTACTGAAAATGGGAGATAATAAAGTAGTTTAAATGGAATATGTCTTAGTATTTTCACAGTAATGACTAGTTATGTGAAATGCAGGAAGTAATTTCTTAATGCTGTAAATTAATACAGTTTATGATGCTAGACAGAACATGTAGCTTGAACAATATTTTGGCATTGTTAAGAAATATGACACCTTTCAGTGAGAATCTAAAGCAGGGGCTTACAAACTTTCCTGTTTAAGGACAACTTTACATGATTTTAAAAAATGCCTCAGGTTTACACATTTTGTTTTGATATATTTTGATTAAAGAGATAATTAGTGTCCTCAAACCATTATCCAGTAATTAATTTACATTTCTATCCACCTCAACAACTACTCATATCTGAAAAAATTCATGTGTTCAAGACATGTGTTTTTTTTATTATTCAATCTTCAGATAACACTTATTTTTCCTATGGAATTGTGGGGCTAACACAATAATTCTGCATCCCCTTAAGGTCTGTGATCCATAGGTTGGGGAACCATAATTATTTAGTTATCTTTAAAAGTGTAAAATATTATAAATTTTTATTTTGAGCAATGATATTAATTTAAGATCCCTCCATTATTTTCCTAGATGGTATCTTCAGAATCATATACTAGTATTTTTTTAAAAAAATTGTTATTTATTTCAGAGAGAGGAAAGGAGAGGGAGAAAGAGATAGAGACAGTAATGATGAAAGAGAATCATGTATAGGCTGCCTACTGCATGCATCCTACTGGGGATGGATCAAGCAACCTGAGCATGTGCCCTGAGCAGGAATAGAACTATGACTTCCTGGTTCATAGGTTGATGCTCAACCACTAGCCACACTGGCTTGGCCTAGTATTCTTAGTGCAATCAGAAGTGGTGAATCACTTGTATTTAAAACTCAATTATACCAGAAATGTGTCTAGTATGCATACAAATAAGCTGAACTTCAATATTTTATTTTGTTGAATTTATTTCATTGCAGCATCTGTTCAACAAGAGTTTCTCCCTTAAATATATACTTTATTGAATGCATAAATATGGTCTTGAATATACTTCAAACATCTATAAAAGCTTTAGAAAGATCAGAACAGAAAATTATTATTTCAGTTATATAAAGCAGATTATTTACATGTATAACAGCAGCTAGTTATAATTTAGACATATCACTGTAGTTGTTTGGCAGTGATTTTTAAATTCATGAATGTCTTCTAAAAGTTTCTCAATATAAGAATCAGAATGATACATTAAAATGAAAATAAGTTTATTTTTGATATTCTATAAAAGCAGACAAAACAAGTATGTTTTGGCCAATGAATAATTACCTAACCTATTTATGCACACACTTGTATTCCTCTACATGTATATATATAATTTATATCTATATCAGAGATTTGGTTAGAGACTCACTCAAGCAAGCTTACGAAAGGAGAGTTAGTATAGGCATAGGGTAAATACTGTAGATATCTGTGGTGAGCATCTAATGCGTGGCCTGCTCAGCATCTTTTCCATCTCCTCCTCTGGAAATGCCTTCCCCTTCTGACTTCAGCCTTGTAGTTCCAAAGTTCCTGTGTCCTCACATTCTGAACAGATGCCTATACTCAGAATAACTGGCGACTATCTCAAGTTGCTCGAACCAGAACTCAGGGATGAGAAATTGTCTCTCTCAAGCAACAGCACTATGAGAGTGAGTCCTCAAAGTCAAAAGACCTGTTACAATAGCAATGATAGTTGATATTTGTTAGGTTCAGCCATTTCTACTAAGCACCTTGAATATTTTACAACAATCCTATCATTAGTCACCACATTGTACAGGTGAATATACTATAGGTTAGAGTTATTATTCAAGTCTTAGTGCAAATGAGTGAGCATCTGGTGTTTGAAGTAGGGCAGTCTGATCATAATCTGGCAACTTTTAATAGTGCATTCCCCTCCTGCCCATGGGAGGAAACCTGTATAAGAATACGATGCACAGCACAAAGGAATTAGACAAGAGTGTCTGGTGTTATTTGACAATGTGGTTCCAGGTGCCGCTGAGTTATGCATATATTAGTGCTACAGCCTCTGTTCTTCCCACTGTTTGAATAATCAAATAGTCTTTTAATTTTGACAGCATCTCTCATTCTCTCAGTAAGTCTCAATTCTCCTACACCAATTACCCCCGCCCTTAAACTAACTATTTTGAGTTGGGTTGCTGAGATGTCAAGAAAAGGAAGCATAGTAAAGGTGAACTTATCAGGGATGGAGAGAGGGTTTGGGAAGCCAATATCCAAAGTTACTCTGCCTTCCAAGGGCAGCAAGGACCCCTCCCTTTCTTTCTGCCTCCTTCTCTCATTCTCTCTCTATCTTCACTGCTTTTCCCCATCTACATATGTTACTTTCAATGGCTAAGACTTTCTTCTTTTCCAGTTTATTTTTCCCCCTATGCACTATACAATTCCCTTTAAATGTGCCATGAAATAGCATAAGCCTGTATGTATGAGTCCTTGTTATAACATCTGGGCAGCAAATAACTTGATCTAACCAAGATCTTATTGGAGGGGAAGGGATCCTGGGATAGGGGAAAGAATAGGGGGTATAAAGACAAGGGCTATACCTTCTTGAGGAGTAGGAAGAAAGGCAATGATTTTTAGATTAACTCAGGCCTATTTAGCAGAGGAGGAAATGACAAAGGCTATCCCATGATACAAATTGAAATGCCTTTCCAACACTATTGTATATGTCACCCATTTAGAACTTATTTTAATGTCTCAAGTGTATGTTTTCATATCCTAATGAAAGTTAGGGATCCTTTAAGGGAGTCTGAAGAAAGCTTGCTGGAGCCTTAAGAACTGGAATTTAGTCATATTTTCTCTGTGCCTCAAACCCATTGCTTATACAATGAGTATACTGACTCCTGGCCAGTCCACCTTATAATATTGTTGTGAGACATAAAGTTATAACTAATATTAATATGCTTAGAAAGTTGTAAAGATACAGATAGACATGGAAAGCATGTTTTTTAACATTCATTTAACCTAGAATAAGCAGTGAATATATTGTATGGATTTAAGAAACTTATTTCAGCATTTTTTTGAACTTGACTGAGAGAAAAGAAGTGCATTCAGTCACTAAAACAACAGATTCATTGAAACATCTTAAAAAGCATGTCATTCTATGATGGATAAAATAGAGATGATAAGATCCACATCTGCTACTATAATTCTTTCTTTGTTCCACATCTTTACCACTTTTTCAAGTGTAGTTCAGGAGCCATGCCCCTCCAATGGACAGATACCTTTCAACTTCCAAAATTTTGTTTGAATTATACAAATTGACTTTCATAGAGGAATGCACACTCCTTGAGACAGTGACCATAGTCCACTGAACACCACTCTGAGTACTCAGTAAACACTAAAAATATTATTTCCAAGTCCAGTGTTTAAATCACTCAATTGATCAGTATTTTAAATAAAATGTCTTAGATCTATATTTATTCTTATACCAGTGATCACTATGCTATTTTGCTTGCCATGTATGACATGCTAAGTAGATATCATTTGTTCATTGCAAATAGTATCCACACACTGATAATTTTTTTATATAAAACTGGAAATTACTCACTGCAAGTTACATAACATGCTTCTTTCTATGCCGGCACTTAAAATCAGATAAGTAAATTGGTAGGAAATGGGGTAGTCAGAGCTTGATGCCTCAACAGATTATATATATTTGACTGAATTAGACAGAGTGTGTGCATTTATATTACAGATGAATGACCAGAGAACCTCGGATAGCTGGTGATTGTGCCAGAGTTAGGTTGATCACCTGGTGGAAATTGATCTAGAAGGAAAGCATTTGCAGAAGGAGTGTTTTACACTACCTGTGCTCTTTGGCTGCCTCATTCATTACATATTTATTCAGTACCTATTGTGTGCCATCTACTATAGTAGTCTCTGTGGATAAAATTTAGTTTGTTTGTCTTTAACCAAACAGATGTGTAAACAATGTGACAAGTAATATAAGGGAGCAAGGAAAACATAATAAAATTGCTTCAGGGTATGTGTGTGTTGTGTGTGTGTGTGTGTATGGCTGCTCTATTTGAAGGAAAAATTTTATACCAGTAGACAGCATTTGTAAATGTCTCTCTTTCCAGTATTTTTTTCTTTCTATTTACTTGCCTATTCTTTGCTTATATTTTCCACATAAGAAGTGACTAAATACTTTCTAATAATATATTGTTATGACTTTAAAATTCCATAAGATTTCATGTAAATTTCAAGTAAGAGAACTATAGTAGTAAGTCAGGAACTAGAAAATCTACAGTTAGTATGATATATCAGAAACTTTCATTTTATAAAAGAAAAATATCAACATCTACAAGAGTCAGTGATGCTTTGATTTTATTGTTAATGTGACCATAAAAATGTAAGGCACAAGGTAGCAATATTTTATATAAGGATTAGAGGCCCAGTGCATGAATTCATGTACCAGTGAGGTCCCTCGGCTGGCCTGCAGGAGAGGGCCAAAACTGACTCTCTGACATCCCCTGAGGGGTCCCAGATTGCAAGAGGGTACAGGCCAGGGTGAGGGACCCCGCTGGTGCATGATCAGGGCCAGGGAGGGACACGGGAGGTTGGACAGCTGGAGAGGGACCTCAGGAGGGCTCCAGGACATGTCCAGATCATCTCGCTCAGACCCAATCTGCTGGACCCCAGCAGCAAGCTAACCTACTAGTCAGAGCATCTGCCCCCTGGTGGTCAGTGCATGTCATAGTGAGCGGTTAAGCAGCCTTAGCATATTACGCTTTGATTGGTTGAATAGACAAACAGATGACCGGACACTTAGCATATTATATAGAATTAAAAAGAAAGTTCTTGCCTGGCCATGTATGGCTCAGCGGTTGAGTGTCAACCCAGGAACCAGATGTCACTGGTTAATTTCCTGGTCAGGGCATATGCCTGGGTTTGAGGCTCAATCCCCAGTGAGAGGCATGCAGGAGGCAGCAGGTCAATGATTTTCTCTCATCTTTGATGTTTCTTTTTCAATCTCTCTCTCTCCCTCTCCTGTCCTCTCTGAAATCCATAAAAATATACATAAAAAAGGAAATTCTTTCTAAGGGAATATTTTTCTCCATGTATATATTCTTTATAATATCTTATAATTAGACAGTACTTTTTTTTATTTTTTACCTCAATCATCCAAATGTTGATAATGTTGACAAAATCTAGTATAAACCAGTAAGATTATTTTAAGGTATCCTTAGAAACTGCTAAAAATGCAAAATGCTAATTTAAAAAACAATGGGCAAAGCATACTGATTGTTCCACTTGAATCATGACCAGGTATAAATGATCACATCCTTTACAAATTACTATAATAGCTAGAACAAAACTGACAAAGGATAATCAATGTAAGATTGGATATATGTAACAAAAATCAATTTATGGATTATTTTTTAAAAACTATAGACATTTATTCAATGTAAACATAAATATCTCTAAGCAGATGCAGTTTCAACTTTAAATTTATTTTTCCAAATTCATGACATTTTAGCATCTTATGAAGAATCAATGTAAGTTTACTCCAGCCAAATAATATTTATGTTAAGTAGCAAAGAAAGCCTAGCCAACATGTTTAGGTTAGCTAATATAATTTTTAAAGCTATTATATACATTTTTAAATTATTAGACATATATAACCATATAATCATCAAATAGAACCATAAAGAGAAATTTAAAAATATTAAAATATTGTGATACTGACGTTTACTTTATTTTATCTGATGTGATGAAGAAAAAAGATACTTAAGGAGAAAAATGAATACAGGTGAACAGAAAATAGACCACTTTGCTACCAACACAAGCATACAGTAATAACCTTAACGCTTCAGAGAGAAAGGTGGAAGAAGAGAAAGAAAGCCAGAACAGACCTGAATCTGGGTACATTAAGAGGAAAACGAATAGAAGAAATAAATGTCAAAACATAAATATATGTTACCTAAATCCTGGTGTATGTATAAGTCCAAAAAACACATACATATATATTTTCTTAACTATCTATTGTAAACATTTAGATCAGCTTTCTTGACATGTTTAGGATGAGAACTAAAATTGTCATTGCTAAGCATGTGCGCCTTAAACCTCACTATGAGAGTCAATTTTTCCAGTCCTGTGTGGTTTCTACTATATGGTAGGTCCTTTATTCTGTGCTTGAGGGTCATCTGCAGAGGGTCTGGAGGTGACATGTCCTACATTGTTGTCATCACAGTGTTTTCCTAACACTAGTTGTTACTAAAGAGAAGAAAAAAAGTATTTGTGTGTGTGTGTGTGTGTGTGTGTGTGTGTGTGTGTGTGACACAAAAGGCAAGAAGGCTTGAAATCAGCGATGCCTGTTATTGATTGAGAAATTCCAATTTCATCACTAGTCAAGAATGCTCACACATTACACATATACCTTAACATGGAACAGAAGTTAATGTAAAAGTAAACCAAATAAAAATCCAAACAAAAGAAAGTGAACTTATGAAAGCCTTGATTATTTGTTAAAGGAAGGTCTAAAACATGAAGTCCCTTCTGCGAACTCTTTAAATCAGTCTAGCATCTCTTTGTTGTCAAAATATTTTTCATAAGTCCAAGTTCCAAAACAAATCATAAAATTTTAGCAGCACTATCCCCATTTAGAAAGCTTGCTTCAAGATGGTATTGGATCTCAAGGCTTATTTAAAAGTAGAAAAATACATTTCCTTGCCAAGATAAAATATTTGTGATGTGGGATAAATAGATTATGTACTTGAGGGTCATCCGCATATGGTCCAGAGGTCCTAAGTCCCACATTGTTGTATGAGTAAGAATAGTCATTGTTTGTGTTAGCAGGATTTGTTAGTACATAATATCCTTATCAAAATATTTCCAAGTTTTATTTTATTGACTTAAAACTAATTTTAAGTACCTAAATTATTGATCTCAAAACTAATTTGAGTACAAGCAATTAGTACATTGAAGGCTGACTACCAAGAGAGATAGATATAAAAGTAAATGAAAGATATTGTTGACAGATTAATCAAAACAAAACCTCATGGGAAATTAAATTGAGATGAAATTACTAGAATTTTAATTATTTGGGACAAGTTTCTGAGGCTGGTTTAACTTTGATAAACTATACCTGTATTTTCTACCATATGGAGAAGCCCAAAAACCTGGAACATCTAACACCACTCATTTACCTCTGAAGTCAAAACTTAGCTATTTTTTGTCCAATTCAATAGCTACTGTGGAAATAGCAGTCCACAGATTCCATTCAGCTATCACATTTGGCTCAGTGGCATGGAAATAGTGAGTTAGGGAGGAAAACTGAAACAAAAGGAAGAGGTGAAAGAGACATAATTACTTCATTAAGAGAATTAGAGAGGCCAGTATATTTTTAAAGGAATATAAGGAAATTTAGGGAATCAAGCAACCAGATTCACCATAAGTGTCCATTTCTGCAGCTTTGGTCAGGAGTAAGTCTTCCAGCTCTTGCAAAAGTGTAAATGCAAGCTCTGCCCCACCCCACATCCTCTCCATTATGCAGTCAAATAACCAATCAGCATTTTCATCCAAAGGCAGTCCATACTGGTGCACAAAAGGAACAGAGGAAGGGGTGATGAGGAAGGACTGCCTAGTGTTAAAGGGAGAGCTGTTCCACAGAGTTCCATGGTTGCTATAGCAACATTTCTTGTTTGTACATATTTAGAACAACTGCTTCCTTTGAGTTTCTGGTGGCAGGGATAACATGGAGGTAACTGAGAGGAAAAGAAGCACCACTCTGACCATGGAAAATAGTTTCCATAGATTATTCTTGTTTGACCAGGTTTAAATGTGGGTTTTGAATGTTAGCAAAAAGATCTTGCCCTACCCAGTTTGACTCAGTGGATAGAGTCTCAGCCTGCAGACTGAAGGGTTCCGGGTTTGATTCCGGTCAAGGGCACATACCCAGGTTGTGGGCTCAATCCCCAACAGGAGGCGTGCAGGAGGCAGCCGATCAATGCTTCTCTCTCATCATTGATGTTTCTGTCTCTCTCTCCCTCTCCCTTCCTTTCTGAAATCAATAAAAATATATTTTAAAAAATCTTCTAAAAGATTAATTTCACCAAGGAAAGACCTAGGTCTGATGTGATCTACAAGTTGTCTTTTACTAACTTGAACAGTAGACCTACACTCTCTTATGCCCTTAAGACTTGAAACCTTCCATTCTCTTTCCACTTGGAGTACAAACTGTATTGCAAGCTCCCTAGGAGGTATTTTCCTCCTGTTGAGAAAAGTACCTCTTCCAAATGACCACAAATCCCTATTCACCTTTCTAAGGCCTAGTTAATTCAACTAGTTAGAGCTTTTTCTGGCTGCAACATTTACAATGTTGAATTGCTTCTTAAAAACAAATTTAATGATGCTTAATAACAAACTTGATGAATATTTATAAACCAATAATATTCACTAAATGAACAGTCCTATTGCCCACATACTGTTATTATACCCATACAATTAAGGCCTTCTATAGTAAAGAAGGGCCATCGCCAATGAAAAGGTACAGAAAAATATGGTTTCGTTTTTCATTTTAAAGAACAAATGCTTATACACATACATATATGTAAGTAACATAAAAATATGCTCTTCTTTAAAGAAATGAATGCCCAACCAACATATGTCATAGGAATACAGTATATATGTATACAGTATGTATGTATACAGATGACATATGTATATGTAAGTACACGGCATAAAATAGAAACCCAAGGGGTTAGAAATGCTGAAGCAAAATATAAAAAACTGCCATCTGCTGATTGAGTATCAAATTGTGTAAACACAAATTTAAGATGCAAATAAGCAAAGCCAGAGGCACAGATGTTCTCATAAACAAAACTGAACAAAGGTATACTACTATTTCTAACTCTTTGAGATTTTAGAAACATGTAATAGAAAGCAAAGTGAATCTCTCTCTCTTTTTAAATTATAATGTGTTCATCATTTGCCTAATGAGGGACTTGTAAACTTTGTGTTTTTAGTAAAATATATGAAATATTTTGTTGGTTTGCTTCTCCAATTGCTGGTATTCATAGGTTCTATATCTTAAGCCTCAGTTCATGGCAATATTTGCCTGAAAATTCTCACAACAATCTACTCATTTTATTTTTATACCACATAAAATCTGAATGAATAAACTTTGATTCAAAATTTGAAGGAGCCTAGAGTACAACAAGCATGTTTGATTATTTAATTAAATATAGAATTTCCAAACATTTATATTGGATATCATATGTATACATAATTATTTCCCTTATTTAATTATGCTATTTTAGAATCTAAAGATTTTATATTAACTTCAGTTTACTCTAAATAGTTAATAGTTAACAATAATTATTAAAGGTGAGATTTTGAGTCCAAAGAAAGCACAAATATCCAGATTTCTTTGCTTTCTGAATGCTTGATTTGGGGCAAGTTGTCTAGCCTCTCTGAGCATCAGTCTCACTAATACCTTTGGGACACATTTCTGATGGAATCAACTAAGACAAGACATGGAAATTCATGCAGAATTTATAACTATGAAATGTTACAATTATATCTGTTACGAGAAAGTAACCAGTTTTTTTTTAAATCTCATGAATTATTTTGAAATTCACTTGTATCCTCTTTTTGTATATTATCAATATGGTGATAACATCTAAATCTCATAATTTAGTAAAATTTTCTTCCAAATTCCAGATCTAAATTTTTCAAATGTTTGCAACTAAAGTCCTATTGATATCCTCAAATTAATTGAATTTAACTCTGGATAATTCATTGCATTTTCCAAACAAATTTCTCTTTCTTCTGTCATATTTCTGGTAGAAACATTGCCTTTGTTCCAGTTTCTCAGGTTTAAAATTTCAGTTACATTTTCTTTATATCCAGGCAATTAAGTTTTACATATTCACAACTCGGAGCTGCCTCATGGATTTGAACTCTCATTTTCATTCCTGCTTTACTCTGGTTGAAATTATTGATTTGCCCAGACTATTACAGAGAGTCTCCAGAGCTCCAAGTTCCTGTCACATTAACAGCAAGCTCCTTTTCCCAAAGCACATGTTACTGTCTTCCTCAAATAATTGATGGTTTCTAGCTTCCAACTGTACAGATGAAAATTCTTAGCCCAATGCTCAGGGCACTCCACGATCAAAATCCAACCTAAATATGATTGTTACTTTTATTACTCTTATCAAATGAAACTTCTCATGACCTCCTAACATTGTCCATGTATTTACAACACTGCTTTTTTTGCAAGTTAATACCTACTGTTTCCCTTGTATGCGAAGCCTTCCTATCCCAACTTATAGAGGTCAAATATCCCTTCTTTCAGAGGTTGTCTTCAATTCCCTCCCTTGTATTAAGGTATTGATTGTTGGTTCTTCTTCTGACACTTATATTTGGCTTTGTGTCATTATTACTTTCATTTATTTCTAATTACCTTGGTTTACTTTTCCAACTGCTGGTATTCACAGATTAAGAGATTTTTAGAGATATTGTTTATTCAGTTTAGTGTTCATTATGGGAACTATTATAATAAACTTTAATATGAAAGGTATCCAAATCAATAAAATTTCTACAAATTTAAATGATTTACACATTACTTGGTAATTTCTGATTTAATCAATAAAGTCTCAAAGTTAAACTCATTTTTTTTCCAACCTTTCATCTGATTTCATACTTTTGTATCCTCAGAATATTTCCATTTGAGTATTTCATGAGTAGCTTTACAATTATGCAATGTGGTTGGTGGAATTGTTGCAGGAATATAACTAATGAGTATTCTATCTTCCTGAAAAGAATTGCTCAAGAAAGAACATCCCTTTTCTTCTTGAAGACAGCTTATGCTTGAGACTGAGGTATCTATCTCAGACCTGAAGTGGCAGGTTTAAGAGGATAATCCTACAAGCTGAAGTAGAGAAGCATAAAGAAAAGAGGCTGAGTCCATGATGACATAATTAAACTGGTGAATTACCAACCCTGGATGTGTTCTATCTCAAGATAATCAAACCCTTGTTGTATCCCCTTGTAATCAGGTTTTCTATGACTTTTGAGCCCCCTGAAATCATAAAGAATGGCACAGGAATGCAAAGAAACTAGTTCATGATAGACCATGATATTCCCAGGGGGCAAGAGAGAGTAATAAAGATAATAGAGTCACAGTAACTTTTAAAATATTATGAGCTAGGCTATACTTTTCTATCTATCTATCATCTATCTATCTATCTATCTATCTATCTATCTATCTATCTATCTATCTATCTATCTATCTATATCTATCTATCATCTATCATCTGTTTTGTTAATCCTCACGTAGGAATATTTTTCCATTTATTTTTTATTTTTTAGAGATAATGGAAGGGAGTGAGAGAGTAGGAGAGAGAAAGAAACATCAATGTGAGATACATCCATTGGTCACCTTCCATATGCTCCCTGACCAGGGCAGAGGTCAAACCTGCAACCCAGGTACTTGCCCTGGACCAGGAATGAAACCCACCACCCTTCAGTGCTCAGGCCAATGCTCTAACCATTTAGCAACACTGGCCAGGGCTAGATATAACTTTCTTGATCAACTATTAATTTCCTTGTACTTTAAAACTATATCCCTATTTTATTCAAGTTAGTAAGCAGGTTTCAAGTTCGTTAATCCACACAATCACTAAAAAAAGTATTATCACATTTAATCATCATGATATAACTCTATAAGTAAAATGTTAATATTTCTTTCATTTTCAAGATGAGAAAACAGGAATGCAAAAGTCATGGTCAGTAACCAGAGGAAAGTCTGAACTTGAATACAGATTTTCTGACTAGCAAGGCTGTTCTTTCTCTCCATACTATGTCGTTTCCACTGCATTCATTTTATTGCCTCATTATAGTCTTTTATTTCCCACTCTCCATAACATCAATTATATGGCCTCTGGATTAATAAAAATAGAATCCATTTTTAACACTTTATCTTTTTTTATTGGTCCCAATTCATTCAAAATAATATAGTTTCTCCTCTTGGAGTGTTCATTAAATATGTTTTCCTTCTCCCAACTTTCACTGGCCACAAGTGTTGCTGAAGTCCAGTGAATACCAGAGCAGCAGCTAGGCACAGCTGGAGACACCACTTTTTCAAACCTCAGATCTTCAAAGCCCCATTTTGATCACTTATACCATCAACAGTGGAAGCCAATGGACTGCAGGTAAATATGACTTTAGCTTTTATATCAGAATATTGCCTCCCCTTTCTTTCTCCTACTTCCATAAATTCAATGCATTAAACATTCATTTAGTATGTGCCAAGTTGAAATATACCATCCTTGTCTTTGAGGAGCTTCTACAGTGGATGAAATAAACACAAACACAACTCAGAGAAGAAAAGCAGAGTACTACTTTCTACTCTTTCCGTAAAAGGTGAAAATTGATCCCTACATATGGCTAATCATAAGCTTTTAACTTATCTCTTTATAAGTAGTCATTATTATCAAGCTTCACTGAATTGGATCAGTTCACCTCACACATTATAGTGACCTTTTATATACATTTATATACAACTGTCCTTGGTTAATTTTCCTACCTTCTCAGCATTTCCTTCAAGAGCAAAACATGGCTAAATTTTCTTAAATTAAATGATACTTTATAACAGTCAAGTGACAGACTGTTCTCCAATATCAAAAGGAGAGAATCCATGAAAAAAGATAAATAAAAGGTCTTGCTAAAAAATAAAAATAAAAATGTATCTCAAGTAAATGTTTTCTAAATCTTAAATTAGAGATTTATGAGGTTATAATACTAACAAATTTGACCAAAATTCAATATACATATGTTAAATAGGCATTGTACATATAAAGACAAATAAGAAGTACTAGGCTTCCAGAAATTTATAAATTTGCAAAAAAAAAAAATAATTGTTCTCATATAAAGGAAATATTTTTAAATAAACTTTTAGCCTGCACTTTAGCTACTGTCTTTTCTAGGTTTCATTATTAGTAATTGACAAGGGCTAGTTTAATCTGACTGAAAGTTTCCAGTTGCCAAAAACAATATATAACAAAGGAGAGTACAAACTAGTTATAGTTCATTGTGTGTCAAACTAAAATCCCTTTGAATATTGCAGTAATAAAAATAACTCTTGCCTAACCAGTTTGGCTCAGTGGATAGAGCATTGGCCTGTGGACTGAGAGGTCCCAGGTTCGATTCCAGTCAAGGGCATGCACCTGGGTTTTGGGCACATCCCCAGTAGGAGGTGTGCAGGAGGCAGCTGATCCATGTTTCTCTCTCATCAATGTTTCTAACTCTCTATCTCTCTCCCTTCCTCTCTGTAAAAAAACCAATAAAATATATTAAAAAAACAACTCTTATTCTCAATAATGCCAATATGCCTTTATAAGGATCAACAATGTTTTTTGGAACTTGTGTCTTGCCAACTTAAACTGAAGGTGTTGGCAAGTGACAGTGGAAAGAAAAGCTGGAGTAAGAATTGTGTTAACTTATGACTCACCAGTAATAAAAACAAAAAAGAGAAAACAACAAAAAACAAACAAAAAAACAGAGAGCACAGTGACGAAAATAAGTAAACACTTCTTATAAAAAAAAAGAAAAGCAGGTAGAAATCAATCTTTTTATGAAATAACCCTTCATTTTCTATTGAGACTAAACTTTAGCTAATCAGAGTCAGTGTCAGCATAAAACAATACTTAAGATAAACCAATTCTGAGTATTAACAGTATTTTATAAATGTTTTAAATCCTATCATCATCTATTCTATTTTTAATAATAGTAAAATGACGTGATAAACCGTGTATTGCCTTTCTTAAAAAATATAAGTGTAAAAATTAGTTAAATTATTCATGGTATAAGTTTGTGAAAACTGTGATAACTAATTTTTACACTTATATTTTTTAGCATTTCTTTCTGGCTCTAAATTATTTTGCTAACAATCATTTGAAGTGCTATTTTAATTAAATTTCATAGTTACTATGTCTTAGTTTAGTACTTTCCTTTTTTGAGAGGAAATGCAGGGAATTTACTATAAAATACAAATCTAAAATGTATAATTCTCAACCTTTCAGATAAAGGAGAAATTTTCTACTCTTCTTTTTAACTTTCTCAGTTTAAATAATTATTTAAAATATTTTCTCATTTTAGATTCATTTTTTACTTTAAGCTTATTTTAAATTTGTATCAATTTTTGTGTCTTCTCTTTTTAGTCCCCTAAATTGCTCTGATTTTATTACTTGCTTTTATAATTATCAACAAAACAAGGATGATCTGAAGTACAGAGATTTCTTATCCTCAACAGAAAAAAGGCCAGAGGAAAGGAGTTGGATAGAAACATTTGGCTCTGTGCTGCTGTGACATAATAGAAAATATGTACTCTTTTCTGTCCCCAGTTCCTGACACAGAGCTCCTAAACGCTTGTAAATCCCCAAATGGGATAAGAGTACTAGAAAGGATATATGCACCCCTATATTCATAGCAACACAATTTACAATAGCGAAGATTTGGAAACAGCCTAAGTGCCCATCAGCAGATGACTGGATCAGAAAATTATGGTACATCTACACAATGGAATACTATGCTGCTGTAAAAAGGAAGGAACTCCTACCATTTGCAACAACATGCATGGAGCTGGAGACTATTATGCTAAGTGTAATAAGTCAGTCAGAGAAAGATAAATATCACATGATCTCACTCATTTGTCGATTATAATGAACAACATAAACTGGTGAACTAAAACAGATCCAGAGACAGAGAAGCATTGATCAAATGCTCAAACCTCAGTGGGAAGGTAGGAGCGGGTGGGGCTAAGGGGAACAGATCAACCAAAGGACTAATATACATGCATATAAGCATCACCAATGGAAACAGACACTGTTGGAGGTGAGGGCATGAACGGGAGTGGGGGGGGGGCAGTCAATGAGGGGGGATGACACATCTGTAATACCTTAATCAATAAAAAAAGAGTTCTAGAAATAACTATTGTTTTAATGAGGTGACTCTGGTGGGCTCCTAGATAGCTCCACTGGTCAACACAGAGACTGAGCCATTGTTAGGAGCTTGGAATGTTCAGCCAGTCCCCTTATCCTCCAGAGAAGGAAGAAGAGCTGGAAACATAGTTATTAACTGATCATGTCTATTTGAGGGAGCCTTGCTAAATCCCAATGTAGGGGGTTCAGAGAGCTTCCAGGTTGATGACACATCCACATGGGAAGGACAGAGGCTCCTCCTGTGTTTGAGACCTTTCCAGACCTTGCCCTGTGTATCTCTTCATCTGGCTGTTTATATGTATCCTTTATCACATCCTTTAGAAAGTTAGTGTGTTTCCCTGAGTTCTGTGAGCAAATTAATTGTACCTAGGAGGGGGTCATTAGAATCTCCAACCTACCACCTGTGGGTCAGAAGCACAGTTGATAATCTGGGTTTGGGACTGGCTTCTTGTAGGGGTCTGGAGGGGGGGTATCTTGTGGGAATGAGCCCTTAACCTGTGGGATCTGACACTATTTCTGGGTAGATGGCGTCAGAATTGAGATAAATTGTAGAACACCCAGCGGGAAATTGCTTGTTGTGGGGAAAACCCTCCACTCACTTGGTGAGCTGAGTATCAGAAGTGAAGTGTTCCTTGTGAATAGGAAAGGAGACACAGATGGAAAAGACATGGAACAGGGAAAAACCCAGTGCTCCCCTACACAGGAAGAAAAAAAGCTGAGGTTTTTCTCCAAAGCAGCTGCCCATTCAGAGAATTTCATCTTGAGAAAGGGCATATTTGAAAGGTAGCGTTTGCTGTTATTTTACAACAATTATCCTAGAGTGAGCAACCTCAGGTTTCTTTTAACTTGGACCCATACAATTTGGGGCCAAATACTAGAAGCAAGTCCCTCCTCAGGATAACCTGGCATGTCCAGGCTCTGGGCTTATTTGTAGTGAGAAGACAGGGCACACAGAGACCCTTTAGACACAAACCTAATGGAAGAACTTGGCCCTCATACCTACATGCTTATAGTAGAAAATTTGGAATGTCAAAATATATAGTAAAAAATTATGTATAAATCCACCATCCTGAAATAAATACTACAAATATTTTGGTATATTTACTTCAAGTCTCCTCTTGTTTTTTAATGCATATGCACCTGCATTTATATATAGCCCTAGAATAATTTTTATTAACATCACTTCAATTAAATTTTTATAAATATCATTTTGAGAGTAGTATATTTTATACCTATGATCTCTAGTTTAACATTCCCTCATTAATGAACATTTAAATTATCAATAGGCTTAATTTGTATGAATATATAATGATCAGCAGCATTGTACACAAATTTATGCCACCCTTGAAATAATTTCCTTAGAGCATATATTTTTGAAAGGGAAATACATGAATATGCTACAGCTCTTAATGCATCTCATCATATTGTTTGCTAAAGAGAAACACCTCTCCTGTTTTGTGCCTCCTCTACATTGGGGAGTATTACTATTTTTTTTAAATGTGCATGTTTAGTTAAAAAGTAAATCTGTTAGTTTGTTTTTCTTTGATTAAGACTAAGTCTAATTTCAAATATATTGTAATTTTAATTTTCTTTTTATGGTCTTCATGTGTCATATAATATTTTATAGTCACTGGACTAGTTCTTTGTTGCATAAAGCCTTTCCTCTTATTTTCCACCATGCTTTCCTTTCTACTCACATGTTGTCCTGTTAGGAGGCATTGAAATTTTGTGATTCCAGGCAATAGAATAGAAATTGAGCAGAAATGCTTCCTACCACAAGAATAGCCATTCAAATGGATATGGTTGAAATGTATATTAAAAGGGAAAAAAAGATGGATAAGAAGAAAAGGAGAGGTTTATAACTATAACTACACAAAGGAGAGAAATGGGAGAAAAACCCAGGTTTTTAGAAACAAATGTTTTTACATTTTAGCCATGCATTTGCATTGCATACCATGAAACTCTGACCTTTTAGTTATCTATTAATGTGCTACTATAAAACCCCATTCTCTTATTTTATAACTACTACTAAAAATACTAAAATGTCAGTAGGGGTATAAATTAATATAGACTCACTTCATATTGTCTGACTAAAGCCTAGGGTTGGAGACAGTTTAGAATGGAGTTCGAGTGTGCATGTGTTCAATGTGTCCTTGCATAGACATGGACCTGTTCTTTAGTAGCTTTGTAACTTGTGTCCCTGAACAAGTCATTTAACTTCTCTGTTCCTGATTTTCCCATAGGACTGTGGTGAGAATTACAAAGCGAACACATTGGATTTGCACAATAATGAATACTTGGTAAAGATAAACACTTAGCACATACTGGCTGTCTATTATTAGTAAAGCTGAGATTCTCTTTAGAATAAGCTATGGATTTAATGGTATCAATTTAGTCATTTATTGAGCACATACTACATTCTTGATTATGTGCGATATGGTGAGAAAATAATGGATACCTTCCCAGTGAACCTGCTCATAGCTTCTGGAGGAGAAGCTGAATATAGATATCCCATGAGTACTACCCCAAGCGTTCAAGTTCACAGCTAGGAAGGCCAATCCATTGGCTAATACAAATAATCTGGTCCAAACCAGCTCCTCTCTGGGAAGTGTAATTAAAATAGTAAAAGACTGAGTCATTATCTTTGGGTGACGAACTAAAAGGAGATATTAATTTGAAGACTGCATTTTGAACTAAGTCCAAATGAAAAATGTTTATGGGAGTGAAGGAGAAAGGGGGAGAGAGAGAGAGAGAGAGAGAGAGAGAGAGAGAGAGAGAGAGAGAGAGAGAGAGAGAGAGAGATTGGAGAAGAAGGAAAGGTAGAGAAGAGGAAAAAAGAGAGAGAGAAGGAGAGACAAGAATGAAGGGGAGACAGAAGGGATGAAGAGGATGGGTTGGAAGAGAGAAGAGAAAGGAGGACAGAAATGTGAGACCATGTAGCCTCTGAAAGAGAGAGAGTGGCTTAGTCTAGGAGTTAATTGCCCTTTCCATGAGGTATACCTGTACTTCACTTCATAATCTTGGACAACAATGGGATTTACTCTTGTATCCTTATAGTATCTGCTACTGTTCCACTCTCAGTTTTACTTGAGGTAGCAAACTGAGGTGCTGTTTCTCATTCCTCTAATGGCTTTAACTAAATCGACGCATGGGAGGTGAACGTGAAGTAACTCCCTGCCTTAGGTAAAATATGGGCATGAGACTAGCTATTTTTATGAGAAGTTTCCTATATAAATCTTCCAGAACTATTACTTTCTTCTCTCTTTCCCTATTCTCTATCCTCTATTGATGGAGTTCCTACTCAAAGTCCAGTGTCCACCCACCATCCCAGATGCCATGCCCATAGGATGAATGATTTATTATATAAGGAGTTCCTGGAATCTTTAGGATCATTCTGCTGTTCACTAAACACATATCACCAATGTAGCAAACTCTTCTAGTAGACTAATATGTGCTGAGCATATATTATATAAGTGAACCACTACGATAAGTACTTTACACATTTTTTAATTTTATTTTCAAGCAAACTTGTGAGGTTTGTATCATCCTCATTTTATAAAGATGAAAACTGACAGACTCAGTAAAGTGAAGCAATTACCAATGGCCCTAAGGACAGTAGCAGAGCCAAGATTTTAACCAGAGTTAACATACGTGGCTCTGAGTAAATTCACAACAGAATGTCACAGAGAGGACAGTATCAGGTACTTTATTTGGTCCCTTGTGTGATAGGATGTAGACTAGTGACATAAACTGAGTTAACATTAATTGTATTATCATAGTGACTATAATATTGAGTTGAAGCAGATTTTAAAACACAAGTATCATTTTTCTAAGATTGGTTATTCTTATTTGCTAAAAGGAAAAGACTATAACTTGGAACTATATAATAATCCTCTTTGGTAAATGAATCATTAAATATAAACCCAATATGTACACTAAGAAAGATTTAAGCTTAACAAAGAGTTGAGCTTATGGCCAATTCTTAAAACTCATGGCCAATTGCTTAAAAAGATGAACCAAAATGTAGTAAAGACAGCAATGTTCATGTACAAGTACAGCATGATTGTGAATGCTCAGTGAGCCACAGAGTACCCATCAAGGTTAAATCATGCTTATAAATGAAATCATGTTTGCATGAGGGATACAAGATTAGCAATAAAATAAATACCAACATCACTGGTGTGGTAAAACATCGAAGCTTAGGACAACCGAAAATACCTGCAGCACAAGAGGATCCGTATTAGAGGAGACACAATAAAGAAGGCTGAAAAACACGAGGATTTTGAGAGAGATGATATCAGAATGGGTTGGGATAAACACTGCTGTATTCCTCGGCTTCGGACTAAGCTGGGGACATTTAGAATTCTGCTCTTCTACCGCACACGGCTAATTGTAAGCAAGAGTTCTAAGAATAAACTGACGTAATGGGTAAACCTTTACTCCCTACTCTTAATGTTTCCCTGCGAAGACACTTTTGCTAGGTTAACACTCTTGGACTTTCACCCTTCTCTCAGTTGGCAATGCTTAAAGTTCAATTTAATAAGAAGTACAGTGGTTTTAGCTTTCTATGGCTTCAGTTATCCATGGTTGACTTTAGCCCAAAAATATTAAATGCAAAATTTCAGAAATTAACAATTCATAAGTTTTAAATTGCTCACCATTCTGAGTAGGGTAATGAAATATGACACCATCATGCTCCATCCCCCTCCCCCAAGGATGTTATTCTTCTCTTTGTCCAGTTATTCACCCTTTATGCACCATTGCCTGTTAGTCACTTAGTAGCCATCTCAGTTATCAGATCAGTTATTGGAGAGAGAAAGAGAGACAATATTCACATAAGTTTATTATACTATACTAGAGGCCTGGTGCATGAAATTTATGCATGTGTATGTGAGGGGAAGATCCCTCAGCCTGGCCTGCATGCTCTCAAAATCCGGGACCTCTTGGGGGATGTCAAACTGCTGGTTTAGGCCCAATTCCGCCTGTGGATCGAGCCTAAACCTGCAGTCAGACATCCCTCTTGCAATCCGGGACCACTAACTGCTTGCCTGTCTGCCTGATTGCCCCTAACCACTTGCCTGCCTCCCTCATTGCCCCTAACCACTCTGCCTGCCGGCCTGATTGCCCCTAACCACTCACCTGCCTTCCTGATTGCCCCCAACCACTCACCTGCCTGCCTGATCGCCCCTAACCACTTGCTGGGGGGCGGCCGTCTGGGGTAAGGAGCCATGGTTGTTCTGGTCTCTGGTCATTCTGGTTGTTCCGCTGTTTCAGTTGCTGGACTTTTATTATATAGGATTGTTATGACTGTTCTGTTTCATTATTAGTTATTGCTGTTAGTCTCTTACTGCACCTAAATTATAAGTTGAACTTTACCATAGGTGTAAATGTATAGGAAAAAAACCCATTACATATAGGATTTGGTACAATCCACAGTTTCAGGCATGCACTGGGAGTCTTAGAACCTAACTCCCACGAATTAGGCGGGGACTAATGTATTATAAGGTCCATTTGCTCACATTTAAGCCAAACTCACCAAGCCTAGTTTTCATCAGTAATAAATTGACCCAGCTATTTGACCCCTGCATCTAATTCTCAATTAATTTCTAATCAGGTAGAAAAAAAGTATTCTTTTTTACTTCCTAAAACTTTAATAGCCAAAACTGATTGTGTATGTGTGTGTTTGCATGTCTGTGTGTGTGTGTCTTTGTATAATACTGTGTAATTCTTCAAACTGTACATTATGACCACTTGTATTCATAAGACCTCTTCATTAACATTTACATTAAAAAGTTGTTTTGCTTTATTTAATTTAGATTTTGGTATTTGATTCATGGGTAATATGTAAAAACCATATAGAATGTTGGTAAGGATTAGAACAGAAAAGAGAAAAAGGTTGTCTGGAGGAATTCTTGATGACTAGGTAGGTAGCTATGCCACTGTATTTATGCCCTGGGATAGCTGTAGAAAGAGAAACAGCTGTGAAGTTGAAGAATTTATTAAAAATAAAAATAAAGGTGAAGTTAAAATACTATGAGAATAATCTGATCACACCCTATAATTCCATTAAATTATACCAATACAATAAATCTGCAATGCTAATGAATCATTTGAATTTATTCTTTCATGCCAAGGAAATTGATGTTATTCTAGAAAATTTCTTACTTGAGCACATACATGAAACATCATCTCATTGTCCATTGAAAAGGTATAAAAAACGATGATTGAATTATAATAAGAAATAAGCCAAACTCAAGCTAAGGTTCACTTTTGACACTAATGAAAATGAAATCTATCTAATGTAAGGTAATAGTTGTAATGATATCCTAATTTCTATAGTATTTTGAAATATAATAACTTTGTGAACAATGATAACAATAGCTTATTATAGCTACAGTTGCCTAATATGTCCCAAGCACAATGTTAAGTATGGGGCATCTCATTTTGACCTCACCAAAACTCTTGAGGGCAGACATCATTATCCTTCTTTTGCAGATAAGGAAACAGATTAGGAAAGGTTATTTTACCCATGTCACACATATACAATTAGGAGACTCAAAACCAAGTTTCTCAGATGTGAAGTCTATGTTCTTTCCATTATGCCACATTTAATGCAGTACACATTCTAAAACAAGTGTCTCCATCTTTCCCTACACCGCTCTCCCTCCCTGACTTTCCTGTGCCTGCACTCATTCACCTGCGTTCTTTGGGTGGGCCTTTGATGTTCTCCCACATTTTATCAGTTCCCCGGTGCACATCTATCCTTGCCTGTCTATTCCCACCTTGAAGAGGTTTCCATCACTTCTTTCCTGCAATTGTAGCGTAAAACCTTACAATTTCATTCCACAAGAACAACCATATTAATCTTGTCTATTGCAAATATCATTTTCTTTATTTATTTTTAATATATATTATTATTGATTTCAGAGAGAAAGGAAGAGGTAGAAACATCAGTAATGAGAAATAATCATTGATTGGCTGCCTCCTGTACGCCCCTATTGGGGATCAAACCCACAACCCAGGCATATGCCCTGACCAGGAATCACACTGTGACCTCCTGGTTCATAGGTCAATGCTCAATCACTGAGCCACACTGGCTGGGCACAAATACCATTTTATATATTCCACACAATCTATTTAATTTTTCTAACAACTTTCAATAGATCTTGTTTTTCTTTCCTGTAAGATTTGTAGGCAAACTTCTTTCTGTAAAAAACCAGACAGAAATGTTTTAGGCTATATGAGCCACAGGGTGTCTGATGTAACTGTTAAACTTGTCGATGTAGTGCAAAAGCAGCCTAGACATTGTACAAATTGAGCCACATTCTCACACAGGGGAGTATGGTTATACTCCAATAAAACTTTATCTAGGAAAACAGATGGGAGGCTGAATTTGACCCACAGACTAGCTTACCAAGGTTAAAACAAAAATGACTTTCACTTATTTTTCAATGCCTCTTATAAATTAATAAACAAAATAAATATTGTTAATGAAACAGTTAATTTGGAAAGTCAAATAAATAGTTCATTGCCCTTCATAGGATTTTTTTCAGGGTCAAATTTTATGAAAGAATTATGTATGCAAAACATCCACTTTCTCTCTATCCTAATCCCCACTCCTCCAAACCACACACACTCTGCAATTTCAGACCACAGTGTTAGAGACACTGTGGGTTTTGTAGTTACCCAGAACTGGGTTTATACACTGGACTATTAGCTGTATTAACTGTTTGACATCGAGTAACATATTTAACATCTTTTACTCTAGATCTTTTCATCTGTAAAATGAGTACAGTAATATTATTGCCACTGTGAAGATTGAAATAAAGTTACACAAAATGTAAAATAACATATACATTGCAGGTGATAATAAATATTAGTTCCCTTTTTTCTTCCCTGCCTCCCCTCTTTTCCCTCTTGACTTTAACTGTTGACATATTTTTTCTTAATTGTAGACATTGTAACTCCTCATGTTTGTAGTAAAATGCTTCAAATGGTTCCTCACTGCTTACAGAGCTTAGATTCCTTAGTTTGTGAAATGGGTGTTGACTCTTGCCTTACTTTCCAGTGTTATTTTTTAACACTTCTCCAATTAAAAATAATAGCAGTTTGATAAACTTTAAAATTGAGTTCTTATTGTGAATACAAAGTCAGGAAAGACAGACCCTCTCTTCCCACAAAAGGTTCTTTTAGAAAAAGATATCTAAAAACCCACAGCCCAAAGGAGAAGAGAATGGCTCTTTATGGGGAACAGTTTTGTTTCCTACACCTGATCTCAGTATTCTATGTTTATTTTTTTCCACTCAATCATTATTGCAATGAGGTTCTTATTATATTATGTATCTGAAGAAGAAAGTGATAGGCAAGTTCCTTAAGGTCAAGGATTTTTATGTTTTATTTACTTCTGTTTGCCCAGCACTTAAACTATAGTAAGGACATGCAAGAATTTCTGAAGTTTTTTTTTTAATAAATGGAGTATTAGAGAAGCTAATTAATTTGTCAGTGTTACAAGATCAACAAGCAACATGTGGAAGGTGCCAGTGAGGTGTAATTTGAAATCCTTTACTTTTTTCATAATCACACACTATAAGGGTGGGAGTGTGCATGTATTTTCCTCATCTGGTTATCAGTGCATGCACTGAAATTGGCACAGGACAGGTAATCAGAAAATATTCTTGAATAGATAATCTCACAAGGTTGTACCCTATATAAATAGGTGTAAAAATATATTTTAAAACATAATCTAAAATACTTGTTTCAAAAGTTTTAAGCATGTAAATAGAGTTGATAGAGAACAGAGATCCAATTCACATTTATTTACATCATAAAAAATGGATATTTCAGATATCACATTTCAAACTTATATACATCCTATGTGACATCACTGCCTGACATGATATTCTGAGATAAGCATGACCTAAGTGTCTACTATAGAAAAGTTATCCATGGGTACACCTGCATTTACTGCTTCGTCAATTATTAACACAATTACCCTGACACCTTAAAAGAGAAGCCCAATATTTTCTTTCTTTTTTGGGAGGTTCAGCTTCCCAGGTCATTCAACTCAAAACTTAGTACAACTCAAAAACTCTGTTTTAATATACAGTTCTCTTTGTTTTACTTTGATGATAAAATTTATGGAGAACTCCTTTTTTAAAAAAAAACATAACACAAATTTTAGCATTGAGGAAAACAGCTTTTAAGCAAGCCTTAAACAACAGTTTTATATACAGGTACATCATCACATAATACAATTTTTCCTAAAAAGCACTATCAAGATAAGACCTGAGTTGTTACATGTGCATTTATCACTATAGTAAATTTTGAATAGTTGCTCATACAATGCTTTCCATTTCTTAATCCAAAAACCATTTCATTTTTACTTCCCTCTACTAATCCCCAACACATAGTAACCTATACTAATCTATAGCATCCAAACTGTCTTGGGTTGATGATGCCACCTGGTGGCAGAAAACTGTCTGAACCAACCAAGGTCTGCCTACTCAGAGAAATTCTGCAGGATCCAGTGTCACCGTTTTCTTCCTTCTTTCCTTTATGCATCTTAGTTCATTGAAACATAAATAATCTGTTTCTCTATGTACTCACAAGTCCTTTTAAACCTCCTTCCTCCTCACTCCTACTAGTAATTGCCTCCATTTCCTCAAGATATAGGACTGTTTTCTCCTTCCCTCTCTTGCAATTGTGAGTTTAAACAAAAATCTTCTGGTGTTCGGTTGATAAATATATCAAGAGTACTTGGGGTATAAATGTATCCAAGGAGATGGAAAATACAAAGTTAAACTATGTGCTCATGAATTTGTTTTGATAAGGAACACAGAAATAAGTCTTCCTCTCTCTTTTTTTTTTTCTAGAAAAGTAATTCCCTCCTGTAAAGGTAATAACAGTTAGTAGTACACTCCACAGACATGTACATAGAATTATCATTTTCCTCCACAAGAAAATCATAGTTTACTCATATCTTCCTGTGCCTTATTTCATTTTCACAATATCATATCTTAATGATGTATTCATATAGGCCCTCAGAGAGCTGCCTCATCATTTTTTAGGGCTACATAGTATTTCACTACATGACTGTGCCTTGTTTATGTCACAAATTCTTCATTGAAGGATTTTTAATTTTTTCCCCCCTAATCTTTTGCTAATGCAGAAAATGATGCCTTGGGCCAGTGCTAAGGTAGATGATGAATGCCTAGAAATAGTCCCTGATTCGGAAAGGGCAAGGGAAGAAATTATAAACATATTATTAAATTACAAATCTTATATATACACAATTTGAAAAGTAAACTTCAATGAATTAATATGTTCTGATTCCCTTTGATAAGGAAAGCTGTTAGAATATACATTATTCATCTGTAATGAATGTAATAAACTGGTATGATGATGTTATATATTTTATTATTATCATTGTTTAATTAATTTAAGAGATAACTCAAGAGAGGTTATATCACATGTTTATATACTCAAGCATGCTCATTTATACACATAACCTATATAGTGTAGACTCAGAATTTTATAGCTGAAAAGCAGATTAAAGATAGTTTATTTTTTAAAATATATTTTTATTGATTTCAAAGAGGAAGGGAGAGGGAAAGAGATAGAAACATCAATGATCAGAGAGGATCATCCATTGGCTGCCTTCCACATGCCCCACACTGGGGATCAAGCCCGCAACCCAGGCATGTGCCCTTGACCGGGAATCGAACCTGGGACCTTTCAGTCCACAGGCCGATGCTCTATCCACTGAGCCAAGCCAGCTAGGGCAGATTAAAGATAGTTTAGTTTAATGTTCTCATTTTATACTTGAGGAACCTGAGAACCAAGGAGGTAAGGTATTATTTACAAGGTAAAGATTTAAATTTATAAATAATAGTATTGATAATAACATGAATTTAGTGTATGCTATGTCTTTGGCATCATGCTAAATGTTTTATGTGCATTCACTCATACAATCCTCATAAGGGTAGAATATATTATCTGTTATTATTTAAACAAATGAGGCTTAGGGAAATATAAAATTTTCACCATGTTTGGCTGCAGTACGTAGTAAGGCAAGAGACTGAATTTGGGTTGCTTATTAATTCTAATTCCATATTTTCTCAGTCCCTATGTTTATTAGCTAAATCTGTATATTTATTAACTCTCAATATTACTTATGCATACTCTCATAACCTGAAAGAATGGAAATTACTAAAAGTGGCAGAAGAAAATGGGGAAGATAAAAATTGGATTAAAGTGGAGAAAATAAAAGGAGTCATAGAAGGAAATAGAACAATGGTGTAATGTAGGTAAAGGTATTTTAGGATTTAGCTATATATATTTCTCAAAAGTACTTTTCCAACACGGGGTCCTTAAAGATTAGTGTCTACACAGTACAATGTAAGAAATCAACAGGAAAATCTAGACACTTGGCTTTGAACTGTTCTTCCCCTGTCTCTCAGCTCAAGTCTTTAAGATTTCAGGGGAATCAGTTAGAAAAGTGACTAATTCAGGATGTGGAGAGGAGAGTAAAAGTCTTACCACAGCTGACACAATTTCCTGTCATGATTGGCTTTTTCAAAACCCTGGAAAGGTAGAAATGTATATAGCTAGATAAATTCAACAAATCTCTTCATGTTGCAAGTATCATCATCAGTGAGGGAGGTGAAAGTCAAAATAAAAATCTAACTGGAATTTAGATTTTTCTAGTTTTATTTTGAAATATGGCATTTAAAATTAGTCCTCATACTCATAACACAAATCCCCTGCATGGTTTTTATGGATAGACCAAATAGTTTTGAGACTCATTATTTCATTGAATATATTCAACAAATACTCATGAGGTTGCTACGGGCTTGTCATATGCCAGGGATACATTAAATAAAACACACAGAAAAATTCTTGCCCTCGAGGGGCTTACATTCTAGGGTAGGAGAACACATAGCAGGCGGAATACACATAGAATATACTGTGTGTTGGATAATGAAAAGGCCAATGGAGACAAATCAGGAAAGATAAACACGGAATCAGCAGTAGAGTTTTAAATAAAATAATCACATAGGATTTTCTGAGAAGTTGATATTTGGAGAAAGACCAGAAAGAGGTGATGGGATGAGTCATGTGGATATTTTGGAGAAAAGCATTCCAGGAACAGCAAATGCACAGGCGCTAAAGCAGGGGAATGTGTGATTTTTTTTTTTCTCAAGGAAACAAGAGGAGGCCAGAGTGGCTGCAGCTGAGGGAGGGGAGAGAGAAGTCTGAGGGATAAGGTCAGAGAGGACATGGGGAGTCTAATCTTTAAAATCTCTTAGATAAACATAAAGATTTCCACACTGTTAAAACAAAACAGAAAGCCTTAAGAGGTTTATGAAGAAAACATCTAAGGAGTAAAGCAAAGCAATGATGCTGAGTGTGTTTCTACTGCATTATTCTGAGAAGAGAATAAAGTCAAATAGTTTCAAAAGGAGCTTGACTGGCAGACACTCCCTGAGGTCAGCAACTGAACAGGCATTCACAGCACGTACTAAGGAGCACATGGTGATTTGTGCTGTGTATGTGATCAAGCTAGAAACTGTTTCCCAAACCCACTTTGCTATGTGATGGCCAAATACGAAGGGGATCATAGGTGAGATCTGGAAGGCCAAAGTGCAGCAGTCCAGTAGCCCTGATGAGGTGATGGTGATCATCACTGCTGGGATACACAAGTACCTGGTGTGTCCCAGCCTGTCCGAACTCTCCTGCATTCTGCATCCAGCGTCTTCCTGGCTGCTGACACTGTTATCCACCATTGTCCGGGGCCACCCCGATGCTTCACAGAGGTGGTAACTTCTCAGAGGCACCAACTCCCTGCAGACTCCCACGCAGGCTTCCCCTTGGCAGTCTAACCCACTAACTCAAAGTGCCTGGTATCTCAGGTTGATTGCTTCTCTGATGACCCAACTGTCATTTCTGACCTTCGCTGGAATGGCAACTTCCACAACTGTGTAATGTCTAACTTGTATAATAAATGTCTTATCCCATAACACTCAGTAGTGGCTGCTCCAGTCCTGGGCTTGCCTGACCTGGTCCATTTACAGAATATCCATTTGCTTCAACTTTTGGTAAACTTAGAAATATTGGCAAGTTTTGAAAATTGCAAATTAAACTTGCAGGCCATGCTGGGCTTAAGCCAACAATGTTTTGAGATGTGTCAGGAAGGTTTTTCTGTGGTAAACAAAATGTGATTTCATAGCCGATCCAAGGTTTAAGAATAACATCTAATCTCAACTTCTGCTTCTGAATGCTGTCAATTAGGAAAATGAGAGCAGATGTTGACAGAGATGTAATTGGCAGTCTGATGCCTCAGCAAACACTCTGAAGGAAAGACAATGTGATACTAGACTGAATAAATTTCCTCTTTTAAGTTTATTTTACCAATTCTTTCAGCTGCATGCCCTAAAGGGGGCATCTGTAAGATGATGAATAAAAATGGGTGTTGTCATTAAAACTCGGCAAAGTTTCTGTATTTTAATATCACTTCCAGGATAAGATACCCTCGTTAAAGAGTCTTTCTGCATGTTTCCATTTGAAATGTAAATGCATGTCTGATTTATTCATCAGTGATCCCAGACTTCAGAGTTTCTCCTTCCTAAATGTATTGAGTGCATTCCAGTTGCAACTCGAAGAGCTAATAACTGATAAATCTGAAAAAGGATGTGTAGAAAAAATCAGATTGTGAGGAATTCCCTTCATTTTTATTCAAGCAACACTCCCATTTAATATGAATTTATGTTGTTTCTACAACGAAGTATTTACATTTTGTGAAATGGAGACTGCCCATAGAAGAGCAATGGAAGTATTCATCAAAAGACTGATGTCTTTTTTTTAAGTTTTAATTTGCTCTAATTTATATGTGGAATCTATGCACAAAATAAACTGATGAACAAAATAGAACCAGAAGCATGGATACATGGAATAGACAGCTGTCAGAGAAGAAGGGGGACATTAGCCAAAGAACATAAAATGCACAGCCTATGGACACAGACAACAGTGTGGTGATGCCCAGAGGGAAGGGTGGGTGGGGACTGGGTGGCGGTGGGCAGGGGGGAGGGAGGGAATGGAGGACATCTGTAATAGTGTTAACAATAAAATAAAACAAAAACATTTTAAAACACATGTCATTTGATACTATTGATCCAAATCAAGAACAATTTATTGAGCTAACATATATATTAGACATTCTGTATTATATTGATTTATTTAATCATGCTTGCTGTCCTGTGTTTTATGGAATACTAGAGGCCCAGTGCACCCTGATAGGGTAATCAGGGCTAGGCTGGCTGGAGGGAGGGGCCATGGGCCATTGGCCAGTGGGCCCCACCCCCGATTAGGGTGGTGAGGCTGATCTGGGGTGGGGTTGGCCGTGGGGAGGGGCTATGGGCTGTGGGCCGGCCAGCCTACCCCTAAATGGGGTTGGGGGGCTGATAGGGGAGGCCAGCAGCCTGGGGAGGGGGGCCATGGGTGGTTAGTTGGCGGCTCTGCTCCTGATCAGAGTGGGGGGGGTGGCGATCAGAGGCATGGCCAGCCACGGGACAGGGGAGTGATCAGGGCACGGCCGGCTGGGGGGAAGGGCCTCGGGGCTGGCTGTTGGCCAGCTGGGAGAGGCCCATCAGGTGTGGGGCCGGTGGGGAGGAGGAGCCGAGGGAGGTTGGCCAGCTGGACCCACCTCTCCACTCCCCGCACACCTTGATCTGGCTGGCCGTGGGTGTCATAGTGACCAGTTGATCTGGCATTCCAGTCGCTGGCTTTATATATATATAGATGGAGGCTCCAAGAGACAAAATAATTTGCCCATATTTTTAGCATCAGTAAGTGGCAGAGATACTGTGTGGACCCTGGCATATTGACTACCACTTAGCATTCCTTCCATCAATCTCTGTAATGTTAGGTATGGAAGTAATAATACTGACCCTGATGTTTTATTTATCATTTAACCATTACCAAGAATGCATTAATTCTGTATTATCAATTATATAGCCACTGACATGAGCACTGAAGCATTAACTTATAGTTGAGTGGTTTTATACTAAATTTTATTGACAATTTCTTTGTAATTACATCAAGTAGTGGAAAGAGCTTAAGCCAGAAGCCTCCAGATCCATCCTTTGCACAGTTAGTAATATGAAGCAAATGACTCTCTGAGCTTAATTGACCTCATCCACAAAAATAGCAGGCAGATCACCTTTCCCCCAGCATTGCAGTGAGGGTCAAAAGCAGACAGCTATTCATTAATGTTCTATTCCCATCCTTTCCTAACTCTCTCAGAAGGTAGCACTAGTTGGGATACATTGTTTGGGATAATTTTGGGAACTACTTAAGAGAAAAAAAAATCTTTGACAAAATTGTCCCCTGTGCTACACAGTAATATTTCAGAAGCTTTTAATTTCTTGGAGTCAAGTCTGGACCAGTGGGGTGTAATGCTTTTGAACTGCCAGTTAGCCTCCACAGCGTTCTGACCAGCCCACGAGAGGAAGAATAGGGAATCTGGAGAAGTGGTGAGGTTGTTATGAAGGTTTTATAGTCTCCTAGGTCTCTCTTCATATTGCAGTAACAACTGACATGGGCCAGTAAGGATGGGCCCTGATATGCAAAGAGCGTGTACTATTTCCTAATGTTTTTCTTTGAATGCCCCCTAAACCGTTGTCATCTTTACATATATTTCACTTTAGAAAGAATATATTAGCTTGTAACAAAACAGCATAAACCAGGAAACATCAGACTTTTTGACTTCTATGAATCACACCTAGCTGAAGATAAATACACCAGTTAGCAATGTCTGTTCTTAAGATTGATCATCTTAAAAATGACACTTTAATAAAACCTTTTCTTGTCTATTATCTTCTTATTTTATCAGTATAGCTCTTGTTCAGTATGGTGATCTTTAGTACATCACCACCACCTAGTATATACTGAACTTTTGTTCAAAGTTTAACTGATTTATTGATTTGTGATCATATTTTGCTACTAGTTGGAGATCCTGACATTCTTTTTAGGAGTTTTTTTGCAGTCATTTCAATCCAACTTGCTTTTGACATTCAAGCCGGTGAGTTAATAAGGATGCCTTTCTGTGTTTTGGATTTTTCTTCTGCTTCCATCACTACTTCTTATTCAGGGTTCATGGAGAGTTCCGTTTCTTATTTTGTTTTGTGGGAGTGCGGAATGGATGGCGTTGTGTTTTTTTGGTGTGTGGTTTTTTTGTACTTTTTTTTGTTGTTGGTTAGTTATTTGGGTTTTTCAGGACAGCTTTCTCAGTAAAGAGTCTCAGATCACGCTACTTAAAAACCCCTGAGAATGGCCACTGAGTTGTGACTGCATCAGTTTAAATAATTTTCTAATTATTTAATGAACTCCCCTTTTAAGGGTTCAGAAAGCCACTATTAAAACTAGTGACATGAGCTGACATTCACGATGTACTTACTATGTGCTGGGTGCTGTTGTATTAGATTGACATATATCAACTCTCCCTTACTACAGCTCCATCAGGTAGGCACTACCACCCCATTCTACAGATAAGAAACTGTCACAGAGCTAAGTCACCTGGTCAAGGGCATGCAAGGAGGAAGTCCCAGAGCCAGAATTTGGACCCTGGAATTGTGCTTTAGAACTTTCATGCTTGTGTTAAAAAGAAAATTTAAAAACCACTTGATTTTAGAAATGGTTTAATTAAATGTTGCTATGATGTTTTTAAAATGCTTTCAAATTTAAGTTTACTTAAAATAAAGTACTTTTAAATTATATTCATTCTGAATATAAGCCACTGTTGAACATAGTGCATTTGAATTTACCAAACATAAAGTGTGCTAATTTAAGGAATTAACTAGATGTTCAACTTTCAAAGCTGAATATATATATGTACATATATGTATGTATATTCATTTACTTGTTTCTCATCTCTAATTTTTGTAGAAATATTTTCAGAACTTTATAATAACTTTAAAACTTTTTAAAAACATCAGTCTTCATAATGGATGGAAATTTTACAGTAAAATCCTATATAATAAAAGGCTAATATGCAAATTGTCCTCAAGGGCGGAAGTTCGACCGACAGGGAGTTAGATGTGTGCTGACCACCAGGGGGCGCTGGCAGCAGGTGGCAGTGGAGTTACTGCCGGCCCCAATGGGCCACAATGAGAGTGGAACTGCAATGGGATGGTGGAGCTGCCAGGCCAAGGCAGGTGCAAAGGGAGGCCCCAGCCAGTGGTCATGGCAGACAGCTAGAGGAAGGGAGGCTCCAGCTGGTGGCAGCGGCAGGCAGTCGGAGGAAAGGAGGCCCCAGCCAGCAGCTGGTAGCCACTAGGGACCCTACCTGTGTGCAAATTTTGTACACTGGGCCTCTAATAAATAAATAAAGACAGATGGGTGAATAGCTAGCTAGCTAGTAGATACAATGAAAAAGAGAGATAAAGAAAGAAAGAAAGAAAGAAAGAAAGAAAGAAAGAAAGAAAGAAAGAAAGAAAGAAAGAAAGAAAAGAAAGAAAGAAAGAGAAGGAAAGAAGGAAGGAAGGAAGGAAGGAAGGAAGGAAGGAAGGAAGGAAGGAAGGAAGGAAGGAAGAAAGGAAGGAAGGAAGGAGATCTGATCGCTTATGTGCTGCGAACTAACTCAGCTGTATCATATACCTGATATCTGTACATGCAGAATCACTCCCTCTGGTACACTGCAGATTAGCATCACCTTTCCCCTTCTGAAATACAACTCTACTCAGTGCTGGGCTAGAAAAACATTGAGAGACACCGGAGAAAAGATCAGCACTGTGTACTCACTGCAGTCCTCATACATTAACTGCATAACCCCCACAAGTTTTTCACCACCACTAACCTTATAATGTTTACTCTTTCTGTTTTCTCTCATAAGTATGTTCTTCAATACCCTTATACTTCTGTTGCCCCTATGAGAAAAGAGAGCTCAGAGAGATTGTACTTAAATGAATTGCCTGAAGTTGCCCTACTAATTAGGCTTACAAAACCAATTTTATTGTACCATTTATATGTTCTTATTATTAATACATGATAATGCCTTGCAAAAAGCCTAGCTTCAAACTATAATATGGTTAAGGTCCTAGAAGAATTTGACATGGAAAAATGACCTTATTAATATACATAGAAGCACATTGATTTCATTTCTTAATATCTAGCAGGTTTTATAGTTTTTAAAAGTTCTGATTCATGACCTTCAAACCACGTATCAGAGTTAGTGAAATTACACTATGTATTTTTTTTCTTTTTAAGCTATTCATTGTACTGTTAACCCAGTTAGTCAGTAATTAAGAACATGCTTTAGTTTCTAATAACTAACATGAATAAGTAACCACAAAATCTATATTCTTGGACAGTTAACTCATGTCATAGATACAAAAGGGTTCATGAATTATTAAAAGATTAATGTTTGCATATTATCAATGATTTAATGTTATATGATTCAGTGATGAGATAATACAATTACTTTCTATTAAAATCTTTTTTATCATTACAAAATTTAGTGGATAAATTGTAACGAAACTGCTTAAAACTTTATAATTTCAGTAGAGTTTGGTGGTGACAGGGGAGAGAGAAGAATAGGAAAGGAGGGGTCAGAGACATTTATGAAGAATCTAGACTATACCAGTGTGGTTCAAATTTCTTTTTTTGAACAACCCTTCCTTCAAAGGACATCTCACTCAGAGCTCCTCTGGTTAAAGGTTGAAGTCTGTCCTGAGGGCAACCCCCACCAGTGGCTCCTAGAAACTCTTTGAGTTTTATCTTCAGGACCCCCACTTTGTTAACTGACTACCAGCTCTGAGAATATATGATTCCAACTAAAAGGTGAGGAGAGTATCAAGGAAGCTGTGAAGGAGGTCCTTGACTACATTCAGATTCTGACCCTGGGGGCTCCTCTGGTCACACTGAGATATGCCAGGAAACCTCAGCACAGGGTCCTGGGTGTGCTTTGTGAACAGGATCACAAACAGATGGTGGCTATTTTACTTCTGTGAAGTGGAGGGAAGAAGAGTGAAAAAAGGAGACAAAGAAGAGCAAAGAGTAAGAATGTTGCCTCGAAAAATAAATCTGAAGTCAAGCACTATCAGGCCCAAGGAACAAACAGAAAAGTTGAAATTCTAGACTAAATTAATTTCAAACCAATAACATCTCTGTTTTGCTTAAATGAAAATTTGTTTATGTACACCATAAATGACAACATAAAAAGAACATAGGTCTAAATCTCATATCTACCACTGATCAGCTTCATGACACTAAGAAAGCTATTTAATCTTTCTAAATCTTAGTGTTCTTATCTGCGAAATGAGTATAACAATTTGAACCTCGAAGGGTTCTTCAGAAGATTGAATGTAATTATGTATGATGATTGACATAGGTGCCAAGACAGAACCCAGCACATAACAGGCTGCTAGCCAACAATGTTTGACAAAAATAAAAATAAAAATCTCGTTGATATTGAAAGAAACAGAGTCCATTGGATTTGCAATATTTTGTCCTATGAGATGGGCACCCATCTGCCTCAGGTGAGTTTAGTAGGCTCAAGTACTTTCTAAATGAGAACAAGTTTAGAGGTTTATTTGCATGTAATCCAGAGAATAAACTGATATACAGTCATACAGTACCCAGCTTAAATTAGATAATATAAAATACAAGATAATATGTCACATCCCTTATTATCAAGAATACATTTCTGAGGATACGTCCTATCTGTGGTTCCTTAGCAGTAGCAGGTATGTACAATGTACAGTTCTCTGTTGTGATTAGCATAGTGCATATGCAAGCATTTAACTAGCCACAGTTCCTATGCACTAGCAACTGCAGGGTATCTGTAAGAAAGCTGTAGCTTCAATAAGGTAAACTCTGTTTACGTTTGTTTGATAGTCATCACTTGGGACTTTATTTAAACACCTACTTTTGCCTAATACACTTTTATTTTTAAATTTTGAATCTTTTTGTATATAGAGTTGTAACAGGAGATAGGAGGTTAGCATACATCTCTTCCTCTGACCTGGCTTACTTCTATTCCAACTATAGAAGTAACCTTTCATGTGCAAAGATCTAATATAGGATATGTAGATATTTAGGATGCCTACTCACCCAGTTGGATTGCTGTCTAGTTTCAGGATAGCGGGCAATATGGCAAGTACACAATTAATTATAAGGCATAAAATAGTAAATTCTCATCTATTGGAACTAGAGAAGTTTGATTAACCCTAATCTCTCACAGCCTGTGTCCACCAATAACAGTAGTCTTTCGCTATGAACTTCAATTTGGTCTCAAAAGTCTTCCCAACATAATACTCTCAAGCCAGCAGTGTTAGGATCCCTAGGTTATGATGTTGTTGATTCTTACTGGAAAACACATAAATTACCTAAGAAAATGGATTAGCAGTGATTAGGATCTTAATATTTCAGGAGAAAAGTCTAGCTTACTCAGCAGAAAACAAGAGCATTCATAAGGATGAAGAATCAATATATCTTCAGGGGCCAAGTGCTTACTATAAATGAGTGTAATGAGCTGGAAGTAAAAACAAAAACTTATTGGACTGGGGTTATAGCAGAACAGACACAAGGCATTCAAATGAAACATTGTCAAGAACAGAATGAAAGTAAACTGAAGGAATCTTTGGACTATTTCTAGCCCATAGGCCATTGTTCGCATTGATCTGTGACATGAATGTTAAAAGGTATGGGGATAGGCTGTCAATGCAGGTCTTCAAATGTGACCCAAAGGGCATCCCTAGGAGAGTCATGCGCACTAGAAGAAAGTTTACCATTTTGTCTAAGGCAGGGCCTAAATACCCTAAGACTGCTAACTAAATTGCAGGCCATGTTATATCTCTGGAGATTCAGCAAAGGTTAGCAGGAAATATCCAAAAATGAATTTATGGAAATTGATCAAGTCTATTAACATTATGGAAACAGACATTTAAATTATTGCATTACCTGTCTATGGGGGCACTTTTCTAAAATATAAGAAAGACTAATTCTAATTTTTCCCCTCCTTAATAGAATTAGGAAAACTGTGACTGAATAGAATAATAATACTATTTATAATGTGAGTTCAGATAAATATATATGTATTTGAAAAACAAAGGTAAAAAGCTTTGTCTCCTTGTGCCCCTTATACTCTAGATGTAGATATAGTTTATAGCATTTTGCCACTTTCCTTAGTAGAAACTTCCTTTCTAGAAATATATCATTTTAATAAGAAAACAAAAATGGTTGGCCCTAAGGCTTTTCAAAATTTAGATCCCTCACCCCCCTACAAATTTGCTGTCCCAGAGAAACTCTGAAGAAAGTATCATGGAGCTAACACTTTTGAGAGAGGAAATGAAACTATACATAGATATTTTGAAGCCTCTATTAAATATTCTATATTTTGTGTGATTGAATTTTTATAACATTCTAGGATTAATTCCCTAATAATTTTTTGTTTTCCTAGTATAGGAATATAATAATGGATTTAGTCCAAATGCATTAGTTGAAATGTTGGCTCAAACCAAAATAATCAATTATATATTTTGAACCCCTTATCTTCATTTGATTCTGTCATTTTCATTTAAAAAAGGCAATATGAATAAATTTTTATCTCAAAAATTTTTTGTCAAATACTGTGTAAAAACAATATCACTTTTAAGATTCAAAAATAGAAAAAGTCCCATAAAAGGTAAAAATGGGAGAGCTATAGCAATCTTTGCACTATATGTGCCAGGCACTCCACTGTGAACAAAAAGTGGTCTCTACCCATAAGAAACTCAAAATTCAATAATAAAGACAGACACATAAAAAGTAATTATAAAATATCTGTGGGAGACAAGACATCCTGTTTCATCTAGCAGGTCCATCCATTTTGGACCTGCTACTTACTGTGCAACATTTGTAGACAAACTGAATGACAATTTAGAATTAATACTGATATATACTTTTTAAAATTGTAGTAAAAACAATTCCTATGAGATATACCCTCTTAAATTTTTAAATGTCTAATACAGTATTGTTAACTACAGGCACAGTGTTGTACAGCAAATCTTTGAAACATTTCTCTTGAGTAACTGAAACTCCACACATTGAATAGTAACTCCCCATTTCCTTCTACCCACAAACCCTTGGCAACCACCATTCTATTTTCTGTTTGTATGAGTCTGACTATTTTAGATATCCTATATAATAAAAGCCTAATATGCAAATAGACTGAACGGCAGAAGGACTGGTGGAATGACTGGTTGCTATGATGTGCACTGACCACCAGGGGGCAGACGCTCAATGCAGAAGCTGCCCACAGGCCCTAGGCCAGCCAAGGTGGGTGCCAGTGGGGGCCCTCCAATCGCCCCCCCCCCAGAAGGAGGTGACCGCTGGCAGTGGGGCCAGCAAGTGAGCGGCACCAGCGGGGGCCCCCCAATTGATTGCCCCACCAGTCTCCCCACAGATCAGCCCTGATCGCCAGCCAGGCCTATTGACCCTACCCGTGCACAAATTTAATGCACCGGGCCTCTAGTATCATATAAGTAGAATCATACAGTATTTGTTTTTCTGTAACTGGCTTATTTCATTTATATAATACCCTCAAAGTTAGTTCATGTTGTGTCATGTTGCAGAATTCCCTTCTCTTTAAAGGCTGAATATCCCACTGTATGTATATACACCTTTTCTTAATCCATATGTCTCACCTTGAACATTTAGGTTTTCCCACATCTTGGCTAATATGAATAATGCTGTGATGAACATGGGAATGCAAATATCTCGTTGAGACCTTGATTTTAATTCTTTTAGGTAAATACCCAGAAGTGGGATTGTTGGATCATTTGTAGTTCTATTTGTAGACTTTTGAGGAACTTTCATATTGTTTTCCACAGTCGTTGCACAATTTTACATTCTCACCAACAGTGCATTGTTATCTTTAGGTTTTTCATAATTACCAACATTCTTGGCTTGCTTTTCTTATTTAAAAATCTGGTCCCTAATCAATGACAAGGTATTATATCTCAAATACTGGCCAGGTAAAAGAATTTCCAACTCTTCTTAGTTCAGCAAAAATACAACAGAAAGAAATGGAAATAACAAGATTTTTGGAAAGATATTCTTGCTAGAAATTGTTTTGTTCTTAAAATAAATGAGTTGAATTTTAATGCTAAGTGTCCAACTGTCCAACCGGTTGCTGTGATGTGCACTGACCACTGGGGGGCAGATGCTCAATGCAGGAGAAATGGCACTGTGGACCTGGCACCCACAAAGCAACACTTGGCTTCCCCCAAGTGGGACACAGGCCCTGCCACCATCCTGGAGAAACAGCCCACCAAATCGCAGCTGACATTGCCGAGACCCCATGCCGCAAAATGCAGCCCACAGCCAAGCTCAGCCCAGAAATGGTCACTGTGGGTGCCAGGTAATGACATCATGTAGCAATGTCCAGCTTCCTTTCCCTAGCAACTAGACTCCTTGCAGTTTCTTCAGCCCAAGATCACGAATTGCTTTATAGCTAGGTGGAAACATTTATACTTTAACCAAATGTCTGTGAAGCATTTTCCTGTGCCTCATTTGATCCTCACAGAAGTCCTAGAGTAGGTAGATAGGAGACTAGGTGGAATCCTATTTTCTTTTCATTAGCTGGAAAACAGAGATTTAGAAAGTTTAGAAACTTGACCTGACTGAAAAGAAGTAAGAAATGGTGGACCTTAAAAATGACTTCAGGTTTTCTCACTGCACATAAGATAGTCAAACCCTGATGCAGCTAAAAATTTAACATTTGTTCTCCCTGCGTGATCTACAATAATAATCTGCTTCATGTTTATATTTACTGCGTGTTGCTGACAATTACCTGAAAGAGAAGTTGGGGTGCTCCACTGGGCTGGAAAAAGTTTAGCTAAATCAGAAAGCAGGTCTAATTATAAGCAAGTTTATCTATATATATAAATCTCTTGCTGGCACCAATTGCATGCGTGTGCGTTGTCGATCATGAATTTGGCTGACACTTCTATTATAGAGGAAGGGCCAATGGTGATATTAAATATTTCTTCTAATTAATTTCCTTTCTATGTGCACACATTCATGCATCAGGCCACTAGTTTTAACATAAAATTCATGTTTTATATCTTTTAAATCTATATTTAGGTATGTGGGAATGGATATGTGTTGTCCATTTTTAAAAGAAAAAAATTCATTCTGATATATTTGGGACTAATGTGAAGGAGGTAGTCATGTTTAGAAAACAATTGCACAGTATATAAGAGACTTGAAAAAACATAAATGATAAAAGAGAAAATATATTATTGAGAAATTTAAAACACAAAAAGTCAAGCTCTCCCTTCTTAACTTAAATATTTAAACTTAAATATTGAGGGTGTTAAAATTAGCAGCAGTGATAGGAATTCTAAGAAAAGTAATTAATTTTTTAAATTTACACAAGTAAAATCTTCAGTTAAAACAATTAGTAAGGTTCTGAAGAATTTCTTGAAGCACCTTTTTTCTTACCAAGGATGTCATATCCAAAATAATTTAGCACCACAAAAGTTACATAATCATTCTGACATCCTCAAAAGGCAACACTATCATTTTCCTTCAAAATAGATGAAGTACAGTGGCCTACCTTAAAACTAGCATATTACCCCATTCAGCAATTCTTCTGTGCACATTATGAAGAGTAAAAATATTGTGGTAGCTTAGATCCCCTTGTACCACAATAAACCAGGACTGTTTGCGAATGCTAAGCAGTAAATGCCCTTAAAACAATGGATAATACTAATTAAACACTAAATCAGGAAAACCCCTATCTAGAGGTCTTCCTGAAATGAATGACATAATACAAAAAGTTGCTGGAAGAGAGAGTCATGATTATGCTTTAATAAGTTCCTGACAGCCTCAGTATTTAATTACAATCACTAGTACTACTTAGTTATGCCCTGAAAACCTACTGACTTAGTAGTGACATCCTGCCAATTGATGAACTTTATTCACCAGTTAGCAAGAATATTATATTTCAGTACAAGAATATTATATTCCAGTGGTTTGCAAACTATCGTTTAGATTTATCTGGGGCACTTAAATCAGATATTTCAGGACCCCATCCCCAAATTTTCTGTTTTAGTAGATCTGGGGTGGAGCTGGAGACACTGCATATTTAATAAGATTGCCAGGTGATGCTAGTGTTGTTGGTCCTACAACTACTTTGAGAACTACTCTCATAGTTTAATAACTTTCTAGTTTGTTTTCCAAACAGCGAGAGATACAGTAGCATCAGATGCTCCCAATACTCAAGTGAAGCAGAAAAACCTAAGCTATTACAGAACAGGTAAAGCTGTCAGTAGTACTCTAGCTACAGAACAGATTTACACAAGCTGCTAAGACTAAACTCTGGAACAGCTTCTGAATTAGAATCTTTAAAAGGAAACAACTTTTGTGTCCTTCTGCCACATTCTAAGCCTGATTTGACTTATCTAAAGCCTGCATTTAATTCTCAGTGGGATATTTTTACTTCAGCCATCTCTCTATACCAGCATTGCCCCATAGAAATAGAATAAACACGACGTGTAATTTTAAGATTTATAGTAGCTACAGGAAAAAAAGTAAAAAGAAACAGATGAAATACATTTTAACAATATAATTTATTTAACTCAATATATAAAAAAATATTATTGCAACATGTGACAATATTGTTACTGTGATATTATAATTTTTATTAAAATCTTTGAAATGTGGTACCCATTTTATACTCAGAGCACATGTCACTTCAAATCATAAATTTTCATTGGCTTAATTTAAAATGTAGTTTATAAAAACAATAAATATTTTTGTTTAACAGAAAAATATTTAGACTGCTTCAGGAATTTAAATGTAATTTAATTAAAAACAGGAAATAATTCAGTTTCTCAGCCATATTAGTCTGACATTCAAGTTCCTGCTAGCTACATGGGGCTAAGTGGCTACCATAATAGACAGCACAAATCTACCTGCTCAGCAGTATGGATCAATTTCTCTTGGTAGGAGACCTGGGAAGGCCTATGGACAGGTGATTATATTAGGAAATTTTTAGCCTAAAATAGCCCTTAAGTTCTATTGACCATGGCAGAGGAAGAAATGGACAGCTTGAAGAGAAGTAAAACTCAGTGATGTGATGTTACCAAGTCAGGGAGGAAGGGCTCATCACTGACAATGCCTTTTGTTCAAATAACAAAGCACAGCTGAAAGTAGCACATTCAATGACCCCTGCAAATGACTATTGTAATGTAGTTACTAGGCTTAATTACCCAAAGATTTCTATTTCAAAAATTAAATGCTATTCTAACTCTAATATGAGTAGATTTTACAATTCAAATATCACTAGCAAGATAGTCAATTTATTTACAAATAAAATTACTCTAAACTTTCCTACAGACTTCTTCAGAAGAAATACTTGAATCATTTAAAATTTATTTCAATTTTGGGTCAACTTCCATAAATGAGAAACTTACTTTAATTAAACTAATTTTAGAAAATAGACTAAGAAAGGAAAGTGTAGAAACTTAAAAAAATAATTCTGGAATAGCTGCCTTTGATGAACTATTTTGTTTATAATAAATTTACAATATTTTTATTGATCTACCTCTGTAAGATATTTAACTATAACATTGGATTTAACTCACCACTCATAGAAAATTATCATCTTTGTTTTATGAGGAAGAAAGTGACAGAACCGACCATGTAATTTTCTCAAGATCACAGCTAGAGAATGATCCTTTTCTGGATGTGGAGAGGCCTAAGCTCTTTCTACTATAAGACTCTATTACCATGAGATAATATAAATTTCACTTTGCAAAGATCATTACTTTTCATAATTTGGCATATATACATATTTCATTCTCATCAGAGATCCACCTCTGGAATCCTAATGCCTGAAGAGAATGGTTTTTACTTTGGTATGTAATTCACAGAGCAAAATTTATAGCAGGAATAATAGACATTATTTGCATTCACAATTCATTATTTTTTCTATTTTTTATTTAAATAAAGTTTTTAACAACAATTTTAGATTCACAGAAAAATTGAGTGGAAGGCACAGAGATTTCCTATATATCCACTACCCCCACATCTACTCCCCCACTATCAACATTCAGTCTTGACTGTTTCTTTTGCAGAGCACAAGTTTTTAATGTTAAAAAAAGTACAGCTCATCATTCCTTCTTAGAGTATGTCTTTGGTGTTGTATATAACAAGTCAATTCCAATCTTAATGTCATCCACATTTTCTCCTATGAAATCTTCTAGGATTTTTATAGTTTATTTTACATTTACATCTATGATTCAACTTGAGATAGCTTTTTAACTTTATTTTTATTGTTAACACTATTACTGATGTCCCCATTTCACACCTTTTTCCCACCTCCATCCAGCCCCTACCTCTGAACAAAATAAACTGACATATATAGAAACAGAGGCATGGACAAATGGAATAGACTGACAGCTGTCAGAAGGGAAGGAGGTGGGAGGGATTGAATGAAAGAAGATGAAGGAATTAGCCACATTTAGATAGTTTTTGTGAAGGGTATAAAGTGTGTTTGGGTTCACTTTTTTTTTGCAGGTGAATGTCTAGTTGTGCCAACACCATTTTTTTGAAAAGATTATCTTTGTTCCAGTGAGTTGTTTTGTTTCTTTATCCAAGATCCATTAACTACATATTTATGTGAGTCTATTTCTGGGCTTTCCATTCTTTTCCATTGATCAATTGATTTGTCTGTTCTTTTTCCAGTACCACACTGTTTTGATTACTGTAGCTTTAGAATAAATCATGAAGGGTAACATCAGTTGTCAGTTCTCTAACTTCTCCCCTTCCCCCCCCTCCCTTCCCCCTCCTCCTCCTCCTTCTTAATATTGTGCAGCTATTCTGGGTTTTCACTCTACATTAAAGTTTAGATCAGTTTGTTGATAGCCACAAAATAACTTTCAGGGATTTTGATTGGGATTACATTAATTCTATAGACAAGTGTGGAAGAACTGACATTTTGACAATATGAAGTCTACCTATCCATGGATATGGAATACTGCTTAATTTATTTAGTTCTTCTTTGATATCTATTCTTTTTATTCAGAAATATTCAGTGAATGTCTATGATATGCCAGACACTTTGTGAAGCTCTGGACCTATAGTTATAGTCTTTACCCCACAGTGTTTTTAGCATGGAAAGAATTCATAAAGGGTTAGTTAAAAGAAATTAATCTCAGGAATAGGACTGGATTTCAAAGGGACATAAAAAAGACTCTTACTTTTTCTTTATACTACACAGTCAGCTTGGTCTTTTTTTTTTAAGTAAATTTTTATTTTTTAAAAAATATTTATTTTGTTAATTTAGAAACTGTCAATCTCTATGTGAATACCAAATGAAGAGAAAGTATAATAATGGAGTATACATTTTAACAGACTTTGAAAATATGACCCACTATTTTATATTCTAAGCCTCTAGTTTAGTGGTCAGCAAACTCATTAGTCAACAGAGCCAAATATCAACAGTACAACGATTGAAATTTCTTTTGAGAGCCAAATTTTTTAAACTTAAACTTCTTCTAATGCTACTTCTTCAAAATAGACCCGCCCAGGTTGTGATATTTTGTGGAAGAGCCACACTCAAGGGGCCAAAGAGCTGCATGTGGCTCGCGAGCCGCATTTTGCCGACCACGGCTCTAGTTTACTTCCATTTTGAAATGTTCCAAACATACTCATTCACAAATATGTGTACATGCATGCGTTGCATACACATACATATAAAATAAAATAATTCTAAATATATTTTTCATAAAGTAATTTTTTAAATTTTACAATCTAATTCTCTTATTTTTTCATTTTTAATCTTTATTGTTGCAAATATTACATGCCCCCTTTATCCCCAGTTGACCTCTTCTAGCCGTCCCTGCCCTCCACTCTAGGCCTCCACCACCACATTGTCTGTACCCATGGATTATGCATATATGCATATAAGTTCTTTGGTTGGTTAGGAAGAGATCAATCATAAATTAATTTTTAAATTTGCTTCCAGTCTCTCAAACCAAGCAGCTGTACAATAAAAATGATACAAAGGAGGGTTCTAAGCAGTGAAATAAAGGCAATTGGTGGTTGAATTTTGCCCAAGAGAAGTCATCAGATTAGTTCTAACTCAGTACTTGGAGTGTGAAAGCTAATCACATTAGTGATTAGTCAGGATCTCCTGATAGATTAATCTAACCCACTAACAATAGAATTATACACACAAAGATGAATCAAGATTTAGATGGAGTAATTTTTGAGATCCATCAACTGAGAGTTGGCTTAATTTAAGATGATTATTATTATTGACTATATAGTGATATAAAACAAATTTATTATTAAGGCCTATGTTATCAAACAGCAAAACTTCAAAGAAAAAAACATTACTTGGCCACTGTCTACCCTTTTTTGAAGCAATCTGAATAAGGAATTAAAATTTTTATATTGGCTAAAGTCAGGTCTTTTGACATTCTTTAGTTTCTTGTTTCTTGCGATATGAATTTATTGAGAATTGGATTTTTCTGAAGATGTTATTCCTTTAATGTTCAATACTAAGAAATATTGGAATGACATTTTAGAAGTTCTTGTTCTGCCTATTCTGAGAATAAGTCAAAACTTTATGCATATGTTACTTACAAAACTAAAGGTAAAGCTTTATTCAGTACTTATGACTCCTATGACTATTATTGCTCATTTGATTAAGAAACAAATGTCAGACAAATACTGAAAGTGAATTTTGCTAGAAATATTTTGGGGAGCATAAGAAGACCATTAGATGTATAAGAATTAAAACTTTACAAACTATCTTTTAGGACAAGGATAACCAGATCTAACTCTTTTTTTTCACTTTTTAAAAAATTTCTTTATTGATTAAGTTATTACATATGTGTCCTTATTCCCCTTTTACCCCCCCCCCATCTCCTCACTCATGCCCTTTTACCTCATTTTATTTAGTATACAAAGATATTTTAAATTATGAAACTCACATTCATGCCCAGCTTTTGGATCCCTGAATCAAGCCCTATTTATCTGTATTTTTCTTTTTTTATAGTAGTTCCGCTTTATTAATATGTATGGTCATATCTAAATGATTTCTGTACATAAATAAACATATTGATAATTATTGTTGCCAAGATATAATCACTAGAATTTAAAATAAAGGAGGAATAGTTGGTTTCTCTTTTTTTTTCTTTTGTTCTTTTTTTTTATTTTTTTGTTTTAAGTATTACAAATAGTAGTACATATGTCTCCTTTTTTTTCCCCCCATTGACCTCCCCCCAACCTCCCCTACCCCCCAGTACATGCCTTCACCTGCCCACCCTTCCCTGCCCCCCCCTCCCCCCCGCAGTGTCTTGTATCCATTGGTTATGCTTATATGCATGCGTACAAGTCCTTCGGTTGGTCTCTTACAGCCCCCCTCGCCCAACCTCCCCTGTCTTCCCAATGTAGTTTGACAGTCTGTTCAATGCTTCTTTGCCTCTGTATCTTTTTCCCACCATTTCTACAGGTCTAACTCTTTTATTTCACATAAACATTTCTAGATAGCCATAGGGTAGTAAATACATAAGAAAAAGATAATTTTTTAATTTTACATATTAATTGAGAGGAACAGATGTAATCTGTAACTACAATAACATTAATTTATTTAATTCTATAAAGTTTTTATAACTTTTGATTTAGATTCACATATTTTATAATTATTTTATAGAACATGCATTCTCACAAATTTTTAAAATAACATACATATATAATCTAATAATGCTGATAATACATGTATGGTATACTATAATATCCATATTATAGTTGAGTAAACTGAAATCAATAGAGGTTATGCTTTCAATAGACTAATACCAAACAAGTGCATAATACTAGGAACATATCTTTTAAATGGGGAGAAAAGTGAATAAGCACATCAAGCTATGGAAGTGGGTGTTGGCAGAAAGTCTGTCAGGAATTTGTCATCGTACCAGAGGTTACATGTTTACCACACATAAGAAAAACCAAATAATATATAAAAAGTAATTTTTTTAGTTTGAGGGTAGAAGTAAACTAATATTAATAGAAGAGTCATCTTATATTCATGCTTGCTTATTCACCATTCTCTGCCCTTTATCTCTGTTATTTGAGGTGATCTAAGTGATGCCAGATAATTTATGCAGGCAAGTTCCACTCTTGGGACACTTGGTAAGTAAAAATCTAGTTTTTAAATTTAAAGAGCTAACAAATATGATTTTATGTGTGTCACTTTCCTTTCAATCTGCATATATCATAGCACAGAAAGTTGAAAATGAATTTAAATTTAGTTCTATAATCTGATGCAATATGTGCCTCCAAAAGTTAGTGTCCTAGTTTATCTTAAAATGCAAAACTTTACTTTCACAAACTAAAAATATCTCATAATTGATCAATAACTAGTTACGCTAAAGGTCAAAACATCCCCTTTCCCCAAATAAGAAATTTGCTCAAAATATTGTTTTATTTTTTAAAAAAACTTTTTATTTTTAGATAAAACAGTTAAACATTAATTTAATAAGGTATAATGAGCTTGAGAGTTGATGGCAGCAAATCTATAATGATAAAAGGGTAATATGCTAATTAGACCAGTGGTTTTTCAGACGGACGTCCTTCCAGATGAAGCCTACCCCAGGGTCTTGGGTGCCTGCAGGCAGCTGAAGGAGGGAAGCAGCCTGGGTCCAGGGTGCCTGCAGGCAACTGGAGGAGGGAAGCAGCCCAAGTCCTGGATGCTGGAGGGAAGTCGGTGCCCTCAGCCGGGGGAAGGCAGGCCTACTCTTGCATGAATTTTCGTGCATCGGGCCTCTAGTTTTATGATAACAGGCTTTCTACAAAGACACTATAGAAGCTGGTTGTATCTCTTCACTCTAGAATATTATAGAGTCTTGTATTGAGTACCTTAAGGAGAGACAAGAACCTAAAGGCATGCATAATTTTCCCATTTACTGTTTGTTAGACTTGATATCAAACATAATGTTTTTAAAAAAATTTAGTAGGTAATTGGAAAAAGTCAGAAGAGTGTAACAGAAATGCTACAGAGATATTTGAAAATATTATAAACACACATAAAGAAAATCAAGCCAAAAATGTGGAAAAATGGTTATATACCAAAATAGCATGTTTAACAACAAATATACATTGGATGCCTATACATGCCAGATAGGCATTCTCATTTCATCCTTTTGTCAATTTTCTGAGTCAGGTTCTAGTGTTTCTGTTTTACAATTGAAAAAGATCACGTGACATAAATAGTAGAGTTAAGATTTGTACCTAGACCTTAAAAACTAAGTAATGTTTTATACCTAGACCTTAAAAACTAAGTTCTTTCATATCAACACATCATTTAGCAGTTTGATAAATGCATTAATTAGTATTTTATTCTTTTATCAATTTAAAAAGAACATAGTAGCTTTGTTTTGAGAATTTAAAGCACTTTAAAGAACATACTACTATACTGAATGAGTTTTTGTACTAGATAGAAAGATAAAATTTAGTATTGTAAAACCATTGCAAAATCAGCTAGGATTGTGTGTTATCTTGTTTAGGACATTTTAGAGATGTTGTTCTTTAAAGGAACTGAGGATTTTCAAGAGCTGAAGCTGACAGAGATATCTTTATGATGAGAAAATACTTAAACTGGAAAAACATGGATAGAAACTCAAAATCAAGAGAGTGTGTACCTGTAGGACAAAAAGAGACTGGTCTGAAGAGAGTAGAGGGGGTGTGGAGAAGCTCGACAACTTCATGTGATGTACACAAGAAGTAAGTGGAATCATGACCAGGGGTCAATTTAGGGGCTCAAAAACTACATATTTTATAGGAAATAAAATAGGAAAAAGAATAAATTGTACATAATATGCATAAATATATTTTCAGGAAACTGATTTCAATCATATGAGTATACAGCAAAGTGTGCAAGTATATATGTGTATGTAGAGTGTGTGTGTCTATATGCATGTAGACTAGATTACAGTACATAATATTTCAGCTTGGTCATTGTTAAAAAGTTTTGGAAACATCAGCCTCTAGAGTTGAGTTAGTTTATGGGAGACATTGAAACTTAACATGTTAACACAAATTTTAAACAGGAAGCAGAAATAATAATTTTTTGAATATTTTGAGAAAAATAAAGAGTTGAAAACAGGGCCAAATTGTGGTTATACTGGTAGTTAAATACCGAATAATTGAGTAAAGATGAAATAGCCACTAGGCATTAAGAAATGGTACTTAAAATAAGGGTGAAGAAATAGTTCTATAAGTAGGAGTTGAGAAGTCAAGCTACAGTTAAGAAATCAACAATAAAAACCTCCAAAGATAGTAGGTGATGAGAATCAAAGAAACATTCAGAAGAGGAAGGATACTGTCATGTCAATAAGTAGGTGAAAGAAGAGTTCTCTGGGGAATATTCTGAAGAGGGATAGGACAACCTCACAGTGATGATATCCTTGGTGAGCTTTGAGAGTGCAGTTTCACAAGGATTCAATAATTTCTGGGACTTGAGGATAGACAGAGAGGTAAGGAAATGCAGACGAAAGGTAAGAAGAATTAATCTAAGGAATCTGACATGGAAAGAAATGGATAAAAATCAGATAGTAACCAATGAGAAGATAATAGATCTCTCTGAAATTTAGGCACCGCCTTTGCATGTCAAAGTTAGACAGGACAAGGACGAGGGAAACAGGGGTTTGGAAATGCTGCCAGTGAGAGGAAAGTCAGAAAATATGGCAGCTTGTAGAGTTAACTTTCGTTTGCTTTTCTTACCAGAGCCCAAGCAGGCCCAGAAATAATTGCAAGATGCTAACCTTCAATTCAAAGAAAGGGAGGCTAATCGTAGATGAAAATTAAAACCAAATTTGCACTTTCCACATTGCCAGAACAGTCTTCCTCATCCAGTGCATTCCTTCACTTTTGTATATACAGTCGTGTCACTGAACAGCAGGGAAGAAAACTTTACTAGAGGGGCTGTAAAATATCAGGCTGCCATCCAGGGTGATTTGTGAGGCTCATTAAAACTTGGTGAAACTTCTAAAAACTGTAGATCAGCATGTTAAGTCCTTCGTTCACGCTCTCCCAATTGTTGTTGGGAAAAGCTATAAAGACACTAAGAGACTTAATTATTTCCCACCCACTATCAACTACCGCCAACACGGTTTTAAAAATTGAACAGTTCACCTGAATTTTCTAAAGCCTGTCATTAGAAAATTTTAATTTTAAAAGTATTTGTATTCTGTTTTGCATTTTAATACAGCAAATGTGACAGAAATATTTTTAATAAGCTATGCTCTAGCATTATTTAGAACTTTGAACAAAATCAGAGTTGTAGTGAATTGTCTTATCAGTAATATTGTCTGCCTCATTCAAGACTGCTCCATTTATTAAAAAAAAACACCTCAAAGCAGAACTGGTAGAGTGATTCACAAAATTTCCTAAGTTTTTTTTTCTTGAATAGCTGATATCAAGACAAGTTCAGATGCACTGTAACAATTCAGCAATAGTAAAAGAAATTGTGAATTATTCTCTCAATGCAATCTTGATGAAGAATTTTAAATATAAGAACCTATGGTTTCATGTATAAGTGAGATAATATTCTACATTTCCTCCTGATAAGTAACCTCCTCCCCCACATAACTACTCTAGTGAATTTTCTATAGGAGTACAGAAAAATGGTGATACCAAGCTTTGCTAATAGAGGGTTTCATTTAAGAATAAAGATTACTTTACACTATACAGCCCCTAGTAAAAAGAATTTTGAAAACTCTGATGTGACATCAGAATTCTAATGAATATTAGGAGACATTGTTGGATTTACCTAATAAATAATAATTTTCTTTCATGCCAGCCTTAAACCAAGTAAGCATCCGAGTTGCACTGTGAGAAAAAAATTCACATATGTAATAAATTGTAAATAATAAAAAGGCATAAAGTGACATATACAGTATATATATGCTATTATTTGGTAATTATACTCAGTATAGCCATTTCTGTTAATAAAACCCCAAAGTACTATATACTTTGATAAACAGTCACTAATGACCCTTTGAATGCTGCCCACACTACCTTGACTGCACCAGACCCCACAGACTATCACATGACCCAGTTGTGACAGGATTATTCAGGGGCAATCCAGAACCTGCTGCAGCCTACACTGGCTGCTGCCTACCTTTTCTGGAAAATAGTCTTTTCTTACTGGTAGTCTGTTTGGTCTAAGCCCATGTCTTACAGTTGGATTAATATTTCATCCCTTTTCTCACATAAGTTAATATGAACCAGATAATTATTATGATTCTTGACTTTAGAATACTTTATTCTTAAATACTGTACATGCATCTTAGTGGTAAATACACTGAGTTTTAGTTTCTAATAAAATAGAGTAATATGATTTATATCAAAAGCTACTTTGTTACTGATGCTTAGATTTTTCAAATACCTTGTAATATAGCATAATAGTGAATGAAAAAGAAATACATTATTTTTATATTATAAGTATTATATTTAAAAGTTTCCTCCCTTAATTATAATTTATGAAGGAAAGAAATAATGATGTGGGGAAAACAGATCACAGATACCTAAATCTGAATAAAATAGAAAACATGACCCACAACACTATTATTTTTTTTTAAAAAATTGAGACAGAAATACTTCCACATCACATACACAATTAAAATGTCAATGTAACAGAGACATTACCAAATGAAAGTAGCAGCAAATGAAATTGCATATTTTTAAAATTCTGACCAAACACTTGTCTTCTCAAGAGATGGGATTTTAAAAAATGGAGTGTTTCATTATTTTCGACAATGAAAATCATCAGGGAAGAACATGAAGGAAGAAGATATTACTGGGGTTTCTTTAATTTTCCTACCCTCAGTGTCCTCTCAACTGGGAGCCAACACAACATTGTGTGATCACAGCTCGCAGGATGCTAGTGCTTTGAATAGGTAATAATCTCTAAGGATTATATTACTGAAACAACAGAAAAACACACAAACTCCAAAAGTCTAGCTGTAATTAGAATGTACTGTCCTCATTTAATTTTTTTTTCCTCCACAGTGAACATGAATTGTCTTCATGTCATAGATAAGCCTGGCTGATGTTAGCATTTCTTATGGACACTAATGCAAACATTCTCCAAAATTACCTGCAGTAGCTCAATTCCCAAAACTTCCTGCAAGAGCTCACAAAGCAGAGTAAATCATTTTCACCAGCACAAACAGATCCGCATGACATTTCATTTCTAATGCCCCTGTAGATGCTCTGTGAGATGTGAGTTCTCCTCTTAGAATATTGCACTATCATTTTAAGCAACAAATGAGGCTTCACTATTATTAACATACAGTACAAATAGCATATCTGCTCAAGGAGCTTACACCCATTTATAGTTTCATACACTTCATGTATTATATTGGGAGGAAGAACTGTCAGGAAAGGTTATTTAAAAAGCAACCATAAGTGTAAATGAAATGCTCAATGAGGCAATCAGAAGTCATATGATTGCTCAAACTCCGTGAGAAACACTGATTTTGAAATGCAGGCAGAGTGTTCCGCATCCTCAAAGAAAGTAAACTAAATCTTTATTGATAATCCTAAAGGGATTGCTTGTTTGAGAGCATAAGCAGGAAGGCAATGCTTTCCCTATATAATGGGACATCCAGCCCTGTTTTAGAAACTGGAAAATACGGATCCTGGTCCTGATGTCAAGTGAGCTTGGGCAGATTGCTTGGCCTTGGCTTCTACATTAGTAAACTAAAGGCTGTTAAAATAAAGAAGGGAAGGAAATCTATAATAATAAAAGGGCCATATGTTAATTATACTGGATGTCTTCCGGATGTCCTTCCTGGTGAAGCCTGGCCGGGGAAAAGCCATCCCGGGTCTTGAGTGCCTGTGGGCAGCCCAAGGGAAGCCAGCCCAGGTCCTGGGTGCTGGAGGAGGGAAGCCTAGGTCCCAGATGCTGGAGGGAAGCCAGTGCTGGCAGCCGGGGGGAAGGAAGGCCTACTCTTGCACAAATTTCCATGCATTGGAACTCTAGTCTATAATAATAAAAGCGTAATACGCAAATCAATCGCATGGCCAAACAGCAGAACAACCGTCCAGACAACCACGCTATGACATGCACTGGCGCCAGGCCAGCCAAGGCAGGTGCAATGAGGTTTGTCAGGGGCCCCACCATCTACCCCACGATGACCCAGCAGAGGGAAACCCAGGCCACCAGCCAGTGGGGCAATCAATGGGGGGTGGAGAGGAGAAGGGCTGGCGGCAGATGTGGGCAGCTCCAGGCCAAGGTGGGTGCAGGTGGGGGCAGGGCAGGGCTGGCTGCTGGCAGTCAATAGGGAAACCGGTGCTGGCAGCCGGAGGAAGGAAGGCTTACCCTTGTGATAATTTCGTGCGTTGGGCCTCTAGTAGGAAATAAAAAAGAAGGGGAGGAAAAGAGGCAGGAAGGCAGGCAGGTAGGCAGTACGTAGGCAGGCAGAAAGCTGGTTAGTTGGTTAGCATTTGTGGGGCAGCTACCTAGGGCCAGGAACCATTGGTGCATTTCCTAGAAAACATAATTGGTGATCCCAGTTCCTTACCACCTTAATATGGTGTCACTCTGAAGCATTTCATCTCTAGGTAATATTGTTTTAAATGGACTCGCAGATTGAAATGCATTATCATTATTTACCTTGTTTTCCATGAGGCTTAATCTAGTTCCTTCACAAATAGATGAGGTGTGGAAGGCAAAATAGACAAGTTTTCACTTCTAAGTCTGTGAAAGTAAATTTGTTATTTGGAGCAAAGACCTTTTATCTATAAAGGGGAAGTTCTTTCATCTCTGTAAATGTCAATATATGGTACACAATAAGATATAGAGAATTCCAGTGCTGCTGCCTTTCTCACAGAGACCAATTAAGGTGTCCTGTTATCCATTATTCATCACTCTTGCCTTGGCTCCAAATAGAACAGTAAACAGAGCTAAGGAATAAATATCCTTCACACTGAAGAATTCACCCTTCTAGGATCGTGGTGTCTAGTCTCTGATAACCCTCTTGAACTTGTGCTTGTCAGAGATTTCATTGGCATGTTTTCTTCTGAGGGAAGCAGCCATCTCCCTTTATATAGATATTTACTCTCGGCCTGAAAACAGGTTTCTTATCCTACTCACTCTCCATACAGGTCCATATACTTGTTTTCTTTGTCTTCAGTTTTGTTTTTCTATATTTAAATCTTTCCTACATTTTTGGGTCTCTTTCAATAACTGAGTAACATATATAAACTTTGTCTTTCTACTCTGAAAATCACATTTTTTCCACAGAAAGCAATTTCTCCAAATATTTCTGAAAGGTGATAGATCATAATCTAATGTTTGCTATAATTAAAGGGGATGATATAGCTTACCCTCCAACTTTTTCTAAACATGCTGGCTCAATTTATAATTAGAGGAATAGGATAATAAAAATGAAGCTTCTGTTTAAATGAGTAAAGTTTTAAAGATCTCAAGCTTATAAACATAAACAGAATGAACATATTAAAAAATGAAACACATGAATTTTCCCAAATAAAAATATAAAGATTGTTCTATAATCTTTAGTAGTTGATTACAGACAAAATAACTAGGATATATTTTGACTCATGATAAATAGGAGCAGACATTCTGTCATTAGAAAAATATTATTAAGCAATGCAAATTATGTACACTAGGCTTTAGATGTGGATTTGAATTGATTTTAAACTATTAAACATAAAGAAGAATAAAAGAAAGTGAGAAGCACAAAGGTTGGGTCAGAATGCCCTCATAGATTATGCACAGTGGAAAGCAAAGAGGGCACTATGGGTTAGCTACTGAGGAAAGCTGGTTGCTCTTGATGCCAGTCTCCTCAGAGTCAATAAAATGTTAAGTTTGCATCTCAAACATGTCAGTCTCAGCTCTAGTGGCTACAAATAAACTTTTAAGATATGTTTAAAATTCAATTAGTATAATCTCTTGAATACAGCTATATTAATCCCAATATAACTATACATTTAAACATGATTATTTCAATCTTCAGAGAAAGCTCCTTATTCTAGGTACCAGTATTTTGGGGGGGAAAAAAGATGCATCTGACCACATGAATTACACATAGGTGTCTTTTGTATTATACAATTAATTTCCACATCCCCTTCATTCTCCAGATTAAAAAACCCATTTAGTAATCTGCTCTACCCAAAATCCCCTTCTACCAACCCCGTTTCCTTTCTTTACCGACCCATGTTTTGTTTTTGCAGAACTCTTTGGATCTGCATCAAAGAAATAGTGACTTTAATTAAAATGGTCATTTCTATCCTTTCCCATAATAGAATCTGGAAAACTACAAGCAGAAATCAATAGAGGATAGCCTACGCTGAAGGGCTCACAGATTATTGAAGATCTTTTTGTCACTTGCAAGTAAAAATAAAGCCCTTAAACAAAGCTGAAACACCATTTACTGAAGTAGAAGAGCATTAAACACAATTGATTTAGATATAGTTTTAAGAGGATAAATATTGGAATTAAAATTATAAACTATCACTGTTACAAGGGGTGAGAGTGAATACAAAATAAGCTGATATATAATTAAATAATAGATTTAGCTCCTTTAAGGCATTTTAAAATCTGAGGCAACTGGGAAAAATAAACAAAAGTAGATGTTAATCAAATGTGTAACCCTTATTTCCCAAATCAAGAACATGGATTCTAGTTGGTATTTCATGAAGTTACTAATGTCTTTCAATTTTGAAAACAAAATAGAAAATGAGTTATTGACTCTAATTTTTACTACTATGATGAAAATTCAATCAGCAGAATAGTAAATATAATGCTAATCCCCCTATATGTGAAAGCAAATGTCCAAAACTTAAAGAATGCATTTCCCCTCGATGCATTTATTTATGTCTTACTGAAGTCTGTGCAATGATTGTATGGTTATAAAAAAATAGTCTGATTCTGAAAATATATAGAGATTTTACTAAATTGAGGAAAATTTATGTACAGTGAAATGCAAATTTCGGTATACAATTTGTTAAATTTGGACCAATATAGTGCCTCATATTATCAACACCCTGATCAAAATATAGGATATGTTCATCACTCTCAAAATTTCCTGTGTGCTCCCATAGGGGTTCAGAAAGAGCCACCCCAAGATGTGCCTCAGTGCTATTTGGGTTGTTTTAGGTTGGGGGTACCTAGACCCTGGAAGATCAAGAGAGGCTTCTGTCCCTCATTTGACTATTAGGAGGAATTTGGACAGAGAGCCTGACCCACAGTAAGAATTATCCCCAGTAACGACTTTTGTCTATCTATATGGCAGGGCAAACTAATAATTGCTGAACATATGCTCGTCCTGGAATTACCTTCTGAAGCTCCAAGTATACCTCATTTTCCCTTTCTGTCTCCTGTATTTGGGGGTCTCTGACTCTCTCATGTATGCAGCATTTCCATGTATAATTAAATGTGGTCATATTCTCTTGATAATTGGCTTCATGTCTATTTGCTTATATTAGACCAGAAGAAAGAACCTTCAGGGCAGAGGAAAGTTTCTTTTTTCACAATATCCCATTCCAGGCAACTCCTACATCCCATCACCCCACAAGCAACACCTGCTGTGATTTCTATCACCATGGTTTAGTTTATTTTTTCTAATCTTTAACTCTATATAAAGAAATGATGCCGTATGTATTCTTTTATTTATGTCTTTTTTGTTCAACACATTTTTTTAGACTCATTCATGGTGTTGTTATTTTATATCAATAGTTTATTATTGTTTATTACTGATTGACATATCATTGATGGCTATACCAAAATGTATCTATTCACCTGTTGATAAACATTTAGATTGTTTCCAGATTTTGGCTATTATAAATAATGCTGCTGTAAACATTTTATACAAATCATTTTGTGCACAAACATTTTTCTCTTGGGTAATGACCTAGAAGAGGAATTGCTGAATCATAAGGTAGGTGCATGCTTAATTTTATAATGAAACTCTAATGAGTTTTTCAAAGTGTTTGTACCATTTTGTAATCCCACTAACACAGTAAGAAAGTCTCAGTGGCTCCACACCCTCTTCAACATTTGGTGTTGTCAGTCTTTTATCTATTCTGGTGAGGTGTTAAATGGCATCTTATTTTGTTTTTAAATTGCATTTCCCTTTTTACGTGCTTATTGGGCATTATGTATCTTTATTTTATAAAGTATCAATATGAATTTTTGTCCATCTTCTTATTTGGGTTGTTTGTCTTTTCAATACTGATTTGTAGACAGACATATAATATTTTATGTATTGTATATTATATATTGCATGTTATATGTTACTAGAGGCCCGGTGCATGAAATTTGTGCATGGGGGAGGGGGGTGTCCCTCAGCCCAGCCTGCACCCTCTCCAATCTGGGACTCCTCAAGGGATGTCCGACTGCCCGTTTAGGCCCGATCCTACCAGGATCGGGCCTAAACAGGCAGTTGGACATCCTTCTCACAATCCAGGACTGCTGGCTCCCAACTGCTCACCTGCCTGCCTTCTTGATTGCCCCTAACCGCTTCTGCCTGCCAGCCTGATCACCCCCTAACCACTCCCCTGCCAGCCTGATTGCCCCTAACTGCTCTCCCCTGCTGGCCTGGTCACCCCTAAATGCCCTCCCCTGCCAGTCTGATTTCCCCTAACTGCCCTTCCCTGCCGGCCTGGTCCCCCCAACTGACCTCCCCTGCAGGCCTGGTTCCCCCCAACTGCCCTCCCCTGCTGACCCGGTCACTGCTAACTGCCCTTCCCTGCTAGCCTCATTGCCCCTAACTGCTCTCCCCTGGTGGTCAGTTTCCCCCCTCAACTCCCCTCCCCTGAAGGCCTATGTCCCCCCAAACTGCCCTCCCCTGCAGGCCTGGTCTCCCCCAACTGCTCTCCCCTGCAGGCCTGGGTCCCCCACAACTGCCCTTCCCTGCAGGCCCAGTCACCTCTAACTTCCCTCCCCTGCTGGCCTGGTCCCTCCCAACTGCCCTCCCCTGCTGGCCATCTTGTGGCAGCCATCTTGTGTCCACATGGGGGCAGTCATCTTTGACCATATGGGGGCAGCCATCTTGTGTGTTGGAGTGATGGTCAATTTGCATATTACTCTTTTATTAGATAGGATATTATATATAATATATTAGGTATTCTATATATGTAGAATAGAATTTCTTAGCCTACCAATTTTCAATCAGTGTATATCAAGAATTTTTGAAATATGCAATCCCTGACTATTTAGTTAGGGGCACTGACCTCTTTTCCCTTAGGCTATCAAAAAAAAAAAAAAAAAGAATGTCAACAGCTAAACCAAGAATAGTTGTCCATTGTGAATGAATAAAAAGTAATACCTATTTTTATTGTCATAACAGCAGAAAATATAACATTTTTTGGTATGCCACAGAATTATAGTAATTAGTTTATGTGTGCATGAGATGAAAAAGGTTAAAAGTCACTGGCTTACTCAAATATATCCATTGATGATATTTTCTCTGCCTAAGTCAATTTGCATGTTCTTAATGGAATTACTTGAAATACATAAGTTTTTAATTTTATGATGTTTAAATCATCACTTTTTATTGTATGAGTACTACCTTTTATATAGTTCCATCTTCGCCATTTTATATAGAACATCTTTGCCATTCAAACTTACAAATATTTTAAAATTTTGTTTCTAGAAATTTTAGCCTTTATGCTTAGGTCTATACTCCATATCAAATTAATTTTTACAAACATATGACATAAGGTCAAAATACATTTTTTCTCACATTTTCCCACTAATCTAACTTTGTTGAAGACTCATTTTTCCATTGAATAACCTTGCTGACTTTATTAAAAAATCAATTATCTATATATAAAGACTTATTTAGACTATTCTGGTTGATTGATCTATTTATATGTACTCTACTGTAGCTTTATAGTAATTCTTAAAATTACATGGTTTGAGTCCTCTAAACTTGTTCTTTTTTTCTGATTGTTTTGTCTATTCTAAACTATTTGCCTTTTAATATACATTTTTTAATCAGTTCATTACTTTATATTTTAAAAAGCCTGCTATGATTATGATTAGGATCACAGGTTAATTTGGTAAGACTAGATATCTTTACAATGTTGAGTCTTTCAATTAATAAACATAGAACATTTCTCCATTTACTTATTTGCTCCTGAACTTCTCTTATCAATATTTATAAGTTATTTAGTATAGATCAATAAAGCATTAAGAACAAGTCTCCTCAAGATATACCTCTGTGTTATGAGAATTATTTTAAGCTAAAGGTAACAAAGACCCTGCAAGCTCAAGAGATACTTTTATATCTCCCTTAAACAATTTAAATTAGGGATTGGGTTATAAAAAGAGTTATGACCAGAAATAATGACCTTAATTTAGGGCAGGGCAAACTACTAATTACTGAACATCTTATTATCTTGCCTAAGGTGATATATATATATATATATATATAATCTTTCCCTCTGCCTTTGGTCTTCTTGTATATGTGGGATTCCCATACATACATATGTAATTAGATTTGATTATTTTATCTTGTTAATATGTCTCATGTAGATTTCATTATTAGATCAGCTGAAAGAACCTTGAAGGGCAAAGGAAAGTTTCTTACTCCCCCACAATGTTTTGCATGGTTTCTGTTAAATTTATTTTATTGATGTTGATTTAAAGGTACTGTTACATTTCATTTTCCTTTTTTCCCCCCAAAACCATGTAAAAAAAATGGCATGGTAAGATATTAAAGTTAACATCACCAATAATGGGACAAACTTGTACTAGGTGCTTTTGGTAATGCACTAAAAAGGATACAATATCATTTATATATTATATATGACAACAATTTACAACTCAAAGGAAAGTTATGAGGATTTGTCAAACAAATCCAAGTTGAATCCTATATAATAAAAGCCTAATATGCAAATCGACCAAATGGCAGAACAATCAGTCACCATGATGCGCACTGACCACCATGGGGCAGACACTCAATGCAGGAGCTGCCCTCTGGTGGTCAATGCACTCCCACAGGGGGAACGCCGCTCAGCCACAAACCAGGCTGATGGATCGCCAGTGCAGTGGCAGTGGCGGAAGCCTCTCCCGCCTCCGCAGCAGCGCTAAGGATGTCCAACTATGGCTTAGTCCCGCTCCCCACCATCAGTTGGACATCTCCCGAGGGCTCCTGGACTGATAAAGGGCACAGGCTGGACTGAGCCACCCCCACACCCCCCCTGAGTGCACAAATGTCATGCACTGGGCCTCTAGTTTTCTATAAAAAATGAGCCTTCATCCTTAAAAAATATCAATGTCATGAAAGACAAGAAAGGCTGAGGAAGTGATCTAGATTAAAGGGGATTAAAGAAACACAACAACAAACTGCAGTGTATAATATTAGTTTAAACCCTGAACTGTTAAGAACAAATTAGCTAGAGAACAATATAGGGGAAGTTGGCAAGGTAGAGTAATTCGACAATAGTACTGTATCTATATAAAATTTCTTGGATTTGATCATTAATCTGTAGTTATAGAAATAAGTTTTCTTTTTTATTATGAAATAAAACATTGTAGTATTTAAACACAAAGGGTCATGGTCTCTGCAAATTATTTTCAAATGGCTCAGCAAAATATGTAAATAGACAGAAAATAGTAATGTGTATATATGTTATACAGACAAATGTAGAGAGAGGCAAAGCAAATGTGTCAACCTGTAAAAAATAGCTGAATTTACATGAAGGTAATAAGAGAAGGTACTATTTTGTAGCTCTTCTGTAGATCTGAATATTTTTTCAAAGCATAAATTTTAATTAAAGTAATAACAGCAGCTTTAGACAAATGGCTCATTCTTTCTCTCAGTTTTGCAAGAACAATGCTAGTCTGGTTGCCACTTGAAAGACCAGTAAATTTTGCGTTGGACTGTTAATGATTTCTACCATGTCTGGCTCATGTATTGTTTAGAGACAGGACAATGTTTCCATGGAGTAAGAAACCAAGGAAGAATGCTGGGGGGGTGAGAGGGGGGTGGAGAAATGGCTCCTACACTAAGAATATCACCTGCTGCTCTTTTCTATGACTAGTTTTCTTTCATTAATGCTTAACTGAAAATAGTGCTGATTGGAAGCCTGTGTGTTTTTCTTCCATCCTAGTTCATTAAGAGGAGAAACAATATCAGCCCAAATTAAGATGACTCACAATGAGTGGTTTTAACGTATATCTACACATCCTATATGATAAAAGGCTAATATGCAAATAGACCGAACAGAGGAACGACTGGTGTCTATGATGTGCACTGACCTCAGGGGGAGTGCTGCTCAGCCAGAAGCCAGGCTCACGGTTGGCAAGCACAGCAGCAGTGGCAGGAGCCTCTCCTGCCTCTCCTGCCTCTGAGGCAGCACTAAGAACCTCTCGGGGGATGTCTGCCTGCCGGCTTAGGCCCACTCCAGTGGGGAGCTGGCCTAAGACAGGAGGCAGACATCCCCTGAGGGGTCCCAGACTGCAAGAGGATGCAGGCTGGGCTGAGCCCTCCCCCACCCCAAGTGCACGAATGTCATGCTCCGGGCCTCTAGTATCATATACCAGGTGTACTGGTTAATAATGTGGATTTTGTAATCAAAGAAAACATGATAATTTCAAGAGAAACATGAAAAGTGCTTTATTCAAAGTAATGTCCATCGCTAGCTACACATTTCCCTCATCTTTCAGGTAATTTGTGGATACCATCCCAATAGAACTTTTCTTGTTCTGAGGCAAACCATTCAGAGACCAAATTTTCCACTTCTTCCTACGTTTTGAAGTGCTGCTCAGAAAGTGCATGTGCCATGGATCAGAACAAGTGGTAATCTGAAGGAGCAAGGTCTGGTGAATACAACGGGTAGGTTAATACTTCCCAGGCAAGATCTTTTAATGTGTCTTTAACTAGTTTTGAAGTGTGTGATGGTGCATTATTATGAAGCAAAATTACTTTGCCGTGTCTTCTGGCACATTATGGTAGTTTTATGATCAAAGCATGGTTCAAATTGATTATTTGTTGTCAATAGCAATCAGTATTAATAGTTTCACCTGGTTTTAGAAGCTCATAATACACCACACCTTCCTGGTCCCACCAAACACAGAGCATTGTCTTCTTTCTGAAGCGATTTGGCCTTGCAGTTGATGTTGATGGTTGACCTGGATCAACCCATGGTTTTGTGCATTTGTGCATTTGGGATTCTCAAAATAAATCCACTTTTCATCACCAGTCACAATTCTATGCAAAAAAGACTTTCTTTCATGCCACTGAAGCAACATTTTACTGATGACTTTTCGGTTTTCCATTTGTCTTTCGTTCAGTTGATGTGGCACCCATTTCCTTTCCTTTAAAATCTTTCCCATTGCTTGTAAATGATAGGAAATTGTTTGATGAGCAACATTTAATCTTTCTGGAAGTTTTCTTTTGAGTTTGACATGCTTCTTCATCCAATAATGCTTATAATTGTTGGTCTTCAAACTTTTTTGGTTGACCTGGATGTTCTTTGTCTTTCACATCGAAATCATCATTTTTAAAGTGTTTAAACCAGTGTTCACAAGTATCTTGAGATGGAGCATGTTCACCATAAGCTTCCCGAAGTATTCAGCAGCACTTTTCTTCAAAATAAAGTAATGAATTATAACTTCCCACAAATGCTCTTTTTTGGCATGAAATTCGACATTTTTATGCGTAAAAATATCTATGATGTTAACACCTTCAGCAATTTTGACATATGAAGTTTTGAAGCTTGCTGTCAACACAACAAAATAACCTACATATCAAATTGCATATATGTCAACATATGTGTAACTCCATCTATTGAAAAAAGTCCACATTATTAACCAGTACAACTGGTAAAGTCTTCATAGTATTTATTCAAGCATTTTTCTTATTTCCTTTTGCCTTTTTGGATTCTAGCACTGGAAATGCTACAGTTATTTACAAACCTATTTTTTCCAGACAAAGGTGATGTTCTTTATGTTTGTATTAGATCTGGAAAAATACAAATAATATGAAAATACCGGCTGTACCACTTTCATTTAACTTTCCTCTGAAAAACAGTCTTAACCTTATTTTTTATTTTTTGATGATTGCATTTTTTTAAACTTGGAGAGATCAATTTCCATTTAAATAATTAAAATTATGTTTACTTTCTATTGCAGATCTTAATTAATTATGTAATTAAACCATTTATATTAGAATGTTAGTAACTTTCTGATTTAATGCTGCCCATCCCAAGTTTTCTGGCATTGTTCTTCCTATTTTACATACATCCTTTAGATAATAAATTTTAAACAGTAAGTAAGGCTAATTTTATCACAGGATTACAAATAGAGGAACACAAATGACTAAGGACTAATAGTCATAAGCTGGAAAAAAGACGGCTGTACAGCCATATATTAATAGATTCTCTGACAGAGATCGTTTATGGATCTTTAATAAAATATATCTTACAAAGGACTGTTGGCCTACAACAATGAACTCAGTTGCTTTGCCTTTAGTCTGTTCTGTTCTCATGACTTACTATGGTTCACGTGGGGGGTAGTTAATTAGTTTACTTTTAGTTTAACCTTCAGCATGGTATTTATAGAGGTTAAGGTTAATTCCTTTACTAAGGATTTTCAATGTGGTACTTATAGAAAGATTCATTTAGTCTTATTTCAAAGAGGTCAGCAGGTGCAGTGTTCTTTAGAGGAATTCTGACTCATTTCTCTAGACACAGCCTTTGTCTATACAAGAAGCATTTTAGGCATCACAAGAATGGGTTGCTACATTTTCAAACTCACCCGTTTCAAGAGGCTAAAAATTGTGCATGAAAGTCTGTAGTATAGAATGGTAGACATTTTCAAAACCCTCATACCTAGTGCCAGGATAGGTGGTATTTAGAGTGTTTATATACCCAGTGTGTCTAGACACTCCTGGCTTTTTCCTGTTCTCCTGATATAAGTATTAATAACATCCCCTTTCACTTTAAAAAGAATCCCATTTTGAATAATATAGTGTCACCTTAGCTATGGTCCCTATATTTGGATATTTATATCTACATATTTTCTTCAAATCAGTAAGTTGCAATCAATCCCACTTTTTTGCTTTAAATAAGATTTATCTCAATTACCGCTAAATCCTGAGAGGAGCAGTAGGCTGAGCTTATACCTCATTGTGACTTGAGACTTTCAAAATGCATACCATTCTGGAATTGCTCACAATGTAGCTAAAAGATAGCCGTGTAAAGAAATATTATAAAAGTTCAATTTACCCAGCATGTTGATATTTTCAGGATAACCATACCTAAAACAAGTTGCAGCATTTCAAAATAGATCCAAAGAAATAAATTATACAGAATTTTATTAAGATCACAATCTATGGGGCAAAGCCTCTGTGATTCCATATATTTTTTTTAATTATTAGGAATTTATTTTTTATTGTTTTAATAGTAGTACATATGTCTCCTTTTTTTGTATTTTAAATTTTCAATAAAGACTGTGAATTGATTCTTTTACCTAGTGATGTCAAAAATTATATACACATTTTTTATTGCCCACATGCAGCTCCAAATTTCCTTTTGAGCACAACACCCAGGGAGCACATCAACTTATTTTTAACCCAAATCCTTTTCACATTTTTTATTTAACACTCCTTGTGCACTAGGTGCTGTTATAAGTGCTTTCACAGATATAGACACACCTAGTGCTTGTAAAACCTATAAGGTAGATTCAATTATCATCACAGTCTCCACTTCACTGATGATGAAGCTGAGGACAGGGCAGTTGAGTGGGTGGCCTACAGAAGATCACACAGTGAATATGATTCAGATTTAGACCCAGGCAACCTAACCCCAGAGCCCATGATCTTTGCCACTATGTGGTGTTCCCACTTTATCACTCCTTCCAAATAGGAAGAGATGACTTCCACTTTATTGAAGAAGTAACTGACAGATCAGGGTTTGCCTTATATTTTTAAAACATTAATTTCTTTTAAGAAGCTATTTTTTGCACAGCTCCTTTTTGCAAGGCACTGAGATAACACTGGTGAATTTAAGTTATTTTTAAAACACCGGAGGCACATGTTTGTCTAATTGCATTTAAGAGAAAAAGACTCACTTCCAAATCTTGGCTATTGTAAATAATGCTGCAATGAACATATGGGGTGCATATATTCTTTCGAATTAGTGTTTCAAGTTTCTTTGGGTAAATTCTAAGTAGCAGGATCACTGGTCATAAGGCAGTTCCCCAAGTACCCATCAGTAGATGAGTGGATAAAAAGGCTGTGGTATGTTTACATAATGGAATACTACTCTTATGTAAAAAGGAAGAAAAATGCACCCTTTGTGACAACATGGATAGACCTGGAGAACATTACCCTAAGTGAAATAAACCAGGCAGAGAAACACTAGTTGCCATATGATTTCACTTATATGTGGATTTTAATTTAATGAATAAATTGAACTACCAAGCAAAATAGAGACAGACTCATAGATAGAGAGCAGGCAGACAGCTCTGGTGGAGGTGCTGAGGGTGGAAAGGATTGAGCAAAAATGAAAAGAAAGAGAGAAAACTCATGGACATGAACAATAGTATGATGCTTGCCAGGGGGAGGGCGTGGTTGGAGGTGGAAGAGGGCATAGAGGGGAACAATAGGGATGGGAAAAAATAAAGTAAAATAATTTTTAAAAGAGAAGAAGATTTGAAGCCTCCAAATTTAAAACATTTAAATGCTTAAAATCCAGGAAAAAAAATCAGTTTTCTGTTGAGATGGGACCTGGTTCTCCATATGTGTACACTGTGTGTGTCAGAGATACCACATGGACAGAGTGCTAGGTGGTAGAGCAGGGTTCTGAGAGCATAGGCTCAGAAAGAAGACAAACTGCATTTAAACCACAGCTTTGTTATGTACTAATTGTATAGCTTTCTAAAGTTTATTGACTTCATCTTCTCAATCTGCAAAATGGAAACAAGCAAATACCTACTTCATAGAGTGATGTGAAGATTGAGGAAAAATTAGATTTCGGAGGAATACTGGCATATCATATGTATTCAATAAATGACTGTTATTATTATATTATTTAAAGTGCTCAAACCTCATTCCATCTAATTCATCCCAGAATAACATATACGTTGCCACAGAAAGATAATTCAATAAGCCCAGAGTTGGAGCTCATTAGCAAAATACCAAAGCTCACAAATGTAAATAAAATAAAATAAACAGAAAGAACATCATTTCAGTGTCTCATTTTTCATGTCAGTTATGCTTAAATTAGATGTGGGGGTGGGTGAGAGGTTAATTCTGCAATAATTAGATTGAGCAAGGAGGTCCTACCTGTTTATATTATGATGTCCACCATTTTTTTGAGTTTTCTAGATTTTTATCCCATAGTTCTTAGAATCTTTAATACAAGGTAGCACATATCACTTCTGCTGGAATGAAAATAATATGTCTGGGATTTCTTTTGTTTGTGTTTTCCAAGTATTCTAACATGCAGCTAAAGTAGTTAAAATCTCAGGCTTCATCTGCATTTTTATATTTTAATTTTCAAATTTTGCAACCTTAGATAGTCTAATTAAAATTTTAAGCCTTCTTTTCTAATTAATTAATGTTACTAATAATTTTTCAAATGTCATGTAAGAAGTATTTATAAAAATGCTCTTGCCTATTCTTTTATACTTGAGATTAATTTTCATTTCTGTAACTGAGATCTAGCTCAACCAGACACTTAGCTTTATTTTCTTAATTGAAGAAAAATTAAGAATGATATTCTAAATCTCTTACTTGGTAAAGATTTCAAGAACATAATTATTACCCCTCACATTTTCAAAAAGTTTAGATTAATAAAAAAGGACTAACATAACTCTTTTAAATGAACAATTCTCCAGAGGGAAATTCATCATTGAAGTTATTAGAATCCTCTAGGATGTCAATAATGGAAACAAAATGTTGTATAACTCACACTATACTCACATTGTTGTGAATATACTTAAAATAATAAATGTTGGTGGGTATGAAATTTCAGTAGGACACCTGCTCCCTCTAGAAACATGAACTGCAAAGAAACAAGTCCTGCAATTTTGGAGAACTGACTAGAAGCCCATTAACAGGACAGATGAGGTTGTATATCATTAGAGGCATTTTTGTGTAGTCCTTCATTTGGGGAACAAATTCTGAGAACAGCAATCTGGGAATTCATAAATCCTACTGAGCCTTGGTTAAGTGACATTCATTATAAAGAACACCTGGAGGAAAGACCTGAGAATTGAGTTACAGCTAGAAAGATCAGATTACTTGTGTTCTGCATGTCTTGGTTAAGTAAGGTAGCCTAGGAAGGAAGATATATCTCTGCAGTCATTTCAGTGATATTATCATATACCAGAAATTCGTGCATGGGAGGGGGTCCCTCAGCCAGGCCTGCACCCTCTTGCAATCCAGGACTCCTGGCTCCTAACCGCTCGCCTACCTGCTGGCCTGATCTCCCCTAACCACTCTGCATGCCTGCCTGATCTCCCCTAACCACTCATCTGCCTGCCTCATCGCCTCTAACCACTCTGCCTGCTTGCCTCATCACGCCTAACTGCCTCTGCCTGCCTGCCTGATCACCTTTAACCACCCTGCATGCCGGCCTAATGCCCCTAACTGCTTGCCTGACCTGCCATATCTCCCCTAACCACTTCTGCCTTGGCCCCCGCCACAGCGGCTTTGTCCAGAAGGATGTCCAGGATGACTTCCAGAAGGTTGTTCTACTGTCTGGTCTAATAAGCATATTATGCTTTTGTTATTATAGATAATAAAACCCTAATATGCAAATTGACAGAACAGCGGAATGACCAGTTGCTATGACAGGCACTGACTACTGGGGGGCTGACACTCAGCAAGAAGCTGGGCTCACAACTGGCAAGGACAGCGGTGGTGGCAGGAGTCTCTCCTGCCTCTGCTGCAGGTGGGCAGTAAGGAGCAAGGGGTCCTGGACTGCGAGAGCTCCGGACTGCGAGAGGGATGTCTGACTGCTGGCTTAGGCACGATCCCCCCTGGGGGAATTGGGCCTAAGCCGGCAGGTGGCCATCCCCTGAGAGATCCTGGACTGTGAGACCAAGCCAGGCTGGGGGACCCCCACTCAGGCACAAATTTCATGCATTGGGCCTCTAGTATTCGGATAAAGTTAATGGTGTATCTAATACTATGATGATTTTTTGTCAATTACATATTTCCACATAATTATTTTGTAATTTTGAGCATTTGTGTTTTTGGTTTTTGTTTTTTTTTTTTGAGCATTTGGTGTCATTCATACTTTATAAGTATATTTCATTTCTGTTACATGGTCTTCTAGGTGAATGTTTATTTTTTATGCGTTTATCACTTTTCATGTTTGTCACTTTGAATCTAAGCAAAACAATAAAAGTTTAAAAATATTTATGTTTATGTATATACTAGAGCCCTGGTGCACAGATTCGTGCATAAGTGGGGTCCCTCGGCCTGGTCTGCAAGGATTGGGCTAAAACCAGCTCTCCTACATCCCCCAAGGGGTCCTGGATTGCAAGAGGGTGGTTCTCAGATGACGCACCAGGAATCAGGCTCCCTCCTCTCTGGTTCCGAGTGTGTCACTCAAGAACCACAGTTGCCAAGTCACTGCAGCTGGCAGCTCCTGTGCTGAGCATCCGCCCCCTGGTGGTCAGTGTGCGTTGTAGCTACCAGTGGTCATTATGCGTCATAACTACTGGAAGGACAGTTGAATGGCCGGATGGTTGCTTAGGCTTGTGTGTGTGTGTGTGTGTGTGTGTGTGTGTGTGTGTGTGTGTGTGTGTGTGTGTGTACATATATATTCAGATGCAAACTACCAAATAAAAAGTATTTTCACTAATCAAGATTTTCATTATAGTCTGCATAGATAATAAGAAATACTGAAAATAACTTAAGATCCAATTTATTCCAAATAGAAAGGAGAAAAGTTCACAGAATGCTGCTAAGTAGTCAAAAACCAGTACTAGTTTCTGAATCTGTGGCTTAAAAAACTGCCAGCAAATTACTGAAATGAAATGCCAATGTAAAGAGCAGTTTTTGGAAGAGTGACCCTGATATGGGCTGGGGCATCCAGTCCAGACAACCGGCTATTTGAGAGATTCCCATCATTCCCTAGTTTTGGCAATTCAAAGCATTGTTATCTATATCATAAAAGGCCTGGGGTCATGACGCCATTATGGTGGAACAACCAAAGACTGGTCACCAGGAGGCTTCGAGCCAGTGCAGCAAGCAGCAAGGCACACGCAGGTGGGCGGGGAATTGACTCTGGGTCCCGCCTCCCACCTGGCAGGTCTGGGTCTCAGGCGATATCACGTGCTGGGCCTCTAGTCTTTAAATAAGAAAATAAGTTGCCCCATATATTTTCTACATGTATTTTTCAGAAGATTGTGGGTTAACTTCAGTAATCAGACAAAATGATACTATTTTTATAGGGTCAAGATGCTAAGTTTTACTATTAACAGTAAATATGCAATTAAGTACACTTGCTTTTGGAGTTTTATTGGACAACAGGAAACAAAGGTTTTCAAGACACACAAATTGTTCTACCCAGTAGTTATACACCTAGGAGTATCCACTAAGGAAAAAATTAGTGAAGATGTGCAGGAGGGATATATATGTTTTCACAATTGCAAAAACTTGGAAAAGAATATACATGTTTTCACAATTGCAAAAACTTGGAAACAATAAAGTGTTCAATAATAAGGTATTGGTAATATTTTGCTTCCTTTAATGCCATACCCTGTGAGTATTAAAATATTTTTCAGACCTTCCATGTGTTAAATAGGATATAATCATTTAACATGTTCATGATGAATTTCTCAGTGAGAAAACTGGCTACAGTTTAGTATATCTAGTGCTATGCTGGTATTGTAAAAAATAATTGTGTATGTGTGTGTATTTGTGTAGGAAATTATAGACAGAATAGTTGCCATCATTTTGACAGTGGCTATTTCTTAGGTACAAGATTATAGATCTTGTTTAAAATTTGTTCTTTGTATTTTCTAATTTTTTGACATTGGAGTTCAAATCACTATGGGATAGTAAAGACATGGAGTTTTTGAGGAGTTGGTGAAATCCTGTATCAGTATGTGACTGATGAAGTGTCTGCTGATACCATGCAGACTTTAGAATCTCAACCCATGACTCTGGGCTTGGAAAAAATAATGAAATGTGATGGGAAACTAGTGTATGAAGTTGTTTTTAGTGTGTGGAGATAGCAGAAAAGAACATCAGAATAATTTTAAGGTTTTATCAGTATTTTATCATGTGTATTCAACTAAGGATTTTCAGGGAAGGTTAAAATGTCTTGCAAATTTGCATGTGTTATTGTAAGAACATGTAGACATATTCTTTATTTTATTGATCTGTGGATACTCCATCAGAATCAGCTGACTGCATAGGTATTAAGGATCTATCTGGAGTGTCCTGAACATTTAACTCACTCCTTCTAGTCTAACTGAATAAGAACAATTAGTTGTGTCTCTTTAGAAAGAGTCACAAGTTATTAAGTATTAGAATGAATTGCTTTATAATATATAAACCACACGGCAGCAAGTTATTAAGTTATTAAATTAATAAACAACATAACTTGTTAATTTTACAATTCTCATATTAAGCAAAATGATAAGCAAAGGAGAATGGATGAATGAATGAATGAACGAACAAACGAACGAACAATACTCTAAAACCTGCCACTTGACATTTTCACTGCTGAACAGGTATATTCCTGGGTTCTTTTACATTTATTTTTTGCTTTCCTTACATTTACTCTTTTTTTTTTAATATAAGTGCCTCCAAAGAGTTCAACGTTAACTGGAAGAAAAAGACATAGAAACAAATTATTACAAAATAATTTCGTAAGTGTTCTAATAAAGACAAGGGAAAAAACAGGAAATGCAAATAAGGTTGCCTGAGGGATTTAGAGAAGACCATGCAAAGGAGAGGATGGTGGCCGCTGGGAGGAGCTCAGAGATACAGATAGGGGGGATGCAGCAAAAACTGAGTCTGACATTTGGCCTTAGATGAAGAAAACAGAAGGTGTTTTAAACAAACCAGACTCATCACACCAGTAAATTTATGATTTCCCATTTAAATACTAGTTGTGAATTTGGTTAACTCACATATTATTCCCAGGGAATAAAATTTATTTGTGGGAAAAGGAGAGGATAAGAATACAAATAGAGCTTCTGCTGCTGAATCACTCTACTATATGAATGTTCTTCTGGACTTCCTGGATAACGATGACACAAATAGCAGCCGAGAGGCCCTTTACTAAAAATATCCCCCTACTATAAATTGACCATGTAATTTACAGTCCAAAATGGGGACATTTGTAAGGATTAAAAAAAAGAGTGCAATTAATAATTATGTAAAGATTACAGGCATATGCTAGCTATTTTCACTCTACTGAAATCAAACACCCGGTAATATAGATTCATTTTGTATGATACATTCTGTTTAAAATACAAAATACCTAGAAAAAGTTCACTTCATTTACTGTTAGATGTGAATTAAATTAATCACATGCATACCTCATATAATCCAATAAATCTAGTATTAAGAATTAGAATTAGAACATAAAGGCTGGAATAGGATAAGATTTTAAACGTGTATCATTGCCCTGGCCAGTATTGTTCAGTTGGTTGGGCATTGTCCTGTGCACTGAAAGGTGGCCAGTTCAATTCCTGGTCAGGGTACATGCCAGGGTTGCAGACTGAATCCCCAGTAGAGATGTGCAGGAGGGAGCTGATTGATGTTTACCTCTCACATTGATGTTTCTCTCTCCTCCTTTCCCTTTCTCGCTCTCTAAAAATCAATAAAAAATACTTTTTATGTTTTTTTTTTTGGTTAATCCACCCTTGATGATATTTTTTCTGTTGCGAGAGAGAGTAGAAGGGAGGGAGGGGGAGAGAGAAACATTGATGAGAGAGAGAGACACCTTGATTGGTTGCCTCCTGCAGGTGTCCTGGCCGGGTCCAGGGAGCGAACCTGCAACCAAGGTACATGCCTTTGACCTGGAATCAAACTCGTGAATCTTCTGAACTCATGATTCTATGCTCTAACCACGAGCCAGGACAATAAGATATTTTTTATAAAAAGGTTATCATTGGAGACATTAAGGTTTGCAAATATAGACAAATCTAGATTTTAAACCTCATCTCCATTTTGCTCTGTGATTATCAATACTTTACTTAACTTCTCTGGGCTTCAATTTAATTTGTAAAATTGGAGAGCTACCTCCAAATGCATCATTAAAAATCAGATAAAGTAGCATGCAAAGAGACAGTCACAGAATTAGGACTCAGTTAACATTGGTACTTTGGGAGAAGATATAAATTGGGTAGAGGGGTACAGTCCATGAAATACACCCAGGCAATTAAAACCTGTAAAGCACATCTATGTGTATTAATGACCTAAAAATGTATAGCCAAGATCAACTGATTAACATTATTTGAAAAATGGATGGTGTATATAGAAATTTTTATCAAAACTAAAAGAAATTTTTACTAATTTTGCTAAGAGAAGTAAATGGGATTTTGATTAAAAATTATACACATAATGTATAATGTTGCATAACTAACATTAATTTTCTTGAAATGATGTGGTCTTAATTAGTACACTCAAAGACCTTAGGAATGTGATTTCAATATGTGGTCTTTTATATCACAAATAAATTTTTTATTACTTTTAAATATGTAAATACTTAGTTTGTCTTAGATGTTGTTCTTTATATTTGAGAAATTGTTTGTGGAAACACCACTAATTTTATACTTTAATTTTTGCCATCATATCCATCATCTTGGATCATTAATACAGATTTGACTGAGTAGAATTAAGAAGGGTGTTTTGAGCATAGAGGTCAATAATCAGTATGATAAGTCACAGCCATTCTAAATTGTCTTAAACCCAAGCAGTCACTATATGTTTCTCAAAACCAACATTTCAAACAACATGCAAGAATTAATATCCTATCAAAGCAAAGAACAACAAATAGAAACACTCCGTATGTGTCTTAGGAAAGAAGGGGAAAAAACAGGAAAGGAAACAACAATGACAAAAAACAATGGTGAGAATCCACCTGCTGTAACCGTGTCTTCTAACTGGTCATCCTGGAGGAAAAAGCAGGCAAACAAAAGCCTTGTGGCTGGGCAGCCTTGCCAGGCCCCAACTAGCACAGTCTAATTTGAGATCATTTTACAAACTGAGCCAACTAAAGACGGAAATGCACCCATAGTTCTCTCTCTTTCTTTCTAACTCCTACCCTCTAAGTACCCCCCAATGCTTGTTCTGCCCACTTTTAAAGTAAAAAGTAGAGTGAGGCAGTCACAAAACAATAACAAGGAGAATTTGTACATATGCAAACCTACTTTAAGTGAGAAAGGCCACAGGAGTTGCCTCAGCCAGGAGGTGAGCTGTCCACAGAAAGACTACTTTTATTTTCTTAATTAGACATTTCATATAAATTAAAGAAACAAGTGGAAGATATAAAATGTTCAGTTCCAGCAATAGGCACCTGGTACTCAATTTTCTCATAACCCACCTGCGACAAGTAACAATTTGACCTTCTTAATTTTTCAGTAATAGGACAAATTTCCTCTATCATGATTAATACCCTACTGCTGCCTGATTCTATTGTTTCTTGGTAGTTCAGTACTTTTGCTAAATGCAGACAGCATCATATATATATATAGAAAGAAAACATTCCTTTGACAATAATAATTTTAGATTCAACACTCTCATTATTGATTGACCCTAAGGTCAGCTTCATTGTCAATTAAGAATTTTTAAGAAAACAGTGAAGGATAAAACCCTGTACTGGATATAGAATGCCAATACTGTGTACCTTGTATAGTAAGTAGATGTCAAACACAGCAATGAACTGAATTCAGAAAAGACCAGAAGAAAACTTGAGTTTAGCTAATACATAGAGATTGTTGGAGACACTAGTGAAAGTCATTTTAATTTGGTGGTGAGTGAGTGACACTTGGCTAACTGGTTAATAGATGCTGGTTAATAGCTTCTCTCTAACTCTTTACTAAATGTTTTTCTAACTATTTGCAAATTTATAAGCTATAAAAATGATTCAATACCTTAGGTTACTAATCAAAGACATATGTCCATTAATAAAAATTAAGGTGAAAATTATTAAGAACATTTTAGAAGTGTTAAGAAAGTAAAAAAAAAAAAAATCAAAACATCACGCTTTCCATGTAATCCCCTTTCCTCAGAATCTCCTGATCTCAGTTGGTTTCTTGTTTTGTTCAACTCTGTCGTGCCATTTCTCATCCTCTGTTTATTCTTTGTGTGAATGTGAATTGAGCTCATACTTCATAGCAGGTTCTCTTGCACATATTCTGGACACAGAGATTAATAAAACTTGGTATTTTCCCTGAATAAACTAAAAAACAAAACAAAACACATAACACAACAAATGATGTTAACTACAATAAAATGTAATGATATGCAGCACACTCCAGGTACTACACTGGAGTTGAGAACCCAATGTTAAAGAGACACAGACGTTATGTCAATTAATGTTCTGGAGCAGGCAGTGGGGGCATCAGGGAGGACTTCATACGGAAGTCTTTTGATCTGTTTTTGGAAAGATGATAATGTTTCTTTAAGGTGAGAAACTGGGAGAGGGAAGAGCAACCCATTCAGAGACTCTTTGTACTGATTATTAGGAAAACTTCTGAAGGGCAAGGAAAGATGGCTTATTTGAGAAACTCTGAGCAGTCAAGCATTATTGGAACATAAGATTTTTAGGAGAAATGTAGTTGGGAAGATATATAAGTAATATTTATTGAGCACATATTATGGTCTAGCAACCATGCCATAAATAATGTGATGTGCTTTATTGTACACAATATATTCACACAGCCTAACAAAGTAGATGCTATTCTTTGAATAAAGATCAGAAAAGACAACTGAGGCACCAAGAAGGTAAACTTAGTCATGAAGTTCACCTAGCTATTCCCAAAGCTGATTCCTCTAAACATATCCTACTTGAAATCCAAATGAATTCAGCTCTGAAGGTCACCAAGCATCCTAGTAAACTGTCTAAAACATTATCCTCAGAGTTTTAATGAATTAAGATAGATTTTTTTATCCTCACCTGAGGATATATTCATTGATTTTTAGAGGGAGCAAGCAAGCGAGAGAGAAGAGAGAAACACTGATGTGAAAGAGAAACATTGATCTGTTGCCTCCTACAGATGCCCTAATCAGGAGTCGAACCCACAACCCAGGTATGCACCCTGACCAGGAATGGAACCCAAAACATTTGGTGCTCAAGATGATGCTCCAATCAACTGAGTGAGCCACACCGGCCAGGGCTAAGATAGATTTTTAAGCCAAGCCAAGATGAGCAGCAAATATGGGTCAGGCTTCACCACTTTATGAATTGTGTGTGATTTGGAAATTACTCCATCCCTCTGGGTCTCAGTGTTCTTCTCATAAAATGGGGATAATAAGAGTATATACCTTATGGTACTGTCATAACCATTATTGAATACATGATATTCATTTACAATGATGCTTAGCTCCAATAAATCATCAGGATATGTAATTCTCATTTCAGAAATAGCTCTCTGATGGCACTGTGGGAAATGGGTTGGAGAGGGAGGGAAACTTCAATGCTCCAGAAGAAGGATTAGGAGAGTTTCAACTAGGGTACTTGGCAGTGCTGGAGAAGCGGGATAACATTGGGAAATATGTCAGATGGAAAGATTGAAAGGAATTTCCGACCAGTTGGGTTTAGGGAGGAGAGGAAGAGAGAAAAATCAAAAATGATCCTGAGGCTTCACATTCAGATGGCCAGATGAGTGTTGATGTCTTAACATGTCATGCTCCAACTGCTACCTCCCTGTGACTCAATTATCCTAGGATTTTCCTGGATGCTGATGACAAGTAAATGATTTAGTGATTATTTATAGCAAAAATGAAAATAGCATTGGAAGCCAATAGAAGCCAGAGAAGCCAGTTCCACCCAACAAATCTAGCCTATGCAGATAGCCCAAAACTGACCCCGTTCTCAAGCCCCTCCGGTATGAAAATAACTGAGCAGTTACCTCTCAAGGGCCTCTTTGTAGCACCGAAGTAGCCTAGAGGTATGGTGCTGGCCTGGCAAGTGATGAAAAGGAGGCTGATGAGCACAGCCCACCCACAGTTTTAGGACATTTTGTTTTCCCTTGGGGCAGTACTGAAATAAAGTTTTCAAATTGTGAGGAGGAGTGATTCTTGAGAATTCTGATTTTTAGCAACAAATCCAATTGATTAAGTTTAAAATTTATACAATATTTGAAGTCCATAAGATGGTATAAAGTTTTGGAATATAGAAAAATGTATTTTAACAGTAATGTTGTTATAGTAATATTTCATTAAATGAAACATGAAAATATAAAAACAGAGAGTTAAAATGAACACCAAAACAAACCCTAGGCAAGATATTACCTGGAAACTTTTCTTATTGTTTGAATTCCTCACATACTAAATATACATCTATTCTTTTCTAAAACTACCAGTTGTATCTCTGCATAATTCAGGAATGAGGAGAGTTGATTATTTTACATATCACATAACTTATATAAAGCTATTATCCAATTTATTTTTGAGCTATTAAATTTTTAACTAAACGACATTGTCTCTTTAATATGCTATCATGACCTATAAATGACAAAAGGTGATAGGAGATATACATAAACAAGTAGAATGGGGAAATAAAGGAAGGATGATAATTAAACCTAAATTTTGTTCTCCGTTTATATAGAAGATTCTTCATTCAAGAGTCTGTATATTTTTTCTTTAAAAACAATTTAATTGAAAAAAAAACATCGTGTGGAGAAGATAGAAATGAACATTAGTCACTCTGTAATACATATATCCTGAAACCAGGGATCAGTTTGTATCCTCTTTTGCATCTCCTGTTGTTCCTCTAGTGCCAAAAACATTACCTTAGAGAAAGGTGGCCCTCAGTATGTATCCTCACCTTCACTCACAACAAAACACTTTATAGGAGGTCTTTCCAAATTACTCTTGGATATAGTAGATTCACCTCTTTTTACTTTCTTTGAATCAAATGCTGCCCCTGGAACTTGGTACTGACCCCACTATGACTGGTGTCCTGTCTGGATCTGGTCCCAGTTTGGATCAGAAAAGGACTTCCCTCAGCCCCTTCTCATCCTTTAGTTCTTTAAAAGCAGCCCAAAGATAGGGATAGTTCTGATTTGTTAACAAAATTGCCATTGTACTATGTCTAAAATTTCCCACTGTACTATGGGAAAATAAAGGAATACCCAGACCTTTAAAGATAATGGATTTCAAGTTCTGTTTTCCTACTGGGTTAAGACCTTCATTTCTCTTGGAGAAATTTACTTCAATTTTCCAAATGTTTAAAATTGCTAGATAATTTAAGGTAAAAATCTTCTATCTAAATGTGGCTGATGTGGTTTAGCACTTAAACTAGCTAGCTCTAATCCATGACACACACCCAACCAGATCAGCAATAAACTAGCAATGACTAAATCAGCCCTTCTATTTTTTGTTTTTACCTTAACATCATCTCTAAACTATAAGCTAATTAATAATGGAAGTGTTTACTATTTCTCAATCACTATTCTTAAAAAGGTGAAAAGGTATTTTTAGAGTGAATATATTATGCTACTAAAATATTTACCTATTCTTATATAAGCTTCAGCATAATTATAGTTTTGTATAATTAGAGTTTTACGTCAAAAGATTTATAGCTTTATCACCTCTAGCAATATTTCACAGCTGCCAAGAATGATTTATGCAATAATGACTTAAACTGTAAAATAGAATCCTCAAAGGAAGGGCTGTCAAATAGTCCACCCCCCAAATAACTGGGCTTTTAAAAATTTATATTCTGGTAAACAGCAAGTCCAATTGTGTCCAGTAAAATTCCCAGAACTGGTAGGGTGGAAAGTGTTGCTTCACAATGGTGATGATGTAGCTCACCTGTGGGAACTCACTCAGATCATGGGGTCTACGGCCTCTGGCCATGTTGGGAAACAAGCTTTTGGGAATAATGTCATGCTCATATTTTTGCTACTCCAATATGAGTGAATGAAAGAGTGGAAACAGAATATCTTAAATTTTTGTTAATATGCTCATTGTGCATATTGCAACACTATTCATATTCCTGTGACATGCTAAGTTACAGTAATATCCCATGGAATAGAACATGAAAATTAAAAGAATAAGTAAAAAAGCATTTTCTGTATATACTTCAGACACCAAGAACTTATCAAAAATAAATGATCTCAATAATGAAGAATTAATGAAACTTTGAGAAACAAACCAATGAAAATGTTGCTGATTTTGTTCCTTTCTGCTTTTATAAATGTAGAAGAGTGGCTGACAGATCTCTAAGAGGCAAGACTTTCAAAGCATTTGAACTTCTGAAGCTCTGACTGATTTTGCGGATGCCATGTGAATAAAATCAATAAACTCTGAAGATTATCTTCAAGGTAAATGAACTAGTAGCAAAAACACAAGTTGATTACATTCAAAGCCAATAATTCTTACTATGTCTTTACAATCTAAAAGGTCATTCAAATTAATATTTTTCTTTAGAAGTAAAGAAAATGCTTGTTCCCCATATAAATAAAAGCAAAAAAAGGCAATATTTGTCATTAGCTCTAAAAGTCCTTGTAGACCGAGTCACTTCTATAAATGAAACCAACAGTATCAAAATCATCACCAAATATTGATTACTTCTATATCAAACAAGCTTTCAAATAAACATTCTTTGTCCAAAACAGAGAGATTTTAATTTATATAACCAAGCAAATCACTAAAATATAAGATTTGCATCAGTCAAATATGAACATCTACACTATAAATTTTTTTAACATTCTAGTTTGTGATAAGTTGTCTTTAAAAATGCTTTTAAGGTGTTTTTGAGATTATTTTACACTCATACAGGCTCAGCTAGGTTTCAAAACATCACTATTTCAATTAATAAAAACAACTTCTATTTGAAAATACTATGTGAAGAATATAGTTGGTATCCAAGTAATCTGGACAGTCTAGATTCATTTTATACTGAAATTCTCTAACTTGAAAAACTGCTGAAATGTCCCAGGAAACAAAATCACCAAATGTGGGCCAACATGACCTGTAGCAACCACAATGCAGACTGTGGCAACATCATGATAAATATTCAGATAGAAAAAAAAAAGTCAGACATTCAAATTATTCCAAAAGTCAAATTGTTGGCATCAGGCACACACACACACACACACACACACACACACACACACACACACACACACGAGTTGCATTTGGGTAGTTAAAGCCTCAGTCCAAGAAATGTTTTCAAGACAACAGAACAATTAGGCTATTTCTAATATGCCAACATTACTGATTGAAAAGTCTGGAAAAAGTGAAAAGAACTTTAAAAGCTATCTCTGTATTGATTGATAATCATATAAGTATTTTCATTTCAGATTAATTCAAAATTATACAAACCTGTTTTTCCAATGATACTTTGTTATACATACCAACTCAAATTGCTATCAAAAATCTAGTAATTCACAATTATAAATTTTCTATCATACAGTATTAAATTATGAAAAATAAGAGGAAGAGTTAAACTTTTTCCCTGCTAGAATTTGGTTCTCTTTATTTTACTAAATGACAAGTAATGATATGATATGGCTATAACACATCATTCATGTATTCATTTTCAAAACTTGAGTTAACTAAAAAGCTGACTAAATACCCTTCTGTCTCACTAATTTATATCAATTAAATAAAAAGAAATACATGATAAGACAATATAAACAAAACTAACTACAGCATGTATTTAATCTATTCCCCTTTATCCCTAAATTGTCAAATATAATTAAGTGTGTACATTTGGAAATGTGTATCTTTAAAATAGGTATATCTGAGTATTCATTACATGTGAGTTTATATACATACATATTGTGCATTTAATGAATTCATATCCATTAAATGTGATTTTTGGAGAACTTTTACATATCTAAAATAATTTGGTCCCACAGCAGGCCTGAAAGAAGGAGTGCCCTTGAAGTTGAGGTATGACCTTAAATTGAAGATGCCAGTTTTGCTGCAGTTGTAAAAATGAATACTCATAACTCCACAGTATCATAGTTCCCTTTCTCCATTTTGTTTTTTAGGGCAAATCTTGAATATATGAACAGTCTTTATTATTTGAATATACATAGATTTACTAGACCAATTTTAAAAGTTCCTATATATCATTCTTAATCTTGTATGAAAAGGAACAAAAGAGAAAAGAGGTGTTGTTACCTATCAAATAAAGCTGAAAAGCCAAGAAACATTTGTAACATAGTAGTTTGAGTTTCATATATAGTTTTCAACAAGACTTTGCTTTGTAAGGAATTTGAGTTCAAGCAAATAAAACTCTGTATTTTTCTCCCACAAAATGCATATCAATTAAACCAGTAAATCATTGGCCCTTTTATCATCTCTTAGAAAGGGGAGAGAGTAAAAGTGATTTGTGGCATTCTGTCCCCAGCGACATTAAGTTACTGCACTTTTGAAGAGTACATGGTACCCTTATTCAAAGAAGAAATTGTTCTCACTAGTCCACGAAGGAAGGAGAGTATTCTTATTTTTTGAAGCCTAAAATACTATAAGCAAAGTATATCTGCACCTGAATATCTGGGGTTTCTCTGAATATGAACTTTTGGTTTTCAGTTGTCAAAACTTCATTTCAATGGAATCAAACACAAGAAATTCTAAAAAGGTAAACTTTACCATTTTTGTGATAGTAGGTGACCTCCACTTTCCTCTCCTCTGACCCCAACAACGCTTGTGCAATTTGGGCAATATCATGCCTCTTGGTCTCGGGCCCATGGAGGAAGTCGCAGGTGCAGGGCTTCTGCATGACATCTGGCCTGGAGAAGCCAGTCATCTCGCAGAACCCGTCGTTGCAGTAGATGATGGCACAATTCTGCACTCTGGCATTTGCAATGATAAATTTTTTATCTGCAATAAGAAGACAGTAAGGTATCTTTTAAAATCCTTCACAAGATTCTCATAAGCATTGGAATAATTTGTTGCATAAGAGGAGATATAAAATGCAGGTACTTCCCAAACTGCTAACTGTCCAGGCTTTTGAAAGGAAGAGAAAAAAAAAAACAACCTTAAATATGAAATATTGGCCACAAGCCGTTTTAACAAAAAAGTATTAAGGACTACTCTTCAAATTTTGAGAATGTAATTTCCTAACTAACCTAGTTCTCCAGCCCTCTAACCCCCGGGATTCTAATGACAACCAGCTGCCCCATTGATATTTCCAGAATACCATCTAAATGCAAGGTAAATATTTTCAAAGCCAAAACAGTGACACATCCTGTAGCTGTCAGATTCCTCACTTCCACCTTGACCTTTAGAGTACAACTTTCTCAAAGTAGTTATTATTCCTGGATTTGGCTTTTCTCTACCCCTGTAAGGCATACTACACATATATCATGTCAAAAAATAAATAAAATATTAACAATGAAAGTATTTCACATTAATTAGCAGTTCAGTAATACAAAGGTTCACCTTCTCATAACACATTCTTTTACAGAAGATAAACATTTTTACAGACACACACACACAGTAAATATCATGTTCACACCTTTACACTTCTACTTTGGGAGAACCATGAATTTTGTGTAGTAGTAGGTATTTTAATACAAATAGTTTATTGCTTTTGATCACATATTATATTTACCACTTCCAGATAGAGTGTGAAGCAGGGTTTACAAGTTTATGTTATACACAAGGTACTATATACTCATGTCACTAAAGACATTGCCAAAATAACTGCAAATTGTACAACATAAATGTGTGTTAATGCGGTTTTAAGAAAATGTGTAATATCAATGTCCAAGTATAGGATTTAAAATCAACATATTTATATAACATTCATTCATTATAGTTAGTCCACACGAGAATACTGAAATTCTCTGCATTCCATCTTTGTGGGATTTACTTAGCATACTTCAATTTTTAAATTTCTAGATAGACATTGAAGGGGATAATTAAGGGACAGAGACATTCTTTTGAATAATGAACTATTTACATTGAGAATCAGCACGAATCATTGCTGATTTGAATTTTTTTCCAAATTATCCTGCATGGGGATAAATTTACATTGACTCAATGTAAAGTTCAGCTTCTAAAAACTAGCAGCCAGCAAGCATCCAAGTCAAGCCTCAGCCTTGCAAATTAACCAAGGTGAGGTATAGTTTGCAGAGCCATTTCCATCGCTGCTACCATTTACATTCTCTAGTTCCTCTAGTTCAGATAGCATTCTCTGCCCTGCTCTTGACTTTCAAAAAGTCCGCAATTAAAACAGCTTCAAAACACAGACCCAGGTTATACTAGTACTTTCCCTTTAAGATAGTAGAAGAGTAGGACATCAAGTAGCAAGGCAGATAATGGAGCAGTGGGAGAGGAGGATCAAATTGCCTCCTATAATGGAGACCATAATCTAACATGCAAATCAAAATTAATATCCGAGGGAGAACACTCCCGCTGCCATTTGAACCTCCTGGCTGGGTTTCACAGCCTCTTGACTTGCCAGAGCCGGAGTTGCCAGTCTCCTCCGCTTGTCAGCGGCGGACGGCAAATGCACTGTCGAAGCAGAAAAGCGAGGGGGAGAGAAGAACAAATGAACTTACTTTGCCCTTCAAATTTCCGTATGATGGTGCCCAGAAATGTGTTTTGTGGTGCCACATGCCCCCTGCGGACAGGCATGGTGACCCCGGTGCTCCGAGGAGCGCTCCCCCAGCTCCGAGTTCTCCCGGGATCTCTCCTCCGCTAGAGCCCAGGCCGGCGCGCTAGCCGCTCTTTGTGGCAGAGCATCCTCTTTTGAAAGCAGAAATCTCTTCCCATTAGCACCACTTCTAGACACCCGCTTTCCCCACCGGAGTCCAGTGCCTTCCCCTCACCTCTCAAACTGCCGTGGGTGAGAGGGTTTGGGGGTGGGGAGAGGGAAGGAGGCGGGGTGAGGGGAGGTGGCGGGGGAGGGAGGGAGGAGGGAGGGAGGAGGGAGGGGTAGGGGTGGAGTGGGGAGAAGGGGGCGGGGAGTCACAAGGGCAATTGATCTGTTTCTCTTCCCCAAAACAGCACCGATTTCCCGCTGCAAATGGGCTTAACCGAGCTGTGAGGATGGCCTAGGGGGATGGAAGACTTGTTAGGCTGTTGCAGGAAGGGGAGAAAGAAAAGGAGGCTGGGGGGGGGGGGGGGGGGGCTTGACGTTTCTGTCCCCGCCCTCTCTCTCTTTCTCTCTCCACACACACACACACACACACACACACACACACACACACACACACACACACACACCAGCACACACACACACACACACACACACACACACACACGCGCGCGCGCGCGCGAGCGCACGCGCGCGCTCCCTTTATCCCAAGAGCTTGGGCGCCGCCACAGCTCGGATTACTCAAGCGTGCTTAGCGGAAGCCAGCCAAGAAATCTCCAAAACTCAGTGACAAACAGCTACTCTGGGAAGGTGATCTCCATGGCCTCCAGCCACGGGCTCCATCGCTGAGCCCCTCACGCCGCAGTAGCTAAAAACCTTAGCTGCAAAGAAAAGACAGGTGGGAACACAGTCCCTCAGAGAGGACTATTTCTAAACTCTGGTAGCGTTCGGGAGGTTGAGTATTGAGGAGGAGCCACTTAAAGGTGCAGGTTTAGCCTCAGGGTGCACTGGGATCCCCGGGCTCTGCAGAAGTGGGCGCTGATGCCCGGGCTGAATGGGCACTATGGTCCCTGCCTGGTGCTGAGCCGCGCCTGCCGAAGTCTGAAGACTGGCGCTGGCGCTGGCGCTGGTGCTGCCTCCGGGCATGCCCAGTTTCACTGCTTGAACCCTTAAGGAGATGCAAGATTGAGGGGTGACTCCGTCTAGCGGTGCCAGAGACTGAGAGGGAGATGGGAAGGCCAAAGACCGTGCGAGCAACTGGTACAAAACAAAGCAAGAGTTTGAAAAGGGCGAGTCTGGGCGCCAGGGGGAAGAAACAAAAGGTGGGTGGGGCTAAGAGTTACCAGCCTTGGGGTGACGTCCCATGCCATTCATCTCCTGAACACACTAGGCACACCAGTCTGATCTCTTCCACCATTTCTAAGGAATCATCTAATTTAGGGGGGGGGGGGAAGGGTTCAAGGGGCAGAATCGACTCCTGCTTTTTTTTTGCTTCTCAGAGCACACCTACTCAGGAATCTCCTGGTATAAGTACACACACTTCTGCCCAAATAGTCCTCCTGGAAACTTAGCACATCAAATGTGACAAGCCATGCCAGGAGAGGTTGTTTTCTAAGTTGTTGTTCTAGTTTTTCTTGCTTCTTTTGGCTTCATTTATATTATTCTCTCCTTTGACCCAATAGTCAACCTCTATCCATACCCCTTCTTCCAATGAAAATTGCCACCACCACAACCTGCAGAACTAGAATGCTGACAAACCTGCTATCTAGCTGGGAATAAAGGATTCAGAGCTCCCTATCCAAACATGCAGTTGCATGATAAAGTTTTGGGGGTTTCTGTGCCCTGAAATAGTCAAATTCATATTTTCTCAATTTCAACCTCAAGTCTGAAATTTTTTTTTAAAAAGAGGATGGAACTGAGAAGGTCTAAGAGGGAGGGAAACATTAGGAAGGTGAATCATGTAGAGAGCAATTTTATTTTACGTTCCAGAAAACACAGGCTAAAGGTTAAAATTCCAAACAAAAACAAGAACCTAAGCAGTTCGTATTCTTTCATATCAGAGTAATGAAAATGAATTAGAAAGGTGAGATATTGTCTGAATTTGAACTGTTGAATTCCCCAGGTAATTAGCTTTACTTAAAAAGAAGCAATATATAGCAACTTCGGGCTCTTATATTAGCTTGAGCTTCCCTGAATCTGTGCAGGTCCCTCTCTCGGAATAGAAAAAGACATGTTCCTCCCGTGCACGGCTTTATTTACTTCCCTTTTTCGTATAAGTAGATCTTTACGCCATTCCTTCCGCTAGCTGCAACCCGGCTTGCGAAACAGCACTGTTCTCCCAGGTGCTGAAAGTGTGAAGGAAGCTATCCATGGTGCTGACTCTGGCTCTGCCTTTAGCAACTGTAGCAACTGCTCTCTGCCTACTCCAGCAACATGCAATAGAATTGCCAACTCAGGCAAGTAGCCCCAATATATTCATATGCACTACTTGTCTTCACTGTATGCCCACAGAAACAGAGTGCTCTTTGCATCCAATTTCTAATACACCTTCTTTTTCTAGTTTGCTTCTTAGGTAAATTCAAGCTCAAAAGCATTGCTCCCAAAATGCATCAAGGGCTCCAGGGAAAACTGAACAAACCACATATTGTGTGGGTTGTAATTAAGTTTTATGTGCACTAAAAAGGCATTTATAACACAACCGTAAGTCATGTCAAAGTCATATGAAAAATGCGTTTATCAAACCACATGTAAAGTGGGTGAATAGATGTTGCTTTAAAGGGAAATAGGCATTTCCTAATGCTGTTTGAAACACAACATGTATCTGCCACATGGCAAGATGCCTTGACATGCAGAGAGTAACTATGCATAATGGTTCTAGTTATGAATCTGATATTAACTTTCACAGATTTTTTTGAGTCTGAAAACCCTTGAATTTCACTTTAAGAGTAGAAAAGTGATTTCTTCAAATAGAAAAGTGGCACATTGCTCTCTGAAGTATTCTTTCTCTACAACATTTAGAGTAGTCTCTGTTTGTTTGTCTTGGGAAATTAAATGCATGCTGGTTAAAGTTCCATTGTCTGTGTTCATATGAGCAATCTCTGTGGGCTTTGAATTTTCCCAACCTCATTTAGCTCTAAGATTAGTTCTATTAAGGATTTAGTGTAAAATCATAAGACAGTCTATAACCTATGTACTGTAATTGATTGATCTGAGCAAAAGATTAAAGGCATCCTGTTTCTAAATTACATCAGTAATCGTGTCTATGCATTATACATTGGTACAGTGGACACAAGTACATCAATCTATATTCAGCCAGTAATAGAATAAAATCAGAAGATGGTAATCATGGCTGCTTGCTGGTTGGAAGATTACCCTTCCTCTCTACAAAAGCTGAGTTTAGATTTTGTGTTGAGGCCAGGTTTTATAAGTTTTTAGTATTTTGGATCTTTATTTTTAGAATTCCAATTGTTGAACAAAGCACATAAGTTCAACTGATGAAAATTATCAAGGGTATAATTTAATATTCAACATGATCTAGTTATGAACAAAGATACAGAACAGATTCAGATGTATTCTTAAAATTACTTAATTGTCCCTATTGCTTTAAAATTAAGTAGTTTAATATTAACAGTATGTTAAAAACTTTTTAGCAATGTCTACCACATTGCAAGTACTCCATAAATTCCACACACATAGAATTAATGAAGACCTACTCAAGAACCCTACATTACCAATTATCTAAATATCATACATTAATGCTTGAATCTTTAAGGAAATGGTCGCAACTGTTATGGACTATTTAAGTGGAATTCCTATATTGAAGGAGAATGAAAACTTTTTAGATCAAATAAGCAATGTAATTTGTTTCACATTTTTGAGATTAAGTAGAATATAAATCAATGAAATGAATATGAAGCTTTCTCAATTTGGCAAAATTAGTTTAATGATCTGATGATCACAGTGCAGCATTAAAAACACTAAGGGGATCCTGAATTATTTTAGTAACTGGATTACAATCACAATAGAATAAAACCAGAAGATGGTAATCTAAGAAGCATCTGACTTTACATTTATAAGTGAGACAAATTTGGCTTATATTATCACATGTAACTCTAGAATATCAAAAGAGGCAGACATTTTGAGATCATCTATTAAAACAATAATATTTCTGTGCAGGCAGGAAAAATTGGAATCTCACCTAATATTGTCATTTATAACAAAAACTAATGAAAATAGTTAAGCTCTCTTGTTCATAGCTTCCTTTCTAAAATCAGTATAACAATCTCCAACTTTCTGTTTTGTCTAAAGAATAACTAGAAAAATGGATATGAAGTGCCTAACACAAATTCTGGCAGCTGGTCAACATTTAAATAACAGTTGTCCTACAATATAAGCACTTTATATTTTGAAAGTTAGTAAATTAATAATAATAGCACTAATCTATAGGATTTAACTAATTTAAATAAGATTGTGTTGGTGGCATGTGTGTTTGAAGCATAAGAAGTAAGGTATATTCCTGTCCACCAGCCCCTTCCCCACCCCATCATTCACCTTCTCCCAAAGTTGCATTGCTAGTGCATGACAACCCTTAATATGTTCTTCCAACATAAGCCTGCCTTATGTGTGTGAAAAGGGCATTACCGAATGCTACACCTGGTCTGTTCTGTATGATTCATCAGTTATTTCCATTTCCAAATATTCTCCCCCACCTTAACCCCACCTCGTTTTGCTGAATGCTATATGTGCACCTCATCTGAGAAAATGAGAGAAGGAATTATGTCAAGAAGCAGCCAGAATAACTCTTTCATTGGATGTAGACTATAGCCATGCTGCCTTCCCTCCAATAAGGCTTTGGCATGCTCCTCCATTCTTTTTCATATGATGTTTGCTTTCTATTTTTTTTTTTTTACCCAAGATATCATTCATTTTCTTTTCAGTCTCCTGGCTTTTCATTAAGTTTTAATCCTCTCTGTTCTACTTGGCACCCCAAGCAAAGTCTGTTCAATGTATTTCTGACTTGGCAGGAAAGTTCAGTGGACTGGCAGTTTTGAACTACCATTACAGTCTTCCTAAATAGTCTCTGGGATGTTGCCTCTCCAGGAGCTTTGCAATAAACACACTTTTCTCAGAAGAATGTGAGCTTGTCTTGATCCCCTGGACTCTGCTTTGTCATCAAATGACACTGGGTTGGAGATGTTCTTCTTGAAAGGTGACTTTCCCAAGCTGTTCTACCTCTGGCCTCTGATTCTCAACATACATACCTACATGGCTACTTTGGTTAGTACACTGTTGATTTCTCAGAAAATAGCCATATGCTGGCAGGTTTGCTTGGTTTTGACACACTGTCTCCACCGCAGTGGCTGCTCTGACAATATGCTTGGGGACTTTCTCATGGATTGTTGAATGAGGAGGCTGAGCACGCTAAAAGTCTCATCTATTTTCAACTCCGCAGCATGGTTTATACCTGTGTTATGTACCCTAGAATGTTTTTCACTATATATTTCCAAACAGAAAGATTAGCTTTACAGAAGTACCTACTTATTCTCCGTCCAAGAAATATAAAAATTGTACTTGAAGTTTTGCACTAATTTCTCTATGAATTTTACACTTAGCAAATGTTAATGCTGGAAGCCATAGTCACCTCCTAATATAGGTCTAAACCTTTGAATGCGTTGTGTCATAAGCAGCCTGCTTATGTTGATTTCCTAGCTCCTCCCTTAGACCACACCTTAGAAACAAGGAGAGTGACACTGTGGCACAGCCTCAGGTGGCATTACAGGCCTTTGCACAAGCCAACACAACTTTTCTGCCTAAGTCACCTTTGTATAGACTTCATTGGATCAGGCTGTTGTCATCTTAACATCTGTCTTTATGAGCCTGTTTATCCTTACAACTGCCCTTGGCTGATTCAGTCTGACTCATTGCTTGCTTGCTTGTTTCCTTGCTTAGGAAGGCTATCCAAGATATATATATATATACACAATACTTTAGGAAGGAAATTGAAAAAAAAGAAAAAAACACTGCAAAGGGGTTAGGAAGAGTGTGGAACAGAGTGGTGGCCAGGCTGGATGACTCAAGTATAAATGACTGAGAAATTCTTGGTAAAGGATCAGTCTGACTTTGCGATCAAGTGATATAGTATAGGAATGGTATTAAAGGGAATAATTGTCTGATGTTGATATGTTAGAGAGGTACTTCAAAGGCTCCTTGATTTGCATATTTAAAGTTCCTAAGATTATGCTTTTTTTCTCCCTTTGGCTGTGTAACAAACTGTTTTAATCCATGGTTGTGCCTTATTGCTCCATTAAAACTGTGCTCTCTGATCCATCAATAAATACTTGTAATTAAAACAATAAAAAAGTAAGATGTAGAATGAAGTAGGTAAATCATACTCACACTCATTAGTTTTAGTGGCTTAGACTAATACCAGTGACTACTCTTAATTTATTAACATAAGCATTCCTCATTATAAAATTGAATATTTCTTCAGAAAATGTAGATGCTTTTTTGATAACATACTTTCAATGTTAGTTTTAATTTAAATGGCTATTATTCACTTTACTTGAGATACTTTGTGATAACATAGTCCACATTCTAGTTTATATCCAAATGGTTAACATTTGGCTCATCTCATTAAGTGCATGTGAATCTTACTTTAAGAGTGAGATCTTCTCTGTGAAGAATAAGATGTTTGCAGATACTTGCCTAGAACATCTCACTTATAATCTGATTATATGTGTATTTTTAATATATTCACACATTGAAATGCAAAGTAGTTAGTGACCTGATTTCTCATAATTTATAAAATATATGTTTGTTAAAGTGAAAACAAACAAACATAGATATTCTAGGTGAAAATTTGATTTGATAAAGTGCTTTGATAAGGTTGTTTTAGAAGATGATTTATTTAATCAATTTCTAAGTAATTTAGCACAGAGGTCCCAAATGAACCAGTTGTCACACTTTATAGCTTTTAAGAAGACTAAGATAGTATATGAATTTTCTTTCATGTCAGTAGACCTTAAAATTGTTTCTTAGTGGAAAAATTCACTCTAATTATTAACCAGATGAATTATTTGTTGTAGTCATTAACTATAACTTGATTGGTCTTTGGAATATGAAAATATGTACTTTTTCCTAGAATTATACTATATTGCATTGCTTCTTTTCTAGAAAAAATTACTTTGGTTATTTAGAAAATATTTCTATATCTTTGGACAGATTTATTCTGCTATAGGAATTCTGTAATATTTAAGCAAACCTATACACTGGGAATTAGCCTTTTCCTAAACATAATTTGGAAGCTATTCCTTCAGGTTTCCATATCTGTTCATGATGGAATAATGGCATCAAGACTTAACAGTTCACTTTTAACAACTATATAATTGAGCAAAATATTGAAAATAGCTCCCAGACATAGAACAAGAAAAAGAATAAGAGTCTATTTCCTGAAAGAAGAGCAAAAACAAGGTGAGTTCTATGACTACCTCAGTGTACCAGCTACACAGAACTTGCAGACCAAAGTGCACGGCATGGGAAACAAAGCAGAGCTTGAAGAACTGAATTGAGGAGATGAAGTTTGCAGTTTAGGGAAATTAAGTCAGCTTGAATTTGTGGAGCAAAATCATAGAGAGGAGGGAGTTGCACAAAAGAAAGGTTCAGATAGCTCATAGGGGTCAACTCAAGTCTTTGTCTAGAGTGCAGTTTTGCATAAGTGTGTGAGGAAACTACCCAAGAGGAAATAAATTAAAGAAATAATTTGACAAAACAATAGGACTGGGGATAATTACAATGCCACCATCTAAGGTGAAAAACCCTTTAATGCATGGAACACTGTTTCAACTCATCAGAAAGTTATTGCATCAATAGAGGGATAAAATTAGACCTTAAACAAATTTCAGAAGCAAGTCTCAAAAGGATTATACTGATATGCTAATTATTTCCCAGAACAAAACCATCTCTATGTAAAAGAATACAACAAAATCCAACACAATTAATGTCTAGCAGCCAACCAACAGTACAGACATGCAAAAAAGTGGGAGAAAAAGCAATCAATAGAAAAAAAACTGCCTGGCCAGCATGGTTCAGTGGTTGAGCATTGACCTATGAACCTGGAGGTTGTAGTTCAATTCCCGGTAAGAGCACATGCCCCAGTTGCAGGCTTGATCCCCAGTGTGGGGTGTGTAAGAGGCAGTTGATCAATGATTCTCTCTCAACATTTATGCTTCTCTCTCTCTCTCTCTCTCTCTCTCTCTTCCCCTCTCCTTTCCTCTCTGAAATCAATAAAAATATACATTAAAAAAAAACACACCAGAAAGTATACAGATGATTGAATTAGCCCACAAGGACATCACATAATTATAATAAATGTAACTACTTATTCCCCCCAAAGTAAAGGAAAACATGAACCTCATGATGTAAGAAATGAAATATATAACAAAGATCCACATCAAACTATAGATATGTAAATATAACATTAAAAATGAAAAATACATTGTATGAGATTAAGAGCAATTCAACATTACCATAAACAAACAAACAAACAAAAAATCGTGAAATGGAGTGCATAGCAATAAAAAATCTGCAAATGAAACACAGAAAGACAAACAACTGTGGGGTTTTTTTTGTTTTGTCTTGTTTTTAAGAAGAACAGAATTTGTTAACTGTGAGACAATGTCAAGGAAAGGAAATACCAGCTACAATATCTGACATAAAAGCAATAAATGCTTTAGATCCTATAGACTTTTAGAAAATTATTTTTAAAATTATGAAAAACTTTATGTTTACCAATTTTTCAAATTAGGCAAAATACATACATCCTCAAATAACATAAGTTAAGGAAAAAAACACAAAAAAATAGCCTGAAAATAGGTAGATAACTATTATTAAAGAACAATTGAATTGGTAGTTTAAATTTTCCTTAAAATAATTGCAGCTTTAGATGGCTTCATTGGTGAATTGTACCAAACACTTATGGGAAGAATAATACCAATTTTAAAACAACTAATGCAGAAAGGAAAGGAGGAAAAAATCCCAAATCATGAGAACAAGCAGATACTGTGAATAGATAAAGAAACTACAAGAAATTTCAGAGCACTATCCTTTATGAACATAAATACAAACCTCTCCTCACCCAAATTTTTAAAACTGAAGTTTCTCTCAAATATTTGATACTAAAAAATCAATGCAATTCACCATTTTTTTATTTTTATTTTTTAATAAAAGCCTAAGTGGTTGTCATACTCATGCCATCACAAAGGGGTGTGCGCAGGTGGGCGGGGCTGAGCTTGATGCTGCATGCACAGCATGGAGCCTGCCTGGGAGTCCCTCCTCCTCCCAGCTCCATATGCGGCCAGGCCTGGGGGTCCTGTGGCTTTGCATGGCACGGAGAAGGCGGGTCTGGCAGGTCCCCACGTGGCTCGGAGGCCTGCGGGTCCATAGCTCCAGCCTACCTCTCTGGGGCAATCCATCAAGGAGCCCTGGATGGGTGGGCGAGGCCTACCTCTTTGGGGCGATTCACTGTGGGGCTCCCACCCTGTGACAGGGCACAGGTTAGACTGGGGGAGCCCCCCCTTCCCAAGTGCACAAATTTTGTGCACCAGGTCACTAGTGTATATATATATATATATATATATATATATATATATATATATATATATGCCTAAGCAACTGTTCAGCCATTTGACCATTTGACTGGTAGCCATGACATGCACTGACCACCAAGGAGCAGATGCTCAATGCACAGGCATGGAAACATGGAACAGACTGATGAATCTCAAAGGGAAGGAGGGATGAGGGAGGGCAGGAAGAGATTAACCAAAGATCTTATATGCATTCTAGAGGCCCAGTGCATGGATTCATGCACCAGTGGGGTTCCTCAGCCTGGCCTGCAGGATCGGGCCAAAACCAGCCTGGTGTACTGGTGGGGTCCATTGGCCTGGCCTGCAGGGATTGGGCCAAAACTGGCAGTCCAACATCCATCCCCTGAGGAGTCCCTGATTGTGAGAGGGCACAGGCCAGGCCGAGGGACACCCACCAGTGCACAAATCTATGCATCAGGCCTCTAGGATTGACATAAAAAAGGAAAATGGTTTTAATAGATATAGAAAAATTGACAATATCAAATATTAATTTAATACTTAAAACACTTTTTAATTACATTAGAAATACCAGGTTTCCTCATTATGACAAAAGGCATTGATTAAAAATTAAAAAAACACACATTAAGCACATAAAAATAAAAAGCCTCTCTCAAATATCATACTTAATCATGACAAGCTAAATTACCCCTCCCCAAGATCAGGAACAAAGGACGATCAGGTATTCAACATTTCAAAAGGTTGTTGCCACTGCAAAAAGGTAGGAAAAATAAATTAAAAACATAGCTGCAAAATAAGAAATAAAACTATCTTTCCAGACTATATGAATGTTTTCTCAGGAAATCCTAAGTAATTCACAAATAAGCATTAGGACTAATAATTTGGTTTAGAAAGCTTATAAATATAAATAGGAATTTTAAAAATCAGCTGCATTTTATATGTTAACAATGAATATTTGGTAATTCAAATTAATATAAAAACACTTTAAAATAGCTTAAATATTAAGGACTATAGTTAAAATAAGGATACAGTTAAAATCATAAATAAAACTTATACACCAAAATTATTAACAGTCCTGAAAAAAATTAAGGAAGCAAACAGAAAAATATACAATGTTTACAGATCAAAATAATTAATATTATTTAAATGCCCATTCTCCTTAAGTTGAGAACAACACAATCACAATAGAAACTCCAACAGAATTTTATACAAATTATCAAGCCAATTCTAAAATGTACATAGAAACTCTTCTCAAAGTAAAGATCTAAGTGGGAGGACTTACATTATCTGATTTTAATACTCAGTGTAATGCTACATTAATATAGGACAATCTAAAAGAACTAAGTGGGAGGAATTATATTATCTGATTTTGATATTCAGCATAATGCTATATTAATGTAGACATTGTGGCATTGTGTAGAAATAGGCAAATAGATAAATGGATCTAAAGGGAAAATTTAGAAATAGACCCAAACTTATATGACTAATTGATTTTCAACAAATGGATCTAGATAATTCAATGGAGAAAGGATAAATTTTTAATAACTGGTGCTAAAATAATTGGAAGCTGTATGGAAAAAAAAAAGGACTCCAACCCTTATGTCACACACACCATATACATAAATTAACTCAAAATTGTTCATAGACCTAAGTATAAGAACTAAACATACTAGCATACAATTTTTAGAAGAAAAATAGTAAAAAAATCTTAGTAATTTTGGCTTAGGCAAAGATTTCTTAAACAGGACACAATGAAGTCCACATTATAAAAAATGATCAATTAGAATTCAAAAAAATTAAAAACAGAAAATGGGGACATCTGTAATACTTCCAACAATAATTTTTTTTAAATTAGAAAAAGAAAATGCAAGCCTGAGACAGGGAAAAACTGAATGTTATATAGCCAATAATGTACCTTTATCCAGAATATATAAAGCCTTCTTAAGACCTATACTAATAAAATGGTAATATGCTAATTAGACCAGATAGACCAGACATCTTCCAGTCATCTGGTCCTCCTTCCAGACAAAGCCACAGTGGCGGGGGCCGAGGCAGAGGTGGTTAGGGGCAATCAGGCCGGCATGGGAGAGCAGTTAGGGGTGATCAGGCCAGCAGGGGAGGGCAGTTAAGGGCAATCAGGTCAGCAGGCAGAAGTGGCTGGGGTGATCAAGCAGTCAGGCAAAGGACTTAGGGGCGATCAGGCAGGCAGACAGGCAGGCAGAGTGTTTAGGGGTGATCAGGCAGGCAGGCAGGCAGGTGAGCGGTTAGGAGCTAGCAGTTCTAGATTGTGAGAGGGATGTCCAACTGCTGGTTTAGACCCCATCCTGCCTCAAGCCTAAACCGGAAGTCGGACATCCCTTTAGAGGTCCTGGATTGGAGAGGGTACAGTCCAGGCTGAGGGATCCACCCCCATGCATGAATTTCATGCACGGAGCTTCTAGTTTAATAATAAAATGATAGAATCAATAAAAATGGGAAATAATTTGATATATTTGAGCAGACACCATAATAAAAGAAATGTTCAGATTATCTTTCTCCATAATATCCCCAAATGTTCAACAACTAGTGAATGGAAAAAAAACAAAACAAAACAACAACTGTAGTTTATTTACACAAATGAATACTACTCAGGTATAAAATGAAACAATCTATCCTGATATACTCAAAAATATGCATGAATCTCTAAAGAATTATGTACGCTAAATGAAAGAACCTAGTCACAAAAAATACATACTGTGAGTCCATTTGAACAAAATTCCTTTTAAAAGGCAAAACTATGCCAATAAAAATAGATGAGTAATTGTCAAACCAAAGGGTAGAGTGAAGCAAAGGATTAACTATATAGGATACACAGGGAACTTTGGGAGTGATGGATTGCTTTATATTAGAATTGTTGTGGTTATATTTTTTCAGTTGTAGAAATGAAAATGAAAATAGAAGACATTCAAGCTTTACAACTCATAAAATATTATCTTATAAATAAAAATTATATGTTTTCAGTACCTAATAAAGTATGTAATATAAAGATCCAATTATTGGTTGAATGAATGAGTAGTCTGAAGATCATTTTTTAACAAATTTAGTAAAAAATTCAGTGTTTATTTGACATATTGTCACTAATAATGAGAATTCATCTGTTGAAAACACTAAATTCTAGTTGAGAGAAAATAACATGTATAATTGTTATAGACTATTAATTAACCATTAAATCAATATATATTCTCCTTATTAATGTAAAAAGCACACAGATCTTATTATTACCATCCAATAACGTGTTAGGTTAAATTGTTATAATAAAATGTTATATTTAGTTAAATTTCTTTATTCTATTTTTGAGGTTCAAATTTTAAAATTTCAGACTTCTGCTCTGGCTGGTTTGGCTCAGTGGATAGAGCATCAGCCTTTGGACTGAAGAGTCCCAGGTTTGATTCCTGTCAAGGGCACCTGCCTGGGTTGTGGGTATGATCCCCAGTTGGAGACATGTAGGAGGCAGCAGATCAATGATTCTCTCTCATCATTGATGTTTCTATCTCTCCCTCTCCTTTCCTCTCTGATATCAATAAAAATAAATTTTTAAATAATTCAAACTTCTATCACTTCATTTCTGAATTATCAAAATAGTCTCCAAAATTGTTTCTCTATTTTCAGTCTATTATAACTATAACCATACTACTGATTAATATCGCATTTATATTCTTTAAACATCAAAATTTTATTGTCCATATTAGAAACAATAATATCCATTTATTATGCTTGGATAAACATCTAAGTTCTATTTATTATGCAAAGCTCTCTATAATTATACCCTCCATCTTTCCTTCCTCATTCCCCACTATAAACCTATAGATCTACTCTCATTTCTAGCTCAATACCAAACATCTTCCCTTGTTATTAGTGTTTCATATTTCCTCTACCTCACCTAATTTTTCTGCAGTTTACTCAAATCCCACCATCCTTATAATTCCCTGACTACTCTAATCATTATTTTATTCTTTTCTTCTGAAACCCAAAAGCAGCTATTAAGGCACCTCCTCTGTATTGTTATATAATACTTTGAAACTAATCTAATTATTATAAATTATGAGAGCAATACTTTTATTTTCACTATTTTACAGGTGAAAAAACTAAAGTTCAAATTGGTTAAGAAACTTAACCACGTGATCATGGTATCTCCCCTGTTTGTCATAGCTAAGATATGGAAACAGCTTAAGTGCCCATCAGCAGATGAGTGGATTAAAAAACTGTACATCTGGAATTGTGGTACACAATGGAATACTACACTGCTGTAAAAAAAAAAAAAAAAAGAATTCTTATCATTTGCAACAGCATGGATTGACCTGAAGAGCATTCCACTAAGTGAAATAAGCCAGTCAGAGAAAGATAAATATCACATGATCTCACTCATTTGTGGAATATAATGAACAACATAAAATTATGAACAAAAACAGATCCAGAGACAGAGAAGCATTGATCAGAACATCAAACCTCAGAGGGAAGGTAGGGAAGGGTAGGGGTAAGGGGAAGAGATCAACCAAAGGACTTGTATGCATGCATATAAGCCTAACCAATGGACACAGACACCAGGAGGGTGAGGGCATGAGTGTGGGGGGGGGGGGGGGGAATGGGGTGGCAAAGGCGGGATAAGGGCACATATGTAATACCTTAATCAATAAAGAAAAAGAAAAAACTTAACCACGACCACATAGCTAGTAAGTAGCAGAGCCACTATAATGTCCATGAAGGTATGGATTTTGTTTGATAATAATTTGATAGCTTCTTCAATTCCTGGTACAACATTAGCATTAAATAAGCACTCAAATATATTTTAAATTGACTTACTAGGGTTACTAAATTTGTCTTTATTTTGAAAGAGGGATTTTAGTTTGTGTCTTTAGTTTTACAGCTAGTTTGAGTACTTCTGGCAAAACAGTGGGGCTGCCATACAAAAGCCTATTTGTGGGAGGGATTGAAGAGCCTCTTGGGAAAACATTAATCCCAGTGGGAAAGCATAAAAGTTGATTTAGTAATAAAAACCAACATCAAGGAAATGCATAAATATTTCTGGCTACTACATGAAGGATGAGGACCAGAATCTGGTAATAAAGCTATTTAAAACTTTGCTCAGTCTTAAGCTTTCATTGATATTAGTGGTATGTCCTCCTAGTATTTAGGATATTTGTCTCCGAATATAGACTTTTTAAAATCAACCTTTTTGAGGTATAAATTCCATAAAATAAAATTTACTCATATTAAAGTTACAGTTCAAAGAGTTGTTTAAAGAAAAGTTTTATACTGAGATCATTGTGAATGGGAATTCACATGTGGTCATAAGAAACAGAACAAGCTTCCCCCAGTTGCTTCCAGTGGTATATTGCACAAGTATAGCACATGTTCTGTAGAGAGTACAGTAAAGGGGGCAGGTATCTCTTTGTGTGTTAAGGGTCATTAAGGCTTTGCTTAGGCTACATGTTTCACTAGAAAGACCCACAGGAGTCAAAAAGTTTATATATTCACTGGTGGCCCAGTGCGCGAAATCATGTGCAGTAGGCCACCTGCTGTTTCCATGGGAGGTGAGAGGGACTGGTGCTGCTTCTGCTGGAGGCGAGAGGGAGCAGCCACTGCTGTCTGTGGGAACCAGGTGCAGAGGGACTGAGAGGTGCTCCATGCATCTCCTGGTGACCGGTTGCACATGCAGCCCTACCCATCTGCACACGCCTCGCTGTGCATGCAGCCCCACCCACCTGCGCACGCCTGCTACACACACAGCCTCATGCTGATTGGTCATTATGCATGAGGGTGTGATGACCATTTGCATATTAGCCTTTTATTAGTAGTATTATTGTAGTGTTATTACAGTTAGAGGATACAAATTACAGAGAAGAGGTACATGGATGAAATGTAGGAGAACCAGATGCAAATTTCCAAATGTTCCCTCCCAGTGGACACAGAGACAGACTTAATTTTATCAGAAACAATGTGACCACATATGAGTTGTCCACAACCAGGCAAGTTCACCTGAGACTTGGTATCCAATATTTTTATTACAGATCAGTCACATAGGCATGCAGCACTATGTGACTGACCTCAGCTCTCAATCTCAACCCCCTCCCTTCTTCCCAGATATCAAGAAGATACAGCATGGCCCAAGGCCTGAGGCAAAACAAAAGCACTTATATCAGGCAGGTTGTTCCAAGAACTCGAAAATCAATTTCCAGGAACTAAACCACGGCCCAGTCCTGTAGACAGGCTTTTTAGCAATGTCCAGGATTGGAGAATCCCAGGTAGGTGTTCTCTGGTGCTTGACTAATCTAAGGTCTCTTCAGAATAAACTTTCTTATGACATTATGATGGGCTTTTGAAAGAAAGAACAGAGATCTGCAGAGAGAGCATTTCTTACAGTTGTGATAAGATCTAACACTGTATCAAAGTGGGAGGCGGTGCTTACTGGCTACATTAAGTATCTAGAAGAGCCTCTGGAAGTAGGAATGGAGGTTAGAAATGAACATGGTGCACAAGCCTCATTTTTCTAACCCGTACTTCTATTTCCATACTCCTCTATGTAATTTTATTAAATTTGAAATTCATCTCTCCTCCTTTCATAGGCACATATGCAACTCCTTGGAAATAATGTGTTATTTATTTCAGGATACCTAATATTGGGCATGTCATCTGGAACATAGTAAATATCTAATAAATGGTTGTCTGAAGAAAGGAGAAAGGAAAACATACAGGATAAATGTATGGATGAACAGATACTAGTATAAGGCAGGCAGGATGCATGAGAGGAAAAGAAGAAGCATGGAGGATAGATGGTTGAGATTAAGTCAGAACAGATCAGAAAGAGGATAGGGAAAATGGGGATAGAAAGGAGAAAAGCTAAACAGAAGGCAGGAAGGAAGAAAGAGAAGGAAGGGATGGAGGAAAAGAGGCAGAAACTAATACTAGGAAAGAGGAAGGAGAATGAAAAAGTAAATGAAGGGGGAAAGGAAGAAGGAGCTATGGAAAGAAAAGAAGGAATAGTGGAAAGAAAGAGGGAAGGAATGATGGTAATCACGAGCCTACCATAGTTTTTCTGAAAAATGGCCATTCCTACAAATGAAATTCAGTAACCTTTTAAAATTCATACCAACAGTCCCACCCCACAAGACTTGCAAGAGTTATCTTATGTTCAAATATCAATAAGATTCCATTTCTAAGTAAACAGACATGTTTCCTTCTGGTTGATAAACAATTACTAGTGCATTGTATCCCTTGTACTATAAAGGTGTCTGGAAATAATTTGCTACAATCTGGCATCCACTTTAATGACATTATAAAGAAGTATAAAGATGTGCATAGGTAAAGTAAAATACTTTTCAGCAATATAAAATCAATTCCACCTTGATTCTGTTAAATTAAAATATGCATTTGCAATTAAATAGCATTGTTTGATTATAAATCAAAGATGATCATAGTTTCACGTGATTATTAACATAACAGTAAAATGTAGGGCTTATACATACAATTATTCTAGGTGCCCTCTCTTCAACCTTTTATGTACTGACTTGGAAGGGAACTTCTTCCTGGGCAGTCAAGCAGGTAAGGGAACAAGGTCTGCTGTCTTTCTTGGCTGTTCTACAGTGAAGGAAACCAAGATCAAGAGGAGACTTGCTTTAGGTCCCAAAATGAGTTCAGCTCAGTTCATTTCCCAGCCTTGTAACTAATACATGAGTCTCATGCCCTTACTACCTGCTAAAACAGACTCTTTCTTTCAAATCTGTTAAATTTCTAAATACGATAGTTAATTTGAATGTTTCTTTTTAACCAACACTGCATGTCTAAGCCACACTGCACACTCAAGCACATTTTAGTAATGTTTTACAGCACTTTGGATCTTGAAATTCTTTGAGCTGTTTTTTACCCAATGTGGACATATTTAATCTTTTCAGACAAATTTCCATTTCTCTTTCTCTCATTTGTCTTAACTGAATATTCTTTCTCCTTTTGGACAAAATATAATTATAAAACTGTATCACACTAATATTTTATTTAAAACTTTCTGCATTAAATTAATTTGCTGAATAATGCTAATGTATTTTATACAGGGAGTTCATCTAAATAACAAAACTCTGATTTCATTTAATCCATCATTAGCATTGTTAGCCCTTGGAAGGATTAAGCATGAGACATACTTCTCATCTACTACATACATTCTTCCTATTGTATTTCTAAAAATTTAATTTCTTATCGTTTTTAAAATCTTAATTATTATTTCATAGAAGAATGTCACATAGTAGCAAATAATAGTGGATCATTTTCCCTGGCAGGCCATTTTTCATTATGCTGTCAACCATAATCTAAAGAATTAATTCAGGTCAAGAAATTCCTCTTCCAATTCTTTTTACTTTTGTTTCATGATATGTTGTCTTGCACTGTTATGCCAAAATGGGATTTCTTTTACCTTATCCTGGCAGACACTCTATTATGAAACATACTAAAAACAAATTCAGGAGAAAAAAAGAAATTATACAGATGGAGATGGATTCTTCGCTATAAATGATTATTTAAATAGTACACACACACAAAACACACCTCAGCCATTATTTTGTTCATCTGTGGCATTTTCTATTTTGAATATTTCCATAATAATCATTCAGAGTAGTTCTAGAATCCTTCACCTTTCCAAACCTTTCCAGTCTTAGTGTCAGCATTAAGCAATGTGACATTGGCATCCCACTGAAGAAGTTTGGGCTATCTCACTGGCTGTGCATTGCAGCACAATGAGTAAGTGATGGAGGAGGCAGCTCTCTGCATGCTGTGATTCAAAGTGTACTTGTTAAAGTTGCACGTGGCTGCAAACAACTCTATACCCATGTGCCTCACTCAGAAGCCTATTTATCTCATGCCATTAAAAGTCCTTGTTGGGGAGTCCTGAGCAGGACGGCTCAAGCATATGCCATTAGGGACACAGAGTTATCCCATTTTATGCCTATTTTTCTTATGTTTGTTTCTTTATAATCCCAAAATAGCCTCTGATCAATATTCCAGGAAAAATGAGTTAGGGCAAGAATAAAAGAGGCATAAGGGCAGAAAACGGTATACCAACTGAATCTACCTTCCCTTTTTTAAATTAAAAAAGCCATCATGCCCTAGCCAGTGGCTCAGTTGGTTGAGGATTATCCTGTGCACCTAAAGGTCACCAATTCAATTCCCTGTCAGGGCACATGTTCTGATTGTGGGCTTCATCCCCAGTAGGGGGCATGCAGGAGGAAGCTGATGGATGTTTCTCTCTCTCCTCTCTTCCTCTCTCTCTAAAATAAATGAAGAAAAAACATTTAAGTGAAAATTAAAAAATGCCATCATAATCTCAGAAATAGCACTTAGCAAACTATCTCTTCTGACTCCTTGAGCAGAATTATGCATCATGGCCACTCTCACATTTATTATGACTATAAAGACTCTTTAATAAATTGTGATTGATATCTGAGATTGACTCTTTTCTGTCAAATGCAAAGGCCCAAGAAAATATACATTGAGTGGCCAGATTATAATGTGTCAGAGATCATAATAATATGGCCACTCAGTATATATATACTAGAGGCCTGATACACAAAGATTCGTGCAAGAATGAGCCTTCCTTCCCCTGGCTGCCAGCACCGCCTTCACTCTGGCTTGAGCCACCTTTTTGTTCCAGCCTGGAGCTGCCTTTCTGCCTCCCACACTGCCCAGAAGCCTGGAGCGGCTGGGGCATTGTGGAAGCCTGTGTGGTCACCATGGCGACGATGCAAGCATCCTGCCCCACCTCTGGCTGCTTGGCACCTGCATATGCATATTAACCCGCCATCATTATTGGGTTAATTTGCATACTCACTCCTGATTGGCTGGTGGACGTCATGAAGGTATGGTCAATTTGCATCTTACTCTTTTATTAGTGTAGATATATATATATGACATAGGACAAGTGGAGTTCTCCCCCCTTCCTTCCTTATTGTTTTCTTATTCCCTTTGGGCTTTCTTTTCCTTCTGGATGAAGGGCTTCCTTCTCTTTATTTTGTAAATATAGACCTTTTGCTGTTCCTAGCTCCCTCATTCTATGGAAATGTACCTGTTGCAGCTCAGCTTCCCTATTCTATGCAAATATACCTCCTGCTGCTCTGCAGCCCTGTACTTCCTCCATGGTCCACTTAATTTCCAAAATTTCTAAAATTTCCTAATATCTGTCTTTTTCACTCCAAAAAATTCCTATTTTACTACTTTCATCTTATGATGGATTGCAGCTGGATCCACCTGATTTGATGTCTTGATGGGTCTGACAGAACTCAGCTTAATATAAGCTTCATGGTTGCTCGATGGCTCCTAGTCAGACACTCCATATCTACCAAGCCCCAGTATTATGCCAGGAGATTTATTTCAATTGCTGTATACTTTTCTGCTTTTTCCAAAACCCCAGAAGTATGTGTTGTATTTCTCCTACTGATTATGACAGAGCTGTTCTCAGTCTTCTGAACATTCATACTTGTAATATTCTTGTTAGCTGTCCATCTACTAATCATCTCCATATATCATGCCAACGTCCTCAATTGTTACACTAACCTCTGTTAGATGCTCTAAAAAACACATACAGGAGTCTTATGAAAAGTAAAGAGATATTTACTATACAAGTTACCTTGTGTAAGAGAGAAAGCTCAGGATTGTGAAGTGACAGATGAGCACTGACAATGTTATATTTCCTTGAACTGTGAGTGTGTTAACATAAATATTTCCCTGTTACAAACAACGTTATTTAATGTGTGTTCTATGAGTTTCCCCTAAAGAGGATGAAAATATATTTACGGCAAAGCTAAATAAATAACACCCTGACCTTTTCAAATAAAAACATTTGCATTCAATTTTCAAATTCCATTTTCTATTATTAAAGTCAAACCACTTTAAAAACTGTTTGATATCAACAATTTGGTTTATAAAATGCTATTTTTAAAAATCTTACATCATAATATCTACTTAGGGCAAGCAATTATTTGCTTTCTATGTATTTTAAAACCAACCACTGGGCAGAAGCATTGGATTTTTATTTGTTACAAGTTGTATTTTTTTTTAGCAAGTTTAATTTTAAAGGTAATGGAGGAGCAATGTTTTGATAAATGATTTTCTCATAGAAAATAGATACTAAGGAATGTCATGTGGTTTTTAAAAATTAGAATATATACCCTCATTTTGGATGGCTTTACTTCCTGTAACTTGTTAATAGGTTGGAGTCAAGGCAATTGTGGCTAAAAATGCCAGAGGGGTCACATCTGATGCCGCACCTATCCTGATAGTCTCCTCTCCTCTTTTCAAGTGTTAGTCTGAATGTTCTTATACAGGTACAAAAAATTAAATAGGAAATCCCTCTCCTGTTTAAACTTGCCAATGATTAATAGAGATATAAGAATTTCTGAAGAGAAGAACATGGTGAAAAATAAGAAAATCTTGGGAGCTACGGTTCATTCATCCCTTCCAGGTGCCACAACCCTGGTCTCTGACAACTGTAGCAAATAGTAGGGAAAGTGTCTGACTTGACTATTGTTTTAAAGCATAAAGCAATGGCTCTCAAACTTTGCTGTGAATTTTAATCAACTCAAGAGTTCTAAAAGTATCCTAATGATTAGGCTGTGCCACACAACAACTAAATCAAAATCTGTGGGAGTGGTACCCAGGCTTCTTTAGGTTTTAAAATACCATTGGTGACATCAGATTTCAGATAAAGTGGTTTAAAGGAAATAATTATATTTTGTTGCCAAAAAGGACTTTTAAAAATGTTAACTTATGTGTCCAATATTGTACTTAATATGACTGAAAAGAGTTAAGTCAAGTAGTATGTAAATTTCACTCATCCAGATACCCTTGCCTTGCAAAGAAGACACTTTAAAGAGCATTACAATAATTTCATTGGGTAATAGGAATGCTAAATGATGACACCCTCAGATCTAACAATAACCCAGTGGTTATAATTGTCTTCCTGATTGTAGCAGCATATTCATCACATAGGCAGTTTTATTATATCTGATCTCAAACACAGGGTATACAGTATTATTGCCATATAACTGACAATTTTAGAACTTTAAAAAAATCTTTATTGTTCAGATTATTACAGATGTTCCTCTTCCCTCCCCTCCCCATAGCTCCCCTTCACCCAGTTCTCACCCCACTCCAGGCCTTCCCCTCCCCCCCCCACACTGACCTCATCCATAGGTGTAAGCTCTTTGCCCAATCTCTTCCCGCACCCTCCACAACCCCCTTCCCCCGAGAATTGTCAGTCTGGTCCCTTTCCATGCCCCTAATTCTATTACATTCCCCAGTCTGTTCTATTCATCAGGTTTTTTATTCATTTGATTTTTAGGTTCATTTGCTGATAGATATGTATTTGTTGTTACTTTGTTGTTCATAATTTTTTATCTTTACCTTTATCTTCTTCTTCCTTTTCTTAGAGAATACCCTTCAGCATTTCATATAATACTGGTTTGGTGGTGATGAACTCCTTTAGCTTTTTCTTGTCTGTGAAGCTCTTTATCTGACTTTCAATTCTAAATGACAGCTTTGCTGGGTAGAGTAATCTTGGTTATAGGTTCTTGCTGTTCATCTCTTTGTATATTTCTTGCCACTCCCTTCTGGCCTGCATAGTTTCTGTTGAAAACTCGCCTGACAGTCCTATGGGAACTCCCTTATAGGTAACTAACTGTCTCTTGCTACTTTTAAGATTCTCTCTTTGTCTTTTGCCCTTGGAATTTTAATTATGATGTGTCTTAGTATGGGTCCTCTTTGGACTGCTCTTGTTTGGGGTTCTCTATGCTTCCTGGACTTGTAAGTCTATTTCTTTCATTAGGTAGAGGAAGTTTTCTGTCATTATTTCTTCAAATAGGTTTTCAATATCTTGCTCTCTCTCTTCTTCTGGCACCTCCATAATTCGGATGTTGGTACGCTTGAAGTTGTCCCAGAGGCTCCTTATACTATCTTCATATTTTTGGATTCTTTTTTCTTTTCTGGTTGGATGTTTTTTGCTTCTTCATATTTCAAATCTTTGACTTGATTCTTGGGATCCTCTAGTCTGCTGTTGAATCTCTGTGTATTATTCTTTATTTCAGTCTGTGTATGCTTAACTTCTGATTGGTCCTTTTTCATATCCTTGAGGGTCTCACTAAATTTCTCAGAGCTTTCTAGAAGATTCTTGAGTAATCTTATAACTGTGGTTTTGAACTCTATATCCAGTATTTTGCTTTCTTCTATTTGTTTTATTTGTGACATGTTTCTTTGTCTCCACATTTTGGCTGCTTCCCTGTGTTTGCTTCTATGTACTGGGTAGTTGCTAAGTCTCCTTGAGTTGATAGAGTGACCTTGTGTGGTAGGTGTCCTATAGGTCCCAGTGGCTCAGCCTCCCTAGTCACCTGAGGTGGACGCTCTTGGTGCATCCCTTTGTGGGCTGTGTGCACAGTATTGTTGTAGTTAACCTTTGATTGCTGTTGGTATCACTGGGAGGAATTGACCTTCAGGCAAATTGGCTGTGATGATCAGCTGTGTCTACACTGGAAGATCTGTTGCACAGGAAACACCCTTATGGGGCAGGACTTGCTTCAGTGAGGCTTTGGTGCTCACTGTGCCTGCCCCTTGAGTGTGTCTCTTATGGATGTGAAGAGTTGTAATCCAGTATGGTCTCACTCTGACCACTGGGTACACTAGCTCTTGGATTTCTAAGGAGGTCCAAGGTCAGCCACTGTCTGGGGCAGCCCAGCAGGAGCTACAGAGACATCTGCAGATTCCGCCTCTTTGTATGGGATTTGGAAGTGCCCTTATGAGGCCCAGCTGTGAAGCAAGGCAGGCTGCTACTGCCAGGCCTTGGGCCTTCTTTTGGAAGCTCTGAGGCTCTCTGACCCAGCTGCAGTTTGTTAGGTTTTAGGCAGTAAAAGGACAGGCCATTCATATGCAAAAGCTGATGTGCACAGCTTGGGTGGGGTTGTAAATTGGGTGGGGTGGGGTCTCTGGGAATCACCAGGGCGGAGCAAACAGCAATGGCTGCCAGTCAGCCCTGCACCAGAGAGGTCCCTGGGTCTCTGTGTCCCACACCCCCATGCAGGAAAATGATTGCTGCAAGCACCTCTGAGAGAAAGCTACTTTCGCATTCCTGTCCCGATGCCAGACAGTCCAGTTTCTCCCCGTATGTGCCTGGGTCCCCCAGAGACTTACCTGGAACTGGAGTTCAGAGCAAGCGGGAGCTTGTATCTCCCTCCCAATTAAAAGAGCAGCACACCCAGGTGCCAGCACTTTCCATGCCTCCACACCTCTTACTAGTCTCAATGCGCTTTCTTCACCTCTCTAGTTGTGGAACTTCCTCTCAGACAGCTTTCCTGTGGTTCTGGGTGGTAGTTGTTCTGCCTTTTAGTTGTAATTTTGATGCGGTTGTGAGAGGCAGCATGTATAGGTGTTTACCTATGCCGCCATCTTGGTTCTCAATTTTAGAACTTTAAAAGAGCTATGTATGAGTCCATATTGAAATAGTAAAAAATCATCATTAAAAGATTAGGGAAAGCTTCTTAGAATGGGCTATGTGTTAACTAGAAGTAGACTGCATTTCATAGAGAAGGAAACCTAAAATAAGAGTGGTTTCAATAAGACAATATTCTCTTTTAAATTGAATTTCTACTGGAGGAAATTCTGAAATTATATGACAGCTTCTCTGTTTTAGGAATCCAGACTTCTCCCCTAATTTTAGTGACTTGCCTCAGGATGGCTGCCAGAATTCCAACCATTATATCCAGTCCCACTTAACCAGAAGCAAAAAAGAACTGAATAAGAATAAGCCCCTTTTTCAATTTTTATAATTTTTTAAAATGTGTTTTTATTGATTTTCAAGAGAGGAAAAGAGAGGGAGAGAGAAAAAAAACATCAATGATGAAAGAGAATCATTGATATGCTGCCTCCTACACACCCCCTACTCGGGATCAAGCCCTGACCAGTAATTGAACTGTGACCTAATGATTCATGGATTTGATGCTCAACCACTGAGCCACACTGGCCAGACTTAATGGCATTCTTTTAAAAAATTTCACATAGCACTTCTATGTGTTTGATTGCCCACCATCTATTTACATTTTTTATTGGCCACAATTTGCTAGGGAAGAAAATTTTTATATGCATGAAACTGTGCCCAAGTAAATATCAGTGTTCTTATTAAGGTGCCATAAACAAAGGGATAATGGGAAGCAACTAACACTCTTTGTCATACACTAAGGAAAGAGAGTATTTACATATAGATGTACAGAAGGTGGCAAGACAAGAGCCATGTAAATTACTTTCTGAGACATTTGCTATGTTGAAACATTTCTTAAAGTATGCTACTGTGTTTATTTTTATGAGACTGGATAGAAAAAAAAAATAGCCTAAGACAGTGGTTCTCAGTGAAGGAGATTTTGTTGTTCTTCTCTCCAACTCCCCATTCTTTCATAATATTTGAAACGTCTGGGAATCATATTGGGTTGTCACAACTATGGGAATGCTTCCTGCATCTGGTAAATAGAGGTCCGAGATGCCAATAATTATCTTAGAAGTCACAAAAACAAAGAACTATCCAACACAAAATATTAACATCTAGGTGAAGATACTAGACCTGTGGTCAGCAAACATGTGGCTCTTTGGCCCCTTGAGTGTATCTCTTCCACAAAATACCACGGCCTGGGTGAGTCTATTTTGAAGAAGTGGCATTAGAAGAAGTTTAAGTTAAAAAAATTTGGCTCTCAAAAGAAATTTCAGTCATTGTACTGTTGATATTTGGGTATGTTGACTAATGAGTTTGCCGACCGCTGTGTAACTAGACATTTCTCTTTTTTTTTAATCAAGATGAGGTCAATATCCAAAATGTTAACAACTACACCAATAACACAGCAGCAGCAAAAGCAATTAATTGATATTGTTGAGATTTGTATTAAAGAAAATATGCAAACTTGAAATAAAAAATGAATGCATTAAAAAACAAATAGTAAAATATCACAAACTCAGAGCCTTAAAAGGACCAAAGATTTAATGTGAATAAGCAAAATCAACTAAGTGTAAGATGACAAATGACTATGGACACTTAATCTTGGTGATGTGAACACTACAGGGGGTGACAGGGACTATGCTTAATTCTTGGAAATGAAGATCTCAAGCCCCATCTGAAGGGGACAGTCTTTGTTTATTTCTAGCCCATCCTTACTACATTAGTACTCTAAGGCTCCCTAACAAAGTACCACACACTGGGTGGCTAAAAACAATAGCATCACAGTTCTAGAGGATAGAAGTTCTAAATAAAAGTGTTGGCAAGGCCATGCTCTTTCTGAAGGGGAGGATCTTACCTTGCCTCTGTCAGGCCAGCGATCTTTGGAGTTCTTTGGTTGTGGATGCATCACTTCAATCTCTGCTACAATGGTGTTTTCCTTGTGTCTGTGTGTAGTCATATGATGTTATTCTCTTTGTGTGTGTGTATCTATCTCTATGTCCAAGTTTCCCTCTTCTTAAAGGGACAGCAGTCATTGGATTAAGGCCCACTGTCATCATCCAGTATTACTGCATTATAACTTGACTAGAGGTCTGGTGCACAAAATTCATGCATGCGGGGTGTCCTTCAGCCCAGCCTCAACCCTCTCCAATCTGTGACCCCTCAACAGATGTCTGACCGCCTGTTTAGGCCCAATCCCAGGCCTAAACGGGCAGTCAGACATCCCTCTCACAATCCAGGACTGCTGGCTCCCAACTACTCGCCTGCCTGCCCCTAACCGCTTCTGCCTGACAGCCTGATCACCCCCTAACCACTCCCCTGCCAGCCTGATTGATGCCTAACTGCTCCCCTGCTGGCCTGATTGCTCCTAACTGCCCTCCCCTGCTGTCCTGGTAACCCCAAACTACCCTCCCTTGCCAGCCTGGTCCCCCCCAACTGCCCTCCCCTGTAGGCCTGGTCTCCCCCAACTTCCCTCCCTGCAGGTCTGGTCCCTCCCAACTGCCCTCCTCTGTCAGCATGTTCACCCCTAACTACCCTCCCTTGCAGGCCTGGGTCCCTCCCACTGCCCTCCTCTGCTGGCCTGACTGCCCACAAGTGCCCTTCCCTGCTGGCCATCTTTGACCACATGGGGGATGGCCATCTTGTGTGTTGGAGTTATGGTCAATTTGCATATTACACTTTTATTAGATAGGATTACACCAATAGTCTCTACTTCCAAATAAGGTTGTGTTCTTAAATATCAAACAAATTCAACATATTTGGGGGAGGGGTAAAATTCAACCCTCAATAGTTACCATGTAAGAACCTGGGCTCTGTATTTATTGAAATTTTTTTTTCAAGAAAAGCTGAAAATTTGTCAATTTTATTACATCCTCAAATTGTTAGAATTTGGCTTTTGAAAGATACATCTGTTGGCTGGATATTAGTTTTTGGCTTTGTCAATGTGCCATGCTGCCTTTAGAGTATGAAGAGTTGGAGTATGCCTTCCTTTTCCCTAGCAGCTGGTACCTCAGGAAACTAAGAAAGATGATGGTGGAAATAAAAACTGTGGATATGGTGAGGAAATATGAAACTCCTGGAACAACTCAGAGGAAGGATTTTATGACTGATTAAAAGGAAAAAGTGAATAAAAATAGCTGTTCTGCCATGAACAATAAAATAATAGTAACATATAGGATATTCATAAATGTGTTCTAGGCAAAGGATTAAGTTTTTACAAACAGTATGTAAATTTGCATCCACGGACTCATTTGTATGGATAAATGACTTCATGCATCATTGAAAGTAATGAGCTCATTCATAGATTAGACTTCTCAGATAAAACGCCTGCTGGATATTTAGTAAGCATCTAGCTTTGTTGATATGTATGCTAAAGGAGTATACAATTCCACTTCCAATCTGACATATTTTTTAAAATCATAAGCCAAATCTTTTTTTTTAATATTTGAGCTTTCACAACTTCCACATTTAGAATTGGCATACAAAATTAATACTTATATTTTAAAAATCCATATTTACACAATTGAAGCCAAGTGTGAAATTAACTCTACCTAAATCACATGGATCAAGAATAGGAGAGAATGGTTCCTAAGGAAACAATTACCAAAAGAATGAATGGATGGATGCTGGACTGGCACAATAATACATATCTTCTTTCCTTTTTTCCTTCCTTCTTTTCTTTCTTTGTTATTTTATTTTATTTTATTTTATTTTATTTTATTTTATTTTATTTTATTTTATTTTATTTTATTAATCCTTTCTTTGTTCCTTCTTCCTCCCTTCCCTTTTTCCCATTCTTTCTTGCATTCTTCTAACCATTGAGTGACTAATATTAGGTCCTGTTCAAAATTCTAAGAATATATAATTTAAAATGCAATTTATTACTAGAAGGTGATGTCAGGATTCAGACCATTGCAAAACAGTGTAAGTGACTATAGAGGCCTGTAAAAGCTGCTACAAAAGCAATAAAAAGAAATATTGGACTGTCTGCATATGATGTCTAAGTTGATTTCCCAGGGAGATAAGATTAGAAATTTGTCATGAAATATGGGTAAGAGTTAGCCAGGTAAAAAGTGGAATGGGGGCTTTACTAAAATATGAAATCAAATATTTAGGTGATGATGAGGAGAAGGAAGCAGTCAGATAACTTGCAACGAATCTGATATGGCTTTGTGTCTATAGATGAGTGTCAGGTGAAACTGGGGAGCAATTTGTAGGACCTGTGCAAATCATGATAAGAGGTTTGGATTTAATCCTGATGACCATTTCAGGATTTTAATAAGGAAAGAGAGAAAAAAAATGAGTGTTGCTACAAAACTACAGGAAGAGGCAGCAGGAAGAAAGATGGATTGAAAGTTCAGCAAACTAGAGGAAGAATATTAAGTAGGAGAATTTTGAAATAACAGATAAAAAACGATAAGGTCCTGTATTAAGTTCTTAACAGTGGGAATGAGAGAAGAGGATGGACTTGATGCAGTAAGAAGAGAACAGAGGTTGAAAGAAAATAATATAAGTGAGGCAGTGAATATGACTGGAGTTCAGAAAAGAAAGGAATAGTAAAATGCTAGTGAGGCTAGAGAGTTATAGCATGGTGGCTGAAATGTGGAAATTGAATTGAGGATATTCCAGTTTAATGGAATCCTGAGAATAACAGAGGCACTGACAGGAAGTGAGCAAGTGGAGATTTTCAAAGCCATAATGATGAAGGCAAGGAGCGTAGAATACAATAGCAGAACAAGGCCCTGAGGTGACCAAATAAGTATTTTTTGAGGGAGAGTGAATTATAAGATGTAAATATACCTAGAACAAAGAGGCAATGTACTGAGAGAGGTTAAAGATCAATAAAGCAGATGAGCAGTGACAATGAAAAGATTAGACTTGAATTCATTCATCTCTCCAATTTACATACTTCCTCATTGTACTGTAAACCACAACCTTGTAACTAAAGAGATTTTCTGGATTTTTAGGGCTATTAAGAAAAGCTATTGTTTCCCAGGTTCATTCTTTATCCATAGCAGCTTTTGGCTCAGAAGAGAAATATTGGTGATAGAGTTACTAACTTACATGTCTTGTCTTTTCTTCTCCCCCTCCCTCCCTCCCTACCCCCTCACTCTCTCTCCCTCCTCCCTCCTCTCTCTTTCCCTCCCTCCTTCCCTCCTTTCATTTTATTTATTTTTAGTACTTTTCTTCTATACACCAGAATAAGGAGAAATGGCTCACTGTACTTATGGCCCCCTGGTCCTGAGATAACTGATAAACTGCTAACATAATAAGTGAAGGTGGCATTACTGGCATAAGGCCATATCTTAGTGGTGGAGTCATCCAGCCATAACTCAGTAGCAGAGCAGGTCACAAGTATCCTCTCTCCTAATAGTCACTGTGGCAAAGGCCCATGTAAATAACACCAGGGGAGATGGATCTACATATGCTGGGTGATTCGATTTTTCTTTAATTTCTTTATGGGGAATGTAATTTGATAGCAACTGGTGCTAGGAAGGTGCAGATGGTGAGTGTCAGGCAGATCTTATTACCTGCAATGACACAGTCCAGCTTGCCTTCCACAGCTATAATTGGCCTCCTCCCCCTCTTCGAAGTTGAGATAAAAACATTACCTCTGCGTCCTTGGTGTTTTACAAGAAGAATGGAATGGTTTATTTTCCATTTATTACTTGTGACAGGAGACTGAAAAAGGAAGAGCTGGCCTGAATTCAGGAAAGACAGCAATTCTGGATGAAAGCCTGACCTCCCAGCCATCAAGGTGTACATAATTCAAAGATCGTTTTGTAGTTATGTCGAATGTTGGGCAGGAGTCAAATGATAAAATTCTTTTAATTGGTCAGATAAATGTCCACACCAGCGGCAATTATTTTAAATGGTTCCATGAATAGAGAGCAACTCCATAATCACAGGGTACCCCCAAAGCCTGCTCTCCCCCAAAGCCTTCTTTCCTGGCATGGGGACTTGATTAAAATTGAATGTGCTGGTCGGTTCATTGCTTGTTAGGGCTGTTACTATCAGATCTAAGACTTCTGACAGCTTTGCATCGATGATGCTGGCTGCTCAAACAAGATCTGCACAAGTAAGAATGTCTTAGATTAATTCTTCCCCTTCACTCACACACTGTTATGTAGAACCCGAAACAGTCATTTTTATGCAAATATAAAAAGTTAAGTTTTATTTTCAGGCTCCTTTCCTGACCTGGATTCCAGGGAAGATGACTTGAAAAGTACTAGTTGGTAAAGGGGAGATCATTCTCTTTCAGTTTTTGAGTGTTTGGAGAGAGAGAATGCCTCACTGATAGCTCTTGACAGAACTCAAAAGTTGGCCTTCAAATCCCAAGAGCCAGTGCACAATTCTGTGGAGAAACATTTGTGTTCTTATATATACCAGAGTTATAAGCTTTCGTTGTCCACAATCTTTCCTGTGATTGTATATATAAACTTTAAAGTACAAAACCCCGACCACCAAATGATGACTTTGCTTATTTTAATTTTCTGGAATCGGTTTAATGGTTCATTCCATTCATATCTGCTTAATATTTAATGAAGGACTCAGTAGGGTACATGGCACTTTTATAAACCTCCCATCCCAGTACATATGTAAGTTTGGATCAAACCACAAGAATAAATAGATCTCAGCAGAAGACACAAAACAGATTAATCATCTATCTTAATAAGGCCTTTTCCCATCAGCATGCCCTCATCTAGTCGTCTAGAAGTAGAAACCTAAAACCATGAATCCTTGAGTAACTCAGATTGGCATCTTGAAGTTTTATTACAATTCGATTTGGTTCACTTGGATTAAATAAGTTATTTAACATAAATTATGTACTAGGTAGAAACTGTTCTAGGTACTGTTGATATAAATGTTAGCAAATACATTCAACCAAGACAGGTGCCAGATACACTTCTTTGGAAGGGCAATTTAACTCATTAAAACTCAACTTTGTATTATTATCCAGCCAACAACTTACAGCTTTAGAGTTACAAAGTCCAAGCAGAGAATGCTGCACATGTACCAGCTTAAAATGCCTTTGTGCAGCTGCTGTAAAATTCCTATCTGAAGAGCTGCTAAAGAGAGATAGGAAAAATATACATGAGAGGCATAGGGATACCAATAGACTCAGCTACATTCTGGGCATAAAAACCAAAAATATTCTAGGAATGAATGCCCCAAGGACATGGATCATGTCCTCTTTATCTCTCTCCTAATTCTAATATGTAATAGGCATCCACAATATGCTATTTGAATGATTTTGTAGATTTGGTAAAAAAGTAGATTATAAATTTCTAAAATCAGATAACCCCTTTCTCCTTTCCAATCTCTATACTTCAGCAAGTTACTTACCCTCTCTAAAGCACCATTGTGCTTATTTGTCCATGGGAATAAAAGCCATATCAAACCCACAGCATTGTTGTGAGGGTTAATGAGAGAATGTGAGTCAATCATATAACACAGTGCCTGGCACATGCAGACTGAATTAGTGTTAATTATTGTTGGTCATTGTTTGTCATCTGGAGAACTTTAAAAAAATGCTCAGGTTCTACCTTCAGAAATTCAATTTAATTATTTTATAGTGAGGCATAAACATCTCTCTTTTTAAAAGCTTCCAGGTGATTTGTGTGATATAATGTAAAGGGGTAGAAAGTCACAGTAGATGGAGAAATACACATACTCCTCAACACCCACACCACATATTTTCCTCTTTAAAAAAATCAGCCATTCATTATATCTAGACAGTTCACTATCACTAGACTGTAGAGATCTCGTTTCAATCTTCTGGTAGTTTATTTTTCTCAGAAGATCAATTTTGAGTAAGAACTGAGTACTCCCATCTCTATATTATGAAATAAGAGAAGAATCATAGTTTAACAATTCAACATTTGATGACTCAGGTTCCTAAAGCCTGGATCTTATCACCTTTTTTTTTTTATATCATCTTGGAGATATATTAAATTCTCTTTTTAGTAAGTCAATTTCCTTGTCTAACATGCAGACCATCTGTTATAATTCTTGAATTTCTGTGATACTTAAAACCACGATCTTAGTGTTCAGGATTATTTTATTATGCTTCTCATGCCTGAGACTATGGGAGACCGTTCACGATCTGCCATAGCCACAGATGTTTGCAAATAGACATCTTTTGAACTTTAAAATTAAATGCACAAGTAGAACTTACTTTTTAAAGAAAATGGCTTGTGATTTATTATATATAGGAAATGGTTACCTTCAAATTACTTTGTGTAATTTCTATATTATGTATTTGCTTAAAGACAATTATGTGTTATAACAGTTATAAATAAATATACTGAATAAACTATGCACCATTTCAGTATTTACACAGAAATATGAAGTTTATTTTCATTACAGTAAAAATTTTCTGAACTTTCAAAACTAATTTAAATCATTTTATCAACTTCTCTCATATCTATTACATACATTCTCCCTGTTTACTCAGAATTCCTTCTTCTAAAAAAAATGTTAGCCCCAGCATAGCTTTTCTTTTTTTCCCACTGGTTCCTTTTCTATATCTTTTGCATAGGCACTGCTATCTTGAGAATGTTTTGGCCTCAGCATGCTACTGAAAAGTGGTTACTAGGTAACACTGTCTGTTTTCCTCCCCAGGCCACTTACTGCCCTCTCTAAAATTACTTTCTTAGATATGATTGGTTAGACTCTCTTGGCACCTGGCAGTGTCTTCTCAGTTCTGAGTCCTTGCCAAAATCCACTCACCTTTTTTGCCTACAAAGCATATGTGTTACATAGTTATTTTGCTTGTGTGATCAGGGTATGTACATATATTGTTTCATTAAAACACACACACACACACATACATGCACACATATATACATACACCATGTATAGGAAATGATCACAAAATTATAAGGCTGTGTTTTTATTTGTTGTATTGTACAGTTTATTCTTTCCTATATTAGCTGGATAGGCTCTGTTCTGTACCCAAGTTTTATTTGTTTGCTTATTTTTTCTCTTGCACAGTAATAAAAATAAGATATACCCTCATGTACTGGTTGGATAGAACCGAACTACCAATAACTGTATGTGATGCTAGATAAAGGAACTGGATTTGCAAACATTAATAACACACATGCTTCCCAATCAGTGTTAATATCACAGTGATAAAGTTGTTGCTAGGCATCAAATAGGTGCTGGGGTAGCTTTGGACTTCAGGAGTCATATCTGCCAGTACATTTCAGGTAATCTATGGCAGCTCAATTTATCTTAAATAACCTGTCTTCTGTACTAGTCTGACGACAAACAAAAATCTTGTTTCATGTTTTATCAATAATACCTATTTGGAACACCTACTATCTATCCAGAATTGTGCTAGGAGCTTTGCATAAATGAAATCTAATCCTTTTAATAAAACTGAAAAGCAATGTATTATTAATTCTCATTTTTCAGCTGAGACCAGGCCTTAAAACTCATGGGATTCTCATTTATTCTTTCACACCTCCTTGGGAGTGTTCTCAGGAGCATGCTGAATTCCCTTGGTGATATTAGATTTCAGTGGATATTCAAAAAGAAAGGGAAAATTGCCCCATAATTTGTTGTGATGTATTGAAACAAGTTCTGGAATTGGAGCCAGAATTCATAGTTCAACAATTCTTCACTCAGCAATTTATGTTTCTATCTCCATATTTGTGAAATAGGAATAATTAGTTATATTTCCTCCCTCTTTCACCCACAAGAGTTTTTTGAAAACTAGATGCAGTACAACATAAAAAGAAAATTGGAAAAGGTAAGAAAATTGCTATGAAAGGAGAGTTTTAATGTTTCAAGTATAACAACAAAAAATGATAATTATGTGAGTTTAAAAATGTTAACTAACATTTTTGTGGTAGTTTGCAATATATAGGTGCATTAAATAATCACATTGTATCCTTAAACTTATATAATACTATATATCAATTATATCTAAATACAGGGTAGAGAAAAGTAGGTTTACAGTTGTTCCTATGGAAAATAATACAATAATTAATAAGTAATAATACAAGTGCCAGCTGGTGTGACTCAGTGGTTGAGCATCAACCTGTGAACCAAGAGGTCACGGTTTGATTCCCTTCCAGGGCACATGCCCGGGTTGTGGGCTCAATCCCAGTAGGGGGCATGAGGGAAGCAAGTGATCAATGATTCTCTCTCATCACCGACTCTCCCTTTCTCTCTAAAATCAATAAAATATATTTTAAAATAATAATAATATAAGAATAAACTCTGTTTCATGTTCTCACCATTGTAAACATACTATTGCCTCCCCCTGTATATACACATGGACTCAATTCCAATATAGAAATACATTATCTTACATATGAATAACTCAAATAGTATATTACATAGACAAATACATACTATTGTGATAAATGTAGAAGATTGAACTGCAAAATTCATCAAAAAAAAAAGTTGACTACTGAAGTCAGCCCATATATTCCAGGAGATTCAACCATTTAGAGCATAATAAATTAGAAAATTTTGAACAGCAATAACCAAAGTGATCTTTAGTATTATTAATTATCTAAATACATATTCTTTGAAATGATATAATAAAATTTGTAGACATTGAAAAATACCAGTCATCACCTGGCTCTGCCATGATGTAAAAATAATAAATATGGAATAGCTGGTAGTGAAAACCAAACACTTAAGCTAAAAGTGGTGATTTTAGTCTTGAAAATTTAGTTTAAAAATGACTTAAGCAACAAAGAGAGGTCATGAACTATATCTATTTGATATAAAAATTATTACTGTATGTTTTCAAATAGGATTATTGATTTCCTTTATTTACAAATATTGAAGCTACACAGAATAAAAACCTTTTAGTTTTTTTTAAATTTAAAAATAACATTTAAAAAGCATTTCAAACATATTCTTCAATAATTAAAATAGATATTTTTAAAAATAGATCTTTTAACATCTTATTATTTTCACATTTTCTTAAATAAAGATATATTGGTTAACAATTAACAACTGTATTTCTTATTGTTTCTTAGAGATGTGTGTGCAGTTTATTAAAAGAGCCAAACTTTAGTTATAGGAAATGCTTCTGTTAGGGGTCTTTGAAAACAAATCTAAGGGCAATGACTCACCTGGTCAGTCAACCATCTTTGTTTTGCTGCCTTTTTTATACCTTTGCCACCAGGTGGCAGTGAGACAACACATATGGTTACCATATAATTTCTCACATTTTAAGTATAAAATGGCAAAAAGAAAAAAGACTGAGGATACCACTGAAGCAATCATTAAGGACAAAGGTGTTAATGTAAAAATGATGTTCAGATAATACAGGAAATATCAATTAATAGATTTTACATACAATAGTGTATGCAGAAGTGAATGTATTAATACATGTAAAGCATAGCAGGATAGTTTACTTATATTTGCAACAGTAGAAATGTTGGGAATAAATATATTAATAATGATTTGATATACAGTACAAAATAATAAACTACTTTTGAAGTAAAAAAAATAAAATAAAATAAAAACAGGCAGAAATTTATGGCTCTCAAAAGTATTACAATAGTGCTCATAGCTAAAAAGAGCCTTACAGACCAAAGATTCAGACTTGTAAAGGTTCCCAAATACTCAGAATAACAGATGTAGATGTCCACGACATTCACTGGTAAACATGGATGATTCTGAGAAAAAAAGAAATCACTAGTTATAGCTATCATGATTGTAGCCATGATTCCCCAAGCAAACAATGGTCAACCTACAGACACAGTAATAAAATTAGGTTTATTAATTGTCTATCGCTACTTCTATATATACAGAAAGGAAGCCTATATAATAAAAGGCTAATGTGCAAATTGTCCCCATGGGCGGGAGTTCGACCGACTGGGAGTTAAACATGTGATGATCACCAGGGGGTGGCACGGAACATGGCGGGCATTGGTGACACGGTGCTGGCAGCAGGCGGCAGTGGAGGCACTGCCAGCCCCAACAGGCCCTGACGAGAGCAGGACTGTGGTGGGATGGTGGAGCAAGTGAGCGGGTGGCACCAGGCCAAGGCGGGTGCAAGCAGGGGCCCTGATCACCCCACTGGTTGCTCCACAGATTGGCCCTGATTGCTGGTCAGGCCTAGGGACCCTACCCATGCATGAATTTTATGCACCGGGCCTCTAGTAAGAATAATATGTGAAAAATCTCTATTCCATAATTCTTTCAGACATAGAATGTTCATGAATTCAGAATTTGCTTCTAGTGAAATGTGTTTCTTCTCTGTTTTACTCAAAGTAATTTTATTTTCATACTAGAGGCCCAGTGCATGAAATTTATGCACTGATAGGGTCCCTAGCAGCTGCCGGCTGCCAGCTGCTGGCAGGGTACTCCCTTCCTTCTCCCAGCCACATGCCACTGCCACTGCCACTGCTGGCTGGGGCCTCCCACCCTACCCCCGGCTGGCCATGCACCCTGGTCGAACTGCTGGATGAATTCTCAGTCGAGGGGACAATTTGCATACTGTGATTTTATTATATAGAATCTTTGCCTAGTCACTAATTTTCTGTTTTAAAGGAAGGCTTTCACCCTGGCTGGTTTGACTTAATGTATAGAGCACTGGCCTGCAGATTGAAGGGTCCCAGATTCGATTCCAGTCAAGGGCACATACGTGGGTTGCAGGCTCGATCCCCAATGGGGGGCATGCAGGAGGCAGGTGATCAATGATTCTCTTTAATCATTGATATTTCTATCTCTCTCTTCTCCCTTCCTCTCTCTGAAATCAATAAATGTTTTAAAGGAAGTCTTTCCTGCTTTCTTAGAGTAGGAAAATCTTTCTTTTATAAGCTCTCCTCATAGGACCATACTCCTTCAACCCAACTATTATTTTAATGTACTTTTTATTAATATATATCTCTATCACTACACTCTAAACTCCACAGTTAGGAAATCAATCTAGTTTTGATCAGCAGTTATTTCCCAGCACTTCCAATCTCACATCATACATATACATAATTTAAAAATTAATAAACATTCTAATTACTGGAAATACAAACTATAATAGTGTTTTTCCTGCAACAAATGCATTTGACTAATAATAACAGCTCTTCCCAGTTCAAGGTGAAAACTGCAATATATAATTATATATTTAGATAGAGAGGGAGAGAGAAACCATATGATGTCATTCTCTTCTTCCAGTATAGCTTTACTTCCACCTCCTTCTTCATGCATGTATCCTATCTAATAAAAAAGTAATATGCAAATTGACCATACCGCCACTACACCACAAGCCACGCCCACCAGCCAGTCAGGAGCGAGCATGCAAATTAACCCAACCAAGATGGCTGTAGCCACGGAGCGAGCAGGAGGCTTGGGTTTCCCTGGCAATGGAGGAAGCCAAGCTCTCTGCCTGCCCGGGCCTGCCTTGGCCTCTGCTACAAAGTTTCAATTATAGAAGATAAATAAATCCCAGATACCAGGGCCTCCACTTGGGTTGCTGGGGGGCGTGGCCGGCCTGCAAACCACCACAGGTCCCTCTCCCAGGCCACCCCATGACCCAAGGGAACCCCCAGCCTGATCCGGGAAACAATTCAGGGCAAACCAGCTGGCCCCCACCTGTGCACCAGGCCTCTATCCTATCTAATAAAGAGTAATATGCAAATTGACCATCACTCCAACATACAAGATGGTTGCACCATGTGGTCAAATATGGCTGACCCCATGGGGACACGAGGTGGCTGCCACAAGATGGCCAGCATTGGAGGGCAGTTGGGAGGGACCAGGTCTGCAAGAAGGGCAGTTGGGGGCTATCAGGCCTGCAGGGGAGGGCAGTTAGGGGTGACCAGGTCTGCAGGGGAGGGCAGTTGGGGGGGACCAGGCCTGCAGGGTAGGGCAGTTAGGGGTGACCAGGCCTGCAGGGGAGGGCAGTTAGGGACAAACAGGCTGGCAGGGGAGAAGTTAGGCATCATCAGGCTGGCAGGGGAGTGGTTAGGGGGTGATCAGGCTGGCAGGCAGAAGCGGTTAGGGGCAATCAGGAAGGCAGGCAGGTGAGTAGTTGGGAGCCAGCAGTCCTGGATTGTGAGGAGGATGTCCGACTGCCTGTTTAGGCCCGATGCTACCTGGATCGGGCCTAAACAGGCAGTTAGACATCCTTCGAGGGGTCCCAGATTGGAGAGGGTACAGGCTTGGCTGAGGGACACACACACCCTCCTCCCCCCACCCCTGCATGAATTTCGTGCACCAGGCCTCTAGTTGTCAAATGTTTCTTATTTATGTATTTCTTAGGCCCAACAATTCAATTGTATGTGCACTGTTTTATACAATTGCTTTTAAAATTAGTGAAAAGAATACAGGTGCAAAAAAATATAGTTCTACTGTGAAGGCATTATGGGATGATAATGATTTTAGTTATTCTATGAGTATCTTTTTTCCAGATTTCTCTGTGAAACTGTCTGCTTCTGTGGGTATCGTTCCAATTATTAGGCTCCACTTACTGCCTGCTAATTATCTTATTGTTTTTAATAATACCTGGGACACACACTGCTCTATAATCTAATGTAATTAACCTCCGGTTTCTTTGCAGGGGTAGTTTTTAAGAGAGCTACTAGCCTTTTCTGAATTGCTTATAATGAAAATCACTGTTTTTAAGAGTGTCCTTAGGCTTAAAACTTCCCACATTTTGTTTCAATAAATTAGGTTTCTTTGCAAGAACTGTGGATCACTCTGTTCTGATGGCCTGCCTTTTCCCCTGGACAAAATCTCTGTGATGAATGTGGGGCCAGTGATCTGCTTCTCTATGAATGACACCCTTGGTTTATAAGCAGTATATTGGATTAGAGTGAACGTCTCTTTTTCTTGAATTGCATCTTCCAACATGAAACCTCCATCCTATGAGAAAAGAGGGAAAGGTTATTAGTGTATCAGTATGCTCAGTCTGGCACACTGTTCTGTGAGTGGAGGTTGGTTGACAAAAAAGAATCACCAACTTTGGGGGTTCATTTATCAGGAAGTTAGTCTATGAAACTCAAGGATATAGGTGGGGTATGGAAATGATGAGGCATAACTCTGTTTCTGGAGAGACACAACATCCCTTGACTATACACTGGAATAAGAGAGGGATTTCCAACCCCTTCTTTTGGGACACACCCACACATAGTGGAGCTTTGTCACATTGACTTAGGATTAGGGAGGGAGCACTTTGTGTCTCACGTTCCAAAGTCACTCACTATTCCTTCCAAGATTTAATTTAATTCTTGAATTATGTGTCTTTACTGTCTGTATAACTTTAAGAAAATTTCCAGAGACTTTAAATGGTTGCTTTAATATATATATGTAATTTTCACCTTTTGTATAGCTAGGTAGTGACTCAATGGAGCGCCATAGTGACCATTCTTGGAGGTGGAATTATCATTCTCTGTGTTCTTCATTTTAAACAATTTCCATTGCTCTATCTTTAAGTTCCTTGAACGTGTTTTTTGTTTGATTGTTTTTCTATAGTAGACAATCTTCTCATTAGTCCATCCACTGGATTTTTCTTTCCTAATATTGTAGTTTTTAGTTGTAAAATTTCCTCTTTTTTTTTTTTTAGTTTCTACTTATTTGCTGAGAGTATTCGTCTTTTCACTTGATGTAGCTTTATTCTTTAGGTCTTTGAACATTTATAAAATACCTGTTATATAGTTCTTATCTGAATTCTAACATATGCGTCATCTCTCCATGTCTATTTCCTTTATTTATTGATTATTTAGTATACTTTCTTATTTCTTTGTACAACTAGTAATTTTTTAAAATTTATTGCTGGCAATTGTAGGTGATACATTGTAGGGAGTCTGAACACTGTCTTCTTCCTACAAAAAGTATGATGTTTTGTTCTGGTATATAGATAAATTATGGGAGATGCTATTAAAGCTGTCTATTTTTCTTTTTTATTTGTTTGTTTTAGGGCTATTTTGCTGTCAACATTTACTCTATTGAGTCTAGTCTTTCTGGGGTCTCAACTGAATGTCCAACAGAATCAATGAGATCTCTCCACTGGTGAGCTAGAATTTCAGCAGCCTCCACTCTGTGCGATCTCAGACAGTTACATACAGATTTCAGTTGCACAGCATCTGTTGTCTGTTAAGTCTCAATGAGTTTTGTCTTGTTCTTGCACAGCCCAGCCCTCATCTAGGACCACAGGGAAGTGGTAGACATGTTTCTGCACTCATCCTTGTACTACTTTCTTTTCTCCATTGCCCTGTTGCACAAATTCCAGACACTTCATTGTGTCCAAACTCAGATCTCTGTATCCTCAACCTAGTACTACCTCTGTTACCTCCTTGGGCCCATTTTCCCAGTGTTGTGGCCCAGGAAATTCTCCCATGCAGAAAGGAGAAAGACTGTATTTTTCTCCCTGTAAAAGATCACAGTACTGCACTACCTGTTATTCAAAGCCTCAAACAATGAACTCCTATGTTTTGTTCTGTTTTGTATTATTTATGGCAGGAGGGTAGGTCTGGTACCAATTACTCCATCATGGTGAGAAACAGACATCTCAACATTAGACTTTTTAAAAGATTATGTTCAAGTTCTTAGAAGAATGTCTGCATATAATAAACACAAAGTTGTCATTTTTTAATAAATGTTCTCTTTTTGTTACTTATTTATATTGGAGAAAGAAGCCTAGGAAACAAAATGTGATTGAGATTTAGAATTAGAACAAATCCCAGCATCCCCAAATTGTAGCTTTGTGAACTCAGAAAAAAATATTAGGCCTGCTAAGCTTCACTTTCTTTATCATCAAATATAAAATAATAATACTTTTTTCAAAGGGTCGCTATGATACTTAATTGAGGGTTTGTTTTCTTTGTGTGTGTATGTATTTGTGTGTGAAAATATATAAATATTGGTTACATAAAATGGTAGAACTTTAGGCATTTATAAGGGAAGTATCAGGGAAAAAAATACTTGTTGTGGGTGTTTGGAATGCAAAATATGAAGACTCACAAGCTGTGCTTGATGGCAGCGTCACTCTTGCTGGTTCTGTGACCTCAAGTTACTTAACATGCCTGAACATTAGTGTTGCATATAGCAAATGAGTTAAAGGTAGTAATCACATTGGATAAAAAGCAGATGTAAGTCACTTAGTTTAATGCTCAGTACCTAATAAGATCTCATTAAATTATTGCTATTAATCTTTTCTTAGGTATTTTTATTGATTTAAGAGAGGAAGAGAGAGGGAGAGAGAGATAGAAGCATTAATGATGAGAGATAATCATTGAATGGCTGCCTCCTGCATGCCCCACACTGGGGATCAAGCCTGCAACCCAGGCATGTGCCCTGACCAGGAATTGAACTGTGACCTCCTGGTTCATAGTCAATGCTCAACCACCAAGCCAAGGTGGCTGGGCATGACTATTATTCTAATCATTACTTCCAGTTTCTCTCATATTGCTATGTTGACAATTACTTTTAAAATATGTTTTTCCAGTGTAGCTTCATCCTAATAATTGCATCTTTAAAGCCAAGTCCCAGGGAAAAAGAAACTTGCTAGTGTGCCACATTCCTAAGTAAAATAAATTCCACACCTGCTGGAGGTAAATTGTACCCAGCATATGGGCTGCCTATGGGCTCTAGGTGCCATAGATTCATGGATGCCTAAAGGAATTAAGTGGTGTTATGTGGAACTCACACTTGAATAAATGTTCTAAAATTTCACTAAGGTGCTGGAGAAAGTGATAAGAGAGATCCCACATTCTCTGAGAAATAAATGCAAAATCCAAATATTCCCAATTGCTTTTGCTTCAATTTATGCTTCAGATTCCATCTTCCTGATTATTATCAATAGTCAATGTAAAGCATATTTCCACTCTACTTTCCTTTATATTAAAAAACTAGCCAATTCCTTAAAACAAAAACATGAGTTATTCTTGAGTTTTTTCCATTCCAAACCACTAGCTCATGGTTTTGACTCTATTTTCCAAATATATCCTAAATCCATCTATGGTTTTTTTTAAAAAAACAAAAAACTATTGACATCCCCTAATTCACCATCACCTTACAAAGACTATTACATTATTTCCCAGAGGTCCTTGTGATGCCATTGTAATAACCTAGTTATTATTTAACAGGAAAGAAGTGAAAGGGGAGACTAGATAATATAGGCATTGATACAGCTTTGCCAAAAGCTGCATTTAACCCTTTCCAAGTCTGTTCCCTGCTGATTAATGGGGAAGGGACTGGACAAAGGCAGTTTAGACCCATGCCCTGTAAGGTCTGAGTGACTTGGGAAGGTGCCTACCTGTCTTCCAGTCATAACTGAGAATATATTAGTGGCCAGGATGGGCATGGCCCCTGAAAGCTAAGAAAACTAACTATATAAACTTCCAACCAAAGGAAGTTCACTCCCTTCTCTTGGCTCCAGGGCGCTGGGCTCCCATGATTCCTGTTGCAGGAATGCACTCCCCTGAGCCCACGGGGCTTGTGGCCATGTGGCGCTCCACAAAATAGAATAATGGACTTTAATTAGCTTGGACACTGAACTATACCTGGCTGAAACATGGAACAGAAGTTCTGGGCACTGGCCTTGTTTCAACTACACCTTTTCTAGGATTGGCTGAAGGGTAGGGAACTTTGGAACCCGAGAAATGTAACTCCACACCAATAAAACCTTCTTCCACATTCCATCCTTCTATGGGGGCTTCTGAAAATGCTTATTATTGTGTTAACCCAAGAACCTTTCTATCCCAACCAATAAGGGAGTTTGATTCTCCAGTAACACTTGGCACTTCTGCTCTTGCCTCCTACAATCTATTTACCACACAGCAGCCAGAGTAATATATGTATTTTAAATAAATTATATCGTGTCAGTCATACTCTGATTTAAAGCCTTCTGGTGTATTTGAATTTCATTTAGAAGAATCCTAAGCTCTCTCTCAGAGCCAATAAAGCTCTTGAACCCTCTCCCTGTCTACCTTCTTGATTTTTATCTCTTATCACTCTCTTTTTCACACATCACACTTCAGTCATACTGAATTTTGTTTTACTTTGTGTGTGTGTGTGTGTGTGTGTGTGTGTGTGTGTGTGTGTGTTTCTCTGATTGTCCAACACAGTAAATGTATTCCTGCTCTCATGCTTCTACATTTGCAGTTCCCTCTTCCTGGAATAATATTCTCTTAATTTAACTTTATTTTTACAAAGTGAGTCGCTATGGTCTGAATGTTTGTGTCTGCCAGAATTCAGGTGTTAAATTCCTAATCCTCAATGTGATGATTTTAACAGGTTGGGCCGTTAGAGGTCATTAGGTCATGAGGATGGAGTTCTCATAAATAAGAACAATGTTCTTAAAAAAGAGGCCCTACAAAGCTTTCCATTCCCTTCCACCATGTGAGGACATAGCAAGAAGTTGGCAGTCTGTGACTCAGAAGAGGGCCCTCACTCAACCAGGCTGGTACCCTGATCTCAGACTTCCAGCCTCTAGACCAGTGGTTCTCAACCTTTCTAATGCTGCGACCCTTTAATACAGTTCATGTTGTGGTGACCCCCAACCATAAAATTATTTTCGTTGCTACTTCATAACTGTAATTTTGCTACTGTTAATTACCGGCTCTACAGCAGCAGTTCTAAGACCATCGGAAAACACAGATATTTACATTACGATTCATTAACAGTAGCAAAATTACAGCTATGAAGTAGCAACGAAAATAATTTTATGGTTGGGGGTCACCACAACATGAGGAACTGTATTAAAGGGTCATGGCATTAGAAAGGTTGAGAACTATTGTCTATAATCCACTTAGTCTATGGTATTTTGTTATCGCAGCCCGAGCAAACTAAGACACTAGTTGTAATGGTTTTCTATTATTGCCATGAAAAAAACAGCACTGACTTAGTGCCTTAAAACCACAGAAATTATTATCTTGGAGTTCTCTAGGTCAGAAGCCAGTGTAGGAGTCACTGGAATAAAATCCTCTCAGATGATGCTAGGGAAAAACTTATTTCCTGTTCATTTGAGTTGTTAACAAAATTCAGTTCCTTACAACTGTATGACTCAGGTCTCTATTTTCTTGTCTGTGAGCTGAGGCCTAATTCTCAGCTTCTGGAGGTTACTGAATTGCTGGGCTCCTAACCCTTTTTCTTCATCTTCATCGTTGGCAGGGGCAGGTCCATGTTTTGTCATGCCTCATCTCTCTGACCTTCCTCTTGTATGTTTTAAGGGTTCCTATGATAGGACTGAGACCATCCAAATATTCAGGACAATCTCCCCACCTCAAAGTTCTTAAATTTAGCCACACTTGTAAAGTCCTTTCCTCCATGTATGGTGACATTATTCACAGGTTGTGGCGATTGGCCCATCGACATCTGCTACTACATCACACTGGTTTATTCCCCTCAGTTGGATCTCAGCAAAAAGTCACCTTCGTAATGAAATCATCTCACCCATATCAGCATTCTCTATTACACCTGCTCAGTATATTAATTTCAAAGATTATAGCATTCTCTGAAAGACTGTATAATTTCTTTGCCTGTTTATTGTTATCTCATCTCACTGGGATATAATCTTTATGAGGATAGAGATAATTTCTGCTTGTTCCCTTTTTTATCCTTAGCTCTCAAAGCAACACAATGCACACAGAAGATATCAATAAATTATTTTGGGTTGAATGAATGAATGAATTTAAATATTTGTCATTGTTCAAAACTCCATGATTGCTTTGGTGTAAACAATGCTCTTGATGGTATATACTATAAAATTTACTACCCAAATTATTTCCTGCTCTATTCAAATACATTTTTAATTCTTTCTAGCTGGTGCAGATGAGTCTTTCTATTAAATGATAGGATTTTTGCATTTCTTTTTTTTAAAACTCATATTACTGAGAATTTTATATTTTCAATTTCCTTACTATGACAGAAAGATATAAAGCCTTTGTTACCAAACCACTTAAACCAGCTCTCCTGGTCATCCTGCCCATTTAATTTCTAAAATGACTTTAAGTTCTTGGATTTAAAAGTCACTAAGTCAATACAAAATATTACATTTCACTTCTTTGCCTAGAAGTAGTCCCAAAATTGCTGCAACAGCTCATGTAAATGTAATGGTATATCAAATCTCTCTGGGAATAATCAGTCCATGTTCAGCATAATGGTCGACATTATTTCCCTTAATACCTTGAAAATCTATTCTATATCAGCATAAAATATATTTCTGCTACTTATAAGTTTGTATCTTTGAATTTTTTATTTTAATGCATGCTCTTTTTGCAAATGAGGAAAACTAGGGCTCCTGGAGGTAAGGTTCCAGCTTGTATTTATGTAAAAAGTTACTGGCAGAGCTAAACCATCATCCAGGACGGTCAGTTTCCAGTCCAGTGTTCATTCTTCCACATTCCACCACCTCATTGGAAATGGGAAGCCACACAAAGAACTGCAAAGCCTTATTTATTAATAATTTAAGATGAGAAGCAAAAAAGGCCAGATTTAGTTTGTAAAGTGGCATGGGTGGTGGGCCTTTGTTCTTAATATACAATGACCTTGGCCTTCCAAAATATCACTCATTAAAAGATCAAAGCCCAGAAAATTTCAGGCCATAATTGCAATTTTAAGACCAATTAGTAACTTCAATTATAATTACATTACCACCGTGACCACATGGATGTAATTACTGTGTAGTCTCTGTTATTCTGACATAATCTGCAAGTACTCCTTGGTACAAATGAGGTCCAGAGCAGGCTGAGGCAGGAAGCCAACTTGTCTGTGTCCAGGCTTGACCAGGTTGTTGCTGAGTTATAACATAGCAACCCACACATTCATAAGCACACACAAACAAAACTGACTTTATTATTTGCATCCTGACCATCTTAGATTGAACAATCAAGGGAAAAGCATGGTGACAGTAAGATTAGAAATTCACTCAACTCAGTTTTCAATCAATGTCTGCATATGGTTTCAGGTTATAGGAAGTGTCATTTAATTTCTATTCTTCTTTTAATTGAAATAGATATCTATTTATGATCCACTATGTATTTAGAACAAATCTGTTTTGAGTGTAAAATCTTTTTCTTTTTTCTGGGTGGAACAAACAACTCAGCACTATTGATCACTGTTCTTTTTAAAATTTTATTTTCCTTTACTGTCCCTAATTTTTCTCCCAAGATTCTGGCTACTCTTGCTTGAATTCTTTTCTTAATCTCTTTTTGCACAATGAAATACTGTTGACCCATAGGGAGTTGGCAATCTGTGGTTTCCTTGAGCAAGCACAAATGATAATGCTGAAAATACTACCATAAACTATTTTTTAAACTTTTTCTCATCCTAAACCCACCTTGTTTCTATAATCTCAGTTTTCAATCTTGTTATCATGCCAACAGACCAAGATGGATATCATAAAGCTATGTTGAACTCTCTGATATGGGTTGAATTGTATACCCCAGTAAGAGATGCTGTAGTCCTAACTCCCAGTACCTCAGAATGTGGCCTCATTTGGAAATAAAATCTTGGCAAATATAATCAAGTTAAGATGAGTTAATTAGGGTGGACCCAAATCTAAAGTGACTTGTGTCGTTCTATTAAGGGGGCAATTTGGACAGAAACACATGGTGGGGGAGTGTTATGCAGAGATAGCAGAATGTAGCTGCAAGGTAATGAATGCTAAGGATCGGTGATTGCTACCTAGGAAGAGGATTGTAGCCAGAGTTTCAGAGGAAGCATGACCCTGCTGACACCTGAGTTTCAGACGTCTAGTTTCCAGAACTGAGAAAGTATGAAGTCCTGTTGTTTTAAGCCACTCAGTTTGTGGTCGTTCATTATGGCAGCCCTGGGAAACTAATACATTTTCCTTCTCTCCCACTATACAGCTTCTCTTTCCTACATTTAATAGCTCATCAACTCTCATGAAATTTGCATTTATTACACTGTGAAAAAAAACAAAAACAGGAAGGACTTTTCGATGCTCCTATTCATTTCCATCTAACTTTTAAGCCATTAGATTTACTATCTACCACACAATAGAAAAATATGTTTTGTACATAATCAAAGAGGAAGAGGAGGAATTGGAAATATTTTACATGTAGAATTAATAGTAAAACTATTGCTGAAACCGGTTTGGCTCAGTGGATAAAGCATTGGCCTGCGGACTAAAGGGTCCCAGGTTTGATTCCGGTCAAGGGCATGTACCTGGGTTGTGGGCACATCCCCAGTAGGGGGCGTGCAGGAGGCAGCTGATTGATGTCTCTCTCTCATCAATGTTTCTAACTCTCTATCCCTCTCCCTTCCTCTCTGTAAAAAATCAATAAAATATATTTAAAAGAAATAGTAAAACTATTGTTTAGGAACATCCCTCCCCCAGTTTTATCAATATTTGAGCACATACAGGGGGAGCAATTGTAACATGGTAATATTTTGAAATCACATTCGAGGGCATTCATGTTGATTGGGTTATGTATTTACTAGTCTATAAACAGGAGGCGAGTATTGCTAAATTTTCTAAAACCCTTTCAGACCCAAATTCTGGACTTTTAGTTGTGAGTGAAATATCTTGTGTTAAAGTCAATGTAGATATTTTGTGTTTTAATCCCGCTATTTGAAAAGTTTAATACAGTAAAGTGGTCAGTCTACCCATAGGGGCATATAGATAGTTCTGAATAAGTAAGAAAGATGAAAATTCAAACCCAGATTCTAGTATGATGATGATAATGCCATAAAAATGTGAAACCTTTTGGTAAAATGTCAAGCCAACCTGTAAATGCTACTTTAATTCTCAGTGTAGAATTCAGGCCAAGCCTTAACTTTCTTTTGGCCAGAGATGACCTTTGGCAGATTCTCTCTTTGACAAAACTCTGTTCAGGCTCCTTTGAGGTCCTTTTTACCTAGGCCTCAACCTTTGAACTTTCATGTTCATCTCCTCATTGTCCAATTTTAAGCATTAATCCTGTTAGGTCACTTTAGTCAGAATCTCCTCCATTACATGATCATCCTCAGTATCTAATTGGATTCCTTATCTTCTGTCATCCCCTTAGTGATGTCTGATCATGGGACCTGTCTCCAGCAAAAATCTTGTTAGGCCAATTTAGTCAGAATCCCTTCTTACCTCTCTTGCTTTCTATTAGTAATTTTTCATCTACCAGCTCCTATTCTGCTCCTTGGCTATAAATGCCAACTGTTGTATTTGGCATTTGTTGTTTTTGGAGTTGAGCCCACTCTCTCTCTCCCACTGCAAGAATATCCCTGTACCCATTGCTAATAGTCTCCTCTTTAATAAAGCCTTCCGTACTATCGTTAACAACTGTCATGAGTAATTTTTTAACAACTTAAGGAAATGAAGTTACCTTTATTTATATTTATTTATATTTTCAAATTTGAGATGTTGCTAGAAATGAGTATAATCAGCCATATTTATTCTAATAACAAGCTCAAATCAGTTGCAGTGAATGCATTATTTATTTAGCAAAACATGTACAGATGAAATTATACAAAAGATTGGAGATAAAACTGTAAGCAAGACATATTAGGTACCTGTTCTGTAAATTTTATTCTGATTGGAATATAAGTCAAAAAAACAAGGATTGGTTAGAAGGGATTGGATGAGAGAAATAAAAGAGGAAGTTATGAGGGGTTAAACTTAGATTGGGTGGCTCATGAGGGTCTTGAGGAATTCAGAAAGTAGAATTTAGGAGATGTGTTTCAGAAAATTTAGGAAGAACACTGATAGGGAAGAGGAAAGCCTTGCCGGTAAATTGGGCTTCTTCATAATTATACCCAAGACCCAACTATGCCTTCCTTCTTCTTGTAGGATAATTGTGAAACTAATGTAAGCAATCCTAATATATAAAAACCCTGGGTCCTTCACATCCGCAATGACCGGAGACTCGACCTAATGCCCAGGCTCTGGTGGGTGTGGACTTGTGGCACCGGAGATGGGGACAAGGGAGACAGGGCTGGCACTCACACTCACTCACAACCACACACACACACAGACACACACAGTGCCCACCAGCTCACAGCCTTTTCTCCCTTTCTTTCCCTCCCTCCCAGCTCACTCTCGGAGCCTCTCTCAGGATGAGGAAACAAAACAGACTGGGCCTGAAGAGGCCTGGATGGAAGGGAGGGCAGGCAGAGGGTGGAGTGGCCTCCACTGTCCCCACCCCCTCCCAGCTGGAAAAGGGGAAGAGGGACACAGGGAGTCAGGGAGGCCTGGAGGCCTACTGAGGAAAACAAAGAGAGATAGAGACTGGGATGGAGAGATGGAAACAAAACAGACTGGGCCTGAAAAGGCAGATGGAAGGGAGGGCAGACAGAGGGTGGAGCAGCCCCCACTGGCCCCACCCCCTCCCAGCCAGGAAAGATGAAGAGGGACACAGGGAGGCAGGGAGGCCTGATGGAGTGCTGAAAAAAACAAAGAGAGACAGAGACTGGGTGAGATCAGGCCAGCAGGGGAGGTCAGTTGGGGGCAACCAGGCCAGCAGGGGAGGGCAGTTAGGGGCAAGATTAGGCCAGGAAGGGAGGGAAGTTTAGGGACAATCAGGCAGGCAGGCAGAGGCAGTTAGGGGTGATCAGGCAGGCAGGCAGGTGAGTGGTTAGGAGCCAGCAGTCCCAGGTTGCAAGGGGCATATCTGACTGCCAGTTTAGGGATCGGGCCTAAACCGGCAGTCAGACATCCCCCAAGGGGTCCCTGATTGGAGAGGGTGCAGGCTGGACTGAGGGAACCTCCCCCATGCAAGAATTTCATGCACTGGGCCACTAGTGCATTAATGTAAGATGTGATTCCTATAAAGAAGGGCTTTATTAAAACAAACAAAAACCTTTAAAATTGATAATGTCAACTTTTTTTAAAAGTCAGAGTTGGAAAGTTATATATTTTGACTAGATAGCCTCCTACTCTGTTTCTTTGTTGTATCTTCAGACTTATTTGAATGAGGTTAATATTTAAATATGAAATTTTAAAGGTCATAGATATAAGGGTAGTAATAGATAAACATGTGGCAATGCCTATGAAAACAAATCACTGCCAGGCTACGGTTAGCTGGTTGGGTATTTGGACTTGTTTTTCTAGCAGTGTATTGCAGGGATGCACCCTTTCTTGCCTTACAGATTTTTGGAAATTTGCTGGGGTCAAAAGAGTTCACTGAAACCATTCTACAAGTCCTCTGACATCTTTCACTATCAGCCTAGTTCAGTGGTCGGCAAACTCATTAGTCGACAGAGCCAAATATCAACAGTACAACGATTGAAATTTCTTTTGAGAGCCAAATTTTTTAGACTTAAACTTCTTCTAATGCCACTTCTTCAAAATAGACTTGCCCAGGCCATGGTATTTTGTGCAAGAGCCACACTCATGGGGCCAAAAAGCCGCATGTGGCTTGCGAGCCGTGGTTTGCCGATCACTGGCCTAGTTAATCCTCAAGCTAGTTAAGGAGTGGCAATTTATTGACTACAGATCTCACATGCAACAGAACGTGGATGCTTCACCAGAAACAAGGGGCTGAAACAAATGGATTCTGTTTTCACACATGAAATATACTTTGTTATGCCTACCTAAGCGATTAGAACATGGAGCCTCAGTTCCACTCTTAAGTTTGTAGATAATCCTCTAGTCCAGTGGTTGAGAAACCGCGGCTTGAGAGCCACATGTGGCTCTTTGGCCCCTTGAGTGTGGCTCTTCCACAAAATACCACGGCCTGGGCGAGTCTATTTTGAAGAAGTGGTGTTAGAAGAAGGTTAAGTCTAAAAAATTTGGCTCTCAAAAGAAATTTCAATCGTTGTACTGTTGATATTTGGCTCTGTTGATTAATGAGTTTTCCGACCACTGCTCTAGTCATTCCTCAAGGGTCTTTGTTAAATAGAGATTGTGTGTATTTCTATAGCACCTGTTTCCTAAATTAGGAAAACTTCTGAATTAAACATAGATAAAATTCAACAAAATAAATTCAAGAAATGTGCAATTTAGTGTATAGTGAACATCCCTCGATTGGAAACTGAGAAAAGGAAACAGAACTAATCAAAGTTATGTTAGTAAGTGGCTGTGCATATATATTTTACCATTCATCTCACCTATCAATGGGTTTATTTCTATAATTAAGGCAATACTGAAACAATACAATACTATAACATTCTCAATTTGCAGCATAGTATTTATAAAACTAGGCTCTAAAATTGACATAAACTACACCTTCAGCAAAAGCAAGTTGATAATTCAGCAGTCTTTTCCCAATATCTATTCAGAATGCATAATTCAAGCATGTTCATGTATTTATCACTATGTATTTATGTCTGACCCAGATTTTTTGCTCTTTATTGTCACTTATCCATGGTTTCTCAGCTTGAATTCATAATGAAAAATACAGAATGAAGGTAGCATTCTGTTCCCCTACTTGTCAAATATTCTTTATGAAATGAACATCGCTGGAAAAGTAAGAAAGCATGGTGTAAAATTTGAAATCTTTCCACAAGTCCTCTGACATCTTTCACTATCATTTTTAGGAATTAACTTTTAGTAGTTATGGAGTTAATTGGAATATTTAATTCTGACACATGCCTTCCAAATTCAAAATTTGCTTTACTTGTTATTAAAATCTGTCTTAGACCATTTTGCCTTTCTCTGTTAAAAAGCATGTTGGTGAGGAGTAATTTGTCCAAAAGGAGGAGTGTGGGAAACCTACACATTTCAAGTTATGAAAAATCGAAGTTTCCCAGTGACAGGGTCCTTATGATATGCTTAAGACACTCCAGGAAAAACGGAAGGACTTGTTGAGTACCCTGCCTCCAATTAGTGGACCCCTGAAATGGCTCTGTGATCTCTTTGCAGTTCTCTATGCCAATGGTGCTTCTCAGCCAATGTCCACCTGTGACAGCATAAGAGACCTGGCACTTCCCTCATCTCCCTCCCTGCCCATTGCTCCTATTAGAGGGAGTCAAATGATAAACCCGATGACAAAATTATATATCTTGTATACTTTTTCTTATTGGTTACATCCTAAAGTTACGTCATTTAGGCACTTCAATGTGCAAAAGAAAATTTTAAAAAATCATATAAAGGAAGAACATTTATTCTAAGAATCTTAAAACTGGTTTGAAACAAGATAAATTTCATTATATTATGAAAATAATAAGTAAATGAAAAGAACTATATGTCCACTTTTTATTATGGTTAGGGCTTTTATGCATTGGCATTTAAGATCAGGGCTAATCAAATTATTTTACAAATTCCAGGCAACTAATTCAAAACCCAAGATTCAACACATATAGTTAATAAGTGAACCTTAAAAACTAATATAAAATACTAGAGGCCCGGTGCATGAAATTCGTTCATGGGTGGGGGTGTGTGTCCCTTAGCCCAGCCTTCACCCTCTCTAATCTGGGACCCCTCGAAGGATGTCCGACTGCCTGTTTAGGCCCGATCCAGGTAGCATTGGCCCTAAACAGGCAATCAGACATCCCCCTCACAATCCAGGACTGCTGGCTTCCAACTGCTCACCTGCTTGCCTTCCTGATTGCCCCTAACCGCTTCTGCCTGCCAGCCTGATCACCCCCTAATCACTCCTCTGCCAGCCTGATTGATACCTAACTGCTCCCCTGCCAGCCTGTTTGCCCCTAACTGCCCTCCCCTGAAGGCCTGGTCACCCCTAACTGCCCTCCCCAGCAGGCCTGGTCACTCCTAACTGCCCTCCCCTACAGGCCTGGTCCCCTCCCAACTGCCTTCCAATGCTGGCCATTTTGTGGCAGCCACCTTGTGTCTACATGGGGGCAGCCATATTTGACCACATGGGGGCAGCCATCTTGTGTGTTGGAGTGATGGTCAATCTGCATATTACTCTTTATTAGATAGGATAGAGGCCTGGTACACAGGTGGGGGCCAGCTGGTTTGCCCTGAATTGTTTCCCGGATCATGGTGGGGGTTCCCTTGGGTCATGGAGCAGCCTGGGAGAGGGACCTGTGGTGGTTTGCAGGCCAGCCATGCCTCCTGGTGACCCAAGCAGAGGCCCTGGTATCTGGGATGCATTTATCTTCTATAATTGAAACTTTATAGCCTTGAGTGGAGGTCTGGGCTGGCCAGGGTGTGCGGAAAGCTTGGCTTCCTCCATTGCCAGGGAAACCCAAGCCTCCTGCTCGCTCCGTGGCTACAGCCATCTTGGTTGGGTTAATTTGCATACTCGCTCCTGATTGGCTGGTAGGTGTGGCTTGTGGGTGTAGTGGAGGTATGCTCAATTTGCATATCACTCTTTTATTAGATAGGATGTTTGGGGTAATTGAATCTCTTTTCAATATCCTTAAGAAATTTTATATTCTAATCATTTATAGAGTGAATATTTCCATAAGAATAATAAACTAAAAATATCTGAATCACAATTTTAATCTACTAATTTTTATCACACAGAGTATATTTTAGTTCAAAAGCAAATTTATTTTACAACAAATTCTTGTTAACACCAAAACTTTTTAGTTATCATGGGTGCCACTACGTAAGGCCAATAAGTTGCCTTTTCAGTGCAGACTGCCTACAAACATTAGTAAAGAAAAATGTACTTGATGAGGAGAAATGCTTGCCTAAAGGTAAAGGTAAATTGTAAGGCACAATCCACCTCACCCCCCTTTTTCTTCCCCTGGAGAGATAAATTAAGTAAAGCAAACTGTATTTATATTAACCAAAGAACTTATATGCATATATACATAACCCATCGATACAGACAATAGTGTGGTGAAGGCCAGGGGGAATGTGGGGTGGAGGCAGTCAATGAGGGAAAAAAAGGGGTGACAGGAAGACTTCTGTAATACTCTCAACAATAAAGATAATTTTTTTAAAAGCAAATTTTCTCAAGTTTAACAATACTTGTACTTTTTTGTAGTATAAGATTTTCAATAGGGCAAGTCTGAACCAAAACAGTTTATAATTCTCTTTATAGATGACTAAGACACTTGACAATCATGTTTCTTGATCATTAAACTCAACATGCAGATGGGTGTTCTACAGCTTCTCAGCTTTGGAAGTTCATCTGTAAGTTAGTTAGTCATGCTTCTGTGTCTTTTTTCTTAGGTACAGTATTTTCAAAAGGATTTCCATAGTTGTCAGAGGGGAGTAAGCAGCAGGGCTGGGTGTAAAAGCTGAAAGGATTAAACAAAAAACAAACAAAACAAAACAACCTCATATACAGACAACAGTATGGTGATTACCAGAGGAAATGGTAGGCTTAGGCAGGAGAGGCTAGTGGGGGGATAAATGGTAATGGAAAGAGAAATGACTTGGGGTAGTGAACACACAATACAATATAAAGATTATGTATTTTAGAATTGTACACCTTAAACCTATATAATTTTAATAACAACTATAAACCCAATAAATGTAATTAAAAATTATTTCCCAAAGCATTTCTAAAAATGTAGGCACATGAAAAATGACCAATTCTAATATTTGTTATATCATGCTGTTTTTCCCCCAATGGAATTGGTTATTATTTAAAATTTAAATGAAATTATTTCTTTCAAACTAAAATGCCACATTGTATAGCAAAAATAGTACAGTAGAGAAATAAAACAACTTTACATGAGAAGAAGATTATCTCTATCTAGAATATACTCAAGAAATTGCTAGTATTTTATGGCATATTATGCACATTCATATGTAGAATATCTCTTATAACATCTATTAAGTTATTATTTCTTTAAATCATAGCATTTCAGAATTTCAAAGGATCTTGGAGCTATTTTGTAGAACTCTGTGCATAATCTAGGTAAAACAGCAAAAGCCTAGCAGAAAGCAAGACCTTGCCACTACTTGAATCCAGAATTGATGACTCTGGACAATTATCCTTCCATGACAGCACACATTGTGCCGCACATGAATAGTCAGAATGGAAGTTGTCATTCATTGAGGTTCCGTCCCATGTCAGTGACTAGTCCAAGCATGTAGCACGCATAATCATCTGTAAAGTTAAGCATTTCTTGTTTAAGCTTTTATAAATACTTCAAGATAATAAATAATGGTCAGCTTTCATAAAAAATAAACATGAGTCAAAACATGTATGAAAGTATTTTTTCTGTAATCTCTCTTACATCCATTTACCTCTTCTATATTCACTCCCTAATCTAGGCTTTGGCATCATACCTTGATTTTTCTCAGTGATCTCTTAACTGAGATCTTGCCTACAGTGTATTTTCATTTCAAGGGACTCTACACACCACTACCAAACTGGTCTCAAAACTTTGCTTGTGCCAATATTCTCCTTTGGCATAAGTAAATATTGCCAAATATAGCCAAAGTCTATTGCTTCCAGAATAAAGTATAAATTTCTGAGTCTGGCATTCAAAGCTCTCCAGCACCTGATGCAAACACAACTTAATTTCCTACTGTTCTCCAATTTGTACATCATTACAGTCTGTCTGATCTATTCAATATCTCTTAAAAATATCTCTTGCTCATTTACTCATCTCTAGGATTCAGAGATACATTATCTCCTATTTATCGGTCTAAATTCCATTAATTTTTATGGGTCTTCTCAAGACCTCTAGCTCCTTGCATCTTTATTACATTATGCCAACAGACAATTATTTTAATCCCTGCTGAGGTGTTATTTTCACAAGTTCCTCTCAAACATAACTGTACATCAGTATTACTTGCAATGCTTGTAAAGTGCACATTCCCATGATACATTATAGATATTCTGATTCTGCAAATCTGAGGTAGGCCCAAAGAATCTGAATTTTTGGCAAAAATTGCTATAGATTCAGACTTCAGTAGACCTGTGACCCATTTATTTGAATCTTAATAATGCAATCACTTATAGCTGCAGATTTTCTGCTTGCCTCTTTGATTTTCCTGTTAAGATTATAAATACATTGAGATGTTAGAGATAAGCTGAGGCATATAAATTTTTTTAAGTGTTTATTTGAGCAAAAATCCATTCAGTTCAGGCAGTGTAAAAATGGAAGTGGTTAGGAGTACTCTGCTAGTAAGAGCCTACTAAGGAGAACAAAAAGGATATATCTCATAGAAACACTAGGACCCGACTCACATGTACCAGCAAGAGGTGGGAAAGTATGTTTGGGACTGTATTATGAGGCTGCTGGACCAAAGGGGAAGGTGAATAAATTTGGGTAATACTCTTTAAAAATATAGCGTCTATCACCCTGGTAGGGATCCTGAATATGATGTGAACACACAGCTAAGATGGCATTTACTAGCATGGCACTTAATGAGGTGGTAATGTCAGAACTATCATGGCCGATGCTAGAAGAAGAGAGGAAAGTGTTGATATATGAATATGGTAGAGGGGTGTCTAATATAAGGTCAGAAACTTCATTAGACTATTTTGTTCCATGGGAGAGCCAGTGAGATATACCATTTCCCAAAACAATAATTAATATGCTTATGCGACTGGTCCCAGCAGCACTGAGAAATTCATTGATTGGTCTCCTCTGTAGCCCAGCTGAGATCAGGTGGCAGCACTGAACCATCAGAACTTAACGAGCAGATAGGTGCATTTGCTGTAATGAGCACTGAGATTGGAGTCAAATCATGAAGCCAAGGAAACCCAACTCACAGTTACAGACATCGTTAATAGAATACAGTATCTGAAGGGAAATAATAGATAGGTAGCCAAGAAGTATATTACTCAATCTATAAAAGCAATGATGAAAAATCAGGAAGCTGAATGTAAGGGCAAATGTATTGATAAAATGTCACTATGTCTTATCCAGTTTCCATCTCAGAGTCAGATTCAAACCTCAAATCTACTGACTGACAAAGACCTGTAAAGAAACCTGCAACACCACAGCAATTTATATATAGCAATGATTCCTAAGTTCTTTTCCAAAAGGACCTTCAGGTTTTATTCAGGTAATTGTACATTGGGAAAGCAAAATACCTAATCATTTCAAGGACCTTTGGACACAGGTCTGAGATAATATGATATCCTGAGACCTAAAGTATATTATGCACCCCCCCTCAGTTATAGTGAAATCATATAAGAATAGATAATAAATGGCGTCCTGGCCCATGCATAGTTTATAGTGGGTCCTCCAGACTTGCTGACTTACCCAATAGTCATTCTTATGACCACTGTATATCCCAAAAGTACAATGGTTATATTTGCTACTTGGTACAATTCTATATATTGGGTTCTTAACCTGTGGTGAAGAAACTATTAAGGCCAAGAGGAAATCTCAGAAACTGCTCCACCCATATTCCTTGCTAGGATAGTTAATAAAACACAGTTTCCCATTGCAGGGGAATAGAAAATAGGCATCACCCTAAAGATGCAGCAGTGATAGGCATCATCATACTTCTGTTTAATACACCAGTTTTGTTTGTAAAAACCAACAAAACAAACAACAAAAAACTCCAAAAAAAAAAACCCCAAAACAAAAAATACAACAAATATTGGAAGATAACATGGATTACTGAAACTCAAGAAAGCATTAGCCTAATCATTGCTGTGGTACCAGATGTAGTATGTTTGCTAGAACAGATTAGCATGATCTCAGGAACTTGGTAAATGGCCATTGATTTGATCTGGTGAGTGTTTTCTTTTGTATTACTGTCAGAAAATAGAAACAGGCAACAGAATATATTTACAGTTTTGCACTAGGGCTACGGTAGCTATTCTGTCCTCTGTCATAACAAAGTTTGAAGAAATCAAGGCTGTCTGAATATCTCCCAGAACATCATATTTCTCCACTATCTACCTAATAAAAGAGTAACATGCTAATTGACAGTACCTTTGCAACTCCCACCAGCCAATCAGGAGTATGCAAATTAACCCAACAAAGATGGCAGATTAATTTGCATACACAGGCGCCAAGCAGCCGGGGATGGGGCAGGGTGCGTTCTGCACCACCCCAGCTGCTCGGGGCCTCTGGGCAGTGTGGGAAGGCAGAAAGGCGGCTCCGGCCAGATGAAAGGCGGTGCTGGGAGCCTGGGTAACAAAGGCCCATTCTTGCACGAATCTTCATTCGTGCATCGGGCCACTAGTTATATAAATAACGTTATTCTAATTGGACTGGATGAGCAAGAAGTGGCTAGTCTTGATGAAAGCCATATGTACTCCAGAGAGTGTGAACTAAATCCTATGATAATCCAGAGGCCCACCTGATTAATAACCATTTCAGGTTTTTAGCATGCTAACACATTCTTTCCACAATAAAGGACAAACTATTACATGTTGTGCCTCTCACCATGAAGGATGAAACACAGTGGCTGGTAGGCCTACAGGCAGCATATTTCACACCTGGGAATATATTCACTGTCCTTACAGGCATCTATGAGTGGACCCCAGAGCAGGAGAGGCTGTGGTGGCAATCCAGGCTACAGTACAAGCCACTCTGTTTCTTGAGTTGTGATCACATGACTCAAAGAATCTGTGATACTAGAGATATCAATAGTAGGCATGGGTGGCATGTGGACTTTACAGCAAACCCTAGTGGGAGAACATCATGTAGACCTGTAGGGTGCTGGAGCAAGTCTACTGCATCTGCAGTGGAGATATATGAACTTTGAGAATCATCTCCTGGTATGCTCTTGGGACTTGGGGTTAGTATTATGTGTTACTCTGACATCAGTGATGAGAGAGAATCATTGATCAGCTGCCCCCTGCACGCCCCCTACTGGGGATCCAGCCCACAACTCAGGCATGTGCCCTGACCTGGAAACGAACTATGACCTCCCAGTTCATAGGTCAATGCTCAACCATTGAGCCACACTGGCTGGACAATTCTGTGAGACACTTGGTTATTTCTCTCCTACTCTGGGTTTTAGAGTGAAAATATTTAAGAAATTAATCTATTTATGGATAATATCCAATCAAAATAATATAAATAAATATAGTATACTAGTATGCTTTCTGGTTCAAAAATACTTGTTTCTATTAAGCAATATTACCCCAATAAATTATAAATGCAATTTTAAAACTACTTTCTCTTTTCATTTTTCCAAGGTCACATTTAAATACTTAAAATAATATTTTAACAATAAAAATGTGATATTTCTGGAAAACCACAGAGCTAAGAATTTAGTGACACTTCATGAGCCAGATAGAGACTTGCAGAGAAATCAGAGCAGATGAAACACCAGCAATGTTGTTTTCAACCTGTGTACTACACAACTCCAGGTGTCACAATTCACATAGACTTGTGCAGTGTTTATCCTGCACCAACATCCAGTGGCCCAAGATACCTGTGAGTTGTTTTTCCAAATGATTCCTAAAGGAGTGCCAAATAATAGCCAACAAATCCAAAGAGGAGAAATGGGCCTTGGGACCTTCAGAAAAAATCATATAATTGATTGTGAAATAGCCTTCCTATCTTGCACAAGAAAATGGAGTGACTTACAAGAAAGGATTTTGCCCTCAGGTTTAATTCTAGCACAAATTAAAGAAAGTCCGAATCTGTCTGGGGAAGGTTTAAGGTCCTCTGATAGAGGCACACTGGAGCTTTGGCATATCTCCACAGCCAGATCAGATAAAAGGGGGGAAGCAGAACACCCAATCTGCCCTGGAGGGAAATAACTTATACCACCTCATCTCCAGAGTCAAGTCCCCCTTTTGGCAATTGTGTGGGTCACCAGGCTCCCTGCCTAAATTAATCAATCTGACAATTCAATTAATTATGAATGAGCAATCAAGATTAAGCAGAGAGTTGAAGACAATTAACATCCGAGTGGTAACAATAGTAATACTGCCTAGAAAACCAATCATTGGAAGAAAAAATACTTAAAATATATAATTATTATCTTCAGAGATTTTATTTTTCTAATGACACTGCATTTTAAAAATAAAAATAAGAATTATGTGATATTTTATTTCCTTTGAAGGAAAAACAAAGACAATTAAAAGTTTTTGAAAATTATAATATGATTTTTGAAAACAAAAATGATGCATATTCTCATTAATAAAATAAACATACTTATGACCAAATAAGTAATTTGAATTAAATAAATTTTCTAAATGGAAAAACAGTGTAAATATGTATGTTCAAACAATCCATGGAATTAATGATTCAGCAAGCCCTGGTGGGAGAATATCATGTCGACCTATAGGGTCTTGGGGACCTGGGGTTACTGGCTAGGGCTAGTTTGTTCTACCAATCTCCCTCTTCATGGAACTAATGAAAAATTACCAAAGACCCCACAGCTAGATACACCTTGAAAGATTCAAGAGAGAGGAAAAGGGAGAGTAAAAAATATATCAAGGATAAAACCACATTTACCTCAGGCTTTTCATAAGCAACAATAAATAAAAGAAGATAGATTAATATTTTTTCTTTTTTAAAAATATATTTTTACTTATTTCAGAGAGGAAAGGAGAGGGAGAGAGAGATAGAAACATCAATGATGAGAGAGAATTATTGATCAGTTGCCTCCTGCCTGCACCACATTGGGGATCCAGCCTGCAACCCAGGCATGTGCCCTGACTGGGAATGGAACCGTGATCTGCTGGTTCATAGGTAGATGCTCAATCACTGAGCCACGCTGGCTGGTTCTATACTAGCCAAATTATTAAACAAGTGTGAGACAAAAATAAGAATTAGGGGACATGCAAGAATTCAAAAAAATTTTTCATAGATTATACACACATATGCATATGTATAAGAAATATAGCTGCAGATATGTTACCATATATATATATTTTTTTTTTCTTTCCCAGTTTCTCAATCTTGGCACTAGTGATATTTTGGGTCAAATAATTCTTTGTTGTAAAGCCTTACCATGTGTATTATAGGCTATTTTGCAGCATCAGTAGCCAATGGGGGAGTGGGGAGCAGAATTACCCCAGTTAGATATCACTGGTATTTTTGTGTATGTGTGTGTGTATGTATATATGTATGTAAGTATCTATCTATCTACCTACCTACCTATTTACAGATACATACAAAACCTACACATATACATATCTATATATGTGAAAACCTAATATGCAAATTGTCCCCTCAGGAGTTTGACCAGGAGCTCGATCACTCACTATGATGTGCGCTGACCACCAGGAGGTGGCACGGAATGAAGGAAGGCCCCAGTCTACAGCCAGCTGCTGGGGAAAGGAGGTCCTGGCTGCCAGCCAGAAGGCCCCAATTAGCCATGATCACCAGCCAGGCCTAGGGACCCTAACCGTGCATGAATTTCGTGCACCAGGCCTCTAGTATGTATATATGCATTAAACAGAAAAATCACAGTACCAAAATGCTGTTGTTTATGCTAAAACAATGATACCAAACCTAGTTTCAATCCCAGAAATGTGATCTTAATCAACTAGACAGGAATGTTCTGGTCAAGCAACAATAAAGATAGTATTCATCCCCTATAGAAAATAAGAGGTAATCAGTATGATAAAAATCCCATCTTATTACCTTCCCTGAAAAAGAAGATGCCCTGGTCTAAAAATAATACTCTCTTTTCTTCCATGCAATAGCTCCCTTGTACCAACCTTCTTCCTATAAAAGCCTTCCATTTGCACATCCAGTGCACCCTTCTAGTTGCTAGATGGTAGGCTGCCTTGATCATCAATTGCTTAATAAAGCCAACTAGATTTCCAAATTTATTCAGTTGAATTTTGTTTTTTTAACATGTAAGATTTTATACACATACAAACTATACATCATATACAGGCAAATGCAAACATACATGCATACAAACATACATACTTAGCAGCCCTTGACATTCAGGAACTGGTGGTCGGTATTATTAGTTAAGTCTTGGTGGTGCTACAAGCTGGCCTGCACTCATTGACACATTTTTGTTTCTCCTGTTGAATATAAACAATGGCACAGAACATCAATGTCAGACAAGGCCATTCTGTGTCCATGATAAAGCAAGACATAATCATGTCTGAACACAAACAAAACATCTTCCAAACCACAAAAATGAACAACGTTCTCTTATTCGTCTAGCAAAAGTGATTGCTGCTTCTTTATTTTATTTTATAAATATATTTTTATTCATTTCAGAGAGGGAAAGGAAGAGAGAGATAGAATGATGAGAGTGAATCATCAATTGGCTGCCTCCTGCATATGCCTTACCCTGGAATCAAACCTGTGACCTCTTGGTTCCTGGGTGGATTCTTACCTACTGAGCCACTATCTGACTGGGCACTGCTTCTTTATTAATTATGGCCTTAGAGTGTATCTAGTTTTCTCGCCTTAAAGAAAAGACTTACAAAAACAATCATAGACTTACTCTCACTTCCTGAGAGCAAACAAGCCAAAGTAAAACCCTACTTAACTCTCCTCAAATCTGATAGGAACTGAAATCTTACCATCAATTTATTTTAACACCCTCGTACTGCAATGCCCTGCGGTTCCCATTGGTATGTATCTTCCCTGCTGCAGCATGTAAAAAATCTAAACATGTTAAACTGCAGATACGTTCTTGGTGATTCAAGGAAGTATTACATAGGATTCATGAAAAAAGATAATTGAAAAATGACCCAGAAAAAAAATTAAGGACACTAGACAAGAAATAAAAGAGATGTCATTAGACCTTGTCTTTTAGAAGCTTCAATTACATATGATTTTTTGCTTTATTTATGGTCCAAATATTTTATTGTAAATAGGTGTATTTAAAGGTGTATTTAAATGTGGGTACACAGTGTTTTTTATTGGTTTTCAGATGTGAGAAGAAACCTAGAAATAAAGAGTAGTACAGTTAACTATTGTGATGCAACTGAACATATTGATCAATATAATTAATCCCGGTGATGCAAAAATCATGATAGAGCTGAGATAAATTGAGACATAACTGGGCCAAAGTAAGATCTAGGAAAAGGTAAGTGAGGTAACTACTTTCCTCATCTTTCCTAGAGAAGAATCACTATATAGTGCTAAAATTGGTAAAAAGAAATAAAACTTACAAATAATTTTAAAGCTAAAATCACCATATGAAAAACCAAAAATTAATCAGTAAAAAATGTCCAATTTGTGGTGGGGAATGGACAATGTCCTAAATAAAATGAATTCTCATTCTTTATTTAAGGAAGTTAATAATTACTATTTAATGTTGACAAAAAATAGAAGTATAGTACAGGATTTAAAGTTGTAATATTAAACTTAGTGTGACTAATATAATAAACTTTTAAAAGTGATTACAATAGCACAATAGAAATGAGTTCATGAGAAAAGGCAAAATTTATTTTCAAAGCTTTCTGCATGCATTCTTGCCTATGTATGTTTGTTACCTGTATAATTTCAGTAAGCAATGGTACACCCATAACACATAATGCTTTGCAAGAGTTAAAAAGCCTGTTGACAAGCCCTGGATGCATAACTCAGTTGTTTAGAGCATCAACCCCATATGCTAAGGTTGTAGGTTTGATTTCAGGCCAGGACACATACAGGAATCAAACAATGCATGTATAAATAAGTGGGACAACAAACAGATGTTTCTCTCTCTCTCACTCTAAAATCACTAAATTATGAATTTTTTAAAAGCCTGTTTACAAAATATTAAGTAAAAAAGAAAGTTTTAGAAAAGAATGTGTAACATTATCTCATAAAATATATATAACGTACACATTGACAATAAATATCCTATCCTATATAATAAAAGGCTAATATGCAAACAGACCGAACGGCGGAACAACCAAACAACCGAACAACCAGTCGCTATGACGTGCACTGACCACCAGAGGGCACGTGAGGAACATGGCGAGTGTTGATCACAGTGGGATGGTGGAGAAGGTGAGTGGGGGTGCCAGACCAAGGTGGGGCACCGGTCACTGTCACTGAAGCAAGCCTCTGGTGGTTACTGAAAATTCTTTCCTCCCGCATGCCTCAATCCTGCCCAGCATTTGCACCTGCTGCCAGCGCCAGAACAACCACTTGCACCTGCTGCCAGCACCCGGTGCTGGCCCCAATTGCTTCACACTGGCAGTGGGTGAGAGTGGCAGCTGCTAGCCCCGATTGCCCCTCAGGGCTTCTCCACCTCCCCCTGCTCCTGAGGGGCAGTCAGGGCCGGCAGCCACCGCTTGTACCTGCTGCTGGCACCAGACCTGCTGCTCGACCCACTGCTGGCACCGCTAGCACCTGCAGCTGGTGCTGGAGCCACCACTCGCACCTGGTGCAGGCCTCAATTGCTTGGCACTGTCAGTGGGTGCGAGTGGTGGCTGCCAGCACCAATTGTTCCTCAGGGCTTCTCCACCTCCCCCTGCTCCTGAGGTGCTATCGGGGTAGCAGCCGCCGCTCACACCCACTGCTGGTGCCAGCCCCAGTCACTCCGCGCTGTCAGCGGGTGTAAGGGGGCCGGCACCATCAGTGTGTGGGAGTGGCAGTGGCGGTGGTGGGAGCGCACTGCTAGCAGACAGGGGACTGGGGCTATGGTGGGAGGGGCTGGGTGGGGGCGCAAAGAATAGGCCAAGACCCGCCCCTGTGCCCACCGCAGCCTCGTGGCCCACAGTTCCTTTCAAGGTGCATGAATTCGTGCACTGGGCCCTAGTAATATATAATGTATATATAGCAAATGTGTATATTGCATGTCTAATAATATAAACATTTATTAACAACTAGATGGCTGTCTATGAATTAGGGAAGTGGATCTCCCAATACCCTGGTTTTGGACTTTCCAGCCTCCAGAACTTTGAGAAATAATTTCTGCTGCTTATTAGTCTCCCATTAGATCCATGAAAATTTATGAAAGTAACTAGATGTAAAAATAACAGAATAGCAAGGAATGAAAGAAAACTAGCATTCTGGTTTGAGTACTAGATCAGTGATTGTTCCAATAGTTCTAATCCGGAGAAGATTAGGGGTGTTTGCTTATCTGTTACTACATCTGTTTTTCCAGAGTGTGAACAATAGTAAAATTGACATTGAACAAATTAAAGTCTAGTCTATATGTAGTACATCTAAGTGGATATGTTCAGTAGGCAACTAGATATACAAGTGTGAAGTGTAGAAAACATATCTGACCTATCAATACAGAGTGGTAGTTTTTAGCTTATGGGAACTTAGAGTGAGTAGTTGAAAACCTGGAGTGTCTGAGATTACCCAGGGAGACCAAGTGCGATGTCTTAGTCTATTTGGGCTGCTATTATAAAATACCATAAACAGGGAGACTAATAAACAGCAGAAATTATTTCTCACAGTTCTGGAGGCTGGGAAGTCCAAAACCAGGGTAGTGGGAGACCCACTTCCCTAGATCATAGACAGCCATCTTCTTGCTATAATCTCACAGGGTAGAAGGAGCAGAGGAGCTCTCTGAGGTCTCCTTTATAAGGACACTAATCCCATTCATTTCGGCTCTGCCCTTATGACCTAATCACCTCCCCAAAATCCCACCTCCTAATACCATCACATTGACAATCAGGTTTCAACATAGAATTTTTGGGGGCACAAACATTCAATCTATAGCCTATACTAAGAAGAAAAGAGGTGTGTAACCCTGAAGCACATAAACATTTGAGGTTCAAAAAGTATCAGATATATAGTTAGGTCATGTAATCTAGAGGTAGGGAGGAATCCCATTTAGATCTCTCCTTTCTTAGTGTATTAGTCAGGGTTCAATCAGAGAGATAGCCTTGATATCACACAATGTAGAAGCTGGTTAAACAGTCCCAGTAACACTACATCCTCTGTTTCAGCTGCTGGAATTTGAAATACACAAGACATAGACATTTGGGAAGAAGATGGATGTAAAAGTATGGAGCCCAAGGCCATGCTGGCACCTATGAGCATGAGCTGGCTGTAAGTTTATGAGAATAGAGTGGCACTGCCTCCAACCTCGATGAAGTGACTGACCTGCAGGAGAAGCCAGTACCCTTTGTCATGGAGCTAAACATACCCTTGGCCTTGGAGTCAGACAAACTGAAGGAGGATCCCGGGAAAGTGAGGCAGTTGTAGGCAGAGCTACTAACCATCCCAAGGTGAGCCTGCAGGTAAGCATCAGCATGCATGAGCATCTGCCTTGAACTGAGAATATCGGCAAAGTGGTTGCTGCTTCATTCTGCCTTCCAAATACCTCATGAAAATACTTATCATCATATTTAAATTTTTTTTTTTTTTTATTTCAGAGAAGGGAGAGGGAGAGAGAGAGAGAAACATCAATGATGAGAATCATTGATTGGCTGCCTCTTGCACGCCCGACACTAGTGATCAAGCCCACAATCCAGATATGTGCCCTGACCGGTAATCAAACAATGACCTCCTGGTTCATAGATCAATGCTCAACCACTGAGCCATGCCGGCTAGGCAAAAATATCACCCACCCTAATCAGAAACATGCAGGGTATTTGGGGAAATGTAGTTCAATCTGGACATTTTGATGCAGTGAAAAGCTATCAAATCTAGTGATATGTCACAGATGTACAACTAGTCAATAAATAGTACCTTCTGACTTTCTGTTATCTAGTTCTTTCCTAACTCTTCTCCTCGAAGTCCCTAGGGCCCTCTCCAGGCAGTGCCCCTCTGTGCCTGTACTGAATAACATTCAGCCCCCTGACCCACCCCCACATCAAATTCAAATTCCCAGTGCACCGGACCTTTCAATGCTTCAGGAAATAACATAGAACCTTACACAGAGCTCAACAAATATTTGTTGAATCCTGGATGAATGAATGGATTTAGATCGAATTACATCCTATATAAAGTGCCAATAGCAATGCAGAAGGCAATAGGAAATGGCAGAAAAAGCAGCAGACATCGTCTCTGGGTCCTGACACCCACCTTCAAATTTTGACTTCATCACCCTGGTCTTGGAATGTTACTTGACCTTTTGCGGAGCTTTTGCTTTCTCATATGTTTAATTTGATTAATAGTATCATAGCTCAAAGGGTGATGGTAAGAATAAAATGTCCTTCAAAATGCTTTTTACAGTGATTCAACAGATATTAGACACTTCTGCTAATTTAAAAAAACCAGCAGGAGTCCTTTGACTTGACCCATCTATGAAGCTGGGTGAAAAATTCAGCTGAGACATGAAGAAATTAGTTTTTGGCCTGGGCATATCTGTCCAGTCCAGGAGCATGAAATGACACTTCTAAAATATTTTTGTTTTGTTTTATCTTCACATCTTTTCATATATTCCCCTGCTTCTATATTTGCAAGCCCCCTATTGGGTAGCAAATTTTTAGTTTTTCCTTAAGTTTTTCCCCACAGCATGGGGCAGGTTGGGAGAGGGCAGTGACAATGAGGGAAAATCAGTGGTGTTGAGAGGCTGCAGGGACAATAACAGACATTTTACCTGCTGTTATTATTAAGTCATGGACTGCTAGTAAAATGCTAGCATTAGCTCAATAGGTATTTTCAGTAAGCTCCAATCTGCAAACATACTGTGACATGCCACTGCTAAAAATGTTGCCTGGCACAACCTCTTTACAAGTAACACTGTAGGAGAAAAGAAGAAAATGGACCGAGAGCAACTAGGTCCTTTGAAGCCATTTGAAAAATTCTTATTTAGATTAAAGACTAAATTGCAAGCATCCTACCTATGGCATTAACCTCTTATTCTGCTTTTGATCTGTATTTTACAAGAAATTTGTCATATATTTGGTGGCAATTTTTTCTGCCTTCTGCAATATCACAAAATAGTCACAGTCTTTGATTTACCCTACAGGTTACTTGTTTGCTTTAACTTTTTATTGCTCTGTTGTGCACTGTTTTGCTTTCTGTTCCATTTTCTACAAGCATAAAAGTGCTTTATATGCTAAAATAGTGGGAATTAAAGGTCTGAGAAGACTTTAAGATTCTCAATCTTTATGCAAGTTTTTCAGTAATAACCACCTGTTTGTTCTTTGTCATGAAAGCTTCCAGTCACTTTTATGAACCTCTCTACCTTTATTTACTACCACTTTCAGGTACCCAGTTACCACGATAAATTATGTAAACATAGTAAGTAATTATTTAGATTAGCTTTTTCAGTATTACTGCTGTCTAGCTTGCTATATGGAATTTAAGATTAAAGACAACATTCAGACTTCAATACTAATGAGCTATTTAGTTCAATTTATAATTTTACAATGTGAAGGGCATTTCCATATGGTATATCATTTATTTTAGGTAATCAGAATTAATTTAATACCCAACAGAATTTCTCCTTAGGCTAATGTACACAAGACCATTGTTTAAGTTCTAAAAAATGTCCTAATCTCAAGGCTCTTCTATGGCCTAAACATAAGTCATATTTTAATATACTTTTAGAAAATTCTTTCCACACATCATTTTTTTCTTCTAAAAAGCACTATATAATTTCTGAGGTCAACATTAATGATGGCAAATGCTCTCCACATGTGCAGCCACACCTGGAAAGGTCCAAGTGCAACTTATATTCCTTCCCACACAGTTCACACTTATGTGGCTCTCTTAGGACTCTTCCCAATACACTCTGTACCCATAATGTCAGAGCATCCATATTTCTTTGAGAGAGAGAGAGAGAGAGAATACCAGTGGTTGGGTGCCATGTAAACTCAAAAACCAAATGTAGCTGTGTGTGTGTCATATTGATTCAGTGCACCTGAGAGACTGTCTGTGTTCCAGGAATTTGGTTGTGGAATTCCTATATTGCCCTGGAATTTTGAAAATGATCCCAGGTAAGTTTGATGAAACAGCTGTACAAGTGTGGTATGTTATCTGTAGCAAGTCCAAGTCTTGCATGTATTTTTAAAGCAAAAAGGTCTACAAGTTGCTGTGCAAAGGTAATATTTAAAGGTTAATGACATTTGAAAATACTTTAAAAGTGGAAAATGTGTTATATGGATAGGTATCTATTAAAAGCTGGGGAGGAGATGTTTATGTAGAATCTTTCAATAAAGAAGACAACTTCCCAAATAGTTAGGGACTCTGAATTGAACAGAAGAAATCAAAGGTGTTGCCAGATTAACATTTACCAGATGTTCCAGACTTTAGGATAACTTTTTGACTTTGAGATAAGTTGCTGCTGAGCTAAGGGCCTCACATTAGAGTTGCCTACAAATAACTGTTATGTTTCTCTGACTCAAAAGTAGGTCAGATCCCAGTAAGCTTTGCTCCATTTAAATTCCAGCCATGTGGAATCGAGAAAAACATAAAATTGGCATCTTCTCTTTCTGAAATTTCATTTATCTGCACAGTTTTTATCTACTCAAATCACAAAGCAAACTTAATTTATACAATTATGAAAAAACTATCTTTATTTCAGCCATGTCAGCCAGTCAATCTATATTACCGATAACCTGCTAAAAACATACAAAGTGCATTTAGTACTAACACACTCTTTATGATGTCATTCTAATATATTACCTGAAAAGAGCTTTGCAGAAACACTAAAATAAAAAGCTAAGGTATTTCACATGTGTTTATATATATACTAGAGGCCTGGTGCATGAATTTCCTTGGTCACAGATTCTATTCCTTGAGCCTATGGAGGGTAATAGCTCCACTCCTCCTAGGCCTAGTCGGTGATAAGGGCCAATCAGGGCCAGACCAATCAGGGCCTGCCAGCCTGAGGGAGGGATAGGGCAAGGGACATTGGCCAACGGCCCCAAGGAGGGAGCCAGCCCTCAGCCCCTCTGGGAAAGGGGCTGCGTCTGCCCCCACCCACCCCTGGTTACCTGCCTCAGCCCGGGACCAAAGGCCCAGTGGGGTCAGGAGAGGAAGTGACTGTCACTGGGCTGGGTGCAGAAGGAACAGACACCAGATGCCAACGCCACTGGCCAGCAATGGGAGGTTGGCTGTGGGAGCACACTGACTACCAGGGAGCAGCTCCTGCGTTGAGTGTCTGCCCCCTGGTGGTCAGTGCATATCAAAGTAACTGGTCAACTAATCATTCTGGTTGTTCTGGTTATTTGGTCATAATGGTCACTTAGGCTTTTATATATATCCTATATAATAAAGAGGTAATATACAAATTGACTATCACTCCAACACACAAGATGGCTGCCCCCATGTGGTCAAAGATGGTCTCCCCAATGTAGACACAAGATGGCCTGCAGGGGAGGACAGTTGGGGGGGACCAGGCCTACAGAGTAGGGCAGTTGGGGGCAACCAGACCGGCAGGGGAGGGCAGTTAGGGGCAATTGGGCTAGCAGGGAGTGGTTAGGGGGTGATCAGGCTGGCAGGCAGAAGCAGTTAGGGGCAATCATGCTGGCAGGCAGGCGAGCAGTTGGGAGCCAGCAGTCCCAGATTGGAGAGGGTGCAGGCTGGGCTGAGGGACACACACACCCCCCCTCCACCACCCCCACCCCCCGCCGGTGCATGAATTTCGTGCACCGGGCCTCTAGTATGTATGTGTGTGTGTGTGTGTGTGTGTGTGTGTGTGTGTGTGTGTGTGTATATATATATATATATATATATATATATTTATACACATACATATACGTAGTATACATACATAATTATTGCTTTTAAAAATTGAACGTATTCAAAACTTTACACTCCATTTTTTCTCACATATGTATCATATGGATACATACATTCATGATATCTTGATATGGACCATTCCTATCAGTTCACACATCTTTTCTATAACTGTGCATTATTCCATAGTGTACATGTGACATAAATATTGTGTCTGATGTCTTCTGTTTGACCACTCAGGTCCTCTTTTCTCCCATCTCCACCCTGTGCTCTAGGAGGCAAATTCCAATGGGTTCCCTTGCCCTCTAGCTATGATTAAGTTGAAAATAGGAAGCCCTGGCAGGAGATTAAAGAAAGAAAGAAGGGTGAGGGCCAGGATATTCATTCCCTTGCTAACTTCATACAAGTTTGCCTCAGTCTGGCTGTTTCCCTCAATGAAGACCACTTCTCCTTTGAAGGAAGTCTACTCTACTCTAGTTTCTCCTTCCAACCTTGGTCACAAATTCTATTCCTTGAGCCTATGGAGGGTAACAGCTCCACTCCTACTAAATTTGGGGTTACTGAAATACTCTTCTGGATTTCCTACATACTGATCATAGTTTTAAAAATATACCCCTCTGAATAAAGTCTCCTCAAGTTATCATGATTTATCTGTCTCCTTAGGATTCTGATAAAATTATTCAATGTCCCCAAGCTCATGAATTCAGTCTATTTTCTGTATTTTTGCTGGAATAAATATCCTTCTACACATATTTTCAAATGCTGGTACTCTTATTTCTCTAAGATACTTGTCAGAAGTAGCAATGCTCACTCAAAGGTTAAGTGCATTTTTAATCTTTATAGATACTTCCAGTTAACTGTCTAAAAGGTTTGAAGCAATTCTCACTTGAACTAGCAGTTTAATTATTTAATTTAGTGATTGATTTTAACAAGGAATTTTAAGTATGCCAGACACTCTACAATTGGCTTAACCTCATATACCTCATTCTATAAGGTTTTCCATTTTCATATATCCTTACCATTACTGTATGTTACTAATCTTTAATATTTTCCCAGAGTGGCGTGTGATAAATGATGTCTCATTATTTAAGTAAGCATTTACTTGGCTATTAGTGATACTAAATATCTATCATCTGTCTTTGTCTAATTATGGTTCATCTTTAATGAGTCATCTATTCATAACCTTTGCCTTTCTATTGGGTGTTTATATTAATGAAACATATTAGATTGAGATAGTTATTGGAAAACAGACCATAATTCTCAAATGATTCTATAAACACAGTGAGAAATCAGATGCTATTAAACTATACTAAGGTATCTGCCATTATATAAGGTACTAGTAACCCGGTGCAAGAAATTCATGCATGGGGGGGGGAGGTTTATCCCTCAGCCTGGCCTGCACCCTCTCCAATCTGGGATCCCTCTCACAATCTGGCACCACTGGCTCCTAACCACTCACCTGCCAGCCTGCTGATCTCCCCTAAACACTCTGCCTGCTGGCTTGCTTGTTCCCAACTGCCCCCTGCACCGGCCTTCTTGCCACTAACTGATCCCCCTTGCTGGCATGATTGCTCCCAACTGCCCCCCGTGCCACCGGCCTGCTTGCCCCCAACTGCTCCCTCCACCAGCCTGATCACCCCCAACTGCCCTCCCCTCCTGGCCTGATCGCCCCTAACTGTCTCTGCCTTAGTCCCACCACCATGGCTTTGTCCGGAAGGACGTCCAAAAGGTCTCCCGGTCTAATTAGCATATTACCCTTTTATTAGTATAAATATGCTGGTACACCTATGTACTAAATGTAATCAGAAGAAATGCTTGGTATTTTAAAAATGTAATGAGGCTATTTTGTAGATTGAGGAGTTGTGAAAAATAATACATTTTCCTAAGGTGACATTTATAAGGGAACTGATTATACTTGATAGGTACCTAAATTTGTTACTGTGACTAGAGCAAACTGGAAAGAACTGAGTGGAAATCTTTAATTTTGCAAATCAAGAAATTGAGTCTTCTGGTAAGATGGCTGACTAGTGGCATTCAAATGGGAAGAGTCACAGATGAATGGAGAGAAGATCTTAATAATGTAGAGCCTTTGTTTCTCATCCCTAGAAAATAATGAGTTCCTTTTAGGGGACAGCACGGTCAGGCAGATCGAATAAGTCAAGGGGGGTTCAAGCATTAGAAAACCATAACCCATAAGGAAAAGGTAAGGCCTTGCTTTAGGGCAAAACCAAGTCCATGACCCAGGTGTTTTGCTTTTCCATCTCAGGTTCCCTGTCCAGCACCATGATGCCCAATTCACGAAGCCCTGCTCCTGGGCATTTTTTAGATACTGGACAACTTCGGCACAGGCATGCTGAATAACACTTCAGATAGCCTGGGTTCCCATGAACCTAGGAATCCTCAAATGTATAGATAACTGTCTTCTCTTTGTTCTTTCCTCAGGGTTCGTCAATAGAAGAAATAGTCAAAACGAGCATCTAATATTTTTAGCTATAAGGTGCCAGATGAGAAATTACCTCTTTCAAGGGGAAAACTGATATCTGGGTGTTTGCTCACATTCCAAACATACTGCTTCTTTCCACCATCACCCTGCTCCCCCATATAAAGTACTTATATAACAACAATGCATAAGCTCCAAGAATAAGGTATGCTAAGCAAAAGTGGATAATAGTAATTTGAGGTCACACAATAAGCTGCATCTCATGACATACTCATAAGACTGCTTCCAATAAGAAATGCTTCTTTATTAATGAGAATTCAGAGAAAAGCAATTAAATGCAAATTTCTAAGCTATAAAGTGTCAGATTTTTGTTATATATGTAGTCTAATTTATGACTCTGATTGTTTACTTAAAAATCTATATGTGTGTTTTTTCTACTGTAATTCTGAGGACTAAATTTTGCAAATTAAAAAAAATCTGAATAATTCACCTATAGAGAGGAATCACCACCTTAATTTTAGGAGAGCAAAATGAATATTAAGGTAAAGTACTAACAGTAAATATAGTCTATTCAGAGGCATGAAAGGTTTTTACCTAAAATGTTTACGTAACATACCTGTGTCAGTTCTGGTTCTGGGTAAGATGGAGAAACAGCTGAAACTGGTTTGGCTCAGTGGATAGAGCGTCGGCCTGCGGACTGAAAGGTCCCAGGTTCGATTCCAGTCAAGGGCATGTACCTGGGTTGCAGGCACAGCCCCAGTGGGGGGCGTGCAGGAGGCAGCTGACTGATGTTTCTCTCTCATCGATGTTTCTAGCTCTCTCTCTCTCCCTTCCTCTCTGTAAAAAGTCAATAAAATATATTAAAAGAAAAAAAGAGAAACAGAATTTTTCTGTCTCCTACTAAATGTAACTAAAATCTTTGGATACAATACAAGCAAAAGCTCTCTGAGGACTCTGAAAATAGTTGGACCAGGTGGATTGGAGAAAACAAACAAACACAAAACATAATTTCAAGTACCCCAAACTAGAGAGAAGTGTCCCATTTTATTTTTATTCTGGTAGTTTCCAGGCTGGACTCCAAGGACACTTGAGCCCTGCTCATCATGTGCCCCCAGAAAGGGTGCCAGGGGAAGGCCTCTGTTTCTAGCCTGGGGAATGGGAAAGAAAGACCAAGCGGGTTAGAGAGTAAAGAAAATCTCCTACATATTTTTTTCCAACTTTCCTCCTCTGTTTCAGCCACAGGCATTCCTATAGCAGTGGGGAGAGCAATGGACTCAATAATTAGACAAGCACCCAAAACTCTAAAGACATGAAACCTTTCTCTCCAAAGGAACTGTGGTGCCAAAATGTGAGGAGATTCTTTATTGCTATATTTCTCTTTCTGTTCTCTCATCACTTGGTCTCAAAAGCTATCACAGTTATTTGAAGTATGCAACACTGTAGAAAAAATAAAAACCTAGTTTTCTAGACAGAGTACAGAAAAGCTGGGATGCTATAAGGTGGGGGTGGGGTTTGATTACAAATGGGCAGTCCAAGAGAGTGTGGGGGATAATAGAACTACTGTGCATCCTGATTGTAGTAGTGATTAAATGGATTTATACATATGTTAAATCTCATAAATGGATTTATATGGATTTAAGTAAATTTAAAAACAAAAGAAAATCTTTGATTATAATTTTTAGTTGTGTTTCTTGTTATGTTGTCAGCTAGAACAAACATTGCATAATTTTAAACAATGCCAATCACCAGGCCAAAAGAAAAAAATAAAATGTGTCACTCATTCTAAAATGTAGACATCCCAAGTATATATTTCTCCATAGTCAAAATCTTCTCTATCTTCCAGTGGTCAAGATTTCTATAATGTTAAGAATCATTGAAACAAATTATCTAATTTGCTGTTAATGTATCAATATATAAATATGTAAGCATATCAATGTTAATGCTCTCCATTATTGACAAGCATGTTTAGTGTGTCTATAAAATAATTTCTTCTAATTTTTAAATTTTCTTAAGAAGGGGAATAGTGGAAAGGTATGTTTTTTGGCACCATGTTATAGGAAACTATCCAGAAATAGTTCTTTTGCATCATTATATTTATAAAAATTAAGACAAAATATATAGTTTGAAAGATTTGAGTTTTCTTTAACTTGATTCCCATCAAAACCAGAAAGAAAATATAAGTTAAAATATATACCATATTTTTATAACTTTCTTAAAGTAAGCAGGCTTTGAATTTCAAACGAGTACTCTTTAATGTTGAGATTTAGGGATATCAATCTATATTTAAATTTGCAACTACTTCATATTACTGCGGTGGTCTCTTTGATGTACCCATTTGGCTAACCCCCTGTTGGAACGCAGCTTCTTCATCCTGCTCCAGTATGCCAACTATTGGTTCCCAGCCCCTCTGCCAGTGACTGGACCTTATGAGACACTGGGTATTCAACGAAGCCATTAGAAGCTTTAGGTAAAATCTAGTTCTTTGGAATAAATCTTTTGATTCATATATCCTACTGACTCTTCTGTGGTTTAAACATGATTTACACAGTTATCTGAATTGTACTTCCAAACAAAACATTACACAATGAAATATACTTTAAAATTACTGAACTGTATTTCTTAACCTTGATAAAAATATGACATCTTAGTAATTAATTAACTTTGAGATTATGTTACATTGCTAGAAGGTAGTCTGTCTGTAAATATTTCTTATATATCTACATTCTGATTTTTCTTATGTTAGCCTCAATAATTTTGTTTCTTAGCCTGTGGAATCTTGCTTGTTTTCATATTTTTGATAGTTCAGATGTTTATATAAAAGTATGTATATTATACAGACATGTAAATTAATATAAACAAAAGGATTGACTTTATTTGCAACCCATAGTTATTAAATCCATATGACAGAGATTTATATTTAAGTCGAGGAATATGGAAACTAAGTATTTTGCTATCTTTCAAAGCAAAGTATGGTACCCACTACCATTATCAACCCTGCCATAGCCAGAGGCTTCACAGGATGCTGAGTTTTGCTTAGAAGATGTCCTCCAAGAAATACTCAGTTTGACCAGAAATACTCAGACATCTCCTTGGAAATTATTTTTTATTTTTTCATGAAAATGTCACTGTCACACCCCAGAGCCTATGGTGTAAGATATGGTAATGTTACTTATGCAATCCAGCGCTAAATCTTTTCTAAGTATCTAACATTGGATAAAAGAGGAGCCTATTATACCAAGGATGTTTCCAATTTTAAGTTAACCTTCATTTTAAACAGGAATTTATCTTTAAGGTGTTTTTCTTTTCTTTCTATCTTAAGAGTGCGCTTTCAGAAGTTATAACCTGGTTAAACACCCTCTCTCACTCATTAGATTAACAGCATTTTTTTTCATAATATTAATACACAATTCAGAAGGATTAATCCAGTCTATGCTGATGAGTGGGGCTTACAGCAAGTCTCCTGACTGTCTGACTTGTTTTCCCCCTTTTCCTAATATTAGCTCTTGCAAAATTTTAGGATGTGAGCCAAAACGAGTTTCTCCTACCTTAACCCCCAAGGGCTATCTTTCTGTTTGGTGTAGTGATGACATTTGATCAGGATTTTAAGCTCCAGAGTGTTCATTACAGAGCTAAAAAAAACAGCCTTGAAATCAATGCTGGAGGACACCAGGTGAGTCATATGAATAAATCATGTAGTAGTGTATTGATAAATGTGCACTACTGAATATACAGAATTTAACATCAAAGTATTGTGGCCGGATTTTCAAATACCACTGCTGGAAAATCATCAATACTGCTGGAAGCTATTTTTCTAAATTAGTGTCATCATTTTATTAACATTAGTAACTGCATCCTTATATTGCATGCTTCAGGGTGCTAGCTGATTGCCTGTGGGGCCCAGTGGGATACTATTACCTAAACTGGGAAGATAAAATTCATTAGTAGACTAGCCAAGTTTTTCACCCAACTCTGAAGCTTGAGGATTTTAAGTCTAGCCAGAAACAGAATATTCAACTGAACAACTTAATAGTCATATTCAGTGGGATAAAGTATAAATTTGATGTTGCTATTAGGGGCACTGATTTCTTCCTATACTTAATTTTTTTTTTTTTTGGCTTTCAAAAATAGTAAGGCACTGGTGTCATGAGTAAGGGGCATCCCTGAAGAGAGGCACTCACATAGGTTTGTGTCTTTCTATAATGCCATATTTATTAGGGTAAATCTATCCAATCAGCCACTAGAGTCACAGGCAAGTTACACACAGTGGTCTAGAGGAGTGGAAGTCTGAAAGGGCTCCAAATATGAGGTGGTATGTAGCCAATCTCCAATGTTGGGTGGCCAGAGATCTAAGCTCCTATAGCCCACAAGGGGTGGAGGTCCCACTCATATCAGTGTCCAGTTCGAGTCCTTATCCAAGTGTCCAGACTTGCAGTTTGGGGCTTTCAGGGACCTTTCCAAGGGTGTTCCCATTACACACTATTACCTCAGTCTTGCCATAGCACTTGACATAGCTGTCATGGCTGACATGACTCCACATTGGGTTGTAAAAGGTGTCCAAAAAGTCTGCTCTGCTCTTGTTCTATACAGGTCGGAGGCCTATACTAGGTGTACCAGTTAATAATGTGGGCTTTGTAATCAAAGAAAACATGATAATTTCAAGAGAAACATCAAAAGTGCTTTATTCAAAGTAATGTCCATCACTAGCTACCCATTTCCCCCATCTTTCAGGTAATTTGTGGATACTGTCTCAACAGAACTTTTCTTGTTTTGAGGCAAACCATTCAGAGAACCAATTTTCCACTTTGTACATTTTGAAGTGCTGCTCAGAAAGTGCGTGTGCCATCGATAGGAACAAGTGGTAATCTGAAGGAGCAAGGTCGGGTGAATACTGTGGGTGGGTTAATACTTCCCAGGCAAGATCTTTTAACGTGTCTTTATCTGGTTTTGAAGTGTGTGATGGTGTGTTATCATGAAGCAAAATTACTTTGCCGTGTCTTCTGGAACATTCTGGTCAATTCACCATCAAAGCGTGGTTCACATTGATTATTTGTTGTCGGTAGCGATCAGTATTAATGGTTTCACTTGATTTTAGAAGTTCATAATATACCACATCTTTCTGATCCCACCAAACACAGAGCATTGTCTTCTTTCCGAAGTGATTTGGTCTTGCAGTCAATGTTGATGGTTGACCTGGATCAACCCATGATTTTGTGTGTTTGGGATTCTCAAAATAAATCCACTTTTCCTTGCCAATCACAATTTGATGCAAAAAAGACTTTTTGCATGCCTTTGAAGCAACATTTTACTGATGACTTTTTGGTTTTCTATTTGATGTGGCACCCACATTCAGTTGATGTGGCACCCATTTTTCTTCCTCTAAAATCTTTCCCATTGCTTTTAAACAATCAGAAATTGTTTGCTTTAAAGTAAGTAATTTGTGTTTTTGCCTCCCTGACAAAGTTTATATAAAGCTACAAAAAGAAATTGACAGCCAGTTTGAAATGGAATTGCCAGGGCCTAGGGCAAAGAATATCCTTACATGATATTATTCTACAATCTCATTATAATCTTAGATATTTTACAACAGCATACTTTACAATTATCCCAAATAAACTTACAAACTAATTCTTTGAATGGTGGGCAGCAATTAAAAAAAAAAAAAAAAAAAAGGGACATGAAAGGATTTAATCCCTTGCAGAAGTAATTAAGGCACTGGGAAGGCACTTGAGCATCCTACATTGGCCCCTCTTGCCCTTTGTGCCAAGAGGGACCCTCTTCTCACAATCCAATTGCCCTCAGCTGTTACCTGAGCTTTCTGTTCATGCTGAGCTTGAAGCCTCGTGGGGGCTGGTACCAGGGATCTGTCTCACATCCAATTGTGTGAGCTGGGCCCTCACTGGAGAAGAAACCCGAGTTCCCCGAGATATGTGATCAGCACCGGGACCCTGCCAGCAGGCCAGGGGTTCCCAAGGCAGGTGCTGGGTGTGGAGGCCACGGGGTCATAGGCTACCAAGGAGACAGAACTGAACCTCACAGCACCCTGCTTGGCCCCGGAGGATGGCTGGTTAGCCAGAGACGGGTAAGATTCCTCAAGGAAGGAACAACCTAAGACAGGCACAGTCGCAGAGGGGCCATCAGGAGAGAACTTGGGGGGACAACAAAAGTGGGGCACAGACCCTCACCCCCCCAACATTGCAGGGGCTTGAACCCTCACCCCCTTCTAAAGGAGGTCTCCTACCCCCATGGCTGCTTCGTGCTTCCCACACCCAGCTCAGATCGGGACCCAGGCAACAGAAAGAGACCCGGCCCAGCTCACATCGAGATACAGGTGACAGACAGAGACTTGGCCCAGCTCAGATCGGGACCCAGGTAACAGACAAGAGACTTGGCTGACAGCAGTTGCCCTATATCTAAATTCAGCTGAGCATTTGGAATGCTCAGGGCCCACTCAAGAATGCAAATAATCCTTCCCACTAATATTTACAGGGTAAACTAAGATTGTTGGTAGAGTATTAAATTTGACAGTAAAATAGTAATCAAGTTTTCAGATTAATTTAAATAGGCTAATTGAAATAAGTGAATATTCAAGTACTGGACAAAAAGCTATTCTTAAAGTAATAACTAAAATTTCTATTGGTAGTTCATCTCATGGTAAAATTCCTGAATATGCAAAGAACCTAAAGCAGTCATATGTGTGGGGGGGAAAAAAAAAAATTTTAATTTAAAGTTATCAAGACTGCATTATAAAATTTACAAAAACCTCCATTAAAAAAAAGGGGGGGCGGGGAATAGTAGGGCAATATCATGTAAGGAAAAATATCCTATAAGTAAATTACATCTAGAAAATTTTTACTTTACCAAATTAAGGTTCATTTGCAATGCTGACAGCAAGACGGCCATTAAAAACACATATGGTGTCTAAATAAGACAAAGGAAAATCGTTTGAACAAAAATAAAAAGGATCCCAAATCAATTATATAGAAAAGATTCCTTTATTAACTTGTGGTCGAGAATATATTTGTATATTTTCAGAAAACAACCCCAAGACCAGATGGATTCCTGCAACAGAGAGGAATTGACAGGAGTGCTCCAACCACGAAGACAAGAGGAAAAAACAGTCCAGAGATGGAAGACGCTGACAACGCCTTGACATGGGAGCAGTCAGTAGCTGTGCACCGCTGCAGGTTACCTAGGACCAAACCAGAGAGGGTCGGACATGCATTGCCACCATGTGCCCACCATCCAGATATCACTGCTGACATGTACACATAAGGAACTGTTGGACATTGAAATTGGGACTCAAACATTTTTTTGTTTTGTCTTGTTTTGTTATTATATGTTTATTTCCAGTCTGCAAAGGCAAAACTTTTTAAAGGAAAGAAATGGTGGGAAAAAGATACAGAGGCAAAGAAGCATTGAACAGACTGTCAAACTACATTGGGAAGACAGGGGTGGTTGGGTGAGGAGGGCTGTAAGAGACCAACCGAAGGACTTGTACGCATGCATATAAGCACAACCAATGGATATAAGACACTGGGGTGGGGAGGGGGAGGGTGGGCAGGTGAAGGCATGTCCTGGGGGGTAGGGGAGGTCGGGGGGAGATCAAAGGGGAAAAAAAAAGGAGACATATGTACTACTATTTGTAATACTTAAAACAATAAAAATAAAATAAAATTAAAAAAAAGAAAAAATTTATTAAAAAAAAAAGAAATTGTTTGCTGAGCAATGTTTAAACTTTCTGCAAGTTGTTTTTGAGTTTGACACGCATCTTCATCCAATAATGCTTATAATTGTTGGTCTTCAAACTTTTTCGGTTGACCTGGATGTTCTTTGTCTTCCACATCGAAATCATCACTTTTAAAGCATTTCAACCAGCGTTCACAAGTATCTTGAGATGGAGCATGTTCACCATAAGATTCCTGAAGTATACAATAATTTTTTCTTCAAAATATAGTAATGAATTAAAACTTCCTGCAAATGCTCTTTTTTTTTTGGCATGACATTTGACATTTTTAAGCATAAAAATATCTATGATGTTAACACCTTCAGCAAATTTGACATATGAAGTTTGGAAGCTTGCTGTCAATACAACAAAATAGCATACATATCAAATTGCATATATATCAACATATGTGTAAGGCCATCTAGAGAAAAAAATCTGCATTATTAACTGATACACCTAGTAAAAATCTTTTCCAAAGTAGTCTAAGAGTTCTTTCTTTCAAAAAAATGTTAGAGTCTCTTTCATGAAATCTATAGCTATGAAAGTCTTTTAAAATAACTTTTCAATTATAAGAGTGAGATTGGAGTAGCAAGAGTCAAAATCCATCCTTCCCTGGCTCTCTACACATATCTAAAGTATTTCAGATAGTAGAAATGTTCTTTTATTTTGGAATACATGAGCTCTTTGCAAATATTTGTTGTTGAATAAAATACTACAGAATGATAGTGGTGTCAAGGAATTTATTGAAAGTTGACATCTCTTACCAATCAGGCAAGGTGTCCCAGAAGAGAACGTTTTAAATTGAATCTTAAAAAACTGATAAGAGCTCTGGCTGGTTTGGCTCAGTGGATAGAGCGTCAGCCTGCAGACTGAAGGGTCCTGGGTTCCATTCTGGTCAAGGGCACATGCCCGGGTTTCAGGCTTGATCTCCAGTAGGGGGCGTGCAGGAGGCAGCTGTTCAATGATTCTCTCTCATCATTGATCTCTCTCTCTCCTTCTCCCTTCCTCTCTGAAATTAATACAAATATATTTTAAAAAACACAACTGATAAGAACTGGGAAGACAGAGGAGATAAAAATTATAGAAAAGGAAGGAACTCTTTTTGTTTGTTTTGTTAATTCTCACCCAAGGAAATTTTTTCATTGATTTTTAGGGAGAGTAGAAGAGAGAGGAAAAGGCAGAGAGAAACATGGATGTGAGAGAAACACATCATTGGTTGCTTTCTGCATGGACCGGGAGGAGCCTGCAATCAAGGCCTGAGCCCTTCACTGGAATTGAACCTGGGACCCTTTGATCTAGCAGGCCAGCACCCTATCCACTGAGCCAAACTGGCGAGGGCAGGAAGGAACTCTTTATCTGCTGCCACAGCATGGATGGACCTGAATATTATTATGCTAAGCTAAATGAGCCAGTTAGAGAAAAACAAATACCATTTGATCTCACTTATATGTGGAATCTAATAAACAAAATAAACTGATGAACAAAATAGAACCAGATGCATGGATACATTGTACAGACAGAGAGATGCCAGAGGGGAGGTGGGTGGTGTGGACGGGACGAAAGAAGGTGAAGAGACTAGCCGAAGAACATATACTCGTATGCACAGCCCATGGACACAGACAACAATGTGATGAGGGCCAGAGGGAGGGGAGGGTGGGGTCTGTGTGGAGGTGGACAAAGGAGGGGAAAATGGGGGACATCTTTAATAGTGTCAACAATAAAAAGTATATTAAAAATATGTTTCTTTTAGTCTAGTGGTTACAAACTTACTCTCTAATGAATCAGGCCATGTATTTTGGACAATAAGGACTTGTAAAATCTTTGGAAACCTGGACTTTATTATTCCCTTTTCTTGTTGGCATTTGAGTAAGTATGAAAAACTATCTATGAAGACTTTCACTTTAATGTAAGAAAAAGTAATTTGCAGGGGACTCACATTCCCAATGTGAACACCTAGGAAAACCAGATAAATTATAAAAAATCTTATTTTTAAAGGCATCAGAGAGCTGTGAATACAAAGAAGATTAGAGACTAAATTTTTAGAAAAAATATTCAGAAAAGTATTCAGAGGTGAGCTCAGACTTTGCAGTTGTGTTTTCCCTGGGAGCATATGAAATTTGGAGTGTGATCTAGCTCCTGAGGATCTGTGCTTCCTTTAGGGGGAAAAACAAACAAACAAACAAACAAATAAAAAAACAATGAGAAGGGACTAATAAGCCAACAGGGCTTTTAGCAGTCACTGAGGACTAGAGACTTAAATTCCCTCAAACACATGGCCAATTTCTCTCATAAACCCATAATTTAATTCATAGATGGAAAGAGTGGTTAAAGGATCATGCTGAAAATTTTACTGTTTTTTTTTTTCTTTTTACCAGACACTGACATTTTACTGAGTACTGAAGTCTCTCTCCAAAGAAAAAGAATATAAAAGCAAGTTTTGAAGGCACTTGAGAGAGTGGTGAAGTGACACCGAGAGTCTCCCATTAGTTTCACTTTCTGGGGATATTTTGTTATTCTGAGCCCAGCCAGAGGTAGAAAATCCAGACTTGGCCCCAGCAGAGAGTTTTGGAAAACGAAGAAACAGCAAGAGTTTTGGCAGTCAAACACACAGTTAGACTTCCCTGTAAAATAATTGCCATTTGAAATTTACAGAACAAGATTAAACTAAAAATCTCTTTGAAAAGCATAATAGAAATTCCAACCATCTCCTAGAGGTGAGAAGAAAAATGTTTTCCAGGTCCTCTATCAAAAGCCCTTGATGGGCATACCTTAGAAATAAAGACAAAGTAGAGATGGTTTTAATCTTGACCTAAATCAAATGCAATTTTGACCTGGCTCCATTTCTGATTGGATTAAAGTGATTATTCCTCTATTTCATTCCCTAGTACCTTTTTGGTGAATACCATGGCATCTGTAATCAGAACCTTTATTAATTTCTATGTATAGTATTCATAATTATATAAAAAAGTGTTAAGCATACAGAGAGATAAGATCATATGATCATTAACCAATAGAAGAAACGGACAACAGAATCAGACTTTCAAGAGACCCTGATATTGGGATTGGAAGTCAATGATTTAAAAATGACTGACAAATATAATTAAGAAATTAGAGTATAGATGGGAAAATAGTAACATGGAGAAGTTCAATACACTGTAAGAATAAAATGAAATTTGTAGAAACAAAAATGCAATACCTAAAATTAAGAAAATAGTAGATGGTTTTAACCGACAAAATTGAAGACAAGTCAAAAGAAAATATCCAATCTGAACCACAGAATAACAATAGATAAAGATGATGGCAGATAATGAGAAACCCTGTCAAGAAGTCTAACAACATGTAAATGAAATAAATAAGAGAGATATTAAAAAAAATCTTAGTTGAGAATTAAAAAACACACACAGATGTATACTATCAACATATAGGTAAATGGAGCTCAGCAAACCACAAATAAGATTTAAAAATATATAACTGTGAATATTACAGTCAAGTTGCTCATAACCACAAAGGAGAAAGTGAGACAAGTGGTGCTCAATTAAAAAAGACATTATTTTCAAAAGAACAAAGATTATGACTAACAGATGACTTCTTATCAGAAACAAAAGAAGTTTGGAAGTAATTGGTTGATATGTTGAAGGTTTTAAAATGCTTATTGTTGGTTTATAATTCTGTATATATTAAAATATTTTCAAAAACAAGCAAGAAATTAGGATTTCTCAGCACACAAAAACTAAGGAGATATCATCAATAGGCATAAGAACATATACAAATAGTTCTTAAGCCAAAGTGAAATAATTCCAGTCAAAGAAATGGAATGCATAAAAGAATTATGATTCTGGAAAATGGTAAATATCTGGGTAAACATACACTGATTCTATAAAACAATAATTGTAATGTTTTATGAAATTTATAACATAAATATAGACTTAAATGCCTTACAATAATGCAAAAATGAGAGGTGGATTCTTGAAAGTACAAGTGTTCTAAGATGCTAGCACTACAGGGAAGTGAAATTATTAATAACTTGTATTAGATGGTAATAAGTCAAGAATAAATTTTTAATCAGTAAGCACTAAAAGAGTAATAAAAAATGTATAATTCACAAGGTAATAGAGAAGGAAAAATGGAATAATAAAATTATTGTGCATATCCAAAATAAAACTTAAAAGAAGGAATAAAGGATACAAGAAACAGAGAGAAAAATAATAGTCAAATGATAGATTTAAATTTAACTATATCAGTAATTATGTTAAAGGTAAAAGGTTTAGATATTTTAATTGAATCTATGGTGTTAGATTCAAATAAAGAATAACTCTATTCTGCTAATAAAAGAAATGTTTTGGATATAAGAACACAGAGATAGGGAAAATAATAAGATAGGAATTGATAAATCATAAAAATACTAATAAAAAGAATACCAGTGTATTCATATTACAATAATAGAGGATGTGGGCTTTAAGGCATAAAATGCATCTAATAATAGAGAAACAGTTCAAAATCATGCAGAGATCAATCAACCAGGAAAATGTCACAATCCTAAATATATGTGCAATAAATAACACAGATTTAATATATGTAGGGTGGGGCAAATTAGGTTTACAGTTATGAAAATGTGAAACAGAGCTTATTCTTGTATTATTATTTATTAATTATTGTATAATTTTCCATACAAACCTACATTTTGTATGGGATGTAGGTTTGTATGGAAAATTATACAGTAAATACAATAACCTAACTATAAACCTACTTTTGTCCCACCCTGTATATCCACAGGTTTCAGGCTCAAGAGATTATGTTGTGGACATCTTTATGGGATCATTATTTTGCCTGTCATACATGCCTGTATATATATATATTTAGTAAAATTTCACCTAAGGCTTTTAAGTCCAGATCTAGCTTTTTGACCACCCTTTGTAATAGAAGAACATCTATGGAATCCATTCTTGATCTAATTCTGGGTATATGATTGTGCAAATTATTTCACTGAGTTTCTTCAAATGCTGTATTAGGAGGCTAGATCAGTTGATCTCTAAATTAGCTACCTGTATATAGAACTGATATAATAATACTAGAGGCCGGATGCACGAACTTCGTGCAAGGCGCTTGGCCCTTACAGACATGGCAGCTGCCCTTGGCCCTCATAGCCCTGGCTTCATCTGGAAGGTCATCCAGAAGGTCATCCAGAAGGACATCTGGAAGGTCATTCATCTGTCCAGTCTAATTAGCCTATTACACTTTTATTATTATAGACTAGAGGCCTGGTGCATAAAATTTGTGCACAGAGGGGGGTTCCCTCAGCCCAGTCTGCACCCTCTCCCACAGGGATTGTGCCTAAACTGGCTGTTGGACATCCCTCTCGCAATCTGGGACCGCTGGCTCCTAACTGCTCACCTGCCCGACTGCCTGATCGCCCCTAACTGCCTTTGCCTGCCTGCTTGATTGCCCCTAACTGCCCTCCCCTGCTGGCCTGATCTAACCCCAATGGCCCTCCCCTGCCGGCCTGATCTCATCCCCAACTGCCCTCCACTCCAGGCCTGGTTGCCCCCAACTGCCCTCCCCTGCAGGCCTGATCTCACCCCCAACTGCCCTCCTTTGCTGGCCAATTTGGTTTTGATTGGCTGGTTTCTATGCCAGTCAGTGTCAAAAGCTCCGCCTCCTAAGCAGGCCATTAGCTCCTCACAGCACCCAGATTTGGTTCTGCTTGGTCTATGCCAGTCAGCATCAAAAGGTCTGCCTCCTAGGCCACCATTGGCTCCCTGCAGCACCCACATTTGGTTCTGACTGGTCGGTTCCTATGTCAGTCAGCATCTCTGGGCCTATCAATGGGGCCTGATCAGAAAGGCAGGGCTGATCAGCAGCCCCGGTTGAGGCCTGGAGAGAAATAGAGGTGCGGCTGCTGGCCAGACTGGGAGAGAAAGAGACAAGTGCTGATCAAAAGCTGCCACAGAAGCAACAGATCAGTTCCTGCTTCTCTCTTCAGGACTCTCTCTGGCCCTGGTTCACAGCCCCCTCAGCAGTCAGTGCTAGGGCACCATACCTGCAGTGGAAGCAGTCAGTGCTGGGTTGCCTGACTGAAGGACTGACTTCCGGTTGGTCGAACCTCAGTCATTACTGGTCATTACAACCCAGGGTTTTTATATATTAGGATTAGTAACTAGAGGCCTGGTGTACGGATTCATGCACCAGTGGGGTCCCTGGGTGTGGCTTGTGGGGATGGGGCCGAAAGCATCAGTAAAATGCTGCCTGCCACTCCCACTCATCCCGGCCCCACTGCACTTGCCACGGGCTCGCACCCAGTCAGTCCCCATTGGGAGAGGCTCTTGCCACTGCAGCAGCACTCACCAGCCATGAGCCATGCCTCTGGTGCCTGTCGGTCAGCTGAGTGGTGCTCCCCTTGTGGGAGTGCACTGAACACCAGGGGGCAGCTCCTGCATTGAGCATCTGCCCCCTGGTGGTCAGTGTGCATCATACCGACTGGTCAACTGGTTGTTTGGTCGTTCGGTTAGTTAGGCTTTTATATACATAGATAGTAGTATAAAGGACTTAGATTTTACTATTCATTTGAATAATTTAAAAGTACAGTCACCTGGGAATTATTCATTTTAGGAAAAAGCTTATCAAATATTTTATATCTCATCCAGTCATTCTTTGCTACTCATAATTTTTCTTGGCTTTCCTCTCTTCATTTAAGACATGAAGGTTCATTTTTTAACTTTATGTTTATTGTTAGCACTATTTCAGATGTCCTCATTTTCCCCCCTTTGCCCACCTTCATCCAGCTCCCAACTCCTGTTCCCTCTGGCCATCATCTTACTGTTGTTTATGTCTGTGGGTTATGCATATATGTGCTTTGGCTAATTTCTTCACCTTCTTTGACCTAGTCCCCCCACACTTTCCTCTCTGACAACAGTCATTCTGATGAACATTCATTTTAATGATTATAAAGACATGTGCTACCCAAAATGTGTGCAAAACATTTCAACTCACAACATAAATGACTTAGGAAGAGAGAAGTAATCATTCCAGGAAATGACAATCTTCAAGGTAGATCCACATGTATTGCGATTCAAGCAACAGTCTACCTCTGTTCTTAAATGTGGATGTCTGTCCTATAAAGAAGTTGCTTCTTATTATTTGTTATATGACCTCAGTTTAGAATCCAGAAGATTACAGCTTTACTATAGCCCTTTCACAGGGGCACTTTGTCTGCCACTAATCAACCTATATTGTATGAATATATCCCAGAATATCAGGGAGAAACATCTTACCTAAAGCATGGCAGTTCATTTTCAAAATCTGAAATGCTAAAAAAATAGCATTCTAAAGTTTATTTTATCTTTCTAAGTAAGATACTTGATTTCCCAGGGATCACTCAAGAGACTTCCAATTCTGGTGCTTAATGCTGGAACAGCATGCACTCTCATCAGGAGAAGTTACATTAAAATGCAAAATGACTTGCCTGGTGGGTGTGGCTCAGTGGTTGACTCCATGAACCAGGAGTCAGGATTCAATTCCTGGTCAGGACACATGTCTGGGTTGCAGGTGCAGGGGGCACACAGAAGGCAGCCAATCAATGATTCTTTCTCATCATTGCTATTTCTCTCTCTCTGTCTCCTTTCCTGTCTGAAATCAATCTATATATATATATATAAAAGCCTAACTGACCATTCAACTGTTCGACCATTTGACCAGTAGCTATGATGTGCATTTTCTGGTGGTCTTGATCCAACATCTAAAAGCATTCAGGTGCCCTAACTGGTTTGGCTCTGTGGATAGAGTGTCGGCCTGCAGACTCAAGGGTCCCAGGTTCAATTCTGGTCAAGGGCATGTACCTTGGTTGTGGGCACATCCCCAGTGGGGGTTATGCAGGAGGCAGCTGATCGATATTTCTCTCTCATTGATGTTTCTAACTTTCTATCCCTCTCCCTTCCTCTCTGTGAAAATCAATAAAATATAAAAATAAAATAAAATAAAGGACAACCTACTTATAAATAATAATAATAATAATAAAATAAAAGCATTCAGGAATCTGGAGAAGGCACTGTGTGTAAATTGATTAGAGTCCAGAGACGAAACATAATTTTGGAAGACATTTGGGGGGCCAGAGAAGACTTAGCTAAAGAACTAAGTTCTCCTTGTCTCAGGACCCCTTACTTTTTATTAACACAAATTGTCCTAAGGCAAAGTAGATATACATCAATGGCCAGGGTTTGGTATACAGAATCCATTGTCAGATTGGAGTAATTGCCTTTGGCTGTTCAGGTGTTTGGCCTGTAGGAGGCAATAACATGTAAACTGAAATGCCCTCAGTAGTCTGGGAGCAAGCAATCATTTTATGCATCCTTTTCAGGATTGGGGAAATGCTTTCAGCCATTTCCAAATGATTCAGCGCTGCTGACATGCTGGAATTGGCTTCTGGCATGCATTGACCACCAGGAGGCAGATGCTCAATACACAGGCATGGAAACATAGAACAGACTCATGAATCTCAGAGAGAAGAGGGAACGGGGGAGAACAGGAAGAGATTAACCAAAGATCTTATATGCATACTAGAGGCCCATTGCATGGATTTGTGCACCAGTTGGGTCCCTCAGCCTGGCCTGTGGGAATCAGGCCAAATCTCTGCACTGGGCTTCCAACATCCGCCGAGGGATTCCAAATTGTGAGAGGGTGCAGGCCAGGCTGAGGGACCACACCGGTACACGAATCTGTGCACCAGGCCTCTAGTAAGAATACATTTTAAAAGAATCTCAAAATGACTTTTGTTTCTTACCACTCCACATGATACAAGGGTTATAAAAATCTACTATTCTGATATTACTATGACATATATCTGATATATTTCTGCCTATGGATTCTTCTAGGATTTTTATGGTTTCCAGTCTTATGTTTAAGTCCTTTATCCACTTTGAGTTCATTTTTGTGTATGGTGTAAGTTGGTGGTCTAGTTTCACTTTTTTTTCATGTATCTGTCCAACTTTCGTAACACCATTTATTGAAAAGACTGTCTTGACTCCATTGTATGCTCTTGCCTCCTTTGTCAAATATTAATTGAGCATAATGGCTTGGGTCCATTTCTGAATTCTCTGTTCTTAATCTCCAAAATTTATAGGGAACTCATACATCTTAACAAAAGGAAGATAAACAATACAATCAAAAAATGGGCAAAGGACTTAAATAGACACTTTCTAAAGTGGACATACAGAAGGACAGTATACATATGAAAACATCATCTGAGAGATGCAAATCAAAACGACAATGCGGTACCATCTCACACCTGTCAGAATGGCTATCACCAACAAATCAACAAACAACAAGTTCTGGTGAGGATGTGGAGAAAAAGGAATCCTCGTGCACTAATGGTGGGAATCCAGACTGGTGCAGCCACTGTGGGGAACAATATGGAGTTTCCTCAAAAAACTAAAAATGGAACTCCCATTTGGTCCAGTGATCCTACTTCTAGGAATACTATATCCCAAGAAATCAGAAAGATCAATCAGAAAGGACATATGCACCCCTATGTTCATAGCAGCACAATTTACAATAGCTAAGATTTGGAAACAGCCTAAGTGCCCATCAGCAGATGAGTGGATTAAAAATCTGTGGTACATCTATACAAAATAATACTATGCTGCTGTAAAAAAGAAGAAACTCTTACCATTTGCAACAGGATGGATGGACCTGGAGAGCATTATGCTGAGCAAAATAAGCCAGTCAGAGAAAGAAAAATATCACATGCTCTCACTCATTTGTGGAATATAATGAACAACATAAACTGATGAACAAAAATAGATCCAGAGTCATAGAAGTATTGAGCTGTCTGTCAATCTTCAGAGGGAAGGCAGGAGATGGTGGGTGTGGGGGATTGGAGATCAATCAAAGGACTTGTATGCATGCCTGTAAGCATAACCAATGGACACAGACACTGGGGAGGGAGGTGAGAGCATGTGCTGGGGGATGGAGGTGGCCAATGGGGGGAAAAAGGAGACATAAGTAATACTATATGTAATACTTTAAACAATTAAGAATTTTAAAAAATTCTTAATTGTTTAAGACATACTCTGTTGTGTTTTTTTTCTCACCAATACTGCAAATCATTAATCTTATGTTCTGGAGTTCCAATAGCCAAGAGGGTTTCCAATGCAATCTGGGCAATAAAAGTCTGGGCAAGAACTTCAGGCCACTGTGCCTGACTTTCTAGCTAAGAGAACTGAAACCCCCAAATTCTATCTTGCATTGGAAATAGAGCATCACATTGCTTATATTTCAGTCTGCAGAAAAAGAATCAGGAAAAATTTACTCATCTGGGAGAAGGTGGCCTGAAGGCCTAGCTTTGGAAATTTTAAATCTAATAAATTTGTTAGTCTAGGTTGGAGAGTAAGAAATCTGAGAACATTTTGTGTTAACTAAAAATCACTTTTTTTCCTATTTGTCTCTAAGAGATTCTACATAAAATTTATACTTGAAGCAAATATAAAGGAGATACATGCTTACCCCTGGGGGTATCATTTCTAGATTAGAATAAACCAAATCTCAGAAAGATGTGAAAATTAAATGAGTAAAGTTTATAAGGATGTTGGTACTTTCTTGGGTAGCAATAATAGAAATATGCAACATACTCTTGGCTATTCTTAGGAGTTTAAATAGAGTTCTCCTTCAAGTAGCCCTCCTCCCACATTACCCTGAGTTCTGACACTCTTAAGAATGATGTAACTGACTTGTGTCACTGCTGTGTGACTTTGGTTATTGGTGTAGTTTGTAAGACTAAAATGATGTTTCTGTGTAAACAATGAAGCAGTCCCAGGCTGCTGTGTTAGGCAAACAGCTCTGCCAAGAATACAGAGAAATGGAACATAAGAACCAACAACAACACACCTGTCCTTGAGGCAGAAAGTCTTGAGGCATAATCTGTATTTTTTGTTTCAAAGCAGTGGCAGTGCATGCATTCAATGAGTTATGTATACATGCAATTGTGAAGGTACACTTAATGATTTGGAGGAAACTTATTAAATAGTAAACTTTAAGTTGTGGAGCATAAGACTAAATGTGCGTGTAAAGAGATAGTTGTAAGGCTGCTGGGAATATGAAATATTTAAGGGTTTCATTTCTACTCAGAGTATCATTTATTAAGATGTTTCCAACTATACAGTAGAAGATACAATCTTATATATGTAGAAAAAAATAAACAATTTTTAAGTTTTAAGAGCTACATTTGAAGAGAAAATAAACTATTCTGTTGAAACAGTGTATAGATACATATGCATATAAATTTTTAGTATTTACATATGTATCAATAAAATATGATTTATATATTTTTCTTATAACCACCATTATCAAGCAGTACTTTCCATGTGCAGAATAAGCTGTGTGCTTTACATACATCATCATAGATGTTCTCACAACACTTTTGAAGAATAGGCATTTCCATCCATCCCATTTCGAAGATGAGGAAATAGAGACTTGGGGAGTTAAGTATCTTGCCCTTGGTCACACTAATCAATTAAAATGTTAATTGATGACCTATTCTCTGTGAAGTAATGTACTCCAAATAAAATGTTTGTAAATATATCTTTTATTTCTCATACAATTTCCTTCAGATAAACTCCTGGAAATTGAATTGCTGGTGCACATGGGCAGAGGAAAGGTTACTACATTAAAGATACCCGTTTCCTCACATCTCCACTAACACAGAGTACTGTAAGGTTTCAGAATGTCAATCTTAAGAGGAAAACCACGTTATACATTTTTATTGACATTTTATATTACAGAAGTTACATATTTACCTTGTAAATGTTCATTGGCCATTTTTTATTTATTTTTTCTTTGCAATCTATATTTATGCCTTTGCATAATTTTCTACCATGTGAATTGGTCATTTGCTTAGTAATTTGATGAAATAATCCTAAAAATAATTTAATGTAACTTGCAAATAAGAATATAAGAGAAATTTTTGAAAAATGAGAATAGAGGGAAAATTTGTTCTTTCAGATATTAAAGGATACCACAAATAATATTTTTACTGGAATTCAATAACATATTTAATTTAAAGATCAATACATATAGTGTTAATATTTTAAAAATTCCAAATCAATAACATTTGTTCAATAACCTCCAGGTATTTAAATTTTATTTTATATGCCACAATAAGATTTGTTTTATGTTACTTGCTTATTTTACTAAAAATCTATAGGCTTCATATTTATTTACCAATTTGGTTGCTGTTGTAAATGGAATGTATTTTATTATATATTCTGTGAGTACTGATATTTTTTATTTTATTTTATTTCATTACTAGAGGTCCAGTGCATGAAATTCAGGCACAGGGGTAGGGGGAAGTGTGTGTCCCTCAGCCCAGCCTGCACCCTTTCCAATCTGGGACCCCTCTCACAATCCAGGACTGCTGGCTCCCAACAGCTCACCTGCCTGCCTTCCTGCCAGCCTGATCACCCCCTAACCACTCTCCTGCCAGCTTGATTGATGCCTAACTGCTCCTCTGCTGGCTTGACTGTCCCTAACTGCCCTCCCCTGCCAGCCTGGTCGCCCCCAACTTCCCTCCTCTGCCAGCCATCTTGTGGTGGCCATCTTATGTCCACATGGGGGCAGCCACCTTGTGTGTTGGAGTGATGGTCAATTTGCATATTACCTCTTTATTATATAAGATAGGAAAAACTTTTATTTATTTATTAATTAAATTTATTGGGTGACATTGGTTAATAAGATTATATGGGTGTCAAGTATACGATCTATGCTACATCATCTGTATATTGCATGTGTGCCCAACTACCCAGAGTCAAAGTGTCTTCTGTCACCATGGATTTGACCCACCTTTACCCTTTTACTATTCTTCAACTTACCTTCCTTCTGGTGTCTGTGTCTATGAGTTTTTGGTTGTTTGTTTTCTCTTGTTGTTCATTTGCTGCTTTAAGATTTATATCCCATGTATTAGTAAAATCATACAGTTCTTAACATTTTTATTTCCATATTTTTCATTTTATAATTCATCATCTAAATTTTATTTCTGCCATATTATTTTCTTTTATGTATATATTATTTTTATGGACTGATTTTTATTTTGTTATTGTCTTTTGTCATGAAGTATATCACATAAACTAAATGGGTTTTGTAGGTCTGGTGGATATGACTGCAATATTGGAATAAAGAATGGATTAAAGCAAAAGAAAGACAGTGGAGGAAAGAAAAAGAGAGGGTGGCAGGTAGGATAATTTTTGCTAGCTGATAATTGTATTAGAAATCATGTATTTACTTTATCTTGTCATGTAGAGATGGATAGACACTGAGAATCTCTCTGCACATTTTCTTTACTCTCACCTTAAACCATAGCAAATATCCTTGGCCATTTAACTCTAAATATTGTGTTTGCAATATGACTGTCAAGAAATGATAAATATCCTCCTAGTATGCAGCTCTCTTCAGTTAAATAAATAATAATTGGAGATCCATGGCTAAACCTCTCACCTACCTCACCTTCCTCCAGCAGATGCTACATCAGTATCTTCACTAGATAATATTATCTTAAATCAAGTGTTTTATCAGCATCCTGTTCTTCACTTTGGTTAAAGTGACCTAATAAGTCTAGTTCTACTGTCTTACATGTCTCATTAAATCCATGGCAATTAGCACCTTGAAAGTAAAGTTTTAGTTAGTTACTCATAAAATTCAAAATATTCACTCAGTTAGGTCTAAGTTTTCATTCTTGATCTTTTCTTTAGTTTATATTTATATAAACACATTGTGAATTTTTAACCTGAATTTGTTTCTTTCCAAGTTCTACTCCCAATCTGTATTTTAAGAATATTTGAAATAATAAAAATTGAAACAAATTATTTTGTTATCAAAATAATTATTACATTGTTTTAGAAATTAAATACATTTCCTAGTTTGAATTTAGGAACTCACTAAAGAAATAATAACCATTAAACTCAAAATCTTATTAAGCTAGTAAACCCAATAATAATCTGTCAGTCATGAGTTACTCTCCCCAAACCATGAGCAAAAAAATATCTCAAGATAGCCTGTTTTTATTTAGCCCCAAAATTCTCAAATAATATGCATTTGTTCCTGTACATGTGGATCCTATATTTTAATTCCTTGGAAGCTTTTAAAAGTAATTGTATATACTTCAACCTCAAGAAATCCTGGTATACATTTTTCTATTATCTAATTCTTCCCAACTAGTCTATCACTTCAGAAAAATTGCTATCAGTTTCTTATATCCATGAGTATATGAAAAATTGAGAATAGTAATTATAATCTCCATAGTCAGGATTAAATATTGTAGCTAAATTTGGGTCTTTGTAATATTTTTCACAAATCATAGTTATTCATACTCATAACTAGTGTTCCTTTTGGGAAATAAAATTGTCTTTATAGTTGAATTATTGTGAGATTCTTATGTATGCCCTCTTACCATTCTTGCAAATAGTAATTATTTAAAAATACTTATCAGATAAAGGAATGAAAGAAAGAATTAAAAAGTTTAGCGCATCACTTTGGAGTGTATCAATATTTTTTTTCCCGTGGGCATATAAATGTTTACTTCATGTTCAAAGAAATGCTGTTATACGTTCTCTCTGTTGTAACCTGCCTCTCAAGCTGTGCAAAATACAATCAACCTCAAATAGATGTAGGATCTCTGGCTCCATATACCCAAACCTTAATTCCTAGTTATATAATAGAATATTAGAATTCAGTAAGTTAACAAATATCTGGAGCAACTTGCAGGACATGATTGTATTTGTCCTAAGTTTAAATCACAAAATCATGGATTTTTTAGGTTTTAAAGATACTTCAATGACAATTAGCTCATTTTATCATTCCATCTATTTTTTTAAAGTCCAGTTGTCTTCTTATAAACTTCCAGATCAGAAAGCCATATTATTTCTGCTCCATATTATTACACATAGTACTAGTACAGTGGCTGAGAGCAAGATCCAGGGAACTCCATAGATATTACAACTAGCCAAAAAGGAAATAATTGAAAGCCAGTAGCTACATGTGGAGGGAGACATGTAGAAATGAAATTATCAGTTGGACAGTTAAAGAATGGGCAGACTGGGAAATAAATTAAAAAGAAAATCTACAGAAAGAAAGAAAGGGTAGATATAAGAAACATTTGTTTAAGATCAAAGGGGGTTATTCAAATGTAGATAAATTGTACAATTGATCATATGAGGTTTAAGTCACCTGCAAAGGACAAGGTTACAGGTAGGTAATAGGTGGAAAGGGGGAAGCCAAATTCAAAGAAAAATTGGTTCATGTCACAGAAGGGCAAAAGCTATGAAGCCATGCAACTGTGTGAACTTGGTCAATTTACCTACTTTCTCTAAATTTTGCTTTCATTGTAAATTGTAGCAAGAGTACTGAAACCTTATAGGGTTGGTGAAAGCACATTAAGTGACTGCACGTAGTAAATACTCAATCATGAAAAGCGGTTGTTATTTTTAAGAGGCTTGGCAGAGTCTTGTTGAGTGGGCAGGGAGCATGCTGTGATATTGGAACCAGTAGTGAGAAAGAATCATGTCTCAGAGACTATCAAATTTTCTAGTATGACTTGTTCTTTATGTAAATAGGAACATCCTTCAATTTGATGGAACAAAACCTGCTAGGGACAGTTAAGCAGTCACTAGAAGGTTTAGCAATCACAACCACCTGGATCCAGGACACCTTAGAGATCTTGCAAATTCTTTTTCATTCATCTCTGCTCAGTCACAGAGGTACTACAGATTAGAGTTGCAATTGCTCTCATTTTTGAAATAGGGTAAAATGTAATTGCCCGATTCTGCCTTTCTGTAGACCCCTCAGTATAAGGCTGCAATTTTTGCACATCCACACATTTCAATGTCTGCTCCTGCCATGATTTCCAGTGCTGATTACAAGCCACTATTTCTCTATTTTCTTGTAACAATTGCTCTTTTGGGGTGAATAATATCAAGCCATTTTAGCCTCCAGCACTCCTCATTGCTGTCATACACAACCCTTCTCTCTCTCTCTCTCTCTCTCTCTCTCTCTCTCTCTCTCTCTCTCTCTCTGTGTGTGTGTGTGTGTGTGTGTGTGTGTGTATATATATATATATATATATATATATATATATATATATATATAATTTGCTAAAGATTCACTTAGTTGTCTTCTCACTCTAACCTTTCCTTTATCCTGAGAAATATGCACCTCCCATAGACAACTTAACCAATTGCCTAGTCTCTTAGTGTTTTGATCTTAACTTCATCCTCATTTCCCTTTAGTCAATGTTTCTTAGACATTTATGTTGATTTGTTTTTCTGTATATAATCTGTCTGATGATGTTGATGGATAAATTTCACAAAACTGTACAAATTATAACTCTGGTTATCATCCCTAAATTGGTCCTCAGTGTCACCAGATAATGTTTATTATTTCTCAATTATTTGACACTTGTTAAGGTTTCCAATGAATTGGAAAGCAAGCCATTCCAACCTCCACCCCTCTTCATTGCAAGGCTTTCTCCATTCTTTAAAACTCCTCAGTTGTTGGTTTGGCAGAGAAAGTAGAAGACATATGATAAGCATTTTTTGTTGTTGTTTCCCATAGCTATGATCACACAGACTTCCATGCATATACATTCATTTTCCCCCCTCTTTCCTTTTAAAATGAAAGCAACATCTTTTCCCTTGTCTCTGATTGTTCTAGTTTTATCTTGATCTTATTCTTTCAGACTCTTCAAGTTTATAATTTTTTCCTTCTTTATACCTACTCTAGATTTAACCATTTTCTAATTTTAAGATCTCCATTCTTTTAAAAAATTCTTCCTTGAAATTCTTTTTAGCTACTGGATTATATTCATCATCTTCTAATAGTGAAGCAACCCATAGGATTCTCTAAACTTATATCCAACTTTTCCCCTTGCAATCACTCCTCAATCTATAACAATTTGGATTTACAATATCCAACTCTGTTGATATTGTTTACATCAGAGTTACCAATAACCTATTTGTCTCTAGATCCAATAAACACTTCCCAGTTTTCTTGCTTGACTTCTTAAAATACACCTGGCAAAATTGACTCCTGCTTGAAAAAAAAAGATCTTGCGTTGGCATTCAGGCTGCCACATTCTCTTGGTTTTCCTTCTACCTTTGTGGTTATTACATCTTAATATTTCTTTTAAAAACACACACAGATACACACTATAATTATATATATACACACGTATATGTATATGTATATGTATGTGTGTATGTATATATATGTCCTATATAATAAAAGGCTACTATGGAAATTGAATGAACATCAGAATGACTGGTCTCTATAGACACACACTGACCACCAGGGGGCAGACACTCAACGCAGGAGCTGCCTCCTGGTGGTCAGTGTGCTCCCACAGGGCGAGCACCGAGCACCGCTCAGCCAGAAGCCAGGCTCACAGCTGGCGAGTGCAGCAGCAGTGGCAGGAGCCTCTCCCACCTCTGTGGTAGCGCTGAGGATGTTTGACTGCTCCCTTACAGGGAGCGGGCCTAAGCCGTCAGTCGGACATCCCCCGAGGGCTCCCAGACACAAGCGGGTGCAGGCCAGGCTGAGGGCCCCTCCCCCAACTGCACGACTTTCGTGCACTGGGCTTCTAATATATATATCGTATATCATGTTCCTTGGATGTTAGGGCTTCTCTTGGTACTGTCTTTTTTGTCTCATTTCTTGCTCCAGCCTCACTACTGCCTTTCCCCTAACCTAGCCCTACATACTATTCTCTGCATACTGTGGCCTTCACTGAGATGAAAATCCATTCTTGGGACCTGAAAACATGCTGATTCCTTCACACCAATTTTCCTTGCTTTTGCTTAACTTCTACTTGTTGATTATGTCTCAGCTAAGATCTAAACTTCTCTGGAAAATCTTCTTTAACCTCAATAAATGTCCCTCCAATGGCCTCTCAAATGTTCTTTTATTTCCTCTTTGCTATCCCTTATAACAGTGAGTTTAACCTGTGAGGTTTTTTTTTTTTTTCTGTTTTCTCCATTAGACTAACAGCTGTAGAACGTAGAGAACATATTTACCATCCCATTACTAGAACATAGAACTGTATCTGGTATAAAGTAGGTGCTTAATTAATATTTGTCTAAATGAATGAATCAATAAGTTATACCCTAAATATGCATCCTAGTGAATTTGATATTAAGCCCTGGAAGAATTAAAAAATAAATTATTAAATAGATCACTTATAAGCACTTGGAAAATCAAGTGGTGGCGACTAGAAGGCATCATGGATTCACAAAGAACACATGACCTATTAATTGGATTTCCTCTGGCAGATGAGTGACCTAGATGGAGTGCCTAGACTTTTCTCTTTAGAATGCTTTTGCTTCAAAAATTTATATAACTTAGATCGTACATACTCTTATATCATTGTGGGCTAGATGGTGAGATGAGGTCACATATAAAAATAACAAGTAATGGTGATATTTCTAATAGGTTTCTAGTATTACAGAATTAGCAATTGGCTTTGTTTTTCCAACAATTTTATCAATGTATTGGGTAAGTACTATATAGAAAAATAGTTTTTTTGTTTTTTGTGTTTTTTGTTGTTGTTGTTTTTTTGTTGTTTTGTTTGTTTGTTTGATTGTAGTAGCAGCTATAGAATGGAATACTTGCAAAGCATTCAAACACCTGGGTGATAATTTGTGTCAGGGATATTCTTGTTAGAGAACCTATTTCTGTCTTGAGTGGGAGGCTGGTTTTATAATTCCACTCTTTTCCAAATTTAAGATTTTATGGTTATGTGCAGTATTGCCATCTCAGGATATGCTGGGAATATCTGTATAATCCTAAAAGTTCTACGTAGAACAAATTACAGGGTGCATTGCTGGCAATGAGAGATTTAAATGTATCACCTTATGTACCTGGGCTTTTCAAAGAATGTAAGGCAAAAAGAATGAAAATATCTATATTATCTATCTATATATATATATAATTATCTATATTATCTATATATATTATCTACGTTATCTATCTATATATATATATATAAAAACCTAAGCGACTGTTATGACTGAATGACCGGAATGACAGGTGGCTATGATGCGCACTGACCACCAGGGGGCAGACACTCATTGCAGGAGCTGCCCCCTGGCGGTCAGTGCACTCCCACAGTGGGACTGCCACACAGCCAAAAGCCAGGCTCACGGCTTCACAGCTGGTGAGCACAGCTGTGGCAGCTGTGGCAGCTGCAGCAACAGCAGCAGGAGCAGTGGGCCTAGGATGCGCAGCAGCGATGTGCCCGGCCCCAGCTGGGGTTCCTCCCCGGCTGCCTGCTGCTTTGGCACTGCTACATCGCTTGGGTTCCCGGATTGCGAGAGGGCACAAGCCAGGCTGAGGGATCCCACCTGTGCACAAATCCATGCACTGGGCCTCTAGTGTAACAATAAATCTTTAGGACATACTTAAGGAATAGACTTTTCAAAGTTTATGCTTTGTAGATAATAAAGTTTTAATAATTCACCTATTATCTATAAACAGAAATTACTTGGAAAACATTCAATTATTTGGAAAATCCAGATGCAGATGTAAAATAGTGTTTTTCCCATTTTTATGTTTTAAGTACTTTGGAATTTGTTGTTGTTTTGCCACTTGCAAAGCTGACCTCTCTCTATCATCTAAAGCACCAACAGTCTAAGTGGAGCTTTTATATGGTCAAATTCATAACCTCTGTGTTTTCAAAAATCCTTTTAAATGATAATGAACCTCCATTGCTTTAGAATTTAATGTTATTTTCTATCTTCAGTAGGGACAGAGGGTTCTCTCCCTGTCAGATATGATTTGGAAAGGACATCAAAGGCCAAAAAACATTGTTGACTTGGAGAAGTTCCACAGATGGAAAGGTCTAATTGAGGGGACTGGCTAAATTTTGGTAGGCAGCCTATAAGTGAAATGCTGTTTCCAAATGGTGTTTGAATAATTATATCCAATAAGAAAGCTTTTTGGGTTTGACTTGTGTGACCTTTTAAGTGGTAAATTGTCACACTTTTCAACTAAGCTAATGTCTCACCAAATTAACTCTTTTGAGGCATCTGATTACAGTTAAGTGATAGAAGTTCTAAAGTGAATAAGAAGCATTTGCCCCATCTTCCAAGTCCTTTCATTAGAATGCTACTGCAGCAGACCTTTTCTATTTATTTCCCCACCATAATCCAAATTCAGACCCTTATTGCTTTGGTTGCTCTATTGTGATAATTTCCCAACTGATCTATAGGGCTCCAATTTCTCTTTCCTTTAATTCATTCTGTATGATCAAGTTAAATCTCTAATACTATTTGACCACAAGTAACTCCCTTCTTAAAAACCTTCAATAGGTCTCCACAAACTTAAGCCCAAACCATTCAGTGTGTAGTCAAGTACCATCTATCCTTGCCAAAAATTCTACTTTTATCAAATAAATTATTTAATAAAACAGTCCTAAGATCCTGCCTCTAAGCATTTAATGGCAGAATGTTTCTCTCCTGGGATATCACCTTTTAGTTTTGCCAACTCATAAATCCTTCAGATTTCCTTAGCTCTTCAGATGGAAGGGACCTGTACCTCTTAAAGACACTTAGAGCCATTAGTCTCTGAACAACTCACCACTGTGCAATTAATCGTCTATAATCTCATGAACCCTCTTATATTTGAATTTTATTTTATTGTTTGTTTTTTTAAACAATGTAACTATTTTTTAAAAATATATTTTATTGATTTTTTTACAGAGAGGAAGGGAGAGGCGTAGAGAGTTAGAAACATTGATGAGAGAGAAATATCTATCAGCTGCTTCCTGCACACTCTCCTACTGGGGATGTGCCCGCAACCAAGGTACATGCCCTTGACCGAGATTGAACCTGGGACCCTTCAGTCCACAGGCTGATGCTCTATCCACTGAGCCAAAACAGTTAGGCCTATTCTATTGTTTTTATCTCCTTATAAGTTTGTCTGTTGAAGGGAAGAGATACTTTAGTCTCCATATTTTTTATTTTATATAGCACAGTGTCTGTGATCTTCTTGGCCCCTCTTCCTATAAACTTTATATAACTAAATAGTTCAAATTAGCATGCCACCCACCCACTTACAACATAATCCTCCCCATCCTTTATTTAAGTTCCAATTTTGGGATTGCAACATGATTCTTAACCTGGGGAAAGATAGAGACCCAAATCATTAGTTCAGTATTATTAAGTCATTTGGAAGTTTACCTTCTTAATTGAGCATCTATTTTCTAATAAACTTATTCTTCTACTACAGGAAGCCAAGCTCATATATCACTCAGAATCTGTTCATTGCTCCCACCATTCCCTTCACATATTGATAGTTTTTCTACTTCTGTCTCCATCTGTAGGCTACTTCTGCTCTATTTCAAACTTGACTGGTCCACCCCCAACAAGCCTGCCTACTTTTGGCAGGTCCTCCATATACTGGTTAGTCCATACTGTCTTTCTCTAATATCATATTCTAACAATATTCAATAAATATTAGCTGATTTCACTTGATAGTTAGTTTTGATATTCTCTTACCAAGCCTGCCAGTGTTCTTGAATGATGAAGCAACACACACATGCTTAAAGATAGGATCTTTTTTAAAAAATATATTTTATTGATTTTTTTTTACAGAGAGGAAGGGAGAGGTATAGAGAGTTAGAAACATTGATAAGCTGCCTCCTGCACACTCCCTACTGGGTATGTGCCCACAACCAAGGTACATGCCCTTGACCAGAATCGAACCTGGGACCCTTGAGTCCGCAGGCTGACACTCTATCCACTGAGCCAAACCAGTTAGGGTTTAAAGATAGGCTCTGTGTGTTTCTTCTATGACTTGAAGTCAGCAGCTGAAAATTAAGCAAAAAATGTGGCCAAACTTCCGGAATGATATAAAAGGTAAAAAATCTTTTTCTAGCTTAATCTATTCTCCTTTTTCTGTTGCTTTAAGAATCTTTCCCTGGCTACTCCTTAACCATTTTGTACTTAATTTCTCCACTTTTCTAAAAACACACACACACACACACACAACTTTCAGTAGGAAAGTAATGGCTTTAAAAGTCATATTGCCTCGTATGTGCTTTTTATTTTTAAGTAAATTTATAAAATACACTAATTTTGAGATCTAAGAGCCTTGTGTTGTGTGTTCTAATCAGATGCGTTGCTCTTCTCTAGTGATAAATAATGCATTTTCCCCAGTGATCTTAAGTCTTTCAGTCATGACAGTGATAATGGACACTGACACTGCTCTGTCACTTGGAGGTGTTAAAGCAATAGATAACCTGATCCTGAGAAGGGGTGTTGTAGAAGAGCTCCAGAACCAACCTGTGGTTAAAGTAGGCTATTGCCTTTCTCTGAATACATATCAGAATTACCTGAAAATATTTTTAAATGCCTTGGCTCCTTAAGTCTTACTCTAGTCCAGTGGTCGGCAAACTGCGGCTCACGAGCTGCATGTGGCTCACGGGCCACAGTTTGCCGACCACTGATCTAGTCAATAATTTGCAAATCTGGCACATGAAAAAATACATATAGTTCAGTTGATTTAAACATATAGTCACAATAGATAAGCAGTTAAATCAATAAATTAATTAAAATTAAAAGTTTGATTCCAGTCTGAAACTTTGTTTTATAATTAAAGCAGTATGTTTCAGTACTAACCTATCCTAATGTGTCTATAAATTCTATTAAAATCTTGTCATAAAACACTGAATTATAGTGGCCATCACAACCAAAATTGCAATACAGTTTAGCCAGTCCCCTCAGGACATTAAGAATCACTGGATGAAAAGGAATTTTTTTTCAATTTTAGTAGTCTAGAAAAAGTCACTTTTTTTTTCTTTCAAAACATGCTGCTATTGTTACTGAGAAGCTTATTCAGAATTTGGATATTTCAAGTATTATTTTTCCTTGACATTAATAATTCTGTCTCCTCTTTGGGACAATGCTCCAACCAACTGAGCCATACCAGCCAGAGCTAAATCATTAATGGATTTTGATATATCCTCAAAATAGGGAATACCATAGACTTCACATTTTTTCATCTATCCATTTTTATAACGTTTCCCATTATATTTGTTACTATTCAGGTAAAGTGGAAATGGTTAATCATTCTAATCTCTGATTCATTCATTGAATAACCTGGACAAATTATTTCTCTGGGTCTCAGTTTCCTCACTTTCAAAATGGGTATAATGATTCTATTACTTGAAAGGAAATGGTACATCAAACTGTATTTAGGTGACAAGGAAGTATTAAAATGTATATTGTTTAATTAGCACTATGCATAGCACATTGTAAGCATGAACTAGGTGATAGCTCTTATTATTATTCTATTATTGTTCTTTTGTTATTATTTGATATATCACTTCTGAATAAACAGAAGCACTCATGTATTTTGGTCTATGGACCTATGGAACAATAATTAAAAAAGGTTTAGATTTAGCATGTCATTGAAACCATGGACCTCATAGTCATCTTTATGCCACTGCTCAAGGTATTTATTATGTGAAATAGACCCACCATATAAAATGTTCTAAGTATAAAACCACCTTTATCTGTGAGGCTTAGAGACTACATTGTACATTCAGGTTTTTTCCATTCATTTGCTCAAAGATAAGCAGCAACCTATTACTCTCTTTTGGGGGCTGTCTTCAGAGACTATTTGTAGCTACCACTTGTGGGAATGCTTTATGAGATGTCAGCATGTGTGAGTAGAGATAGCATGGCTTGTCAGGGGCAGAAAGGCCATATTCTGCTGTAAACTGGTGGCATTGTCTTTTATCACTATCACAGGCTTATTTAACAAGCTGTGACTCTGTGGCTCATCACAAAGAAAACTGTCATCCCTAGACACGTGGCCTGAACATCCTTTCATCTTCTATGCTGGTAGGATCTGTCATGTGACATCAAGCAGGCCGGCAACTCCAGATGGGCCACGCAGGCTGGCTGCAACTGTAACAAGGAAGGTTGGTACTGGCACAGATCCAGGGTTTGCACCTCTGATTAGATTACACAGATGAGACAAACATGTGTAAGCTTTTAAGGTGTGTATGCTGATAATATGTCATTTGAAAGGAAATGGTACAACCTGTGGTGTTTAGGTGATAATTATTTATCATGGTGTTATTCCGAGTAACTGATAAATGGATTAAGATTGATTTATTCCACGATCCCATCATTTTAGCAAACTTTTTTCAGTGCTAGGTATTAATAACATTTAACTTTTTGAAGCAACTTTTAAAGTTAATTATAAATGGTCCTTTGAAATTGTTGACAATTGGTTAATACCGTGTGGGTGTGTGTGGGGGGGTGTAATTGTGTAGAAATTCTTCATATATTGACTGTCCCATTCATATTATCAATTAAGAAATAACAAATCCAGAGATCTAAAGAGAAAATTATTTAACATTTATAAGGGAGTTCTATGGCTGAGATGTGAGGGAGATGCTTAGTTGTAACTTTTCCACCCAAGCCTGTATGATATATATTTTTGGCTATTGAAACTGGGCCTGTCCTGCTGAGTTCACCACACTGTCTGTCCCTGGGACATAGTATTCTGCTGTTGCTGTGACTTCACAGATCAGATTAAACTATTTTGGGGACATTAAAGTATAAATATTTCCTGGGTGCCCTCATGGAATTGATTTAAGCTAAAACTTTGAAAAGTTTCAGTTGTTTCCTCTCTGATGATTTCTACCTTTTTGTTCTCTTTAAATTTTCACATTTTACAAAGTTATCTCTTAGGGAGTTTAGCTTTGTCTTCTTTTGGCTGCTGTTTTCTTGGTAAGTCCAAGGATGTGTAAAGCTGAAGTCTTGGCTACAAAGATTAAAAACTAAAGGGCAAACTATCCATTGGTCAAAGGTGTCTCTTTTGAAAGGACAAGATGTGTAAACTGAAGGAGAGAATTTTTGTAAAAGTGAGAATGTAGACAATGACCACACAGTGGAGGGGGATCTCAGGACTGCCATGAATACTGGGCACTTCTCACAAAGGCACCAGCTGAGGTTGTGTGTGGGGACTCAAATCCAGCCGTGCTCAGTTCACCAAGCAACAAGGCACCCCTAGTGAGATACGTTTCCTAACCAACTGCTCAGAGTGAGCCCTTTTTCTCTCTGCACAAAGATACTGGATTGGCTAGCAGCGGCCTTGGATAATTGAAGACAGGTGTTTAACCCACAAACTATCTGCTTACAGAAAAGAAATACTCTAAAGTTTTTCAGGACATTAGAAGAGAGAACATTCAGAATTTGGTAGAAAGTCAACTGTAAGTATTGCCTGTTGGTAAATCTATATAGTAGATAAGACTAGGTTTGATCCTTCTTATTCCCCTACTTTGAATGTATTGGTAGTACCCTCCATAAGCAGATAACAAATATTTATTTTAATTAATAAGTCTATCTAGTAAATTATAATTTACCTTGAAAAAAGGGATGTAATTAGCCTTAGTCATGACTACATTTCAGGTTTGGCATTCCCTGCCTTTGTCAAGTTTGGATTTCAATTTTTGGATAACCAAGATTTTCAAATAGGGTGAATATACTTTACTTAACACAGGATATATAGTATACACACACATACACACACACACACACACATATATAAGTATTTTGTGTGAATTTTCAGTTATAATCTAGACTATGTTAATAGAGTATTATTATCTTGGGCAAAAATTTAACCCTTCTGTTCCAGATTAGCTAACAACAGAAGAGGCCCTGGGAAAGTCCCTCCAGAGGGTGGAGTGAACTCACCAGCTGCACATGTATGATACTCACTCTCTTTTTCATTAAATAATTTATAAGTAAATATCAAACATACAACAATTAGAATTTTTTAAAAAAATAGGGTCCAGATTAAAAGATGTATATTTCTTGAATACAAAATACCATCCAAAATATCAAAAATATAAGCCAGAAGAGCATAATTATATATTTTGTCTTGATTCTACTGTGGTATTAAAGAATAAATTATTCATACTTAAAAGGGAAGCCTGAGCCTAGCCAGCATGGCTCAGTGGTTGAGCATCGACCAGGAGGTCATGGCTTTATTCCTGGTTAGGGCACATGCAGGGATTTTGGGCTCGATCCCCAATGGAGGTGTGCAGGAGGCATCCTATCAACGATTCTCTCATCATTGATGTTTCTATATATCTCTCCCTCTCCCTTCCTCTCTGAAATCAATAAAAATATTTTTAAAAATAAAATAAAAGAGAAGCCTTAGTCTATATATATGTAGGACTCCAATATTTAATATTCACATGTAATTAATCACATGATCAATTGAAGCCAGTTAATTCAGTGGAAAAAGAAAACCTATTTGACAGAATATTTAATTTAATTAAACAAAATAAAATATTTAGATTGAAACTGAACAGCAAACAACAAAGATTATGTTTTTTATGTTTAGAATCCATGTTCTTGCATATTCAGGAACACCTAGCAAACTGTGAACCAGTAAACCACAAATATCCATTTCATTGGGAATATCTGTTATAATGAGGATTCATACCTGGTGTAAATTGCTTCCACTTTGTCTTGCTAACAGACCATAAACAAATAATGCAAATGATATATGAGATAAAGATGTAAGTGTGCAAGCAGATGTAAATCCCCAGTGGGAACTAGAACGTGTAGTTCATCACAAGGATGCCTCCCAAGTTTTGTGGCCAGAGTAGCTTATGCAGAATGAGGTTCCTGGCAAATTAGAAAAGGTGATAACTCTCTGACTTTTGCAATTTTAGGCTGGGTGAGGGTCATGACAACATTCAAAAGTCTATGTACTACCTATAAAGCAATTCCTTCCTGTGTTTCATATTTTACTGATTACAGTTACCATCAAGGTAAGAGTAGTTCTGGTTATGAGCTCCCACACAGAGCCTAGCATAAATTAGATATCCCCACCTGTTATAATAATGTAACTCTTCTAATGTATGAAATAATTATTGTGTGAAATGTTTGCTGTATGGAAACCCCCAATACTCTGTAACTTCCAAAATTAATGAACACCCCACTATCTTGATGTAAAAGCTCTGAGCCCTTAAAGTGTAAACGCCCTGTTCCTAGCATAAGGCACACCGTCTGGCTCACACTAATAAGGACACAAGTTATTTATCACGGTCTATATAACTCTGGAGGGCCTTCAGTTGACGTCTCCTACCCGATAAGAGGAGGACTCCACGTCGCTCGGAGAGACAAGCCCCTGATTGCTCTGCTGTGTGAGCCTGAACCAACTGCAGCCGCCTGCCTGTCTCTGTTTCCGTCGTCTGTCCAGTGTGCATCACTGGGTTGCCTTTGCTGGAGCCTAGGGCCCACTAGGATAGGTAAATAAACTCTGTGTGATTGCATACTAATTCTGTCTTGTGTGTCATATGTTCTGGTTTGGCTCAGCTGTCTAGACATTGAAGTACCAGGGGATAGGCTGTTATTGCTGACTCCTGGTCACCGCGTTTGTCCCACTAAGTCTAGACAGATAATCAATTAATTGGGGCATAATTGGGACACAACATCACCCCCAAATTATTTTGAATTGACTCATCAGAATTTAGGCTATTCACCAGGTAACTATGTGAGATCAGGCTAGGCTCATATGATTATAGCAGTCCTTGGTACTATAACTACTCTGAAAGGAAGTAGAAACTTTAACGAATGAACTGCTTTATTGAAATATAATTTCCTTCTCTTTTCACACAGTTCATCTCAAGACTGCAGCTAAAAGATAATTACCTTGTTCATACTTGTCAGGCTTAGAAGTACTCAAGCTCAGAAAGAGAAGTAGTACTTTATATTCTTTGAAATTAGATAATGTATTGGTTTTATTTCTAGAGAATAAATTGTGACACCTTTGGTGGCCAGTTATTCATTTTACTCCTTGAATTCAAGACATTAGAAAGTGAATCAGAAAGAAGCAAAAAAAATTGCTAAAACCTATCTTGAAAAGCCTTTATGAATATCAGATATTTCAAGTTAAGGGTGTCTCATAGCATTATTCATAGGATGTGTATTTGTGAGAAAGCATAGGACCCCAAGGACAGAGGGAATGCCAGACCACAAGAATGTCGCCATCTTTCTCCTCTCTTGTAATAAGGCAGAAGTAATTGGCTTTATTTCCATTCTAAATGCTTACCTCCTAACATGTCTCTGCATGTGCAATTGATCAAGGTTTGGTGACTATATGATCTTCCTGAGGTGGCAGTAATGGACAACACTGCCATCTTGCCCCACAGAGCAAGCTCAGAGCTAGTTGCCAAGCAACCCACCAGAAGGAAAAAGTGACATGAAAATTCCACTCCAGAAACTTTCAAAAACCCAACTTTTTCATAAGCCCACCTTTTGCACAGGCTCACCTTGTGCCCACCTTATACTAATAAAAGCAAGTCAAGCAGACTTAGTCCAGCCCTCTAGACAGATCAGAGAATCTTTCTTTTCTCTGTAATATCTCCCTTATACTTGAGCATAAGCTTAATATATCTTAAAATTTATCTGGGGTTTCCTTTCAATTTCTATCTTGGGGAATCCATGAACCCTAACACAGGCAACATTTTTGTTTTACTGAGAGACTGTGACAGAGTTAAATGCTAGGTCTCTCTAAGTAACTCCATCTTACTCAAGCTTGCATTGTTCTCATGACCTTCAGGCTGATAGCTCCTGCTTTAGACATGCTAATAATTAGAGGAATTCTGCTTGGGGCTTGACCTTTTACATAAATAGCCCCTCTTATTTTCCCTTCCCTTGACTATGAAGAAGCCTGTACTGTATACTTTCTTAAGATGGATCTGAGGATTAAATCTCCCATCTTCTCCATGGGTGCTTTCTCAATTAATAAACAATGTTTCCTTACTCCAAACTCTGACGTTTTGAGTTTTGGCCTTTCAAAGCATCAGATATAAGGATTTTGAACCAGTAGTAAGATTAGGCAAGATTCAGCAGATCAGCAGTGCAAATCTATCATATTGATGTCATTAAGAACAAAAAATATTTTCACATTATATTGCATACAAATATCAGCTATATTGCTAAAACTAAATCTTTCCTATGATTAATGATTTAAACTAAAACTTCTATCACATTAATATCACAATGAACATAAACTCGTCTGAAATAATATGACTCAAAGTAATTTAGATGCTGGCCACACTTCTCTGAACTCCAATGCATGGCTTCCATAACTGAAGTCCAGCTGCCGACAGCCACCACCATTACTTCAATAGCAGCTCACAACGGGTGCAGCTTTGGTTTTTAACATTACACAAGTTAGAGAGGCTAAGTGATATTTTCCATTGGGTTTAGAATTTGTTCAGTAACCTACAAAAATTGCATAATTTGGTCTTGATAATAACCTGGCTATTATTTAACAGGAAAGGAGCAAGGGAAGGCCAAATAATATAGGCATGCCATTGATACTGCTTTGTCAAAAAGCTGCATTTAACACTTTCCAAGTCTGTTCCCCACAACTGACTGGGGAAAGGACTAGACAAAGCCAGTTTAGAGGCATTCCAAGTAAAGGTCTGAGTGACATGGGATGATGCTTCCATGTCAATCACACCTGGAAACAGGTAATTGGTCAGGATGAGCATGACTACTCTGAGCCTGGGAAACCTGAATACATAAACTTCTAGACAAGGAGCTACCTTCTCTTGGGTCCAGGATGCCAGGCTCTTGTGACTCCTGTTGCAGGGGCACACTTCCCTGCACCCACGTGGCTCATGGCCATGCAGGGCTACACATGGACCAATGAACTTTAATTAGTTGGTATGCTAAGCCATCCCTGGCTGCAACATAAAATGGAAGCTCTGGATACTGGCTTGTTTCTGGCTCTACTGAACTCCCAGCTGCATCTTTTCTAGGACTGGCTTAAGGGGCAGGGGACTTTGGAACCTGAGAAATTAACTCCATGCCAATAAAATCTTTTTCCACATCCCAGCCTCCTGTGGGGTTTCTGAAAATGCTTATGTCAGCATTCCCCCAAGAACCTTCACGTCATTCCCACTCATATCTGGGAAATCTGACCCATTAAGTCCTCCAGCGAAGTGAAATAAATGGAAAACATGTTTTAACCTTAGCTTTAAGTGTTCTTTTTTTCTTTCCCATTTTTAAGGCTTCTGGCTTCCATCTCAAATTACCAAAGCTCGTGTCCAGCACAAAGAATCCATAGCAGATTTGTATATGAAACATTTATATTTTTTAATTGATTTCAGAGAGAGGAAGAGAGATTCATGGATCATCTGCCTCCTGCACACCCCCTACTGGGGATTGAGCACTGACTGGGAATCGAACTATGACCTCCTGGTTCATGGGGTCTATGCTCAAACACTGAGCCACACCAGTAGTGCTATATGAAGCAGCTTTTTAAGTTGTTATGCATGACCATGCTAGTTTTGCTTTCCCAGCACAATAGCTTTTTTGCATATCTCATACCTAGTCTTTTTTAAAATTTTTTATTAAATTTATTGGGGTGACTTGGTTAATAAAATTTTGTATGTTTCAGGTGTACAATTCTATAAGATACCCTCTGTACATTATATTGTGTGTTCACTACCCCAAATCAAGTCTCTTTGCATAGCTGTTCTTGAAGTGAGTCAATTTGCTGATGTCGGTCTCACAATAGTGAGCATTTTATATTCACCTAAACTCCCACCTCTTTCATTTTTTCTTGAGGAAGATTAAAACTGTAAAGGTGAACAATTAGTCTTCCTTTCTGCCTGTTTTGTGGCAGGTGGGATATTTTAATACTGCATTCTATTTATAAAAAGCTTTAATGAGAACATTAACAACAATTTATAAAGCACTCTATTCAAAACCAGAAGCTGGAATACAGGAAGGCACAATAAACAAAAAGGGACATGTGCATACACAAAGTCAGCCATGAGTGCTCACATATACACATACATACACACACCCTAGTCTAGGAACAATGCCCCCAGCAAGGCAAGCAGTGGTGGGGAGAAAGGATGCAAGCATGGGAGACTGGAGAGAATAGAGAGGCAAGGCATTTAAAACCCAAAAATAGTATTCATATAGTAAATGAAAATTTGCTTTGTGTTGCTTGGAAAGATTTGCACAAAATGGAATTAAATTTAATAGTGTTCTGTTAGGGTTATCTTATTATACACTGATTATTTCCAGTGTACCTAACTGGGCTCAAACAAGTCAATGTCATGAGTTCTGCCCTCATAAACCTGACTCTGCCCCCAGCAAAAGCATGTAGTGAAAAGTTGCTAAGCTAGGAAGCGGAACCTTGAGATCCCAGCCTCAGATTGCAGTGTCTGATTCTGTGACCTCAAATAAGCTATTTAACCAAATTGTGTTTTTGTTTCTTCTTTATTAAGCAGGAAGAAAATATTTTGAAATTTAAACGATGTGAAAATACTTTAAAGTATATAAAATGTAGTTAAAAGTACAAATGGCAAATTTATAAGCAAATACATATATGATTGCACATATGTAATTATACTTTTATATATTGAATAAATATACACTTAATCAGAATGTATAAAGTTCAAATCCTTAAGTTGGGATTTTGATTATACCTGTGTGTGTGTGTGTGTGTATGAAATAATTGAAGTAGGCCTTGGAAATATTTACAATAACCCTAATTAAATGATAGTGAATTGAATATATTTTCAGTATGGAACAGTCATGGGAAAGGCCAAGGTTATTCCCATGTACTTTTTTATTATCTATCATATAGTCTGAGCAAGTTTTTTTTTCTTATCAAAGATAAAAAAGAAAAATCAGGCAAAATACTTCATCTTTTGTTTCTCATACAAAAGGTCAAAGAAATTCTAGTCCCAGAGCAATGTTAGAGAAGCAATTATAAGTTGACTATTAAATAAATTAATGAGTAGTTGGAATCAGAGAGAACATTAATAGCAAACAACTAAATCACAGAATAGAAACTCGTTTTGAGTCACAAACAACCTGTCCTTTCTCTACTAAAAAATTTTTCCTTCTGAGCAATAACCTATTTTCACAAATCCTTATATAACAAACCAATATATTGGTGAAGTGCAGGATTATGTGTGTTCATTTGTATGTGTCTGTATATATATGTATACAAACAAATATGCATGTTTAAGGACAGGATGACAGTGGCAATATAAGCACCATTTAAGAGCAATAATAAAATTATTTTCTTTCTTCTTAATCCTTTTGAAGCTAAGAAAGGCCACTGTATGGAAGACTGAAGAAAATATAATAGTTTCAGATTATTTTGTGTGGCAGTTTATGATTGAGTTCTAATTCCAAAGTGAATGATAATAATGAGTAGATATTGAATAACTATAAAAGAAACATTTAGAGTCTATAACATTTAGTGTTTATAAAAAACTAAAAGACACAACTTTTAGTTTTAACATAAATTACTTACTAGAGGTAGGCAAGTCATAGGTAGCCCACTCTATCAATAATGATAAAACTTACCATCTAAAGCAGGTATATATGTTGAATAAACATTTTTTTAATCTGGAAAGGATTGAGGAAGCGATAAGGAAAAGAAAAAGGAACGGGGGGGAAATAAGTGGGATGGAGGGAGAGAGGAGAAGAAGTAAAGAAGGAAGGAAGGAAGAAAGGAAGGAAGGAAGGAAGGAAGACTAAATTGTACATTTTAATAAAAATCCCTTGGGGGCCTCAACCCTCACCCCTTCTGAGGGAGGTCTCCTGCACCCATGACTGCTTTGCTTCCCACGCCCAGCTCAGATTGGGACCCAGGTAACAGACAAGAGACTTGGCCTATAGCAGCTGCCCTATATCTAAATTCAGCCTAGCATCAGGAATGCTCAGGGCCTACTCAAGAATGCAAATAATCCTTTCCACTAATATTTACAGGGTAAACTAAGATTGTTGGTAGAGTATTAAATTTGACAGTAAAATAGTAATCAAGTTTTCAGATTAATTTAAATAGGCTAATTGAAATAAGTGAATATTCAAGTAAATTTAATTGTACTGGACAAAAAGCTGTTCCTAAAGTAATAACTAAAATTTCTATTGGTAGTTCATCTCATGGTAAAATTCCTGAACATGCAATGAACCTAAAGCAGTCATATTTTTGGGCAAAAAAATTAAAATTTAAAGTTATCAAGACTGCATTATAAAATTTACAAAAGCCTCCATTAATAAAAAAAAGGGGGGGGGAATAGTAGTGTAATACCATGTAAGGAAAAAAATATCCTATAAGTAAATTACATCTAGAAAATTTTTACTTTACCAAATTAATTTTCATTTGTAATGCTAACAGCAAGATGGCCATGAAAAACACACATGGTGTTTAAATAAGACAAAGGAAAATTGTTTGGGCAAAAATAAAAAGGATCCCAAATCAATTATATAGTAAAGATTCCTTTATTAACTTGTGGTCGAGAATATGTTTGTATATTTTCAGAAAACAACTCCAAGACCATGTGGATTCCTGCAATAGAGAGGAATTGACAGGTGTGCTCCAACCATGAAGACAAGAGGAAAAACAGTCCAGAGATGGAAGATGCTGACGATACCTTGCCATGCTAGCAGTCAGCAGCTGTGCACTGCTGCAGGTTGCCTAGGACCAAATCAGAAAGGGTCGGACCTGCATTGCCACCATGTGCCTACCATCCAGATATCATTGCTGACATGTACATATAAGGAACTGTTAGACATTGAAACAGGGACTCAGAACTGTTGGACATTGAAATTGGGACTCAAACATTTTTTCTTTTGTTATTATATGTTTATTTCTAGTCTGCAGAAGCAAAATTTTTTAAAGGAAAGAAATGGGGGGAAAAATAGATACAGAGACAAAGAAGCATTGTACAGACTGTCAAACTATAGCAGGAAGTCAGGGGAGGTTGGGCGGGGTGAGGGGGGCTGTAAGAGATCAACCAAAGGACTTGTAAGCATGCATATAAGCATAACCAATGGATACAAGACACTGGGGGCTGGTAGGGGGGCAGGTGAAAGCATGTACTGGGGGGTAGGGGAGGTCAATTGGGGGGGAAAAAGGAGACATATGTACTACTATTTGTAATACTTCAAACAATAAAATTAATTAATTAATTAATTAAAAAATATAAAAGAAAAGAAAGAAAAATAAAAATCCCTTGGGAATTTAAAGTTAATTGTAGTATATAAACAAGTATCTTAATATTAGCTCAGAGATGTATGACCTCAATAAGAAACCCAATGATCTTAAATTTAACTTTCTGATGAAATCAATTTATTATAATAAACTCTAAGTTATCTAGGTAATTTTTGTTTGTCTTCTGTCAGACACAGATGAATATAAGAAAAACAATGGGCTATAGCTAGTTTGGCTCAGTGGATAGAGTGTTGGCGTGAAGACTAAAGGGTCTTAGGTTCGATTCCAGTTAAGGGCATATGCCGGGGTTGCAGGCTCGATCCCCAGTAAGGGGCATGCAGAAGGCAGCCAATCAATGATTCTCTTTCATCATTGATGTCTCTGTCTCTCTTCCTCTCTGAAATCAATAATATATCTATATCTATATCTATATCTATATCTATATCTATATCTATATCTATATCTATATCTATATCTATATCTATATCTATATCTATATCTATATCGATCGATCGATCGATAGATAGATAGATAGATAAAAGCACAGCAACCATAATGGCAGAACGACCAGAATGACCAGAACAACTGGTGGCTATGACACCCTCTGTGGCAGTGAACAAGCCTGATCTGGGCCCAGATTTTCCCCCACCCGGCTGGCCTCACCCCCAATCGGCCCCCAACACCTCAATCAGGGGCAGGGCCGGCCAACTGCCCACAGTCCCTCTCCCCCAGCTGGCCCAGCCTGATGGGCCCCCATCAGGGCGGGCTGGCCAGACCCCACCCATGCATGAATTCGTGCACCAGGCCTTGGGTTATGTTGGACTCGATGTACATCATTTTGTGGTTACATCACCATCTCCCATTTATTTATTAAAAAAAAAAAATTTCCATCGTTTAGATGTATGTACAGATGTGCTTTATGTTTTTTATTATTTATTTACCACAAGTAAAGGTCAGGAATTGTTATCTTTCTTTTATTTTTTACTGTTTCACTTCATTACTGCTGTGTATGTGCTCCATGTGAGTGACATAGGTGCTTATGTAGGTGGGTTCTAACAGCGAACATTGCATTACATCGCGCCATAGGAACGGATCTTCAATGTAACCCAAGGACCTCCTGTGTATATATATCATACACACACACACACACTAGTGGCCCGGTGCACCAAATTCGTGCACATTAAAAGGGGATTAATTAGAGGAAATAATTTAATATTGCTATTTGCCCTTTCTCTATAATAGAAGTATCAGAGATGAAAGAAAATTAGTAAAATGTATATGAAAACTTTCCTCTTCCTCCTGTCACAGTATGGGCACACCCCGGGACCCAGAGTCAAGAACCCACCCACCCAGATTGTGTGAGACCCAGACCAGGCTGCCCCCCCCCCCATTGGAATAGATCCAGACCTGGCTAGTCCCACCCTTATCAAGCCCCACCTGGCAGGGAACGTAGCCTCAGGTCCCCTGGCCTGGAGCCAGGATGGGGGACATGGCCTGAGGTCCCCCAGCCCATACCAGAGTGGGGGGAACATGCCTTGAGGTCCCCTGTCAACCCCCACCAGGTGTGGGACATGGCCTGACATCCCGTCAAGCCCTGCTGGGTGGGGGGCATGGCCTTAGGTCCCTGTCAAGCCCCAACAGGCAGGGAGGGTTGCAGCCTTAGGTCCCCTGGCCTGGCACTGGGGCAGGGGGAGCAGCCTGAGGTACCCTAGCACAGCACCAGGAAGTGCACCTTGAGGTCCCATGTCAAGCCCTGCCAGGTGTGGAAGGCAGCCTGAGGTTCCCCTGTCAAGCCCCATGGGGGCAGAGGAGGGCATAGCCTCAGGTCCCTGCTGATTACTTGTTAAGGCTCCTTGTGGGAACTTGGCCTCAGCTGTGGGTGCAGCCATCTTTGTGATGGAGTGATGGTTAATTAGCATATTCCCTCTTTATTAGATAGGAGATATATATATATATATCTATATATATATATATATATATATATGAAAAACAGGTTCACACTGTTTTTCATATATATATATATATATATATAGATATATATATATATATATATGAAAAACAGTGTGAACCTAATGTTAATGAAGTTTTTGGGTATTTAAATGTAATTATTTCTACCTATTCATTACTCATTATTCATAAGAATGAAAACCACTAAAGCATTTCAAGAATATGTGTTGTTAAGGAAAGTCTCAAGGTGTTTTGCTTCTTAAGACAGGAAAATACACAAAGATATTTTAACAATAATTTAAATGTTTTTTGGAAACTCTAGGCAAAGAAAAACATTCAAATTAAACAAAATTTCTTAACTTTGCAGCAACAGTGTTGGTCTATTAATTTTTATTACAACAGCTAGCACATCTCCTGAGAAAGGACCCCATATCTGCATCCTTTACCAAATATTTAATTTTTGATTTAATTCTAAGGCTTTTATGATTATTTAATTAATTATAACATTTTATTTATACTTTCAATACTATTAGAAGATAAAATTGGTTTGCAGAATGAAACAATTTCTTAAGAATAATTTCACTCTACATGGATAGCAGTTTCATTAATCTGCTAAGCTATAAAGGGAATAGTTAATATTCTACTATGCATACTGATGATTATTTTTTCCATTTAAGGAAGTTATTTTTCTAATATCAAATATAGCATCTCTCAAGTTTGGTTTAAGTATTGAAACCCGTGAAGCCAGCAAGGCATGTGTTGTATTTTCTAAAGACAAAGTACTCTCTTTAAGTACAGAATTCTATTTGCTCCTGCATGCTGGGTTTTTTTGGTTGCTGTGTTTACTTTTTGCCCTTTCACTTCTGACTTGTCTCTCTTTAAGTTTGGTTGCCAGAAAGACAGGTGGTGCATGAAGGGTACTTAAAACAGTGCCAATTTTAGCTCTTTAGCAAAGATGTGTCAAATCGAGTGGAAAGTGATGCCAGGGTGGGAGAGAAGTAAGCGAGTTAATAATGGGCATGATCCCTTTTCCTCCTTCGGGTGCATTTTAGCATTTTTTCACTTGTTTTGCCTAGATCAGAGGTCGACAAACTCATTAGTCAACAGAGCGGCAGTTTGCCAACCACTGGCCTAGATAAACAACAGAGACTTCTGAAATTTAGATTAACAAATTATATTACTGATATTCTGTTGGAAGCACTGAAATACAGAATCTCTTCTCATCTTTATAACACTACTATACAGTAGCTATTATTACATACTAGAGGCCCGGTGCACAAAATTCATGCATGGGGGAGGGGGGATCCCTCAGCCCAGCCTGCACCCTCTCCAATCTGGGACCCCTTGAGGGATGTCTGACTGCCCATTTATTGGGCCTAAACGGGCAGTTGGACATACCTCTCACAATCAAAGACTGCTGGCTCCCAACCGCTTGCCTGCTTCTGCCTGATTGCCCCAAACCACTTCTGCCTGCCAGCCTGATCACCCTCTAACCACTCCCCTGCCAGTCTGGTCACCCCAAACTGCCCTCCCCTGCAGGCCTGGTCACCCCTAACTGCCCTCCCTTGCAGGCTTGCCCCCCCCAACTGCCCTGCCCTGTAGGCCTGCCTCCCCCCAACTTCCCTCCCCTGCAGGCCTGGTCTCCCCCAACTGCCCTCCTCTGCTGGCCCAGTCACCCCTAACTGTCCTCCCTGCTGGCCTGATTTCCCCCAACTGCCCTCCCCTGCAGGCCTGTTCCCCCCCAACTGCCCTCCCCTGCAGGCCTGGTCCCCTCCAACTGCCCTCCCCTGGTTGCCTGATCTCCCCAACTGCTCTCCCCTGCAGGCCTGGGTCCCCCAACTGCCTACAACTGCCCTCCCCTGCTGGCCATCTTGTGTCCACATGGGGGCAACCATCTTTGACCACATGGGGGCAGCCAACTTGTGTCTTGGAGTGATGGTCAATCTGCATATTGCTCTTTTATTAGATAGGAGGATAGTTTATAGATGAGGTATCTGAGGCTTAAAGTAGTGGAGTGACCTACCCCACTTTTTGAGCATATAGCTCAAAAGTGACAAATATCTACAGATCAGTGGTAGATAGAGATTCTCAACTAGGAGCAAATTTGCCCTCCAGGGGCATTTGGTAGTGTCTGTAGACACTTTTTAATTTTCACAACTGGGAAGGAACATTACAGGCATCTCATATGTAGAGGCCAGTGATATTGCTAAACATCCTTCAATACACAGGCCCAGCCTCCATAGCAATTATCCTGCTCAAAATACCAATAGTGCTGAACTTGAAAAACCCTGAAATAGAAGTGTTCAAACTCTACACTCATCAATCTTATCACAGCACTAGTGGCCCGGTGCACGAAATTCATGCATATTAAAAGCAGGATCCAGAGTCAATTCCCTGCCCACCCACATGCACCTCAAAATTGCGTGAGATCCAAAACCAGGCACCCCCCCCCCAATTGGGCTAGATCCAGACCCAGCCAGTCCCACCCTTGTCAAGCGCCGCTAGGCAGGGGTTGTAGCCTCAGTTCCCCAGGCCCGGCACCAGGACGGGGGGTGTGGCCTGAGGTCCCCCAGATGGGGTGGGGGGTGTGCCTTGAGGTCCCCTGTCAAGCCCCGCCAGGTGGGGGACATGGCCTGAGTTCCCCCAACCCAGCACTGGGGGTGCACCTTGAGGTCCCCTGTCAAGCCTCCCCTGGTGGGGGGCATGGCCTGAGGTCCCCTGGCCTGGCACTGGGGCGGTGGGAGCAGCCTGAGGTCCCCTAGCCCAGCACCAGGATGGGAAGCACATCTTGAGGTCCCCTGTCAAGCCCCACTGGGCAGGGGGCATGGCCTCAGGTCCCCTGGCCTGGAGCCAAGGCAGGAGCCGTGGCCTGAGGTCCCCCAGCCTGACACCAGGGCAGGGGAGCATGGTCTGAGGTCCCCTGTCAAGCCCTGCCAGGTGGGGGGCCCAGCCTGAGGTCCCCTGTCAAGCCCCATGGGGGCAGGGGAGGGCATAGCCTCAGGTCCCTGCTGATTGCTCGTAAAGGCTCCTTAAGGGAACTGGGCCTCAGCTGTGGGTGCAGCCATCTTTGTGATGGAGTGATGGTCAATTAGCATATTCCCTCTTTATTAGATAGGATTTGTTCTCCTCAAGAGATATATTATTTCCCAGTTTTAAATTTAAAAAAATAAATCTTTCTTTTAAACACATAATACAGCAATTAGCTTGTAGCCATGTTACTCAAACTTAAATTGAACAGTACTTTGAGATTTAAGGAATCAAACTCGTTTCTTAAGAGAGTGTATCTTTCACTGCAAACCAAAACATTTAAAATTATTAAACAGATATTCAGAGCAAGAGCAAGATATATTAAAAGTACTATATGTACATATGAATAAATAATAAATACTATATATGTATGTATACAAATAATTACTAATGCAATCTGTATAGCAATGTATATAAAGGCAGGAGGAGAAAAGTTATCTCAAGAAAAAAAAACCAAAAGATAAAATGGGATTTTCACAGATTGATGAAATTATACATGGAGGAAACAATAAGTAACAATGAATCCTATAGACAGATGCTGAGATTAGTTTAAAGCCAACAGATGTCAGAAGTAGTTTAAACATAGAGTGACAAAGGATCCTTAATCGAAATAAATTAAACAAATAACAGTATAGACTCTATTCCACCAATATGCAAAGCCACAAATTTAAGAAGGATTTCTTAACAGGCCATTTAATATAATGGGTTCACATTGAAAAACTAACAGAACAATAGATCTTGTTTTTTACAAGCTAGTATTTTTCATAAAACTTTCAAGAATAAAATTGAATAAGCTTACACATATTTTTGATGTGGGAAAATATATACATTAAGGTGCCAAAGCACACCCAATCAGTTTGCTTTGAAGCACAAAACGTTTCTATTTCTGCCAAATCTATCTCCAATTTGATAGATATTTTTGTCATCCTGCATGCTAAAAGAGTAGATTTTTAAAAACTTTTGGATATCAGATACAAGCTCATCACCATTACCTGATTGTTGGAAAATGTGTAAATAATTGAAAAATAAAGATCGCTCTGGCAGCACCCTCAGCAGTCCCGGATCTGTCTCTTGCTTCAACAGTGTTTGGAAGGAACAGACCCAGGGACTCCCCTTCTTCCAGCCTCTGGCCTCTCGGCCACTTTCCTGTGTCTTATCCAGTCACAACCTTCAGAACCACCTCCAGGACCAGCCAACACACCATTTTTTGTTGTTATTGTTTTGTGTGTGCGTGTGTGTGTGTGTGTGTGTGTGTGTGTGTGTGTGTTTTCCTACCTTAATTCCTTATTGCTGAACAACCATGAGCTCTCAAATTTGTCAGAATTAATCCATTCAGGTGAAGGCTGCAGTCAACTGCCTGGCCAGCCTGCCTCTGTGGGCCTCCCACACCTACCTCTCTCTGGACTTCTATTTCCACCGTGAAGATATGGCTCTCGAGGGCGTGGGCTGCTTCTTCCTTGAGTTGGCGCAGAAGCGCGAGGGCTCTGAGCGCCTTTTAGAGATGGAAAACCAGCTCGGTGGCCACATTCTTTCCAGGACATGCTGAAGCCTTCCCAAGATGAGTGGGCAAAACTCAGGACGCTGTGGAAGCTGCCCTGGCCTTGGAGTGGAACCTGACCAGGCCCTTGTGGAGCGGCAGGCCCGCATTCTACCCGAGCAGACCCTCATCTCTGTGACTTACAGGAGAACCACTTCCTGGGTGAGGAGGTGAAACTCATCAAGAAGATAGGTGACACCTGACTAACATCTGCAGGCTGGCTGGCCCCCAGGCTGGGCTGGATGCTTATCTCTTCAAAAGGCTCATCCTCAAGCACAACTAGAAGCCTGTGGAGCCCAGAGGCCTTTGAGAGGGCCCTCTGCATTCCCCGGGTGTCTGGCTTTTACCTGAGCCTCTCCCTGGAACTACTAGCCATTCTTTTAACCACCATGAAGCCCACTCCCATGCACTGGACCAAATAAAACAATAAAGCTTTTTGCAGGAAACAAAAGAAGAAAAAGAAAGATCAAACTTCTGTGTCCAGTTACCTAAAATATGAAGCACTCTAATAGCGAGGCTGCATGAACACAAAAGCAGGGATAGGATGTGGAGAGACTCAAGAGGGGAGATAGGGGATAAATATACATAGAGTTAGGCTGCAAATACCTTGGGCAGAATGATAATTTAATATGCCTTCAAATTGACATTCTTTATATATTTGCTCAACATTTAATTTCTGAGGTCAGAATGAGTACCTGTGAGAAGTGGTTTATTTGTTTGTCTGTTTTCCATTGGAGGGACCTGTCTTAAGGTGTAAGAGTGAAATCAATTTAAAATTCATGATCTTTATGGTGAGATGAGTGATAACAGGTACAATTTTTACTGCTGTGGCAACCATGGGTTTGCTCTGTTTGGATCTTCCTTCAAAGAACTTTGCTGCAGACAGCATGCTTGACTGAGTTTCCAGGGTACCCTTTTTCCTCCATGCCAGCCACACCAGGGCCATGCTTCCCCCAGGCTGCTGCCAGCAACAATGGACAATGGTAGGTTTATTAGAGCCAGACTGTTTCTGTCTGATATTGAAGTCTATGGAAACATTTTATGAGGATTCCTCATCATCTTAGACTAGATTTTCAATCGCACTTCAGTTTAAAGCTCTCCCTACCCAATCCTTTTCCTTTCCTTTATCTTTCATAGGTGTCAAGTCTGATGTTAGAAGATAGAATCAGAAATAACTTAAATTCACATGGAACGAAAAAATATTCATTTACATGTTTGGCCCAGTGTTATATAAAGTATTCTGTTCTCTTTTATAATGCAGTCTTAAGAGATCTGCATTTTCAGAACATGACATTGATCATTCCTTTGATGACGTCATAGTGAACAGGCAGAATGGGTACAAAGAGGCTAGTACACTGGAAGGCCTAACAAAACACACGCACTGAGAAAGTGGGGATTAAGCCCTATGGAAATTTAGAGATTCAGAGACCTACCATTTTATTAAAAAATGTTAGGGGCTCCATAATCAAGGGCAGTGTGTGTTGTTTACTCTAAATTAAAAGACAAATTGCTGCATTGAGTGGGCCTACAGTTCTGAGATCCGCTGATTGTATCACATACTACAACACCCAGAAACAGCTGGTCTCCTTTAATAGAGGGATGCCTACCAAAACAATGCTGAAGTGCCAGGTTGGAAGCAATACTCTGCAGGGAAGTGGTGTCATCACTCAAGGTTCAGTATACGTACTAAATCAAAAAACTTTTTATGCTACTGTGTTCCCAACAAAAATAATGTGTAGATCTGAGAACTGAAGGGTGCTAAAAGAAATGGCCCCTCCTACAATCACTCCCAATCACCTACTTAGGAAATTATGCTTTCTACGCTTGCAACTCTTGTTTCTCTGGGGTTAGAGAACATGGTATACAAAAAAACAGTGTATTTTTAGAACACAGCAAGGGACACATTGAGCTACAAGCTATAGCGGCCACCATGGCTTTTGGTATTCCTTGAGAGCAGCGGCCACCAGGCAAGAAGAGTCATCATCATATTAGCAGGGGTAATTGACCTTGTTTAGTAAGAGGGAGTGGTGCTTTTACAAAATGGTACTGTCTTACTCTACTCAGCCTGCCTTAGTAAGATACCTTGGACTGGGAGGTTTATGAAACAAATTTATTTCTCACAGTTCTAGGGGCTGAAAGTCTGAGACCAGTGTGTCGGCATGGTTGCGTTCTGGTGAGGGGTACTTTCCTGACCTGAAGACAGCTGCCTTTCAGGTGTGTGTTTACATCTCTTTCCCCTAATGTGTGCAGGAGGGGAAAATTTTCTCTCTTCCTCTTCTTATATGTAGGATTCCATTTTTCTGACCTCATTTAACCTTAATTGACTCCAAAAAAGCCCTATTCCCAAATATAGTCATGTTGGGTCTTAGAGCTTCAATGTGTAGAATTTGGGAGGAGACATTTATATCCATAGCAGGTGATAAAGAGGAAACCCAGTTGATAACCCATGGATGCAGCTTGGCACCTAATTATAATTGCAAAAGACACATGCAGCAAACACTGGCTTGGGAAGTCAGAAATGTCTAGTTTTTGAAACATACAACCAATTCTAAATTATAAAAAACAAAAATATGTTAATGTTTGGTGAAATACGTCTTTGGGGTAATACCTAATGAAAATATAGCTGGACTCCTTTATTTGTCTATTTGTGATATATTTACATTAGAATTTTGAGTTGGGTTCACAAAATATTTCTCACTATTTATTTTCTTTTAATTTAATTGAATTCAATAGAGGACAATGGAGGGCTCTCATCTGGTATGCTGCTGAGGAATTAGAACTAAATTATTTCTGACATTCCTTCTTTTATTCAGGGTTAAGTGAAATGCTATACTTCTCTATGACAATGACCCTATTAAATAAAAAATAAAAATTATTACTCTACAAATCACCTTAAACATTTTGTTCTTATACTCACTTTCTCATATTCCTTAGCAGATGACCCCAGATATATGCCAAGTGTCACACACTCAACATATACAATTGAAAATGGGACTCTGACCCAGAATTCATAGGTTTACTACAAAGAGGAACATTGGTAATAGAGTGTAGTCAATCAAGATGTGCCATAAAGCCAAAAACTAAATCAATCCAATTATTGGTCTCCCCACAGACCTTCAGCACTAACCTGAAGCACAAAGACATATTCTATTCACTGCAGTTTGGGCAGTATTGATTGTTTTATTCTTCTAAAATGTTTATTGATTTAGATATTTTGTACAGCATAAAGAATTAATGTGTGGGTTGAGTATGCCTTATTTCTAAAATACTCAAATTCTTAAAAGCCACAACTATTAAAAATATAGTTATATAAATTTGAAATACTTGTCATACCATATAATGATGGGGAAACTCAAGGATATTTGAGTATAATAAATTGTGAAAGTTTGATTTCCTTTAGAGCAATAAATAACTGTTTAGCCTATATAAAGCATACAAGGTTTAAATCTATTAAAATTGTACTCAGAGGAGAAAAAAGTCTATTTTACACTAAAACTACCCATTTCTAAAATCATATTATTAGTCCTGGTGAATGTTAAACACATTATCAGAAATTCTGAACTTGAAGTGGAGAGGAACAGATGTAAGCTGTACACAAATTAAGATCTGCAAGAGATGTCTTATTTCTTTACTTTCTTTTAATCTAATTAAATTCAATGGAGGTGAAAGAAGAGCTCTCAGACAGTTGGCCTGCTGGGAAATTAGAGCTCAATTATTTTCAGTGTTTCCTCTACTGCAGAGAGTCATGTAAAATACCAGAATCTCATGCAGTTCATTTGAGAGTAATCTCACTGGTTTTCTGTCTTGCTAGTTATCACGTAGATGCCTGTTTTTCCTAGTCAGCAGGGTCTCGTGAAGTCCTTAAGATCCACTGTCCCAGTAGAAAGTGGATGGTGATATTAAATGGTCTCTGCCTTGAATCGAATGGTACATAACAAAGAAAATTCACTCATTATGACCCCAGTGTATGGTAAGTAGGAGCAGACAGACATGTGGAGAGGGTAGAAAGATCAGACACATGTGTACTGGCTTTCTATCTTTTACCTTGAGATATAAAAATGTGAAAAATAGAATGGGAGAAACATCCTGAAGTGGGTGGGAGACTGGAGTGCATTGATACTAGCCAGTGGTATATTTTCCCAGGAAGGCCGCAAACCTCTATGTGCACCTTCACACAGTCACACACAATCCTCTATGTGTACCTTAACACAGTCACACCTATCATGACATGGGCTTATTGTATACCATTGGCAGAAGAAGGTGCCTAGAAAAATCTCTTAAAATGCTTCTGGTTCCCCAGCCCTCTATGAAGCATAGGGTGTCCAGGTGTTTTTGTGCCTTGGTTGATGAGCCATAGAGTAACTGAAAAGTGTGGTGAACCTGCAGAAATCTGTTATGTGTGAGAACTTTCTGATCAAGAACAAGCAATCCTGAAAATATGGTTTTAATGGCTGAACAAGACCGATCTTGCCTCAACAATTACTAGTTCATAGAGTAGCCCAGTCTAGCCATACCATGTGGATGAAAGACCCAGTCTTTATACTCTACTTCTCTCAGATACAATGTCAGATAAGTCTTAGTTTTCATTCTATCAAAAATATATCCAAGAAAAAAGGAGGAAGAAGATAACAGAATCTTCAAGATTTGTGTTAACCAGAAAGAGACAGAGACTAAAATGTCAAATGGGATTGAGTTTATCAGACTGAACTATTTTAGTTAGTATTTTTCTGAAATGGAAGCATATAGAAAATAATATATATATATATTCCATAAATATGAGATCCAAGAAAACACACACACACACACACACACACACACACACACACATATATGGAATATATGCCAGTGGAATAAATATTATGTAATGCGGTGGTGGGATGCTTTTAAAGAAGGTTAGGTAAGTTATAGGAAATAAACAAAGTATGTTTTCTGTGCACATCTAGATATAAAGTATAAATTTGTTATTCTGTTAATAGTAATAAGAAACTCTAGGATTTAGCCATGACCTTGAGTGCCCCATATAAGGCCAAATTATAAACAGATAGTAGTGCCTTCTCCTTTCTTGGTCAACAATTACTACCAAAAAAAAATGCTTTAGCTTCTCTGTGGTTATTATTCACATTAATCCAGAGCTTTTCCAATCACAGGTTCAGATGAAACCTAGTCCAAGAGATTTGCATTTATAGTGAACATCTCAGACATAGAAGGCCTTCCAAGTCAGAAAAATAAAAGTTTAATTTACCAGAAGAGCTATGAGTACTTGGTTAAAATAATAGTCAAAAGTACTAATAATTAGCATTCCCTTTGTTCCATGCACTGAATTAAAACCTTTGCATGCTTTGATAGGTTTGCAAGTGTATACCAGTAAGGTAGGAATAAGACACATTCATATCAAGTCATATCACTTGGTGGTGATGAGCTTTAACACCTTCTTCTTTATTTTAGGTAACTATGTTTGTGCCACGTGTTTGTGAATAGAACTAGTGAATTGCTATGTGCTAAAATATTCTTTAGCCATCTGACTACCTAAAGGACATACAAAAATGGGTGTGATGAAAGCCTTTGTTAAGAATAAATTTAAGAATCTCTTCAAGCCATTCATCCTTCTGTGAAAGACAAAAGGTATAGGAAAATTAAGGAGATGATTCTATTAAGGGTATGACAATAGTGAGAATGCTCATTAATGAAGAATAGTTTTACAGATGCAGGTAAACAAGAAAATTATGTCTTATGTGAGTCATGAAGAAGAACAAAGATGGGTCTAATCTGAATTACTGAGAATAGGCGGAGGTTGGACATGAGTCGTTTTTTGGAATATGGCCAGAGAAGGAGTGCCCTTTGTGGTTTGGTTAGCTGTTTCTCCAAATATGAAATGGCAAGTAGAGGTCAGAAAACAAAATGGAGAGAGGATTTCTTAACTCTCATTGTTTTCTTGAAGCACATGACTCATATAAACATGAGGAGCATTGCTTCCTTCTTTAACTGATAAAATATATATATATATATATATATATAAAATAACACAATGTAGTGTATATTTGTAGCAATTTCTTCAAATTTATTGAAGTCTTAATTAACCTTCTCAACCAACAGAACATTCTGTCAGTAAAATAATTTTGTCTTTCAAGTAGAACATACACATTTTAAAATAGCATTTATGTACAAAGAAAGACTATTATCATAGAAAATTTGTTAACTTTAAGACTAAGCAACATGTATAGCAAAGGAGTATCTATATATATAAAAGCCTAAGTGACCATTGACTGGTAGCTATGATGCACAATGACCACCAGGGGGCAGATATTCTGACCCGACCAGTAGGTTAGCTTGCTGCTGGGGTCCAGCCAATCGGGACTGGGTGAGACGGGCCAGACACGCCCTGGAGCCCTCCTGTGGTCCCTCCCCAGCCCTGACTGTGCACTGGTGCAAGGGACCCCCACTTGTGCATGAATCCATGCACCAGGCCTCTAGTAGTATAATATAAAGGAAAGCAGGATTTATTTTTTAAAAAGGATAGAGATAAATTTGAGAGAAAATTAAATTTATAAAGTTCAATTTGAAATTGATGGAGATAATTTTTTTTTAATGTTGAAAGGAAGACATAGGAGTGGAGAATGAGAGAGGAGTCAACTGCTAGTGGGTTTTCCTGTAATTCCATACTCTTTTATATCAAGTAATCCCTATTGGCCCATCAGTGTACTCTCAGAGGGTAGAGGAAGCTAAAGACATTGCACCCTGCTTTATGGTATGGAATCTGGTCAACTGACAGTTCTCAAATTTTAGTGTAGGATTTCTTACAAATGAGATCCTGGCCCTCTTTCTAATTACAAATGAAAACACCTGTCAGTATACAGAGACTAATTAGCAATTAGAAAAACAATCAAATCTCTTTGGCTTCCCTGCTGTGCTCAATAAAATTCTTCAAAATCAGCACAAATGTTTAATTACTGACAGTAAGCTTAATACTGTGTATCTTAGTAGAGGTGAAGATCCAAAAGCACGAATCCACTGCTAAATGTGGTACACTACACTGTGAGTGAGGAGACCTCGCATCTCACTGCAGCCTTTTTGTCTTCTCTCCTTTCCAACCTTTTCTGAATAGTCTTAAACACAAAGCTGGAATTAATTTTCCCACCATTTGTTCTTTTTTTTATTATTATCCATAGCTATTCAGCCTATAATAGTAACTTATTTTTTTTCTTTGCTAGCATGAAGCCAGGTACACTTCGGTTTTAATGAGTTATGTGAACTTGGGCAAATTATATAGCTTTTCAAGAATCAATTTCTATTGTGAAGATAAGTAAGGTAACAAATATAATGTGCCAAAGAGTGATGACATGTGGACACTCAACAGTGTCATTTTTCTTGACCCATTCTTTCTTCCCTGCGTTGCTGTCTTTTTGATAAGACACCTTAAGTTTTAGGAGACAGTAATATAAAGAATTTTCTAATTTAATGTGTCTTTCAAATTGGCAATACAATCTCTAATAGTTGAGATTGGTGTGTTTTTTTTTCTGTACTGAGGGTTGATAACCATTCAGTGTCATGATCATCACCATTCTCCATCAGAATTGCCAATATCCGTATCAAAGCCATCACCACCACTATTCCTGAGAGCCAACCACTGAGCCCTTGAGGATTCCCCGGGGCCTTTTAGATTCTTTATCTATACCACACATTGTGTTTTTATACCATGGTTAATGATCTCTTATCTTACTTATTGATTTTTTTTTCCCTGCAAACCCTACTTTCACAGGAGTAAAGGGCAGGGAGGAAAATTGAGGCAATAAGTTGTTACAGTTTCCACTCACCTATGTTGGTCATAAATGTGAACTTCAATCTTCCAGACTGTTGTCCCTTTCTTACAGTGAGTATAATATGACTTAATTAAAATATACTATACTTATCCTGGTTGTTGCCATTCCAGTAGGGGAAATGCCGAGCACTGCAGTGCCCAACACATCCTCAAGTGTTGATAAAACTTTATGATGTACCACTCTGGTACATTTCCACATAGTGATTTGCCTCTAGGATTTCTCATTAGAATATTATTATCATTTTTACCTTGTTTAGTGAACTTTCATCCTTTATGCCTCAATTCAAATGTCACTCCTTAGAAAGGCCTCCCCTGAATTTTCCCTAAAGTGCCATCCTACATAAAATTTAACACAATCTGTATTTATCTCGCTTGTTGCTTTTATGTTTAGTTGATTATAGTTTATCTCCCAAATTAGGATGAATGTCCCTGAGGACAGGAACCTGTTGTCTTAATTTGTCCCCCGCCCCCAAAATTAGAACCTGAGACAAAAACTTAGATGCAGCAGTTTATGGGAAAGGTGATCCAAAGAAACACAAAGAAGGGATTGAAATAAGTGAGACTGGAAAGAGAGAAAAGCCAGTTAACCCACCTGTTAATGAGGAAGTAACTCATGGGCCAATCAGAGCTTATTCTTCTGGAAAACTTCTGAGGAGCAGAGTGTAGAAAGTATAATCAATTCTGATATAATGTGGCATATTTGTTTCCAAAAATATCATTGGATTATACAGAATCATGCAATAAAGACCCTAGGCTTATGGGGCAAAATGAAGACCACAAGAAACAAAACCTTCACCAGACACACCCCAAAAGATAGGATCCTTCAAAATGGTAGCACAGTATCACACATGTTACATGGTTTAGGAATACATAAAATCTACAATAAATAGGGTGCTTTAAAGATGGCCTGGTGTTTGCTTTTGGAAGGGCAGGCAGGAAGGGTTGCAGTTTGTGAATTATTGCAACCAATGATGTGGAATCTGGTGGAAAGTAGATGTGCCAGATGTGGCTCCTAAGATGTAGGGTCCTGAGGTCACTGGTAGATGTTCCAGGTGTGTGCATTGTGTGTGTGTGTGTGTGTGTGTGTGTGTGTGTGTGTGTGTGTGTGTGTTTGGTCAGCTGCATGCTGTTTTTCCGTATTCAATGATATCAAGGGTTATCTTTTTATAGGATCAGACAGTAAATGCTTTGAGGTGCATACAGATCCCTTTGAGGTGGGTGCATACAGTCAAAGAAAGGAGGTATAAGAAATTAATATCTGTGGTGTTCAAATAAAAAATCTTATTTATAAAGATAGGCATAGAGCCAGATTTTGCCAGTCCCTAATTGAGTGTTTCCCATCAAAGAAATAATGCATAAGTAAACACAAAAGTTGGGTTCTGTTCAAATCATTCCTATTATATCGATTGTGTTGGAACAAATTCATTTTCAAAACAAGTATGATAGCAAAATTGATTGTGTGTCAGAATTTTCCCATTGAGGGGATTTCTCCTGACAATGCTCAGTTCCCAGTTGTCCTGGGCTGCCCTTTTTGGGATGAACAATTTCCTGAGTTCTGGGGAAAGCCTAACATTTAGACCAGGGAGGAAATGTACTGGAATAGAAAAATGGTCGGGCCTCTTAACAACTGTCCGCTACTGCCAGAGGCTAATGTGGTAGGAGACATGGTGCCATCTGCATCTTGTCTAATTCACTGCTGTATCCTCAGTGCCGGGAATGCATTAGGCATGTGTAGCACATGCCTTACCTTCTTGACAAAGGGCTCCACTGACCAAGGAAACCAGTAATGACACCAATATGGTCCATTCTTAAATGAAACCTTACCCCCTGGGTCAGACTTAATAAGATTCCCTAGAATGCTTCATTTTCAGTTTCTTCTTATTTTCTCTTTTGTTTTTCCCTATCTTACTAAGACCTCTTTTATTCCATCTATCAATTTGGCATATTATACTTCTCACAATTCAGCATATAGTTCCAAGCACAATAATCACCTTCCTAGCCCTCACACTAAATACATGATATATTAATGTTTCTTAAACTAATAGCTTGCCTTGCTTCAACATGAGAGATTTTCCATCTAATCAGTAGTAGTGAGCAATGCCTCTGATTTATAAGTAGTACTGTGGCCCTCACAGTGAGGGCAACAGATATTATAAGAGAAACTTATTTATTGCTAAAGTTTTGCTTTAAAAATGGGCTTGTTATGGATGGAATTGTATCTCTTCGAAGTTCATATGCTGAAGCATGAATGTGCACTGTAACTCTATTTGGAGAGAGGGCCCTTAAGGAGATAATTAAGGTTAAACACAGTTATGAGGTGAGTTGTAATTCAATAGGACTGGTGCCCTTAGAAGAAAAGGAAGGAGGAGACAGCAGAGAGCGCTCTCACTTGCACTGATGTGCGAAGAAAAGGACATGTGTGGACATGTGCAGACATAGCGAGCAGGCAGCAGTTCTAAGCCAGGAAGAAAGGGCTCACCAGAAATCAGCTCTTGGCACCTTGATCTTGGACTTCTAGCCACCAGGACTGTGAGAAGATAACATTTCTGTTTTTAAGCCACTCAGTTTGCGGTATTTTTGTGTGGCAGCTTGATCATACTAATGCAGAGGTATTTAGCACCAGAGGGGAGAAATCAGATAAAGAAATATTTTTCTAAAATAAAACATTTTCCCACTAAGAAATATTAGAAGCAACTATGAACTCAAGCAAATGATTCAATAAACATTTATTATGCCCTGAATCCAGCAGCTGTTGCTGCCTGTTTTAATCAATATTGTCTATCTCCACAACACCACACACCATTTTTGCTTTATTTCTAGCATGACAGATCTCCTACCAGAGAGATATTGAATTAGAAAAAATATATATAAAAATTCCAAATATGTGTATGTGCTGGTTTCATCCTGTGGCTTTCAGCAAGGGATTACAACAGAAAGAAATTTAGCCTAAGGAAGGTTGAGCTGAAAGGAGGAAGGGAAGAACATGCGGCCTTGATAAAAGGAATGTTGTCTGTCTGTATCAGGCCTTCTACTAGTAAGTAGACTGGGTGTACACAATGCCAACATCTGGTAATATAATTTTGAAAAATAGAACCATTGTTGACATTGCTTCTAACATATAGACTCTTAAATGTTTCAACATATTTACAAAATTTGAAAGGATGATGAATGTGGTACTAGCTCTGACAAGCAGCACTTCAGCAAGTATATTATAATAAATAACATACACTTGTGAGTGCTCAGTAACTATGTATTGAATAAGCTTTAGCCCCTAAATCTGAGGAAGCTACAGCTAACACAGTGTCCTAATGTTGCAGAATTTTCATGAAAATATTCAATCATACAATAGAAATGCAACTCAAAATTGGACAGATATTATGGAAGAAAATAGTGACAGGAATAGGTGATATAACTAAAATATATTCAATCAAAATGTGTGGTTGCTTAGTTTTGTTAATGCAATTATTATTATATAAATGGAACAATTATTTTTAGGTGTCTTTAATAAATCATGTGTTAAACTACTGCAAAATACAAAACAGAATAATCACTTATATACTTACCAGGAGATAAGAGCCAAAACATAACTAAAATCTGTGTCCAATACACTGCATTAAGAATTCAACAAATACAACTTACTAAAAATTGTAAATACATTTCAACCGAAGTAAAAATAAGCACAATACATATTAAGAAAAATGAAGACCAGAATAATCCCCCCAAAGAGCCCATAAATGATTATGTATGCTTATTTTTACCCAATGTATGCCTTCTCACTTTGCTTATCAAACCAGTAGGTGCAAAAGAATACCAGTCCAATATACTCTAATTGATTGACATCCAGGGGGGAAATAGTTGACAATAAACAGAATTTGAAAAGAAGACTCATACTTAGCAACAGAAGGCCAATGATGAATATCTACCCAGAGAATGTGATGAATTAGAAAGAAGGTTACTAGCAAAATAAATACTTGTGAAATCAAAATGATAAACTGAGAGGTGGGGATTGGAGAAAGAGGGATAGCAAGGAGCATATTATCAAGAGATAAGATAAATACACACATGTATACACATTACATTTAAAATAAATATTAATAAACACTCATTCCTATTTTCACAGAGAGAAATGCCATATGGATTCACATCCTATATAATTAAAGGCTAATATGCAAATTGTCCCCTCAGGAGTTTGACCCACCAGGAGTTCAACCAACTGGGAGTTCGACCGCTCGCTATGATGTGCACTGACCACCAGGGAGTGGGGTGGAATGAAGGAAGGCCCCAGCCAGCAGCCAGCAGCCCGGGAAGGAAGGCCCTGATTGGTCCTGATTGCCAGCCAGGCCTAGGTACCCTACCCGTGCAAGAATTTTGTGCACTCTAGTAGAGAGATAATGTCCAAATATCTGATTAAATTGACCAATACTAAAAAGTTCTTAGCCAGTATTATTTTGAATTAGTGTTCCTATTTTAACTGTATTGCAGACAAAAAACCAAAAAGAAGAGAAAAAATGTTAAGAATAAAAATAAGTATACAAATAAAAAAGAAACAAAATTTTATGTATAACTAATGTAGTAATGTTGAATTTCTTTCTTTTAGAAAAATATATTTGAAACTCAGATTGCCTAGTATTTCTGGTTTACTTGGTAAATAATGTTGAGTTAAAAAATAAAGTATAAATACAGATTTAGCCAATGGACTATAAGCTTAGCTTAAAGGACTATAACTGTGCATAAAATGCTTAATGTTTATTTTTAAAGGAAGTGCTTATTTGTGTAAAGTATTTTTTCAGAAAAATTTAATCCTCCTAGAAGCAGCCTTTCAATTCATTTACAAGCAAAGAAAAAAAAAGGGGGGGAGGAGTTTAAGAACAAAGGACCAAGCTTAAGTAGTAGAAAAGGTAGGCCACAGTGTGGGCATTGATGGAAAATTCAATGTTTAGGCTGAGATGCCTTTTATTTCATCATTTGAAAATGATTGTATTTTTATTTACTTCATTTTTCTAGAACAAATTTTATAAGTATAGCTATAAAGAGGAATTAACTTTGATTACTGAAATTATGTATGAAATCAAAAGAAATTTGCTCTGAAATCACAAGAGAATAAAGACCTTTATGAAACTGAGCCTCTGTAGTTGAGGTGAATTAGCTGCTCACTCTATTTTCTGATAGTTAAAACATTTTTGTGAGTATTTTGCAGGAGTATTTAAGAAGGATTTTGAGAAAAATGGCATTTGTGGACACTAGTTATTCCTTGTAAATATCTCCCAAACACATTCTTGTCACGTGCTTAGCAAATGTAGCTACACACAATGCTCACTGGTTGGAATTATATTATTGTAAAATAATTCTATTTGTCTTAAGAAGAAAAAATCTTATTTTTCACAGAATCTGATAAAAATTTAAATAATAATTATTATTTATTTCCCCTTTGAAGTCTTGGATATAGCAAACCTGATATGAGACTCATTCTAAAAGTCAGATTTTAGCATGAAGCTGTAAAGCCAAATTCTATATTTCTTTGACTTTTTTTGTTTTTTTATCAACTTATTTCAAAATTGATTTAAATTATGTGATGTTCCTAACATTTATTCAAATAAAAACAAAACCAGATTGATAAAACTCAAAAAATGATTGGAAGGCATTTTACATATGCCATCCTAATAAACCAGTAAATTGCTATAATTTGTTTCCCTCTGTGTTGTTCTTTAATTGGTAACTTTTCTTTACTTACAAATATAAATTAAGAGTTTCGTTTGGTATAGTAGAATACTTCCTATTGGTACAACCTAAACCTCTTCTGGATAACAATGATAAACTCTAAACAAAATACTTTAAAATAAATATTTGAAGACATGGGAGATCAAATAAATAAAGATATAAAAGTAAAGAGAATTATATCTTAAAAGGGAGTTCCACTTTTCTAGTAAAGCACATCCTAGTTCAAATGGCATGAGGTGACAAGAACTCAGGCAGAAAACTGTTGCCTCCAGGGCTTGAGTTCTCCCACAGTAATCTGTGATTTAATATAAAGTAATCTATCATGTGTGATTAGAATTCCAAAAAAAGCCAGTCAGAGAAAGATAAATGTCACATGATCTCACTCATTTGTTGAATATAATGAACAACATAAACTGATGAACAAAAATAGATCCAGAGACATAGAAGCATTGAACAGACCATCCAACCTCAGGGGGGAAACACAGAAAGCGGGTAAGAGAGTACTTGTATGCATGTATATAAAGGACTTGTATGCATGCATATAAGCATAATCCATGGACACAGACAGTGCGGGATGAGGGCATGTGCTGGGGGGGTGGGAGTGGCCAGGGAGAAGTCAATGGAGGAAAAAGGAGACATATGTAATACTTTAAACAATAAAGAAGTAAAAAAAAATATTTTAGGATATAGGAACTAAAATTTTTCAAAATTTGGTGAAGAATATAAACTACAAAGAGCTCAGCAAATGCAAAGTAAGAACACAAATTAGATCATATCTAGACCCATATAATCAAACCACTGGAAAAAGAAAAAAATCCTATATAATAAAAGGGTAATATGCAAACCGACTGAAAGGTGGAATGACTGGTTGCTATAACGCACACGGACCACCAGGGGGCAAACACTCAACGCAGGAGCTGCCCGCTGGTGGTCAGTGCGCTCCTGCTGGGGGAGTGCTGCTCAGCTACATGCTGGTCTTGCCAGGAACCAATTCCAGCATGTCATAATTACAAGAGTTTCATCAAAAGGTTGATGGGACTTGGGGGCTCAACAAGGGCTGAGCCACATATGTGATCATCTGTTGAAACGGCTAAAAAGCATCTCCCCAAAACCTGAATAGGATAATCGTTTGCTGACAGACAGTGCAGGGCATCTTAATCTACATGTTATTGCCTCCTGTTGGCCAAACACCTGAACAGCTGTAGGCTATTCCCCAATCTGACAAACCTTCTATAAACCCTACCCTTTGAAACCCTACCCTTTGAAGTGTATTATCTCCACCTTGCCTTAGGACAAATTGTGTTAATAGAAAGCACGGGTTCTGACTCAAGGAGAAGTCTTTAGCTCATTTAACTGAAGCTCCTCTGACCCCCAATGCCTTTCAAAACAATCTTTCGTCTTTGAACTCTTACTTGAATCTACACACAGCCTTTCTCCAGATTGCTGAACCCTTCGTAATGCTGGAACAAGAACTCAGGCAGGGCTGATGGCTGGTAAGCACGTGGCAGTGGCGGAGCCTCTCCTGCCTCTGTGGCAATGCTAAGGATGCCTAAGCTGTCATACATCACCCGAGGGTTCAGGTTGGGCTGAGGCCACCCCCCCACCCCACCGAGTGCACAAATGTTGTGCACCGGGCCTCTAGTGTATATTATAAAGAGAGATAGAACTCTATAAATAACTAGAAGTCTGATGCACGAAATTCATGCAAGGGGCTCAGCCCTCGCAGTCCCAGCTTCATCCAGAAGGTTGTCCGGATGGTCAACTGGAAGGTCGTCCAGACAATCATTCTGCTGTTTGGTCTAATTAGCATATTAGCTCTTTATTATATAGGATAACTGACTGCCAGGCTGAGTGGAGAGAAGGAAAGGACAAGACTGATAAGAACAAATTAATAAAGATTTCATCTTGGAATATAGTTTAGATGTAATTGATTCATCAAGTACATCCAATTTGAGTATCTACTTCATGTCAGAACCTATGGTAAGAACACAGTAGAGTGAAGAACTGTCTCTATTATTAAGAAATTACAATCTGGGCATGGAATTCTTTTTGTGCTATATTTTAGAATGACTTCACTCCAATCCTTTGTATGCTGAAATTTATCTTTCAAGCTTTTATTTTTTTCTCCCAAGCTTCTCTCTCTCTCTCTCTCGTTTTCTCTCTCTCTCTTCCTCTCTCATTTTAAGAACTGACTTCCTCTTATTTTCCTTTGGAAAAAAAATTTTTTTAAAGAGAAGTCATATCCTGGTCTTCATAATATTTAACCTTCCCTTCTTGTTTGACTTGTTCTCCTATGATCACTGATATGTCCTCAATTACCTCATCAACAGTAATTTTTTTAGTATTTATTTGAATAAACCTCTGTTGTGTATTTTATGCCTCTCTTTGAGTCATTCAGTTCACATTTACTGAGTGTCCATGAAGGTCCACATGTTGCTTCCAGCACTGGGAATTAAGAAGTGAACAAATCAGTCAAGAGCCTTGCTCCAAAGAGCTGGCATTTTAAGTGAACACTTAGTTTGGTTATTCATAAAACTCCTTCACGTCAGTGAAACTATACTGTTGGTGATATTTCTATCTTCCCGACCTTTCCCACTCAGTTTCCTTTATAGTATCTTTTTTATTCTTTTCATATCTTAAAAATTCATATTTTTACAAGGATTTACCATCGAATTATTTTTTCCCACTTTCTCCTGATATGATGTCATCCATACTATTACCAGTTACTGATATTATGTGCATTTCTATATACACTTGTGAAATTTCCTTGAGCTTCAGACTTTAATATATCAGTTGGAAAGCTCTATCTACATGCCTTGGAAGAACTTCCAAATTCATATACCCATAGTTTAACTCATATTCTTCTGCCTCCAACTAATACCTTCTTGTGTATTTTCTATTGTATTGGTGATGTCATTAACCATCCCAACCTGTGGTGAAAATCTTAGAAAAACCCTCAACTCTTTTCTTTTCATTGGTTGTCTTCATCCTCTACATACAAGTAATCATCGGGGGGAGCCAATTTACATCTTTAGTATTTTTTTCAGTATTCTCTATTTCTTTCTTCTCCAACTTTCTCACAGCTTGAGTAAAATTTGGATATTTCCTGCTGTACTATGTTATCACCTTCCTAATGGGATGATTGCCTCAAATTTATCCCCTACACAGGAAGAAGATTAATTTATTTGCTTAAAAAACTTAAATACTACATATCAACAAACAAATTAGTAAACAATTTAACACATGGTAGGTATGTAGGAAATCATCAGTGAACTGGGTTGCTCTAGAACATGGTAAATTAATTTCTTATAAGCTACATATTTTTGATAAATAGGGCATGCATACATATAAAATAACATAACAAAATGCAAAAAGGTGTCTCCTGATGCTAAATACCCTTTAGACCTGCCCACAAGCTTTGCTGGTTGAGTTCTAGGAGGAATAAGGAGCCACATATCATGAATTTATTTAGTCAGCATCCCAAAGCATGCGAACTTGCCTTAGATTGTAATTCACTCAATGAGAAAGCTAGCCAGATTCAGACCAGAAGTAGATAAAACTTTAAAAAAGGGCTGGGATTTTCCTAAGCTTTTTAAAAGAGTCACAGTTTTCTATAGGCAATATATTTTTGTCAAATACTAGTAAGATAAGAAAATTTGGAATCATTTCTGTACATAACATTTTCTTAAATACATTATTCAGTTATTAATATTCTAGAACAAAACTGGCCTGCACCCTCTCCAATCCAGGACCCCTCGGGGGATGTCCGACTGCAAGTTTTGTGGGATCAGGCCTAAACCAGCAGTTGGACAACCCTCTTGCAATCTGGGACCGCTAGCTCCTAACTGCTCACTTGCCTACCTGCCTGATTGCCCCTAACCACCTCTGCCTGCCAGCCTGATTCCCCTAACTGCTCCCCCTATTGGCCTGATCATCCCTAACTGTTCTCCCCTGCCAGCCTGATTGCACCTAACTGCCTCTGCCTCAGCCCCACCACTGTAGCTTTGCCCAGAAGGACGTCTGGAAGGACATCTGGAAGATGTCCAGTCTATCTGGTCTAATTAGCCTATTACCCTTTTATTAGTATAGATGGTTAGGCATTTACAGAATGTACTCCAACATCTAACCCTATATACATGTTACCATTCTTCTTAAGACTCAAAGTAATACCTCCTTCTTTTAGTGGTAATTTTTGTATCTGTAAATTTGGTATATTTTTACGTGGCACTTACGTGGTAAAATTGTATTGGTATATTGTCATTCTGATGATGCTGTCAATAATTAATGTATATATTTTGAAAGTATAAATCATGTGCCATCAGAAAACCCAATAATGCTCCCTACATTAGTCAGCAAAATTGTTGGAGCTAAAGGTTGCTATATTGAATTTTGGAGGTCACTCAACAAACCATGTCCCATGCATTAAGCATGTTTATATCACCTTCAGGAGCCATCATGTGGCCTACATCTTAGATGAGGCCAGTACTTTCCTATCATGAGGTAGAAATTACCTAGGGTTGTCTATTCAATGTGGCATCCTGCATCACATCCCTTTTGAGTCTACATAGCATGCATAATTATAGATATTTAGTGGGATCAGTTTTTTTCCTAGATCACACTAATATTAATGAAAATTCTTTCAGGGGAATCCTATGAACATTTTTTTTTGTTTTAAACACATGATAATATGTGTATATATGTTTTAAGCATATTCAGTGGTGGGTAAAATGAGGTTTACTGATTTCTTATGAAAGTAATATAATAATTAATAAGTAATGCAGGAATAAACTGTATATCACATAGTCACAACTGTGAACCTACTTTTGCTCACCCTTGTATATGTATATATGTATATGTGTTTAAATGTAAGAGTTTTAATATAAGGGGAAACACAGCCAATAGTCTCTGGCATATTTTTACAACCTCTGGATTCATTTGCACCGTCTTTCTCTTGTTTTATAATCTCCCTGAAGGAAAAAAGTTAACTAATACATTATATTATTGGAAATTCTCTATTGCATGTGTGACTATCGTCTAGTAACTTGATATTCAAAAGACAATTAAATGGCTAACATGGATTTTTCTATTTATTGTTCCTTTGCAACATTCAAAAATTCAGTTTTAATCTCTACTGCACTGCTAGAATTAAAAGAATATGTAACATATATTTTACTGTAAGTCTAAAAACAGTATTAATTTACCATGTATTTTTTCTCTGATAGCAGCACCTCTTAGTTGCTGGCCTAATGCAAGGGCTTGAGGCATTTTTTGCTATGATGATTTTCCTTTCCCCTGAGCTGGGAGTCACAGCCATGGAGGGAGAGTGACCTTAGTGCTTTAGAATCTACCCTAAGCCACAGAAGGGGTTAATACTAGAGCCAAATTAGACTCATGTGCTCTTACTGACACTATGCAGTCATTATCAAAGGCTGTGGTGTTTGTTCTCTTGAGTCTAAGTACTGTCATTTTCTTAAGTTCCCGTTAGAAAAAGGCTGGGAACTGTAGTGTGAAAAGACTGCATCTTCTCTCTTGTCAGGTTCATGTGACAGGCTCGGCTGAATAGTTACCGGTGACTAATCGAGACCTCAGTTCTAGACTTCAATTGACTCACTGCATTTTGAAAAGGCAGTGATATTGACATCCCCATTACCACCTTTGAAACTGATTGTCAAGCTGGCAATAAAAGCTTCTGCTGCCCTGTGTGTGTGGAAAAAGCCATCAAATAAGCAAAGGCCTACATTTGCTACTTTTCCCCCCCAAATCCTGTAACATTTCAATCTGATCTCTCACTACCATCCAAATCACATGATACTCCATCCATGATGCCTTTTTTGAGCTCCACTCCATAGCTGAATATACTATTTCTGGACCTACATAGAATTTTATCTTTACTTGTGTTATGGGATTGACTGTTTTAAACCTTATGCAACCCATTGTTCTTGTCCTAATGTAGATATTTAAGAGTGTTTTACTATTTTTTCTGTCCCCTTTGCATTATAGTTATCATTGTCAAAATATAGTCTGTCTGCTCTTTAAAACTTAAGTTATACCATCATTACAACTGACAATCTTTACTTAACTTCCCCTGGGCGCGTGCATTTTACTAAGCACTTCATGTTATCTCATTTGTCCTTGCAGCCACTCTGGAAGAGCTTTTATTCTTATTCTTTGAAAAGGAGGAAATCACTATGTAAAGCACTTAAGTATCTTTCCCCCAAATGCCTACTAATCCAATGGCACAGTAGCAATCCACAACACAGTCTCTGAACTACTATATTATAAGCCTCCATCTAGCAAAGAATAGGAATTAAAGTTTCTACGGTATTTGATTAATTTTATAGAACCAATTTTTAATTTTTAAAACTTTATTTGGGTAAGTTTTCAGGATTTTATCATGTAATGAGCAGAAAACTTTTCCCTGTAGCTAACCAAAAGCAGTCATTTCCAAAGGGCCAGCTGCCTTAGAATCATTAAGCCTAATAAAATGACAGCTTTCTAGGCAGCTTCCTACACTTACAGAATCAATTGCCCATGGCTTGTGGGTTTAAGAACTTCCAAGATGACTCCTATACAGTTTAAATTTTGTGGAGCTCTGGTTAAAACAAAATGCAGGGTGTTTTCTTCTCTATCTGTTGTGATGGGAGTTGGCCTTTACCTGGTTACAGGCCAGCATTTCTGCTGACAGGCTTTCTGCTTTCAGTCTATTAAGTTGCTGCTCTGGCACAGAAGGTTCCGCCTTACCGTTCATGTCATTCAGTTTTGCAGGGATTGCCACATAATGAACCATCACAAGCCCTCTGGTCCCGGATTCTGCACTCAGACCTAGAAAGCTATAGGTCTCACTAAAGCGGAAGCTACCCAGAGGCCACTACAGCTGCCACACTCATCGCCTCTCCTGTGATCTTGGGAGAAAAAATAGACATGAAGAAAGCAACAGAGGCTTCAAATACTGACCTTCTGGCCAATTCTGGTGAGAGAAGATAATTTCACTCTTACCCTCCTTCCCCACAATGACTTGTCTTTATTAACCTATAACTCTTTAATCAATACTTTTATTCATTCAACAAACATTTATCAAGCACCAATGTATGCAAGGTACTGAAATAAGAACAGGGAATTAAAGTGGACAAAGTGTGATCTCTGCCTACGAGGATATATAGCAGCCAAGCACAGGAACAATTATTTTATACTCTATCACAAGCCAAGAGAAGTAAAATGCATGGTAGGTGAAGTCAAGAAAGTCCTGCCAGAGGAGAGCATTCCAAGTGGAAGAAAGAGCATGGGAGAAGAGACTGAAGCGTGGCATTGTGTGCTTAATTTAGAAAAACTGCAAGTAAGGTTAGGACCAACCCTTTACTTGTTTAAAGCACATTTTCCATTTTAGTTCCCATTAAAACAGAAAACACCTTTTTGCTCTCCTATATCATAGTCTCTATAAGTCCTTTTAGATTCCTCATTTTTCTTCATTCTTTTCAACCTCCTTCTACAAATTGTTCTTTACCTTTTTCTCAAATGGGTTAGCTCAAGACTAGATACATTTTATAACCTGTTTTATAAGATCAAGATGTAAAGAGGATGATATGCACACATTATGTTCATATGTTATAAGTTGACAGCCCTACACTGTATTATTGACTTGCAGAGATATTAATGACATGTTTTTATAACATGAAAATCTGAAATTATAAGTAAAAATAATCTATTTTAAAAAGAAAATACAGTATCTGATGAAGAAAGAATATTATGTTGCATATAACTTCAGGTCTTTTGCCCTTCTGGGTAAATTTTAGAATCAGTTTATCAATATTGACAAAACAGCTTCTTGGAATTTAGATTGGGATTACATTAAATCTAGTAATCAAGCTGGAAAAAAATGACATATTAACTACCTAGTCTCCCAATATACAAACAGAAAATATCTAGCCTTTAATTTATCATCTTTGGTTTCTTTTAGCAATTTTGCTGTTTTTCACAAAAAGATTCCCTATATACATATTGTGTTAGATTTATGCCTAAATGTTTGATTTTTTTAAATACATTTGTGTTTTTATTTAAATATATTTTTATTGATTTCAGAGAGGAAGAGGGAGAGAGAGATAGAAACATCCATGATGAGAGAAGAATCATGGATCGGCTGCCTCCTGCAAGGCCCCCACTGGGGATTGAGCCCACAAACCGGGCATGTGCCCTTGACCGGAATCTAACCTGGGACCTTTCAGTTCACAGGCCAACGCTCTATCCACTGAGAAAAATTAGCTAGGGTTGATTTTTTTTTACACTATTTTAAATGGAACTTTTAGAATTTTAAACCCCAGTTTTTCACTGCTGGTACATAGGAAAGCAATGACTTTTATATATTGGCCTTAAATCCTGCTACCCAGTGCAATGACTTCTTAGTTCTAGTAAATTATTTTAAAGATTCTTTGGCATTTTCTACATAGACACTCATCACATCTGCAAATAAAGAGTTTTCTTCTATTTATTCTGTATACCTGTTGTTTCTTTTTCTTGTCTTGTATTAGCTAGGACTTCCAGTAAAATGCAAAAAGAAGTGGTGAGAGAGGACATTGTTGCCCATGTATTTTTTCTACAGTTTTTATTTTCCTCCCATTTTTATTGAACTTATTTGGGTGCTGCTGGTTAACAAAATTATACAGGTTTCAGGTCCACAAATCCACAACACATTGTTTGTACACTGTATTGTATGTTCACCATTCCAAGTCAAGTCTTCTTCTATCACCATTTATTCCCCCTATACCTTACTCAAATTTACCCCCTTTTTTTTTTTTTGCTCAATTCCTCCATCCCTCACCCATCCACTCAGCCACCTCACTCTGACATCTTGTCAGCCTGCTATTTATGAGTCTGTCCCTATTTTGCTTATTAGTTCATTTTGTTCATTAGATTCCACATATGAGTGAAATCATATGGTACTTGTCTTTCTCTGATTTATTTCACTTAGCATAATACTTTCCAGGTCCATCTATGCTGTCCCAAATGGTAATGTTTTCTTCTTTTTTTTTATAGCTGAGTAGTATTCCATTGTGTAAATGCACCACAGCTTTTTTATCCACTCATCACCTGATGGGAATTTGGGCTGCTTCCAAACCTTGGTTATTATACAGTAAATGGCACAACAATGAGCATAAGGGTGCATATATTTTTCTAATTAGTGTTTCAGTTTTCTTTGGATAAATTCCCAGACTGGAATCACTGGGTTGTAAGACAGTTCATTTTTTTTTTTTTTAGGTAATCCTATACTGTTTCCCACAGTGACTGCACCAATCTGCATTCCCACCAACAGTGCATGAAGGTTCCCTTTTCTTGGCATCCTCATCAACATTTGTCATTTGTTTATGTACTGATGACAGCCATTCTGACAGGTGTGAGGTGATATCTCATTGTGATTTTAATTTTCTTTTTTCTGATGATTAGCCATGTTAAACATCATTTTATATGTCTATTGGCCATCTGTATGTCATCTTTGGAGAAGTGTCTATTCAGGTCCTTTATTCAATTTTATTAAATTGTTTTTTTGTGTGTGTATTTTTTTGAGTTTTATAAGTTCTTTGTAAATATTGGAAATATACTTTTGATGTTATAAGTGACATTTTGTTTCAATTTATATTACTTTATGTTATAATTGATATGTATATCATGTTTTATTTACAATAAATATTAAGTAATTCTTTTATTACTTTATTTTTTGGGAAAATTCAGATTCATTCTAGTAATTATTTTTATACCTGTTACAGGACCCTTAATTTCCATTTTTTAAAAAATATTTTAGTTCCTAGTCTGTCAGTTTTAAATAGTATTCATTGACACTCATGTATACAACAGGAAATTATATTATCTTTTTCAAATTTCTCACTTCTCCCATTTTGGAATTCTTTCTATATAATCAGAGTATATAACATTTAAACAATATTATTTCACCCATTACCCTACTCTTGTGTTGCTAGTAATTAATTTACAATTAAATATATTAAATAACCACCAGCAATCCATTTACCAAGGTTTCTAGGTATGTCTTGGTTACATGAACTCATTCTGTAGTATTTTCCTTATGAATGACTCCCTATGAAATAATCTTTGTGTTCTTGTACAGTTGAAACTATTTTTCTATAGTCTTGATACTTTAAAGACAGCTTGGCTGAATATAAAAACTTTAGTTAACACTTTTCTTTTATTAAATACTAGAGGCCTGATGCACGAAATTCGTGCAAGGGGCTCAGCCCTGCTGTTGTGGTTGGCGGCTGCCTCTGCTTTGGCCCTCGCAACCCTGGCTTCCTCTAGAAGGTTGTCTGGAAGGATGTCTGGAAGGATGTCTGGTCTTATTAGCGTATTACGCTTTTAGTATATAAGATGAAAATGCTGGAGCACTGCTGCTTTGTGTTGTATGTTGTTCTTGAGAAGCTGATGCCAGACTAATATTTTTCCAAATATAGGTAATTTGACTTTTTTTTTGTTTTGTTTAGAGGAACTGATAATTTTTTCCCTTTAAAATAAAATAGTTTTAATAACATATTTCTGAACCATATGTTTTAAAATCATTTTTTCCAGGTACAAGGTAGGCTCTTTCAAAATGTGAATTTAAGTTATTTATTCCCAGATAGTTTTCTTGGCTTACATATTTAAATATTTATTTCTGTTCTTTTTCTTTTCCAGAAACTCTAATTATATAAAGAGCAGATTTTTTTTTCTTGCCTATCTGGCATTTAAATTACCTTCTTCTTAATGTTTTTACTCTCTTTTTAAAAATCTCAAAGTACTCTCTTTATTGATTTCCTGCTTTTCCTCATAGTCCTTTATTAAATTTTCATTTCAATCTATACTTCCTTGGGCACCTTCTAATTTCTTCTTTATGTTCTTGACTTTGTTTTTTCCCTCCAGTGTTTTTTCTTTTTCTTTTTTTTTTTTTTTCTGAGCTTGACTTCCATTGAATTGTCTTCTGTATTGTCCTTTCTATGTCACTAGCTTTTAAAATTTCTTATACAGTGCATTTCATAAATTATCGAGTTCATTCAATTTAGAATGTTATAGTATTCTGCTGCCGAATCTATTTTTGGAAAGAATATTTACCATAGAGCTATTTTAATTTCCTGTTTACTTTTTGTAGTACTTTTTATTGAATTTTGGTTGTGTTTTTGTTTTTAATCTTGGCTTTTTGTTTGTAATTTTTCTGGCTCAAGAGTGCCATCTTCTACCAGTAAGATAAAAATTGGTGATGTTGGTGATGATAAGGATGGTGTCAGGAAGTGGAAAAGGGTGGTAAGTCATGTTTGTCTTTTGATTCTGTGAGATCTTTAACTTTTACTTCTTCCTTTCTTCTTTCTTTCCTTTTCACTGCCACCTCTTGTCTATTTAGAAGACTCTCCCCCTAGAAGTAATGCCTCCCAAAGACTCATACCTCCAGTTCCGCTTCCTTTCGAGCCCATTCTAGTAGCTGATACAGGGAACTTCCAATTTTTTGACTTGTATTTAGTATTTTGATACACTTGTAATTTCTTTTTATGGAAGTGATTTTGTCTTTTATCTGCATCTTCTATTTTATTCTTCTTTTTCACAGGCTCTCTTAGTCCCCTTCCCTCATGCTTTATAACTATAGACTTTCACCCGCCATGAGAGCTTGTGGAATTTGTTTTTCATTTCTCTACATACAAGTACTTACAAGTTCATGGTCTTTTCTGCACCCTGGTAATGTTTAAAGCATAGCCAGTGCAATTTATTTGTGTTCTTTATTTGTCATTGTTTGTCTTGTGGGTTTTTGGAAGGTTGCATGAAGAGATTCAGATGGTGACCATTATCCTCTCTACCCGGACACCTTTCCAGGGAAAGTTTTAAGCAAGAAAATTATATTTTTAGAAAGTGAGTAGAGCCACCAGAACAGAATTGAAAGAGAAAAATGTGATGCATCATTAATTGTTATGGTTGGTGAAGTGACTCACAAGATAATGGCACTAGAATTTAAAAATTAGAGTAAACTCAAACTGCACTAAAAATGATAAGAATTAAATGTCAATTTCTTAAGTAAATTGTGTCACTATTGAAAAGAATTATTATATACAAATTAAATTTCCTATTCTTCAGTAGCAAAATAATCAGTTCATGGATTAAGATATTGTCTCCTACCTGTGTGCAGTAAATATTCTATTGGTCACTGACTTGCGGGGAAATTCTAAAGGAAACACTAATGAAAGTTATTGTAATACCATAATATCATCATCTCTTCATCCATTATGTTATATTTCCACTTGTTATTCTCATTTTTAACAGATTTTTTGTTTTGATTCAATTAATTTGGTTTAATTCAGTTAATTGAATTTTTAAATTTTGTTTGTAATTTAATTATTGTACCACTTAAATATGTAAGGCATGTGGAATTTTGCTATTGAAAACATTAAAATGATTTGGATTGAACAGTAAATAATATGAACTACCACCAATATAAATGCTCAGAACAGAATCTGGAACTTTGTAACTCTTCAATAAATATTGACTATTATTTGGACATAGGCTGTGCTAACTTTGATTTTGTTTACGCAGCTCTTCTTTTGGACACAACTAATAACACAAAAGCCAAATAAAAGCATTTTTGGAGGTCATTTCCATCTGACTATGGTCAATAACATCAATAATATTTCCAGAAACCTCTCCATTTTTAGTATCTAACACCTAAGACTGAGAGAAGTTTCCTGAAGCATTTCACACTTTTTTTTTTCAAACAGGGAGTCTTTTACAAACATGGTTTATGGCAAAGAAACATTTTATAAATATTTACTACCAAAGATAAATATGCAAATGTTTCTTTTTATTCAATTTATTGGTTAATAAACCAACATTGGTTAATAAAATTATATAGGTGTCAGGTATCCAATTCTATAATACATTATCTATATATAGTTCTGTGTGTTTACCAGCCCAAGCCAAGTCTCCTTCCATCACCATTTATCCTCCCTTTACCTTCTTCCATATTCCCCTACCCCTTCCTCTGGCAATCACCATACTCAAATATATGTTTCCTAGCCTACTGAACTCATTATTGATAACTTATTTGTTCTACTGTGATATAACCATGAAGACAAAGTGTTTCTCAGGAGGATATTTGGATTAATAGTTACATTTTCATGGCTACTTAAATGGTTCTTTCTTGGATCTTTGCTATCAAACCCTGTCAGGTTTCAGTGCTTTGTTAAAACCTTCTGTGTGCTACACACATATACACAGAGACTCATATTCTTTGAGGGGATCAGGTGCAATAAATAATATGAATCTTGAGCTCTAATGTATTTAATAGGACTGACTCATTGATTCTGATATCATCACTGGAAGATGTAAAAAAATGTAGGAGAGAAGCTCAGAAGTTAGATTCTCTTCTTTCTCTGCACTTTCTGCCTAGTAAGCCAAAAAGAATAAATGAGCTTAAATATTTGTTAAAGCCTGTTGCGTAGAATAGAAACTGATACAACCAATGGAGATAAAATTCAGTGGACAAAATTGAAAGCCTTGAGTTCTGAGAGACCCCAGAAGCTATTTCCAGTATAAAAACCCTTTAGGCCAAATTTAATTTCAATATCAAGAATTAGGGAAAAACTATCATTTTAGTTTCTCTTTGAAAAGATCTGTTACCTTTAAAAAGTTTTTGGAGAAGATAATGGAAATAGAGGTAGAAGCAAGGAGTATGTTGGAGAAAGATGAACAAGGAAGGTGGTTCTGTGGTCCATGGTCTGGATTTGGACAGTCTGTATTTCTGTCTAGGAGAACAGAATACTGGTCACTTGGAATCAACACCTTACTCTTTAGTTTATAAAAATGTATTTGTAAACACTCAAGGGAGCAGAAAGGACTAGGAGTGTTATCTTTCCTATGGAAGCATAGACCTTGTATTGTAGTCTTAAGTAAGCAGGTGCCTATTAATCTATACTAATAAAAGGGTAATATACTAATTAGACTGGGTCAACTGGACAGCTTCTGGACGTCCAACTTCCTTCCGGACAAAGCCACTGTGGCGGGGGCCAAGGCAGAGTTGGTTAGGGCCAATCAGGCCAGCAGGGGAGCAAGCAGTTAGGGGGAGATCAGGCCAGCAGGGGAGGGCAGTTGGGGCTGATCAGGCTGGCAGGGGAGGGCAGTTGGGGGTGAACAGGCTGGCAAGGGAGGGCAGTTGGAGCAATCAGGCTGGCAGGGGAGTGGTTAGGGGGCAATCAGGTCAGCAGGCAGAGGCGGTTAAGGGCTATCAGGCCAGCAGGCAGGCAGGCAAGCAGTTAGAAGCCAGCTGTCCCGGATTGTGAGAGGAATGTCCGACTGCCTGTTTAGGCCTGATCCCACAACTGACAGGTGGACATCCCCCAAGGGGTCCCAGATTAAAGAGGGTGCAGGCCAGGCTGAGGGATCAAACCCCCCCCCACCCGTGCATGAATTTCATGCACCTAGTTGAAAAATAAAAAGAACACTGTCTTCTAGTTTTACCTTCACAGAACCTCAGAAACTTACCCATGAATATCCAAACCTATTTCCCTTGCTTGCAGGAGAAAGTGGGGCACTTTACTGGAGAGAGATGAGTACAGCAGAAGCACATGGAGGCCCACCGTCATTAGTTGGAGCATGGCAGCATGTCACACATTTCCCGTTGCTTCCTGACATCTGTGAGGAAGCTGTAGACCTTAACAACTAGTGATAAATGATAATATATATGTTTTTAAAGTTGGGAATCACATGTCATATTAGAAGCTAAAGGCTTTAGTTGCTACTATTTGTGGGTTATGGGATTCTTACTTAATACAGATGAGTTCAGATTATTATATTGTACAAAAGACAAAATAAAATCCTGCAATGGAAAACAGAAATGAGCATTTCATTTTTTGGCAAACAAACCATATTTGTGACTAAAATTTTAAAATATGCAAATGCATGTTCAATAAAACTTTGTTATAAAGTTACCAAAAGTAATTATTAGCTGAATTTCAAATTCATTAAAAAAAAACAGTATGAAATCTATTTTGATTTAAGGATTTTTTTTTTACTATAGAAGATACAGTTGGTATCTTATAGGACAATGTAGCTCATATCCCAAATTCAAATTAGGAAATAAAAACACTATCTTCTACTTTTTACCTTGAGTTTGGAGGTAAAGCATATAACAACATTGCTGAATGTCTTCAAACATCACTTCCTTGCACTTTGGGGAAACAAAATCAGAAGAGGTGGTGGGTGGGAACAGATGCTATTTAAGTAGAATTCCATTTGGGTTATTTTAAGATGTAAATCCTCTTCAGTCTGGATTTATGATTAATTTTCTATTCGTATGGTGTGATATTGTTGTAGTTGAGAAACAGAAGTTTGGCTAAGAAATGTTCAGAGTAAACTATATATACTTTTAAAATATCCCATTAGTTAAATGGCTTTTGATAAACTGCCCAACTTTTCTAAGCCTCATTTTCCTTCATCTGAGATGGAAATAGTTCTCATTTTATTTTCTTACCATATTGTTATAAGAATTCAAAATGTACTTATTATATATTTGAACTGTCATTGAATCATTTTGTTTAAAGTTCTGGTAATACAAACTAAAATGTGAAGGTCAAAGTTATCCCAACTACCATAAAGATAATTACTTAGTTAATGAGGACACACAGTCATGTATTGAGAAAGCCATGTGCTTTTATGAGAATTATGAAGTCATGCTGCTAATTAGGTTTGAGTCACTAATGCACAATAATTTATGAAAAGGTCAGTGCAGCTCAAATATGGAAGTCGAAATCCAAATATCTCTTTATAATGACAAAGGAACAGTGTTCATGTCTACATAATATGTAAAAACAGGGGAAAGGACCAATTTAAGGGCTATGTGATAGGAAATTTAAAATAAACTAAAATTATATAGTAGGAAGTACAAAAGATTAGAGAGTCTACATTATTGAATCTATTAAATATTTAATAGATTTAAGTTACTGACAAGATTCTTGAGAAAAACCTCTGCTGTATAGCAGAAATATTAGAGATGCACCAGATGGGAAAGAGCCCAAGAACCTGAAAATCAGCTGAGCGAAATCATACATATCTGGCTATGAGATAATGAAGGCTTAGCAGATGGCTATGGAAAAAGAGGCATGCTTGGATTAGGAGACTAAGTAAGTTGCACACATATCTAAATCTTGTATTGGATGCACAGTATCCTATAACTGAAGGGCTGAAGTATAATTGAAGAACTACAATCAATTTTGTATCTGGTGAAGTAAAAGGAAATCATTTCATTTGGAACTTTTAGATTTTAGGTTAGGGGTAGGAAACACAAGTGGGAGTGCATGAAAAGCATTTGGAAATTAAACAGATAAGGCTCAAGTGTTTTTACATAGTATTAACTCAGTAACACAGGCTCTGTATAGACAAAAGCAAAATGCTTCACCGGCTCTTGGTGTCAGCTCTGAATTTGGCATGTTTGGTAAATATTTATTTTGCATCTTGTATCAGAGGCCATGCAGCCTCTGGACACAATATGAGATATTCAGTTTAACTTCTTACCTTTCCATAAGCTATTCTTGCCTGGAATGCACTTTCTTTTGTATCTCCCTCTTCAAAACAACAGACTGTGTGATCATATAAGGTGTAGATTTCTGTCTTCAAGTTCTTGTTTATAGGAACTATATTTTATTCCTATAATTCCAATTCTTATTTGTTTCAAGCCCCAATGCCAACAAACTGTATAGAAATTCAATTTTAGTAGTTATTTTGGGTTCCATCCCCACAACCTGGGATTGTGTGTTAATCAGAGTTAATATGCAGTGAAAAGGCATAAGGAAGGGGGGTCAGTTGGGAATCTAGTTATTGACTCAAATAAATCAACTCACATGTGAATCATATGATAAAATTAAACTTAAAAGTGGATATTAAACAAGTTACAGTGAAAGCATATTTTTTATTCCAAGAGTTTTGTTAATAGTGTTGGTAACAGAGAAGAGAGAATTACTAAACTTAACTACATTGGCATATAAATAAAAATGCAGTCTGTAGACCAAAATAGATCCAACCAGGGAGCTTTGTGTATATTTTTCTAATTCTGGAAATAAGTGCTGGCTGTTTCATACTTCAAGTTACATTTTCAATACATATTTCAGAAATTTGAATTGCCCTCTGTTTCCACTACTCTGCTTTTTTATGGGTTCTGTTGTCTCACTTCCAATGAATGCATTCACTTGTTTGTCACAAGTGAATGCATTCATTGGAATGCATTCCAATTTGTACATGGGTAGGGTCTCTAGGCCTGGCCAGCGATCAGGGCCAATCTATGGGGTGACTGGTGGGGTGATTGAGGCCTGGTACTGCTCGCTCACCAGCCCCATCCCCCACAGTGGTCCTGCTCTCAGCAGGGCCCATCAGTGATAGCAGCACCTCCACTGCCACCAGCTGCCAGCACCAAGTCACCGATGCCTGCCATGTTCCACACTGCCCCCTGGTGGTCAGCGTATATCTAACTTCCGGACAGTCAAACTCCAGCCTGTGGGAACAATTTGCATATTAGCCTTTTATTACATAGGATTAATTTATGTATATAGTAATTTGTATCATCATATTTATGTATGTAAGCTATATACATATATATGAGAGAAGATTTATATGTGTGCATGTGCCTGTGTGTGTATGTATATCTTATCACAGCCATCTTTTCCTTAGATGAGTGAAGGCTGTACATTCTTCAAAGACAGATGCTACTTAGTAGATTCAAAGAACCTTAAGCTCCATCTTTAGCCAAGATTCATTTAATTATCTCAAGATGAAATATAGACTAAAACACTCTAAATTTTTGATGAATAGCAAATACACACATTTTCTTTTATAAATTACAACTGACAATATTTACTTCTTTAAACTCTCAAATGCAAACACTGCATATGCTCTGTACATACTTGTCATTATTTCCTTTGAACTCTGAAAAAAATATCTTTTTTTCAGAATACCAAACCTTAAGATTCTTTCTCCTATTTTCTAGCATCATCAAAGATGAATTATTTAATGAGGTTTCTTTATCATTCTAACAGTTTCTGAAGTTCATTCAGTATTAAAGGATTAATACTTCATTTATATTATTTATTTAATATGTGCTTATTTTTACCATATTATATTAAAATTATCAACATCAGAAAATAAATTTATCCACCCTCCACCTGATATACTAGACTGAGTTAATTAAAATAGAATACAAAGCAAAGAAGCATGGGAATTTGGTGGATGGACACTTCATATAAAGAATATTAATTATAATATATATAGTAAAAATATTTGTAGCCTACAGCACAACTGTCCATTAGTACTTCATCAGTGACAGGGACTATATACATAGTCCCTTTACTTTCTTTCATTCAGTCCCCCAGCCCCCTCCCCTCTGACAGCTGTCAGTCTATTCCATTTATCCATGCCTCTGTTTCTGTTCCATTCATCAGTTTATTTTGTTCATTAGATTCCACATATAAGTGAGATTATGTGATATTTGTCTTTCTCTGACTGGCTTATTTCAGTTAGCATAATAATAGTCCAGCAAGTCCATCTATGCTGTCACAAAAGTTAAGATTTCCTTCTTTTTTATGACCAGATACCTAATCAAAGTATGATTGTCTCAGCAGGTATTGTGTGGAGAGGTGATGACCAAGGACCAGAATCCTCCTGCTGATGCTGTGATGTCCTATAATCCCTAGGAACTTAAAGATACCTCTGAATTACCTTAGCTTGTTTTTCTCGGTGGTTAGAGCATTGGCCTGTGGACTGAAGGGTTCCAAGTTCCATTCTGGTTCAGGACATGTCCCTGGGTTGCAGGCTCCATCCCCAGCCCTGGTCAGGGTGTGTGTAGAAGGCAAACAATCAATATGTCTCTCCCACATCAATGTTTCTCTCTGTGTGTCTCTCCCCTTCCCTTCCACTCTCTCTAAAAAATCAATGGGAAAAACATCTTCTGATGAGGGATTAACAAAAAATATATGTATCTCTGAAGCACTTGACGGATGTCTGAGTTGACTGAGTTTATCATGAACTGTAAAAAATAAGCTTTCTGTTACTGGGGGAAATGGGGATACATATGAATTTCAGGTATAAAAAAGTAAAGACAGCTTGACTGGGTAGCTCAGTTGGTTGGATCATCATCCCCTATGCCAAAGGGTTGAGGGTTCAATTCTTGATTCCCAGTCTGGGCACATACCTAGGTTTGATCCCGGGTTGGGGCATACAAGAGGCAACCTATTCACCTCTCTCTCTCTCTCTCTCTCTTCCTCTCTCTAAACATATCCTCAGATGAGGATTAAAGGGGGCGGGGAGAGTAAAGACAACATACTTTTCTCCACAACAAAGTTTATGATACATTTTACGGATTTATACATACTAGTTCCTATCTCTACATTAGAACATCTATCTGTAACTACATACAAATACATACACACAAGTGTGAATTAACTCTGAGGAGAGATAAGGAATTATTGAAGTAGGCAGTGTGCAAAGGACCTACAACTTTTTGCTATATTTATTTTTATAATAGGGATATTTTATGACAATTATTATTCAGATTTGACTTGTATAAAAATAAATTAATTAAATATAACCACTAACTCAAATTTATAATTGTATAATGCATTGTTCTCTGTGTTTAAGAGTAGGTATAATTTATAATTAAAAAATAGTAAACAGAATTGACATTTTTAAATTGAATATTAACTACTTTTCAAAGTTGTAGGTTTTCAAAGTGCACTTTACAATAATCAAGTTTGTTTCTCACTGTAATGGACATAATGCCTTTGAGAATGACCTCTATTTGTGTTAACAAAGTTTTGTTTTGTGTATTTGATTGATAATAAGACTTAATGCAATGCTTCTCAAACTTTAATGCTTCAGAATGATGACCATCAAAAAAATAGACTCAATGATCTGAGGTGGAACCTGAGAATCGGTGTTTCTGACAATCTCCCATACTATGACTTTGCTGCTAAGGACTCTAAAAACAACAAAATATTCTAAATGTAAAATTTAACATTTTAATTAGTTAATTAATTAAAATTAAAAACCTGATAGATATATGTTCACAAGTATCCAGGTAAGTAAAGTTTTCTATTTTCATTGGAATGCTTGCCCTAGTGTTGTGATATCTAAATGACCATGGAATCAGATGGTATCAAAGATCATTTGACTGTCATAGTAGGTTTCATTCAAGGTCTGTTAACTGCAAGTGAGTAAAGAAGAAGGGTAACTGTGTGGAAAGGAGTAAGGTAGCTCACAGAATTTAAGAAAAAAACAAATTTTTGAATCACTGTGTTAAAACATGCCAGGTCCATGGCAGCTCTTGGGTATGAGAGCACAGTACTAACAATTTTTTTCAGTGTTATCATGGTCAGTGTTTTTGACATGATTCATACTTCCAGTTCCAAAGAGAGGTCATCTAATCACCTACACTTGGATCCCCCGAGGAAAATTTAGGGTGCTGTCACAGAATAAAAAGGAATAGAAAATGGGTGGCAAACAATAGATGTCTGTGGTGTTGATACCATTGTAATAATCTGGTTTTACTTAACGGGAAAGGAGTAAAGGGAAGACCAGATAACATAGGCATGCCATTTATATAGTTTTGCTACTTGAACACTCTCCAAGTCTGTTGGACAAAGACTTTAAACTACCAGGTTTTGAGAGGTATTAAATTAGTTATTTTGCAAAAAATGCACACAGATAAACCATAAGCAAATCAACAAATAAAAACCTTGCAAAGGAGATGGGCTTACCTAAACCTTCAATGCTTTATTAAGTCAAGACCCAAAGTCATTATCAATTTGATTAAATGTTTTGAATATTTGAATATAAATCAGTGGCACTTCGCATGAAATCCTAGAATTTTAAAGATGGTAAACAAAACATGACATTTAATGAGTATTATATAGTAAAAGCAATTTAGAGCTGCCTGCATTATTTTCATTATAACCTGGGAAGCATGTGAGCAATGCAGTATAAAGAATATGCAGTGTAGCTGTGTACTGTAAGGATGTAGTTCATAGATTAAAACCATAAAATACTAAAAGATTAAAAGTTTCAATTTTGTTATCAAAATGCACTTCTAACAACAAATTAAGCAATGATATTTATTTGAAAATGAGAACCCTGTATCAGTTACATGGTACACAGAGAAATATGAGCCTTGGTTGGTTTTTATCTTAATGAGTTTTGACTCATGTACACCTGTTTCTCATTAGCCAGTCAGAAAATTATAGCAACTTTGAAGGACAGGAGGGAAAAATAGAACAGTCAGCTTTGCCATGAACTAAAAGTAAGGTTGCAACTCTCCAAGAGCATTACAAAATACCTCACATTTCTAATGCATAAAGTTTTATCTTTGAATGTTTGCATTTGTTAATACAAATGTGAAATAAACAGTTAAAGGCATTGTACTTGAAAGCATTTCACGTTTTAAAAATATCCTGTCAATAAATAAACATAAAATAATTTTTTAAAAACTGTTACAGCATAAAAAAGAATAATAGATTCCAATAATAGCATTTCCCCCCAAGTACCATGCTGACATCTTTATGGGAGTTTTTGCACATGTATATCTAAGTTAAATTATATATTGACCCTTTTTTTTAAATCCTTACCTGAGGATATATTTTTATTGTTTTTTTAGATAGAGAGAGAGGCACGGAGAGAGAGGGAGATAAACATTGATGTGAGAGAGAAACATGAATCACTTTGATCAATTGCCTCCCATACACGCCCTGCCTGGGAATTGAGCCAGTAACCTTTTGGTGTATAAGACAATACTCCAGCCAACTGAGCCATCCATCCAGGGCACACATTGACCATTTTTCCCCCTTACATGCTATTGAATTCATAAAGAGAAAGTCACATTAAAATAACATAAATTACTTGTTCAGCCAGGTAGGCAAATTCAAATTCTCTATTTTCCTATGAATCTCTTTAAAAATATTTTTTACTTTATTTTATTTTTTGGGTGTTTTTTTGTTTTGTTCTGTTTGTTTTCTTTATTGACTAAGGTATTACATATGTGTCTTTACCCCCCATTGCCCTCCCACCCTTTCACCCCCGCTTGTGCCCTCACCCCCTCTCCCCCCAGTGTCTGTGTCCATTGATTAGGCTTATATGCATGCATACAAGTCCTTTGGTTGATCTCTCCCTCTTACCCCCACCCTCCCCCTGCCTTCCCTCTGAGGTTTGATGGTCTGATCGATGCTTCTCTGTCTCTGGATCTGTTTTTGTTCATCAGTTTATGTTGTTCATTATATTCCACAAATGAGTGAGATCAAGTGATATTTATCTATCTCTGACTGACTTATTTTGTTTAGCAAAATGCTCTCCAGGCCCATCCATGCTGTTGCAAATGGTAGGAGTTCCTTTCTTTTTACAGCATTTTTAAAATTTTATTTTAGAGAGAGGCAGAGAGAGAGAGAGAGAGAGAAACATCGTTGTGAGACATTGATTTGCTGCCTCTTGCATGCCCCCTACTGGGGATCAAGCCCACTACCTGGGCTTGTGACCTGACCAGGAACTGCACCAGCGACCTTTTAGTGCATGGAATGATACTCAACCAACTGAACCACACCAGCCAGGGACTATGAATTCTACTATTATTCTTTTAAGGATCTTTTATTGCATTCCTATGATGTGCTAGCTACTGTTACAAGTACTTAGGCATTATATAATTTATTTTCACAATAATTCTGTAAGATAACTATAATTATGTACATTTTGTGGATGAAAAAATACTGTTAAATTGCCTAAGTTCACAGAGGTGTTAAGCAACATATCCAGAGTAGTAACTCAGATCTGCTAATTCCAGAACTTGCATTCTTAACTGTACCTCCCTAAAACATTTATTCAATTGCCAATAATTCAGGTATTTAAAAGAACACACTCCAAAATTATATTGTTGGTAGAAAATAGACCAGAGTTCTGCTCATGACCTTCCAAATTATTTTATTGTTCCTGGACCAAAGTGATTTTAGCAAAAATATCTGCTTTGCCTACTTTTCAGAGTTATAAGAGATGGAGTTAATGCATGTGAGGTCACATTAAATGTTGTAAAGTGTTATGAAAATTTATTATACATAATTGTCACCTTTTAAGTGCTCCTATGTCATTGAAAGTAGTTATTGGTTTAAGTCCCTTATGATTTAATATCTTAATGAAGAGAAATACCTGCCTATTTCAGGAGACAAACTGCAATGCAGACAGGTCATTGTACTGTATCCTCAGTTCAGGAGCTAGCCTTGAAATCCTGGGGCTTTTTAGAAAACCAGAGTAGAAAAATGTATCTGGCAACCCTAAGTGTTCAGAGCAAGGAATGCAAATTCACAGGCCCTCAGAAGTAGTGATAGACTACAACGACCTAAAAACTCATGTTTCTACATGTCATCTCCTAGTACACCCTCTGAAGCCTTCGGGTGACATAGAAGGTCAGATTTTACATCTCAAGTAAATACTTTTTAGAGCAGGATTTGCAAGGTGATGTGCAAAACAGACCAAGTACAGGGAGTAGGTTAATTAAGCTTCATCTCACTATTGACATTAAGGAATATTGGCCAACTATTGCCAGGTCCTCCAATTTTTAAAAATTTTTTCTGGCTTTATTGAGCTATAATCAACATAGAGTATTGTGTAAGGTTAAGGTATACAATGTGATGATTTGATACACATATGTATTGTAAAATGTTTACCATAACAAGGTAAACCCATCCCTCACCTTACACAATTACCATTTTGTTGTTATGGTGAGGACATTAAAGCTCTACTCTCATAGGAACTTTCAGCTATGCAATATAGTATTGTGAACTAAAGTATTCATGCCGTACATGAAATCCCAGGACTTATTTACCTTGTAACTGGAAGCTTGTGTTGTTTGACCAAGATTTCCCACTTCCCCCCTACCCCCCACCCCATCCCAGGCTCTAGCAACCACCATTCTACTGTTTCTATGAGTTTGATGTTTTTAGATTCCACATATAAGTCAGAACATACAGCATTTGTCTTTCTCTGTCTAAATTTTTCCACTTAGCATTATGCTTTCAAGGTCTATTTTCTCACAAATGGCAAGATTTCCTTTTTTTATGAATGAATAATATTTCTATGTGTATGTGTAAAAAGAAAGGTATACATATATCACATTTTCTTTATCCATGCATTATCCATCAATGGAGATTTAGGTTGTTCAGCTCTTCCAATTTTTTAGAGATGGCAGAAATTGATTCTTTGAACTCCTCCCAATTTTTAAATGTTAGAAATGAACTGAAATTAAAACAAAGCAAGCAGGAAGAACAAAGTAATTGTTTGTGGAATTCATTTTGCAGTCTCTTAATTCATAATCTCTATATCAGTCTTTTATGGAATAGTCGTTGTATTAATCTCTATAAAATAGTCTCATTATCATTTGATACTTATTAACATCAAGCATTTTATCCCACTGAAAGCAAGCTTGAAATGCATTTTCAAGAGGGTACAATTCAGCAACATTTCCCAGTTATTAGTGCCAAAGGAACCTTTTATTTCTGGTTTGGTGGAAGTACTAGCTTTTAGGTTCTGTTCAGAACTCATGCTGCCTTAGGGACTGTCTCTCCACTCTTGCCTCCCTCTGCAGCCTGATTATTTGTGTGCAGATATGGCTGGAATTTTTCATGTTTAAGGAGCAGATGCTTTGCTGGGAAAATGTTCAATTAAACACAAGGTCTAGAGATGCTTAAGGGTACTTGGTCTTTGCTATGGTGGAGAGTTACATTTGCTTTCACAAGCTTCTGTAACAAAGCCTGAGACTCCCTGGCGATTATGTAGACCAAATGTCTGTGCCCAGTGGGAACTTCTTGATAAATGAGAATGGCACAGGACCAGCTTCTCTGCAAACTCCCCGGTGCAATGTGACCTCTCTTACAATAGAAATAATAATCTCTGCTCCTGTTGAAATGATTCTGTGAAGAAGGGGAGAAAAGGAGATAGCTCATTTGAAACATATTGGGTTCTATGGATATAAAACTGTGATGTAACTCCAAAGTGTAGGTATTAAATAACATAAGAGTAAGGAAATTTTCTACCCTTTGTTCTAGCCCTAAGATAACCATTGTAACTTTTGACTTAGTTTTCAAACTCTTTGTCACACATTCAACTTTTTGTTGATGAGTCATCATGAAAAGACTGAGCCAGGTTTCAGTGCAATTTTTATTAACATCTCTGTGTGGGGTTTCCCAGTAGGAGCTAGGAGATGAGCAAAGAAAGAATAAAAAATATATAGTCTCTGGAACTCATGGTCACCTCTATTAATTTTCTAATTTCCACCTTGGACTATCTCTGCAGATTTTACTATCATATCTCTTTGAAGCCCTTTGAAGGAATCTTGATGCTGCATTAATTGCAAAGATGACACCGGTGTTGTTGAAGTTTAAAAACTTAAGTCAGCTTCCCAATATATACTATGTTTAATGTTTCTTTCTGAAGTGTTAAGTACCTTAATCAATTTTGAGCAAGAGTCAGTTTTAATGTAGATTGACAATCTAAAGCTGGAAAACTATGAGCAGACCCCCCACTTTCAAGAGGAAGCTTAAATTGATTTGAAAGATGGCAAATTTTGACTATGGCACATTTATTAATTATCTGTTTAACCTTCTACAAACATGCAACTCGAGTCTATAATTGGAAAAGTATAATTTCCTTTTGAGAATGAGGAAATCTAAATATCTACTCCTCCACAACAAAGTACCTAAAAGAAATGCTATCTCTTCATCAGCAATTTATGGATTAGAAAGGTACTATTTTTAACTTAATTTTTCTGGCTTTGTTGTTGTTGTTGTTATTAGTCTTCATCAGAGGATATTTTAGAAAGAGTGGAAGGAAGGGGGATAGACAGAGAGAAACATCGATGTGAGAGTGACACATCAACTGGTTGCCTACCGCACATCTCTGACCAGAATCAGGGATTGAGCCTGCAACCGAGGTACATGCCCTTGACTGAAATTGAACCTGAGACTATTCAGTTCAAGGGCCAATGTTTTAACCACTGAGCAAAATTGGCTAGGGCAATTTTTCTGGCTATTCAATTAACCTTACCAATTTCAAAAAAATTAGTTTCCAGTCAAGGCAGATATAGCAGAAGACAGTAAAGTAATTTCATTATAATCCTTGTGTATACCTGTGCATATCTGTATTTATACTTGAGAGAACACATGGTCATCAGATTGTAATTCCATTTCGGGAAAAAAACATCAGGTGCTCTAAGGATAACTACCAAATATTGAGAGTCAGATGTACCAATTGTTAATAAATCAATGTTATTTGTTTTTAATATTTAAATTAAATTTCAAAATCTTTACCATGTAAAATTCCCTTTCAAGATGTCTATGGACCATTTGAAGTTCTATTTTTGTTAGTGTGTCAGCTCTGTTTATAACTCAATCTATATTTTAACTCTTCACATAAGAACCAAGGGAGCGTGAAACCCAGAATAGATTCTCTAAGGCACTTCTAGGTCACACTAGAATATCAATACTGCACTTAGTTTAGATTCAGTATTTTTTTCCTGCCAGAGATTTAATGGAAACCTTTGTCTTTGTTTGGCAATCAAAAAAAAAAAAAAAACAACACACAATTTTATAGAGATATTTGTTTATATTACATATTATATATACTAACATATAGAAAAACAATATGGCCACAGTATGTTTGTGGGACACTAGTTCTACTATGAAATAATACGAGAAAAAGAAAATAAGAATTAAAGAGAATTCATAATGTACATTACTACATTTAGGGCTCTTAAAAACTCTTGCACTAAATCAAATTGTTGCTCTCTCTTCACCAAATCACAAGTTACATGATTGCTTTTTGTGTATGTGTGTAGTGTAACATGGAGTCAATGACCTGTGCTAGCAGAAAAACTGAAGGCCAAATAATTATTTAGGTGATAGAATAAATATAAATGAGATAGCATTTTCTAAACTTTTGAAATAGGAGTAAAAATTAAGAATAAACTTTTAAGGGTATTTTGTAGAGAAAAAGGATATGTATTAATTTATATAAAAAGTTCCAAATACAGGGGTGAGCAAAAGTGGGTTAATAATGATAATAATAACAAACACAATAATCTATATACTGTTTATAAAAGCCTAAGCAACCAGCCAAACAGCCTACAGGCATGTAGCTATGATGCACACTGACCACCATGGGGCAGACTTGGGAGCGGAAACAACAGGCAAGGAAACATGGAACAGACTGATGAACCTCAGAGGGAAGGAGTGAGGTGGGAGGGCGGGAAGAGATTAAGCAAAGATCTTATATGCATACCACAGGCCCGGTGCATGGATTCGTGCACTGGTGGGGGTCCTTAGGCCTGGCCTGTGGGGATTGGGCCAAAACCAGCTCTTAGATATTCTCCGAGGGGTCCTGGATTGCAAAAGGGTTCAGGCCAGGTTGAGGGACCCCACTGGTGCATGAATCTGTGCACAGGGCCTCTAGTAAATAAATAATAGCACAAGAATAAACTCTGTTTCGGATACTCTTGTACATAAATTCTTCCTGAGAGGTAAAAGGGTAAATAAAAATCCTATCTAATAAAAGGGTAATGTGCAAATTAACTGTCACTCTGTGACAAAGATGGCCACGCCCACAGCTACAAATATGGTGGCGCCCATAGCCACAAAGATGGAAGCATGGGCGGGAGCCACAGAGCTGGCGGAGCGGGAGGGAGGCTTGGCTTCCTTCATTGTCGTTGCCAAGCCTCCTGTACGCCCAGGCCAGCCGCTGAGGGAGACATGCAGGGAGTGCAGTGGGGAGATATGTGGGGAGTGACCAAGGTTCCCTGTCTGGGGGTTCCAAATCCACCATTGGTTCCTTTTATTGCTGATTCCTCTCCTCGCAGGTATCCTCCACACAAAAGCCCTTCTGTGCAAATATGTTATGTCCTAATGGGTGAATCCTAAACTGAATGAGGGTCACATCTGGGCAACCTAACTCCCGTTAGAAAAAGGACCTGGGAGGAGGGATTTAGGAATCACAAAGGCATCATGACCTGCTCAGTCTCCAGAACTGCTGTCAAACACAGGCAGTCTGAGACCCTCCCAAAAACCACCTGAGCTAAATCTGAGAGCCAAGATATTTTCAAGGCCCAAAGTTGACGGGGGTAAGGGGGCAGGGGAGCAAAACAAAGCAAGCAGAACAGCCAACTCAACCAAAGACACAGGAGCCTAAGATAATGCAGAGAAATGTTCTGGCCACCGATGGTCTCTGGTAGATGTGGTGCCCACAACCAGCTGGGGGAAGGGGTATGTGCAGAATTTCAGGCCACCAGCAGGAGGGAAAGTCGAAGCATGCCTAAGGATTTTTTGTACATGTCCCACAGTCAAAAAGCAGAGTCAGAATCAAGAAGCAACTTCTTACCTCAGCACTGGGGTGTTTAAAAGTATCTAAAAATAGCAGTTCCATCACCGAGTACACTGCCATGTTTGCTGTGGATGGGAGGTGCGCAGAGAACTTTAAGGGCAGCCCTATAACCTCAGGGAGCGACAGCAGCTCTGGACAGGTTGAAACTGCAGGACTTAGGGTGTCCAAAGAGCTAGCTCTGCAAACCTTGGCCTATCCGGAAGCTCGGTGCTGCTGCAAGTTGCTGGCCCGCCTTCTCCAGCGCAGGTATGGTGGCTCCAGTGGTCCAAATCCTGTCAATATCTCCATTACTTAACCTATGGGCCCTCCAGGACAGCCTCAGTGCAGAGGAGGCTTTGGAAAGGGTAGTAGTGAAGAGAATGCTTCTGTCTCTGGATACCAGTGAAACCACTGTCAAGAGCCTTTCTAGGGCTGGCAGGAAAACGCAGCAATGAGGGAAGAATAATGTCTCAAAACGAAGAGGTTGGTTGTTGTTGTTTTTTCTCATCAGCAAAATTTGAATATTACCTAAACCACAGACTTTGTGAGAATTGATTGAAATAAAATTCCAGAAGTTGTATAACAGCCAGGCTGAAGTGGATAGGTAGGTTGACCGTGAGTGTGGTCTTGTGCACAGAAAGGTTGCAGGTTCAATTCCAGGTCAGGGAACATACCTGGCACATACCTGGGTTTCAAGTTGGATCCCTGGTCAGGGCTCCTAAGGAAGGAAATTGAAGGGTTGTTTCTTACATTGATGTGTCTCTCTCTCTATCCCTATCCCACTCTCTCTAAAAATCAATGGGAAAATGAATTAATGCCATATCTACAAATGTGGATAATCTAAAAAGAGAAAAAAGAAGAAGTGGGGGTGGGGGGCTAACCAGTTTGGCTCAGTGGATAGAGCATTGGCCTGCAGACTGAAGGGTCCCAGGTTCGATTCCGGTCAAGGGCATGTACCTTGGTTGCGGGCACATCCCCAGTTGGGGGTGTGCAGGAGGCAGCTGATCGATGTTTCTCTCTCATCGATGTTTCTAACTATCTATTCCTCTCCCTTCCTATCTGTGAAAAAAATCTATAAGATATATTTATAAAAAAAACAACACACAGGGTAAAAGAGGTTGAATATGTCCCATATAATTTAAAGCGTGTAAAATAATATAACTTTTTAGGGGCATATATGTTATCTATACTGATAAAAGGGTAATATGCTAATTAGACCAGATGTCTTTTGGACATCCATCCAGATGTCCTTCCACACAAAGCCACGGTGGTGGGGGCAATCAGGCCGGCAGGGGAGGGCACTTAGGGGTGACCAGGTCAGCAGGGGAGCAGTTAGGCATCAATCAGGCTGGCAGGGGAGTGGTTAGGGGGTGATGAGGCTGGCAGGCAGGCAAGCAGTTGGGAGCCAGTAGTCCCAGATTGTGAGAGGGATGTCCGACTGCTGGATTGGGCCTAAACCGGCAGTTGGACATTCCCCAAGGGGTCCCAGATTTGAGAGGGTTCAGGTTGGGCTGAGGGACATCCCCCCCACCCCAGTGCATGAATTTCATGCACTGGGCCTCTAGTTTTTAAATAAAGCTCACATTTGAAATAAATGCAAAAAGCACCTTTATACTAAAATACATACCAGCATTGTTTATTTTGAGGGAGGAGAAGAGTAAGGTAAAATATAAGAAGAAAAGGGAAATATATTGAATGAGAGGCTGAGAGAGACAGAAAGTTTAAAGACTAGGAAAGTGTAAGGTACAGGTGCTTGGAAGGAAGTTGTTGAGACAGAGATGGCGATCTATAGAGAGGGAGCAATTTCTATGGTTCTAAAATGTGCTAAGTTACAATGCTTTCAGGGTGTGGAACAGTTGAGCTCTGAATGTGGAGAAAACTCTCCCATCATATCCCTTTAAAATGGTAATTAGCCCGTCCAGCTTTGCCTGGAGCTCTTCACTTTGTCCTTAATTCCCAGAGAACAGACCCAAATGAGGCAGACCCAAGAAGCTCAGTTGGAAAAAAAAAAAAAAGTATTTTTTATGTTTCTCAGGCAGTGGCCAAAAAATTCTGAAATCAAGTAAAGGATAAGGATCTTATCTTGAGAAAATTTGAGATTGAAGAATAAATGAAAAAGAAAGAGCATTGAAATGTGGAAATAAAAGAAACCAGAATGAAATAGGGATGAGAAATATAAAAGAGTTGGAGAAATGGGTTTTTAGAAGAGGCCCTACCCTTCTATCCGGAATGATGCCTTTCGCAGCTCCTTAGAGCAAACCTTGGTATTCCTCGCTGGCAAAGTCTGGTTTGAAATTCAGATGGCATCATTGATTAGATGTATGATCTTAGACACATTTTCTAAATTTCTTTTTGCTTCTACTTTCTCAACTTTTATATAGAGATGCTGGTCTCCTTAGTCTAAATTCTATTTGCTTATCTCCATTCCCCTGACTCTAAAGTCTTATCCTTAAATTAACATTTTAACTGTGCCATCAAAATGGAGCTCACATTTCACCTTTTCCAAACCATAAAATTCATTTTCCTTTTGTTATCCTTGCTTGGGTGTGCTGCACAAGCTAACACTGATGCATACATTTCTTAATGTTTGTGATTTATCTCATTGTTGAAAATTCCTTTCTTTAATCAGTCTGAAAATGCCTTAATGGTAGCTTGAGTATTGTTTGTCCCTTGGAAAGATTTTTTTTTCTAATCAATGGTGATTGAAGGCAGAATACATGGACTTTCTGTGTCATTTTATTCACTGGTACTCAACTTCAGTTAAATAGTTTTAAAGTTGAAAAAACCTGTATTTGGTAGAATTCAACAAAAAGCCGTTGTTTAAATATATTTTACTTCTTTTGAACAAATCTAAAATATGGACCCAAGAGCTTGGATCTCCATGCAGCTGGTTGAAAAGAAATAAAGATATTGTCTGGAAACACTACAAAGGGATGTATGTTTTCTGAGTATGTGCCTACAGGTAGGGCTTTAAAGATACAGTCATTGCTGCACTCAATCAAAATTAGAGGATTTCCAGTTTCATTGCTTCTGCAGTTTCATGACAGCACAATAGTCATCACCTTTTTTCAAGTGCTTTCTAGTACCCAAGAACAAAAAAAAATAAAAATAAGTGAGCAAACAACAAAAAACCCTCTATAGTAGTAAGGTTCACTTTTCATATTAGTTACCTAAGATCTATTTTCTCCTTGCTTCTTCTAGAGGAGGAAGTAAAAAAACACACACACACACACACACAAAGACCCAGAAGTATTATATGGCCCACTGTGGAGGAAAGAATCTATTGTACTCTTTTTTATAATCATAAGATTCCTAAAAGTATATGCAATTCTGGAATATATGCTAGGCTATGACATCACAAAGTCTAAATGAGTAGAAAAGAATTAAAAGTTTAATTTCTCCTTTCTATCTTTTATTTTCTCTCTTCTCAGAGATGGGTTAGAGCAGTGGTCGGCAAACTGCTCCTTGCGCTTTGCCGCTCTGTTGACTGAGTTTGCCAACCACTGGGTTAGAGGAAATCATTAGATCAAGTGCAAGGCTTCTACCTGAGACTGGCCAGTGAGGCAGGACAAGTGGAACAGGGAAACTGAGACAGGCAGCTGAACAAACTGGCAGAGTGATTTACAACAAACACAGAGGGCCACCTCCTTGGAGATAAATAACATCTAGGCCTCAGCTGTATAACACCCAGGAAGGCAGCAGAACTGAGTGGGTGACACCTGCTAATGGCCCCCAGCCCTGACACTGACCAATTGGTGGAGACCACCGCCCTGGAGGAGCACACCTAGAAAACTGATGAATATTCTGTGGAAACCCTCCCCTGAGACCTCCCCTAAGATTCCTGCCTTTGAGAAAGAAACAAAGACTCAAGACAAAAGACCCAGCACAAGCTCTCCCTCTTCTGAGCAGCCCCCATCATTCCCTATCCTCTCTTATTTCCCTACATGCCTGCTTCTCCCAAATCCTAAAGGACCCCACCAGACTTGCAACCAGGGGAGCTATGGGCAGTGGCCCCTTGTCTCAGGCTAATCTATGAACCTGATCCCAAGGCGCCCTTTTCTCTGATGGCCTAGAGAGCTAGGGCAGCCCAGCCTAGGCTCTCCTGTTAGTTCTTCTATGCTAAGCCCTTTCTTGTTTCATTGTCCCCCACTTTAATAAATCTTCCTTCATAGTCACCTGGACTTGTGTTGTGAAATTTTTCCTGCGCAAAGTCATGAACCCACACACTACTGGCTGGCCCTAGGCAGAACCTCCAAGGGCCAAATCCCTTTTCTGGTAACATACCCACGAGATTAAATTTTATGTAATGCCAAGTTCTCCCTTTTTAAATATATTTTTATTGATTTCAGAGAAGAAAGGAGAGAGAGGTAGAAACATCAATGATGGCAGAGAAACATCATCAATAGGTTGCTTCCTGCATGCCTCAAGCTGCAACCCAGGCATGTGCCCTGACTGGGAATCAAACTGTGACCTCCTGGTTCATAGGTCAACCACTGAGCAACACCAGCCAGGCATGTTTTCCCTTTTTTAGTATATGTAAACAGCACTATTAACAAAGTCACAATTTTTCTTTTATATTCAAACAATGTAATTTCTGAGCAAATCCTCTAGCCTATTTTCTCTTAAAATTATTTTGATTCTGAAAAACATTGTAATTGTGTGTGTGTGTGTTTGAGCTGTGTTTAAAAAGTGTGTGTGTGTGTGTGTGGTTAGAATATAAGAGTTTTGCATGGCATTTTGGACCAGATATTGGGTGGACTGAAAGTCCATGTTGCAGGTCCCCTTCTCCCTGCATCTGATAGATTTCAAAGTACTAATGAGTTGTCCCCTAATCAGGTTTAGGCCAGCAGAACAATCTCCTGTGTATTGTTTATTATTTCTTAATGGTTATCAAAGACGACTTGTTTAAAGTTGCCATCCAGTTCTTTCACCTACTGATGAAGCACCAACCCTCTCACTGACTCCTTGCCCATTGATCTTATTTCTGTCACCTCTACTTTGCTTCTGAAACCATGACAATATTCAGAGGCTTGCCTGCCTCCAATATGTTTAACCTTTAATCACTAACTCTAATTCCCTAGAATTTCCTAGAACATTTTTTTTTTGTTTCTGTTATTATGTGCCAAGATTCTCATCTGTGACCGTGTGAAAAAACAACCAAATACCATTGCAGATGCCACTGTTTTCCTGATCCCTTAACAATAGTATTTTGTTCATGAATATTGGATGTAACTGAAGATCAGAAATAGTACAAGAATTAGTGGTAAGTGGAGAATCCAAGATGGCGGCGTAGGTAAACACCTAAACTGCTGCCTCCCACAACAATTTAAACTGCAACTAAAAGACAAAACGTCTATCACCCAGAACCACGGGAAAGCTGGTTGAGTGGAAGTTCTACAACTAGAAGGAAAGAGAAAAGAGCATTGAGACGTGCACGAGCGCTGAAAAGCTGAGGTACGGAGGCGCGTGATCTGGGCTGGCTGCGGGCGACTGGGTGCATTGCTTTTTTCCACCCAAACGGAGACAAGCCCCCGATTACTCTGAAATCCAGTCTCTGGGGAGACGTGGGGGACCCAAACTCCTACGGAGAGAAGCTGGACTGTCTGCCAGTGAGGGCGGCTTCCTTGCAGAGCCACGCGCAGGAATAATTGTTTACTGCAATGGGGCATGGGACTGGCGGATGCCATTGGAGACTCAGAGCCGGCTAACTAGCAGCCATTGCTGTTTGCCACGCCCTAACCTAGTGACACCTTGAGGCCCCGCCCTGCACAACCTACAAACCCACCCAAGCTCCAAGCAGCTCAATTAGCATAAGAAAGGCCTGCCCTATCACAGCTTAACCTAGCAAACTTACAGCCTGGGTCAGACAGCTCCAAAATCTCCAAACCCCAAGCAAAGAGGAGAAAACTGCAGCTCTCACTGTAGCTCCTGCTGAGTGGCCTCAGACAGTAGCTGACCTGCACCCCATTGGAGATCCAGAAGCCAGTGTACCTAGTGGTCAGTGTGAGACAACAGATTTCAACTCCTCACATCCATAAGTGACACATTCAAGAGGCAGACTCAGTGAGCACCAAAGCCTCACTGAAACAAGTCCTGCCCCATAAGCGTGTCTTCAGCGCAGCAGTTCTTCCATTATAGACACAGGGAGTGCTCACAGCTAATTGGCCTGGAGGTCAATTCCTCCCAGTGTACCAACAGAAATTAAGGCTTAACTACACGAAGACTTTGCACTCAGCCCACAAAGGGGTGTACCAAGAGCATCCACCTCATGTGATTGAGGAGGCTGAGCTACTGCCCCCTTTAGATCACCTACCACACAAAGCTACTCCATCAATACAGGGAAGCAGCCAAAATGTGGAGACAAAGAAACATGTCACGAATGAAAGAAACAGAGGAAAGCAAACTACTGGATGACATAGAGTTCAGAACCACATGTATAAGGTTACTCAAGAATCTTCTAAAAACCGCTGAGAAACTTGATGAGACCTTCAAGGAGCTTAATGAGAATGCCAAAAAAATGGAAAAGGATCAGTCAGAAATGAAGCATACACTGTCTGAAATAAAGAATATGCAGAAACTCAACTGTAGATCAACGTACCCCAAGAATCAAACCAAAGATCTGAAATATGTGGAAACAAAAAACATCCAACCAGAAAAACAAAAAGAAAAAAGAATCCAAAAATATGAAGATAGTGGAAGGAGCCTCTGGGACAACTTCAAGCGAACCAACATCCGAATTTTTGGGGTGCCAGAAGAAGGGAGAGAGCAAAATATTGAAGACCTATTAGAAGAAATAATGACAGAAAACTTTCCCTACCTGGTGAAAGAAATAGATTTACAAGTTCAGGAAGTGCACAGAACCCCATACAAGAGGAATCCAAAGAGGACCACACCAAGACACATCATAATTAAAATGCCAAGGGCAAAAGACAAAGAGAGAATATTAAAAGCAGCAAGAGAAAAAACAGTTAATTACCTACAAGGGAGCACCCATACGACTGTCAGCTGATTTCTCAACAGAAACTATGCAGGCCAGAAGGGAGTGGCAAGAAATATTCAAAGTGATGAACAGCAAGAACCTACAACCAAGATTACTCTACCCAGCAAAGCTATCATTCAGAGTTGAAGGTCAGATAAAGAGCTTCACAGACAAGAAAAAGTTAAAGGAGTTCATCACCACCAAACCAGGATTACACGAAATGCTGAAGGGTATTCTTTAAGAAGAGGAAGAAGAAGAAAAAGGTAAAGATAAAAATTATGAACAACAAAATGACATCAAATACATACCTACCAACAAGTGAATCTAAAAATCAAGTGAATGAAAAATCTGAAGAACAGAATGGACTGGTGAATATAATAGAATCAGGGACATAGAAAGGGAGTGGACTGACGATTCTCAGGGGAAGCAGGTGTGAGGGGTGCGGGAAGAGATTGGACAAAAATCTTACTCCTATGGATGAAGACAGTGGCGGGGGGTAAGGGCATGGGGTGGGGTGGGGAATCAGGTGGAGGGGAGCTATGGGGAAAAATAAAAGAGGAACACCTGTAATAATCTGAACAATAAAGATTTATTTAAAAAAAAAAGAATTAGTGGTAAAATATTTTTTTTCAGAGTGTGTAGTGCTTACAAAATGATGACTACAGGATTCCCAAATAAATTCTTGCCACTAACAAAGCATTGCTTTCAGGATGTGTTTTCCTTGTTGTTGTTATAGCCATTGCTGCTGTTGTTGCTCTGTGTGTATATATATTTTAAGTTTACCTAGAAGAACCTCATTGGAAATTATTATTAATGAATTCTATAAAAATATCTCAGGAACACAATGCCATCTAGAAAAAAAGCAAATAAAAATATTTATAAGAAGATTATTTTTGTATTATCTAAAAACAACTTATAAGTTGAGTATTTTATCAAACTTAACACTTTAAGATGAGTTCATGACATTAGACAAATCTGAAATAAGCACGATTTGTTATCATGTGTAACTGTACTATATTTCCCTGTTACCAGTATTATATATTATTTCACTCATTAGTCAACTTATCTTCTTTCAATATCACTTCAACATATTTTTTTTTTATTTCAAAATGATCATGATTGTTTGTTTATATTTAAAGGGACTACTGGTTTACTTGTGATGCCCCTGATGGCATGTACATTACAATGACCAATTTGAAATAATACTAGTACTAAATTGTCATCATAAACTAAAGTCAGCTTATACAATATTTGAGAAGAAATTTGTAAAAATCTTACAATGTTATCTCAAAATATTAGTATGCTAAAATTTTGGCTACATTTTACTTTATTAGCTTCAAGTTATTTCATTAAAATAAATAAAATAAAATATTAGATTCTTAGTAGATGGTAGCAATTTTATTCTATTCAAGAAAGTGGAAACATTTTTTTCTTACCATTTTAAAATTTAAAATATTTGTTCTTGAGTCACTGATACTCTGACCTAATACTCATGATCTAATACATTTTAGTGCTAAAAAATGTTATAGTAATGCTTAGGTTTATTTATAATCTAAATTCAAATCTCTCTAATTCTAACTGTGAATTAGAACTAAAAACCTTATATTCATTATAACATGCAATATTTATAACATTTATGTAAGTACTACCTCCATTTTATATATTTTATAAGTGATAAAACTGAAGCCCAGAGAAAATAATTTAGTTGTAGGTCATAGAACCATAATAAGGCACTAATAATGGAGGAAGTGAGACAAATTGTCCTTGAAATATATCAGAGGATAATTTCAGGTGGGTTTCTTAGACACCTATAGATTTCATATGACTTATATTCTTATATATTTGCCAACATACTGGAATTTTTATAGACATTGTTAGCGCAGAGGGGGCCTACTTTATTAATGAAAACCTATTTTCATTCTACTTCCAATCACTAGAAATCTATTTTTAGTAAATTTTTCATTTAAATACTGGTGATTATTTAAAAATATTTCATAAGACTGAACTTATTCAAAGGAAACCAAAGAAACCATCATCTTTCAGAATTTTTAAATATTGATATTTTGTCAATATATAGAAAAATAACATAGCAAGGATTACAAAAAAACAAATAATTCTTTCCTATCCATACAATATTTTAACAATAGTAACCAAGAAAAGGAATATAAATATCTTATGGCTTAGATATTTATGTGTCATATATAAATTTTATTTCTTGATTGTCTGTTTTTGTTTTGTATTTTTAATCTAAAATATGGCTTTTTACTTGGATAAATTATATATATACTGTATTAATCACAATGTATTCAGCAACACATTGTAAAATTTATTTGACTATAGTTATTTCATTCAACCCAGTTTTAGAGAATATACCACTTAAAATGTTAATTCATTATCCAGAGTGGGCCATGGGCATAAACAAACAAGTTCCCCCAGTGATTCTAACATAACGGTTTAGTAACCACTTCTCTAGATAATTTCATTTTCTTAATTTGCTTCTGGGCTGAATTTAAATTTAATTTAATTTTTATTATTTACTTTTTAAAATTGTGTGTGTTATCAAAGCACATGTTAGATAAAAATTTATTATCATTGTTTTCTGAATCCTACTTTTAATGTATTACCATGGCCATATCTGTCATATATTACTATATACTAACTATTATTTTTAAAATATATTTTTATTGATTTCAGGGAGGAAAGGAGAGGGAGAGAAAAATAGAAATATCAATGATGAGAGAGAATCATTGATTGGCTGCCTCCTGCTAGCCCCACACCAGGGATTGAGCCCGCAACCCCAGCATATGCCCTGACCGGGAATTGAACCGTGACCTCCTCAATTATAGGTTTATGCTCAACCACTAAGTCATGCAGGTGGGGTTTTAACTAGCTCACTTCTTAAACTCAAATATGTAGGGAAACATATATCACTAATATAAAAATAGTAACATTGCCATAAATAGAAGGTAATTTTAAAATAGATGCAATAATACAAAAATAATGCTTTTAAATCTAAGTAGATGCTGTTAATACATTAGGCTATAAGCAAGGGGCTTGCTTTCTCCTTGTGAAAAGAAAGATTTGCATGTAATAAAAAGTGTTAAATATATACTAATAAAAAATTAGCCAACTCAGGTATACCTCAAATAATTTCTATTAGTTGGTCAGACTTGAATTTTTGAAGGACATTAAAGTATCTGCAATCAGAATCTGGATCTGAGAAGCCAGGATCATTATTTCTGCTATATATAAAAAAAGTATTGGGGAAAGAGACATATTGCTGATTGTTCATAAACATGAATATTCAGAGTATCAGTGACAGATTTAAGATTATAATCCATATTTCTAATGTTTACTTCCATTAATCCTTTGGACCATATTGGGAAAATAATATAATGTTCAATTTTTGGCTGTATTGGGTGAGTTGGTAAGCCTGGAAAAACTTTATTTAAATAAAATATAGACATTCTTTTGATAAAATAGTACAAATATTTTTAAATGCCTAGTCAAATATTTAAAAATAATAATAAAAATCATAAGGGATATAAATAAACAGGGAAAGAATCTGAGAATAATAGAAAACTAAAGCTGATATAGCAACTATTCATGATTAAATGGAAATAAGGCCAAGCAGTATGGTGAGTTAAAACTGAGTCTTGTGTGAAACAGAAAACTCCATGAGCTGCACGAGCTATTCCCGCACTGTAGGACACACTAGAAAAAATATTCTCTCTAGCAATTAAAAATAACAAGATAATTTGTCTGGCTTCACCTCTATTATAGGTGGAAGAAAAATGTCCCTCCTGAGAATTCATAGCCAGAGGTGTTTTCACACAGTTTGGGGCCTGAATTTATACTAGTTGCAAGTCATAGGAAACCCCCAAGCTGAAACTTACTTTGATTCCAAGTATCTGGAAGTATCAAACACAAATCATTTTTAGAAGGAAGTATCTCAACCAAGTCTTATAGAAGTTCTACAAAGTATAACTGAATATGAGATCATAATCCATCATTATCAAACATATCATTGGTAAATCACTATCAGTAAAGTCAGCAGAGTCAACCATCAACTGAGTTATAGCCAAAAATATCTCTGATTTGAGAAAGATTGGGTAGAGAATATAAACACAGTATGTTTAAAATTGAATGCGACCTGAAAGCATGAGCAAGGAACAAGAGACTTTTAAAAAGTAGTAAGATATTAAAACCAAAGCAAACAAAAATGAAACCCAAACAAAATCAATGTGCAATGTCTACAAAGGAGATATAATGATGAAATTAGTGGATCTCATTTAAAAACCCATCAGGTCTAAACAAAATTGAAGATAACTAGTAAACAGATATTAATCTGAAGTTTAGGGAAGTGAAAGGATAGAAAACATGAGATAACGCGAGATAAAAAATAGGAATATCTATACTTTTCTTTTCAAAATTTTAGGAAAAATAGAATGTAACAGAGAGAATCTTTGAAGAGTTATTGGTTGAAATCTGCACTCCCCGAATACATGAATTCTCAGATTCAGGAATCTCAACAAAATCCAGAAAGGGAAAAAGCAAACATACAAAAAAAAAAAAAAAATAGGGCACATAATGATGAAGCTGTAAAGCTCCAAAGAGAAGATCTGAAAAGCAATGAAAAAGCCCTGGCCAGTGTGGTTCTGTTCTCTCTCTCTCTCTCTCTCTCTCTCTCTCTCTCTCTCTCTCTCTCTCTCTCTCTCTCTCTCTCTCTCCTCTTTTCTTTCCTTTCCTTTCACTTTAAAAATCAATAAAAACATCCTAGGGGAGGATTAAAAACATAAATAAGCAAAGCTTATTCTAGCCTTACTTCTTGCTGGCTTTTCAGAATTCCACAGCAGATAATTTTGGTGGAAAATTATACTATTCTTAGAGTATAGCTTAGACAACAACTGTAGAGGATATTTAGCTACTTTTGATTGTCTTGGTGTAAAAACCAATTCAATTTATGAGTAGAGAATTATTTTTAAACTTCAACATTTGATTCCTTGTTGTATTTGTGTTAGACTGGAATTTGAAAGCAATGAGAATATCCACTCAATTTCTCCCAATTATTTTCACCAAAAAGCATTGCCATGTAATATCTCAGATCTCATTTCAAAGTTACCAGTCAGTGACTGTGAGGTTTGTCCTTCAGACCTGGCAAGGCACAGAGGAAATGGAGTATGAGAGCCTGGCTTCTTCCTAACACATAAGGACTTGGTACAAAACAAATCAATTTCTAAATATCATAACAACACTATTTTTCACTGATCTTGGTAAATTCATTTTCTCACCATCCCACCCTAAGAAAGCCTGAAAGTAATTTGTATTTTCTGGGTGTGTAGATCAGTTTGTCTAACTCTTTTCAAGCCTGCGAATTTCTTAGACTGCATTTTGACAAATGCCTAAAATAATCCTTTTTATTTCTCTTCAAAATATCAAAACTGTATTGTTGCTAGATCATTTTGGATGATGAAAAGACAGAAACCAAAATCAGAGCTTTATGAGTGGAAACATACATTTAAACAGAAACTATAAAAGGAAGTGTTGACCTTTGGTGCCAATGGAAAAAACCCCAACTCATGTATAAGCTGCTATATAAATACGTGGCATAGCAGGAGAAATAGACATCCCAAGGATTCATGAGGCTCTTCTTTCTGAATGGATCTTTCTTCTGAGATATTAGCCTTTATTAACCACCTAACTACAGAGGGAGAAAACCCATAAGTGCTGACAGGGCACCCAGAAAGGAGCAAGCTAAAAACAAAGATTCTTTTTTTTTTTTTTTTTTTTTAAAGATTCTTGAAATACGTAGAAGCATGTGCTGCCCAGAATTTCAGGCTAGATATAATATTGAATGGATTAGGTTCTCATGAAACAGGACTTCTTATAAAAACGTAAGTGACAATTTTGCACGCAGCTAATGAGAGACAAATGAGAAAGGCTGAGGAGGAAGCTTGTCCTCTGGCAGGCAGCCAGCCAGCCATCACAGCAGTGAGACTCTTGTAGCAGCTGAAAGTGGTGCAGCAGGAATGAATGCCACCAATTTTACTGGGCAGCATTGGTTATCCTCAGATTGGATGGGTGTGGGGCATAGGTGAGGGAAATAGAGCGAAAGTAGAGTTACATTTTTGCTTCTCTCATAGCTAATTAGAATAATTTTTAAAAATATATTGCTGCTTGACTTCTGTCTTGCTGGCAGCCTGAACCCAAGGAGCCCTGCTCTGAGTTTCCTATAATATGCAAAGAGAACATATTGTATGCATACACATACAGATGGAGATGGATTTTAATGTCCAATAAGTTCAAAGTAAATGTGTTGAGTGTATATTGAAGGCAAGTTTACATTCATGTGACTATTGAATATTTTAAAGAAGATGATTTTTTTTTGGGGGGGTGAATTATAGAACTGGAGTGGGTTGCTTTCATTTATCAGTTTGCCTATATGATTAAAGAAATTGTGCTTATCTAGCCCCTGGTGAAATAAACACTCCTCCACAATAGGAAGCGGCTCAGCTCAGCAGGAAGTGTGAGAATGCGAGGACACTGTGTGGATGAAGTCTGAGGAGACAGACTCTCCTTTCAGAAGCGAGGAAATAAGCTTTGATGGAGGGGTTCCAGAGTGTGAGAGAGGGACTGTCAGAACACCCCTTTAGGGGCAGCTTGTGGAGAGGGGAAGTGAGCCCAAGACATTGTCACCCTGTTCTTGTGCAGTCCCTAAGCTATCAATGCTGCCAACCATCTAGATAAAGAACTTCCCCTGCTTTTTTTTTTAATGAAAGAAGCACAGTAGTAGCAAATATATACTGTACATAGAAATAAAATTCTTGTCATCTCAAGTAGCATTTCCATTTGATGCTCTACGTCTTCCACCAATGAGCACCAAACTTCATAAGCAAGTTAAATCTGAGGTTCTTAGCATGCTATGGCTGGTGGCTTCATTGATTCACAAATAGTCTAGTCTTGGGTTTTTACATTGTTTTAACTAGACCTCACTTTTACTTACAAACATATACTCCATAACCTAAGAAAAAACATATCTCCCACAAAAGTGAACTTAAGCTTAGGATGGTCTGGCTAAGCCAATCTAGAAAATAATTAAAATCATACAGATGTTGAGGCATTACTCTGTTTAAAAAAAATTAGCATGGTAGTCAAGGCTTTTGGAAATGGCATAGTCTTAAGTGAAAAGTAGTGCACAGGGTAGACAAACTATATTAAAAAGTACAAAAAAGACTGGGACAACATACACTGAAATAGATGAAGAGTTCTCATGGGAAAGAGATAAATGATGATTCTTATTTTATTCTTTGTATTGTTTTATACTTTCCAACATGAATACTTATTAGTATTTGTTATCACATATTGAATTCATAAAATATATTTTTTACTTTCATTTCAGTGAAATTACTAATTATGTTCTTATGAGTTTTATATAAAATATGTTCTGTTGTCAACAATACCGTATTAGACCACCTTTCCTGAGTAATTTTAGTTCTTAGACAGTTTTATTTAAGTTAATTTCAATTTATACAAGTTTAATGCTGCTGAAGTTGAAAACGAGTTCATATTCAAATTTTTTCTATTGTCAATAATGGAAATTTTATTTTTTCTTGTTTAATCTGTGATTCAATCAAGGATCACACATTGCATTCACTTATTATAGCTCTTTAGTTGTGTATAATATATTCTAGACCACATCTCCAGGTGGGTTTGTTATGGCAATCTTTCATGACACTGATATTTAAAATACCTATGATAATTGTTTTGCAGGATATTTTTAATTCAATTTTCTGATTATTTTCCCTTGACCAAATTCAGGTTATCATTTTTTGTCAGTTTTTTAAATGTATCTATACAAACTCATGTATTTTTTATTCAGTGCGTTATAAAACCATTTATGTCATAACTCATACTCAATTTCTTTAAAATTTGGCTGGTGAACATCACTTTAAGCTGACTCCTGTCTCCTCTCCAAATCCCAATTTATGTTGGAATGCTTCTTTACTTTCTGTCTGGCCTGTTCCACACTTACACCTCCTTTGTTCCATCCCTAGTCAGTTTTCTACGAAGCCCTGATTTCTTGTAGTAGAATTAAAAAAAATGATCTGGGTATGAAATAGCTACTGAAATTCTAGCTCCTGTCAATGGACACTAATCCTTTAACACTAAATCCCATTCTTCAAGGTTCTTTCACTCCTTTTCTATTCCATATGTGTCTCATATCTCCAACAGAAGGAACTCACTTCCCAATACTATCAGTATGTTCCTTCATTTGCTCAATCTTAAAATAGATGCAGATAATTTCAGAATTTCTATATTCCTATCACTACAAATATCAAAACTGCTATGGAATGTTTTCTCTGCAGCTGTTGCTGTTAATTTATCTTATCTTTAGAGTATATCCCACCAAGGGAACCATCAGAGAGCTTTGTTCAAAAGAGTATTAATTCCATTTTTTGATTAAGCAAATTAATTCTTCTATATAATTATGTCATCAGTATTACAGTGTTACATTCCTTTGTTATTCAAAATGACAATGTATAGTTAAAAGAGTTTCATTCCCAATGCTTTCCTTCCTACCCAATTTCCACTATTCTCTCTGTGTATCTGGTTGTTCATATATATTCAGAATACAGAAATGTCTTATTGATGTCTTAGTCTTACAAGATGATTTAATTTTGCATTTGTCATTTAGCCCATGTCTCAATTCCTTTTATTAGCTTCTTATCCTGAAAGGGAAAAGTGAGCATTTGAATTATGCTAAATAATTAAAGAGTATTAAATTGTTAAATTAGGTTTTCATGTATTTAAACTTGTCATTTTAGGGCAGGAAATTCTGTACCCAGGTTCCCTCAAAGTCCATATATTTTCTTAAGAAAACTTATTTATCTCTGGATCTGGCTGCTTTTATTTGTATTTGACTAGACCCTCAATTGAAGAGTACTATTTTGTTTGCCAGTAATGGGGGTAATAAAAATGCAATTGCATCGGAGCCTATGGGGAACTAATGTGTGAATGCAGTACAACACGATGGGAAAATCTCTGGAGTAGGAATCACAAGAATGGGAACATAGTTGTGGTTCTTTCATTTTATCTTAAGAGCTTGGGCAATAAATCTCTGGTCTACAATATGCACATTTGTGAAATCTGAGAATTATGACTGATTCTGTTCCAGATTGGAAACTTCACAATTCTGTGATGGCTAGCCTTCCTCACTCAGCCTCTCTTTATAATTCTGTCCTTAATGATGTCTGAACTACCTCAACTACTCATGCTTCCCAATTTGTAATCCCAACTCACTTCTTCACTCAAACTGTTCCCTTTGACTCTCACTCAAAGCCACAGAAATACTTATATGATGACTGCAAATACCCATATCCCACAATAATTCATATTTTTCTCACCAGCCTGTATCAACTATATGATAACTTCTATTGAATCAGCTTTGCTTGGTCAACTACCCAAGATTTGGTGTTTCTGGTTAAATGTGTGTGTGTGTGTGTGTGTGTGTGTGTGTGTGTGTGTGTGTACAAGAGTTTGTGCAAGAATAGTTAAGGCACAGGTAGGCATGTATATCATGAGAACCCCTTAGGACTTAGAAAGATACGATGATGAACTCTCTTATTCTTCTTCAGGGCTGGGAGAGTGTGTGTAACCTGACTTATAATGCTGGAGGTGTGAAATATTGCCACCAGTCTGATATGCTTCCTTAAAATATGGTTGAGCTAGTAATCTTTTGCTCTCTGAAATAGCTCCCATTGGTGGAGCTTTCTTTCTGGAAGCTCCTTCAAGAAGCTCAGTGGTCATTCTGGATATCTGGTCAGAATTATTCCCCTTATATTGCACTACATCAGGCTTGATTTTAGGCAAGAGTACACCCAGGGGAAGTTTTCTGAAGAGCAGTACCTGGGTGTATGAATTTTATCATTATACCAACTGGCAAAAGGCAGCTTTATATAATTTTATCAAAAAATATAGTAGTAGAAGGAAAATTTGACTACATGGTCTATAACTTTTTAAAATCCCATGGAACTGATTACACTGATATACATTTATCTTTTTTACTTTCTTAAGAGAAAGTACATTTCTAAGTACTATAATATAGCTAAAATTAACTCTGATGATTTAACCAAATGCCTTTCTTCATTACCTTCATACATATTTTCAAAACAAATGAACCAGAATATAAGATCTGGGATTAATCATATGCCTGTTTCACATCTCAAAAGTGACCTCCTTTTTCATTACAACTAGATTTACAGAAATCATAGCTTTGTAAGGCTATTTTTACTTGATTTTTATGTGTGTCCTAAGTTTTGAATATGCATATACATATCCTAATATATAAAAACCTGGGTCATAATAACCGGTAACGACTGAGACTCGAACAACTGGAAATTGAGTCCTGCAGTCAGCTTCCACTGCAGGCACAGTGCCCTAGCACTGACTGCTGAGGGTGCTGCAAATCAGGGTCAGAGAGAGGCCTAAAGAGAGAAGCAGGGACTGATCCATTGCCTCTGTGGCAGCTGTTGATCAGCACTTGCCTATCTCTTTCTCTCCCAGTCTGACCAGCAGCCACGCCTTCATTTTTCTTCAGGCCTCCACCAGGGCTGATGATCAGCCCTGCCTTTCTGATCAGGCCCCGTTGATAGGCCCAGGGATGCTGACTGGCATAGAAACCGACCAATCAGAACCAAATTGTCCAGCAAAGGTGGGCAGTTAGGGTGAGATGAGGCCTGCCAGGGAGGACAGTTGGGGGCAAGATCAGGCCAGCAGGGGAGGGCAGTTGGGGGTAAACAGGCCGGGAGGGGAGGGCATTGGGGGTGCAATCAGGCCAGCAGGGGAGGGCAGTTAGGGGTGATCAGGCAGGTAGTCAGGTGAGCAGTTAGGAGCCAGCAGTCCCAGATTGCAAGAGGGATGTCCCCAATTGGAGAGGGTGCAGACTGGGCTAAGGGAACCCCCCTCTGTGCATGAATTTCATGCACCAGGCCTCTAGTATATGTATCACATATCTATATATGTCTATGTTGAGCATTGGATGCATATAACAGACATTTAGTCTAGGACTATGGTTTCCAAGTAACAAGAATCACATACTAATTATTCAAGGAGCTTCCTGCCTACAACTATGTGCCTTCAATGTATTATCAAGTCAAGAGCTTCAGCCCTAACCAGTTTGGCTCAGTGGATAGAGCGTCAGCATGTGGACTGAAGGATTCTAGGTTTGATTCTGGTCAAGGGCATGTACCTTGGTTGTGGGCACATCCCCAGTAGGGGGTGTGCAGGAGGCAGCTGGTGGATGTTTCTCTCTCATCTATTTCTCTCTCATTGATGTTTCTAACTCTCTATCTCTCTCCCTTCCACTCTGTAAAAAAAATCAATAAAATATTTATATTTTAAAAAGTAGCTTCACTTTCTGCACATCTGACAAAGTAACTGTGCAAATATAGTACATAAGAGGAAAGTCAAATAGAATGCCTAGGCAGCAGAAATCTATAGATCTGATTTAATTCAAAAAGTCATATAGAAGGAGACTCCCATAAAAAGCAGTAACATTACCAAAATGCTGCACAGTGTGTAGAGCTTAACATGATGAAGTCATATTTTCAGAGCTAAAATTTTTTAAAAGTAGTTTGATTTTGAAGTGTTATTAAATCAATGGGACTTGTAGATTAAAAAAATGTTCATCTTTCTTTTTTTTCGACCAGAGGATAAACTAGACTAGTTCTAAGTTGTGTATAGATAAAAGACTATTTGCAAGTAAATTTATTTTAACTTGTCCTCAAGCCCGATATAAAACATTTCAGGCAAAGAAAAGACAGATTTTAGTCTAACATTTACTTTAAAAGTTGCACCTCCTGATTTTTCCCTATAAAATTTTATCTGCTCAAGTGAAAGTAAATTCTTTGTATTAAGCTTGAAGTTGATCAATATTTAGAAATATAAACATCGGTAATAGAAAAAAAAATTAGTCCAAACACATATCTTTAACTATGCCAAGCATGAAATAATAGAAAAATTGGTAGTTAGGATACCCAAATTCTAATCTATACTATGTGAATAAATGTGTCTTCTATGTTCTACTTAATTTTTTCTGATCTTTTTCTCTTCGAGGTAATCAGTCTTAAACTTGAAGTTACTATGAAGGGTCCAGTGTTACTAACTCTGTGTCATATCAAGGTCAACACTAAGTATCTTACTTGTACTAAGAAGGGCACTGAGATCAAAAGCAGAATAAGGAGGGAGATTGCTATTGATTAATGGAAACAGAGTTTAATCAATAGGCAGACTATCTGTCCAGGACCTGGATTTGTTACCTGCTTTATGTGTTTATTTGGAAAGTCACTATAATCTTTTCAAGATTCTAATTTTGTAATCTCTGAAATGAAGATACTAGCATGCTGCCTCAGAAGGTGGTTAAGAATATTGAACCAGGTAAACATATGTGAACTTTGTTTGCAAACTATAGAGTATTTTGGGAATGTGAGGTGTCCTTAAGGATAATCATGTATGTTGAATAAATATATTCATCTTTTCCCAAGATTTTTAGTGATGCCTTACACAAGAAAATTAGTATAAATAATCATCGAGCTAAAATGCAAGACATTAGAAAGCATGTTAGCAAGTTCAGTAAATGTTTGGATAAAGATAACTTGAGCTTCTGGATTGTTATCATCCATGTATCTAGGTTTGTAAAACTTTAATATGCTCATTGCATAATGACTAATATACTTTAAAATTATGACTTATTTAATTTCTGAGACTCTTATTCATTTGTTGTACCAACATTTTCATAATTAAGAGGTAATTTGCATATAAATGAATTTAATTTTCGTAAAATATTTCAAAGATCTCTTAGCTCACTAATAACTTGCAGATCAAGCAAATAAAAGTCATGAAAACTTCTGACTCTGGCAATGATGTAAAACTTATAATGCACTAACTGATGTGATGCTAACAATTATAAACTATGGGCAAAATATAAATACTTAAAATAACTGGAGAGTAACAAAAATAAGCACGCGCCAGAGGAGTTTTAACCCTGAAAGAATATAAAATTCTGGATAAGATCAACACTTGTGTGGTTTTCCGGAGAGAACTCACAAGTCCATATGACGTGCCTTTTAGGAAACTCAGGAAAAAAGCTACTATCTTATTGGTTTAAAGAGTGAGACAATAGAATTCATGATTCCGGGAGTGGATAGGATGTGAGGGGGAGCACCTAAGAAAGAAAAGTACCACAGATATTCTGCATATGAAACTCCCTCAAACTATTCATGTACAGAATAAGATGTCAATGAACCAGTTTGGGGAAAACAACATCTGGAAGGCTGAAAGTGTTGTACTAAGATATTAGTGGTGACTCACTGCTGGAGACATAGAATGGGAGTGTGAATCTCAACATTTTGAGTAAATTGACAAACATCTCAGGGTCTCCACTGAAATAACATAAGGCTCACACATTAGCAGTAAAGACTGCATCCAAAGATTAATGCGTTTGCCTCAAGACTCAAAGAAAAAAACTGACCATTGACCACTCTAATAATACCTAAAAATAATCCTCACAAGAATCAATTAAGCTGCTTGTAATTTAACTGCATGCTTGTATAACATACAGCACTTTTCAGAAGCCAATAACAGATTCTCTATAATACTATTAACCTAAACAAAAACAACAAAAAATCCTAAATATGTGAAGAAACAGGAAACAAATTACTGAAAACAAACCCACACATAATCCAGTTATTGTAATTAGTCATTAAGGCTTTCATATAAATTAAAGGAATTATAGAAAAATTGGAATGAAATTGGTGAAGTGATGGAAAATTTTAGAAGAGCTATAGAACTTTTAAAAAGTAGGTAAAACATAAAACTGAAAAGAGCACAGTGTCTGAAACAAACAAAAATTTCATTGCCTGTGTTTAACAACAGATTGCACAAAAGAGAAGCATCAGCAAATAGGAAACCAAGACAACAGAAAGTATCCAAACTAAAGTATAAAGAAGAGACTGACTGAGAAACATGAATAGAGCTTCAAGAGCCAATATGACAGTATCGAATAGTATAACATACATGTAATTAGAGTCCCAGAATGGGAAGAAAGAAAAGTATAGGAAAGATATTTTAAAAAAATATTGGCTGAAAATTCTTTCAAATTTGATCAAAAAGACAAGCTTATAGATGAAAGGCACTCAGTGAATCTAAAACAGCATAAATAAGGGGAAATGCACAGAGGCACATCATAGTCAAACTTACTGATAATCAGAGAAAAATTATAAAAGCAGCCAGAAGCAAAAGACAAATTACATCCAATGGATCTGCAATGAGTATTCCTTACTTCTCCTTAGAAACAGTATAAATGAGAAGATAATGGAAATATGCTCTAAAAATTCTGAAGTAAAATATTTATATCCAAGAAAAATATATTTTAAAATTCAAGGCCAAAAAAGACAGTTTCATGTAAATAAAAGCTATGAAACTTGTCACATCAGATATACACGAAGTATTGTTAACTAAAGTTCTCAGGCTTAAGGGAAATAAATCCAGATGGAAATTCTTATATATAGGAAGAAATGATGAACATTAGAAATGTTAAACACATTGATAAATAAAAAAGTATATCTTTATATCTTTTCTTAAATTGTTTAAAAGCAAATTAATTATGTAAACACAAATAATACATAAAGTATGAGGTGCTTAGAACATATGTAGAAGTAAAGCTTATGACAAAATAACACAGAATAGGAGAAACATAAATGAAACTATACTGTAAAAAGTCTCTTAAATTATATATGCATTGATTTAATTAATTCATGATATATTAAGATAAGTAAAGAATACATATTGTTATTCTGAGAGCAATTTGGAAAAAGATTATCAAGAAACACATTTGTCTTGCCCCAAATTTGGTCATATTTTTCATATTTATTAGTATGTGTAATAATTTTAGGTTGTATCCTGGGTATGAAAAACTATGTATTCTTGATTCTTCTTTACTCTCTTTAGAGTGTTGATTTCTTAAATAATTAATTTTAATAATTAACTTGATTGGGGTAAAATTGTAATCTCTGTCTTCTCCAACATGGGTGAGAGGTAAAATATACTATGTGCAATTCTTTTTGTTAAAGCTGGCCTGCTTGCAGTCTGTCCTATCTATGTGTCATTCAGGGACCAGCCAGAGATCTAATCAGAGCTTATACTTGGAGCTGGAGCTGCCTTTATCTCACCTCAGCTCTTGTGCTTTGGGCATATCTTTAACCTGTATTTCTTTGAGCCAGTAAGACTAAAGATTTTTTATCAGTTGCCCTCTGTGGAAATAAGTCGAATTGAGACCAAAATGTGGGATATTTGAGTAGGAGTTCATTGTCTCCCAAAATCAAAGAATGAAATCAGGGACAAAAATGGTTAGTGAAAGCGAAGTTTATTGAAAGAAGCCAGTCCTGGAAAAAAGGTGAAGTCGGGGTGCCAGGAGCAAGCCAGTGTCTAGAGCTCCCTGTCCGTGTTACAGTAAGGAGTAGTTTAACATCCAAGCTAATTAAAGTCTATTAGTCCATGTGTGGAGGCCCATGTGGCCATAAGCCAAGTGGGCTCAGGGATATGCTCCCCTACCAGAGAAATGGACATCAGGAACCCATTGCCTGCCCCCGGAGTAGAGAGAGGGCGAGTCTTTTAATTTAGGGGGTGGATACAGCCTTGCTAGCTCCTGATTGGTCTTTTAAAGAATTCTGCCTTAGCAACAGCCTTGGGATTGGTCTATACGTATGCCTTAATGCCTTGTGATTGGTTAACTGCAAGCTTCCTGTCTTAATATTTTAAAGTTCAGGCTTCTCTTGTGTCTTTCCTTCTCCACCCAGTTGGGGTGTCTTGGTAACTCCACCTAGTTGGGTTCCCCTCATTTATTTCCCCCCTCCCAATTCCTTACTACATAGCTTCCCTCTTGTCTCCTCAGAATCTTCCCTTCAGGACTAAAGATGTGAAAAACAGAAAACTTACCCAGTGCAGTTCTGTTTTCCAAGGGTCTACACCCTCCAATTGCTGCCTACCTATCATAACTCAGTGTAGAATCTATTGTTAACTTTAAGAGAGTTGATTCAATAGAAGCTACTCAATCATTACCAGACAGGGAACATATAGGCTTGATTTAAGCTTTGCTATTGTTTTTGTCTTATGGAGAATATGTTGATCCATAGATACAGTCTTTTACTCTAAAGGTATAGCCTTTCCTGGGTTTTAAGCCTGCGTTGTTTATCAAGAACCCTATACCTTGTCAGGATTTCAACTGTCTTCCCTAAAATGGGTAATAGGTAAAACCCCTATTTGTGTGCCCTAAAGTGGGCAATAGGTAAAACTTAATTGGCTTTTTAGCCATAATTCTTTGTATTCACCTATCTCTCCAGTCTGAGGTAGCAATTTGCACAGTAACCTTGATTCTTCAATTCTAAGAAAATTTGTTGATTTTTAATTTTTCTTGTGAATGTTTATTATTGATGACAAACACATTTTAATGTAAAGGATGAAGTTCCAAGGTGTTTTAATGAAGATGGATCATGTATTAAACCTTAGCACCTTAATTATTTCTTAGACCAAATTGTAAAATAACTTTAGTTTAAAATCAATAGTCACCTTATAGTTCTCTGCATAATCAATTAACAAGATTGTCCAATACAATTTTAATGTGACAGATGAGATTTTAAACTATTTAGTTAAGTTGCATCGTGTACACAATTTTAACCTGATTTTTTAGGCACAATTAAATAAGATCTTTAAATTAAATGTGACCTTATTCTTCATAGCATAATTGATAGATGTCATCCAATATTAGTTTTGAAATGTAAACTTTATTATGTGAGGGATTGTTTATAAGCTTTGAATTTAGATCATCTTTTAAATTAAATCATTATATTCAACTGTTATTTGTGTAGCTAAATAAGTTAAGAAGAGATATTATCAAAATAATTTGCTGGTACCTTAGAGAAGAAAGAAAATGAAAACCTAAAGGAAAATGTGGTGTCTATAGCAACAGATAGTATAAAGTAAAGAGTAGTTTCTCCTCCAATTCATTAAACAAAACTCTATATACAGTAATGAAACGCCAATGGCAACAACAAATGTACATCATTATATACTCTATGTAAGACACAATACTGGACATTACCTGCCAATTTAGCTGGGAAAGGAGACACACAGGTAAATGTCTTGGGTGGAAAAAGCACACTTGAGAACAATGGGATAAAAGGTACAAATGACGTAGAAGGATGTATTGTAAACATTTGAAAGAAGAAATTAACATTTATTTAGTGCTCATAATACTAAGTTCTTGAATTCACAAAGCATATCTTTAATTCATTGCTAACTAAGGAAGCTGAAATACAGATGGCTTAAGTAATATAGTACCAGAGTGTAACATCCGGAGGCAGATCATGCCCACCATGCTCTCTCACTGTGTAATGTTAACTCTGTCACCCAGCTAAGATGATGCTTACTGTCTCCACTGTACACTTCATAAATTCTTTTTGCAACTAATAATCAATATTTGGTGAGACTGTTTAAGACAATGCAAATATTGCATATCTTATCAAAATGGCCTTGCTAATTTGACATCCATTGATGATTTTTGCCTGAACAAATCCTTACTGTTATTACATGGTTTATATACTTAACTTTATATGGTTATAAAATAGTCATTTTCTAACCTAGTATTCTTTCCACATTAGCCAGTTAGCTCTTCTGTAATAATTACTTCCCCGTGGAGACAAACAAAATAAGGTGGCAGACTTAGTAGTGGTATGGGTAGCTGGCATGATAGCTGTACAAAAGGAATGGGAAATTAAAAAGTAAGTAAGTGGGAAATAAGTAGGAAATCCAAGGATCAAGATGTAGTGAGCCCTAAGAAATGTTTATAATGTAAAAGAAACAGGAAGTGTAGAGGACCTTAAGTAAAAGAATGATTAGAAGAGAATCAAGGTAGTTAGTGATCACAGAGTTCACAACATAAATGAATTTACAAAGAAAAGTTTATCAACAAAATAAATATAGTCTACTGGTAGAGGAAAATAAGAAATGTTATTATTGATGGCAATAAGTGGAGTATTGGAAATTTAAAGTGAATTTTTTTTTCAGGTGAGTGTAGTCAGATGTAAAACTTCAGAGGTTATAATGAATAAAGAGAGGAATTAAAATGTTGGAATATTGTCAAATGTTCAGTAAAATAAAAGATAAATGTTGGTAATGGGGAGCAAGTGTGGAGAAGCAAAATAATTCATTAGGTTTTGTTTTGTTTTTAAGAAATGCCATGTCCTAAAGTAGCTCAAGACAAACAGTGCAGAGCTGGATAGAGAAGCAAAGTCCTCAGGTGCCAGGAAATAAGGGGATCAAAGGAAATTGATTCTGGATTACATGGATCACTACATCTTCCCCTGCAACTATTTTTTTAGGAAATGTGAAATTGGGTTAAAGGGAACAGATCCAAAAGTCTCCATCTTTTCAACAAAGCCAAAGGTGAGCTCACTCACAAATAGTGTCTGTGTGGAGTCAGTGAGCCTGGAACATGGGCAGAGAATATAATTACTTTGGAGGCTGCAGGAGGACTGCTGCGGAGCTGGTCTCTGTACTGTGTGAAATCTGCATAGTTATCTATCTTCCTCTGGGATTACTTTGTGATTCAGAACAACACAGAGAAAGCAAATATGAGACTAAAAGGCCAAGGTTTTAGAAAAAAAAAATGTGGCAAGAAGAGGAATAAAATAGATGAACATAAAGTTCAGGCTAATGAAGTTTCAGTTATCTCAGAATGAGTAATCAGGAAAATTCAGATAATTGGGGATATAAGGCAGTTTCTTACTATTTATGTGATTATGCATGCAGATAGTATTTTACATGTATAATGTGTATAGTTATTCATATAATAATGTAAAGAGATAAGATGGACTATATTACATATTCAGAGAGAAAGTTAATTTTTTTAAATATTTGGGTCAGTGATTCTCATGGCCATCCAACCTCATCTTCACTTTCTTCCTACTTTGCTGATCTTTCATTTATCCTTCCTTCAGAAGAATGGCAGGAAGACTATTGCTGCCAATTGGAAGCCATAGGTAAGGACAACTTGTAGGTAATTTTTACACAGAAGTTTTGCATTACAACAGGAATAATGAAATGGAAATGATGAACATAGCATCTAATGCCGGGAGCTAGAGTTAATTGATACTTGAAATAGTAATTGGTTTTGAAAAGACTTAGACTCACCAGAGATTTTTTATATAGTAATGGATGTTATTACCTTCTTGGAAATAGTAGGCTATTAATTTTATTTATGATTTAGAAGAAAATAAATCGGAATCTTTGTAGGGCAAAAGGTGGTCATTAAACATTTTCATTGACAGGCATAGGTATTTGAATAGGCCAATTTGGGGATTATTTTAACTATTAAAAGTTAATATAATTTATATAAAAAGACTTATATTTTCATATTTGTAGATCATGAAATAGTATTTATATTTGGTAACTATGTTGTGTTTTATAAACTCACTCTCATGTAATTTTAAAAATTATTGTTAAAAATCTCTAGTTCTTCAAATGAAAGACCTTCTAGATTTGAAGTATACTTACTAATTGCAGACAATCTTTAAATATTATTTAATAATTGGGTCTTGGGTATACTAGGGGAATGGTAAGAGAAAATTTAAAGCTTAAAAATTCAAAATACCACCATTAACATGTGAGAGAATAAATTGGTTCTGTGGAGTTGACAAAAGTCAGTGAAAAAATTCCTGACCCAAGCAGCATCTCTTCCTCCTATTTCCCACCTTGAAGACTAGAATAAAGTTAAATCAGAACATCTCATACACAGGTACATCTCATATTCTAGCAATATAAAAGCCAGGAGAGCCAGCAATGAAGAAAGGGTATTTGCATACCATCTAGTGGTAGCTTCAAAAAATAGCAAAAGTGTTTCAAAAACATTCTTTTTTTTTGTTTAAATAAGAATGATGTAATTATCCTTGCCCCAAATGTAAATCACAAAACCTGTCATTTCACATGTTCAGAAACTAACATGAAAAGTAGTTTTGTTCTCTGCCAACATACCACGAATATACTACCATCACTTAAAAATAGTTATTTCATACTTGTCTAATATTTTATGATATCAACTTTGCAGTTGCTGCACCATTTTTGTCATACATTTATGTTTGTTCTTGAGTTTCATCATACCATTAAAAAAGGATGTCCTTATGTTGAATTAAAAATTTAAATGAACTTTATTTTTTATAACAGTCGACAACAAAATAAAACAACCAAAGCTTCTATGCTCTTTCCAGATTGGGGTCATGTTTGAAATTAAAAACCTTTATATAATGACTTCTTCTGGAGCGCATGTATGCAGATAGAGGCAAAATGATCAGCTCTCTAACTTCTTGTGAGTGATGCCATAATGCAGATCAATCATATGGCTTAGCTCTCCATATATTTTTAATATCTATTTTAAAAAATACATTTTTATTGATTTCAGAGAGTAATAGAGAGAGAAATAGAAACATCACTGTTGACAGAGAATCATCAATCAGCTGCCTCCTGCATACCTACCACTGAGGATCAAGCCCACAACCCAGGTATGTGCCCTGAACAGAATCGAACCACGGCCTCTTGGTTCATGGGTCGACATTCAACCACTGAACCACACCAGCTGGGTAGCTTTATATTTTTTTGCAGATTTAATGTAACTGCTAATCATTTAAATGTAGAAAGAGGGGTTTGGCAATTCATTTTTCTTAGAGCAACTTGGAGAAGAAGTGTCCAGGTCATAGACGGTAATCATCACTCACAAGGCCTGTGCATACATGTACTGGCAAAAAAGGTGGAAGGCATTGCTTCCTGATGCCTGAGGGGAGTGGTGAGGAGGAGGTGCCTGTGGCAATGTGCTTGTCAAGAGCAATGCCAAGTGTGCTGCTGCCATAGAAAAGTCAAAGGAAAGGGAGATTCCTGGCACGTATACTTGGAATGGATCATGCTAAGAAAGGGAAACTAAAGTTTGTGATGAAAATAGAATGGAGCCCAGGAGTGGAGTCCTCAATTAGGGGCTTACATAACTGAAAGAAAATCTGCATTGAGGCTGAGTCTATGCTGCATAAAACATGCAGGGCAGAAGGTGTTTTCATTTTCTTTTGCTCAGAGCTCTAATTAGGGGAGATAAAAAGAACACGATACTAAGATGCTCTTGCAACTTTGTGGTGATTAAAATTTGTTTGTGAGCAACTGAAATGTAGGCTCTACTCATTCTGGCTTCCTTCAAAGCTGAAGGCATATGGCATTCACTTCCTTTCCTAAGGTGTTTGGTTCAACTCTTAGCTTTTGGAGTTGGCAGTATATAGTAACAGAATACTTTTCTAACCTAGAGCCAACTGAGAAATTTAGATGGCACAAAACCAAAGGCCTGCAGTTCCCCTGTGTTCACCTAGACTTCCCCCGGAAAGTAGAGCTTAAAATAATGGAATGTACACAAGTGGCTTCTTTCAGAAATAATCCCAGAAACTGAAGTGAAATTGGGGGGGGGGGGGGCGGTAATGGGAGGGATGAGGCACATCAAAGTAAGAAAAGTCATTACAGTTGTGTGTTCTTGAGATGGTTACTAGGGGCCACTGACCCTTTATCTTAGTGGGATTCTCTGAAGATCCATGCAGAATACATCTCAGAATTGTCCATCTGAGGGACCAGAGAAAAGAACATTGTTATCATCGATGGAGTCTGACTCTTTACAATTTAAAGGAAGACAGGAGAAATATTTAGAGTAGGAAGACTAGAAAACTGAATTATGCCAAAAAAACTGAGAAATGGAAACAGATATCTATGTACTAAAGCACTCAAAGGAACAATTTTTCCTAACCCACCAAGTTCTTTATAAGTCTATTCTTAATCTCTGTTCATACTTAACTGTTTCTATTTCTAAGATGACTTCTCTCCATATTAGATTATTTGGGAGATAGTGTAGGAAATTAGATGAGTCTAGAGTTCTGTATTATTTTATGTCCCTCTACATTCTCCTGACAAATAGTAGTTACTGAATAGTTTCATGAATGAAGACATTGATACCTAATTTCACCATAATATAGCTCATGACTCTGGTTTACCTACTTAACCAGTATCTGGTTTATTTTGGAAAAGTAAAATCTGCCCTGTAGACTTGAGTAAAATATGAGATAAATTATATAAAAGCACTCTTCATACTGGAAAACACTTTTTAAATAGTATGAGGAAATGTGATTTTATGCCATTTCAGCTCTCTGGTATCTAATGTTCTTGGTGCACAAGAATCTTCTGCAAATTGATATAAAGGGACCCTTTAAAACTTTCTCCTAACAGATATAATTTAACCAGGAAACTGAGTGCTTCACAGACTTCCATCAGAATGCTTTTTTTCTTCAACTAAGTTCAATAATTATTCATTGTACAATAAAAACTAAAAAGCAAACTGTACCCTGTCCTCTAAAAGGTTACTATTTCCTCCTAGAAAACGGCTTTTGGGGACCATTTGAGGGCAATTTGGGGGGTTTCCTTTGCACCCAGGCTGGATGTGTGACAGACTGAAAACTCCGCTTGACGCCCACAGTGCTGAACACTCCACATTCTGAGTATGTAGCTGGAAAACTTCCCAGATTGTACATCTGCCTCTCTAATTTACACCTCCAGAGATGAGGGTGAGCAAGGAAGAGGTGAGAAACCCTAGCGAACTATTTGTACTGTGGGAAACTTCCCAGCACACACTGACGCCCTGGCAGCAGGGCGAGGTGGTAAACAAACATTTGAACATTGAGCTTCAGTGATGCCCATTACATTGCGATGGTAATCTTGCCTTCAAAGGATAACCAAGAATTCTTCCTTTTCTTTTTTATTTTCTATTGGTTTTTCCAAGATGCCTTCTGGGCCCCAAATAGGACATTCACTTAGTTTATACATTCTGTTGGCTACAAAAATGCTGGTACTTTTATTATCACATAGGGGTCTTCTTTCCCACACTATGGATGCTTCTCAGGTAGAAACATTGTCTTCACTGGGATCAAGTGTTGCCTTGGAATGAAACTGCTAAGACACTGAGATCTGGCAAGAGCATGTAAATTCTAAGGTGATGGTAGCAACAGAGGAACAACGTTTGCAGAGAAAATTGCTTACTGTTAGGTCTAAATTAATGGTGCTTCTCAGCAGGCCACATTGTGTAAATAATAATCTGCTGCTTATCCTTAGGGAAGGTGATTATGATCCAATTCAATATTACCTTTAATAGGGCATGTTCTAAGTCATCCCATAGTGGGTTATACCTTCCTTGTCCACATCATAAATCCTTTTTCATTTTTGCAGAGGTTGTTACCTTGGGGTCCATGGATCCCAGACAGACCACTCAATGTATTTGTGAATGTGGATGAAATAAATTATATCTTTACTTTTGCTAACCTCTAACTGAAATTTAGCATATATTTTTTAATTAAATGTAGGCTACACACCTCAGTATTATTAGCAGAACCTGTGACTTTATGACTAACAGAAATCACAAATATTTTCATAACAAGTTACAGTTTTTGCAGGTGGCTCAAATTACATTTAGATTCTTCACTTCTTTTAATTATGGTGATTATTAGAACAACCATTAGATATTGTTATTTAGTGCATTGATAAAGCAGTACATGTATTACTGCATAAAAATGTATTTTGAAGAGCCTTATTTCCATACAGTTAGCTTTAGTTACATTCTATGCATTTAAAAATATTATTCTGTGAAAAAATTCATCAGACTTCCAGAGGGGTCTGAATAAAAAATACACTAAGAACTCCTGTTAGACCTACATCATACCCTCCCTGCAGCCTCAACAACTTGTCCAGGGAAAGCTCAGCATGTCAGTCTTTGTGCATTCACTGCACTTAATTTGCAAATCACAATTGGCATTTCTGGCACCCACTCATGTGTCATGCTCCACCTCCAGATACCGAGCTTCTGGAAGGCAAAGACCCTCTATCTACCATAATTGCTCTAGCTTAAGTGACTCTGGAGCTGGACTGCTTGTGGTCCAGAGCCTAAATGAGTCATCTAACCCCAGATGTGTCACCTAACCCTAGATGCATCAGCTCTTAGTGCTGTGACGGACAAGTGGTTCTAGTTTTCTCAATATATAATGAAGATAATCATAGCTACTTCCTACACTTGTTCCAAAGATTAAATGAGTAAAACTCTTAGAGCAAGGCCTGGGACAGTAAGCACTCAATAAATGTTAGCAATAATTACCATCATCTTATTAGCAGAAGCAGCAGCAGCAATGACTGCAACACCTTCATTAATGGTGGTGGTGGAGGGTGTGGTGAAGGTAGTAACATCTTTGCATCTCCAGAGTCTATCACAGCCCCTGCCTGCCACATAATCAGTGTTCAACTCATGTTTGTTGAATAAATGAAATAATAAATGGATTTTTGCTTTCAAACCACAAATAATTGGATAAATCTGCAACACAAAACCTGAAAACATAAAACATGTATGCAAAATAACTGATCAACCAGGCAAATTGTCCTTCACTGGAGCATTTGAGATCTTGTTCCTAGGCACATGTTATCAGTTTGGCTCAAGTAAACTTTTATAAAAAAATCTCTAAAAAATTAAAATAAATAAATATAATAAAATTACTGAGCGACCAATCAATAGATAATTTACAAAGTCTCTGCTATGTGTTCAGTACTGTGCTATTTGATCCTAAGTCCTTTCACAACTAATAAGAATTTATACTTTTACAGTTTGAAGAAATTCTTTCTCTCTCTCTCTCACACACACACACACACACACACACACACACACACACACACACAAACACTCACACACGATGAATAAGATGCTAACATGTAAAGTCTTTTTAGATGCTGCCTTAACAGGAGTGGATGACAACTGATTCCTGACTCTTATGACTAAGCTTGAGCATTTGTGTTCAGTAATGTCAAATTCCATCCCCACAATGGCTCCCCTCCCCCGCCTCCCCAAATGCACTATCTTCTTCCTCACCCTTTTCATAAGCATTACTGCTAACTACCTGACCACTCCTTGCTCAGGGACTTATCTCCTGGTCATGAGGGATTTAGACTGTGAAGATAAAAAGGAGATAATTCAGAGTGGGTGTTATGCAGAAGGGAACAGAAGGAAAAGGAGCTATAGACAAATCTCTTCTGGGGAAGAATATATTTGGAGTCTGTAGTCACCTGAGGGGGGGGAAAAATGTTGCTGAGACTTACCATATCCTCTTAACCAAACATTTAGTTTCCCTTGCTCTTTTAATATAGACAAAACTTTATATCATTTAGTTGTCTATATAGAAATGAATGAGTTTAAAACATTTGCATTATATATATATATATATATATATATATATATATATATGATGTAATATCACATGCTACTTGGACTGTGAATTATTTTTATATCATTTTTATTTCCTAAAACAAATTCCTTTGGTAATTTCAAACTCAAGTAAAGAGATGAAAGTAGTTTGTATTCATAGAGAAGCTCTCTTCTGAATAGTGTTGACAACAGTTGAACCTAACCATTATCTCTGGTCTATAAAGACATAAAGAAAAAAATACAACTATTGTTAGAGTCTACAGATTTTTATCAACTCCTGAAATTTTAAGAATTAATTTCATCAGTTTATACCATAATTTCTCTAGTTTTTAATACCATATTTTCTTGATTCCATATACATGTGTTTTGTATTCATTTTCTCCCATCTTTATAGCCAATATCTGGACAGAAAATAAAGGCATATTGTCCTTGCTTGTAGTTACATCAAATGTAACTTAACAGAACCTAAAAAGAATCTTAACAGATTGTCACCTAAATTATTAAATTTTATAAATTCACATCAGTTTATATTTCTATTTGTACACTTAAAAGTCATTTAAAATGCCCTTTAAAAGTTTTTACTAATAATAGAGTATTGAAACAATAAAAAACCCATAGAAATATAGTTATGAGATTTAAATACCTATCACTGGATAAAAGACTACATATCTACATTTTCTTGTGAAGATACAATCAAAACACTTTCAGAATTTCAAGATGCAGATACCAGTGAATAAACAGAGTTGTACAGTAGTCTCCATTATCTGCTGTTTTATTTTTCTCAGTTTCAGTTACCCAAGTTGAAGCATGCTCCAGAAATATTAAATGGAAAATTTCAGAAATATACAACTCATATATTTTGAATTACATACTGTTTTGAGTAGAATGATAAAATCTTGCCCCATCCCGCTCTGTCCAGCATGGGACTTGCATCATCCTTTTATCCACAGTACACATGAGTATATACTACCTGCCCATTAGTCACCAAGGAGCAGTCTAGGTTATCAGATTGGTTATTAGAGAGAGAAAGAGAAAGACCATATTCACATAACTTTTATTAGAGTACATTGCTATAATTGTTCTATTTTACTATTAATTGTTGTTAATCTCTTACCGTGCCTACTGTATAAATTAAAATTTATCATATGAAGTTAGGGGGAAAAGCAAAGTGAAATATATATATGGTTCAGCACTATCAGCAGTTTCAAACCCCAACTGGGGGTCTTGGACTGTATCCCCCATGGGCAAAGAGGGGCTATTGTATTTTATTTTGTCATTGAGACTTATTCAAAACAATTTTTTGTCACACATACTAGGCAATACACTTAAGGACCAAAGACATGGCCAAATCTCTATAACAAGATCATGAACTTCTCAAAGCTAAAAGAACTCGTGATCCTTTTTATGCATCATCAAGGACTATCAATCAGGTTACAAATTCAACATTTAACTTCCAAAAGATGCTGTATGACTTTCAGTAATTCAATGAAGGCTTTTAATGAAGAAAAAAATCAACCTCAAATTGAACCAGGTAAGAAATAGATAATTATTATATAATATATACCTCAAAATTATATTGCCAATTTTAAAGCTGTTAAAAATATTAATGTCAAAAACACTAGTTTTGAAATGCAGCTTCACTTTGATGTTATTTATGATCTTATATCATTTTAAAAGACAATAAGTTACATGTGAATGTATGTATTTTCTTTCTCATGTATATAGTTACTAGTGGCCCGGTGCACAAAATTCGTGTATGGGAGAGGGATCCCCTTAGCCAAGCCTGCACCCTCTCCAATCCGGGACCCCTCGGGGGATGTCCGACTGCCGTCTAGACCGACAGTCGGACATCCCTCTCACAATCCTGGACCGTTGGCTCCTAATCGCTCACCTGCCTGCCTGCCTGGTTGCCCCTAACTACACCCTTCACGCCCTCGCCAGCCTGATTGCCCCTCACTGCCTCTACGTGCCAGCCTGATCACCCCTAACTGCCCCCCCCGCTGGCCTGGTCACCCCTAACTGCCCTCTGCTGCTGGCCTGGTTGCCCCTAACTGCCCCCTGCCAGCCTAGTCACCCCTCACTGACCTCCCTGCCAGCCTAATCATCCCAAACTGCACCCCCCCCACCGGCCTGGTCATCCCCAAATGTCCCCCCTGCCAGCCTGGTCATTCCTCATGGCCCCCCACCAGCCTGATTGCCCATGCAGCTTGCTTGTTCAGTTGTTTGGTCATTCCTCAGGCTGGCCCTGAGTGGCTGGGGGGTGGAGAGGACTGGGGTACTCCAGAGGCAGGTGCGCAGAGGAGCTGGACCTGTCTGGGGGTGGGCCCGGCCGTGCTATGCACCTGCTACCCAGGAGGGGCTGAGGGGACTGGGCACCACCATCTTGTGGCTGTGGGCACCCCCATCTTTGAGGGCGTGGCATTCAATTAGCATATTCCCTCTTTATTAGGTAGGATACTTTCATGAAATATAAATATAAGATTTTTGTGTTGGTATAAGACTGGTAACTTTTTTGAATATTCAAACAAGAGATTTCTAGTTAGCACAACTAGTTCATAAATTTGTAATGGGTTGTGTGAACAATAAATTCATCCAATCAGCTGAAAATAAGTTCAGCAGAATGCTTAATGATTTAGCGTTTATTCCTGAGAGTACAGCTAAGCTCCTCCAAGCCCTTGATGTATGAACAAATCATTTTAGAGAAGACCTAAGCCAGTGGTTCTCCAAATGTGGGCTCAGCATCAGCATCACCTGGGAACTTGTTAGATATAAGTTCTTGAGGCCCAACCCAGACATTCTGAATCAGAAACTCTGAGAGTGGGCCTTAGCAATCTGCGTTTTAACAGCCCTAGCAATCTGTGTTTTTATAGCTTTCCAAGTGTATCTCTGAAGCATACCAAAATTTAAAACCAGTTATCTAAGGAAAAGTATGAAACCTACAATGTACTGAGTTTTTCTTTTGCTGCCTTATGGTAAGATTAAAGGGACATCTGCACTGAAGCTTGCAGAATGAGAACTTGGTAGAAATAAAACACCCCAAATAACTGAGAAACCATCTTTGAAATAGTGCATCAGAACTGAAATGTGATAAAAGGACATTGCATGGTAAGAAAAACCTTACAATTCTGACCCAAGAGTGATTCAGAAGAAACTTGAATTCAGAATGTGAAGTTCTAGACTGAAACTTAGGTGTTTTTCTTGAGAAGAAAGTTATATTTAAGTCTAGGAATAATTAAATATTATGGTTGGTTAATATTTGCATATGTACATTTAATATGGTGTTTCTTTTTTCTCTAGAAAATCTGTAAGTAAATTACAAGTATAGCATAACAAATAACAGATTAGGACTGATAAATTATTATGGAAATTAAAACTAAGAAAAATCTATATTAAACATATAAAATTCTTTACTGAGGGAATTTTCAGAGCCTTTGACACTATAAAATTCATAAAGTTCCGACAAATTCATAGAGATTGTTTTTCAAATTTAGTGTTTTGGTGAAACCTGATTTAATTGATTTACTTTGGTGATTTTTTTAGATCAATAAATAATAGATTTAATATGAGTTACTATTAAGGGAGATGAGGATATCAAAGATAGGGATAAGGGAATTTCTAATTACCTAAGCTTTCTGGTCTGACCGCAAATAGAACAAGGTTAACACCTCATCCATTGGTGTTTCTGTCAGAGATATAATTTTGAGCTGGGTAGAAAAAGAATATGGTTCAAGCTGACTTGCTAAATTTATACGAAACTTTGGAAACCTATCAGGAGTTTCTCTGGCAACTAGTACTCTGAAAAGGATGCCCTGAGTAGTATAAGACACCAACTTCACTGGCAGATATATTGTTTCCATGTCTAGTCCTCATGAGTGCCCAGTGTGCCTATAGTCCTTATGAATCATTTATTTCCAGTAGCTCCCCCCAAAGCCAAGGCATCCCATGGGATGGGCCTAAAATTCTCACCATCTCTCTGGTTCCATTGAACCATAATAGTGTCTTAGTTAATAAAGTGTTAGTTCAATTTAATACCCAAAATAGAGTAACAATATTTTCAGTCTATGAATCAATTGACCAATTAAACAGAAAAAAAAAAGAAAATTAAATAATGTATTTAAATCTCATCACTGTCACCACCAAACAAAACAAATCTGGGAAGCATATCTTTGACGGTCTTTTAGGTAAAGAGACTGAACAATGCTTAATGCTACCCAAGATATGGAATAAAGGTTTACTTATGAAACTTTCATTTTTATGGCATAACAATGGCATCCATCTTTAAATAATATATTTGCTATTGTAAAATAGAGAGTAATTTAATCTTATTCTGAAACTTGTTCTCTGTGCATTTCCAGACTCTTATATAAGAGATCTATACTGTAATTTCAAAGGTCAAACCAGATGGAAGATAAAGCTTACATAGGAAGAATTATATGGTGAGAAAATTACTTCCAGCCTCTTTCTGCTTAATCGTGAATTCAAACTAAGGGATGAATATAACAATAGACTTTAATTTCCCCATTTTTAGTTACCTTGAGGCTACTCTACTTGTGGGCACCAAAGGGAACTTCAGAAGGATTTACCCTATGCCAGCAATTTTCAAGCTTTTCATCTCAGGGCACACAAACTAATTACTAAAACTCTGCAGCACACCAAAATCTGACAAAAAATAGGCATACTTTTGATTTACTCACACTGGAAGGCTATTGTTTTATTGCTTGCTGTCATTTTTTTTTATTTGACAATCTAAGGAAAAATGGGACAGAGCTCCTGACTAAATAGTCAGATATTGCATGTTTTAAAAATTCTTGTGGAACAGCGGTTGAAAATCGCTGCCTGTTTTGCTTTAATTTCATGAATACTAGTCTATTAGTTGTTTATCTGTGATCAGTCTCAGGTTAGATCCAAGCTATTTTCTTTACAGTCATTTATCTCTGCCACAAAAATACACTTAGAAAGTTTTGGGACAAAACTTAACTTATCTGCCCTCAAAAAATGTATTTTTAATTTTTTTTTCTATTTAGAGAATTTTAAAGAGGTTACCTTAGCAACTGCTGCAATGTATATATTCCATTGGGAGTTTGTTAGTCTGACTTTTTTATAGCAATATAACTATAACACAGCACAAGAATGTGAGCACTTTATAGTGCAAACTTTCAGTCTTGGTCATAGATGTTTCTCAAGGAAATCTTTATGACTTCATAGTTTTTCCATAATCATGATTTACTTATTTTTTTATGCCTCCAAATAAATATTACCTTTTTTTTAAATAAAGAAATTGGGATGCAGGAAAAGGATAGGATGACATAAGACATAAATGTAGCTTATGTTAGAATGTTAATGGTAGAACAATAAATTAAGGGAAAATATCTTAAATGATGAATAAGATTCATGCTTATGGATCATGTGACTCTAAGAGTAGAAAATATACTGTTCAAATAGTTTTGTAATTATAAACCAATTAGGCTCTGAGATTACTTGGCTAAAGGTAAAACACACACACACAATAAGGGGGAGGGAGTGTTGATCATATTTTACAATATAATATACTTTACATGTACCTAACGATCACATCCTATTTATCAAGGAAAGTGCTAATTAAAGCAACAATGACATATCATTATGCTAAAATCCCTGTTTCTCCTTATCTAGCCCCTAGCAACTACCATTCTTTTCTGCTCTTCCTGTCTACTATTAAATTCCTGTTTTTGTTTATTAATTTCTGTTATTGTGTTATATTTGTTTTTATAATAACAGAGTTAGGTTTTCTTCTCTAGGTCTGTTTCCATTTTGTTTATTTTTTCCCTCTTGATCTTTTTTGTATAATTTGCCATCTCTTATGTCTAGTAATTTTGATTTAATGCCAAACATTGTGTATGGAAAGGTATTTTCATGCTATAGATAATTTTTCCAAAGAAGATTCAATGTTGTTTCTGTTGGGCTAGATTAGGCATAAATAACCTTAAACTTCAAACATATTATTACCTAGATGCTGCTATGAGTGTTGAAAATTCTATATGTACACACCCATTTCTAGGTTGTCACACTTCAAGTCTTCAGCTGAAAACCTGAAGTGTTTACCAATATCCTCCTCCTTAGTCGCTTTGAAACATAATTTGTCCCATCAACCTCATGAAATGACCAATTTCCCTTCCCCATTTCTTATGCTCTAAGCTACCTTTTGCTTTTCACCTTTTTAGCCTAGTGAGTGATTATTGGCATTTACATCAAAGAAAAAAATATTTCACTAGATATTGGGCTAACCTTTATGACTTTCACTTTCATTCCAATGTTTATAACTGTCCAAAGCCTGAATATGTCTAGATGATTGGTCTGTAACAACCTATTCTCTCTTTAACAGAGTTGGAAAAATGATTGATAGTTTTGTAAGGGCAGATTTCATGTGTGAGTTAAAATTTCTACTTTAGTGTAGTATCTTAAAGATAGTAGGTGCTCAAGAAAAATATTTTGAATGCTTTTCCATAGTAATAAAAAATCATTAGTTAATTAATGTTTTCCTTATTGAAGTATTAATTAAATAAATATGTGATCACTGTAATAAGTAAAGTAATGCAAGTGAGTATAAATAATTAATAATCTCTCCCTAATTACTTTCCTCTTTCATCTACTCATAATTGAACCAATGTTAATAGCCTTCATACTCCCTCTTATCCTTTGTCCATACAAAATTATGTACAAATATATGTACATATATAGAGGTTTGGTTTGTCTATTTTTACAAAAATGGATCATTTTATGTTCAACTTTCTTACATAAAAAATATCCCACATTGACAAAAAAAGATCTGATTCTTTTTTGTTCCACTCAACATTATATAATACTAAGAGGCTAGCATGCAGTTCTAAATCACATGGTGCTGCCCACCCTCGAGTTGCTGGTCCGGCCCTGACTCCCTTCCTAGGCCCCACAGCAGCTGCAGCCACCGCTGGTCCAGCCCTGCCTCCCTCTCCAGCCCTTCACGCAGCCATGGCCGTTACTGATCAGGCCCTCCCCCAGCACAGGTGCGTGGAGGCTCCTGCCGCCCCGCCCCCAATGCTGTGCGTGTAACCTCCTCCTGTCTGGTCGACCCATTACAGCGCCCAGGTTAATTAGCATATTTCTCTATTATTTATATATATACATATATATATATATATATATATGAATTAGCAATTTCAACACTCACACCACCAAAACTTGTTATGTTTTGCTGAGTTTAAAATTTCTATTTTATGCTTTTATTAATATTCTTCCTTACAATGTTTTTTGAAAATTTAGATTCCTTAAAGCTTTTATTCCAAAAGTATAGTCATTTTAGGTAGTTGGGTAGGTAGAGAAAGAGCAGGAGAGTATTTAATGCCCACAAAATTTTCTTTTCCTATTGGTTACCATTTACTTTGAAATCTCCTCTCTGTTTCAGTTGTCATCTACTCTAATAAAAAAGAAACATGCAAATTGACCATCATTCTACTATGCCCACCAGCCAATCAGGAGGGAATATGCAAATTAGAAGGACAAAAATGTCAGCTGCCCAGCTGCTCCAAATGCAGAGTGGCCGGGTGGGGCAGGACGCCTGCTTTGAGAGGGAGGGCGGGGAACAAAGGGATCTACTGGAGTGGCACTCTGGCACAGCAAAGACAAAGATGGCAGACTCCAGCTGGAATCTGCAGCAAAGATGAAGAAGGCAGCCTCCAGCTGGAGCAAAGGCCTGGGTACCGGGTGCCAGAGGAAAACCGGTGCTGGAAGCCAAGGGAAGGAAGGCCTATTGCACAAATCTCTTCATGCAATGGGCCTCTAGTTTAATTATAATAGTCCTCTGAATATTATCTTCAGATAGAGTAGATTGGTGGTAAAATTTCTGAGTCATTTCCCATCCTCATAGTTTTGTCTTTTATTTAATTTTATATTGCATTTTCCTAGAAAGAATCTCTGAAGGCTATGGAAACCAGAAGTCTGTGCTCAAGCTATTCTTTTGCCAAAATTTGAATTGGTGCTTTCCAATAATTCATGCAACAGCATCAATGTATGTATCCATCACTTCTCTCACTCTAAGGGAAGATTCCATTTCATCCTGCTTAATTATATCTTGCTCAGTTAGGGATATTTTCCCTCTGTGTTCCCATTCCTAAACAAGCCCCCTACTGTCTACTGAGAGTTTCATATAAACAGGACCACCTCCAGGGCTCACCGTTAGAGTGAACAGGGCATCAGGCAAATATTTTATGCAGGAGCTCTTCAATATCTACAACGTGATTTTAAAATGCTTTGCAATTTTCCTGTGTCTGTATAAGGTAGAGTGATTTATTGTGAAGATTTTTAACAGTGCAGAGACAAGGCAGTTATGTATTTACTTATTGGCACACATGATGATTCTCTGTAGTGTCCAAGCACAATCTCTTTCTGTTCAGGCTCATGAATGATTTTTGTGTTTGTGTTATATATTGTCAAATGGCTTTTTCTGGCCAGCTTCATATTTCCAATATTTAAAGGGCAATGTGTTATTAATCACAATGCTGTGTTTCTTTAGACCTTGTTTGTATAGAAACAATGTAGATCTTGGCTCTTCAACCTCTTATTACTGGTCACATTGCTGCTTACAACACTGCATCATCTACTACGTTGCCCTTAGATACTACTTTTTTGTGTGTGTTTTTTAATCTTAAGAACTTTATTATTTCATTCAAATGTGATTTGGGGCAACAAAAGACAATATGCTTTTATTGCAAAACTTTTAAGGCAACTGAATTGGCAATAAATTTACATAATGAAACTTCCAGCAAGTCTTTATATTTGTGAGTATATATTTGGTAATTTTCTATTGCATGCAGGGAAATGTGAATAATAATTTATATCTTGGTCATGTTAAATTTTCTACTTGGGAATTCAAAGCGTAAGTTCCACATCATCCACCTATGTCTTTGCAACACTTTAGGTCGGCAAACTGCAGTTCGCAAGCCACATGCGGCTCTTTGGCCCCTTGAGTGTGCCTCTTCCACAAAATACCACGGCCTGGGTGAGTCTATTTTGAAGAAGTGGCGTTAGAAGAAGTTTAAGTTTAAAAAATTTGGCTCTCAAAAGAAATTTCAATCGTTGTACTGTTGATATTTGGCTCTGTTGACTAATGAGTTTGCCAACCACTGCTTTAGGCTATAGCCACTGCTTTTCCAGAATGTAATTTTGTTCAATGCTTTCCCTACGAGGCCACAAGCAGAGAGGATAGGCAAGAGTTCATCAGCAAAACATAAAGAGCACCCTTTTGCTAAGGAATAACCATGTTTGTTTGGTATAGTGCAGTGGTCGGCAAACTGAGGCTCACGAGCCACATGCGGCTCGTGAGCCCCGGTTTACCGCTCAGTTGACTAATGAGTTTGCCGACCACTGGTGAGACCAAACCAGGATAGCATGATGTCACCCATTGTTGAAGGCAAGAGAAAGATGGTCTTGAAAGCCCTCAGAGAAGATAGGTGTGGCCACCTCCAGAGGACAATAAAAATATATATTGAAAAATATATATAGACAAAGATCAATTGCAAGTGAAAAAAAGACTTGACATGCATATAATACTGCAAAAAGAAGTGATGTAGTATATTAATATCAACAAAGAACTTAAGGCCAGGACAGTTGTTATAAATAAAAAAGAATAATTCATAATGATGGAAAAGTTAATTCAGTGGGAAAATATAGCAATGATAAGTGAGTATCCACCTAAAAAATAATACCTTCAAAGAATATTTGAGATTTGAGATTGTGAGTAAAATATGTGATTATAGATTTACCACTGAATATACTCACAATGTTTTTAAAAAATAATGTTTTATTTTTTTACCATTTTAGTATTTTGAGAAACACATTATTTGCTATGTAACTTTTCACAAATCTTCTTCCCTAACCCCTGAAGTGAGAACTTCTAGCTTAAAAAAACACACTTTGAGTCACTTTGAGGCCATTGACTGTAATTCATATAATTGCCATCAGATGGTAGTGGTTATCTGTTTTAAAGTGTACACTGAACACTTAAAATCCACAAATGTCTATTGCAAATCGAAGGTATGGAGAAAGCTAACCACTTCCTCTTTAACACCAGAACCTTGTTATAGTCTTATAGAATAATTCTTTTATTTAACAAATATTTTAAAGACTTCATATATATCAATCATTAAGGAATCACGAGGGGATACAAGTCTTGCCTTCAGGGATATTGTGGATTAGTAGGGCATAATGACAATTCTTCAGGAATGACACAATTATCTGATAAGAAATAGAGAACAGAAGTATAGGATTCCATGTGTTTCGGTAAAATATACATTGAATCTAACTTAAATCACAGAAGGCTTTCTGGAAGACATGGTTCTCTATAACATACAATTACTACCATTTGATGAGAGCTATTGATTGCAAATTAAAGAATCAAAGAAACTGAAGGTTGATAAAAGTTAGCAGGCAAGATACATGGGGAAAAAAAAAAAGAGTACTCCCAAAAGAGGACTAGTATGTGCAACACCTGGAGATTTTATGAAAACTGAAAAAATATTTATTATGACTAATCTCAAAGAACTAAAACAATCCAAATAATTTAATTAATTTATATAGGAATATAACCTGAAGTGACTTTTTGTTTGTTTGTTTTTATTTTTTATGGCTTTTTCTTCTTTTTTAAATTCTTTATTGTTTAAAGTCTTACATATAGTATTACAAAAGTCTCCTTTTCCCCCCATTGACTTCTCCCCTGCCACCCGACCCCCCAGCACATGCTCTCACCCCCAAGTGCCTGTGTCCATTGATTATGCTTATATGCATGCATTCAAGTCCTTTGGTTGATCTCTTACCACCCCCCCCCCCCGCCCCCCTCCCCCGCTTCCTTTAGAAGTTTGACGGACTGTTTGATGCTTCTCTGTCTCTGGATCTATTTTTGTTCATCAGTTTATGTTGTTCATTATATTCCATAAATGAGTGAGATCATGTGGTATTTATCTTTCTGTGACTGGCTTATTTCGCTTAGCATAATGCTCTCCAGTTACATCCATGTTGTTGCAAATGGTAAGAACTCCTTTTTTACAGCAGCATGGTATTCCATTGTGTAGATGTACCACTGTTTTTAATCCACTCATCTGCTGACGGGCACTTAGGCTGTTTTCAAATCTTAGCTATTGCAAATTGTGTTGCTATGAATATAGGGGTGCAGATGTCCTTTCTGATTGTTATTTCTGATTTCTTGGAATATATTCCTAGAAATGGGATTACGGTGTCAAACCGGAGCTCCATTTTTAGGTTTTTGAGGAAACTCCATACTGTTCTCCACAGTGGCTGCACCAGTCTGCATTCCCACCAGCAGTCCACAAGGGTTCCTTTTTCTCCGCATCCTCGCCAGCGCTTGTTGGTCGATTTGCTGATGATAGCCATTCTGACAGGTGTGAGATGGTACCACATTGTCCTTTTGATTTGCATCTCTTGGATGATTAGTGACTTTGATCATGTTTTCATATGTCTGTATGTCCACTTCCGAAAAGTGTCTATTTAAGTCCTTTGCCCATTTTTTTTATTGGATTGTTAATCTTCCTTTTGTTAAGATGTATGAGTTCTCTATAAATTTTGGAGATTAGGCCCTTATTGGATATAACAAGGAAGTGACTTTTAAAGAACTATAAGACCCCCAGGCTCAGACTGTTTTGCAGGTGATTTTTAGCAAACATCTAGAGAATGAGTAATTTCTCCTTACAGTTATAGTGGCAAACAGATGGGCAAAAAGACATGCTAAAGCAGCCAATGATTTTTAAGACACTAGTAAAATCCCGCTACATAATTAGATATAAGAAAGAATGAAAGGTTATAGATGTCTGTTTTCCAGTCCAGCATATGAGGAGCTTAGAAGTCATCCCCTTCCAACAAGTAAAATGATGAACAAACTGATAACCAACAACTCTTCTTAGATCCATCCACAGAGCCAACCACTGCCCCCAAATTAAAAAGCATCCCAGCTAGCTGAAGTAGAAACCCAGGAGCAGAAACCAGGGTAGGAAGCCTGAACCATAAATACCAAGTTGCTGGAGATTCAGAATGGAGCCGCCTAAGAGGGAGACCCAGTCAGAGGGACCTCGCCCACTTCCATGACCTTCAGCTCCTGGAGCTCCGACAGGTTTCCTGTGAGAACACTGAGGTCAAAGATAAACCCCTTTGGGCTTCCAGGAGGAGGGGAGAAAGTGTCTACTGTTTGTAAGATAAGGACTTACAATCAGAGGACTCTGTTCTACTTAACAAGGCCTGGCCTGAAGAGAAACTTATACTGGAGCTTATACTAATGAGGTTTTCTGCTGGCCTGACCAGCCTGCAGGGAGTAAAACAGAAATACATATTAAGTTGTGTTTGAAAATCTTAGATAATCTCTTAATGAGTGTCAGATTAAACTAAAAAGGGTTTGGGAAGATCCAGAGAATCGAACTCAGAAATTTAGGCTGCTTTTTCTCTTTGATGCCACTGGTTTAAACATCAGGCCTGAATAAAAGAAGGGTTGAGGCCTAACCAGTTTGGCTATAGAGCATCGGCCTGAAGACTCAAGGGTATCAGGTTCCATTCCGGTCAAGGGCATGTATCTTGGTTGTGGCACATCCCCAGTAGGGGGTGTGCAGGAGGCAGCTGATTGATGTTTCTCTTTCATCAATGTTTCTTTTCTTTTTTTTTTTTTAATATATTTTATTGATTTTTTACAGAGAGGGAGAGAGATAGAGAGTTAGAAACATCGATGAGAAAGAAACATGGATCACTGCCTCCTGCACGCTCCCTACTGGGGATGTGCCCGCAACCCAGGTACATGCCCTTGACTGGAATCGAGCCCTGGACCCTTCAGTCCGCAGGCCAATGCTCTATCCACTGAGCCAAATCGGTTTCTAACTCTCTATCTTTCTCCCTTCCTCTCTGTAAAAAAATCAATAAAATATATTTTAAAAAATAAAAATAAAAGTAAGGTTGAAAGAATACAAGACCTTCAGAGGTATACTGCCTTTACTGTTGTTGTCCCTAGTACTGACCAAACAACAGAAGTAGTGTGAGAAACATTTGCCTCACCCTTAACTACCTAGAAGAACTTGAATTAGGCACCTTGCCCATAATAAGACATTGCCAGAGATAACCCCCCCCTTTTTTTTTAACCTATCTATATAACAGGGCAAATTTCTAATTACCAAACATCAGCTCTTTTTATTGTCTAGCAATGACTTTTTAAAGCCCCCCCCCCAACCAGGTGATTATCTCATCCCTCGCTCAGAATGTCTGATATCCCTCACCCTCTCTCTTTGAACCTCTTGTGCATGTGGGGTCTCTGACTCTCTCATGTAGGCAGGGTTCCCTTACACATGTATATATTAAATCTGTTACTTTCTCTTACTAATCTGCATCATGTCTATTTGAATATTAGACCAGCAAGAAGAACCTTGAAGGCAGAGGAAGTTTTACCCACCCCACAGAGACCTATTCACGTTTAATATAAGTCTTTTATCTACATGATTGGACATTCACTGATTCTCTTACCACTACTAAGGTAGAATTTTAATTCATTCAAGACCTAAATTGAGTTTAAGAATATGATAAAGTGTTTGAGGAATAATTACATTTTACAGATGTCAATTTTGAGGTCCCCTAGTCCAAACACCTGCAATTATAAGTGAGAAAACAGTTATAGAGATGTTAAGTGTTTTGCACAAGGTTGCACATGATGTTAACTTCTAATCATAAAATATCAAAGAAGAAAAGTAGCTACTGATTTAAAGTTATACTGTATTTGGAAAAATTAAGAGTAGATTTGGCCTTTGAAATTGCCATTTCATCCCTCCTCATTTTGGGGGTAAAATAAGTAAGGATCTGAGGTTGCACGAGACCTGAGATATGGAACCACGACCCTGACCACAGTCTACTCTTCTCTGCATACTCTGCGGTCGCTACGATTTCAGATGGGTCTGTTACACAGTATTTTTAGTTGGGAAATGTAATTCATGTAGCATAGCAAATGGCATAACTAATTATATACACATTTGTTTTATTAGTGTTATTGTTTTCAATAATTAAATAGTATTTTTCACAGATATTTCAACTAAAGACTACTTCTGTCCTATTTATGTGCTTGCCAGGTCTATTTTCCTTTCTGGTCAACCTCTCTTTATTTCTTTTATTCATTTTACTCTTCTTTTTTTTTTAAATATATTTTATTGATTTTTTACAGAGAGGGAGAGAGTTAGAAACATCGATCAGCTGCCTCCTGCAGGCCCCCTACTGGGGATGTGCCCGCAACCCAGGTACATGCCCTCGACCAGAATGGAACTTGGGACCCTTCAGTCCGCAGGCTGACGCTCTATCCACTGAGCCAAACCGGTTTCGGCTTTACTCTTCTTTTTATGTTTAATTTTTTAATTACTATTTTTTATCTTCACCTGAGGATATGTTTTACTGATTTTAGAGAGAGGGGGTGGGAGGGGGGGCAATAAATGTATGAATCACTGATGGGCTGCCTCCTGTACACGCCCCCACCTGGGCATGGAAACCTCCACCCAGGTATGTGCCCTGACCCAGCACCAAACCTGCAACCTTTCGGACCGATGCTTCATCTGACTTAGCCACACCGGCTAGAGCACCTTACTTTTCCTTTTAAAAGTTCCCTTTTTTATGGTTACCATGGAAATCACTCTCGTCTTCAATTTGTTCTGTAATTAGAAGCTACTGGTATTTGTTTTATGGAATTTATACTTAGCACTTTTAATTCTTCAGGGAGACACCCACCTTAAGTGTTAATACTGAATTTATATTTTCCCATTTCCATTTCTTCACCCTAAAAGCTTACTTACCGCACCCTGATTTTTAGCTGCATGTATTTCATTACACAAAATATCCAACAGATGTCACTATACACCATGTATTAAAACAAGCAACCTTAAATCCCTTTCCTCAACAAATCCATTTTTTGACAAAACTGTATTGCTTTATGGCTCATCATATTATGGCTCTGTACTTCCACATGATGAGGTCTAGGGTAACATTGTAAGAAAATTACAATGACATTATCAAAACAAATGAATTACACTGAGATCCTCACAAAGTGTGCACTGCCCTTTATCTTGATGTTGCAACCAGCAGCCAAATTTAGGAAACAGAGAAACTATAGGAAGTTAAGAACTATACTTGAAGCATGGATATTTAGTACTTTACTTACAAGAGGCATGTACCTTTTTAAAAAAAAAAAACAACAAGAAATCTCATTGGATCATTTCAAATTGGACTCTGAAAGCAAAGCAGTAGTCATGCTTCTGTGGTGAATGGTAATTAACCTATGGCTTCCACCCACATAACAGATACAAGAAAATAATTTCTATATGAAACTGTAAAAGGTACATTCAAGATCTCATTTAAACACTTCATTTTAGGATTGAGTCTTTTTTTAAATAATATTTTATTTATTTCAGAGAAGAAGGGAGAGAGAGAAGAGAGAACATCAATGATAAAAGAGAATCATTGACCAGCTGCCTCCTGCACTCCCCCTACTGGTAATCCCGACCAGGAATCGAACCATGAACACCTGGTTCATAGGTCCACACTCAACCACTGAGCCACACCAGCTAGGCTAGGATTGAGTCTTATAGATAATAAATAACCTGGCCAAAGCCACAAAGGACAAGGTAGTCAGAGCTAAGATTTTCAAACCATTCGTGGTTTTACCTCTCTCTTAGAAATGAAGAGGTTAAGTTGCTTAGCCTACTAGATAAAAAATATCAAAAATTAAAATGTTAGAGCAGCTAGGGAAGGAAAATGTGCATACCCAACCTTGTATAACAATTATGTTGGCAAACAAAACCATAATGATTTTATTTGTTGAGGACTTTATACAACCATTGCATATGGATTATATTTCATAATTCTCACCAATTTATTTCATCCTGCCTATTTTTTTCTGTTTAAAGAATAAATTTATGGTGATAGTTATAAAGCATTGTTGCTATAGTATGAGAGAAATTTTAAATGATCTGAAACATAGAATAATAATAATAATAACAACAACATTTACTGAACATCTATTATAGGCTAGACAAAAATAATAAGAGTAATATTAATTGGTCACTTACTATATGCCAGGTACTGTGCTGGACTCTTTACACAATCATATATAACTGTTATCTTTAAAAGAGCTCTGAAAAATAAAACCATTACTCTTCTTAATTTATATAGGGAGAAACAAGAGAGTCAAGAAGGCAAGTAAATTGCTCAGAGTTACCTGTCCACTAAGAGTTAGAGAGATCTAACTGGTTTGGCTCAGTGGATAGAGCATCGGCCTGTGGACTAAAGGGTCCCAGGTTTAATTCCAGTTAAGGACATGTACCTTGGTTGGGGGCACATCCCCAGTAAGGGGTGTGCAAGAGGCAGCTGATGGATGTTTCTCTCTCATTGATGTTTCTAACTCTCTATCCCTCTCCCTTCCTCTCTGTAAAAAAATCAATAAAATCCTATATAATAAGAGAGAAATATGCTAATTACCCATTAGGCTCTGAGGCATAACAACCCACTGTGTAAAGACTGGTCACAGATCTGCAGGAGGGTGGGACAGTGAACTACAAGCTACAAGCAGGTGGCAGAGTACTACAGAAGGGGCAGGGCAGCAAGCTGGGAGGGGGAAAGGAGTGAGGGGAGCAGAGAGAGCTCCAGGAGGGCAGGGAAGTGGGCTAAGAGCAGCAGAGAGCTACCAGCAATGATGGGCGGGTGGCCAGCTGAGGCAAGCGGCAGCAAGCTACTCACGCACAGATTCATCCACAGGGCTACTAGTGTGTGTATATGTGTGTGTGTGTGTGTGTGTGTGTGTGTGTGTGTGTGTATAACTCATATATATATAAGTTAGAAAAAATATTTAAGTCCAAAATCTAGGCTCTGTAATGCCTATCAGATGACACAAGGGCTAGGAGAGATGTGGGTTAGGTGGTAACTATATACACATATACCTATACATATATGTGCCTTTATATAAATCTGTGATGTATTTGTATATATGTACACATCCTTTATCATCCTATATAATAAAAGCCTAATATGCTAAGTGTCCAGTCATCCAGTAATCTGTTCAACCAATCAAATTGTAATATGCTAATGATATGCTAAGACTGCTCAACTGCTCACTATGACATGCATTGACTACCAGGGGGCAGTCAACCAGTTGACCAGTCACTATGACATGCACTGACCACCAGGGGGCAGTCAACCAGTCGACCAGTCACTATGACATGCACTGACCACCAGGGGCAGACACTCTGACCAGTAGGTTAGCTTGCTGCTGGGGTCCGGCCAATCGGGACTGAGCAAGATAAGATGGACACACCCTGGAGCCCTCCTACACTCCCTCCCAGCTGGCTAACTTCCCACATCCCTCCTTGGCCCCAATAGTGCACCAGTAGGGTCCCTTGGCCTGGCCTGCACCCTCTCACAATCTGGGCTGAGGGACCCACCCCGCCTCCCCATGAGTGTATGAATTTTGTGCACCAGGCCTCTAATCTACACTAATAAAAGAGTAACATGCTAATTGACTGTACCTTCACAACACCTACCAGCCAATCAGGAGCAAGTATGCAAAGTAACCCACCATCTTTGTTGGCTTAATTTGCATATGCAGGTGCTGATTGGCTGGGGTGGGGTGGGATGCTTCTGTCATCGCCATTGCAATGACACAGGTGTTCTGCACCACCCTAGCTGCTCCAGGCCTCTGGGCAGCGTGGGAAGGCAGAAAGGTGGCTCTGGGGCCAAAGCAAAGGCGATATGGGCAGCCAGGGGAAGGAAGGCCCATTCTTGCACAAATCTTTGTGCATTGGGCCTCTAGTACATGCATGATTCATTACAAAATATCTTTGGTAGGTAAATAATTCTGAAACTAGTAATTTGTAAGAAAATAAATAAAAAATGTATTAAAACTAAGCATCTTAACTCATATCTTCTTTTCTGGTCCTAAAAATGAAGCAATGAAACATTTTTAAAAATATTTTTTATTGATTTTAAGAGAGAGGAATAGAGAAATAGAAACATTGATAATAGAGGAACATCATTGATTGACTTCCTCCTGCACACAACCCTATTGGGGATCAAACCCCAAAACCTGGACAGGTGCCCTAAACAGAAATCAAATTCAACGGGTGACTTCTTGGTTCCTGGATTGCTGTTCAAACACTGAGCCACACTGGCTGAGTGAAATACTCTTGAAAAACAAAGTAAGGAAGATACACACACACACACACACACACACACACACACACACACATACCATGATTCCTCTCTAAAAAACAAACTTGTGCCCAGCTGCTATGTCTCAGTGGTTCTATCTCTGCCTTCCTCTCCGAAATAAAAAAAACAATATGAAAATACATAAATAAGTAAAAAACAAACTTGTGAGAGGCTTTTATTCTTTAATGTACTGTAGCAGTGAAGGAAAGAGGTATAGGCTATCTAAAAATCCAGTGTTTACTCTCAAGTAACAAAAGTGATTCTGGAACCTGTGGGGAGAAGACCAAGTTGATTAAAAGAAAGAAGATTAACAAAAAGTAACAAAATGCCTATTTTATATCAGCAATCAATGGCAGTAAGTATTGTGTTTTTTAGGGATTTGTGATATAGTTACATTTTGAGAAATGAGTCCTTTTTATGTCTGAGTTACCTTCAGCAAATTAGTTAACGCCTTTTGCGTCTCTGTTTCCTCATCTGTAAAGTGCGAGTAAGGAAAAAGATTACATATAATGTCTCTTTCAAACTTCAAAACCAAGAATTTTAAGTAGTATTATTTCCGTTGTTTAAAATAAGAAAATGATGACAATTAATTAATGGGAGCAATCATCCTCCATTTGTTTAAATCCCCCAAACAACTGGTTCTTACTCCCTTTGAGGTATTGATTTGCAGGACTTGCAAATACTAAGAGGATGTGTCATGATTTGGTCCATATCACCAGGAACTACCAAGACTCTGAAACAAAGGAGCAGATTAAAGACAATTCAGAAGCACTGCAAAAGGTCAGTACTTTGCACTGAAATGATAATACATAGTCTCAGACTAGGAGAAAGGTAAACCAGAAGGACATGCTTACTTCTAGCTCTGCAGCTTGCTAATTGTAAGTGCAACTTTTTGTGTCATTTCCTTCTCTCTAAAATGCTAATAGTCTCTATCTCATGGAATTGTCCTGATGATCTAGCTAAGTAAAGATTTAAAATAGTGCTGTGTGGTCATCCTTACCATTATCTAAAATAAATATTATCTGCATTACAGCTCATTTATTCATCCTGTACTTGCTTAACTTGATTCGAAGTAGCTATTTTTAAAAGTGACCTTAGCTATCCAATTACAGTGATCTCATTTTGCTCTAATCTGTTTTTGGTTTTTGTTTTGTTTTTGAGCCATAATTTCTAGCAGATAAGATTTTAATAATTCTTATGGAAACACATTCAAGAGAACTCTATAGTTGGCTAAATTAATTCTGATTTTCATAGTATACTGCCAATACAAATTCGTTTTAATCGAGCTCAAACGCCAAACTCCAAATATCTGCCTAGAAACAGATTTCCTCACAGGAATAGGTGGTGTGGAGTTCTCTCCTTCCTTTATGTTACTGTGTGGTGATAATAACTATACAGCTTTGATTTTCTTTCTCCTTTCTCCCCTCTCTTTCCTCTTCTCTTTCCTTTCTCTTTTGTTTTCTCTATCCTAAGGTTATTACTACATTTGGATCAAAGGCACTCACATAATCTGGGCCACTTCATCAGAAGACAAATCAGGTGGCTGCTTCTCTTTAATTTCTGGAATTATGGCCCCCTAAAATGATATGTATCCCAACCCAAGTAAATCTCCTTTCCTTCTTCCGATGAAATTCCAGGATTAGAAATCCATTTCTCTGTGTAAATCGATAACTTCTCCAGGCAATCTCTTTCAAAATGAAGATGCTCAAGGGAATGCTCATCATTAAGCTCTTAACACCTGTGTGTGAAGGATTTTCATCAGCCTCTTCCCACTGTGAAAAAACAGCTTGACCCTGTAAACCAGGTTTGGGTTGTGTGGGCTTGTCCAGACTCCTAGACTGAAAAAAAAAAGATGAGGGTTACTTCAGAAAGGGAAAGGGGTGACAGATTTGCATACAGTTCAAATGTTGGTAAAGCTACCTTCATGGGAGCACCTTCAAGCCCATGGAACCTGCCTTTTCTGATAGAAGTGCCCCTGAGGTTCAAAGTATAGGATACAAGAACAGTTGAGGACTATAGTTTGTCCCCACCAGGTGTCCCAATTTTCCCTCAGGACAAATAAATCCTGAGAACAAAAATTGGCAGTGACTAAGAGATTGGGGCCAGCTAAAACGGCCGAAACAGTAGGTGAGTATGTGAGGCATATTTGTAGGTACCATATTGGAGATGGTGGCTGGGCGAACAAATAGGAATGCAGGTTCCTGGTGCCCAATCCCACCTTCAGTACGCATAGGAGACACCAGAAGGAGGGATGTTTCAGCCTCGCATGTGTGGACAGAGTTTTTAGAACTCAACAGCAGAGCAGGTGCTGCACACAGAACAGAAGCTGCTCAGAAGGCTGATTGCCCACACACTGCAAGGAGACACTTAAAGAAGTAACAACTGTCTATGCCTGGCTCTATAATTATTCCTCTCCTGCATGTTGCCAAACCTGCCATGCTCTCAAGTTCACACACACACACACACACACACACACACACACACACACACACGAATTCTAGCTTGATAGTTTCTAGGAGACAACCCATCTACGAATCGTCTGTTTGCTTCTGCTCCAAGTAGCCAAACGTGTTTCCTGGGGCACAAGCTACAGAGCAGTGGAGCACTCTGCCTTCCCTTTGATCTGAATCAGCCATGCAATCAGCCTCCTCTCAATTACCCAGGACCTGAAGCCCAGCCAAGCCAACAGAGGGTGGAGGACTGTATTCCATTGTGTTCTTGGTTGTTTTTCCTGAGAACATTCAGAGAATGCTGTATTAGGTGTACACAAATGTCTCTTCTCTTAGCTGATTCAGGGCAGAAATAAAATTGGGCAAAATTAGAAAGCACCAATGCAAATTTGATTCAGTCTGGTGAAAATTTCCTCAACCAATATATTAATTTTTTCTGCACTTATTCTAAGTTAGTATGTTTTAAGCTATTCTGTAGAACAATTTGAAACAAGCAAGTTAAAATTTCTCCTCCAAGAGTAATATTTTTTCTAATGACTTTTGTGTGTAGACCCTTCAGAATCATTGCTAAGAACTCATCTAGAAGTTATAGGGATTGTTTCCAAATCTATAATCCCTTTCTTATCATTCTTTTTTAAAAATATATTTGTACTGATTTCAGAGAGGAAGGGAGAGGGAGAGAGAGATAGAAACACCAATGATGAGAGAGAATAATTGATTGGCTGCCTCCTGCATGCTCCCTACTGGGAATCAAGCCCAAAATCCAGGCATGTGCCCTTGACCAGAATCAAACCCTTCAGTCCATAGGCTGACGCTCTATCCACTGAGCCAAACTGACTAGGGCTTTTATTATTGAAGCAGGAATTTTAGGGGGACATAGGTAGGCTTAGGGATTTTTTAGAATTGGGGTCCATGAGAAAAGCCAGGGGCTGCAGACTGGGAGAAGGTACATTTCCATAACACAAGGAAGCAAGGTGCAGTTACATTTCCATAAGACTAGGAGGCAGCAATAGGTATATTTACATAATACAAGGGAACTGGAAGTAGCCAAGAAAGGTCATATTTACAAAATAAAGAGAAGGAAGCCCTTCTTTCAAAAGGAGAGGAAGAAAGCCCAAAGGGAATAGGAAAACAATAAGGAAGGAGGTGGGGAGAGCCCAGGAGTTACTATAGTAACCAGTCTAAGGGAATAGTGACCCATCAGAGGGGATATCGGGGAACCAGGATCTGCAGCCTTTATAAGCCCTTGAGAAGAGGAACCCAGTGGGACTTTTCTCCCTCCCTACTTGGGAGTACATTCTGTGGGACTCTTCCCCCTCCCTACATGGGAGTCTGTACTTGTTCTTCAATAAATCTCCACCTTTGCTATATCACTTTCTGTCCATGGATTCATTCTTCCATTCCAGTGGACAAGAATCCGGGTTCCAGTCCAAAAATTCGGTATCATTGTTATTAAATTGCTTTTCAAAAAAGCTGTGAGCCCAGCTTTTTCTCTCTTTTGGTATAGATGAGTACTTCATATCCTATATAATAAAAGCCTAATAGGCAAATCAACCAAACAGTGGCATGATGAGTGGAACAACCTGTCACTATGGTGCCCACTGACCACCAGGGGGCAGATGCTCAACTCAGGAGCTGCCTGCAGCCCACAGGCCAGCCAAGGAGGTTGTCAGCAGACCCCCCTTCCCCATTGCCTTGCCAGTCACCCCACAGAGGGAAGCGACTGGCAGTGGCGGCAAGAAGGCAGGGCTGGCCGGCGAGCAGGCGGCACCAGGCTAGCCAAGGTGCCCCGCAGATCAGCCCTGATCGCTGGCCAGGCTTAGGGACCCTACCCATGCACAAGTGTCATGCAACGGGCCTCTAGTTATGGACATAATTTTGCCCCATTTACCTTAAGTGAGTAATGAATGTCCAAGAGATCAGGCCTGAAGGGCAAACAAAAAACCCTACTGAAGTAATGAAGTTACAGTACAACCTACTTGTCTTGGCAAAGAATAACATAACTAAAGAGAAATTATGAGCCTATATCTTATAAGTTTTTTGAATGCTCTTTGAACATAAATAATACAATAGTTTCTAGCCATGTCCAAACAAATATCTCTTAATTCTGACTCTGAAATAGTATATAATATTTAAAATTAAAGTTGGTCTTATTTGCTTGTTAAGTTAGGCAAAATTTGAGCAAAAGAATCATTGACCAGAGAAGTTTTAAGATTATCCTGTGTTCCTTTGGGTATTCTCTTAAGAGTTAAGGGGTGGTATAAGTGCACTTTTGCCTGCTTGCTAAGCCTAATCCATATGGCTTAACAATAAGAAAAAAAAATCCCCACCTTTTTCTCAGGAAATTCTTACAATGATTGATTCAAATGGAAGTGAAATGGGTAATTTGGTTGACTATTCTCAGATAGTTTGCCAATTAATGCTGTGTTCCTCACCTATCTGAGGTTGGCAAGGAAGTATAGGTATCCTACTATTTTCTCCAATTTATAGTGGAAATAAAATGGAGGTTCAAGATGACTTGACTGGCACAAGGATGTATAGCTTGTAATTGGTGCAGTCAGATTTGAATGCTGGTGTATGTCTCCTGAGATTCTGGTGATACAAAAATGCTGTTTCATTCACAAAATGTGAATATTCCTCTGGAAAAAGCTTTCCCACACTCAGCTGCTCCTTATAACTAAGTTGCTATCTTGTAACTGTTACAACAATGCCATTATTTTATCCTCTGGCTAGGAGACCAAAAGTATCTATTTTATCCACATAATATAGAAGAAAATACCCAAGGATTATAGTATTTCAGAGTAGTGGCCCAGGGCCTGCCATGACCTTTCAGTGAACTTGAGCCCGTGCAGCAGGTTGGGGAGCCCCAGTGTGGTCAGGTGACTATATTGCCATCTGCAGGTCTGGACTGGTCATCTGGCCAGTGCTGACCTTTCGGAACATGATCCAGTGAAATCCAAACCTGAGAGCTGCTGGCAGGCAAAATCTGCTCCTCAATGTCAGTTTCACTGCTGAGTCCTTTAATTGTCCACTACAACTTGTAAAGGGCCCATTAGGCTAAGGTCATGAACCTCCCATTTACCATTAATGGATAATCAAATCCTATTTGATTGAAAATGACTTTGTCTTAATTGTATTTCCTTCATAAGTATAAATACCTAACACTTTGGTAACAAATTTTACTAGAATGATATCCCTTTAGAAAACTGACTTTTAAGAAACTAACACCTATTGTTGAAGTAGCCCGTCAAAGAATAAAATTTTATTAAAATTATATCCCCAAACCCCATAACTGTGATACATATTGCAATGGTGTCCCAGTAGATAGATATAATACATTTTAATAATTTATTCTCTGACAACATTTTAAAATACAAGGCTTAAATTATATTTCTTGTCATGAATTGATCTCCTTCCATCTCATATACACAAAAAGTTTCCTAGACATCTACATAATGATCATTCAACCATTCATTCACCAAAAACTTATTGAGCATACGCCAGGTGCTATATTGTGCTATGTACCAGGACAACAAAGATGAAAAAGAACAGGTTCACAGGGAACTTACAACTTAGTTGGGATGAAAGTCCTATAAAGGGAAATCTTCTGTACTGTTGGAGGAAATGCAGATTGGTGCAGCCACTGTGGAAAAACTGTATGGAGTTTCCTAAAAAAAAAAAAAAAAAAAAAAAAAAAAAAAAAAAAGAAAAGAAAAAGAAACTGCCTTATGGCTCAGTGATTCCATTTCTGGGAAATTATCTGAAGAAACCCAAAACACTGTTTCAAAAGAACATACTCACAGATATGTTCATTTCAGTACTATTTACAGTAGCTGAGATTTGTAGATTAGTGGATAAAAACGATGTGGTGCATTTACACAATGGAATACTACTCAGCCATAAAAAGAAGGAAATCTTACCTTTGGTGACAGCATGGATAGATTTAGAGCGTATTATGCTTAGTGAAATAAGCCAGTCAGAGAAAAACAAATACTATCTGATTTAACTTATATATGTGAAGTCTAATGAACAAAATAAACAAACAAAATAGAAACAGATTCATAGATACAGAGAACAGACAGACATATGTCGGGGGTGGGTGGGCTGGGGGATAGGGTGAAAAAAGTGAAGGGATTAAGCAAAGAAAACAAACTCAGAGGCATAGGCAATAGGATGGTGATAACCAGATGGAAGTGGGGCAGATAAAGAGGGTAAATGGGGATAAATGGTGATGGAAGGAAACTAGACTTTGGATGGTAAACACACAATGCAATGTGCGGATGATGTATTATAGAATTGTATACTTAAGACCAATATAATTTTATTGATCAATATAACCCCAATAAATTTAATAAAAAAGAAAATGCAAAAAGACCTATAAATATATAATTTTAAGAAAATCTGGAAAATCAAAGGTCTTTTATGCATATGGAATCACTGAGTATATAAGCCTGATACTTTTTTTTCTATTTTATTTAATTTTTATTGATTTCAGGGAGGAAGGGATAGGGAGAGAGATAGAAACTTCAATGATGAGAGAGAATCATTGATTGGCCTCCTACTGCATGACCCTACTGGGGATTGAACCTGCAACCTGGGCATGTGCCCTCATTGGGAATGGAACTGTGACATTCTGGTTCATAGGTTGATGTTCAACCACTGAGCCACACCAGCTGGGCAAGGCTGATACTCTCAGATGTAAAAAGTTAAGGAGGGCTTTGAATATATTGAATCTGAGCTACTAATGATAACCGAGGAAAACAATGATGAGAAAGAAAATAAATCTCAGGAGTAAGGTTAAGCTAGTGCTATACATGTTAGCATGAGCTTCTCATAAGCAATGCATGTAGCCATGCAAGTTTATGACAGAAAGAAAGGAAGAAGTTCAAGGAGAGACTGACTATTGAGGGAAACCTGAATTTAAGGTATAAAATAAATTAGAAATAGAGAAATAACATGAATACCCTAAAGCACATTATCATTACCAGTAAGGAAAGGAAGAATCTAAAGTGTAGTGAAATAATAGTGAAGCCATTATGATATTTTAATAACTAACAATAGTAAGATTAACCACAATCCATATTTTTGTAAAACCCATTGGTCTTAATTTCAAGTTGAACAATGTGGGTTCAAGATTCTTTCTAATACTAATTTTATTTGGATCCAGAGGCAGTAGCTTATTTAGCACAGACCTCAGTTTTCCCAAATGTAAAATACAGATAGAATTGAAAGTCCTGAATATCTCCCTTTTGATGAGGTATCTGAGTATGAGAAAACTGGCATTTCTTGAAAAAACTACTTTGTAAATTTAAGATGTATCAAGTGGTCCATACCTATTTATAAGACTAAGACTATTGGTAATGAAAACCCTCATCAAAATAGCCAGCAGTTAACTACTTATATGACACTCCAGAAGACATAGGTATATTCTGCTCTTCTGCGCAAGCACACACACACACACACACACACACACACACACACACACACACACACACCATGTTCTTTAAAAAACGTGTACCACATAACTCTAAGGTAATTCTCCAAAGAGGCTATTAGTCTGTTGTGTCACAGGATATTATGTTATTAATAATACACAGATGAAAGCAAATTGTCCAGTTAATGTGGTTAGCTAGAGACACAAATTGAGAGTCAAGATTCATTGGTTCTATTTTGAGCTCCAGCACTGACTCTGAGCTTTCAGAAGTCACATATTCTTCAAAATAATATTGATCCCTCAGAGGCACATAGGATTTAAAAACCAGATAATTTGAAAGTTGTTGGAGATCTTCTGAGGCAGCTAATTTTTCAACTAGCAAAGGATCTTATAAGTTTTCAAGTGTACGTCAGGTGTATCCTATTATGTACCCACATTTCAGAGAAAAGCTTTAAAATATTTTACATTCAGATAGAGACATTTTTAATAGATCAATTTACTAAATGAGCTATGAATTAAAACATCATGAACATGATATCATTTGCAAAAGGACTGGGATCCAAATTATATATTTAAATAGCAGTTCTAGTAAAAGGTAATAAAGGATTATGTAATGAACATGTTTTAAAAGAAATGTGCATGTTAAAAAAAAACTTTTATAAAATCTCAAACTAATGTTATTTTAATTTTGAGACCAATTACAATCTCAGATGATGTCTGTATTTAAAAATTCTCTGTGAAGGCTGAAAATTAGTCTTGTTTGGGTGTGCTCAGGCTCCATGAATTTTCATTTTACTTATGTTTCTCTGTTGGAGCTCCTCTCAAGCTGTCCAAGCTTGCAAAGAACCTGGGCTTTGTGTGTGTGTGTGTGTGTGTGTGGTGTGTGTGTGTGTGTGTGTGTGTGTGTGTGTGTGTGTGTGTTTAATACCTTTCATTTCCCTATAAGTAACTAATTTTTGAAATTTTTAACATGATAAAACTCCTTGGGACATGACATAATTCAGTTAACGTGATCCACAACTTAGTGCCAATAATAGATTAGGATAGAAAGATAGTTATGATAAAAAAAATTATAGTGTGAGGTATAGATAGCCAAAGAATTTCATCTCTCTCTTAAGATTAGTTGCATTAGGGTCCCTTAAAATTGCTTCAAAGGAAATGGAAGGTAGTTCTTGTTGTTATTTACATTAGATGTTACCAACAACATCAATATCTCAAGTTTAAAATTATATATAGCATATGTATTATATATAATTACATGTATAATTCATAGATATCATTATATATATCATTCATATGTATCTTAAAATAGTGCTTAGGATTTCTTAAGCAATTAATAACTCTCCTGAATTTATCTGTTCATTTTAAAAATTGTTTTTCTCTATATTTTATAGACAACCATAGTAAGATTTTTAGTTTTCACACTCTGATAATAATGAGCCAGTTTACTTTCAGAGTTATAGCTCCTGTGGAAAGAGAAATAACATGCGAATAAAAGGCAGCATTCAGAGCAGGACCTGTCCACTTTTATCACCTCCTTCCCACATCACCTCTTCTTTCTCTCTTTCCTACTTTATGCTCCAAAACACCATTCACAATCCTCTATCTCTTGAATCAACAAGAATTTACATCAGTATTATTACAGTGTTATAAATTATAGAAAAAGTTTGGTGAGAAAAGATAAAGGCCTATAAACAAACACTCATATACAAGATTATTATTGCATGAATGTGTTGATATGAGCAAAAAGATTGGGTATAACTTGCCTCCATCTTTAGAGGATGGTCTAAATAATAGTGCAGTCACATACTGGAATGCTATTCAGTTTTATAGGGAGCTTTCATAATACTGGGAATAAGGTGAAGACCAGTATATATAGTGTACTATCTTTTGTATATTAATGGGGTTAAATAAGCTAGAAGGATAATAAATAAATACATATATATATATACATACATACATACATACCATCATTTTTGGGAACAGATTGGAATAAGACAGTAGTGAAACTTCTTAATATATATTTTTTGAGCCACAAGAATGTGTTACCTTGTAATAAAAATGCAGAGAAGCACTTAACAAATGTTTGTTGAATGAATAAATGATTGAATAAATCAGAAGACTCAAAACTACTTAGCAGTTCTGACAAATTAAAACGCCTTACTTAATTTCCCTAGCTATTGCCACTATACTCTGAATATTTGACTTCTTCAACACTCTTGGTCCACTGAGTGTTCTCATTATAATGCACAATTCAGCCCTAACTGGTTTGGCTCAGCCGATGGAGTGAGCATGGGCTTGCAGACTGAAGGGTCCTGAGTTTGATTCCAGTTAAGGTTACATACCTCGGTTGCAGGCTCAATCCCAGTGAGTGCTGGAGGCAATCAATCAATGTGTCTGTCTCACATCAGTGTTTCTCTCTCTGTGTCTCTCGCCCTCCCTTCCAATCTCTCTAAAACAATCAATGGAAAAATATCCTTGGGTGAAGATTAACAAATTTTTTTAAATGGACAATTCATTCAGAATATTACCTTGTTCTGAAGCATCTGTATTCCTGTACTTTATTTGTATTTTTTAGAGTTTAAACTCTTCTAAAGTGGAGATGATCTCTTGTGTTTACTTTTATTCTTTCTTCATTATCTCATATAAAACTTTTATCATAGCTAATATTCAATAAATCATCACCCTCTATAAATTTCACTAATGTGTCATATGTGGGATGCTTATTATAGGACATAAAATTTAGATCTTTTATCTTCACTCAAATTAATTGAGTCATATCATTTTACAATGATATGAGTCCTGGTGATATGTCATATATTCAGAAATAGTGGCATTTGGATGCATTCCAGGTTATGATAAATCTCCAAATTTCTTTAGATGACTAATTCAAATAAGTGAAAAGAATTGACACTTGCCTTCACTCCTCACATTCTTATTGTGGATCTTCTCTCAGGAAAATATGCTGTTATTTTTCTTACTTATTTTTCAGGGGAAGGAAGGTATCTCTCTATCATCTTGAATCATCATTCCACTATTCCTTATGACCAAAAACAAACAAGCAAAAAACAAACAAAAACATATCGGACCTGTTGACTAATACTTTTGGCCAATTATTCATTCTCCTTTTTAGCATAAGGTGTAGTGTTTATTTTATGAAAAGTTTCTGGGTTTCTATTCACTTGCTCCCTTCTGCATAGGCTTGGTCTCAAACTGCCTTAGGATCCAGGCACATGAGAACACCTCCTAGAAAAGCCATCTTTCCTACTTTTTTAATTGGGAAAGGTCATTTTTATTTATTTACTTTTAAAAGTCTAACTCTTGCTTTAGAATGAACATAAATGTGCACAGTATTTGCTTTTAATCAAGGTAATGTTAAGCAAATGAAAGGCACTCAATAATGAATACACATTAAGGTTTCAATGTTTAAATTTATATGTGAAGGCTAATCCTATATGATAAAAGACTAATATGCTAAGTGTTTGGTCATCCAGTCGGCTGTTCAACCAATCAAAGCGTAATATGCTGCCCTAACTGGTTTGGCTCAGTGGATAGAGCATCGGCCTGTGGACTCAAGGGTCCCAGGTTCAATTCCGGTCAAGGACATGTACCTATGGGCACATCTCCAGTAGGCAGTGTGCAGGAGGCAGCTGATTGATGTTTCTCTCTCATCAATGTTTCTAATTCTTTCTCCCTCTCCCTTCCTCTCTGTAAAAATCAATAAAATATATATTTTTTAAGAAGCATAATATGCTAATGATACGCTAAAGCTGCTCAACCGCATGCTATGATGTGCACTGATCACCAAGGGGCAGACAGTCAACCAGTCAACCAGTTGCTATGATGTGCACTGACCACCAGGGGGGTGAAGCATCCATCGTATATAAGATCTGCTGTTTGAAATTTTAACCCTGCTATTTTGGCTTCTGTAAATGCTTGCTTGCTTAAAGAATAAGGAAAATAAGACTACTCCATTCCAGAGAGGTTGTGGACTATGCCCCAGACAGAGTTGTCAGTACTGACACCACGCCAGGCCTTGAGATATGGTCTCATAGCCCCTTCCCAGCATGTAAGCCTTCTTTCCCAGAAAGCCCGGAAGTCTCATTCCAAATTTGGGAGACAAAGAGCTAGGAAAAGTATAAATAGAAAAAGTTTCCTCCATGTGGGGGTGCCCAGAATTTGAAAGACACATTTTCCTCTGGCCCTGCCCTTAATAAAATGTAACTCTCTTTCTCTAAGCATGGCTTGTTTTTTTTTCCCCCAGTCTTCTGTAACAGGGGCAGATGCTTTGACTGGTAGGTTAGCTTGCTGCTGGGGTCTAGCCGATCAGCACTGAGTGAGATAGGCCAGGCATGCCCTGGAACCTTCCTGCAGTCCCTCCCTACAAGGGGGCAGATACAGCAAGCCGAGCAGTAAGGAGCAGCAAACAGACAAGCAGTAAGGAGCAAGGGATCCTGGACTGTGAGAAGGATGTCCACCTGCAGGTTTAGGCCTGATCCCCAGGGATTGGGCATAAGCTGGCAAGTGCATGAATTTCGTGCACCAGGCCTCTAGTTGTATATAATACATTTGGTCATTAACAAAAATTATTATTGGAAGTATTATTTATCTCCACTTACTTAAACTAAAGCACTAACCGATATTACCATGAATAGATGAATAATACCTATAATAACATTTGTTAACTAGAATGAGTTGAAAAAGTTTGGGAGGGTAAAGCTTTGCAGATGTTTGGAGAATAAAGTTTCAAAAATATTTTATGGAAGAGACAAGGTTTCAACAAATTTCATAAGAATTAGAAAGGATAGGGCAACAGAAAAGATGAAGTGACCATCTTATGCCTACAATGAAATGTAGGATCATCTCTTGGTTAAAAGCATTAGACTGAAAAATGCAGTGGAGCTGAGAAAGACAGAAGTGTAGTATAGAGGGCATGAATAAGAATTGGATCAAATACAGAGAATACAAACTTGAAGCCACGAATGTGTTTAATTTAGCTCACATTGAATTTGATCCAACTCCTACAAATTGGAGGTTTACATAAGAATCCTATTTTCATCTTCTTTTTGCAAAGTACATGACCACCCTAGGAAACTTGCCCTCCTCACAGCTAATTAAAGGTTGCATGCTTTACAAAGAGTATGTTCTCTAGAGCTCCTCTTAATTCCTACTTGGCAATTTTTTTCATTTACTTTACTTGTGTGGGCCCTGTAGACACGACTCTACAAGTCCTGATTTAAAAGACTTGATCTTCCATCAACTAGATGACTAGTCTCCTTTTCTGTTTGAATCTATGTAGTTTCTGATTTGGGATAGTAACTTGCACCAAAATCAGAATAACAATAATTATCACCAGGAGAACATGTTAAAATGTGGATTTCAGTCTTTTTCCTTTAGTAAATCAGTGGAGAACATGAGAGACATACATCTAACAAGTGTCCAAATGATTCTCATGAATTTATTCTCTGACAGACTCTTGAAATTACTGAATAGGAATAGAGCACCAGGTACATTTAGTAAATCCTTATGTGTAAAAGACTGAGCTTAAGCTCTTTCTAATTTATTCGCAAATGAGACTGTAATAGCTTTGGCTCTTTGCCAGTGGTCCTGGGAATCTTGAGTTATCCCATTGGTACTCTGGTAATGAATGTTACCAGAATGCACGTTATATGAATACTGAATATAAATTTTAAAAAGTCTTATTATCATTTTTTAAAATATCTATCCTCTATGTACCAAAAGCCAAATACCAGAGGAGAGCTATATAATTATAATTAATCATCACTATCTATTAAGTCCATATCATTCATAATTTTCAAGAAATCAAGTCTAAATCAGAAAACTGAGGCACCTGTAATTAAAGAACTGATTCAAGGTCACACAAATCAGCAAGTGGTAAGGGTAGTCTAGAACTCCAACATCCTGGGCTTTTTTTTTTTAAATATATATTTTATTGATTTTTCACAGAGAAGAAGAGAGAGGGATAGAGAGTTAGAAACATCAATGAGAGAGAAACATGGATCAGCTGCCTCCTGCACACCCTACTGGGGATGTGCCTCCAACCAAGGTACATGCCTTTGACCGGAATCGAACCTGGGACCTTTCAGTCTTCAGGCCGACACTCTATCCACTGAGCCAAACCTGTTAGGGCACGTCCTGGGCTTTTGATCTTTGTTCCACCACAATGATTCACACCAGGTATAAAACACAGATGATGACATATACATTCTAGGAGACCAGGTTATTTTGGGAGGGTTGAGTTCAGAGTTACAGTAGTATAGATTACAGATGATATTAATATATTCTTTCACTTTCCACACCTTTTAGGCATATAAAGAACTCAAGTATGTAATTTAGCCAACTTTTACTAACTGAAAATGTGAATTTAAGAATTGTGTATATTAGAAAAAAATTATAAAGTAATATAAAATAATATTAATTTTCTCTGTAAGGAATGAAGCAAATATTTTAAAAGATTAGGACTAATTCATAGGAATAAATCCAACTATCTTAGACATTTATTTAGGGGTTAAAATTAGTAAGTTAATGTAACATTCCCCATGAACCACCAGATGGCACTCTTATAGGCATTATGTGTCACTTTATATTAAGGTTATTAGAGATTTTCGCTTTGAACAATATTAACAATTTTGAGTACAAGATCATTGTGTATATTTTATAAAACATTTATATCTTAATAAGGGTGCATCATATAATTTTTTTAACTTGATTAAAAAAATAAAATCAAGAAAGGAGAAAGATTAAACTGTGAAAATCTAAACTATTCCAAAAATCTGGTGGTTCTAAAAATTATGTCTTTGTTCAGAATTAGAAATCAGTGCAATGCAATTTTACAATAATTAATTCAATTAAAATTTAAAAATCAGTAACTAATATTTGTAGGAATTTAAGTAGATATTACAATAAATAACTATAAATAGGACATGAAAGTTCTTGTCAAGGATCTTAAAACCAGTTGGGTATGTAAAAGCTAAACAAAGGTGAAATTAAAATATATGGAAATGAAATGGAAGGAAAGTGCCTTAAGTTGGCGATTTAAAAATTCAAGGTATTTGAGAGGGATGAAGGAAGAAATAAAAAAAGACACATTGTGCAAGTACATAATATATTCATTCAGGCAATTGTGTGACTGAAAAATAGGAATTACAGTGAATAGAATATAGATCTTGAGTTTGGAAAGGTAACTTAGTTTAACTGAATGGAATTTTGAATGGGCATGCCTTTAATTTTCAATTCATAAGTATCTACTTTATTAATATTTTTTGATAAGGGGAATCACATGATGTAATTACTGTTTGGTAGTCACTGGTCACATAATTATAAGTTCACAAATTAGAGGTAAAAGAGACTTGAGTTAGGGAAATCATTTCAATAATAAAATGCCTTGGGTAAAAAAAAAAAAAAAAGGGGGGGGTGGTAATAATATAAAGAAGATGTATCCCAATAAGAGTTATAGAGGTTATGGAACTTTCCAGAAAATTTTGGCTTTTTTATTTTTATTTTTTAGAAATATATTTTATTGATTTCAGAGGGGAAGGGAAAAGGAGAGAGAAACATCAATGATAAGAGAGAATCATTGTTTGGCTGCCTCCTGCACACCTCCTCCTGGGGATCAAGCCAGCAACCCTGGCATGTATCCTTGACTGGATTTGAACCTGGGACCCTTCAGTCCACAGGTCAGTGCTCTATTCACTGAGACAGGCCAGCCAGGGCAATTTTGGCCTTTTAAAAAAGTTTTGTTATCAACCTTTATGAGAAGTTCTTTTAGAGAAGCCCATTAAATCCTGTTACTGATGGGCTTAGATTTTTTTTTCAATTAAAAATGTCAGGTATTTAAAGGACCTAAATCCTCCAAAGAGTTATTTGATGATTATTATTAACACTATTATTATTAATAAAATATCTGCCATTTAAAAAATATGACTATCATACATAGTAGAACACTATACTTTCTAGAAACTAATGACTCTAAATGCTACAAATTGTTTAGCAACAGCATTCAAATATCAATAAGAAAGTTGATTGACTTAAATAACTTCTTCCTCAAAATCTGCCTCCAGCTGTCCCTGAACAATGCCTGAAATACAGACTGCTTCCCAACCTATTTGAGATTTGGTTCCCTTCATTAAAGTATTACATTTCTAGGACTGCATTCATCTGTGCAACAAACATTGATTGCCTTCCTTGTGTCAGGATTCTGCAGATTCTTGAGGATACAAAGTGAATGAAATGAGATCCCTTGTTCAGGGAACTCATAGCTTTAAGATGGAGATAGATATGTAAATAAGCAATGTCCATGCAATGCAAAGTATACCCATTTCTTTGGGAACACAAAGGAAGAATGTAGTAACTCTGGAGGAAGGAGGGGTTTGTGAAAGGGAGCCCAGAAAAAGAGATGCTTGGGGCATTTTGAAAAATGAAATAATCCTCAAGAATCACCCTAGTGAGCTGGCACCATATGGTTTATTGCTAAAATTGACAAATAAAGTGGCTATCCCAGTTTCTCTGAGGTAGGTCAGTTTTGACTTACTGACTCCCTTTTACTCTTTAAAAATGTGCCAATTTGAATAATGATGGTGTTTACATGATAAAACATAAATAAAGCTAGAGGATAAGTGGACCAGTAGGATAAGTAGATCCAAGAGGCAAAATATAGTTCAATGGCAGAATTGGTAAGGAGTCAGTGGCTAGGAGAGCCAAGAGAAACAGAATGAGATTCAAGGTTCTGCAAGGTACTTCTCACTAAAAACATGAAGGAGGCACTGGCATATTTTCTAATGGGCTGTGGGGGGAAAGGAAGATTTGAAAGTAATATAATGCAGGGTTCAACAGTAGAATGTTGAGAAAGCATGAACAGTCTTAAATATCTTAGTATGAATTATAAAACAAAGGCTAATATTTATTCAGTGTCTACTGTGCTCTAGGTACTATACTAACCACCTGATAAGAAATAACCCTATTAATTTTTAGAACAACCATATTAAGCATTTGGCAGTCATTGAGGGTGTTCACTGACTATTTTAGGCTTTTTAACTTCTGGGCACTTAGATTTTCCTTTATACACTCTTGGGGTTGAATAGGGTCACATGATAAGTTATGGCCAAGAACTTGTGAGTCGAAGTTATAGTCATTATCTGTGGGCTGAAAAATTAATCTCCTGTTTGAGACTTTAGAACTCTCTTCCTTTATTTTAGCAACCAGAAATCCATATGGTGGTTGCGCCACTTGATTGACATGTAACTTGAATAAGATATGTCTTCTATGGTTTTAATTCCTTGGGATATGGGGGTGGTTTGTTGTAGAAGCATAATATAGCCTATATGGATTGGTACAATATATGTATTATTTCTATATCCATATTACAGATAAAAAACTGATAAAGTTTTTTTTAATATATACATATGTTTTATTGATTTCAGAGAGGAAGGAAGAGGGAGAGAGAGATAGAAACATCAATGATGAGAGAGAATCACTGATAGGTTGCCTCCTGCACACCCCCTACTGTTGACTGAGCCTGCAACCCTGGCATGTGCCCTTGACCAGAATTGAACCTGGGACCCATCAGTTCCCAGGCTGACACTCTGTCCACTGAGCCAAACAAGTTAGGGCTGAAACTGATAAAGTTTTAAGTAACTTTACCTACATTTATAGATTTGGTGAATAGATGAGATTAGTAGCCAGGAAGTCTCAATAGATGTAAGTCTGCAGATGTTCCTACTGTACTATATTGAATCTAGAACACCTAATCCTTAATCCAGTTTATTTGAAATTACTCATAATTCTGATCACATCCTTTGTCCTTCTGTTTCCAACCAAAATTTGGTCATTATTGTGCTTCACCCAGCACAGACACACAAAAATATCTGAAATCAAGCAAGCAAAACAAAACAAAAACACAACAACAAATCCCCAAAACAAACTGTAGGGTATTTGTCTGTTTTTCTCTACTCAGAAGTGAACCTCAGACCTACATTAATTAATAAGCAAAATGTAGTATGCTCAAACATTATGTAGTACTTGCAAACAATGAACAATATGTATACCTAAAAACAAGGATAGGTACTGAAAGCATAGTAGGTTAATGTAAGAAACAGAAAGAGTTACATAAGAATATTATCTATGTTAAAATACATGTACATAACTCAATACATAATTTGTAGGAACACAATATAATAAAAAATAAATATTCACATAGTTATTTATTGAGGGACTGGTAAGTATGGTTAAGAAGCCACAATGAAAATAAAATTTTAAAAATACATAAATCAAAAACCAACGTATTCACCAAGATGAGGGATTTACATACCCAGGATGATAATGTATTTTGAATTGATAATATAAATACCTCAACTGTGTTTAAACTTCAAGTTTAAAAACAGAAGCAAAAACTAAACTTCACATGAGCTGGAGTATTAGTCCTTCTAACCACCAGTTATAGTTTCAGACAATAATCATTTTTTAATAATTTCATAGGAGCATACCATTTGAAAATTGCATATATATATATATGTATGTATATATATATATATATGCATACATATATATATATACATATATATATATATATATACATATACACACACACACACACACACACACACACCCCCCAAGATTATGTGTATACAGAATGAAGTGTAAAAATTCTTGGCAAATGCAAATTTCCTACCCAACTATTTCAACTGGCTCAGACCTTAGTTGTCTATTGACAGATCAAACCCTCTGAAAAGCATGAAAATTTCCACATAAAACCTTATCTCATGCACAAATACATCCATTTCTTTTCTTTCATGCATCATTTATGTCCATAGTTTGATTTCCTTTAGATGTTAATTATTTGTAGGTTGTGTAGAGATTTTGTAGGAGTCTGGTGAACTTAAATGCCAGGGAAGTAAAGTTCCAGTCAGATGTATCTCAATGGCATTGGAAAGTTTTTGCTCCAAGATGGTGTGAAATTGTGACAAGAACTGTTTCTCAACTTGTTTGTGTGGCTGGACCTGGACATTTGGACGGCTGGTACCTTCTTCCATTTATTTATAGGGAGGGTTACCAAATACAGATGCCAATGCTGTATTTGAGTTAAAGAGAAGAGAGAATAAGAGCTTAGGCTTAACCTACAGGGAACCTGGGGAATAAAGAGCCACAGAGTCCAGAGTTCAGAAGACAGAAGAAAGGGGAGAAAGAAAAAAGACAGAGCGATCAGGCTTAATGAACCTTTTTCTGAAGTCATTGAAATTGGGGAAGAGGAGCCTTGGAGAGCAGGACCATGCCCAGAGCAGGCATCAAGCGGATCAGCCACAGTGTCACCAAATTTGTCAAGAGTTCACAAACCAGAAAATCAAAATCGGCAGTGAGAAAAATACTCATTCTGAGTCATACACTTGTCATCATCAAGGTGAAGATATGACAGGAAATATATGACAAACATACCCGCACAGACACTTATTTTTGATACTCAGAAATCCAAGTATAGGCTTTATTATAGTGGTAATATTCTAACTTTAAATAACAGAGAATGTGGTCATATACTTTCCTTTTATTGTCATGACTCAAAAAGCTGAAAACTATGAAAAGACTTTATTCTATTATGAAGGAGTTAACAAAACTAGAGGCTCATTGAGACCCTTCTTTCCTGGAAAATGCTGAGGAATCAAGTTATAGAAAATGCCTGGCTTGGATGTTACCTCAGGAGTGCAGAAGCTGAAGGCAACTTGGGCAGTACAAGTGAAAAATCTTGATCTTTACTGTAAGTGTGAAGTAAATGTATGCACTCACCAGGAGCCAACTAAAACAAACTCACTTTCTGTGCAATTATGATTATTGGAAACTGCCAGCACACCACAAGCAATTTTAATTACAGGAAACGTATCTCCTTGTCACATTTGATTTGTAAGCAAATGTTGTTTTTTTTCTTCTATGAATATAGCATTTTGACTAAATCAATTATCTTTTAGCTACATTTGTATAGTAAAAAAAATAATAATTTGACTCTCCAGACTCTTACTCTACAAAGTATGACTCATTGTGGAAATAAAATGCCTTAAAACTTCCTTTCTTAAATAATTTTTCTAAGTCTTTGTATCTGACTAAACATTAAGCTGGCCAAGAATGACATATTTCTTGTATAAACTAGAATTAAAATGTTCTCTCTTTTTTTTTTAAATAAATCTTTATTGTTCAGATTACAGCTGTTCCTCTTTTTGTTTTCCCCCTATAGCTCCCCTCCACCTGATTCCCCACCCCACCCTACCCCATGCCCTTACCCCCTGCCACTGTCTTCATCCATAGGAGTAAGATTTTTGTCCAATCTCTTCCCGCACCACTCACACCCGCTTCCCCTTGAGAATTATCAGTCCACTCCCTTTCTATGTCCCTGATTCTATTATATTCACCAGTCCATTCTGTTCTTCAGATTATTTTATTTACTTGATTTTTAGATTCACTTGTTGGTAGGTATGTATTTGATGTCATTTTGTTGTTCATAATATTTATCTTTACCTTTTTCTTCTTCTTCCTCTTCTTAAAGAATACCCTTCAGCATTTCATGTAATCCTGATTCATCGCGGTGGCGATGAACTCCTTTAGCTTTTTCTTGTCTGTGAAGCTCTTTATCTGACCTTCAACTCTGAATGATAGCTTTGCTGGGTAGAGTAATCTTGGTTGTAGGTTCTTGCTGTTCATCACTTTGAATATTTCTTGCCACTCCCTTCTGGCCTGCATAGTTTCTGCTGAGAAATCAGCTGACAGTCGTATGGGTACTCCCTTGTAGGTAACTAACCTTTTTTCTCTTGCTGCTTTCAAGATTCTCTCTTTGTCTTTTGCCTTTGGCATTTTAATTATGATGTGTCTTGGTGTGGTCCTCTTTGGATTCCTTTTGTTTGGGGTTCTGTGCACTTCCTGGACTTGTAAGTCTATTTCTTTCACCAGGTAGGGAAAGTTTTCTGTCATTATTTCTTCTAATAGGTTTTCAGTATTTTGCTCTCTCTCTTCTTCTGGCACCCCAAAAATCCAGATGTTGGTACGCTTGAAATTGTCCCAGAGGCTCCTTCCACTATCTTCATATTTTTGGATTCTTTTTTCTTTTTGTTTTTCTGGTTGGGTGTTTTTTGTTTCCTCATATTTCAGATCTTTGGTTTGATTCTTGGGGTACGTTGATCTATAGTTGAGTTTCTGTATATTCTTTATTTTAGACAGTGTATGCTTCATTTCTGACTGGTCCTTTTCCATTTTTTTTTTTTTTTTTGGCATTCTCAAAATGTTCTCTCTTAGAAATGCCTGAATAGCAAAAAGACACACTCCAAATACACACAAAGCTGCGTCATTAACGCATATGTGAATCTACTGTTAGACAAGATAAAAGTTGCAGGCCCAATAAAGTAGAGGCCAAGAGATACTTCAGAGAAGACCAGATCTGAGCGGGACTTCCCATGAGGGTCTTACTACCTATCTCAAGGCACAATATTCCTGGAAGGTAAATTGTTTCAAAGATACCCGATATACACTTACCTATAGTAGAACACATCTAGCACAGTGAACAGGAACACATGAATTCCAGTCTTGTCATCACCACTTTCATTTAGCAAATCAGCTGAAGGAAATCACCCAATCTCTTGAGAATCATTTTTTCATCTATAACATAATTTCTAACAATAGTCTATGTCTTTAGTTCTCTCTTTCATTTCTTTGAATGACTTATTATTTTAAAGTTTATATTAAGAAATTTTCAAAAATAATCACGTTTGAAGTAATACATGTCCCCTGTGACTCTGGATTTTCAAAAATGGAAGTTTGTGATTTAGTACCCTGGATAGCATACATTTTGAAATAAATATTTAGAGATTGATACTTGGTAGAAATCACTTTAGGCTATGCTCCATTCCTTCTCCCCACCCAATAATAATATTTTCCTGATACAAGAGGATCCAATGTCATATTTTAAGGGGATGGAGAACAAAGGAAAGTAGAAATTTCTGATGGTAGGCTGGACATTTCAGAAATCGTCCTGGGTGAATCTTCCCTCTGCCTGAAAGTAGTTAAGTGTGTGGAGACCAAGAGTGCCAGAGGTGTCCCAGGAAGTCTATGCATCCATACAAGACCCTGCGTGCTTGAGAGGCTAGAAGAAATACTTTAGGGAAATATACATCTTTTTGTAGCTGTTCCTGCTTATCAAAATACATCTGAAATAGTTGCGTTAAAAAAAAAAAGAAAAAGGGATTGGTAACTCAATTTTGACAATCCTATATAATAAAAGGCTAATATGTAAATTGCCCCCTCAGGACTTTGACAGACTGGAAGTTCAACTGCCCACTATGATGTGCACTGACCACCTGGGGGTGGTGCGGAACGAAGGAAGGCCCCAGCCAGCAGAGCAAGGCCCCAATTGGCCCTGATCATAGGCCAGCCCTGGGGACCCTACCCATGCACAAATTTTGTGCACTGGGTTTCTAGTTTGTTAATAAAAAATATGGCATTAATAGCTACCACTGATTTGGTAGCTTCTAGGTGCAAGGTCCAGGCACTTTACATATATTATTTCTAATTCTCACTAAGACTAAGTAAGATAGATACTTTACCCCTATTTTATAGAAGATGAAGCCAAAGCTCAGATAAATTCAATGTCTTGTCCAAGTTTATAAGCTTATAGAAATTAAACCTGGATTTAAACATACTTTTTCTGACTCTATAGTCCATGGTTTTTCCACTATTCAACACTGCCTCCTTCCCAAAAAATTACAACTATATTTTATAAATAATACATTCATGCAGAAACAATAATCTAGTTAATAGGATAGATAATAAATTCAACATTTTTTCCTGGTAAATATTAGTTGTCCTCAAAATAACACCAAGTGCATTTCATTTATTCATTCACTTACTCAACTAATACTGTCTAACTGCTCTGTGCAACTTGCTACTATAGCCACAATGGGAGTATCAGATAGTAAGTAAGCAGAGCCTAGGATATTGCAATAAAAACATAAACATTATTACACCAGTTATAATGAATTGGTGGCTGTGTAGAACTTGCTTCAGAAAAAAAGAACAAAACAAAATTCAAAATAGAGAGTTAGGGAAAAATGCTTCAGTACAGAAGGTGAAAACCAGTATTCTGAGGACAGGTAAATTGCTACAATGGGATTGCTAAAATATTTTAAGTTTTCAACTAAATATTAAAAACTATGTCTTGAGACAAAAAAGAAGAGTACTCTGAGAAGGAAATGTTGAGAACCAAAACCAAAGTAGGCAAATTAAAAACTACAATGGAAACAATAACTAGATGACTGTTATTTAACTAGACATAATAATAGTTATCCTCTTTCATAAAAAATGTTTTTATAATTATTGCTAATTATTTTAAACTACAAAGCTGATGAAAGATAATTTTTTAAAACCCCCAAAATTATATTTTGCTAGCATATTCATATTTGTGTAGATTGAAATGCAAACACCTTTTCTGTTTTATAGCTTCTGAATGGTGTATAGAAAACTTTTCTAATTCCTGTGCATAAGACAAAAATATCATATCGAAATACACTGAGTGGCCAGATTATTATGATCTATGAATGCATAATAATCTGGCCACTCAGTGTGTGTGTGTGTGTGTGTGTGTGTGTGTGTATGTGTGTGTGTGTGTGTGTGTGTATATATATATATTAGAGGCCCGGTGCATGAATTTGTGCATGGGTGGGTCCGGCCAGCCTGGCCAGGGGGAGAGGACATGGGTGGTTGGCCGGCCTGCCTGCTGGTCGAACTCCTTTTATTATATAGGATATACACTGAGTGGCCAGATTATTATGTGTTCAGAGATTATAATAATCTGGCCACTCAGTGTATATTCAATAACTATTGAACAAACATTCTCTAGCATAACCTAAATGCTCTTTTAGTATTATTGGGTAGATAAAAGAAACTTATTGCCAACCATGATTTTAACTATCTCCTTGCTTTTATTGTTTAAATGCCATTTTGTAAATATTATTATGAATTACAACAAATTGATTGATTGAGTGCTTGGGGATTGGTTTAAAAGCACCAGGCATTTCTTTTGCTGCATGTAGCTGTGGATAGAAAGATTGTTTATTTCAAAATTCAGAAATTGAAATAAAACTAAAAATTGATTTTAGAAAGCTGTCAGAACCCAGGGTTGTAGGTAGTAAAGGCATTGCCTGAATTTTAGGTTATGACGTTCTGACACCTATAAGCAGCTGACTTAGCAGACTTTTTTTAAAGTGATGCTTAAAAGTGTTGGTATGGAACATAAGTAGATAATGAAAATATGTTACCGACCCCTACCAATAGTTGCTATTATGCAAATTTTAAAACCTTCATCTTTTATAATTATGTGTCCTGGGCTTATGTAGTTAAGTTCTCCACTAGCTAGCTCAAATTTCCTGATCTGTCAAGCAGCTTTTCCCCTAAAAACAATGCACTTCAAATAAACAAAAATATAAATTCTGCAAAGAATTGATGCAAAATGTTTATGATGAAAAGGAAATACATACCATCTTGAATAATTGTTAGTGAAAATTACTGATTGTAAGTTAAGAAATGTGTTTTTATAAAGAGTTGAGGTTCTTTGACAATAATTCAGCATATTGTTGAATTAATTGGTCAGGGGAATCTGAAATTTTAATTAATATACTCAATCTCTTTAGAAATGAATTTCTTTCTACTTAGTTCTAGAAAGGAAGTAAAATTTATACAGTATATAAAATTATCATTATTCGGTAGATAATTTGTCTTATTCACTATTGCACACTTTAAAAAAAAGCATTATCCATTCTACTGAAGATATAGAATGTGTAATGCCATTATCAGCACATCCCACAACCATAAGAAATACTATTTTTAGTAGAATTATACATACATGTTATATATGTTATACATAACAAAACTTACATATTAAGATTTGTATATAATTATAAATATTGTATTTACAGATATTCAATTTACTAAGCATTTTATTATAATTAATAAGGGTTCAGGAGGTCTGTTGGTATATATAAATTTTTAATTAATAAGTTATACTGACTTGAATAAATTAGAATCTGAGGATTCCATTTCTATTTCAGGGATAGGTCTAGTATCTAGCAGGCTATATTTTAAATAAATTATATATGCTACTTTATTTTCTAACTTAATATAGGGCTGTATTTAAGAGCATAAAAGTCATTTGACAGGAGGAAAAGGAAAGTACCAAAAGCCAATTCAAGCTTATTTTTACTTAAATGAATCAGTCATTGAACAAGAGAAGATAGGAAAGAAACAGCTACTATAATTTTCTAGGAAAAAATAGTATTCAATTGAAAGCATCCAAAGACTTGTAGGCCATAAGGCTATTTTGGATAGTAGCTTTAGAAATAGTGCTTGTAGTTTATGGTCTAAGTGAACGTCCCCAAGCATTTTATCTACTAGCTCTCCAGGAATTAAGGAGAGGAGATCCAATGTGGCTGGTGATCAGCCATAGTAATCAAATGTTAGTTGAAATAATAAAGGCTGAGATATAGTAAAAAGATAGATTTGCTATCTTTCTAAAGATAGATTTGATCAGTTTATATTTCAGTTATTCTCAAAACAGTGAATCACAATTTGTTTCTATTAAAATATTAGTAACATATATCCATTTTAAAAATAGATATAAAAATTTAGAAACCACCCAATACAATTAGTTGTGGAGTTATATTAGAAGGTTCATTCCTTCTTTTTCTAGTCATGTATCTTCTTTGATTACAATTACTTTAAAACGATATGCTTCTTTAGTCCTACCCTTAGATTCAGTGCAGAATCCATCTGTTTCCAATCCTCCTTTCCATGGTTCCAGTGGATTGACCACATTTTAGGGAAAAAAAGGAACTCCCTAATTTGCAGCAGAGTGAACAGAAAAATTGACTAGTGGACAATAATTATCTTAAAATGTATTTTTTTGCTATATATTTCACTAATTTGAAATTAGGGCAAATAGTTTAGCACCAGGAAAATCAGTCTTTGAAAACAAAGCACAAAACAACACAAGATGGCATTATGGACCAGTCTCTTAGGAGTAGGAACTTGTGTTTAAACATTTTCTCCCTTATCTCTCTGAGATTGATTTATGTAATTCATTTTAATTTTGTATACAATTTTCTTATAAATTTGGTAATGAGTTTTCTTAATTTAAAAAATGGAAATTTTGAATCAAACAATGAATATTTTTATATAACTGATAATCACAAATTAAGCCTATATGAGGTATCCCTATTGTATTGATATATACACTGAGTGACCAGATTATTATGATCTCTGAATGCATAATCATCTGGCCACTCAGTGTATATCCTATATAATAAAAGGCTAATATGCAAATTGTCCCGTTGACCAGGAGTTCAACCAACAGGCAGGCTGGCCAACCACCCATGTCCCCTTCCCCTGGCCAAGCTGGCCGGACCCCACCCATGCATGAATTCATGTACCGGGCGTCTAATATATATGTGTGTGTATATATATATACTAGACACACACACACACACACACACACACACACTCACACACATACACACACACATACACACACACACACACACACATATATGTGTGTGTGTGTGTGTGTGTATATATATATATATATATATATATATATATATATATATATACTAGAGACCCAGTGCACAAAATTTGTGCACAGCAGGGGAATGTCCCTCAGCCCAGCCTGCACCCTCTCCAATCTGGGACCCCTTGAGGGATGTCTGACTTCCCATTTAGGCCCGATTCCAGTGGGATCGGGCCTAAATGGGCAGTCGGACAACCCTCTCACAATCCAGGACTGCTGGCTCTCAACTGCTTGCCTGCCTGCCTTCCTGATTGCTCCTAACTGCTTCTGCTTGCAAGCTTGATCACCCCCTACCACTCCTCTGACAGCCTGATTGATGCCTAACTGCTCACCTGCCAGCCTGTTTGCTCCTAACTGCCTTCCCCTGCAGGCCTGGTCACCCCTAACTGCCCTCTCCTGCAGGCCTGGTCCCCCACAACTGCTCTGCCCTGCAGGCCTGGGTCCCCCCTAACTGCCCTTCCCTGCAGTCCTGGTCACCCCCAACTTCCCTACTCTGCCGGCCTGGTCCCTCCCAACTGCCTTCCCCTGCTGGCCTGATCGCCCACAACTGCCCTCCCTTGCAGGCCTGGTTCCTCCCAACTTCCCTCCCCTGCTGGCCATCTTGTGGTGACCATCTTGTGTCTACATGGGGGCAGGATCTTTGACCACATGGGGGGAGCCATCTTGTGTGTTGGAGTGATGGTCAATCTGCATACTACTCTTTTATTAGATAGGATAGAGGCCTGGTGCACAGGTGGGGGTCACTTGGTTTCTCCTGAAGGGTGTCCCAGATCAGGGTGAGGGTTCCCTTGGGGCATGGGGCGGCCTGGGTGAGGGGCCTGTGGTGGTTTGCAGGCTGGCTGTGCCCCCCGGTGACCCAAGCAGAGGCCCTGGTATCTGGGATTTATTTATCTTCTATAATTGAAACTTTGTAGCCTGGAGCAGAGCCAAGCTTCCTGCTCACTCAATGGCAGCAGCCATTTCTGTTGCGATTTATTTATCTTCTACTAGCTGTACCAGCCACGCGTTGCTGTGGCTCAGTCTGGTTAAATGGAAAAGAAAGAAAAGAGAAAGCACACATTTCTAATATGTTTAATTTTACAATGCTTGTGGGTATACAATATTTTTTGTTGTTCCATTGTCTGTGCAGATATAGAGATTGTGTGGTCGCATTTGTATGGTTGCTGATTTACAGCCATCTTCTGCTGATCTTCTTCTGTATAAAGGATATCCATCATTTCCTGAAACTGTGTTGGATAATAATGCTCAAGGATATCGCTTAGAGCATTTTCCGTCCATCATGCATGGTGACTTTGGATTCAGTGTACCACAAGGTCCATATATCATATTTTTCATCACAACTTCATGCAAATCCTTATCGATGTTGGCATTGGGTATTTCAGTGCATATTACATCGTCGACTTCATTTGAAGTGATTTTGTTATATAGCCAGATTAGTGTATGTGTGTGTGGCAATCCTCTCTTTTGCCATTCCACTGAGTACATACAGCAGCACACAGACCCAAACACTTCATGTTTTACCATGAAATCCATCAGCGATTTCAGCGTTTGTCTGAAAACATGTGCTGTGATGTCATGCCTATCCACCGGCGATTGCCCAGGAAGTAAGAGCTGTTGTATATTGTCCCAAGCTGGATTTCATGTGAATGTAATGAATAGGTCTGGACGCCCTTAGTGATGAACATACGCAATTGCATCTTGAGCATACTCATGCATATGACGTGAACTGCCTATATATGAAGATGGCAAAATCGTTATTTTTCAACGTTAGTTGTATTACCGTCATTTACAACTGCATCTCACAAATGAACGTATTCTTCAGAGTGAAGCTTGGTCTGATTCAAACGGATGAATATCAAATGTTCTGTTTCAATTTTTGCATACATATCTACGATGTATTGGTGAAACAATTGACGGCATTTCAAAATATGATTGTCTTCATTCTCTCGAATCATTAATCAGTATGAATAAGAGTTCATTGCGCTGCATTTCATATTTGTTTCTTTGTCATTGACTGGATTTATCATCCTAATGTTGAAGTGATATCCATCGGCACCATCCCAAAAAATGATTGGCTATTGCAGGACATCGTAGCACTGATGAGTTTCTGCAACTTTTGTCAATTGATCATTTCTCCAATGAAGAACAATATCTCTAGGTTGGAATTGATCTCCGACTATAACAATTGCAACTTCGTCTATAGTTAGAGCATGGAATCTTCGCACATGTTCTCCAGCAGGCGTTTTGTCAGCATGAATAACAATCTTGTGTGTATCAGATGGCATCATGTCAATTACTGTTTTGAACAAACCCAATAAATTGTTTTTTGTTTTTTTTTCGTGAAGAAGCTCTTGCAGTTGGGAAACAATGGACATTTTCATGCCGGTAGAAATTCCGCAGCATGCATTCAATTCATCATTGCCATCACCGATGAAATACATTTGTAGGGATTTATGTTGACCATCTGGGAACAGAAGCAGAGAGCAGGCTTTATGATAAACTTGTGCTTTCACTTTGAAAGTTGGCATGAATTGAGCTGTTACGATTTCTGCGCCGAACGACGTCATTTGGAAGCATGAGTTGTATTTCCTGATGTTAGATAGGAAATGCTTTGATTCCGCGGTATATCCGGCAAGCAAAGTTTTTAATGGCTCTGGCGGTTCTCCAAGTTGAGTCAGTTTAATTTTTCCGGCGGTGCAACACATTCTTTTCATTTCTCCATTAAATTTCAGAGCCTTGCAATAAGGACACACTTCAGTCATAGTGCCAACGAGAACAGGCCGGCTCAAACTGTAATCATCAGCTGGGTTGTACCAGAATGCAAGGCGATTGTAATCGCGTGATTGCTGAGCACGGAGTCGTGTTTGATGCTGATCTGCTGTTTCTCATTGACGTCTTTCAGCCACTCTCAGCCTTTCGCGTTCATTCTGTTGAGAACGAAGCAGATCTGAAGCTGCAGAACGCGATCGCCTTGCTCGCAACCGTGCATCTTCAAGTCTGGCTGCACATCGCTCTGCTGCTTCCTCAGCACGTATTTGAGCCATTCTTTGTCTATTTCGCTCATTCGCTGATGCCCGTTCTTCCTCAGTTTGATTTGCAATCACTTGTCACACTGCTTCCGCTCTGTGAGTACGATGACCTAGGTTTGATCTCCTGTGAGGCATTATTTGGTGAACTAAAGCAGATCGAACTATACTCACGAAATGAATGCTATGGTAAACGACACAGCTCAATTCCAACACAATGTCACATGAAATAATTAAATCTAAATGAAAATAAATTGAAATCTATGAAAATTCAATTTAACAATGTAATTGGAAACATTAAAACGGAATCGTAAAATATTTAGTATAGCGTGTGTTGCTTTTACGTCCAACAGATGGTGCTGTTTTTCAAAAAAAGCATGTTTTTACCTGTCACAGGTGTGACATCTATATAATAGTAGGTATAAGGTATATAAAAACACGCGTGTATTCGAATGCAACGTTGTGTCAAAATTTCAAAACAATTGGTGAAGAACTTTCAGAGATTTAAGATTTTGAACAAATAAACATTTACATTTTTATTTATATACATAATTGAAACTTTGTAGCCGTAAGGGGAGGCCAAGCAGGCCAGGGCTGCAAAAGCTTGGCTTCCTCCATCCCCGAGGGCAACCCTAGTGTCCTGCTCTTCTCCAGCTCCCTGGCTGCCACCATTTTTGTTGGGATTTATTTATCTTCTATAATTGAAACTTTGTAGCCTGGAGGGGAGGCCTGGGCCGGCCAGGCTTTGCGGAAAGCTTGGCTTCCTCCATCGCCAGGGAAACCCAAGCCCTCCCTCCTGCTTTCTCTGTGGCTGCAGTCACCTTGGTTGGGTTAATTTGCATACTCACTCCTGATTGGCTGGTGGGTGTGTCTTGTGGGTATAGCGGAGTGATGGTTATATCCTATCTAATAAAGAGGGAATATGCTAATTGACCATCACTCCATCACAAAAATGGCTGCACCCACACTGAGGTCAAGTTCCCATAAGGAGCCTTAATGAGCAATCAGCAGGGACCTGAGGCTACACCCTCCCCTATCCCCATAGGGCTTAACAGGCAATGCCCCCCACCCTGACTTCAGGCTAGGGGACCTCAGGCCTCACCCCCTGCCCCAGTGACAGGCCAGGGGACCTGAGGCCATGTCCCCCGCCCAGCAGGGCTTGACGGGGGACCTCAAGGTGCGCTTCCCATCCTGGTGCTGGGCTAGGGGACCTCAGGCTGCTTCCCCTGCCCCAGCAGCAGGCCAGGGTACCTCAGGCCACACTCCCCACCAGGTGAGGCTTGACAGGGGACTTCAGGCCGCACCCCCCCACCTTGGCAACAGGCCAGGGGACCTGAGGCTGCACCCCCTGCCTGGATGGGCTTGACTGGGGACCTCAGGCTGTGGCCCCCACCCAGAGCTTGATAGGGGACCTCAAAGTGCACCCCCTTCCTGGTGCTATGCCGGGGGACCTGTGGCTGCACCCCCCCCCCGCCTGGCAGGGTTTGATGGGGGACCTCACACCATGCTCCCCACCCAGCAGGGCTTGACAGGGCATCTCAGGCCATGTCCCCCACCTGGCGGGATTTAATGGAGGACCTCAAGGCACGTCCCCCGCCCTGGTTGGGGCTGGGAGACCTCAGGCCATGTCCCCTGTCCCAGTGTTGGGCCAGGGGACCTGAGGCTATGCCCCCTGGGGCTTGACAAGGGTGAGACTGGCCGGGTCTGGATCTGGCCCAATGGGGGGGCTGGCCAGGTCTGGGTCTCATACGATTTTGAGGTGCATGTGGGTGGGCAGAGACTTGACTCTGGGTCCCATGGTGAGCCCCAGATTCTGACAGGAGGAAGGTTTTCATGTACATTTTACTGATTTTCTTTCATCTCTGACACTTCTATTATAGAGAAAGGGCAAATAGCAATATTAAATTATTTCCTCTAATTAATTCCCTTTTAATGTGCACGAATTTTGTGTACTGAGTCACTAGTATATACATATACATATGTATATGTATATATACTGAGTGGCCAGATTATTATGCCTTCGGAGGTCATAATAATCTGGCCATTCAGTGTGTGTGTGTATATATATATATATATATATATATATATATATATATATATATTATTCCCACTTTTCTCCATGTATATATTCTTCTTATTATCTTATGAATGAACTCCTCTACACTGACATAGACATCTCCCTATTCTGATTTGTCTGAAATCTAATTTCTTGCTGTTTTTTTTTTATCATATACACAGTTATAAGGAAAGGATCATTTTACTTAAAGGCCATTTTCATTTCACAACTCCTTTTACAAGGTATTTTATTTCAATCAAGCATCTTCAGTAGACATCATTTATGTATTAATTTAAATATAATTTCTTAATTTTATATCTAACTCCATCCTCATCTGAATTTCAAGACACTGGTTTTCACACACACACACACACACTCTCTCTCTCTCTCTCTCTCTCACACGCTCTGCTACTTTTCCTCATCTCTCCAGCCAGACAACTTCCATTATCTATTATTTAAACATATTATGAGAATTCCTGTCATTTGTAAGACCCTTTTCCTGACACTTGTGATAACCATTGTTCATTGGTGTCAATCAATTTCTTTACATTCCTACACAGAGCTCATCTTCTTGAATAAGTCTAAATCCATGTTCTTCCAGCACATAAGCCTACCTTTTTGGCACCTTCATAAACACTATTTTTATGTAAAATATTCATAAAATGTTTAATGATACAATATTATTTACAAAAGCATTGTGTACAGTTGGTGGGGCTTATTTTTCCTCTCTTGAGACTATTATAGCTTTATTTATCTACTTGGCTTCCCTCAAGTGGGACACAGACCCTGCCACTGACCTAGAGTGACAGCCCACCAAATCGCAGCCAATGCTGCCAAAACCCCATGGAGCAAAATGTGGCCCACAGCCCAGCCTAGCCCGGAAAGGGTTGCTGTGGGCACCAGTTAATGACATCACGTAGCAACGCCCAGCTTCCTCTCCTTGCAGTTTCTTCAGCCCAGGAACACGACTTGATTTATAGCCAGATGCAAACATTTCACATTTTAACCAAATGTCAGTGAAGTGTTTTCCCATGCCTCATCTCATTTGATCCTCACAGAAGTTCTGAAGTAGGTAGATAGGAGACTTGGTGGAATCCCATTTTCTTTTCATTAGTCAGAAAATGGAGATTTAGAAAGTTTAGAAACTTTCTGACTGAAAATAATTAAGAAATGGTGGACCTTGAAAATGATTTCAGGTTTTCTCACTGCGCAGAATATAGTCAAACACTGCTGCAGTTAAATATTTTACCCTTTGTTCTCCCTGCATGATCTACAGTAATAATCTGCTTTGTGTTGATATTTACTGCTATGTTGCTGACAATTACCTGAAACAGAAGTTGGGGAGCTTCACTGGGCTGGAAAAGATTTAGCTAGATCAGAAAGCAGGTCTAATTAAGCAGTTTATTCTATATATATAAATGGCTAAATTGAATCACACATGCACAGTACATATAAAGCTCTCGCTGGCACCAATCACATGCGCGTGTTTCCAATCTGTCATTGTGGGTCGTGAATTTGGCCGATACTTCTATTATAGAGAAAGAGCAAATCGCAATATTAAAATATTTCTTCTAATTAATTTCCTTTCAACGTGCACGAATCCGTGCACTGCGCCACTAGTACCATATAAAGCTGCTGAAAGGGAATGAGAATGGCAGCAATGTGTCTTGAATCCACAACTGATACACGGCCTTTACTTAATGCAACTGATACACTGCCTTTACTATTTTGGCTTATGTTTCTAGACCCATTCCTCAGATGGGCCAATTTGCCCACAGAGATAGATAGATATGTAGCTAACAACTGTTCTTATATCTAACTCAGTCAGAATTAAATCCTTACTGGTAATCATGATATCCCCTTTCACAGGTTAGGTAATTGCAGACACAGAGAATAAAAGCTTAACTATAACTGTAGGCCTTGTTGCCAGCTGAATATTGTGCTGTGATAGTATTGTGATTACTTAATGAACCCAGGTGGCTTGAAGCCAATGCTCAAAGTACACTCTAAAAAACTATAACAGAAAGCATGAACAAAGCTTAATTCTCTAATAGCATTTTAATTCTGCTTACATTGAAAATACAGGAGTTTTGCTATTCTGAACTTAAGGCTTTGTATAGGGTAGATCCCTCTAGAAAGTAGGTTTGACCTGAAGAGAATGTTTTAAAGGTTATACATTGGCATATACAGTAATTTGATTATATATATTGGCTCTTAATTTGGGGATCTTAGTCCATTTTATTACCTGTTAAGGTGTATATCGATCAACCATTCCTGCTTAAGAAAACATCCCAAAGAGACAAAATGGCAGCGGAATAGAAGGATGTGTCCTGAGCCTTCTCCCGGACCAAATAGAGGAGGCAGCTGAGACGAGTGGAATCCAGCCCGAATTGGCGAAGGAGGCACAGCTGGTGAGACAGTTTGCAGCTGGGAAGAGCAGGGATCCCCTGGATAAAGGTAAAATCAAAGATCTAGGCAGTAGAATCTCCTGGACCTCTGTGCCCAGAAGGTCAGGGAGAAACTACACAGTGCCAAGCCGCGTCCCTGAGGACAGGCAAGGTCTGAAGGATTTTAGACCATAGAGTCTGGATTTGGGATCTGAGCTCAAAGGCAGCCTTTAAGACCTGCTGGACCGCGGAGTGCCGGCAAGAGAGGAACTGGCAGAGACGCGGCCCTTCCTCGCGCTGGGGCCTGCGCCTTTCCCCACTGAACCTAGTTCCTGGGACCTTTTGGAGACAGGCGCTTACCTGTGATAGAAGTGCGGGAGAAGGGGTAGAGTTGTGGAACCTGGGCAGAGTGGGCAACGGACGGTCCAGGAGAAGTGGTAGCAAGTCTGGTGCTGAGTCATATCTAAGCCCACAGAATCCATTTCTCCTGAGAGATAGCCCCTTCCCCCAGTCTCCAGGCAACCAATATAGCCACACCCAGATTCCACCCTGATTAACACCAAGGAATCTGAATACTCCCTGAGGCCATAGGATCTACTCTAAAGAGAAATCTTTAGAAGCTAAGCACCTCAATTACACTAGATAACCAAGCCCAGGAGAACAGAAAGATTTCACCAGTAGCACCATCACCAAAAGAACCTGGGTAGCAAAGCAATTGGATCTACAATTAAAACATTTCAGGAAAACATGGGGAGACAAAAAAGCAATACCCAAAGGAAAGAAAAAGAGGAATCACCAGAAAGGGAGTTAAATGAAATTGAGGCTAGCAGCTTAACAGAGAGAGAATTCAGAGTAATGGTTCTAAGGATGTTTAAACAGATGGATGACAAATACACACAACTCAATGACAAATACACACAGCTCAATGAGAACTATAAGGAGCTGAATGAAAATGTCACCAACATGAAAAGAAACCAAAAGGAGATGAAGAACGACATAGCTGCAATAAAGAACACATTGGAAGGCTTAAACAGTAGACTAGAAGAGGCTGAGGACCGCATCAGTGAATTAGAAGACAAGGTAGGAAAACACACACAAACACAGCAGCAAATGGAAAGAAGACTTAAAAAGCAAGAGGAGAGCCTAAGGGAGCTTTGGGACAACACAAAACGAAACAATATCAGAATAATAGGGATACCAGAAGGTGAGGAAGAGAAGCAAGGAATAGAAAACCTGTTTGAAGAAATAATGACGGAGAACTTCCCTGATATTGGCAAGAAAAAAACTATGCAAGTCCAAGAAGTACATAGAGTCCCAAACAAGTTGAACCCCAAAAGACCAATACCAAGACACATCATAATTAAATTGGCGAATACCAATGACAAAGTAAGAATCTTAAAGGCTGCCAGAGAGAGACAGAAAGTTACCTACAAGGGATCTCCTATTAGAATATCAACTGATTTCTCAACAGAAACACACCAGGCCAGAAGGGAATGGAATGAAATATTCAAAGTGATGCAAAGCAAGGGTCTGAATCCAAGAATACTATACTCAGCAAGGTTATCATTCAAAATTGAAGGGGGAATCAGGAGCTTCACAGACAAAAAAGGGCTAAGAGAGTTTATCACTACCAAGCCAGCAATGCAAGAAATGCTAAAGGGACTGCTGTAAAAAGAAGAAAGAGAAAGGCAAAAAGAAACACAAACACTAAGGGGGAAAATATGACAACAAACATGTACTTGTCAATAATAACATTAAACGTAAATGGATTAAATGCACCAATCAAAAGACATAGGGTAGCTGAATGGATAAGAAAACATGACCCATATATTTGCTGTCTACAACAGACCCACCTCAGAGCAAAGGATTCACACAGACTGAGAGTGAAGGGATGGAAAAATATTTTTCAAGCAAATGGAAATGAGAAAAAAGCTGGGGTAGCAATACTTATATCTGATAAAATAGACCTCAAAGTAAAGGGCATAACAAGAGATAAGGAAGGCCACTACATAATACTAAAGGGAGCAATTCAACAAGAAGATATAACTCTGGTAAACATATATGCACCCAACGCAGGAGCACCCAAATACATAAAAAAATTCCTGGAAGAGATCAAGGGAGAGATCTACAACAATACAATCATAGTAGGAGACTTTAATACACCACTGACATCACTGGATAAATCCTCCAGACAAAAAATCAGCAAAGAAATAGCAATTCTAAATGACACACTAGATCAGATGGACCTAATTGACATCTTCAGAGCATTTGACCCCAAAGCCTCAGAATATACGTTCTTCTCAAGTGCCCATGGGACATTTACAAAAATAGACCACATATTGGGTCACAAACAAAGCCTCCCTAAATTCAAAAAGATTGAAATCCTATCAAGCATTTTCTCAGACCACAATGGCATAATATTAGAAATAAACTATAATAAAAACATTCCAAAAAATTCAAACACGTGGAAACTGAATAGCATGCTATTAAACAATGATTGGGTGATCAATGAGATCAAAGAAGAAATTAAAAACATCCTGGAGAATAATGACAATAAAAACACAACAATGCAAATGCTATGGGACACAATGAAAGCAGTCTTGAGAGGGAAGTTTATAGCTCTACAGGCCTACCTCAAAAAACAAGAAAAAATGGTAATAAATCTTCTAACTTAACAACTCAAAGAATTAGAAAGAGAGCAACAAGAAAAGCCCACAGTGAGCAGAAGGAAGGACATAATAAAGATCAGAGCAGAAATGAATGACATAGAGACCAAAAAAACAATACACAGGATCAACAAAACCAAGAGCTGGTTCTTTGAAAGGATAAACAAGATTGATGAACCTCTAGCCAGGCTCACCAAGAAGCAAAGAGAGAGGACCCAAATAAACAAAATCAGAAATGAAAGAGGTGAAATAACAACAGACCCCACAGAAATACAAAGGATTGTTAAAAAATACTATGAACAACTCTATTCTAACAAACTACACAATCTGGAGGAAATGGACACATTCCTAGAAAAATACAACCTTCCAAAACTCACTCAGGAAGATTCTAAGAATCTCAATAGGCTGATAACTATGGAAGAAATTGAAGCAGTCATCAAAAAGCTTCCAGCAAACAAAAGCCCAGGGCCTGATGGCTTCACAGGGGAGTTTTACCAAACATTCAAGGAAGAACTAAAACCTATCCTCCTCAGACTATTCCAGAAAATTCAAGAAGAAGGAACACCTCCAAGCTCCTTCTATGAGGCCAGCATCACCCTAATACCAAAACCAGACAAAGACAACACAATGAAAGAGAATTACAGGCCAATATTCCTCATGAACATAGATGTCAAAATCCTCAAAAAAATTCTAGCAAATCGAATCCAGCAGTACATCAGAAAGATTATACACCATGACCAAGTAGGATTTATCCCAGGGATGCAAGGATGGTACAATATTCGCAAATCAATAAACGTGATACATCACATAAACAAATTGAGAGATAAAAATCACATAGTCATATCAATTGATGCAGAAAAATCATTTGATAAAATCCAACACCCTTTCTTGATAAAAACTCTCAGCAAGGTGGGAATAGAAGGATCATACCTGAACATAATAAAAGCCATATACGACAAACCCACAGCCAACATCATACTCAATGGGCAAAAACTAAAACCATTTCCCCTAAGAACAGGAACAAGACAGGGATGACCACTCTCACCACTCCTGTTTAATATAGTGCTGGAAGTACTAGCCATTGCAATCAGACAAGAGGAAGAAATAAAAGGCATCCAAATTCGAAAAGAAGAAGTAAAACTGTCCTTATTCGCAGATGACATGATACTGTACATAGAAAACCCTAAAGACTCCATAAAAAAATTATTAGACTTAATAACTGAATTCGGTAGTGTAGCAGGATACAAAATTAATGCCAAGAAATCTATGGCATTTCTATACACCAATAATGAACTTACAGAAAGAGAGACTAAAAAAACAATCCCATTTACCATCGCACCAAAAAAATTAAGATACTTAGGAATAAACTTAACTAAAGAGGTAAAAGACCTATACGTAGAAAACTACACGACACTGAAAAAAGAGATAGAGGAAGACATAAACAGATGGAAGAACATACCATGTTCATGGATTGGTAGAATCAACATCATCAAAATGTCCATACTACCCAAAGCAATCTATAAATTCAATGCACTTCCCATTAAAATACCAACAACATATTTCACAGACCTAGAACGAAATTTCCAAAAATTTATCTGGAATAAAAAAAGAACCCGAATAGCTACACCAATCCTGAGAAAGAAGAACAAAGTAGGTGGGATCTCAATACCAGATATCAAGTTGTATTACAAAGCTACTGTTCTCAAAACAGCCTGGTACTGGCACAAGAACAGACATATAGATCAATGGAATAGAATAGAGAACCCAGAAATTGACCCAAATCAATATGCTCAATTAATATTTGACAAAGGAGGCATGAACATACAATGGAGTCAAGACAGTCTCTTCAACAAATGGTGTTGGGAAAATTGGACAGATACATGCAAAAGAATGAAGCTAGATCACCAACTTACACCATACACAAAAATAAATTCAAAATGGATAAAGGACTTAAACATAAGACGGGAATCCATGAAAATACTAGAGGAATCCACAGGCAGCAAAATCTCGGACATATGCCGAAAGAACTTCTTCACTGATACTACTCCTAGGGCAATGGAAGCTAAAGAGAAAATAAACAAATGGGACTACATCAAAATAAAAAGCTTTTGCACAGCAAAGAAAACCATCAATAAAACAACAAGAAAGCCCACTGCATGGGAGAACATATTTGCCAATGATATCAATGATAAGGGTTTAATCTCCAACATATACAGAGAACTCATACAACTTAACAAAAAGAAGATAAACAACCCAATCAAAAAATGGGCAACTGATCTAAGTAGACACTTTTCGAAAGAAGACAGAAGGCAGGCCAAGAGACATATGAAAACCTGCTCACAGTCACTAATCATCAGAGAGATGCAAATCAAAACAACAATGAGGTACCATCTCACACCTGTCAGAATGGCTTTTATCAACAAATCAACAAACAACAAGTGTTGGCGAGGATGCGGAGAAAAAGGAACTCTTTTGAACTGCTGGTGGGAATGCAGACTGGTGCAGCCACTGTGGAGAACAGTATGGAGTTTCCTCAAAAAAATAAAAATGGAACTCCCATTTGACCCAGTGATCCCACTTCTAGGAATATATCCCAAGAATCTAGAAACAGGCATCAGAAAGGAAATATGCACCCCTATGTTCATAGCAGCACAATTCACCATAGCCAAGATTTGGAAACAACCTAAATGCCCATCAGCAGAGAATGGATTAAAAAACTGTGGTATATCTATACAATGGAATACTACGCTGCGGTAAAAAAGAAGGAGTTCCTACCATTTGCAACAATATGGATGGAGATGGAGAATATTATGTTGAGTGAAATAAGCCAGGCAGAGAAAGATAAATATCACATGATCTCACTCATTTGTGGAATATAATGAACGACATAGACTGATGAACAAGAACAGATCCAGAGGCTGAGAAACGTCGATCAGAACATCATACCTCAGGTAAGGTAGGGGAGGGTGGGGGTAAGGTGGAAAGATCAACCAAGGGACTTGTATGCATGCATATGAACCTAATCAATGGACACAGACAACAAGGGGGCGGGGCATTAAGAGAAATTGTTTCATGTGACAAAAATTTTTAAATGAAACTCTCTGTAGACTGAAAATTATTTTGGAAGGAAACAAAGAGAAGTTTCCTTCAAAAGTCATAAGGATTGTAATTGAAAGTCAATATATTTGGCCTCTTGAACTAAAGTAAGTAATTTGTGTTTTTGCCTCCCTGACAAAGTTTATATAAAGCTACAAAAAGAAATTGACAGCCAGTTTGAAATGGAATTGCCAGGGCCTAGGGCAAAGAATATCCTTACATGATATTATTCTACAATGTCATTATAATTTTAGATATTTTACAACAGCATATTTTACAATTATCCCAAACAAACTTACAAACTAATTCTTTGAATGGTGGGCAGCAATTAAAAAAAAAAAAAAAAAGGGACATGAAAGGATTTAATCCCTTGCAGAAGGAATTAAGGCACTGGGAAGGCACTTGAGCATCCTATATTGGCCCCTCTTGCCCTTTGTGCCAAGAAGGACCCTCTTCTCACAATCCAATTGCCCTCAGCTGTTACCTGAGCTTTCTGTTCATGCTGAGCTTGAAGCCTCGTGGGGGCTGGTACCAGGGATCTGTCTCACATCCAATTGTGTGAGCTGGGCCCTCACTGGAGAAGAAACCCGAGTTCCCCGAGATATGTGATCAGCACCGGGACCCTGCTAGCAGGCCAGGGGTTCCCAAGGCAGGTGCTGGGTGTGGAGGCCACGGGGTCATAGGCTACCAAGGAGACAGAACTGAACCTCACAGCACCCTGCTTGGCCCCGGAGGATGGCTGGTTAGCCAGAGACGGGTAAGATTCCTCAAGGAAGGAACAACCTAAGACAGGCACAGTCGCAGAGGGGCCATCAGGAGAGAACTTGGGGGGGCAACAGAAGTGGGGCACAGACCCTCACCCCCCCAACATTGCAGGGGCTTGAACCCTCACCCCCTTCTAAAGGAGGTCTCCTACCCCCATGGCTGCTTCGCGCTTCCCACACCCAGCTCAGATCGGGACCCAGGCAACAGAAAGAGACCCGGCCCAGCTCACATCGAAATACAGGTGACAGACAGAGACTTGGCCCAGCTCAGATCGGGACCCAGGTAACAGACAAGAGACTTGGCCAACAGCAGTTGCCCTATATCTAAATTCAGCCGAGCATTTGGAATGCTCAGGGCCCACTCAAGAATGCAAATAATCCTTCCCACTAATATTTACAGGGTAAACTAAGATTGTTGGTAGAGTATTAAATTTGACAGTAAAATAGTAATCGAGTTTTCAGATTAATTTAAATAGGCTAATTGAAATAAGTGAATATTCAAGTACTGGACAAAAAGCTATTCTTAAAGTAATAACTAAAATTTCTATTGGTAGTTCATCTCATGGTAAAATTCCTGAATATGCAATGAACCTAAAGCAGTCATATGTGTGGGGGAAAAAAAAAAATTTAATTTAAAGTTATCAAGACTGCATTATAAAATTTACAAAAACCTCCATTAAAAAAAAAAGGGGGGGGATAGTAGGGCAATATCATGTAAGGAAAAATATCCTATAAGTAAAGTACATCTAGAAAATTTTTACTTTACCAAATTAAGGTTCATTTGCAATGCTAACAGCAAGACGGCCATTAAAAACACACATGGTGTCTAAATAAGACAAAGGAAAATCATTTGAACAAAAATAAAAAGGATCCCAAATCAATTATATAGAAAAGATTCCTTTATTAACTTGTGGTCGAGAATATATTTGTATATTTTCAGAAAACAACCCCAAGACCAGATGGATTCCTGCAACAGAGAGGAATTGACAGGAGTGCTCCAACCACGAAGACAAGAGGAAAAAACAGTCCAGAGATGGAAGACGCTGACAACGCCTTGCCATGGGAGCAGTCAGCAGCTGTGCACCGCTGCAGGTTACCTAGGACCAAACCAGAGAGGGTCGGACCTGCATTGCCACCATGTGCCCACCATCCAGATATCACTGCTGACATGTACACATAAGGAACTGTTGGACATGGAAATTGGGACTCAAACATTTTTTTGTTTTGTCTTGTTTTGTTATTATATGTTTATTTCCAGTCTGCAAAGGCAAAACTTTTTAAAGGAAAGAAATGGTGGGAAAAAGATACAGAGGCAAAGAAGCATTGAACAGACTGTCAAACTACATTGGGAAGACAGGGGTGGTTGGGCGAGGAGGGCTGTAAGAGACCAACCGAAGGACTTGTACGCATGCATATAAGCACAACCAATGGATATAAGACACTGGGGCGGGGGGGGGGGGAGGGTGGGCAGGTGAAGGCATGTCCTGGGGGGTAGGGGAGGTCGGGGGGAGATCAAAGGGGAAAAAAAAAAGGAGACATATGTACTACTATTTGTAATACTTAAAACAATAAAAATAAAATAAAATTTAAAAAAAAAAAAGAAAAGAAAAGAAAACATCCCAAAACTCAGTGCCCTAAAATAGCCATCATTTATTCTTGTTCATGCATCTGACAGTTGACTGGGGTTTGGATCATCCAGAGCAGGCTCAGATGGGCTTGGATAATTTTGGCTCCTTAAATAAGGTGGGTCAAACTCTTCCCCAAATGTGTATCATCCCTCTTGATTTGGTGCATTAGTGGAGCATACATTTCTAATGGAGAAGTCAGAAATGTAATGGCAAGCCCAACCACTCAGGTACATTTCAAGTCTTTTCTTACTTCCTTCACATCTTCTAAAATATATTAGTCAAAGTCAGTCACATGGCTAAGCCTAAATCAAGGTGTAGAGAAATATATTCTGCCTCTAACTAGAGGAACTACAAAGTTATATGGGAAAGAATATGAATTTAGGGGTGGGTAAAAAATTAGAACAAAAAATAACTGTCAGTAACAAGAACTAAACCAGTGGTTTTCTGATCTAGTAGCCCCTAGACTGTAGGGTCTAGAGACTTTTAAATAAACCTCTTCTGCAGGAATAGTTACCAGAGTGCTACCCAACCACAATCCAGAGAATATATAAGTTCATCTCTTTTGTAGTCAATGCTTGATTTTCCATTGATTGACTACCCATTTTTCAAGTTCACCATGGCAAAAAAGAATACATACACTCTATAATTTATTTTAATAAGTTTTTATTGATGAGAGAGAGAGAGAAGAAGGAGGAGGAGCAGGAGGAGAAAGGAAGAGGGAGAGAAAAAAACATCAATTGGCTGCCTCCTGCAACAAACCCTCTACTAAAGATCTTGCCTGCAGTCTGGGTATGTGCCCTTACCTGGAACTGAACCGGTGATCTCTCGGTGCTTAGAAGAATGCTCAACCAACTGAGCCACACCGACCAGGACAAAAAGAGTGACAGACAATTTTTAACAAAAGGTACATTTTTATCTTCTTTGTCAAGTATTTTGTAGGCTGTTGTAGAGCTGCAGGGTTCCTTGAATTCCTGGAATACATCTAGAATACAGTCCCAGCCTCTATTGCAGTCAGTTCAGTGGTGTGATGATTCAGGCCATTGGGTTGTATACATAGATGATGTTTTACTGTTCGTACCAAGGCAATAAAAATGTGTGTACTTTCTGCTCACCATCTTTTTCCATCCAGACACTTAATGCAGAAGAGAAAAAAGTGCTTGAAAATAGTTAAGCAACATAAGGGGAAAAGCTTATTTCTCTGAAAGTAAAGCCACCCATACTGGATTTTGATATTTGGAAAATAAATATTTATTGATTTAAAAGACTGAGAGTTTGTAGTAGTTTGTTATAGCCATTAACGTATGTTGACCAAAAGAGAAAATAAGTCCAAAAGTGGAATGTCAATGTAAAATGCCACAAAATATTCAACAATAGGCTTAGTGAGTGGGCCACATGTAATGAAGATCCAATCAATATTGGGCCTAGCTGGTGTGGTTCACTGGTTGAGCGGCAACATATGAACCAGGAGGTCATGGTTTGATTCCCAGTTAGGGCACATGCCTGGGTTGCAGGCTTGATCCCCAGTGGGGGGTATCCAGAAAGCAGCCAATCAATGATTCTCTCTCATCATTGATGTTTCTTTCTCTCTCCACCCTTCCTCTCTGAAATCAATAAAAAAATACGTATTTTTCTAAAAAAATATAGAGGCTAGTCCTAGCCGGTTTGGCTCAGTAGATAGAACGTCAGCCTGCGGACTGAAGGGTCCCAGGTTTGATTCCAGTCAAGAGCACATGCCCAGGTTGTGGGCTTAATCCCAGTAGAGGGCATGCTGGAGGCAGCCAATCAATGATTCTCTCTCATCATTGATGTTTCTATCTCTCTCTCCTTCTTCCTTTCTCTCTGAAATAAATTAAAAACACACACACACACACACACACATAAGAGAAAAAAATATATATATTGGGGCTAGTAGACTGCAGGACCTTGATATTCTTTGGCAAAATATTCAATCAAATTGTTGATATAATACTTTGGAAGGCAGACCTTGTGCCATTGAGTAGGCAGTTCTAGAAATATTATTTAGGGAGAAGCACTGTATTAGTTTGTGTTAGATGGCTCTTAGTGACTTTGGCAAACTATTAAATGAAATAAATGAATTATAGCAATATTTTTTTTGTTTACTAACAGAAGTAAACCTGAGTTGAGAAGAACAAAAGTTCTAGAACTGCCTTCTAGACTACAAACAGTAAGAGATTGAGTGGGAAATGAAAATTTAGAGATAAATCGCAGCTGAAGGCAGTGATTCAGCTATGGCAAAATGAGGGTATTGTTCTGGATGGCCTCAAGTTAGCATCATTAAGTTGAGGCAGAGAAGTATTAGGAGAAAAGAAGTAAGAAGTAAGGAATTGTCTAAGGAACATAATTACTGTCACATGGATTTGATTAGAAGCAATTAGATCTTATGTCAACTATATTTTTGTCAAGTTTTAAAGAAACCATGAGCCCATGCTAGAGACTTTGATTGTTCAAACTGTAAAATACATTTTGAGCCTTCAGTTTGACTCTATTAAAAGCAGTCTGCAAAAATTTCACAGCTTTCAAGCAGGACACGCTCCTCAAGCCTACCTCAGATGTGATTATGGGGAATATTTGACAAAGACTAAGCTCCCGGGGGTTAGAGAGAAGGGAATCCAGTAATAGAGAGAAAATGAGTCTCTTCCAGAGAGCAGCATCAGAGTCCAACTAACTCCTCAAAACCCAGGGTAGGTGATATTCACCAGGTCTGCCCCTGGGAAGAGCAGAAAATTTGCCTGTTTAGTTTATAGGTCTTGGGACAAAGAGTCTCAATTGAACTGATGGAGAGTACTGTCTATGTGGATAGCCCAGACTTAGTACTGGATACAAATATTGGGTTGGATTTTCTTCCTGGGGAGAAGGGTGTGTGTGTCCTACATGTGGAGAAAAAGAGATAACTAATATACCTAACCATTCCATTGCTAGAATGGTTGACTATGGCAGAGGTTACTAGTTCTCACAACTAGATGTGTTCTCTTCCTGGGAACATAACTAGACAGATTCCCTTGTAGTAATGAAGAATCATACAATGGAGGCCAAAGAAAATAAGGAGAAGTAATATGCCTAAGAGTGAATGTGTCTTCTCCCTCAATCTCTCTTTTTAATATCTCTATGCACAAATCTGAGATTTTCTATCTTTTTTTAAAATTTTCAATTTTTTTTTTAAATCCATGCCATTAAATGCAAAAAAAAAAAAGAGGCCATTGGAGGTAAGGACCCTGAATCTGTCAATTATAGCATAGAGCAAAACCACATTGAATATTAACATGGGAGAGCAATAAACTTTGTTTATTTAAACAATTAAACTTGAGAATCTTGTTATAGCAGCTCACACATCATGCTTTATAAACCATTATTTTAAAATTACTTTTAAATGTTAGATTGATAGCAATAAAATTGTGAATGTACTTAAAATATTGTATTTAATTTTAACCAAGTCGTTTTGCATTAAAATCATTTTGCAGCATAGTAATAGTTCTGTTTATTGTAGAACTTTACGTCTTTTTTTATTTTTTATTTTTTTTTTATTACTTACTCTTACCATGTTAATTTCTGTGTAAGATATCATGGAAACAGAACAGACATATAAATCAATGGAATAGAATAGAGAACCCAGAAATCAACCCAAGCCTCTATTCTCAATTAATATTTGACAAAGGAGGCATGAACATACAATGGAGTCAAGACAATCTCCTCAATAAATGGTGCTGGGAAAATTGGACAGTTACATGCAAATAATGAAACTAGACCACCAACTTACACCATACACAAAAATAAACTCAAAATGGATAAAGGACATAAATGTAAGATGGGAAACCATAAAAATACTAGATGAATCCACAGGCAGCAAAATCTCAGAAATATGCCAAAGCAATTTCTTCACTGATACTGCTCCTAGGGCAATGGAAACTAAAGAGAAAATAGACAAATGGGACTACATCAAAATAAAAAGCCTTTGCATAGCAAAGGAAACCATCAACAAAACAACAAGAAAGCCCACTGCTTGGGATAACATATTTGCCAATGATATGACCGATAAGGGTTTAATCTCCAACATTTACAGGGATCTCATACAACTTAACAAAAGGAAGATAAAGAACCCAATCAAAAAATGGGCAACGGACCTAAATAGATACTTATTGAAAGAAGACAGAAGGAAGGTCAAGAAACATATGAAAACCTGCTCAAAATCACTAATCATCCGAGAGATGCAAATCAAAACAACAATGCAGTACCATCTCACTATCATCAACAAATCAACAAAGACAAGTGCTGGAGAGGATGTGGAGAAAAAGGAACCCTCGTGCACTGCTGGTGGGAATGCAGACTGGTGCAGTCACTGTGGAGAACAGTATGGAGTTTCCTCAAAAAAATGAAAATGGAACTCCCATTTGACCCAGTGATCCCACTTCTAGGAATATATCCCAAGAAGCTAGAAACACCAATCAGAAAGGATATGTGCAACCCTATGTTCATAGCAGCACAATTCACCATAACTAAGATTTGGGAACAGCCTAAGTGCCCAGCAGCAGATAAGTGGATTAAATCTGTGGTACATCTACACAATGGAATATTATGCTGCAGTAAAAAAGGAGTTCTTACCATTTGCAACAACAAGGATGGAGCTGGAGAGCATTATGCTAAGTGAAATAAGACAGGCAGAGAAAGATAAATATCACATGATCTCACTCATTTATGGAAAATAATGAACAACATAAACTGATGAACAAAAACAGATCCAGAGACAGAGAAACATCGATCAGAATGTCAAACCTCAGGGAAGGTAGGGGAGGGTGGGGGTAAGGGGGAGAGATCAACCAAAGGACTTGTACACATGCATATAAGCCTAACCAATGGACAATGACAACAGGGGGGTAATGTCACGAATGGGGGTGTGTGGGATTGGGGGGTAATGGGGGAATAAGGACACATGGGGGGAATAAGGACACATGTAATACCTTAATTAATAAACAAATTTAAAAATTAAAAATTAAAAAAAATTTTTAAAAAGATATCATGGAAATAATAGGAAAATCAAACTAATTGAATCTAGGATTCTCATTTTACATTTTACATGTAAAATATAGAGTGCCATTCTACTTATAATTAGATAATCTATTTATATGGCAAGCATAACTTTAATGCATAATAATTTCTATCTATTTCTGTGAACTATATCTTTTATCTAGAAAAGGAGAGCTAAAATTGGAGAAAGAGTGGTTGTTTTTTTATACATTTTTTAAAATTGATTTCAGAGAGGAAGGGAGGAGAGAGAGATAGAAACATCAAAGATGAGAGAGAATCATTGGTTGGCTGCCTCCTGCATGCTCCCTACTGAGGATGGAGCTGCAACCCAGACCTGTGTTCTGGACTGGAATCAAACTTGGGACCCTTTAATCTGCAGGCCAATGCTCTATCCACCAAACCAAGCTGGCTAGGGCAGAAAGAGTGATTGTTAAACTAAGATGGTATTATTGTTAAGTAGCTAGTGGGCACCTAACAATTATCTACATATATAAAAGCCAAGCAACCGGAACAACTGGAATAACTAGCCAACTAGCCCAATTGGGAACAGGGCCGGCTGGCCAACCTCCCATGCCCCCACCTCCCCAGCAGGCCTTGCCCCAATTGGCCCCAATTGGGGCAGGCCAGCCAGACCCCAATCTGTGCACAAATTCGTGCACTGAGCCTCTAGTTTTTAATAATATCAGGTACTCATTTTATTCAAAATTTGGAATGGAACTCATTGACCATTCTAACCCTTTACCTAGTACAGCCTCTCTATTATTCAAATAAAAACTGAGCTGTAAAGCAATTAATTAATTTTCCCAAGTTCACAAAAGTAGAAAAATCTAGATCTAAGCCTAGGAACTAGGTCTCCTAATTCCTAACTCACTGTTATTTCTACTACAACAAACTGCAATCTATTATAAATTACTAGAGGCCTGGTGCACAAAATTCGTGCATGGAGTGTGTGTGTCCCTCAGTCCAGCCTGCACCCTCTCCAATCTGGGACCCCACAAGGGATGTCCGACTGCCCGTTTAGGCCCGATCCTACTGGAATCCCTCTCACAATCCAGGATTGCTGGCTTCCGACTGCTCGCCAGCCTGCCTTCCTGATTGTCCCTAACTGCTTCTGCCTGCCAGCCTGATCACCCCTTACCACTCCCCTGCCAGGCTGATTGATGCCTAACTGCTCCCCTGTTAGCCTGGTCCCCCCCAACTGCCCTTCCCTGCAGGCTTGATCGCCCCCAACTGCCCTTACTTGCTTGCAGGCCTGGTCCCTCCCAACTGCCCTCACCTGCTGGCCTGATTGCCCACAACTGCCCTCCCTTGCAGACCTGGTCCTTCCCAACTGCCCTCCCCTGCTGGCCATCTTGTGGTGGCCATCTTGTGTCCACATGGGGGCAGCCATCTTTGACCACATGGGGGCAGCCATCTTGTGTGTTGGAGTGATGGTCAATTTGCATATTACTTTTTGATTAGATAGGGTACCTTAGAAAAACTAAAAAAAAATCTATTAAGATATATTATAATTTCTTCTAAAAGTAATATATATATTTAATGAAAATTCAATAAAAATTCCAAAGGGATGATTTTAGAATCTGATATATTTTATTAGAAAGATTAAATAGATTAATAGTTAGAAAGAATTTTTAAATGGAAGACTAATAATTGTTTTTTTTCCATATAAGATTTGAAACTTTACTATAAAATAACACAATTAAAACACAATTAACACAAATAATATTAGGGTAAACATTAGGTCAATAGGATAGAATAAACGTGTCTAGAAAGAGCCTCTGCAAAGGAATTTATATATTGCAAGATGGAATTCTATATAAATTGGGTGAAATAAATCTGTGACTGTTATTTACTTTTCATAAGCAAGTCTGACCAGATTTAGGTCCTTCTTTTCCAGGTGATGGGTGACATTGAGGTGGGGAGGGGGAAGGATGTCCCTTCTGAAGTGGTGTAGGTTACTCTCTATTTGGTTTGAAGCAGGAGGAGACACTGGTTTTTCTCTCATTGCACTGAAATGTTGAGACTCTCAGTGAGATATTATCATAGTCCCAGTATTTATACTGTGAGAGAGTTTAACATAAGAGGGTTAGAATGCCTCCTTCCCCAACTCCAATAATTGCTAAGGCATAAAAAACAGTAAAACTTGTTTATTAGTCCTTTTATAGATTTTCAGAAAATTCTCTCTTACAAGTACAATAGCACACAGGGAGGATTCATCCCTAATTTGCATAAACTCTAAGGAAAATTGATATATTGAGCATATAAGGAAATGAAGAAATCACAGCAGAAATATTAATGACTTTTACATCATAATAATTTATCTTCTATTTATTAAAATAATATAAAATAACAAAAACATTTTTAAAATTACTAATATTTGTATTTAATATGAAAAAATTTCATATCAAATCAATAAGAAAATTACAAAGCCCAAAATGGAAAAAAGATGTGAACAAGAAAACCACATATTAATAGAAAGGTTCTAATATCTATAGTGGAGAATGTAAATTTTTACAATTTTTATAACAAGATATTTGAAATATCCTATCTAATAAAAGAGTAATATGCAAATTGACCATCACTCCAATACACAAGATGGCTGCCCCCATGTGGACACAAGATGGCCACCACAAGATGGCCAGCAGGAGAAGGCAGTTGGAAGGGACCAGGCCAGCAGGAGAGGGCAGTTGGGAGGGACCAGGCTGGCAGAGGAGGGAAGTTGGGGGCGACCAGACCTGCAGGGAAGGGCAGTTAGGCATCAATCAGGCTGGCAGGGGAGTGGTTAGGGGGTGATCAGGCTGGCAGGCAGAAGCCGTTAGGGACAATCAGGAAGGCAGGCAGGTGAGCAGTTGGAAGCCAGCAGTCCTGGATTGTGAGAGGGATATCCGACTGCCTGTTTGGGCCTGATCCTACTGGAATTGGGCCTAAACGAGCAGTTGGACATCCCTCGAGGGTTCCCAGATTGGAGAGGGTGCAGGCTGGGCTGTGGGACACCCCTCCCCTCCCCCCACTGTGCACGAATTTCATGCACCAGGCCTCTAGTGTATTATAACTTTGAAGATGTTGAAACGTTATACCCATTACCCATTTTTGGAATCTATTGGTAAACTATTTTTAAAATTTTAATTTGATTCAGCTAGAAAGCAACCTAAATTGAGCAATGTAGAAATGTTAAATAAATTGCAGTGGGATATTATGTAACTCTTAAAATGAGTATTGGAAAGAGTTTTTAATAATTTTTATTTGGTTGGGTAGTATGGGAAGTATGGAAATATTAATAAAATAATAGCACATGTAAAAGCTGTAAAATATTTATCAATATATAAATTCTATAGTAAAACCTATGCATAAAAAAGGCTATAGGAAATATATGCCAATTATTAAAGAGTCAATTTGCTAATTATGAATTTGTGGTAATTTCTTTTTTATGCTTCCCCAAATTTTCCAAAATATACATTTATTATTTCAGCAATCAGAAAAATGTAACACTCCTTCCATCCCCACCCTGCCTTCATAATTCTACACATAAATATTATCAGGGTTAAAAGCTACTCAACTAAATAAAGTTTATTTTTAGAGTTGTTAAGGAAATTTCATACTTTACAACTGATTTTCTACATTTATGTTCCTAAAAATCGTTTTAAACCAATAGATGCATTTATAATTAGAATTCTTTCCTCTGTCCTTATTCAAGTAGAACTCCCATGAAAGTAGTGTTAATTCCCATCCTCCTTCCTGAAATACAGAATTTTAATATTTTACTTTGCATGTTAAATGGTGTTTTAGACAATTCAGTATTTTAATATCCTGTGGCAAGTAGTATCTAAATCCAGTTATAACCATACTCGGGATATAAACTGTGTTTATCTAATCCCTATTAGTATCTACAATCTTTATCACATTATTTCAAAAAGGTCTTATTCTTATTGCTCTTTCAATCTCCTCCAACTGAAATATTTTAGTGCAAAAACTTTAAATGCCAAAAAGGAAATATTTTATTACAGACAACCAGATGTTGGGTAGGAAGAGAGAGAAAGAAAATTTTCAAGCTGATATTTATTGAATTGTTAATAATCAATATACCTTTCGTATTATTTCTAAGACCTGTTGCATGACACTGGAAGTAATAAGAATTCCAAAGTTTAGAATAATTCACAGCTAAATACAATCTCAAGGACAGCTATATTTTACAAGATGTAATGTGGTTTTTAAGCTCATTTATATAAATTGAAATTTTAAAAACTGCATACATACTATAAAAATAATTTGGTGAGATATTATCTGTTGCTCTGATGAAATAAAAAGGGATTTTTTCTTGCTAAGTTAAACAGAAGTAATACTTGGTCTTAACTGCAAGATTTCACAGAGCTTTTAGTAAGCTAATGTACTACACTTAACACATTATTCTCATCCTTAGCTCTCATTTTTAAGAATTGCCTCAATATTTGTAACTCAGAAAATAGTTAAAAAAAAAACACCTGACAATTCGTTTACTATCCCTTTCCTTTTAATGTAAAATGTTGTTTTACCAAATCTATAACCTTTCTCAACAATATGATTTCATGTGATTTAACCTAGAAATCGCCACCTCCCCCCCCAAATGACTGTAAATATTGTGCTACTTTTTCTGTCTCCTAAGAATAGTCATGCACTCTGGACATGGTTTATTGAGAAGAAAAATAGGGTGGACATAAGTAAGGAAGAGCAAAATAGATTCCTAACTTGGATCATGGAGATGGAAACAACTTTCAGAAAACACCCACAACCACATAGCCAACTAACTATCATGGAGAACTGGATGATCATTTAGATTAGAAACAGCTCTGGACAACTAAGGTGTCCCTGAGACTTGTCACCTTCTCCTCCCTGCTTTAGTGTTCCACATGATGCCAACTTCCTCATTCTCTCTCTGCCTCTATAGCTACTGCTATCACTTGCAAACTGACCCTCATTATTCTCTTTCTATTGAGGCATTTTCTTAACCCTGCGTCCTGCATACCCATAGTTTCTGCTTACTGCTTCTTTTCTGTACATCTCTCAGCAACTTACCCGCTATTGTCTTCAGCCTTTCTTTGAATGTCCCATTCAAACTTCACAAAAGAGATGGAAATCTTATTGGGTCTGTCAGTCTCATCCATTTTCAGGCAACCCGGTTGGTAAAAGTGCTCTCGCCAGGACAACGTACACTCTGTTGGCCAGACTCTATGTGGGTGCTTTTGTGTCTGGCACGCTCTGGGACCAATTGTATATGGTAAGAGAGATGAGGTCACCTGCATAAGGAACCCCTGTGAGGGAATGCAGAAGTAACAGGCACCTTGGAATCTCCAAGGGAAACCATGAAACAGACAGATGGCTTAGAGTGTTCCCTTTTAGCATTATTTACATCTCCTTTTATACTGCATTTAGTATGTCCTTAACAATTTTGTATTTTTCACTTGTAATACCCATATGATGAATTTAAAAATGTTTCTGCTTAAATTTTATAGAGTGTTGATAGATGCCTAAGGGAAGAATAAGCACAGTGGATAGAATCTTCATTGAAATTTCAGTAAAAAACTGAACACTAATTTGAAACATATGCTGTCAAGGAAATTAAAAGATATCTCTGAAGTGGCTCTAGTTTAGTGAACAAATGTGAGCCATGAAATTGGATGGTCAACCACTTGCTTGCAATAATAGTAAGGCAGGAGGTCTTATACCTCTAGTAGTATATTTGCTTCCATAAACTAGAAATGTAGAAAGTCAGTCTGAGACTCCAGAATATTGTTTCTTTCCTTAATCCTTAGAAGAGTAGACCAGAGATGTTGAGTCTGAGAAGATGCATTACCCTCCAGTGCAGGGCATCAATAAGGTGCATGCACTGAAATGGGTTGGAAACCATCTAAGGCCAAGAAAATGACAAGCAGGGAACGTAAAGAGCCTTGTGCTCTGTCATCAATAGTTTGAATGCTCGAGAGAGGTCAAGACCCATAAGATTAGCTCCTTCTTCTGTCACACAAAAATTGAAAAGCTGGTTTAAACTGTGCTTTTATAATAGCTCTATAAAGTAAGGTCATTCTTCCATGTATGCCAATAAGAACATTCACATCGGCAGCAATTTGTGCTATGGTAAGCCATAAAAGCAAAAGTGCTTGGCCATATATATTTTTAGGGAGCCCAAGTGCCCAGAATCAATGAAATAGGAAAATCACTGAGTGAGCAAGAACACATCTTGAAAAAGTGGCAATGGCATTGGAATTGTGTTAATTGAGTTACTTCTCTAGCTCAATTTGTACCATTGGTGGCTACATTTCCTCTGGTGCTGGTGATTGATAATGTGATTAACAATATTAAGCAAAAGGAGTAGGTATCTTCTATTGGCATTTGAAGTGCCTCTGTAGTATGGGTGCTTGCAGACTGTTTCTTTTAAGCCTGGCGATTCCACACAGTCTCTGCCCAAATGTCTGTGCAGTGTATGGATCCTGATGTGAACTTAGAAAGGCAAAGAGTCCCATTACTCTACTATCTTCATCAACCTATCCGTGTTCACAGAAAATGCAAAGTAAATGTTAATGCAGCTCTAAGTTATTATAATTCCAATTGCAATTACCCTAGTTATCTAAATATGGTGATTTATTTATACATCAACTAATGGAGAAATATTCTTGTATATATCCCCAAATATGCAATGCTTCCCAATATTAGGCTCATTTGGAATTATTCTATATTTGTGACAAATTTGACAGACTTTCAGGGCCTAAGCTAGCTAGCATATTCTCTGGTGCCAAGACTTCTTACACATAAACTCAGAAAGGAAATATGCAACATATTCTTTCAAGGACAGAAAAGGAGTTTTATAAATGCATAAGACTGAAGTCTTTGATAATATCTTTATCTTAATACAACTTATCTGAGATCGCTTGCATACGAGGAATATCTGAGAGATGTTTTAGGAGCGTAGCAAGTTATTATTTCTTTACATTTGGTCCTATTGGAGATGTGTGAAGATTATAAAGGAAGCAAAAAGGGTGACATTTTCAAATTGTTTTCCAGATGACTTTTTATAAAGTGAGTTGGCAGCTTCAGCATAATTTGAGCTCAACAGGTATGAAAAGCACAAAACAATCCAAAACAAGCAGCATTGTTCCCTGGGATGACAGTTTTTAAGAAAGTCAAAGCAGTTCTGAATGAATTGTAAAGAAAAAAACATCCTCCCAGTGATCAGAACACAGAGGGTTGTGGTTCACTGGTTCTGCCTCAAAGGGCCCAGGAAACAGGGAGGAGCAACCACTTTCCACACTCCACAGGCCACATGGAAGCCTGGCGGTTGAAGAAAAATCCCAGGGCTAGTGACTGGTCAATTACGAATTGTAATTCAACTGTCTCTATAGTTGCCAGAGAAACCAGCTTGGGAACTGTGGTACCTTTTGAGACATGACTAAAGAAGGGCCATGGCTGGTTAGAATACAGTGCTAAGAACAGTGTTTGATCCATGTGCTGAACAGTACAATACAGGCTATTTCTTGCACGTACCAACTGGTTTATTAGTAATGAGAGGAGCAAAAGCATATGGATATGTCAACATAGCATGGCTCCATAGTCCACAACTGACTGCATCTGATCTGAAACTGGAAAACGGATACATGAAAGACATGCATCTGCCACATTTCAAGGATATGACATCTACTGAGAACAAAAATGTAAAAACAAAACAATCCCATGTAGCAGGAAAACACCTTGACAAATATGACGACTTTCAATCATGTCAAACTGTTTTAAAAATGTCCACTTTGCCATCCCTCTCCAGATACTTAACGTTTCTTAACACAAGAATAGAATAAATACAGGAGAGAAATCAATACTCTGCTCAAGCCTATCATTGCAATCAAACTTGCTCCTTTTTCTCTGCAAAGTGTTCAGAGGTAGTTTCTCAGTTCAAGGATGAAACATTCTTACCACTCCTTCTCTAAATATAGATAACTAAAACATTAATTTTCTGAGAATTTAGAGGAAGAATTTTTTTAGTTACGTTCTCAGCAATAGTATTTCTCTGTCTAGATTGAATGATTCTTTTATAAATGACCTTGTCAGTAAAGCCCCTAATAATTGGTAACTTTTTAGTACTTAGTAATTGGTAAAGAAGGCCTGTCTCATGATTTAATGAGAAATAACTTAATGTACGCTTTTTAAAAAGGATTATTTTCCTTGAACTCTAATACTCATGAAAGCTGTTAAATTAGCAGCCCTGGAGACGGGAAATTTCCGTTTACCCACAAAACCTATAGAGCACAAAAAGCTTTCCTACAAGCCCTGGAAATGACAATGAAGAGACTATACTCTCCACGCCTACCAATGAAGGCAGTAGAGTTTTAACAGTACAGTGTGGGCAACCATTTCGGGTTTGTACAGGAAACATACCTGTTCAGAATAAGGGTCGTCCACTAACTCATTTCCAAGAGACTATCTAATTATTACCTAATATGAAGTATCTTTTGAATAGACTGGGGGCTTCCTCCTCTAACCTGCTTTCTAAGTCACTGATGGTTTCCATCGTCCTTGCCTCTCCTGAACTTGAAAACGATTTCATTAAAATCAAGCTGGGTTCTTTTTCTTTCTTTGATGATCAGTGCTTCTTCGCGAAATATTCAGCACCTTTACCCTCAAACATCCTTTCAGTCCTTGGTTGTTCCCTCCTATAAATCTCATGAATTCGACAGACAGCTGGTTCCAGGAGACTGGAACTTCTGAAGACAATAGTCACGGTTGGATAGCCTGAAAAATGATAGGTTTTTAAAAATAATGGCTTAATATTTACTGATTTCTAACAGTGTGATGTATGCTAAAAAGGGAGGCTAGAAATATCAGCAATTTGATCTTTAATGGGGAAAAAACAATAATTCAATGTATAAAGACTCAGATTGTTGGTGTGTGTGTTGTTTTTTTAATCAAAAATTGGGAGAATTTTTCTTTGGCTGATTCAAAATATCAGCCAAAGAAAAATAAATATTTATTAATTTTAACAAACACTACTGTAAGGATAAAACAACTGTTTTCATTATTATCTCAATAACTTGTTGATTCTGCATCTGGGGTCATGTATGGCATTTAACATTTAGAAGTTATGAGATATATATTCCTGCTACTGTATTCAAAAACTATAATACAATATGCTAGCTTATTGCTTTCATTGAGTTCAAAGTTTGAATGTTCTAATTTTTCTTTGAACTATTCTTCACTGCAAATTCTTTTCCAAGCAAGAAAAGAATGTGAAGCCCAGCCGGTGTTGCTCAACCCAGGAACCAGGAGGTCACATTTCGATTCCCCATCAGAACACATGCCAGGGTTGCAGGCTTGGTCCTTAGTAGGGGGTGTGCAGGAGGCAGCCGATCAATGATTCTCTCCTCTCATTGATATTTCTCTCTCTCTCTCTCCCCCTTCCTCTCTCTGAAATCAATAAAATAAAAGGAATATGGAAATTTGTTATTTGATTAAACATTTTAATGGGTCTATTACATGGCTTTATATAGTCATATTTCTTTAAGAAAATCAAATGCATGTTGAATTCATTTACTCTGTTGTTCACCTGTATTCACCTTTTCCAATATACCTATTGAGCCACTAGAAGGCAAAGATCATTTCTATTTGATTACTTATAATCATAACTTTTATTTGCATAGTATAGTTCCCCCATCCCACTACATATAGTGAAATCCTATGATGGTGATAATTGTAATGCAGGACCTAGACAAGAATGTTTGGTTTAATAAATATTGAATCATAAGTATTGAAAACACAGACATATTGAGATTTTGGATGGCTGTTCTCTCCTTAGTTTGACAATTACTGAAAAACTTTCCTTTTCCCCCCCTCTATATTTATTCAAGTTTATATGATATATTTAAAATATCAATGTCTTAATTTCCTTATGACCAGACCATAAGATAATTTTTGATAAATGATGGTAAGTACCCTTGGAGAAGCAGACAAGACAGCATACTAGGGTAAGAAATTCATGTTACATCTGAATAGCAATCATGAAATTTTGTGCAAGAAAGCTGCATAGCCATATTTTCACTTCAGAAATATAATTTGAAATTCAATATGCAAAGATGAATAAAATCAGAGGCAACAGGAAGTAGAAGTTCTCCTACTATAGAATATAGTAACTTGGTTGTGGATATAGCCTAAACTAATAGGAGCATGAGATGATGAAGGCTTGAGATAGAGAATAAGGTATGGACACAGAGTGTGTACAGACATTTGAGAAGAATCACCAGATCTGATGGGGTGGGAATGAAAGGATAATTTGAGGCTGATTTCAGGTTTTGACTTGAGTAACAAGTGAGAGAGCCAACAAGAGGAGCAGACTCAGTGGGGAAGACAATAAGCACTGTTATGGAAGATTCACTGTGAGCTACTGGTGGGATAGCCAGATGATAGCCAATGAAAGAGTGAATGTAGCCTTTCTTCCTCAATAGAGAATAAGCACAGTATTAGGTATTATTGAAAAATCTTTTCATGAGAGTGCAATGTTCCTACAGCTCAGTGCTGGCACAAAGTAAGATCTCAACAAGTTTGCATGTACTTTGACAATTATATCTGTATGTCTGTATCTCACTCTAGCTGTAAATTTCTTGAGAAGACATCCTATATCTCCAGAATTTAGCAAGTGACCAGTGGGCAGAAAATATCCAATTAATTCATATTAGTTTACAGTACTAATTAATTAATGAATTACTGAAGGAGTTAATCAGCCAGATTGTCTCAGAGTTTACTATTTTTAAGGGGAATAGACAAAGTAATTTAGGGAAGAAATTATCTCCTTACAATCCCTAGGATACTTTATCAGTTTGCTAATGCTACCACAGTGAAGAACCATGGAATGGGTGGCTTAAACAACAAAAATTGATTTTCTCACAATTATGGAGGTTAGAAGTCTGAGATCAGGAGGGTAGGTTTCTCCTGAGCTCTCTCTTCTTTGCTTATAGATGGCCTTCTCCTCCCTAGGTCTTCACATGGTCTTCCCTTTGTCTGTGTCTATGTCCAAATTTCCTCTTATGGGGACACCAATCATATTGAATTAAGTCTCATTGTAATGGCATCATTTTAACTTAATTACTGTTTAATTACTATCTCCAAAAACAGTCACAGTCTGAGGTCGTAGAGGTTAGGACATCAACACAAGAAATTTGGAAATACAAAATTCAGCTCTTAGTTTTTTAATAAGCTGGAATCTATATGGACTCTTCAGCAATTTAAAGACACTTTGAGTTTCAGATTTCATCAGACATCACTAAACAATGTGACTTGTAATCCCCTTATTATTTATATCCTTAAAATTCCCTAGTTTCTTTGTATTCTATTAGTATAGCATTCAATTGGAGAATATTAAATAGTTTATTAAGAATACTACATGGATTTCTAAATACTTTCCTGAGTACAAATTTAAAGTATCCAAAGATGCAAAATAAGTATTCTGAAGAATCTGTATTCTAATATTTCATATAATTAAAATATGATAATACTATAGGTTGTTCAGTCAATATAATTATTAGACCTCTTTTATGTATTTCAATAAGGAAAGAATTCTTATTCTATAATAGAATAAACATAAAGCAATTAAAATCTACATATACAAAATCCTAAGTGACCATTGCAACCAAATGGACGACTGAACAGGCTGTGTGGGGTGACCAGGCCGGCAGGGGGGTCAGTGAGGGGCAACCAAACAACCGAGCAGCAGGCTGCGTTGGGTTACCAGGCCTGCGGAGAGGTAGTTGGGGAGACCAAGCTGGTATGGGGGGTAGTTGGGGGCAACCAGGCCAGCAGAGGGGGGGCAGTTAGGGGTGATCAGGCAAGCAGGCAGGTGAGCCGCTAGGAACTAGTGGTCCTGGATTGTGAGAGGGATGTCCAACTGATAGAGCCTAAACCGGCAGTCAGACATCCCCCGAGGGGTCCCGGATCAGAAAGGGTGCAGGCTGGGCTGAGGGGATTCCCCCCATGCATGAATTTTGTGCACCGGGCCTCTAGTCTATATATATATATATATATATATATATATATATATATATATATATATATATATATATATGTATATATAAGGCTAATATGCAAAGTGTCCCCTCTGGAGTTCGAACTGGAGACTGGGAGATCGATTGCTCACTATGTCATGCACTGACCACCAGGGGGTGGCATGGAACAAAGGAAGGCCTCAGCCAGCAGCCAGAAGACCCCAATCGGTCCTGATCACCAGCCAGGCCTAGGGACCCTTCCCCTGCATGAATTTCATGCACCGGGCCTCTAGTATTTTTATGATCAGTGTTCTCATGTTAATGATAAGACATGGCTTACAGAGCAAGTATTTATTCTGAAGAACTCATGCCATCCCTTTCACATGCACCTCAGGACAGGCATTTCCAGCTAAATTAGAGCTATTGTACTAATTCTGAAATAGAGGTAAACCAGGAGAGGAAGAGGAAAATTGGCCTTAAAGTATTGGGGAAGGCATGAAGTCAAAGGAGTGATATGACTGACTGGGTTAGCCTGCTCCCTTCACTATTCACATTTTGTATTAAAACAATGTTTCACTTCTCAACAGAGGAAACTTGCAAGGCTGAGGAGATGCATGAAATTAAACCAATTTCTCTGACCTCTTTCTGTCCTTTGATATTGATGATTCTTCTCTTTGTCTTCAAATAAAGCAGTGTAAGCTCCTGAAACCCAGTCTTTCCTATTGAAGGAATCATCATTCTGTAACTTGTAACTTTCTTATATCTTGTAATGAAGAGCTCAAACTCATCTTTTCATTAACTTAGATTTTTTATCAATAGTGTAAGCTTTGGGAAAAGAGAACAAGTTTAACCTGCTCATTGGGCCAAACTAAAATTCTTTTTTCTCAGTCTTTACCCATTTTACATAAACTACACTCTAGCAACAGCAAGACAGATCTAAAATCAGCATGTATGTCAGATAGGAGAATATCCACGTGAGTAATTTATCCAGGGAGCCAATTTAAATGCCTCATTTGAATTTTATGGAAATGATCTTGCCTGTCCAGCAACTGGCTGTGGAATAGATTAGGAGGAGCTTATTTCCTGACCCTCGTTTTCTCTCTCTTTGACACTGTCTAAAATCTAGCCTTCAGCATGCCTCTATCCAAACAACACAAAACAAAAGCCATTTTCAGACTTAGGTAACTCCTTCAAACCAATAAATTTTACTTGCAAGTTAATCGTCATTTGCTAAAGTAGATCTGGTGGAATACGCCTCAAGTCAACTTGTAGGCTGTTTGACACAGTTAGATAGCTGCCCCCTGTCTGTGTTCACCATCTTTTAGAAAACCAGTCTGCTGGGTGAACAGATATCTCACCGGCAGAAACAAGCTTGGGCACCAAGGCTCTGATGAGAGTTTTCAAAAGCATGAATTTATTTCTGTTTTACTTTAGACTTTCTCTGGCTTTAAAAAGCCCAGGTAGAATTGAAGCAGAGGAAAAAGTCTTCAGATGCATCTAAGTTCTTTCGGTACAAATCCTATCATTGATTTTGTGGCTGAAAATAACTGATGATCTATTCTTATCTTTACATTTCCATACTCACACAGTTCATTGGGATCGTCTTTACGAAATCTTTAAAATCTGGTAAAACAAACCTTCTTAATGACTAACTTTGATAAAGTGGAGAACAATCTCAGCTTTTCCCCACATAGATCATAGAGACCTGTGGCATGCAGAGGAGAGACAGATAACTTGCATCTGTCCGCTGGAAAAAATGGACTCACTGGGGAGTCCCCCTGACTTCTGAGACCAAATAAAAAAATAGCTGAATTGAAAAACTTCATCCAGATCATCAGTATGTGGTAATAAGGAAGTCTTTATATTCTGATGACCATGGTGTTAAACCTTGTTTGTACTTGGTCTTCCTTACGATATTTTCACAGTTCATCTTATTAAATGGCTGGGCCACATTAACTCTACACCCACTTTCCCCAGACCATAGTGTTTGATCATAGATTTATAGATCATTTAACACAAGCGACAGCTATTTTACCAACAGACTTGCTGTCATTAAGCAGCAGCTACTGTCAAAAGTTCAGGAACAGGCCCAGCAGGATAATGAAAAGAATCAAGACACAGTGCCTTCCGACTGTCACAACAGCAGAGAGAAGCATCTGTTGCCATGAACAGCCAGTGGAAAGGGCACCAGCAATGGCCCGGCTTGAATCTGTAGACTTTGGAGAAGCTGCCTGCCCCAACATCCGTGCTTTATCTCCAGGGACAGGCCAACAAACCCCACAAAACTCTCCAGAGCACACATTTGAAAGTTATTTTGCCAGAAAAAGTTTCATGGAATCGTCAGTCCATTCTCAATATCAGAGGAGGTTTTTCTGAAAATTAAAAAAAAAAAATTCGTGAATATAGACTGAGAGAAAATATTTACCTTACAAAAATATTTACATTAAGAAATATATATTTTTTTGTTTCTTGCAATCCATATTCATAGAGAAAATGAACAAATCTCTTTTTTTACACATTCCTTTTGTTATCCTGGTTTGCATCATCTCTTAGCTATAGCTTTGTCTCTGACACTAATTCCTATCATAGTGATATTGTGAGGATTAAATATGAGAATACATAGAGTGTCTTGTATGGCGCCTAGAACAAAATAAACATTTCATAAGTAGAACTTTTTTTATTCTGAAGAGCCAAGTGACACCCATGAGAACTTTACAACAGTGTCTCTCTTCTTTTATCAAGATTTTAAAAAAATATTCTTATTGATTTCAGAGAGAAATGAAGAGGGAAAGAGAGATAGAAACATCAATGCTGAGAGAGAATCATTGACTGGCTGCCTCCTGCACGACCCCTAATGGGGATCAAGCCTACAACCCAGGCATGTGCCCTTGACAGGAACCGAACCTGAGACCCTTCAGTCCACAGTCCAACACTCTACCCACTGAGCCAAACCAGCTAGGGCTTATTAAGCTTTTTATTTCAAAAACCTCAGAGCAGATTTCCCCTAATAGTGTATTGGCCAGAACTGTATCATATGGACATTCCTATCTACAAAAGAGGTTGGGAAAGAAAGTAGCTAGACTCTCAATCGCTGTAGTGAAAGGTGGACAAGGGAGAAGGAAGTTGAGAATGACTATTAGCCAATAAACATGTCATCTATAGGAGCCTGTTTTTTGCTTGCCCCATGGGTAGGGTAGATGATCATACCCTCTGAGTGGAAGAAGAAAAAAGAAGGAATCATTAACTAATTGGTTATATTAACAAATTGTCTTTATTCCAATCTTTATAGTTCAAGAAATGTCTGTAGCATATTCCTGACAGAAGGTGGCAGGTAATTTAGAATCATCTATTTTAAATTGCTATGTTAATGCAGTATAGATTTAAATGAGGTTTATTTAAAATAAATTGGTTCTTCCTGGCTGTTAGCTAATAGGTTTTTATTCTTCTCCCTTAGTATGTCAATGTACCTTCCTAGCTTTATACATGATTGATATCTTTTGGGAAGAAAAAGAAAAAAATGTCCTAAAGAAAAGTGGTAAAAATGTCGAATTATAATAAAATATCATTTTTCACATAAATAGTTGATTTAACATCATTCTTTATAATAATTTTATTTGAGGAATTTGAAAACTTTTTAGTGGCTAAAGAGCTATGCAAATAGAAGTTGTCAATGAATACAGAGCCTCTCAATATGGTAGAATCAAATAGATGTATTCTTATTTTTCTCAACTTCACAAGTCAATTAATCTTTACTAATTGATGAGATCCTAAAGGATTGACTTTGAAGAATCATATAAAAAGAAGAATGTTAATTTGTATATTTTTATTGACAATTTTAACTTTCTACTAATAGAAATTATCATTACTGGAACATAGTTTCATTCTCAAGGCAGATATGATAGCTGATTAAGCTAGACTAAAAACAAAAATATGTGATTTGTAGGAAGAATATAATTATGCATATGGAAAAACCTTATAAATTGTCCCTACATTTAAGATAAATCACTTCTCAAGTTAAACAAATACAAGAGTAAGCAAAAGTAGGTTCACATTAGTTTGCATGAAAAAATAATACTATAATTAATACATATTAATACAAAAATAAATTGTGCTTCATGTGCTCACAACTGTAAACCCCCTGTAGGACATCCCTCTTGCAATCTGGGACCACTGGCTCCTAAACGCTCACCTGCTGCCTGCCTGATTGCCCCTAACCCCTATGTCTGTCTGCCTGATTGCCCTTAACCCCTCTGCTTGCTTGCCTGATCGCCCCTAATTGCCTCTGCCTGCCGGCCTGATCTCACCCCCAACTGCCCTCCTCTGCTGGCCTGATCACCCCTAACTGCCTCTGCCTCAGCCCCCACCACCATGGCTTTGTCTGGAAGGAAGTCAGACGTCAGGAAGATGGCCAGTTGACCTGGTCTAATTAGCATATTACCCTTTTATTAGTATAGATAGATTATATAGGAGAGAATTGCTTAAATGAGGGGGGGGGGAGCCTTTTTCAGCAGGAGGAGATAAAAATACATAATCCCTATATGTGGACTGATAGCCAGCCATATGCACTATACTGCCAAACCGGTCATTAAAAAATTGATCTGCTTTCTCACACCTTATACCAAACAGCTATTGCCCTTAAAACCCCTCCTTAGCCCCCACATTAGGTTCTGCCTTCGCAGTTCACCCAGATTAGGTTCTGATTGGTCGGTTTCTATGCCAGTCAGCATCAAAAGCTCCGCCTTCTAGGCAGCCATTGGTTCCTCACACCTCACCCAGATTTGGTTCTGATTGGTTGGTTTCTATGCTAGTCAGCGTCTCCGGGCCTATCTCTGGGCCTGATCAGAGAGGCGGGGTTAATCAACAGCCCCCATGGAGGCCCAGAGAGAGAGAACAACATCTGCCACGAAGGCTATGGATCAGACCCTGCTTCTCTTTCCAGGCCTCTCTCCAGGCCCCCTCAGCAGTCAGTGCTGGGTCTCTGAGCCTGCAGCGGCGGCAGAATGTAGGTCTGACTTCTAGTTGGTCGAGCCTTTGGTTGTTTTGAAAATTATGGACCCTGGGTTTTTATACATTAGAATGACATATGATGTGATGTTGTCTGTCTTTTCATATGCTTATTTCCAATTTTTATATTTTCTTTGGTGGGGTGTCTGTTAAGGTCTTTAGCCCATTTTTTTCAAATTTAGGGTGTCTTTTTTATTGTTGAGTTTTAAGAGTTCTTTTTATATTTTAGATAACAGTTCTTTGTCAGATGTTTTTTGGAAATACTAGTATTTTCTGTTGTCTGTGGCTTGGCTTTTAATTCTCTTGACATTGTCTTTCACAGAGCAGAAGTTTTTAACTTTAATGATGTGTAGCTTATCAATTATTTCTTTCATGTATCATATATTTGGTGTTATATCAAAAAAGGCATTGCCATAGGCAAGGTCATCTAGGTTTTCTCCTATTTATCTAAAAGTTTTAGAGTTTTGTGACTTACATTTTGATACATTATTTATTATGAGTTTGTATTTGTGCAGGTGTAAGATGTGTTTCTAAATTGATTTTTTTTTGCATGTCGATGATCAGTTGATCAGTACCATTTGTTGAAAAGAGTGTCTTTGCTCTATTGTCTTTGCTCCTTTGTCAAAGATTAGTCAATTATGGGTTCATTTCTGGGCTTGCTATTCTGTTGCACTGATCTATTTGTCTATTCTTTTTTTTCATTATCACACTGTCTTGATTATGGTAGCTTTATAGTAAATCTTGAACTTGGATAGCATTAATCCACCAACATTTTTCTTCTCCTTCCGTGTTGTGTTAGCTACTCTGGGTCTTTTGTTTCTCTGAATAAACTTCAGAATCACATAGCCAAAATCAATAACCCAACTTGCTGGGATTTTTATTGTGATTTTATTGAATATAGATAAAATTTGGAACAACCAAAATCTTGAAAATATTGAGTCTTTCTGTCCATGAACATTGAATATCTCTCCATTTATTTAGTTTTTTTATTTCATTCATCAGAGTTTTGTAGTTTTCTTTATATAAACACTGTACATATTTTGTTAGATTTATATCTAATAATTTCATATTTAGGAGAGTTGATATAAATGGTATTTTTATTTTCAAATTTTATTAGCTCATATTTGTTATAAAGGAAGGCAATTAGTTTTATAATACTAACCTTGTACTCTGCAACAAAGCTATTATCATTTTTTAGTTCCAGTCATTTTTGTCAATTCTTTTGGATTTTCTACATAGACAATCATGTTATCTGTGAATAAATAGTTTTATTTCTTCTTCTTTTTTCTCTTTTATTGCATTAATACATTAGCAAGAATATCCAGTATGATGTTGTAAAGCTTTGGTGAGAGGAGACATTCTTGACTGGTACCTGATCTTAGTGGGGAAGCTTTGAGTTTTTCATAATTAAGTCTGATGTTAGCTATAAGGTTTTTTTTTGTAGTAGATGTCTTTTTTGACAAGTTGAGAAAATTCTCTTTCCTATTCCTAGTTTACTAAGATTTTTTGTATTAAAAATGGGTATGGACCTTTGTGAAATCCTTTTTCTTCATCTATTGATAACAAGTTGATGTGATGGATTACATTGATTAATTATTATATGTTGAACCAGACTTAAATACACTGGTTATGGTGTATAATTCTTTTTATACTTTTGAGATTCAATTTTCTAATATTTTGCTGAAGATTTTGCCTCTATGTTCATAATACATATTGGTCTATAGTATCCTTTCCTTATGGTGTTTTGTCTGGTTTGGTATTAGGATACTTGTGGCCTCACGGAATGAGTTTGGAAATAATGTCTCTGCTTCAATCCTCTTAAAGAGAATATAAAAAATTGTTATTTCTTTTGTTTTACCCTCAAATCTACCTTTATTTTTTTTCAACCTTTTTTTCCTTTATTGATTAAGGTATTACATATGTGTCCTTATCCTCCCAAGCCTCCCCACCCCCAACCCTTACTCATGCCCTTACACCCCTGATGTCTGTGTCCATTGGTTAGGCTTACATGCATGAATACAAGTCCTTTGGTTTATCTCTGCCCCTTCTCCCCACCCTTCCCTACCTTCCCTCTGAGGTTTGATGGTCTGATTGATGCTTCTCTGTCTCTGGATCTGTTTCTGTTCATCAGTTTATGTTGTTCATTATATTACACAAATGAGTGAGATCATGTGATATTTATCTTTGACTGGCTTATTTTGCTTAGCATAAAGCTCTCCAGTTTCATCCATGCTGTTTCAAATGGTAAGAATTCCTTCTTTTTTATAGCAGCGTAGTATTCCATTGTGTAGATGTACCACAGATTTAATCCACTCATCTGCTGCTGGGCACTTAGGCTGTTCCCAAATCTTAGCTATTGTAAATTGTGCTGCTATGAACATAGGGGTGCACATATCCTTTCTGATTGGTGTTTCTAGCTTCTTGGGATATATTCCTAGAAGTGGGATCACTGGGTCAAATGGGAGTTCCATTTTTAGTTTTTTAAGGAAACTTCATACTGTTTTTCACAGTGACTGCACCAGTCTTCATTCCCACCATCAGTGCATGAGGGTTCCTTTCTCTCCGTATCCTCACCTGCTCTTGTCGTTTGTTGATTTGTGGATGATAGCCATTCTGGCAGATGTAAGATGGTACCGCATTGTTGTTTTGATTTGCATCTCTCGGATGATTAGTGACTTTGAGCATGTTTTCATATGTTTCTTGGCCTTCCTTATGTCCTCTTTCAAAAAGTATCTATTTAGGTCCATTGCCCTTTTCTTGATTGGGTTGTTTATCTTCCTTTTGTTAAGTTGTATGAGATCCCTGTAAATGTTGGAGATTAAACCCTTATCGTTCATATCATTGGCAAATATGTTATCCCACGCAGTGGGCTTTCTTGTTGTTTTGTTGATGGTTTCTTTCGCTGTGCAAAAGCTTTTTATTTTGATATAGTCCCATTTGTTTATTTTCTCTTTAGTTTCCATTGCCCTAGGAGCTGTATCGATGAAGATACTGCTTCGGCATATGTTTGAGATTTTGTTGCCTGTGGATTCCTCTAATATTTTTATGGTTTCCCATCTTACATTTAAGTCCTTTATCCATTTTGAGTTTATTTTTGTGTATGGTGTAAGTTGGTGGTCTAGTTTCATTTTTTTGTTGTTGCATATATCTGTTCAATTTTCTCAACACCATTTATTGAAGAGACTGTCTTGACTCCATTATATGTTCATGCTTCCTTTGTCAAATATTAATTGAGCATAGTGGTTTGGGTCAATTTCTGGGTTCTCTATTCTATTCCATTGGTCTATATGTCTGTTCTTGTGCCAGTACCAGGAAGTTTTGAGTACAGAGGCTTTGTAATACAGCTTGAAATCTGGTATTGAGATCCCTCCTTCTTTCTCAGGGTTGCTATAGCTACTTGGGGTCTTTTTTTTTTTTTATTCCAGATGAATATTTGGAGAGTTTGTTCTAGGTCTGTGAAATATGCCATTGGTATTTTAATGGGGAGTGCATTGAATCTATAGATTGCTTTGGGTAGTATGGACAGTTTGATGATGTTGATTCTACCAATCCATAAATATGGTATGTTCTTCCATCTGTTTATATCTTCCTCTATCTCTTTTTTCAGTGTCCTGTAGCTTTCCAAATACAGGTCTTTTACCTCCTTAGTTAAGTTTATTCCTAGGTATCTTAATATTTTTTGGTGCAATGGTAAATGAGATTGTTTTTTTTAAATTTCTCTTTCTGTAAGTTCACTTTTTTATGGTGTATAAAAATGCCATAGATTTCTTGAAATTAATTTTGTATCCTGCTACATTGCCAACTTCATTTATTAAGTCTAATAATTTTTTGATGGAGACTTTAGGGTTTTCTATGTACAGTATTATGTCATCTGTGAAAAATGACAGTTTTATGTCTTCTTTTCCAATTTGGATACCTTTTATTTCTTCTTCTTGTCTAATTGCTACGGCTAGCACTTCCAGTACTATTTCTTTCATAAACATTTGGTAGAATTCACCACTGAATCCATTTGGGCCTGGTGCTTTCTATTTTGGAAAGTTATTAATTATTAATTCCATTTCTATCAGATAATCTATTTCTTTTTTATGTCATTTTTGGCAGATTGTGTCTTCCAAATAGTGGGTCTATCTCATCTAGGTTATCAAATTTATGGGCATAGAATTGCTTCCAGTATTCCTTTATTATCCTTTTAATGTCCAAAGGATCTTTACTGTTACACCAACTTTCATTTCTAAAATTGTAATTTGTGTCTTCTTTTTTGTTGTTATTGTTAGCTTGGCTAGAGGCTTATCTATTCTATTAATCTGTTCTAAAAACCAACTTGCTGCTATGAACATAGGGGTACACATATCCTATCTGATTGGTGTTTCTAGCTTCAATTTATTTGATTTCTACCCTCTTTTTTATTATTTCTTTTTTATTCTTCTTACTTTGGATTTAATTTACTCTTATTTTTCTGTTTCTTAAGGTAGACACTTAGAGATTTTTATATCTTTCATCCTTTATAATATATGCATTCAATTCTATAAATTTCTTTCTTAACACTGCTTTTGCTCTATCCCACAAATTTTTATAAGTTGTGTACTTATCTTCATTTAGATAAACTTTTTTTTTCTCTTAAGATTCTTCCTTGACCTATGTGCTATTGAGAACTATGTTGTTAAATCTCACATATCTGGAACATTTTCATTTATCTTCCTGTTACTTTACTGTGATATAAGAACAGACATTGCATAATGTCTCTTCTTTTACATTTATGAAGATAGATTTTAAGATCCAGAATGTGGTCTGTGTTGTTTAATGTTCTATATAAGCTTGAGAAAAATGTGCATTCTACTATGGTTGTTTACTACATATCTCATTCACTTATTGGTCAAAGTCAGTAATAAGTCCTCTGATTTCAACAGAGAAGGGAAATATGATGTTTCTACAGGAAGGGAATAAATTACGGTGAATACTAAAAATACGACTACTTCAGTGACATAACCACCCTTCAGAAATGACTCTTTTCTCAGTCATAATATGATATAAATGAATTTACTGGACCTAAGGATATAGATTAATCCCTTTTATTATATGTGGATATTTCCAGGTTTCTTCACCAGTGCTTTCGGTAGTTTGTTCTGTAAGTTTATAATTTATTATTCTTAATTATTACTAAATTATCTTTACATTTATTTATTTCTACTTACTTTAAAATTTTAACGTAAATCTTCTATCAATTTTTATTCATTTATTTTATGATTAATTTAACCAATAAATATTTATTCATCACCATTACAAGAACTATGCTGAGTATTGCTCTACAGCTGTGAATGAGACAGATTTATCCTTGACCTTCTTGGAACTTCATAGTTTAGCAACTTGAAATTCTTTGCAAACAAAAGAAATAGATATGGCCAACTAATATAAAAAGAGTGAAAAAATTAGTAAATTACCATTGACAACCATAATAAAGATAACAAATGTCATTGTCTTACACACTGTTGTGTTTTCTTCATAGCACCTTGCCTTAATTTATTCAGTTCATAAGTAGCAAAAGCAGGATAATCAGCTTTTCCAGAAGCACTAGTCTAGTGCCTTTACCACTAATCTTATCTAATAAAAGAGTAATATGCAAATTGACCATACCTCTGCTATACAACAAGCCATGCCCACAAACTACACCCCCAGCCAATCAGGAGGGAATATGCAAATAAACCCAACCAAGATGGCTCCAGCCACAGAGAGTAGGAGGGAAACTTGGGATTCCCTGGCAATGGAGGAAGCCAAGCTTTTGCAGCACTGGCCTGCTTTGGCCTCCGCGTAAGGCTACAAAGTTTCAATTATAGAACATAAATAAATCCCAACAGAAATGGTTGCAGCCACAGAACAAGCAGAAGGCTTGACTGCACTCAAGGCTACAAATTTTCAATTGCAGAAGATAAATAAATCCCAGATACCAGGGCCTCCGCTTGGGTCATCAGGGGGCGTGGCCAGCCTGCAAACCAGCAGGCCCCTTGCCCAGGCTGCCCCACACCCCAAGGGAACCCCCACCCTGATCCAGGACACTGTTCAGGGCAAACCAGGTGGCCCCCAACCATGCACCAGGCCTCTATCATATCTAATAAAAGAGTAATATGCAGATTGACCATCACTCCAACACACAAGATGACTATCTCCATGTGGTCAAAGATCCTGTCCTCATGTGGACACAAGTTGGCCACCAAAAGATGGCCAGCAGGGGAGAGCAGTTGGGAGAAACCAGGCGTGCAAGGGAGGACAATTGTGGGCAATCAAGCCTGCTGGGGAGGGCAGTAAGGGGTGACATGGCCAGCAGAGGAGGGAAGTTGGGGGTGACTGGGCCTGCAGGGAAGGGCAATTGGGGGGGTATCCAAGCCTGCAGGGGAGGGCTGTTAAGGGTCACCAGGCCTGCAGGGGACAGCAGTTAGGGCTGACCAGGCCTGCAGGGGAAGGCAGTTAGGGCCAAACTGGTTGGCAGGGGAGCAGTTAGACATCAATCAGGCTGGCAGGGGAGTGGTTAGGGGGTGATCAGGCTGGCAGGCAGAAGTGGTTAGGGGCAATCAGGAAGGCAAGCAGGCGAGCAGTTGGGAGCCAGCAGTCCTGGATTGTGAGAGGGATGTCCGACTGCCCGTTTGGGCCCGGGCCTAAATGGGCAGTCGGACATCCCTCGAGGGGTCCCAGATTGGAGACGGTGCAGGCTGGGCTGAGGGACCCCCCCCCCCAATGCATGAATTCCATGCACCAGGCCTCTAGTATAATAATAAAGGTTAATATGTATTGAGCACATACTATATGCTGGTAACTGTATGTATTATTTAACCTAATTTACAGAGAACCCTATAAAGGAGCTATAATATTTTCATTGTAGAGATGAGTAAATCAAGGCTTAGAATAACTAAACACCATGCCCAATAAGTGAGAAGCAGATTATGGGACTCTAAATAAAAGCTCATACTAATTCAATACCCTAAAATGATTATTTCATATCAATTCATTTCAGTATTCTTGACAGTGGCATTTCTTTACATATTTCCAAGGAAAAGGAAGAGAGAAAAGGAGTAAAGCAAATTGTAATGTGGCTTAAAAGAGTAAATGAAGAGGTGAAAATAGCATCCATGTATAAAGGATTAATAGCTAACAGAGAAATGAAGCCAGGAACAATGTTCTCATCATTTTGTGGCCTTTGAGAAATAAATCCTCTGCTTGGCATGTGCCCACTCACTATAGTTGGGACTTCTCAGCCTGTAACTACTGCTCTACTTTGTCTAGACACATCAGAACCATCATTTTCCTTCTAATATAATATTCTCAAACATGTTGATCATTGTCAGACCACTCTCTGAATGTTTTTCATTTATCTATTACAATCTAGGCCCTAATAGATTGTAAGATACCAAAAGCAGGCTCTGGTATGGTGTGAATAGAACCAAAATGTCTATCACAATGCTCACAAATATTCCACATATGCATGAAAATGCAGATATACACCTTTTAAAACTGTCTGATTGTTTTAATCATTGAATGTTGCCCCATTTCTGCAGAAAATTATGTCACATATATTGTCCTATCAATGTAACCAGCTAACCTCTCCACCACTTTTTTCTTTTTTAAATATATTTTATTGATTTTTTACAGAGAGGAAGGGAGAGGAATAGAGAGTTAGAAACATCAATGAGAGAGAAACACCGATCAGCTGCCTCCTGCACACCTCCCACTGGGGATGTGCCTGCAACCAAGGCACATGCCCTTGACCGGAATTGAACCTGGGACTTTTCAGTCCACAGGCTGACACTCTATCTGCTGAGCCAAACCAGTTAGGGCTCCACCACTTTTTTCAAAAAGTATTTTTTTATTCATCTTTAGAGAGAGATGAAAGGAGGAGGAAAGAGAGAAAGAGAAACATTGATATGAGAGTGACACATCAATTGGCTGACTCCTGCAGCCCCCTACCAGGGATCGAACCCGCACCCTGAGCACATGCCCTGACCAGGAATGGAACCAGCAACCCTTCAGTGCATGGGATGATGCCCAACCAAATGAGCTACACCGGCCAGGGATCTCCACCACTTTTTGTTACATTTCCTGAACTCTACACCTCTCATTGACAGAATACATGAAATATTGGCCTTGCAAATATTCAATATTTCAATGCTTTAATGACTTTGTCCATGGTTCCTCTTGACTTTGAATACCCTCCCAGTCTTCTCCAAATATTAGTTTCCAACTTATCTTCCAAACTCTAACCTTTACACATTTTTTCCATGCTTAACCATAATCATTTAATCTCTTTCTCCCTAGTAGTCACAGTATTGTGTTTCTACAGTGGAACCTCAGTTTCTGAACTTAATTCATTCTAGAAGACTGAGAAGCAATTTTCTTGAAAACCAAATCATTTTTCCTCATTAGAATAATGTAAATTGAATTAATTCATTCCAGATCCCCAAATGATGCCCTGTTTTAACCTTTTTTATATACAGTACATGTCTAATATACGATTCAATCTATAAACAAAACTTATTGAACCACCCCATACTAGCCTTAATTGTATCACTTTCAGCACTTGTTCCAGAGTGTCTTTCAAGAGGTCAGTTCAGAGCATCTTTACTTTTTCATATATCACTGATATTGAATGCTGTCACTGGCTAAGTGCTTTTCCTTTATCCAAATCAAAATAGCTTTTTTACCTCTTCAATTGCCTGCTGTCATTGTTTATTTCACACCCTTAGCAATAATACCACTCTTGATGGCATCTTTATGTTTTAAAATTGTTCTGATTATCTGTTTTGCCAGCAATAAAACAAGCAAACAAACAAACAAACAAAAAACCTACAAAAAATATTCACAGCACAATTTCCTGAGATGTTAACAAGTTTTCAATGAGGGAACAAGGGGGCTGTAGCAGTAAATTTACTCACATTCTCCCTGTTTGTGGCCTGAGAGACACTTTTTGTTGCGTTGACACTTTTTGTTTCCTTCCTCAGCATGAAAGGTTTGTGAGATAGAGAACTGAAATCTTGTTTAACAACCCAGACATTTTTCCTATGAACAACTTGGTTGAGAACTGAATTGTTCAAGATGGGAAATGTTCAAGAACTGAGGTTTGAATGTATATTGATTACAGTAATTAACACATTGACTTCAATTGACATTAATCTGTACAAATGGGTGTTCCCAATTTTTTATTTATTCAACAAATACAACATGGCATTATTTGAAAGTAGAGACTTTAACCTTATCTGATTATGTAATCTTTTTAGCTATTAGCTCCATAAAATTGTAGACTCTGTTTATATTTGTAATACTACCACTGACACACTGAATTATAAATTAGAACAACAATTTTGGTTATTATTATTGAACAACTTCATGTGCCAAAGAATCTAGCTATGCTATTTTGATATGTTTTTAAGAAATGATGATCTTAAAGTGATAATTACTAGGTTTTTATAGGTAAAGAAAATAGAACTAAGGGAGATTAATTTGCCTAAATTCACACAGGAATTAAGTGTCAAATGTGGGATTTAGAGCCAGTTCTGTTTGAAGGGAAAGTCTGTGTTTTAACCATTATCTGCATAGTCTCTTGAATAGCAGGTATGTAGCAAGTGTGAATTGAACTAAATGTTGTGTATTTGAGAAATGATACTTTGGTATTAAATAATTGATTACTTATGATAAATAGATCCCTATTTTTGGTGCTAGTGAGGATAAAAAAATATCATATTCCATCCAAATTTAAGATTTATTAGATAGTCTGTTTTCAAAAACAACCCATTTTTAATAAAGTAGATACATTGGATAACAAGTACTTCTTGACCTTGGAATCCCTTTAAGACATTCTAAATATTCATTTGCAAATAAGAATAAGACAAAAATATAATAATAAAGAAATTGGAGAGCAGTAAGTTAAATTATTAGAAAAAAGGTTACACAATCATACAAAGACCTCATCAAAAGGCAGAGAAATCACTCAAGGATTACATTAAGTAATAGGGTTAAAAGAATATGGTCTGAAAAAAATTGAGTATCTTCTAATAACTGTAAGTACATGAGTTTCTAAAATGCCATACATAATATCCATGAAATTATGTTGCATAATGTAATAACACATTATGCTACCATTAATGCATTATAACTATGTCATTTGTAAGGCTAATTTTTTTGTGTAAAACCACTTAACTACATAAAATTGAAAATAATGATTATTGTAACTACTTTCACTTTTTATCTTTAGAAGTTCAGGATTAAATACTCCATATGGCAGTTATTTTATGGTGATGTGTATTTTTATGGAGTGGTCATATAGTGTTCTAATAATTATCTTAAAATTCCCAAATACATAAATCATAAGATCTTTTCATATATTATCATTATGAGAAGTCAAAGTAAATCACTTAACACCTACTTAACAATGCATATAGAGTTGAACATAAAATTTGGATAAAATCTTAAAAGAAAACTACAAATTTCAAGAAAAAGCTAAGTTTTAAAAAATATAGTGCCATTATAGCTGTCTAATATAGGTAAGCCTACTTCTCTTAGAAGCATCTATTTCTTTAAAATACTGATATTCATAGATAGTTTACATTTTATTTTATATTAGGGAAATTATTTTAGGGGAATAATCCTTACCCAGATTGGTTTTGTTGAGAGTCCTTAAAAGTGGTAGTGGTGTCAAAAATTATAAACTTTCAGTTATAACTTTCAGTTAAAAAGTACTTAAGTATCAGGATATAATATATAGCATGGTGACTATCCTTAACACTGCTATTTGGTATATTTGCAAGTTGTTAAGAGAGCATATACTAAGCTATTGTCACAGAGGAAAAAAACTGTTTTTTGTATGTATATTTAGATAATGGATGTTAATTAACTTATTGTGTTAATCATTTCACAATATATGTATATTAGTCAAGTAATTATGCTGTGTACTTTAAACAGCACTTTATGTCAATTATATCTCAACTAGAGGCCTGATGCGTGAAATTCGTGCAAGAGTAGGCCTTCCTTCCCTCTAGCACCTGGGACCCGGGCCTCCCTCCAGCTGCCGGCAGGCACCGGGGACCTGGGTTTCCCTTGCAGCCCTGGCTTCATCCTGAAGGATGTCAGGTCTAATTAGCATATTATGCTTTTATTATTATAGATAAAACTGGGCAGGTGGAGAAGAGGAAAGGAAAGGAAAGGGAGCTAGAGTTTTCTTGGCTAAGGACTGTATTTTATGTGTAGGATTTATCTAAATCCATGTAAAGTAGAATATTATCTTCTCAACTTTTCTGAATATGAAGACTAAGACTCAGAGCAGTAAAAATATGCTCAAAGTCACAGAACTAATAGAATCCAAAAGAGGTTTCCAAAATATCATGCAGCATGTGTTTAATCAGTTACTTTACCTGAACATTTAGTAGTTATCTGACATGGCTCAAGATGCTAAAAATTACAATAATGTTTAAAATGCAGCTTCTATCCTCAAAGATCTCACCATATAGAAAAGAGAGGCAGATAAATAAATACTTGTAATGTGATAAGTAGTATAAAGGATCCATTTTTTTAGATACTATGGAAGTTTAATCTATGTCTTCCTGTAATATGAATATCATGACTAGGAGAATATGGATCATAGAGAGAAAAAAGTAAGGAAAGAAAGAACTGCATCATTATTTAAACTTGTAATGCTATTTTTTCTCTTCTTCCTTGTATTTTATGGCTATGTAGACTTGCATATATGATAGAAACTATTCTTTGTTAGCAAAGAATGCTGACATTATGCTTAACAAACACTACATAATACAATTGTCATTCAAAAGCAAACGATTTCGGAATTTTAGAAAAATTTTATTGTTTGCCTTCAAGAATAGATGAAGACCGTGTAAAGGTTGGTGATAGAATATTCAAACGAAAATTTGGTGTAAGAAAGCCTAAACATGATTTAGTTTAATAAACTGTACTTTTACTGTGATCATCACATTGATTTCTCCAAATCTCAAACACCAAGGTTTCATGCATTTTTTTGTGTTAGGGATTCTTAAATAATGTCATTGATGATCCATATACTTAATATGTGTAAGCATTATTGATGACCATGTACATTTTTTGCCACATTTAAGCTTACAATATTAGATGTATTACTAGCTATATTATAAATCTTTAAACTTACTTATTAATTTGTCCTTTTCATAGATTGATTATTGATATTTTTCATTGTAGTCTTTTATTTTCCTCTATCATATTTGTCATTTTTTTCTTGTATTCTTATAGTTTTCATCATATATCAACCCAATCTATTTTTCTCTTTATTATTTCTTCTTTTTTTCTTAATTTTTTATTGAAGTTGGCAACATTTCCCAATTATTATCAGCTGAAAATTTAATTAACATGCTGTTTATTTCTACTTCCAGATAATTAATAAAGTTGTTAGGGAAAACTTGGATGTATACCAAATACCCAACCAGACAGCTCCCCTAAGTCAGATGGTCTCCTATTTATAATTACCTTTATCTTATGGTCCTTAAGCAAACTTTCAGTGCTCATTCCAGAGCCAATTTCAATTAATTTGGATGGAACTACTTTAAGAAACACACCAACTGTTTCATAGTCCCTCCTTAGAATTTTGATTTTGTAAAATATTTGCACTTTATTACGCATGCCAACACTATATTAATGAAATTGAACATTTAAGCCCAAGAGAGCAAAGTCTGAAAGTTCTCAATGAGAGAGCATGGTCTTAATAAACATTTAAGACAAAACTCTAATTGCATTATTTATGAGTTAAATGAGAACATGAGAGAGGCATTTACTTTTCACCTTTGTGCCACTGATTGCCCATTTCACTTAACTTAATGAAATTACTAGCTGATTTCAATTTTTATTAATCATTTTTCTGGCACAGAATATGTTCCATAGTAATACATTGAAAAGTGATTAACTTTTTGCCAAAATTGAAGAAGAGGTTCAAGAAAGCTTTAAAGTAATATAATTTTAAGAGTTTTAAAGTGTAAAACTTTAGCATTAACCAAGGATCATTCTCATAATTTTAAACTTGTATAAGGTAATACATCCAAATTTAAATATCCTTCTTAGGTTTCTATATTATGTGTTAATATATAAATATATTATTAATGTATGTGTTACCATTTTTAATCTTACAATCACAGACTTCTAAAGCTAGAAGGTACATAAAATAATGAATACAATTCTCTTGTTTTATAGGTGAAAACAGACACTGAAATTACAAATGGTACTAGCGCAGATCATTCAATCTGATAGTGTAGTCCATAGAAGCCGTCTCTTAGAACCAAAACCTAGAGATCTGGATATCTTAGAGATAGCTATTTTAAAAACCCTCAATTTCTGAACCTGTTGAGTGTGGCAGCAATCCAGAAGACAGTTGAACAAGTACTGTGTAGATTAAGTAATTGACTTAGATCTTTTCCAGAAACCAAGGAGACATCACAATCAGCAGGTAAGCATTGCAAATGAATGGCATTAATATATTGTTATAAACAACAAATCTATAGCATGTAGAGTTATAGACTGCCTGCTCAAATGCTGGAAATAGACAGATATGCCAATGATCACTTGTCATAGTTAAGTTCAAGCTAAAGGTATTTATTAATAAAGGAAAAGTTCCAGGAACTCAAGAAGCAGGGTCAATAAAGAATCCAAACAGCCAATAAACCCTTCTTGTGTCTATCACAATAGTCAACCACATATAATTTAGAGGTTGTAGTTAAGTTTTTTCTTGTCATAACTCACAAAGCAATGATTACTTAAATATCCATACAGACAAAAACGTTTCCAAAGGAAAGAGCTCTTTTTTTATTGCTAAACTTGATATATCACATTCAAAATGCATCTAATCTTTCATTTTCCCTCATGAAAGCCCAATATCCTATGTCTAAATAAACTACATAGAACTTTGATATTAATTAGTTTTCCTTAAGTATGAAATTCACATTTATCAAACTCTTCCCCTACCTCCCAATTTTCCCAAGGAAGTATTAAGTTTGAGAACATAATATATGCTATAGATAATTTTTACTTATAGGTGTAACCCAGATTATACATATAATCCAATTAGTTGCAAATTTGAAAATGCAAATTCTATTTATCACAAATTTCTAATATTCTACTGGAAATCTATTTCCTTGAAGTGAAAATCTTCCAAATAGGCAGAATTAGTATTATTATTTAGTAAGTTATTAAGATGCAAATCAACTGCATGATTCAAGATAGAGAGCTGAACACTTATTTCAACTACCTTCTCTCATTAAGACTTGTTAAATTGAATATCAAGAGGTATAAATGTGAAAAAAAATCTTTAAAATTTTGAGGTAAAAGCCATAAGCAAGATGAAGACAAAAATATATCAGAGAACTAATCATTTTGTAGAATTTCTGGAAAGTGAAAGCATATGAAATCAAACCTAAGGGTAAAGAAGCTAATTTTAAAATTATATACATTTATATATGTTTATATTGATATCTATATCTACATGTATCCCAGATATTCCTCAGAGTATGGCCTTTTGGTGTTGGCAGATGGCCGAGAGTGAGGTATGTTGTCTTTTGTCTGATAGACCAAAATTTCAGTCTTCCTGATGTTAACAAACATTATCCACTCACAAAGGTTTTGGGGTCAGTCCTCTTAAATCAGGTAAGGTGACAGTAATACTAAGAAAAGCCCACATGAACTATCTATCTTAATCAAACTAGTTCTTCAGAAATAAAAACTAATCACTAAAGAATCATAAGATCTTGAGAATATCAGCAGTTTAAAAGAAAAAGAGAAAATAGCAGAATGACTAATATCGGAAGAATAAAAGAAGAAAAAGGATGTTAAAAGAATTTCAAAGGTACACATGACACAATATTATATACACAAGAACCATAACACAAGAACATGCTGCTATAACTTTGAGTGACATGAAAAAATGTTCACTGGTTATCTTACAAGAAGTTCTTAGAAGAGATGTGTTTTATTTTATTTAAAACAAAAAACAAAAACATGTGTTCCAAATGTGTTGATGATGACAAATGACTTCAGTGGTATAATAAATTATTTATTCCCCTTATATATATACTAAAAAAAGGGTAATATGCTAATTTGACCGGGTTGACCAGACATTTTCTGGTTGTCCTGCCTTCCTTCCAGACAAAGCCATGGTGGCAGGGGCCAAGGCAGAGGCAGTTAGCGGCAATCAAGCCCACAGGGAAGGCAGTTAGGGGCGATCAGGCAGGCAGGGGAGGGAAGTTAGGGGTGATCAGGCAGGCAGAGGGGTTAGGCGAGATCAGGCAGGCAAGCAGGTGAGTGGTTAGGAGCCAGTGGTCCCAGATTGTGAGAGGGATGTGCAGCAGGGATTGGGCCTAAACCAGCAGTCAGACATCCCCCAAGGGGTCCCGGATTGGAGAGGATGCAGGCCGAGCTGAGCAAATTTTGTGCATGGGGCCTCTAGTGTTTAAATAAATGTATTTTTATACCATTCAGTGATAAATTTTATTTTGAAATAAACTTACATAAGAACAATGACTTTAAAAATAGATATTTGGAAATTTGGAAATAATTTATTATTCTAAGTTTTTGTGGCCAAAGTGATATGTATCTTCCAGGAAGATAATTTTTGTTGATTTAAAAAAAAAAAAAAAAACTTGAAAAAAGAATTTTCTAACAAGTTTTGAAAGCTAAACAAAGAATTTCAGCAATGTTGAAGCCTTTCTTTAAAAATATTAAAATGACACTCAAGGCAACTAAATGCAAAAATAACTGTCATCAGGCAGTTGAAAATTTACTAACATTAAAATAAAAATATTTGCAGGTTTGGGGTGAAATTTTAAATCAGTATCATTATTTTATAAATGCATCCTTTTTCATAATAGTTTTTTGAGGTATTATTTTGAGCTATGGTAATAATTAAAACCAAGCCTCTAAATAAGTTGAATCTGGTGCTAGTCTTTGGAATTGCTATATGACCAGGAGTTTAACCAAGATCTCCAAAAATAAGAAATAATATTCCATTATATATATTTTACTAAAATATCATAGTAATGCATAATTATATTTAATACCATTATGAGAAGCAAAATTTTTTCCTTATTAATAAATAGGTATTAAAATAGTGCCTTTATTTTTTCTCATCCTTTTTAATATTCTCCTTTTGTGTTTTACAGGACATATATTTAATATAGTTGCATATATATATATTATTTATATACAAATGCAAATATACAAGGGATGCTTGCTCCATTACTGATAAAAGTGGGGACTATAAAAATTTAAACTGAGTGCAAGGCACCAGTCAATGTGATACTTATATAATGGGACCCTAGTGGCTCAAAGAACAGACATCTCTTTCCAAGGGCCTAACTTACTATCAGAAAATTCCCTTGCTTAAAGAAGAATATGGTTAATCTAATGATAGGTTAAGATGACATTGTGCTTTACTTGCATTGCTCCACAAGGTTAGATTCTGAGGAAAATAAAGAGAAGGGAAGGCAGGTTTTCTTATAGTTTTGGTTTTATAATTTATTAAATATTTATTTAGGTTCTGAAATATTTGGCCACTGAGTGGCAATAAATACTCTTAATTGTATTGATCTAAATAATAGAAAATGAAAAGAAAATTATATATTTAAATTATACATATATTTTGACAAATAACTGAGACTAAAAGATACAAATTTATGCTAAAACAAAAGTTTATATATAAAATGGAAAATTTCAAAAGATGGAGACATCTACTGAGTCCAGTTTTATAGACAGGCCTTACTAGAGCATTCTATGGTATTTCAAGATTACTGCTTAATAAGAAATTACTATGTTAAATATGAATATATTTTTCTATTACATGTGGACATGCAATGACACAATTCCACAAATAGCATCATAAAGAGACCTTTTTCACAGTATTTTATCAACACAGACTGAAATTCTCAAAATATAATTTTGTTAGCAGCAGCAGTAATACTCATGATACTTTTATCATCCTATCTAATAAAAGAGCAATATGCAATATGACCGTACCTCCACTGCTACACTCACTCACAAGCCACGCCCACCAGCCAATCAGGAACGAATATGCAAATAAACCCAACCAAGATGGCTGTGGCCACAGAGAGCAGGAGGGAGACTTGGATTTCCCCGGCAATGGAGGAAGCCAAGCTTTCCACCTGCCCTTGCCGGCTCAGGCCTCCACTCCAGGCTATAAAGTTTCAATTATAGAAGATAAATAAATCCCAACAGAAATGGCAGCAGCCGTGGAGCTGGAGACAGTAGGAGGCTAGGGTTGCCCCCAGCAATGGAGGAAGCCAAGGTTCTGCAGCACTGGCTTGCTTTGGCCTCCACATAAGGCTACAAAGCTTCAATTATAGAAGATAAATAAATCCCAGATACCAGGTCCTCCACTTGGGTCACCAGGGGGTGTGGCCACCCTGCAAACCACCACAGGCCCCTCACCCAGGCCACCCCATGCCCCAAGGGAACCCCCACCCTGATCCAGGACACCCTTCAGGACAAACCAACTGGCCCCTACTCGTGCACCAGACCTCTATCCTATCTGATAAAAGTAATATGCAGATTGACCATCACACCAACACACAAGATGACTGTCCCCATGTGGTCAAAGATCCTGCCCCCATGTGGACACAAGATGGCCAGCAGGGTATGGCAGTTAGGAGGGACCAGGCCTGCAAGGGAGGGCAGTTGGGGTGATCAAGCCTGCAGGGGAGGGCAGTTAGGGGTGACCAGGCTGGCAGAGGAGGGAAGTTGGGTGTGACCAGGCATGCAGGGAAGGGCAGTTGGGGAGGACCCAGGCCTGTAGGGGAGAGCAGTTTGGGGGGACCAGGCCTGTAGGGGAAGGCTGTTAGGGTTGACTAGGCCTGTAGGGGAAGGCAGTTAGGGGTGACCAGGCCTGCAGGGGAGGTCAGTTAGGGGCAAACAGGCTGGCAGGGAGCAGTTAGGCATCAATCAGGCTGGCAGGGGAGTAGTTAGGGGGTGATTAGGCTGGCAGGAAGAAGCGGTTAGGTTAGGGGCAATCAGGAAGGCAGGCAGGCAAGCAGTTGAGAGCCAGCAGTCCTGGATTGTGAGAGGGATGTCCGACTGCCCCCTCAAGGGGTCCCAGGTTGGAGAGGGTGCAGGCTGGCCTGAGGGACACCCTTCCCCCGGCCCCCATGCACAAATTTCGTGCACTGGGCCTCTAGTTTATTTTATAAGCTTAACTATTAACTATTTCTTTCTCTTTCCTCTTTGGTTGCAAGTTTCCTGGAGAGTAAAAAGTTGATTTTTACATCTTGGATAGCTCTCTATAGTAGAGTTGAGATCTACTAAAATTTTTTACCAGTTAACCCCCCACTCCCTCTAATCTTTGAGCAATTTTTAACCAAATACAGAATTGAAATAAGGTGCTTTGGAATACCAACTTTGAGAAGGTAAGGATTGCTTGGTGGCAAAGTTCCAAGTCAGGCCTATTACAATATACTTAGTTGTTACCTCAAATATTGGTTATCGCATTTGTATTTCATGTTTACTCTTTTTTTAAAGTGTACTTATGAACAATTCAATGTCTTTGGGGGCTTCACACATTTCTTGACAGGAATCATGTATGACAACACTATCTCATCATTGTTAAGACTTGCTTCAGAATTCAACCTGTCTCCTTGTACCGTATCCAACAATGAGAAGGTTTAGGGGCTCAGATATAGGTAGATGCTTCCTGATTTCAGCACTGCTAGCTGTGAAGGCAGGCTAATACCTATCTCATGGGGGTATCCAGAAGATTAAAAAAATAGATTTTTATAAAGCTTTTTGGCGATCCTTGGATAAAAGGGGCTGCCGAGGCACACAGCATTCTTATCTCCCCAGTTGCTACAGAGCCTGCTATTTATCGTGGCATCTTGTATCAACCAGAGAAAAAGCTAGGGTGAGCTGTGGAAAATAGGAGTATTGGTGACAGGAAGGAATAGCACTAGCCCATGTGAACCACATGGGCTGCCTCCTGAGATGCTAGAAGGTAGTCAGGATCATAATTAATGGATACGGGTGTAGGTTCTCCTTCTGGGATAACTGTAGCATAGCAAATTCATAAAATTACACAGTTTATATTCTGTAATTTTGTTTGACTAAAAAAATATTAACTAGTAAAATAGCCTCCAGGAATACTCAAAGAAAGCATAACATTAAAATGTGTAATGCGAACAGTTTAGGATTGAGCTTGAAAGGTATCCTGCAATTAACTATTTCATTTATAGGCTGGGAATTTCTACAAACCAAGTTAAGTAAGTGTTCTTTATAAAGATCCTGCTGGGTTTTGCCTGTGGATAAATATGTTGAACAAGGCATTGCTAGAGGGAGAAAAGCCTTTAACTTTTGCCGTGCATTGTTTTAAGTGTCAAAATATATGCCATATTTTGAATTCCTCTAATTTAAATAAGCCACATTGTGGCTTTTAAAAGGCTATTAATTTTAACTGCCTCATTTTATAAATACCACCTCTGAAAATCACATATTCCGTTTCCCTACAGGAAAACTAATTATGTATTCTACATTGCCATTATATGACATAATGACATTAATTTCTTGTATATCTGTGGGTGCAGGAGTAAGGCAAAAGAAGGAATAATCCTATTTTTCTTTCTCTGATGGTGCTAGCAATCACTGAGAGAAAGTAAAATGCAGGGACTAAATAAAAATATGGGGGTAGAGAGGGAAAAATCAATAAATATCTAAATTATTTAAAGAGAAGCTACTATCAGGTGTCTTACTGTCATGCATCATCCCCTGGATCTGAAAGCAGACAGGTGAATTGTCTCCAGCCTGCATTGGTTTGGACACTCTCTCCAGCATGCTCATTAGCAGCTCCAAGTCTAGGCTCCCTGTTAGTAGAAAGGCAGGGATCACAGCGGGGAAGTTATATCTCAGGCTTCTCACATTCCTGCTCTATCTTAGCAAAGCGTTACAAAGCCTTTTCTGGCAGCTCATTAGTAGGTGCACTGATGCATAAGAGACAGTCATTAGAAGTGTTTTTCAACATTGGCTTTTGATCAGGTGACTAGAAGCATTGTGGAGACATTTACTTACATTGTTTTCCATAAGAGATTCTGTTGCTATATTCAGAATGACATACATAAGAATGTTGAAAACTAGCTTGACCTTTCTATGACAAAAAGGGGAAAAGCAAAAGAAACTCCATTAGTTCCCTGAATCTTGCCTTTATACTGTCAACTATGACGTAATGCATGCGTGGACTGCTCCCTCAGTAACTGCTCTTTTCACTTTAATAATCTAAGCCAAGTTGAAATCTATCATTTGATTTAGGTTTATGACAAGGAGGACACTAGTGTGAGCAAATACAAATAAAATATCAGAAGCTTTATAGGGTGTCTTCTAATGCTAGGCATTTGTTTTCTCACCATGAAGGCTGACTACACATAAGGGCAAAAATCCATTGTACACAGCTTAATAAAACATTGTGAAAAAGTAAGGAGACCAAATTCAGGTGGCTGATTAATCTCTGAAGAGAGCTTCCATTGTAAAGAAATTGTTAAGGCTACAGGAACGAATTATTTTTAAGTAAAAGCATAAGACATGGCCTGTGGACAAAGTATATATAATCAGATGAGGCCTGTTTTAAAATGGGACTGAATTTGTTGTAAAATAGGACTGAATTTGTCAGTCCTTTGAGAGTGTTCTGTCTATAAAACAAATCAGGTTATTATGGACAATTGTACTTTTGTTAATAACTTTTCTTTTTATTGATGGTTATCTTTCATCACCAATATTCTCTTCTCTTTTCCCCCAGATACCCACTTTGTCAAGGCCTTAGTTTGGGGGGAATTTTTATTGCATCTGTTCACATTTATTTAGCCTTTGGTTCCTTAGGAACAGAAGAAAATCATGTTAAGCACATACCCCAACATGTAACACAAAAGGATGGGAAGCTTTCTTTGTCAAACTTCACTGAAACAAAGTGCATCAGCTTAATCAGGTCTGTTCTTGGCAATGTAGGAACATGACATGCCAATTACATAAACTTTCAACTAAGTGAAGCCTCCTGCTGGCTAATTCAGTGTTGATTGTTTTCCACTACTTGGCTACTTGGCTTTGACTGCTTGTTAAGATTAAAAAAAAAAGAAAGAAAGAAAGAAAGAAAAAAAAAAAGAGGGGTGGGAGAGGAGGTAAAAATTGCAGGAATTCTCTCCTTCCATCAAACATTCTTGTGATTGCCAGCAATTAGTTAAACTTCTCGCCAGTAAAATGACAAGATGAAACTTGACCAAATACAATGTGTGGAACTCACAGGCATCTGCCCCAGCTGAAAGACATTACAATGTTTGTTAACCTTACGGGTCATTCCTGATTCACTTCTGCAGACAGAAAACAAGATTTATATAACACAGATCAATACTGCCCTAAGACTTTCGCCATTGAGGATGTTAGATTGAGGCACTTCTCTTTATCAGTTTACCATGACACTAATGTATTTTGCCTGTTTTGCCTGGGCAGTGATGAATCTGTTGGCAAGAGAAAACAAATAAGTTTTGTTGTTGAGAGACATGTTGTCCATGATTTGTCTCAGCAGACATGCCAACTTGCTGGCCAATTCATTTCCTATTTAATTTAAGTGGCATATCTGTCTTCCCCTTTCAGGTATGTCTTTTGTCTACTGCACAACCACACTGGCAGTGCTCTGAGAGAGTTTGCAGTAGATCTCTGCAAGTAGATTGACATAACGGAGCCAGGAAACCAATCTATAATTTTCAGAAGAATCTTTCTGAAATATAGAGCTGCCATCTAACACAGTGTGTGGCATGAAATAATATTTTATTATTTTACAAATAGTTCATAAATTTGATGCTACTTCCAAATTATAAACATATAGCAAATCTCCTTTTTAAAATCAGAGCTTATTTCCTATATTGAGAAATATTTTGTGCTTTTGTGTGTGTGTGTGTATGTGACCAAGTATTATTTAATTATGAAATATATGTGGTGTAATATGAAAATATTTTGTTATGATGTGTTACATGTAGATGTACTTCGTAATTTCTTATTATCTCAATTAGTTTTACTCAATAGTCTCACATATAAGAGATTGGATAATATTGTATTTAAACAGCAGAGAAACAAAACATAGGATGATTCATTTTAAAAACAATGGCTTATGTAGTTTAATTTTAAATGAAGCGGCTTTTAAAAGGAAGACAATACACGCTATCACCAGACTCTCATGACACTTAACCAAATATTAATAGAAAAGCCAAGGAAGAAATGACTTTACATTTCAAATCATGACAAAGATGACGCTCTAGGAAAATGTGTCAAATGGTGAAACCGTAACATAGGAATTCCTCAAACTCTGACAGTCCTCAAGCAATGGAACAGTTAACATAGCACAGCACAGTCCACAAATATGCCAGCTAAATCTCTGTGTCAGAACACATTAATTATAGCAGTCAGTTTACCTTTCTCCTTCATAACATTTTTGATTAAAATTTCACACATTACAATGATATGTGTCTTTTCTACAAGCTGTGAAATTTATTCAGCCATCAATGGGTTTGGATTTTGTTCCTAAGAAGCGTATAGTACATAAAAAGTTGACTTATGATCTCTGAATAGTGAAATCAAGGAGAGTTTCTTTTGGGTAGACTTAGAATTTTATACCAGCAGTAGTGTCACAGAGCGAAACATTCATTAGTAATATTGTACCCCCAAAAGCAATAACTTCTCTCTTAGTATGTTGGCTCAGAATTTATAACTGCAAGGCTTAATTAAGCTGTAGATTATGTTTTGAAAGGTATAGTCAATGTAATGAATCCCTGAAGATGAAAAATAAACAATAAAAGATAATCAAAACATTTATCTATTTAATGGATTTATATAAAGTTGTGTTGTAAATGTTATTTAACAGATGTGCAAAGACTAATAAAATAATGCAATGATAATAGTGAACACATTTAAATCATTGCTATCTAAATTGGCATGTGATACTTCTTTATGTTAACACAACTACAGGATACAAGTTTATAAGTCTATCAATTTGAAATACAATTATTTCTCAGGATGAAGCACTGTAGTTTTAGATTCTATAGTTTTCTGATGTGTTACAACACAAGCCTATTCTCTACTTACAAAATCGAGGATGTATGCAGTAACTTTGAACCAAAATTTCTCCAGTGTTCCATCATTTATCAAATCTAAAGATTTCATCTACCTCAATCATGTCCTCGATTCTGTTTTTAATAATTATTTAGAAATTTGAAATATGAGTGTGAATGTGTGTGTTCATATATACACAAGCATGATATCTCCAGATAGCTAGGTATGTGCACAAAGACACACATATAAAGTTTTGATTCCCCTGGAACTTCTAAAGAAATCAAACATTAATATATTTTTAATTAAAATATAAATATAAAATCTTTTTCTTATTGAAACAAATTTATTATTGATTTATTAACTCCTCAACTCCTTTATTATACAAAAAAATAATTTGAAGGATAAAGATAACATTTGAAATTTTCTATTGAGTTTAAAAGTTATAGAGATTTGAATGTCAATGAGCATTTTTAGGTTGTACTATCAGATATGAATATTCCCATCTTTCCAGTATAAAATGAAATTTATTTTAATATAGGAGCTAATTGAAAATTAATCAGTTACTTTAGACTTCAACAATAGTTTTACAACACTCAGTAGTTTATGTTTAAAATATGTTTTCAAAAGGATTATATACAAACAATGTTTGGAAAAGGTGGGAATTAAAATTTTCAAATTAAAAAAAAAGTAACATGAAAGTTTAGCTACATGGTAGGTCATTGATTCTAAGGTTTCCTAAATTATAGGCTGTAAATATCCTTTTAACATTCATTAGTAGTTAACTGTAGTTTAACCATTTGTGAGGTAGAACTGCTCACTTCCCATCACACCTTGCCATTTATTAAATTCTGAGTGTGGGAATCCATAGTAACTTTCCCATATCTGGACTAAAAATTAAAATGCTTAGGCTTCCTTCTCTTCAAGTCACTGACCAGTTTTCTACTGAAGAAGTTCACTGAAGAAGTCCAATTTCATTAATTATGACACATTCTACTGTTGATTCTAATTCCAAGGTCATTCTAGCTAACCTGCCTATAGCGTACCTACTGCAATTTAAGCTCATCTTTTTATTCTTATCATTGAAGTGGATGAATTATTAGTGACTTTTCTCCATAAGCCTGAAGTAAAGTGGTAGCCTGCCTCTCAGTCTTCCCTTCTTTAAATTATTTAATCTGAATTTCCTTAACTTTTCCTCACTAGTCTGCTTCCAAATCTTCTGGTTATTTCCACATCTTCCCTTCATATTGTCTGTAATTTTCCATATTTAGTTTAACATGAGTATCTCAGTACAATTCCATGATTAAGCATATAAATAAACAGTAAAATTCAGTAGTAAACACAAATAAACTGCCAACATATCTACTTTGTATGCACTTCCCAAATAAAATATAGTGCTACTTATCTAAGAGCCTTCATTTATTAAGAATATTGGAGGGTACCATACACAGAGGTCACATCAGGACTTTTACCATGCAATATACTAGTAACCAAGATCAAGAATAACATGTTATGTTCTTTCCCAAGAAAACGATACATTTGAGTAAATTAAGATGGGTTAGGCATAGGGGCTTAATCACAAGGAACAACAACAGCCTGTAATTATTGGAATTGAGAATCTACGGTAAAGAAGTTGTGCAAGAGCAGACCTTGCTCTCACTGTTGAGACAGCAATAGGAAGGTATCATTTCCTGACCTCTGTGGGGTCACTTAAGAGACACACATCCTTTCCCACTGCTAACTTAGCTTTGTGGACCCTGGGAGATGTGCATAGGCTTCCGCTCTTTCTTATCCTCACTGAGTTATACAGAACCTGATTTCCAATGTCCTATTTCTAGAATGCTTCCTCCTATTGCTCTGGTACTATTGGTGGTAATGTAAACTGGCATAGTCACTATGGAAAGTAATATGGAAATTAATTTAAAAATTGAAACTAGAACTACCATGTCATCCAGCAATTCTACTCCCATGTTCATTGCAGCATTATTTGCAATAGCCAAGACATGGAAACAACCTAAATGCCCATCAATGAATGAATTGATAAAGAAAATGTGATGCATATCAATAGGATGTCCCAAAAAACTGTATACACACTTTGAGTAATTACAAAGGCAGTGTTTAGTAAAATACATTTAATTTTCAATATTGAGCTATCAGCTGTTAAAGTGTGTATACAATTTTTGGGACACTCTGTACATATCGAGAGATATATCTATATGTAGGTGGATAGGTTGGTACATAGAAAGAAAGAAATAAGAGAAGAAAGAAAGAAAAAAAAGAAATAAAGGGAGGGAGGGAGGAAGGGAGGGAGAAAGGAAGGAAGGAAGGAAGGAAGGAAGGAAGGAAGGAAGGAAGGAAGGAAGGAAGGAAGGAAGGAAGGAAGGAAAATAATTATAGATAGATATATAGATGATAGGTAGATAAATAGATAAAATTTTCAACTATAAAAAGGAATAAAATTTTGTCAATTGTGACAACATGGATTGACCTTGAGGGCATTATGCTAAGTGAAATAGTTCAGATATAAAAATATAAACATCATATGATCTACATTATATATAGAATTGAAACAACAAGAAACAAACAAACAAATGAAACCAAGTTAAAAGATAGAGAACAGATTGGTGGTTTCCAAAAGCAGAGGGTGGGAGGTGGACAAAATGGGTGAAGAGGGTCAAAAGGTACAAGTTTCCAGTTATAAAACGAGTAAGTGATGGGGTGTAACATGTAGCACAGTGACTATGGTTAGTAATGCTATTTTGCTATTTGAAAGTAGCTAGAAGAGTAGATCTTGAAAGTTCATTACAAGAAAAATATTGTATAACTACCTATGGCGATGGATGTTAAGTAGACTTACTGTGATGATCATTTTGCAATATATACAAATACAGAATAAAAAATAGAATTCCTCTTCCAATAAGCTTTCAGATTATATTAATGCTTGGTGTTGAGGAACACACTTTGAGGATCATTATTGGAAGTTATATATAAACAACCAAATTCTAGAAGAGATGAAACTTCCAGGGTTCCATGGAAAACCAACAAAAATACTAGGAATGAACTGAGTCCATCTCTTCTTTCATTATTTTACTTAGATTTAACTTTTCCTTGAAAAAATAATTTGGCCTCTAGGGACTGAGAATTGTGTTTATTTTTGTTAGTTTTGATTGTCTTTCTCAAGGCTATGATTTGTAGGCAAGGTCAGTGTTGGTAAGGATCTCGTTTTAGTTAAGACTATTTGCCCCTTTTGTTGTTTCCCCTTAAACTCATAGAATCACAGGGGAAGGTAGAATTCAGTGACTGCTTCTCCCATAAACATGTGCCCATGGGAACAACAAACCCTCTTTTAGTTCTCAAAATATTGTAGGTGGCTAAGTAAGCATCAGAGTTCTAGCATTTTTCCACAGTCATTTATTAAATTTCTCTTCTATTTTTGGCAATTCTGCAAAGATACATTTTTTTTGGTCTTTAAGAGCTCATAGTTTGGTGGAGGAAATTGAAAAACTTCCACTTGACTCTCTTTACTATTAAAACCTATGTTTGTAATTATTATTAAATGAGATCTTTAAAATATCCCCACGAGGTAAAACTCAAATTTAAGTAATTGCTGAGATTTGTGCATCTTGATTTAGACTTTGAGACAAGGATTTGAGTGCAAATAATTTATTTGGAAAGTCACCTGAAAGCACTGTGAGGACATGTAAATGTGACAGGAGGAGAGACAGGAAGTGAGCCAATAAATTAAAAGTGCATAAATGAACAAGCTCCCACCAAAATCCACAATCTATGTATTACTTGGTCAAGAAAATATGACAATATTTTATCAGCAAGGAAACATCTGTGTGTTGTATTACATATATTTTTTTCACCATAATAAAACATACTTAGTATTTCTTAAATGTAGCAATGATATTACTTTTGAAAATTAACAGTAGTTTTCCCCTGCCAATTTTTGCATCAAAGCTGCCCAAGCTGCTCCTACTCTGGAATTTTATACAAAATCTAATTAAATCAACAAAGTTCGCTGGATGGGGGTAGGCTGTTTCCTGAATGCACATGCCTCTGCCACTCTGCCTGGAACAGCTCTCAGCCTTGTTTTCAGCCGGCTTTTTCCTCTGCTGGCCCTTGATCACGCTTAACGACCCCCAGCTGTATCAGTCCCCTGCCTGCTTTAACCCCAGTTGGCCTGGCCTCACATCTCTGCAGCGTCTGGAGGACAAATGAAGCCAAGCTGACCAGCACCTCCTTCATATAGTCCTAGATAATCTGTGGTAATAGATATTTAGATCTTCCTTTTGCTCTTCTATGTGCTATGAAAATGAATAACCTGATTTTCTTAAAAATCAGGAGCAAAAGATAATATGGTATGCCTGTCAATCTGGTTGCTACTATAACACTACCCCCTACCACTCTTACCCACTTTGTTATTTTAAAGATGTTTACAAACCTGCCAGAGCAGTGCAGAGGCTATGGCTGAAAGGTCATGGAAGTCTGTTCACAATTGGCCACAGATGTGCTACAGCCCTAGGCCGGAGTGTGCCCTCCTCTATAACCTATTTATTTATAAAACTGACCCTTTCCCCAGGATACTTGTTTATGAAAATCACAGACCATACTATTAGTAGACAGATTAGTTTGTTTTAAAGTAGATATTAAGAAAGTGTCACAAAATCAAGTGTTAGGCATGAAGATTGTTGGGGGTGGGGGTGGGGTGTTAGCTTGCCTTGCTTGACTATTTATTACCTCATTATCAGAAAAGAATCAGGATCCTCATCCTATAGGTGCATATTAACTGGTGTAAACTTAGCTGAAGGCTGGGAGGTTGCACACAGTCCAGAAGTTACTGTTAATAAGGAAATAATCAAAACTCACAGACACCTTGAATGTTATACGTCCAGCTAATGTCAACTGCCTGATTTTATTGAAATGATTGGTTTATCCTTGCACTGACATACAGTCTCCAATGTAGGTTCTCATTAGGAACTGTTGCTATTTTTAAGCTCCAATTATTTTTCTTAAAACAGCAACAACAAAAAGGACAAGACATATTTGGTCACATTCCCCAGCTCAGGAGACTGTTTTGATTTGCCAACATCTTCCTAGTTCCATAATCATCAACCAAAAAGTCAGTCTCTTCTCTATTCATTTTAGCCACAATATTGGAATATATTGGCAGAGAGAATTGACAGCACAAACTTGAAAATAAATGTTTTTAAATGTTATTTATTAATTTACCTAATAATATTTGCCAGCATGGATAATCCTATCTAATAAAAGAGTAATATGCAGATTGACCATCACTTCAACACACAAGATGGCTGCCCCAATGAGGTCAAAGATGGCTGCCCCCATGTGGACACAAGTGGCCACCACAAGATGGCCAGCAGGGAAGGGCAGTTGGGAGAGAACAGGCCTGCAAAGGAGGGCAGTTGGGGGTGATCAAGCCTGCTGGGGAGAGCAGTTAAGGGTAACCAGACTGGCAGAGGAGCGAAGTTGGGGGCAACCGGGCCTGCAGGGAAGGGCAGTTGGGGGAGACCCATGCCTGCAGGGGAGAGCTGTTAGGGGGAACCCAGCCTATAGGGGAGGGCAGTTAGGGGTGACCAGGCCTGCAGGGGAGGGCAGTTAGGAGCAAACAGGCTGGCAGGGGAGCAGTTAGGCATCAATCAGGCTGGCAGGGGAGTGGTTAGGGGGTGATCAGGCTGGCAGGCAGAAGCAGTTAGTGGCAATCAGGAAGGCAGGCAGGCGAGCAGTTGGGAGCCAGCAGTCCTGGATTGTGAGAGGGATGTCTGACTGCCTGTTTAGGCCCGATCCCAGTAGGGCAGTCAGACATCCCCTCAAGGGGTTCCAGGTTGGAGAGGGTGCAGGCTGGGCTGAGGGACATGCCTCCCCCCCCCCATGCACGAATTTCATGCACCAAGGCCTCTAGTGTCAATATAATAAGCAAAACTTAATTTTTTTAAAAGTACCTATAAATATTCTTTTTTTTCCTCTCGACCAGCGATTTTCAGTGATTTTCATCTCATGGCACACATAAAGTAAGTACTAAAAATTCTGTGACTCATAAAAAAATATAGTGTATTTTTTGGCAATCTAACAAAAAATCGATATAATTTTGATTCATTTACACCAGATGGCTATTGTGTTGACTGTTGTTATTTTTATATTTGACAATGTAAGGGAAAAGATGTCAGTGCCCCTGAGTAAATAGCCAGGTATTGCATGTTTAAAAATTATTGCAGCACATCAGTGTGTCATGGCATACCATTTGAAAATCACTAATCTAGTCAACTGATGATAGATCCTTTTCAAAATTGGACATATATTTGTGGCTAAGTTCAAGTTGTGCTTGTTTTTATGCTTTTCTTTTCCTACAGGGAACCATTCTTGGTGTGTATGTGTACGTGTATATATACACATTTACACATGAATATATATGGGCCACATGCATCTCTGTTATTGTGCTTTGTTCTGAAAAAATAAGTGTGTAGATATATACATAAATAAGTATAATATATAGCTACATTAAACTGGTTAAGACTTTCCAAGATGTTATCTATTCATTCTCACTTTGAAGAAATTTTAGTGATAAGCACCTTTTGAACAATGTTTCCAGTTGGATATACAGTGGTATTGTAATGCTTTGAATTTATCTGTGGTCCTTTGAGTTGTTTGAAAAAGATGGAACTATTAAATAATGTAACTTACATGACATAATCATCCCACATCCTTTTTTAAGTGAAAACCAGCTTTTATTTCATGTATTTATGCTCCAAAGTCAATTCTGCACCTTGGTATTTATGCTACAAAATTCCTCTGAGAATTGAAATAAAATCACCAAGAATTGATTTCAGCTTGAGGTTGCCACTTAGCTGCCTGGTAAAAATTTTGCCTATAAGCTTATGATTGGGATATCACAGTTGGCTTTTCTGTGCAAGATTTCCCGGGCAACACTGATTTCTACCACTGAGAGAAATGGGTGGCTTTTTTTGTTTCTCTTTGTGGGTGTGTAGTTAGTAGCATGAGTTGCTTTGCCCCAGCCCCTGAAATTTTATATTTTCACCCCTTAAATCAGGTGTACTACATAAGCACTTTAAGACTCTAAAATGTAAAGGACCATGTAAATACAAGATTTATTCCCTCACCATAAGCTGAAGACCAGCTTCTGAACTTGCCCTAAAGAAAGGATTTTTGCAGCAAATGGTTCAGCGTGCTCTCCATTCAGGTCTACCGGGATACTGTGTCCAACATAAATATCCAAAAAGCCTTCCTTCTACTAAGCTCACCACCTGAATGATCCTCTCTGTGGAGGATTAATTTTCTAAATGCCTATAAATTTCGAACCAGAAATTGCATGCTACAAATTAATAAAGAGTTTAGCTGTAGGGCAATCCACTGGTACTTTTTCTGGTCAAGCTCACTATACCCACTGTACAATTTTAAGATTCTAATAGTTCACCACATGTGTTTGAAGTTACATGGGCATGTCATTCCACAAATACCCTTATTAGAAAAACAATTCCTGAATTAATAAAATCTGAGAGGATCATTACTAGAATGTAAGGTACGTATGACGAATCAGAACAGCAGTGTTATTGCTGAGCATAAAGTAAACTAATCGCGTCCATCTCTGAATGCGCTGGTGCTGGAGGTATCTGAGAACATTGACTCCCCTGTTGCTCTGAAGTCAATCAACACCTTAAGTGACACTCTTAGCGATTTAGACAGACTAGGATTTTGATCCTCTCATCTTCCTCTTTCTGCTGCCCCTTCTCACCTTCTTCTCAATTTCCTTTCTCTTGTATAACCTCAGATGCAAAGGAACACATTAAATTCCTCCACAACTACACCTTGTTATCTTCCACCTCTGCAGTCTTACCACTGTTTTATTTTTTCTTCATTATCCCCATCTTTCCCTTTTCTTCTTTTCAATAGGTTCACATTCTAATATGAAAATACTTTTTTTTGGAGGGGTTAATCCCCACCTGAGGATATTTTCCCATTGATTTTTAGAAAGAGTGGAAGGGAAAAGAATTGAACCCGGGATCCTTTAGTACCTGGGCAGATGCTCTATCCATTGAGCTCTGGTGAGGAGTGGGGAGGGTGGAGGGACTGAGCAAAATGAGAGAGAGAGAGAGAGAGAGAGAGAGAGAGAGAGAGAGGGAGAGAGAGAGAGAGACAGTGTGGTAATTTTAGGGTGGGGGGATGATTGGAGGTGGAAGAGGTCATAGAGGGCATAAATGGTGATTAAAAAATAAAATCTATATATATAAAAGCCCAGCGACTGGAATGGCGGAACTACCAGATCAACTGGTGGCTATGACGAGCACTGCAGCAGCCAACCAGCCTGATCTGGGCCCAGATTGGACCCCGCCACCAGCACCCGGCTGGCTCAGCCCCTGGTCAGCCCCCAACACCCTGATTGGGGGTGGGGCTGGCCAGCCAACTGCCTGTGGCCCTCCCCCTAGCCAGCCCTGCCCCCAATCAGCCCCCAAAACTCTGATCAGGGGTGAAACCAGATGGCCAACTGCCCGTGGCTCCTCCTCCCTGCTGGCCTGGCCCAATGGGCCCCCATCAGGATGGGCAGGCTGGACCTCACCCATGCACAAATTCATGCACCAGGCCTCTAGTAAAATAATAAATATTTTAAAAAAATAAAGTGCAAGCATACCCTGGAATCAGGGAGTGGGGGAGTCTGAGAGGGACTAGATGGTAATAAAAGCACCCTTGTATAAAATGATTTTATAAGTAACTAAAAAGAAAAGTTTTTTTGACATTTACAATTTGTTTCCTAATGTATGAGAATTTCTTGGTTTGAGAAATTTTGTGTTCTTAATGATTTCAATTAAAACTAAAAATCCATGCATAGGGCTGGAAGAATAGGGTTTGTGACAGTGACTCTAAGTGTTAGATTCACCTTTTATTACTGTGGGTGTAGTAGAGTGCAAAATGTGATTAGAAAGAGGTCTCTCTCCCCCAGACTGGAAAGCCCCATAATTACCCTGCTGTGAGGAATGGAGGAGAGTGTGGAGGACATGTGAAAACAGCACATAGAGCAAGAGGGATCCTAAGAGAAGAAGACACTGACTCAGTCTTGACACGCATGCATTAGGAGAGATTCCCCCAACTGTGCACATGGATTTGTTTTGATCTTTCCAAACACCATCACATGAACCTCTCTTATAACAAGTAACATACATAATGCAGCATGTTACTTGTGATGGGAGGTGTGATCCATAACCCTTGAATACAACAAAGTAAAATGGGGCCACACAGTAGTGAACTCATGACCTTGGATTCATTAGCTGGGTGTTCTCACCAATTGCACAACCAGCCATGGGTATGTACAGGAAATGTATCCTGCTAAATTTCAATGCCACTTCACAGTCAGAACTCAACTGTAGAAATTTACCAGACAATCTGTACAACAAAGAGTGTGAAAGAGGAATAGCAATACAAGAAATTAGGGTCTGATGATTATCAAAGATTTCAGTTCATGAATATGACACTGACTAGTATAGATTTCGCTCTTTAAAATATAACGTGATTGTTGGTTTTTGAGTCCTTAATTTATTTAAACTGATTATGATTCATCAATCATGGATAAAAAGTCATCAAAAAAGAACTTTTATTAAAAACAATAAGCAAACTCTTCATGACTGGTATTGTTCTGTTTACAACTATGTAAATTAAAGTACATCAGAAAATATAAAAAATGATCAGTGTAAATTTACACATGATATAAATATTATATTTATGAGTATACTCTTATATATTATAATATATAAATAATTTAATGAAATATATTTATTAAAATGCAAAATACTATCAATATCTATCTTTATAAATGAAATTGAACTAAATTATATTATACCAAGTAAATCACAATAAAACACATATTTATAAAATCAATGGTTGAGCAACATCTTAGTATCTTCTACAAGAAAATAATCTATTACATGAGTAATTGCACCTTCAGTGAACGACATTTTATCATAGTGACTTAGAAGACTGTTTGACTCTGGCTGGTGTGACTCAGTTGGTTGGGCATCATCCTGTGCACCAAAAGGTTGCCAGTTTGGTTCCAGATAGGGCACATGCCCAGGTTGTGGACTTGATCCCTGATTAGGGAGGTGTGGGCAGCGCCAATTGATGTTTCACTCTGACATCAGTGTTTCTTCCTCTCCTTTCCTCTCTCTCTAAAAATCAATTAATATATATTAGGGTGTTGGGCGCCAATCTGGAGCCGGGAGGAGGAGGGGCTGTGGGTGGTTGGCAGCCAGCCCTGCCCCTGATTAGGGTGTTGGGGGCCAATGGGGGCCAGATCAGGCTGATTGGCTGACACAGCGCACGTCATAGCCACCGGTCATTCCAGTCATTCTGGTCATTCTGCCATTTCAGTCGCTAGGCTTTTATATATATAGATAACTCCATTTACTGATGTGCATATGAAAGTAGGAATTCTGATTTAAAACAGAATAAAATTTGTTTTAACCATATTAAGTGATCAGTTATGCAAGATAAAAATAGTCAAATATTGGAGATTTCATATGATTTGATATAACACTACTGTCTAATTTTATTTGCAGTTGGTTAGTTTCTTGTCACATAACATAAATTCTTAATCAAGAAAATTAGTTCCTTTTTCTTCTGTCTCCTTCTTTAAAAACAAATATGAAAGAGCAGTCCCCAGTTAATGAAGTTATGTGGATAAATTGATTATGGCTATAACCAATAGTTTAATATACTCAAATCCATATAGAAACTAAAGAAAGATTGTTAGACAGTTTCAATATTGTACAACAAATATGGAGAAGAGAATCCAAGATGGCGGCGTAGGTAAACACCTAAACTGCTGCCTCCTACAACAATTTAAACTGCAACTAAAAGACAAAACGTCTGTCACCCAGAACCACGGGAAAGCTGGCTGAGCGGAAGTTCTACAACTAGAAGGAAAGAGAAAAGAGCATTGAGACATGCACGAGCGCTGAAAAGCTGAGGTACCGAGGCGCGTGATCTGGGCTGGCTGCGGGCGACTGGGTGCGTTGCTTTTTTCAACCCCAACGGAGACAAGCCCCCGATTACTCTGAAATCCAGTCTCTGGGGAGACGCGGGGGACCCAAACTCCTACAGGGAGAAGCTGGACTGTCTGCCAGAGAGGGTGGCTTGCTTGCAGAGCTGCGCGCAGTAATAATTGTTTACGGCACTGGGGCACGGGACCCGCGGATGCCATTGGAGACTCAGAGCTGGCTAACTAGCAGCCATTGCTGGTTGCCACGCCCTAACCTAGTGACACCCTGAGGCCCCGCCCTACAAACCCACCCAAGCTCCAAGCAGCTCAATTAGCATAAGAAAGGCCTGCCCTATCACAGCCTAACCTAGCAAACTTGCAGCCTGGGTCAGACAGCTCCAAAATCTCCAAACCCCAAGCAAAGAGGAGAAAACTGCAGCTCTCACTGTAGCTCCTGCTGAGTGGCCTCAGACAGTAGCTGACCTGCACCCCATTGGAGATCCAGAAGCCAGTGTACCTAGTGGTCAGTGTGAGACACCAGATTTCAACTCCTCACATCCATAAGTGACACATTCAAGAGGCAGACTCAGTGAGCACCAAAGCCTCACTGAAACAAGTCCTGCCCCATAAGCGTGTCTTCAGCGCAGCAGTTCTTCCATTATAGACACAGGGAGTGCTCAAAGCTAATTGGCCTGGAGGTCAATTCCTCCCAGCGTAACAACAGCAATTAAGGCTTAACTGCACCAAGACTTTGCACTCAGGCCACAAAGGGGTGTACCAAGAGCATCCACATCAGGAGATTGGGGAGGCTGAGCTACTGCCCCCTATAGGTCACCTACCACACAAAGCCACTCCATCAACACAGGGAAGCAGCCAAAATGCAGAAACAAAGAAACATGTCACGAATGAAAGAAACGGAGGAAAGCAAACTACTGGATGACATAGAGTTCAGAACCACATGTATAAGGTTACTCAAGAATCTTCTAAAAACCGCTGAGAAACTTGATAACACTTCTGAGGAGCTTAGTGAGACCTTCAAGGACCTTAATGAGAATGCCAAAAAAATGGAAAAGGACCAGTCAGAAATGAAGCATACACTGTCTAAAATAAATATACAGAAACTCAACTGTAGATCAACGTACCCCAAGAATCAAACCAAAGATCTGAAATATGTGGAAACAAAAAACATCCAACCAGAAAAACAAAAAGAAAAAAGAATCCAAAAATATGAAGATAGTGTAAGGAGCCTCTGGGACAACTTCAAGCGAACCAACATCCGAATTTTTGGGGTGCCAGAAGAAGGGAGAGAGCAAAATACTGAAAACCTATTAGAAGAAATAATGACAGAAAACTTTCCCTACCTGGTGAAAGAAATAGACTTACAAGTTCAGGAAGCGTACAGAACCCCATACAAGAGGAATCCAAAGAGGACCACACCAAGACACATCATAATTAAAATGCCAAGGGCAAAAGACAAAGAGAGAATATTAAAAGCAGCAAGAGAAAAACAGTTAATTACCTACAAGGGAGTACCCATACGACTGTCAGCTGATTTCTCAACAGAAACTATGCAGGCCAGAAGAGAGTGGCAAGAAATATTCAAAGTGATGAACAGCAAGAACCTACAACCAAGATTACTCTACCCAGCAAAGCTATCATTCAGAGTTGAAGGTCAGATAAAGAGCTTCACAGACAAGAGAAAGCTAAAGGAGTTCATCACCACCAAACCAGGATTACACGAAATGCTGAAGGGTATCCTTTAAGAAGAGGAAGAAGAAGAAAAGATAAAGACAAAAATTATGAACAACAAAATGACATCAAACACATACCTACCAACAAGTGAATCTAGAAATCAAGTGAATGAAAAATCTGAAGAACAGAATGGACTGGTGAATATAATAGAATCAGGGACATAGAAAGGGAGTGGACTGACGATTCTCAGGGGAAGCAGGTGTGAGGGGTGTGGGAAGAGATTGGACAAAAATCTTACTCCTAAAGATGAAGACAGTGGCGGGGGGTAAGGGCATGGGGTGGGGTGGGGAATCAGGTGGAGGGGAGCTATGGGGAAAAATAAAAGAGGAACACCTGTAATAATCTGAACAATAAAGATTTATTTAAAAAAAATAAAAAATGCAAAAAAATAAAAAATGCAAAAAAAAAAAACAAATATGGAGAGCTTGGTATTGATATTTGATTTGAAAAATTTTATTTAATTACTTAAAAAATTTGATTATACTTTTAAAATTTCTAACTTTTCCAAAGTATTGGGAATTCTAATTCTTAGTATTAAATTTAAAAATAGATATATACCTAACAGGGTAAGTTAATAGTTACATAAAATATTTTATTATGTTATTTGTGTGCACTTAAATGATTAGGGTGTATAAGTTTATAGACAGAGTGCATAAACAAAATTGTTGGTCAAATAATGTAAAAAATGGTGGAAAAAATAAGAGTAACTGATTTTCAAAATGGGATATTTTAGTATTATATTAAGTGCTTTTTTCTTTTAAAATTTTTTTTTCATTTGTTGCTTATGAGGCTTGGAGGTTTTGAGGCAAGAAAAATCATAAAATAGATGTGTGAAAATTCAGATAGCAGTTAATTAGTTTAGTTAGACTGTTAACACAAACATAATGGAATTTTAGCTTTTTCTTTTTTATCCTCTGACTTCAGGCTATTATAAACCAACACTTCTTGAACAAGTTATTGTACATGATTTGAGAAAATAGGCTGCTTGCACACTTAAGCCCAATCTAATTAATTCAATTTACTGAAATTGTTTATTCATCTTAAACTCAATTGAGTCTACTAATACCATCTTTGGGCTCATTCACATAGTGTTATTTTTTATGTGAAGTAAGCCACCTTTTTTGGTTCCATTGACCCTAGAGGAAAAGTTGTATATTGAGCAATATATAATTTCAGAACACTAATTTTACAAAATTAAGATTATGTTTATTGATTCTTACCTGATGGATCTGAGAAGTAAACCACATTTGGCCTTGCATTTTATACGAGTATTTTAAATTTCTTTTTGACACTTTATGATTTACTTTTTATTTTTCTCTATTTAACACATTGAGAAAATCCCAAAGTGGGAACTGTGTAAAACAATCTAAATTTTTCAAAAATAAGATAATAGGGTAAGGCTTGGGACTTTGAGAAGTAGTTTCTATTTTCTCCTATTATGGGAATATGTATGACAACTTTCCTGATTCAGCATAAGGAACTCCCTTAATCCCAAGAAAAGTAGCTCTATCTTAACTTTTCCTTTGTGTTTCTGGACTACAAAGCATTGCTCCACTCAAACCCAAGGGTTATTGCTATACCCTACTCCTAGAGCTGGGTATGAAAGAGGTGTCCTGAGATCCCTGAATTATAGGGAGTCTAAAATTTCTGTAACAATCAGATTTAACATCAATCATTTATTAAACTTTTTAAACTAATTATCTAAACATTTTAGAATTCAGTTTTGGAAAACAGAAATCATTTAACATACCCCTCAAAAGAAATGTAGAGTCTGAGGGAAATGGGCATAATGTTTAAGTAAAGACACAAATATAATATTTCCACTCTACAACTGTTACATGCTCTAAACAATGCCATCTTCTAGGTTGTTGTTGTTTTGTTTTTTAGTAATTGCATCAATAAATTAGCAACAACTAAAATTGCATGTCAGGCCAAAAGGTGAAAAAGATGTCTGCCCACAACTGAAGATACCTACTACCTTCTTGGTTTGAGTCTTCAAGAAATCTTAGAATATTTCCAAAATATACCATAAACACAACCTACTAGGGTTTGCTCCAATTCCTTAATGTAACATAATTGGCCACATCATCAATAGGAAGTTTGATAAAAGAATAAAAATTAGTCTCTTAAGTATTCTCAATGTTCCACAGAACATATTTATAACATAGAGTCTCCATGAATAATGTGTTTTTTTTTACTTTAAAAAGAAATGAGGACATAGTTAGGAGGGAGGCAAAATGAAGGAAAGGAAGAAAAATGTTTGTAAGAAACATTGCAGCCCAGCTGTCATGGCTCAGTGGTTGAGCATCGACCTCTGAACCAGGAAGTCACAGTTGGTTGGATTCCCAGTCAAGGCACATGCCCAGGTTGCAGGCTCAATCCCCAGTGGTGGGTGTAGAGGAAGCAGCGATTGCTGATTCTCTCTTATCATGTATGTTTCTATCTCTCTCTTCCTCTCCCTTCCTCTCTGAAATCAATAAAAAAAAATATGCGTGTGTTTTTTAAAGAAACAACTACATGTATAAGGCTTGATTAATTAGCAAGTCACATATAAAGATGACAAGACATATTAGAGATGACTCCAAAATTTCTCTAGTCAAGCATGCTTACAAAGCTCTTTTGCTTTTCCTTTATTCATTTGGCAAGCTGCTAACTCTAGGTTAAACTTAAACTTGTTAAATAATGTGCAATTACATTTCCACTGATTATTTTAAGAAAGTCTACAAATTTTATTTATTGTTTATTAAATTTGTAGTGATGGTGTGAACATCAAGTGAAGATGATCAGCAGGCAGGACTAAATCTCAGAAGAGAGTGTGTGGTGAACCACCAGGTAGAGTTATGAGGAAACAGATGTAATAAGACATTCAATGCCAAAGTTCACCATCACTTTCAGGGCTATTAGTTATCTATTTCAAGGCTTCTCCTTGGATTAATTTTGATTCAAGGGATGACAGATTGTTAAAAGTTATTTTTTTAAAGTTTTTCTAGGGATAATAAAATATCCCAAAATACTTGACTTGCATGAATACCTTTGTCCATACTCCTATTGTCTAAAGGCAGGAAAGACACAATATGGGAGAGTGTTGATAGTGACAAATTCAGTTATCTCGAAGACATATACAGGCTGTCCAGGTCTTGCAATCTATTACCACATGGCATAATGCTGTCTATGTTGACTGGGCCAGAAATACTTCATTTCACTGGATCACAATCTTATAAGACAACCTTGTCATTTTAATTTGTCACTCTTTGTCTCCTATATCTCATTGAAGTCTCATCTCTTCAGCCAAGTGCCATAGGCTACTTCTCCCAGAAAAAAAAAATCCTATCACACTGAATAGAAAAAGGAAAACCACTAAGAGAAAGTTTGTGTCTAAAGACACTACTATAGATTCCATTCCCACAGGCATAGCAGGTGGTATAAATACAATCTAAACTGAGACAGAAAAATGAATTGTTGCTTCTATTCGCTGTCTCCAGTGTCTCTGGGAATGTTATATCTGCTTCTTCTACACAGTATTGATTTGGCATACCTTGTCATCTACAGAGCAAAGCAAAAGGGGAAAAGGAAATAGGGTATAGGAGGGTTAATGTCTGACGCATGGTCTGAGCCTGAAAAAAGATAGCAAGTTTGAATTAATAAGGACTGAAAGCCTGTCTCCTTGGTAAGTCTTTTCTGATTTAAAAAAAATAGGTCCCATTTTTGTTGTTGTTGTTAAGGCTTTATCCTGTATCAGGAACTGGTATACAAATATGAGATACTTTTATTATTCTGCTTTAATCCCTCTCTTAATTTAATCTAAGCATTTATAACATTGAATAAATAATGTAAATGCTTATTACACTCTATTGGTTAATTTTCTATTTTCCTTTATTTAAAAAAGTAATTTAATTTCTTCTGATTAATAATGTCCTCCTTTCTCTCCTTATTATGCTTTGAAACAGCAATCACAGATGCCAGCTGTGATTGCTGTAACTCTTTAAAAGTAGCAATTGATTTCACAACTGAAGAACTGAAGATAGAGCAGTCTATATGTTTAACATATGTTCCTTCCATTGCAGTTCTTTGCTTCTGTTAGCCTTTATATGAAGACACTTGGTTTTCATAGGAGAGGGATTCAATTAATGCAGCATTTTCTGTTTGCTTCTGCAGTGGAGATGACCACAGAATGAACACTTGCTCCACTGTCTGTCGCATGAGGTTTCCCTTTTCTCCTCCTCTTGGTCAGTGACCTTCCACATAGTCAGGAAAGACAGATATTTCCAACACTAGTGGAGACACTTGGGAATTTGGTGGGGCTATTAAATCTGGTTGGCTCTCCTCCTCAAGATTAAAAAAAAATCTTCAAAACTAACCAAAAAATAAAAAATAAATAAAAAGGAAGCCTAACTTTTAATCTCAATTTAAATTACTTTGTGACATCCTTTAGTTTTCCTTATACCACTTTAAAATAAAGGCTGTGAAATTATTATATGGATCTTTAAAAGTTAATGAAGAATAAGGTGAAATAAAATGAGTCAATGTTGTATGAATGCACATTACCATTTTCATAAAGTATTAGTAATAAGTAAGCATATTTTAAAGAACTAAAGCATAATATTAGAATCATATGTACTTAGTTGTTCATACGCCTTTCCTATATGTGTTACTTGTTTTAAACTATTTGCTTTAAGGTCAAAGACCACATGTGTAACCAGTTCTGCATGCCATTAGGTATATAGGTAAGATACGTAAAAAGGGCTTTTATGTGGTAATCTGATATTGAAAGTAAAGGTTTGTGCATTAAGTCATAGAGAAAGGGAGTAAACCAGAGCTGGATGGTGAAGACCAGAAGATAACATTTCATTTTAGTAAAACTTAAGATAGGCAACGTGTCTTTGATTTCAGGGCTTCCTTTGGCTTATTTCCATTCTCTAGCTCTACCTCTGACAGTACTCCTCTGACTGTTGAGATCTCCTCAAATTTATGATCTTAGGATATTTCATAAGAAAGCACTGTTATAGAATTTTTTACACTTTAAAAATGCAAGATACAAAATGAATAAATTGAGTACTTCATAAACATGTGCACAGGTGGACATTAAACAAATGTTTCCAGGAGAAACACAGCTATCTACTTGTGTGTCCACCTGCTCAAAGAACTATCAAAGCATTAGGAGACACTGAAGTGTGAACAATGTTTCTAAAAATGATTGAATCAATGGGTTATATAAGAATACAGTTTAAACAACTGACAGAAAATTTAAGTTCTCTAGCCTGGCTGGTGTAGCTCGGTGGTTGAGCATCGACCCGTGAACCAGGAGATGCCCGGTTTGTTCCAGGTCAGATCACATGCAGGAGGCAGCCTATTGATTTTTCTATTTCTCTATCCCTCTCTCTAAAATCAATAAAAACATATGTTTAAAAAATTAAGTTATTTAAATACAAGTTTTACTGACCATATAATGCACTTTAAAGTGAATCTCTTCACTTGAAAACAAAAGCAGTTTTGTCTCAAGATATAGGAAGTAAAACAAAGTGAATGCATAGTCATCAAAAGCCTGGATCATACAGGTGTTGACTGAAGGGCTTAGGCTTTTGTGTCTATTTAACATTCATGCTACATCTAATAATATCAGTGCTTCTTTTTGAAAAGATTAATTGAGATAAATAATTGGCATATCATAATAGTCACCAATTGTAAATGTACACTTTTATGGTATTGGTAAATTATAAAGAAGTAAAAAACTCACCAGAATCCAATTTTAGAAAACGTTCATCAACCAAAAATCCCCTGTGCCCTTCAACAGTAAATCCCTGTTCTCACCCCCCAAGTCCTAGGCAACCACTGATGTACTTTCAATCTCTATAAAAATGACATTTCTAGACTTTTCAAATAACTGGAATTATAATATGCAGTCTTTTGCCTCTGGTTCCTTTTACTGAGCACAATGTTTTTGACATACATAAGTCAGTAGCTCACTCCTTTTAATTGCTAAATAATATTGTGTTGTGTGGATACACCAAAATTTGTTTATCAATTTACCAGCTAATGCACCTTGGATTTTTTTTTCTATACTTTGATTATTTTGAATAATGTTGCTGTGAGCATTTGCATATGTGTCTTTGGGTTAGAATACATGTTGGTATCTCTTTGATTCCTGGGGTGGGAGGGAGGGAGGGAAATTGGTTCATATGGTAAGTTTATGTTTAATTTTCTAAGAAACTGTTAAAATGTTTTTGAAAGTTTCTAATATTTACATTACTACCACGAAGGCATTAGGTTTCCAGTTTTTTCACATCCTCACCACCACTTGATATAATTGTATGTCTCTTAGATTATAGACATTTGAATAGATATATAGTGATTTTACTTGCATTTTCCTAATGATTAATAATATTCAGCATCTTTTGGTGTCCTATCAGCCATTTATATGTTTTCTTTGTTGTAATTTCTATTAATATCTTTTCCCTTTTTAAAAATTGAGTTGTATGTCCTTTTTTGAATTGTTAGAGTTCTTTTATATTTTATACTAGAGGCCCGATGCACAGAATTCATATACTGTGGGGGGGGGGGGGGGAGGATGAGGTGTCCCTCAGCCCAGCCTGCACCCTCTACAATCTGGACCTCTCGGGGATGTCCGACTGCTGGTTTAGGCCCGATCCCTAAACCGGCAGTCAGACATCCCTCTCACAATCTGGGACTGCTGTCTCCTAACCGCTTGCCTGCCTGCCTGCCAGCCTGATCAACGCCTGCCTGCCTACTGGCTCCCAACCACTCCCCAGCCTGCCTGATCAATGCCTAACTGCTCCCCTGCCAGCCCGATTGCCCCTGACTGCCCTCCCCTGCTGGCCATCTTGTGGTGGCCATCTTTGACCACGTGGGGGCGACCATCTTGTGTGAGGGCATGACGGTCAATTTGCATATTACCTCTTTATTATATAGGATACAATTCCTTTGTCAGATATATGATTTTTCAAAAGTTTCCCTCAGTCTGTGGCTTGTCTTTTTCATTTATTAGATCATGTCTTTTGAAGCACTAAGTTTTTTAACTTTAGTGGCTTCCAACATAACATTTTTTATTGGTCATGTTTTTTGTGACACCTAGGAACTCTTTACCCAACCCAAGATCATGATGATGGTTCTGTGGGTTATAATTTTTTTCTCTTACAGTTAGTTCTAAAGTCCATTTGAGTTAATTTTTAATACAGTAAAAAATTAAGGTATAGTTTAAGTTTTGTGGTTTTTTAAATGTACATCCAATAGTCTTAGCATCATTTTTTGAAGGAGCTAATCTTTCCCTCATTTAGTTACCTCTATTGAAAATCACTTGAACTTAGCTGAAATAATTTATTTGTAAATTTTCAACTGTTTCATTGATCTGTCTTTCTATCCTTGTGCTAGTATGACACTTATTATTGTGGACTTAACACACTTTTTTACAAGGTATTTTATGTTTTCCAACAATTTTTTAAATGGTTTTCACTAGTCTAGGTACGTGAATTTTTTTCATGTGTTACTATCTGCCTGACAATTTTTACCATAAAGCTTGCCAGCATGTAATAAGATTATAATGAATTTAGAGATCAATTGGGGAGAAAGGTCATCCTGACAATATTGAGACTTTAATCCAAGAACATGGACTATCTCTCTAGTCTGTTTAAATGGAGCACCCTTAATTTCTCTAAGCAATGTTTTATTTCTAGTACACAAGTCTTAAATGTTCTTATTAAATTTATTTCAAAATATGTATTCTTTATGATGTTACTGTGAATAAAAATGTTTTTTAAAATTTCATTTATAATTTTCATTGCTACTATTTATATATATAAAAGCCTAAGCGACATCCAACCATTTGACCATCTGACCTGTAGCTATGACATGCAATGACCACCAGGGGGCAGACGCTCCAACCAGTAGCTATGATGCACACTGACCACCAGGGGGCAGATGCTCAATGCAGGAGCTGCTGCGCTTCAGTGACATCGCAGCTATGGTTCTCAGGTGACACACCTGGAACCAGAGAAGATGGAGCCCAATTCTGGGGTGCATCATCTGAGAACTGCCCTCTCACAATCTGGGAGCCCTTGGGGAATGTCGGAGAGCTGGTCTCAGCCCAATCCCTACAGGCCATGCCGAGGCACCCCACCGGTGCATGAGTCCATGCACCAGGCCTCTAGTATATATAGAAAAGTGTATGTGAATTTCTTGGGATTTTATACACACCAGATAACTTCATCTGCAAATAAAGACTGTTACTATTTTTTTAAACATTAGAATGCCTTTATTGTTTTCTATTTTATTTCTTGCTTTATTGTACTAGCTAGAACCTCCAATACAATGTTGAATAGAAGTGGTAAAAAAGTGAACATTGCCTGACCGGTTTGGCTCAGTGGTTGAGCATTGATCTATGAACCAGAACAAGGTTCAATTCCCTGTCAGGGCACTTGCCCAGGTTGTGGGTTCGATCCCCAGTAAGGGGCATGCAGGAGGCAGCCGATCAATGATTCTCTCTCTACATTGATGTTTCTCTCTCTCTCCTTCTCCCTTCCTATCTGAAATCAATACAAATATATATTTTTAAAAGTGTACATTTTGCCTTATTTTTTATTGTTTAAAGTATTACATATGTCTCCTTTTCCCCTGATTGACTTCCCTCCCCTGCCAGTCCAGCCCCCAACACCCCAGTATCTGTGTCCATCGGTTATGCTGCTATGCATGCGTACAAGTCCTTTGGTTGATCTCTTACCGCGCCCCCTCCCCTGCCTTCTCTCTGAGGTTGAACAGTCTGTTCAGTGTTTCTTTGTCTCTGGATCTATTTTTGTTCATCAGTATGTGTTGTTCATTACATCCCACATATGAGTGAGATCATGTGATACTTATCTTTCTCCAACTGGCTTATTTCACATAGCATAATGCTCTCCAGTTCCATCCATGCTGTTGCAAATGGTAAAAGTTTGTCTCACCATTTAATATCATGTTAACTGTTGAGATTTTGGTGTCCTTTATCACTTTATGAAATCCTATTTCTTTACTAGTTTGTTGAGAGGTTTTATCTTGAATATGTGATTGATTTTATATAGGACTTTTTCTCCCTTAATTGATATGATCATGTGATTTTACTTCTTCAGCCTGATAACATGGGGGATTTTATAGATGGTTTTGAATATTGAACCAGCTTTGCATCACTGTAATAAATCCCACTTGATTGTGATATAATTCTTTTCTTAATTAAACTTTTTATTTTGAAATCATTGTTGCTTCATGTACAGTTTTAAAAATAATACAAAGAGGTTGCTATACCCTTGTGTAAATTCCACCAACAATAACACCTTACCAAACTATATTACAATATTGTAACTAGAATATTGACATTGATATAGTTCACCTATCATATTCAAATTTTCTCAATTTTAACTTAATCTTGTGTGGTGTGCACACATTTAGCTTATATATGTGTGCATTTAGTTCTATACAATTTCATTAAAGTGTCAGTTTATGTGTCAAGCATTACAGTCAAGCTAAGTTTCATACGTACTGCCAAATTACCTACAAAGCAGTATGTATTAATTTTCATCCTAAAATCTATAGAGAATGAGGGACCATTTTTTTATGTTAGTATTGTTGGGTGCTAATTGGGAATTTTAAAAAATATATTTTTATTGATTTCAGAGAGGAAGGAAGAGGGGGAGAAAGATAAAAACATCTATGATGAGAGAAAATAATTGATCAGCTGCATCCTGCTCACACCCTACTGGGGACTGAGCCTGCAACCTTGGCATGTGCCCCTGACCAGAATAGAACCTGGGACCCTTTAGTCTTCAGACCTATGCTCTATTCACTGCACTAAACAGGCCAGGGCTACTTGGGAATTTTTGATGGGTAAGTCTTTTTTCACATCTTAATATCTGATATCATTGTAAAAGAACAAATAATGCTGACTGATTCTTGGTAATGCTTATTGAGAAATACATAAATACTCAAAGAAAGAACATTGTAAAAGCTCTGGGCATCTGTATGCCATATTATGTAAGATATTAAGTGCTTAACCATTTATTTGTCCATTTATAAAACATGTTGTAGTGGGATTAAATTGTATCCCAAAGAGACATTAACTTGTATTATACTGAAGTATTTATTACTGCAGCATATGTAATAGATAATATTTGTTTACATTTTTAATTACTTACATTTCCAGCCAAGAAAATCTCAGAGGAAAATGTTTCATTTACAAGAGTGTCCTGGCTAAAAACAACATAATGTAATCACACATTAGCAACAATTCCATGATGATGCAGTGGTTTTAAAATGACTTCCATATAAAAGCTTAATTATAGTAGCTATAAGAAAATTAAACAGAAAATACAATAATGGCCCTAAAATTAAATTAAGGAAAAATCACACAGTACATAGAAAAGTGAATAAAAATGAAGATACTGAAACTAAATACCTGACATATTGTCCATTATGTTCTGGAATCCCATTGTTGAAGTCTAATTGCTCCTTCCTCAGAACTCACAATGCTGGATATAAATAAGCCATAGGGCTATATTCAATAATCAGAATTGATGCAGTATGTGGAAGAACTAAGGTATGCTTTATTAAAAGTCATTTCTACTTCTTTTCTAGTGAGATAAGTCAGGGGGCAATGGAACTAGGGGAGCAGAATTACATTAACCAGAAGGGCAGGGACCACATCATTTTATCCATTTTTCAATTAAACATGCATAACATTCAGTAAATGGTCTGAGAATACCTAAGTTGTAAACACATTTCTTGGTTTTGGAACACACTTTTGATTGAATATTTCAATATATCTGTATCTGGAGCCTCATAATTCTAAATTTTAAATAAAGTGAGAGAACTATAGTGAAAACAATAACTTATAAGAATTTGATAAAGTACAATTAGAAATATTTAGTAGATATAAACCAGAACGTTGTATCTTTATGTTAGTGGCTAATACTTTTTTTTTCCAATATGCATGATGTATTTTTGCTTTAGGAATTACAGAAATCTGGTATAATTTATCTCTTCACAAAGCTGTCCACAATGTGAAAGAAGACAGGCCTTGTTTTATATATATTGGATTCAACTACTCTGTGATATAAGACATATATGCTGATCTGGCTGCCCTCTCTGTGAGCTCATCCTCTTTGTGGCACACACTGAAGACATGTATGTCAAAAGCATCTCTAAGATGGTAGAAGGAGGTTTGTGGCAATGTGAGGGAAAATACAGAAGAAGAAATTATGCTGTGGTACAAGAAGATTCAAGAAAAGATTATCAATCATCTGGATAGATTTGGAGCACAACTAAAATGTAAACACCAAAAGAAAGAGCCAAAACTAACCCTAGAAAATAATTTGGCTTCAAGGGGATTTGTTATCTCTTCTCAAAATGTCCAGAGTTTTTTCATATCCATTTTTCTCAACTAGCTGATAACAAAGGGCCAGTATGATAATCTGAGAAAAATGCAAGGCAATGTAGTGCAATTACCTCCTTGTGGTCTCCTATCTTAGTGAAATCGGGACTAGAGTGTAAGCTTCATTTCATTTTAGTAACTGATGCTATAGGTTTGTTTCCTAGATTTCCCTAGAGGTTGTGAGTAATAATTTCAAACTCCAGAGTTGTATGAAGATTATTTCAGGCTAAAGTTATTTTAGATATAATCAATACAAAAAGAAGGCTTTTCAAAGCTCTCTGTATCTGACTAAAAGCAGAAAATTCTGAGAAATGAGACCTGCCATAAATTCCCTCATTGAGGTGGCTTTTACTTCCAGGGGAGAAACCTAGAGTGAACCTACTATAAGTGCGCTCACTGGAGGAGTTTTATTGCCCAGATGACGCAAAGACCTTTCCTAACTGTATAGACCCGGGGTCGTCAAACTGCAGCTCGTGAGCCACATGCGGCTCTTTGGCCCCTTGAGTGTGGCTCTTCTACAAAATACCACAGCCTGGGCGAGTCTATTTTGAAGAAGTGGCGTTAGAAGAAGTTTAAGTTTAAAAAATTTGGCTCTCAAAAGAAATTTCAATCGTTGTACTGTTGATATTTAGCTCTGTTGACTAATGAGCTTGCCGACCACTGGAGAAATATTATCACAAACTTTTCTTATCATCCCTTTTTTCTCATAAGAAGAAAACATTTATCATTCTTTAAAATACCTATTTCTTTTTTTCTAGCAGAGTCTTTCCCCCCCCTCCATTTCCTCTACTAGGTTAGGTATCTAAATCCCGAATTCTAACTACCTCTTTGAGTTACTCACCACTTAGACTTCCTTCATATATGCATGTTGCATGCAGAAATAAACCTTTTCTCCTCTCAGTGTCTTTGTCAGTTTAATTTACAACTCCCAATTACTGAACCTAAGAGGCTAGAGAAAAAGTGAAGCTTCTCTTCCCCTATAGGCACTTACTGAAAGTTTTCTGGGACTCTACATGGGCGTATTGAATCAGGCTTTCCAAGGAATGATTCTGAGAATAAATATTTTAAATACAGATCCAGATTATTTTTATTAAGAGTTTTGACAACTCTGTACTGTGAGCTTAAAGCCATGGATATTAATGGTTTGATATTTAAGGGAAACAAGCTGAGAACCAAAGTATACAACTTCCAATTTAAGAAAAAAAACACACTCACAAGATATAGCTGTTATTACTAATTTTACAAATGAGATCCTCATCTTTAGCTCAGTCTACAAGTCAAATTTTACAAATTTTGTTTGTCCTACTATAAAGAGTCCTGCACAAATCTGACAAAAAGACAACATGCAATTTTTCCCACTTGATCAGAAAGCATGCGATACTATTAGTCCTTACTGAGTTCCTACAACGTGTAAGCTACGACTCTATTAAACTTATTTAATAATTTTACAACACTATATTGTAAATACAATTATTAAATCCATAAGGAAATTGAGGTAAAGTAGGTTAGATATTTTTCCCAAGATCACACTACTAATAAGTACCCAAAGCACAATTTTGAATTAAAAGAGAATTGTGACAGAGCCTCGAGTCTGCTTAAAATTATAATCTTCTATGCACCAAATGGCCTAAATTTTGTGGAGAGAGAGAAAAAGAAAACAAAAAACAATGCATTTAATTTCTCATAATGTGAAGCTCTAAATGTACAAAAAAGCATTTCCCATCAGACAAAACAAAAAAATGTTTAATAAAATATTAAAGACCAATAAATCAGTAGATAACAATGGGCAAATGACATAAAGAAACTTTTCAAAAAAGACAAAAGCAAATGGTATACAATTAGATTTAAAAGTTAATCAACTTTCTAGTAATTACTGAAAGGCGAATTAAGCCCAAAATGGTTTACTGTATCTCACTCATCATATGGGTAATAATTAAAACATCAGCAAATTCTAAATCAGACTGTGGTTTCAAGTAATGAAGTGCTCATATATGGATGGAATTTTTAAATAGCACAACTTTTCAAAAACAATTTGTAATATGTAAAGAATTTGAATGTACACATATTCTTTGATACAGCAATTTCAATTCTAGATATATAGCTTAGATATACAAGAATGTTCATAGCAATAGAGTAATACTTAAAACAATTTTTTAAGACCTGGAAAAAATACAGGTGATATCTTCCAAGAGTATAATGAATTAAACGATGTAGCTTAAAAATGTGTCTTAAAAAATTAAGCTCTTATTTGGAGTAAAAATGCATGATCTACAAATTGATACATTTTTTGTCATAAAGTTGAATAAAATTTATTTATCAAATGATACAGACAGTATGATTTCATGTATATAACATCCAAAAATAATGAGAAAATATTTCAGGGTGACTATATATATGATAAAACTATAAATAAAGATGAGTGAATTGTTCCTACACATTTTATGAATTTTATGTATATATTTCACACAAAAAATTAAAATCACTAAAAAAGGCAAACGGCACAAGTAAAAATATATATTTGCATAACGGTTGCTCTATTCTGCACGATCTTTAAACTTTAATTGTAGTTTTAATTTCTATACATTGTTTTCCCAACCAGTTTGCCCCAAGAAAACTGCAATCAGTTATCATAAAATTTCATTTTCCCCCGTGAGCCTTACTAATGTCATATGAGGAAACAATACTTATGTATTAGAGATGTAAAAAGATGTGGCTTGAGGGTTCCTACTGTTTCTATTATATTCTGCTACTTTAAACAGTAACTATAGCTTCAAATTTAAATGTCTACTTAAAAAGAGTAATAACAATGGGGATCATAATAATATGCAAATACCATTAGCCCTTCCTGGAAGAATCAAATCTATGTTTTGTGTAATTTTATTTTATTGTCTTTTGGGAAGATATAGTGATGATAATCTAAACCTTTTAAACTACTCATTAGACATAAATTTGAAGGGGATATGAACCAATTTCCCAATTTTTATGAGAAAAATACATCATAATCTTCTTGGAAAAACTACATTTTTCCTTTTAAAATATTTTTCGGCTTTTTCTAAAATTGCATGTGTCTCATGAATAGAAAATCTGGTAGACAACCAAAATAGTAATCATTAATAGAAGAAACATGTACCCCGAAAATAAATTATTTGGGGCTTTCAAGCAACAAAATACACATATGGATTATACCTGATTAACTAAATAAATTATTTGTATTTAAAGCATTAATGTTGATGGTCTTCACCAGCTTCTTGCTTTCAATATGACAATTTATTTTAGATAGTTACTGTTACATGAATACATGCATACAGAAATGAATGCCTGCATTAACAAACACACAGGAAATATTAAATCAAAGTTTAGTTAAGGAAGGCTATAACAAATCTAAAAAATGAGATGAAAATAAAGCAAAAATCATTTACTTATAAGGAATGTTAAGACCTTGACTTCACAGAGAAATTGAACTTTTATAAAGCCCCAAGCTCTAATAAAGCAAGAATTCATTATCAAAAGTTTCTATGAAAAGGAAAAACAGGAATAAATTAATGACTTGAAGATTAAAAATAAGATGACCTCAATCTTTAAAAGGGGAATGTGGAATTATGAAAGTATATGGTAAAGATACATTTAATACCATTTACCTTGAGAAATAACCATTGCCTTCAAAAATTACCAGTCCTGGCCAAATCACACTGAGATATATCCTGGTCATAGATGAATCTAAACATTTTGGCTCTTGTGAATTATATTCTAAAACTGATATAACAACTTTTATAAATCTGAATGGGTACAAACTTTATCTAAAAAGGGGGGGTCTTTTTAATAAGTTTTGGGTTATGTCTCTGTATTAATACTGACTGTAAATTTAAATTAATAGAAATGAACTCAAGCTAGATTAAGATATGTAGAATCAAACAGAAAAGCTCAAATATTATAAATGAGAGGCCTGGTGCATGGATTCGTGCAGACTAAAAGGAAATTAATTAGAAGAAATATTTTAGAGGCTGGGAAGGGACGCATGCAGGAGGTTGCCCCGCCAGGGAGGGATTGCAGGAGGGCTCCAGGGCATGTCCGGCCAGTCTTGCCCAGTCCCGATTGGCGGGACCCCAGCTAATCTACCTGTCAGAGTGTCTACCCTGGGTGGTCAGTGCACGTCATAGTGACTGGTTGAATGGTCGAATGGTCAGACACTTAGCATATTAGGCTTTTATATGTGGCCCGGTGCATAAAATTCATGCATGGAGGGTGTCCCTCAGCCCGGCCTGCACCCTCTCCAATCTGGGACCCCTTGGGGGATGTCTGACTGCCAGTTTGGGCTCGATCCCTGTGGGCAGATGGACGTCCCTCTCGCAATCCGGGACCACTGGCTCCTAACTGCTCACCTGCCTTCCTGCTTGATCGCCCCTAACCACTCTGCCTGCCAGCCTGCTCGCCTCCAACTACCCCCCCACTGGCCTTCTCACCCCCAATTGCCCCCCCCCTTGCTGGCCTGATTGCCCCCAACTTCCTCCTCTGCTGTCCTGCTCACCCCCAAATGTCCCCCCCACTGCTGGCCTGCTTGCTCCCAATTGCCCCCCCCCCCCCATCAGCCTGATCACCTCCAACTGCCCCAACTGTCCTCCCCTCCTGGCTTGATTGCCCCTAACCACCTGTTTCAGCCCTACCACCATGGCTTTGTCTGGAAGGATGTTCAGAAGGTCTCCTGGTCTAATTAGCATATTACCCTTTTATTAGTATAGATAAATGATGCATAGGCATTGTATTGACCCCTAAAAGAAAATATTTAACTGAGCTCCTTGAACAGGAAATTTCACTGGCAGGTTCTCTCTCTGCAAACTGGCCTTCTCTGCATCTCTATGACCACCATGTAGTGGATAGAAGAGAATCACACCACACTTTTAAATCTACAGTTGCTCCTAATTAAACAAAGCTATGTTAGTATAAATTATAAATTCCCTGGAGAAAAAAAAATCCTCTTCTCAGATTGGATAAAATATTCTCTTTTGGTTCAATCAACTAGAATAATAAAATTGCTTATTCAAGCATAGCTGACAAAAGGCAATCAAGACAGTGGCTACTTGTGAATTAGAAAAATATTCTATAGGGTATTCACTATAATCCCAGTAAGGTTTATAGCCCACTCCCCTGGACCCATTTAGTAACCCAGGAATTTAGGGTTGCTTCAGGGACTCTGTATTTAGACCTATTTCCCCATAGTAATTGTATTATTACTACATTGTACTAATAGGCCTGTGCTAATGTAGATGTTTGTGGCTTAATCAGGCAATTTCACTTTATTTCTAAGAGAATCAAGTAGTGAGCTTCCTCCTGTTGTGACTGCCTGTGAGGAAGACTGGTGAGATAAGTGGGCCTTTGGGGAACCCTCTAAGTATTTGATGGATCCAATTACCTTAGAAGGTAACATGAAGGTAGCAAATAGAGTTTTATTCTTCAGGTTGGATTTAGCTTTGGTTTGCACTTTCTTTCACAAATAGTGAGCTATTTAGGAGCCAAGAAGACAAAGTTTTCAGAGGTTATGTGTACGAGCTTTCTTGTAGAGACCCAGTAAGCACTGTACTAGCTTTGCCACTTACTAGATGTGTGGTGCTCATCAAGTTGTTTAACCTGTCTGTCCTGCAGCCTCCTTATCTGTAAATCTGGGATTAAAAATAGATTAAATAAATAAATTTTAGCTAACTGCTTAAGGGATGGTTTTAAGAGGTGTTACATTTCTGGTTTTCCAACTCAGAAAGAAAGCCAGGTAATAAGGCCAAATTACTGTGAGGCTAATTAAAGTCAGGTTTCCGTGTTCCCAACTTTCTGAAGCTTATCTACCTATTTTTATATTTTTCTTTTCTTAACTGACACCCCAAATTGTATGAGCTTCAAATCCTTAATTTTGTTCTTAATCAAATAAAGTGGACCAAATCCAGATAATTACTCATAACTATACTAGGAGGATTTAACTCAGTTTTACCAAGATGACAAAAAGAAAAGTTGGCAATGATACAGATTAGGAAAAAAGAATTTATTCAGTTTATTGTGCATGAACTTTAAGAACATATACTTTATTCTTATTATATATAATAGTAACTAATAACTATAGAATATAATGTTCATACAATGAGGTTGTGACCATAAAAAAATGTAGAAAATGGTATTAATTTAACTGCTGATTCCAGAATCCCTTTGAGAAAAAAGTATTAACTTCTTGGAGTAGAATGTGGGACTCCCAGATTCTAGGTGGCCTGCACTAAGCCATAAGAGAAAGAAGAATTTAGAAGAAATGGTTCTATGTAATAGAAGGGAGAAGAATTTGAGGTTCGCCAAGCAACATGCAAAAGGGAAGAAGAGAAAGAGAACGGAGAGAAAAGCTGCACATTTGCAAAGTGACTCCTGCCAGAGAGCCTTCCAAATTCTCAATAAATCCTTTTAAATTCACAAAATTGGGGAACTGAAGAAGCAACTGAGTTCTACCCTTGGTTGGCTTATGAGACTACAGGGCCTCTAGAAATGAAACCACCCTGGAAATATATATAAATCCCAGAGAAGTTGCCATAGTTTGTATGCCCCCAGAAGCACATGCTGACACACGGAGTCTAGTATGAATAGTTTATTAGGGAGGGAAAGATACCTCCAGTAGGGTAGGGAGGAAATGAGATACGGTAGGGAAGGCAGCCTCCAAAATGTTCATTATTAAGTCATCTACCACTACGGGTGACTGGACTTAATCCTGTTGGGGAAAGGTGAATCAGTATGAAACACATATCTCAGAGTTATTCTCCTCAAGGGACTGGGATATGTATATATCATTTCTGTCAATCATTAATTGAGGGCTACTCTCACAGGATATTCTTTAGTATTTCTGGTGCCAGGAGATAAAGATAAATATGCAGGTGCTGAAACTTGAAGGTTGAATGAAGGGGTTAGGACAGGATACCAACTTCATCTATGCTAATGGAGTTTTAGTTTCCATTGGCCCTGGAATTGATAGGATTTTTAATAGGTGGTCTCTGCTTTTCTGCATGTCAGAGGATTCCCAGTGTCTCCTTAATTGCATAAAATATTTTATTTAGCTTTAAATTTGGCCTCACAAAGGATTGATTCTTTTTTAAAAAGTCTTTATACAGATACTAGAGGCCCAGCACACAAAATCGCGTAAGACCCAGAGTCCCTCCTGCCACCACGGCGTGACCCATTAATGCACCTCCTGGTGACTGGTCATTTGGTCGTTCCAGCATTATGGCCAATGGCTTTTTATAATATAGATGGCTAGGAAATATATTATGTGAGTGTCTTATCTGTATTTGTATGTTGAATCATTTAACTTTTAATGATCTTCTTCAAAATGCCCATATTCTTTGTCCAAAATTCCTCTACATTGGCATCATTTCTCCTTTGCATAGTGCCACTAACATTCCATAATCTGAAGTATTAGAGTTGTAGCCTTCTTGATTTTAGAACAAAAGAAAAAAGATCCAGATAACCACAACACAAAAGATTCCCAGATTATAAAGAAATGTATACACCACACCAATGTCAGTATACTAGTAAAACATTTAAACACATGCACAACCCCAACATCAATTCCAGCAGCTCAAAGCATAATTGCTTAACTGTCTCATATAGCATTTGAATATTCTCTGAAGGCATGATGTTTTATATGAATACATGCTCAATATATACATAAAAACTGGTGTGTATAGAAAAGATAAAAACTATCACCTATTTCATTTATGTTAAAATGATACACAGGATTAATAGAAATAAAAATGTGAATAAAATTCAATAATTTGGGAAATATACATTATCCTTCTTACAATAATCTCTCTAAATGCTATTTATTTTTGGTTTTCCATCTAGTGTTTCATTTACTTTTTATTTCCTCATAGTTTCAATCCCAGTATTGAATTTTCTTTGGCCTGAAAACATCTTAGTTCCTTTCCAAGTGAACAATGACTTCCTTTTCTTGTATCCTAAACTTCCACAATAGAGTCTCTATTACTGGGGGCCATCCCAGCCTCCATGGTTATGAAGACAGCTCTGGTTCTCTTCCTTCATAGTTCCACAAGGGTTATCAACCTTCTTTTTCTCTACTTCAGGTAGAAGTTTTTCTTCTCAACCAATTATCCTCCTATCTTTGTCCTCTGAAGAATTGGTTTTCCACTCCCAGCTATTTTCTCTCTTAGGGTAAGCTTTCTGTCTGGGTCATTTTGCTTATTTCTCTACCTTCTTAAAAACTGGATTCCTTTGCCTTAGAGGATTCTCAACTTCACATACTATTTGACATGTTTAAAAATTCTTCAATTCTGAGGGAATTTTGTTTTGCTGCTATTTGAAAAGTGCAAAGCAGGTCATCAGTTCAAAAACTCAGAAACATATGTTACCTAAAGAAAGAACCCACAGCTGTATTTTGCAGGTGCTATAAAATTGCCTTGTAGGTGAATTATTCAACTACTGTGTTTTATTTATCCTTAACCACTAGTAGGTACAAATTCTAGAAATCATTGAACTCTGAAACACTTCAGCCATGATTAAGAAGTTTTTCTTAATTATATGTGACCAATTTTTGGAATTTGTTGGCTATCCTCTAATATTCATCATCCTAACAACAGTAAAAGATGATTGACTACATACATAGAAAACGGATTCTTTGTAAAAAATAACTTCTAATGACTAAATATTTGTCTCAAGAACCCCAATATTTAGTTATGAAAGGTTGATAGCTGTTGCAAACCCATAGGCATACAAAGACAAGCTACAATAACAGTGACATCCAGAAAATAGGAAGAGAGGGCATGATGGCCTTTGCACACACCCCTGAAGTGATTGTTCTCTTATAATTAATGAAGAAGAGGGGACCATGGCAGTCCATAAGGTAACTGCAGTCTCTCTTGGCCATGTGGTAGGAGCAGGGTAGTTGGCAGGTGTGTGTATTTTGGTATTAAACAAGGGAGTGTTGTGATCATATGTATATTATGCAAAAAAGTGTACTATTAAATAGAACAGTAGTATATTACAAAGGGAGTAAAACTGTAGGTAGAGATATCATTTAGTAGATTATATACTGCCCAAATAATAAGGTGTGAGCAGAGGAATAGAGTTAGGACACTAGAATTGGAGAATTTAGTAACACAATGGATGTTGTTGGTACAAATTTGAAGTTACAAAGTTAAAATGTGCCTTATACTTGGTTTATTTATTTTTAGGCTTATTTTTCACTTTATAAGTGTTATATAATACAATTTAAGCCCTGCTTAATCAGGCACATAAAAGCAAAATGCTGAAAGCAAACAAAAAAGTGAAGGCATCATTGTCCATGTGTCCTTGGTATGGATTCCTGCTCTTCTCACAAACTCCTAGCTCAGGCTCTCAGACACACTGGCTCAGTGAGTAAGCCAGTGTCAAAGTGTTAAACATCTGAAAAGATAAACTTTATTTTTAATTTTTAATATAAATAGAAGCTATAATATTTTCTCCCTTTAGCTGCACACCTGTGAGTGTGCACCCCACTCTGGAAAAGATTGACATAGATGATATTGCCGGTCAGTGAACTGGCTGATAGAAAAAAGATTTCAACTTTGACCAAGTTGACTTTGAAATGCATGCGGGACATCTAAATAATAACCAATAGCTAGTTGTATATTCAGGTTTAGAAAACAATAGAAATATTTGAAGGTATCGGTATCTTATTGGTTATTCATACCTAGGAAAGGATGAAATCATCCATAAAATAGTTTTTGTGGAAGAATATCATGGATGGAACCCTTTTAAAAATAATTTTAATATATTAAATTGATTGGGGTAATATTGGTCACCATAAATATATAGATTTAAGGTGTGGATTTCTATGTTACAAGATCTGTATATTGCACCATGTGCTCACCACCAAAAGTCAAATATTCTCCTGTCACCATATATTAGGACCCCTTCTCTGCCCCACTCCCTCCCTTCTGCCAAACACCACACTGCTGATTGTATTTATGAGTTTCAGTTTTATATTCCACATATAGGTGAAACTGTATAGTTCTTAGCTTCTTCTGACTGACTTATTTTACTTAGCACAATGTTCTCAAGATCCATCCATGTTGTTGCAATTGGCGCTATTTCCTGAAAAAACATGAAAAATTATAATCCAAGTAAGAAGTTCCCAGGAAAGAGTTTGAGAATAAGAATAGATAACATGTATATAACATTTACTACATACCTGGCACTGTTCCTAATGCCTCTGGATGTGATTTTCCAGTCTTCACAACAATTCCTGGTGGTAGATAGTATTATCCTCTGCATTTTGCACAGAAATTTTCAGTGGTACCCTCCATTTTACATAGCAATTGGAGGAGTCAGAATTTGAACTCAGGCAACCTGTCTCCAGACTCAGAATATTTAACCATTATTTTATCTAACTAGAATGAAAACAAGAGGGAAATGATGTCACCTAAACCAATATTTTGAAAGATTTCAATAACAAGATAATGGAAATAGTGACAACTGCTTAGGAAATCATGTAGGATAAGGTTTTGCATCCATTGGATTTAAATACAAACAAAGCCTCACTGTTGAGGACAGTTTAAGACAGTGGGGATGTGGAATAGGGTCAAGAAGTAAGGAGATGAGTTTTATAAAAAAGAGGCATGGTTAGGAAGAGAGGCTGTGAAAACACTGGCAAGTAGTCTTTCCAGAAATTGAATTTTCAAATGAATGAGAAATGGGATGGATGTTAGAAGAAAAATATAGGCCCAAATCACTAAGGCATACAGAGGCTGGAACTAACTAACCTTGCCTGAAGATTTACCAGTATTGAGCCTATTTTCTATTTACAGAAGCCCTAAGAATATGCTAGTTTTCTAGGCACAGTTTTCTACTTTGTTCAGTAAAACATCTGGGAACATTATAGAAGAAGCACACCAAAAAATGTCCTCTAGTTCACTACTACTAACACAAAAAATGTCTTGGTAGATCTAAGCCTTTTCATGAGTAGGCAGCATGAGAGCCAAATCATCACTATTATTGACAAATGATACCACCAAATCAATAATAAAACAAAAAATTCATACCACAAAGAAACTATTTAGTTTGAGATTAACAATTAAACAGTTCACTTTCCAAGTTGAGTTACAAAAAGAATAAAACATTTATTTAAAAAAAATATTATCTAGCTCTAGAGTTCTTAAAAATACATAAAAGTAAACAAACATTTTTGTTAGCCATAAAGAAAATAAAAAGAATTGGGAAATAGTATCATAGAGAATAGGGCAAGAGTTCTGAAAAATGTCTTTATGGGACAAGTGCCCCCAGAAATCTTTCATAAAGAAAAAGAAAAAAACAATATGATGGTACAAGAGAAAAAAATGATAGAAAAAAGTATGTGTTGAGTATAATGGTTCCAATGGAATAAGTTTAAATATATACAAATATTTGTATGTGTATGTTTATATGTACACATATTTAACTCCAATAAAATATTAAAAATATCATTGGAAGAGAAAATTTTAATATGTAAATATTTCAATAGTATAATGTAGTACATAGTCAAATACTCAATAAAAGTAGGTATTATTATTTCTACAAGATACAATTCATAGTTTTATATGTTTAAAAATTAAAATCATAAATTTAAGAACACAAGACTTAAAAGTTCACAGGCATAACCAACTATGGGTCAGGAACTAATTTTAAAATTCCACAACCAAATGTAGAAATCATAAGATTGCAGACTATTAAAGCTGGAAGAAATTTTAGAAAACATTTTGCCATTCCTTTTACTAGTATACGTGAGGGAATGACATGGATTTGTTAGGCTTCTTCTAAATGGCCTACACATTAAATGGAGAGCTTGCCTCCCATGACATGTGGTATTTTACAGGAAAAGAAAGAAATAATATACAGTAGAGGGAAAAACCATTTGTGGTTGACTTAGAATGTTTTACAAGAAATAAGAAGGGCATGTTTAAATTACTTATAAGAGAAACTATCCTAAAGGCAAGAGCAATTTAACAATGGAATAGTCACCCAAAGAGGTCATTGAGGAAACATCAATAAGACATTCAGAAAGAGATTAAATATAATTCTAAAGGGAATAATATAAGTGTCTGGCAATAACATGCACTAGGTACAGAGGTCTGAATACAATGACCTGTCATTTTCCCCATAGTCCCTGTGTCTATGATTCACATAAAATAATAATGAGAGCAAATAGAGGTAAGGTGAACATCAAAGGGAGAAAAATCATGAGACAAAATAAAATAGGTCTACCAGAAGTGACATGATCTCACAGAAAACACTTTTTTTTCTTAGTTGAAGAGCTTACTAGAGCTTACATTCTGCTGGTACTTTTTACTGCCTCTGTCCAGAGGAACAATGGCAAGACACTCGTTTGTCATTCTGTCAAAAGCTGCAAGATTTTTAAGATTTTTTTTTCTAAGCTGTAACACAAGCACAGTCTGAATTTAAATGTTTATGGCCTCATCGTCGAAGGGATGACCAAAAGAAAGGAACTTTCATAAAAAGCTATATAGAGTCTGAACAAACATCTGATGCATTTAGTAACTTGTGAAGGTTTATGCTGGCAGCAGTAAAATCACAATGCAGAATCATAAAATCAGAAAATATTTCAACTGGACGGAACTTTGAAGATCCTTAAGCATAAAGCCTCATGCAGTTGAAAAACAGTAGCTTGACTTGCCCATGATCAATGCAAAGGCACATATGAGAATATAATCACCCACATCATTATGGATGTCATGATGAGATAAAACACACTCCACGAAAATGTAGGTGAACGGTTACTATGAGATAAAGCTGTCTATGCAGTGACAGCTTTAATAAAAAAATAATAATAAAATAAAATTATGGAAAATAATGTTGATTTTGATTACATTAATATTTGAAATTTCTGTGAGTCAGGAATCAAGATACTTAATGTTGAAAATCAAGTAATAAGGTGGCAAAATGAAAATGTATATTGCAGGCAAAAATTACTACATGAAAAGCCCCTTGACATGAGTAAGAGGAAGGCAAACGTCCAGTTTTTCCACATGGAGAAAAGTTTCAGATGTTCACACACACTCACATAAATCCAAATGGCTATGATTATAGTAAGCTTCATCATAAATAAAAATGAAAATTAAATTAAATTTTAAATTAATCAAAATGGTATGCATTCTTTAAAAGTAACATAATCTTGATGAGAACTTACATTTTTATGAGAAAAACAAACTCACATACTGCAGATGGTGTATAAATTTATGAAAAGTTTTGGGAGAATAATTTGGGAACACAGATCAAAAACCTTATTTTTTACCCAAACTCTAAATAATTTTCTGAAGAAAGTAATTACGAGTGAAAAAAATACAGCTACAAGGATATTTATCCCATCAATGTTTATGGCAAAGCAAAATGAGATATTGTTGGTAAATTTTTCCTGGTGACCCCTTGAAGGCTCCTATGGCTTATTCTCTAATTACAACCAAATCATCCAGTGAGTAGCATTTCTATACTTGTAAGCCTGCAGTATAAAACTTAAAACCTCTTAATGCATGAGATTAGTCTCTTGTGTATCTTTGAAAAATAATGGAAGAAAAATTTTGGGTACAATATAATAGATATTGTAGAGTTAACCATTATGAAATAATTCTTGAAGTGCTATGTTTTCCCCAAGACCGTTCATAAATATATTTATGTTAGAGATACAAGTATCATATATGCATGCTGAATGGTAATACTTTTAGGCATTGGTTAATTCTTCATTGTGATTGTGTTATTTTAAACAAATCGAAGTTCTAACTTACTTAAACTATAAAGAACAGAGCACCAGTATTTACTAAATATAAAATCTAAATGAAAATAATATACAAAGCCCCTTTGAAGGTAATTCCTGAAAAATGGTTTAGATCTTTGGTATTTCCCATAGGTAGGGTCTACTCTTACATATAAATTGGGAAAAATTCTGTCCATTAACCTTATATTTATGTGGTCACTTAACTCCTCAGTTTTTACATGACAGAAACACTAAAACAAAATATCACTAAGATATAATTTCCCTGAAGAATTCAGAATTTTTCTTATTTAAAAAATTTTAAAGAATAATTCTTTGATACTAAGTATTCTCCTTTAATTTTCTTTTCAAATGGGAACTTGAAACTATAATGTACCTTTTATGTATGTAGTAGTGTATCATTCTAAGAATATATTTTCATCATTAATTCATATGTGGATGGGATGTATATTAGGTTTTTGCCAAAAGAAAACCAAAAAAGGGAGTTATGGCCTTATTTCCTATATCAATTATTAAGCAATTAAACCAATTTTAGTTGGGGTCTGTTATATTCTAGCAGGGAGAATGTTTCTGTCAGAATGAGTTTCAGATTATAGTGAGAAGATATTAATGAAAAATAAAATAAAAAATAATTTTAATCTGAATAATTACTTTTAAGAGAAAATAAAAACAAAATGGATGGGACCCTAAAAACCATTGCTTTGGTATTTCTTGGGACTTACAGAAGATGCCATAGAGATGGCTACCTTTGATCTGAGACCCAAACTGGAAAGGCTGGGTTTAGTAAGAAGATGGTAGTGATGCCAATCAGAAAGGTCACCTTGATCAAAGATAGTGGTTTAAAAGAACATGGTACATCGTGGGAAGGCCAGGATCTTGATATTGTGGCAAATGAAGAGTGCAGAAGGCAGATCTGGACCAATTAAGCAAAGGGTGTTCTTGAAAGGTAAAGGACTCCTATGCTGACAACCATGGTAGGGTGTCTAGAAAGAGGGCAGAGAAGCAGCTTGGGGCAGAAGGTGAACAAATTAACTCAAAAACTCAGATATTCCACATCTATGAATCTCAGCATGCCTGTAATTCATCTGGGGTTTTTTGATGGTGCCCTGATTGGACAATGATTGAGCAGTCATTGTAGAATGTATATGTTGGTATTTTCACGCATTTCTTGTATTTTTAAGTGCTTGGTTGAACCTCTTGCCTGGCGCCAAGGGTAGATGAGAATTGTGATTCACCTCAGGTATGTTTCACCCCAATTCTTGTGACTTCTTATGTGTTGCAGTATCTGTCAGCCACAGAACCAGCACAGGCTTTGGGATATGTCAGGGGCAGCTACATGAGTTGGAATCAGTATAGCCTTTTTAGTAAGACAGTACTGTGTTTAAACCTCAGCACCACCATTACTCTGAGTCCATTGTTTCTCTATAAAAGTGGTTAAAATAACCTGCTTTAACAGAGTAGGTGAGAGTTATAATGAAGAGAGGGATGTATCTGACATTGAGTAGGTAAATGCTATTGTAATTATCCTGATCATTACTGGAGAGTTAATGGTGGATTCAACGTAGTCTCTGTATGTTCTCTGGGCCCAAGCTTAGAGATTTTGCAATTTTAAAACTGACTTAAATGGAGGCTCAAACCAAAATTTAAAGACAGAGGAGGTGGAGGTAAGGGGGAGAGATCAACCAAAAAACTTGTATGCATGCATATAAGCATAACCAATGGATTTAGAGTGGTGAGGACACAAAGGGGGGGTGTGAGGGGGGCAATGGGAGCATAAGGAGACATATGTAATATTTTAATCAATAAAGAAAAAACAATTGTCCACCAAAGCCAAGTAGCACCTTGATGCTTTACTTTATTCAAAGTTAAAATGAAATACATATTATATCCCCTTCTTCCGTAAGAAACAGCCATTGAGTTTTATATTCCTTCATACTAGCCAATGGATAAATAAACACAATAAAACAATGGTGCAGTTTTTTTGGTTTTTATATTATGATAGAAACATTTTAAAAATGCTTTGAGTGTGAGTAGTTCTCTAAATATAGTTCTGCATTATTGTATCTCTTTCATTTAATATGAAACCTATACACAAAGTTATAGAGGCATTATCATCCATCTGTATGATATTGTGTATGTGAGCATAGTGGCCCATTTAGGTTGTTTCCCCCAATCTCCACATTCCCCCTTCCCTACCCCTGGGAAATATCTATTTGCAGAGCAGAAATGTGAAATATTTATTTGACTCAAAATGTGATGTTAAGTAGAAACACTCAACTGTACTTCAGACAGAATACAGGGAAATCCTGATTCCAGAATCCTAACAACTATTAAGACAGCACAGGTAGGGAATGCCAGACCGAGGCTTGCTTGCAACAAAAACACAAATCTAACCTTTAAATAACAGCATCAAAATAATTTCAAATACATTAGAGGGTTTGAAAAGCTCCCAGAATAAGCAGCTCATATTTTTGTTTCTTCCCCTCCAGGAAATACTTATTTGGTGTCTAAAGTTCATTTCATAATACAGCTGTGTTTGTTCTCATTTTCCAATGTATAACCAAAGCATCCATACCCAAATACAAAATAAAGTATACGTCATTAAAAACTTGTTTTAAATTTCAAAAATTTGGCTCTTCCAAAATAAACAACAGGAGATATTGTCCAGAAGTATTTTATTAATTATTATAAAGATAAGAGAAAAATATGGCAAGAGTAAAAAGAGCTAGGGAGAATTTTAATTTCAAAAACCTTTAAAAGTGTAAGATCTCATAAGTTATATAATTCATAGTTTTTATTTTATTAATTTATAATTTGTACTTTCATGGCACTGATAAAAGATAGATAGCAACAGGGGAAAATAATTATACCATGTATTTATCAATTTATCATTTTGGTCCATTCTATAATGCATCTCCCATCATGGAAACTATAGATTTTGTATCTTGCTCTGCTTAAGACTAAGCTTTATAAGTAATATATTTTCTCACTTTAATTAAAAGGAGAAGTTGTATTAGTTGTGTGGGCTGAGGCATCAAGAGGAGAAAATGGAATACATTCTTAATAAAAGTTCTTACAATGTTAAACTTTAAGATCCAGTTTTACTCATTCTTATCAACAGTGCTTGCATCATGTATAAAGACCCATATTTTGTTATGACTAGCAAATAATATTATAAATTAGACACTTGCAGGCAGAAACATTGTAAATTACTACATATTTTTCATATGTTATATGAAGTTTTATTTGTGCTACATATACTATCATATATAGATTTTCCATATATGTAGTATAGAAAGTAATTTATTAACTTTAAATTGTTCTTAAGGAAATATAAGTATTATAAATATGACGATTTCAGAAAATTAATAAATGTTCTAATCTTATTTCACCTTTAACTTTACAAATCAAATTATTATTTAATTACATATTAATTAATAACTTTAAAATGTATAAACATTTTGGAGCAATTCAAGTGACTACTAAATGTGATAGCATTTCAGTTTTATTCTTCACTGAAGATTCATGCACATGCACACAGACAACTCATGCACTTTAGGATTTGCCCTTGTTGGTGACCCTTTGGGTTAGGACCTAAGGTGAATCTATGTTCCATATGTTTGTGTTGAAGGATGTGATAGAGGAGTTTCTGATTATAGGAAACACTCAGGAATGTCTGTCCTGAGAAATTCTTGGAATGCAAACTAGATAATCAGTAGCAATCAGCCCTTTGTTCTAACCTTGAAGAAGCTAGGAAGCTAGTCCCTTGTCTCTTAAATTCTCCATTGTGCATCACACACCTATCAACCATGTCCTGAAACTTCAGAGGATACACTGAACTTGCTAAATGACCTTCTTAACCTAAAAGGAAGACCCACCTTATGCCATTCTTCCCCCTGAGTATGGTACATGCACAGAACACTAGGAGCTTTTCTAAAGAACATCCACTCCTTTAATCATCAGTTCCTGGCCCTCAGATATTCTTGATGAGGTTTAGAGTTTTGAAAAGTCCTACAACCATCACGATGGAAAATTACAATGGCTGCATCATGTTTTCAGGCCCTTGAGATATTTTAGAATAAACTATCAGTTGTATCTTGGTGCCTCAACACAAACTTCAATCTTAGTGTCATATTATATATGTTTTAAGAAGTAAATTCAAAATTTACATATGGATTCAATATGTCATAAAGTATTAGAAGTAAAGTATATATGAAGATGTATCTATAATCTTGAATAAGAAAGATTTTTCTTACCATATATATGTGTATATATATATATATATATAAAAAGAGGTAATATGCAAATTAGCCAGGACACCATAACAGTCACAACCGCTTAGGAGGAGGCTGCACACACAGGTGGGTGGGAGGGGACTGCTGTGCAGTGAGGCAAGCCACGGATGATGCAGGCCTTCAGAGAGCAGGGAGTAGGGTCTGCCTGCCAGCCACAACACCAGCAAGCAGATAGGCCTGCAGAGAGCAGAGAACAGGTCCTGCTTGCCGGGCACACTGGCAGTCATGACTCTGCGTTTGAGGTGCAGAGGAAACACCTTTTCTGACCGCTCATTGGCTAAGCTCCTGGTACACCACTCACAGTGTTCTTGGTAACTTGCATAATAAGAATTCAAGAAAGTGATCTAGGGTTTTTCCACCTCACCATTGGAGGAAAAAAATGAAGGTCCACTGCTGGAGAGGCTAAGAAATGTCATATCCTGCCCTGGCCAGTTTAGCTCAGTAGATAGAGCCTCGGCCTGCTGACTGCAGGGTCTGGGTTCAATTGTGGTCAAGGACATGTACCTAGGTTGCAGGCTCCTCCATGGCCGGGGCGCAGGTCAAGGATCATGAAGGAGGCAACCAATCAAAGTGTTCCTCTCACATTGATATTTCTCTCTGTCTTTCCTTCTCTCTTCCATGCTCTCTAAAAATGAATGGAAAAATATCCTCAGGTGAGGATAATAAAAAAGAAAGAAAGCAATGTCATATCCTATGAAAGAGACATCTTGAAAATGCCTAAAGAAAGTTGTCATTTTTTTGTGGTGAAGGGACTGGAGTCCATGTTCATGAAAACACCTTGGCAGCTATGTTGGCTGGCAGTGATAGCAGCAGCAGGGTGATGGGGGCAGTGCCTTCCCCTGATCAGCCTGGCTGCCTCCTGCAGAGGGACACCAGACTGCAATTTAGGCCCACTCCCCATGGGCCTAAGCCATCAATAGGACATCCCCTGAGGGCTCCTGGATTTGAGAGGGTGCAGGTCAGGCTGAGAGACCCACTCCCCCATACACGAATTTTGTGAACCAGGCCACTAGTGAAGGTATAATTTAAAAAAAAAAAAATTACATATTTGACTGTATAAAAGACTACCTTGAGGGATAAAGATCATTAAAAAGCAAATGGAAAATGCATACAAACACCCGGTTCCCACCCCACCTTCTGCCCTTACCTCCCCCCCACTCTCCTCATCCATAGGGGTACAATTTTTGTCCAATCTCTTCCTGCATTCCCCCATACCTCTTTCCCCCTGAGAATTATCAGTCCACTCCCTTTCTATGCCCATGATTCTATTATAGTCACCAGTTTATTCTGTTCCTCAGGTTTTTAATTCACTTGATTTTTAGGTTCACTTGTTGATAGATATGTATTTGTTGTTCATAATTTTTGTCTTTACTTTTTTCTTCTTCCTCTTCTTAAAGAATACCTTTCAGCAATTCATATAATACTGGTTTGGTGGTGATGAACTCCTTTAGCTTTTTCTTGTCTGTGAAGCTCTTTTTCTGACCTTCCATTCTGAATGATAGCTTTGCTGGGTAGAGTAATCTTGGTTGTAGGATTTTGCTATTCATCACTTTGAAAATGTCTTGCCACTCCAGTCTGGCCTGCATAGTTTCTGTTGAGAAATCAGCTGACAATCATATGGGTGCTCCCTTGTAGGTAATTAACTGTTTTTCTCTCGCTGCTTTTAATATTCTCTCTTTGTCTTTTGCTCTTGGCATTTTGATTATGATGTGTTTTGGTGTGGTCCTCTTTGGATTCCTTTTGTTTGGGGTTCTGTGTGCTTCCTGGACTTGTAAGTCTATTTCTTTCACCAAGTGGGGGAAGTTATTTCTTCAAATAGGTTTTCATTATCTTGCTCTCTCTCTTCTTCTGGCACCCCCATAATTCTGATGTTGGTATGCTTGAAGTTGTCCCAGAGGCTTCTTACACTATCTTCAACTTTTTGGATTTTTTTTTTGCTTTTTGCTTTTTCGATTGAGTGTTTTTTGCTTCTTTGTATTTCAATTCTTTGACTTGATTCTTGCGTTCCTCTAGTCTGTTGTTGGGTCTCTGTATATTTTTTATTTCAGTCGGTGTATGTTTAATTTCTAGTTGGTCCTTTTTTCATATCTTCGAGGGTCTCATTATATTTATCGGCCTTTTCTACGATACTCTTGAAAAGCCTTATAACTGTGGTTTTGAATTCTATATCCAGTCATTTGTTTTCCTCCATTTCTTTCATTTGTGATCTGTTTCTTTGTCGCCGCATTTTCACTGCTTCCCTGAGTTGGTAGGGTAGCTTTGTGTGCTAGGTGTCCTATATGGCCCAGTGGGTCAGCCTCCCAGTTACCTGAGGTGGACACTCTTGGTGCACCCCTTTGTGGACTGAGTGTGCAACCTTATTGTAGTTAAGTCTTGATTGTTGTTGGTATCACTGGGAGGAATTGACCTCCAGGCCAGTTGGCTGTGAGGATCAGCTGTGTCTATGCTGGGAAAAGTTCAGTGCTGGAGACAGCCTTATAGGATTAGACTTGCCAAAATGCAAAAGCCTCTGTGCTCAGCTTGGATGGGGTAGAGCCTCAGGGCAGAGCAGACAGTCTTGGCTTCCTATCAGCCCTGCCCTTGTGCACGCCTCCAGACCTCTGCCTTCCCTGGCTCCCGAGCCTCCGCCCGAGAGTCCAGATCCCCCCTGCAAGAGTGTGGGTCCCCAGGGGCTCTCCTGGAACCGGGGTTCAGTGCAGTCAGAACTGGGGCTCAATGCAGTCAGGAGCTTCCGACTCCCTTCTGCTAGGGAAAGCCTGTGGCAACCTCCTTAGTCTTTGTGCGCACTGGTGCGTGCGCCTCCAGACCCCTGCCCGCCGGGGCTCCCCCGGGTCTCCCCCGGGTCTCTGAGTCTCCGAGTGCCTTTCTCTCTACCTGACAGTCCAGACTCCCCCTGTATGAGCCTGGGTCCACAGGGTTTCACCCAGTACTGGGGTTTAGTGCAGTCGGGGGCTTCCTTCCCCCTCCTGCCAGAGAAAGTCAGCCAGGCTCTCAGCCGCTCTTCCTCTCTGTGCACACCAAGACCCTTTGCCGTACCACAACCCTTTGCCATTCCTCCAATTCTCCATGAGCTTTTCTCTTTCCTTCTAGTTGTAGAATTTCCACTCAGCCAGCTTTCCTGTGGTTCTGGATGGTGTCTGTTCTGTTTTTTAGTTGTAGTTTTGAAATTGTTGTGCGAGGCAGCAGTTTAGGTGCTTACTTATGCCGCCATCTTGGTTTCTCTCTGAGATATATACTTATATATGCATAAAAAGAGTTGAATTGATACCTCCAATTTTCAACCATGTTTATCTATACTACATTTCTGTGTTTGACTTTATTGCTGTTTTTGTTTACATGAAAAGTGACTGATATATCAATAAAACCATAAACAAACCCAACTAATCAACTTAAAGCAGGATCACTAAACAAATACAGGCTAAATGTTTAGGCTTGAGTCTGCTTGGATAAAGAACACAGTATGACAGGTTCTTCTTTAACTTTCTTGACCTATTAAGTATAGCCACTGCACCTTCATGCTGTAAGTTCACAAAATACGTTGATTTCCTCAATTGAAAACTATTTCATGAGCACAGTTGTTAGCAACTCTACAGACACATAATCATTCCTCATTTTATATACCCCTTGTTCACATGTATGTGGAGGCAACAACAGAAATTTGAAAAGACAAAGGCTTAAATATTTAGTTTCAAACCCTGGTTCTATCTCCAATTCAGTTTATAACCTTAAAAACTTATCTGGCTCTTTCTTCTTCAAAAGTGAGAGGTAGAATGTGAGAATACATTTCTTTCTCACAGTTGTGAAAGCTAGATGCAAGGACATCTAAGAAAGATTCTTTTATCAAAGGAGAAAAGTGATATCTGACATTAAGGTAAAAGTAGGGCATGGTTATCAATATTTTTTGTAGTCTTAGAGATCTGTGTTATCTTATCTAAATCTTCGGGACCTGTCTATATTGGCATTCTCACACAGCTCTGCTTCCCATATAACGCCTGTGAGATAGTTTGTTTGGGCCCAATGGAGAAGTAACAGAGACATAATACATTGTGGATGTATAATGTCTAATTAGGAAACAGTATTCTAGTTCAGCTCTGCCTGTATTTCCTGATATTACCTTTACTAGTTTCTTCCTTCTTTGGGACTGTTGTATGTTTAAAAATAATAAATTAACATGTGCATGGCATAAATGGTTTATAAAATAAAGTTATCAAAAATTTGATCTTAGTTTTCTTATAGTGCAAAACACTTTCACTATGTGTACTTAGACATATTGTTTACTTTGCTTTTAGTGTTCAGTTTCTCTGAACCCTAGGATCCTAATGAGTAAAATATGGCAAAAAGTAAAAGAAGGATCTCTGAGATCATGCTTGACTCTGAAATTTTAAGTTGGCTTATGGCAAAACTGTCAAATGTGTGTGTGTGTCACTTTGGCAGTTGGCCCTAACGTGATGAGCCTAAACTGGGTATTTATTTTGTGGAAGACACTGTGGTAAATATAAAAGTGAGTAAGACAAATGCTCTTCTTTTCTGGACTAATATTTAAATAGGAAAAATACAAACTCTATAAAGATACTGACAACATAAAATAGAAACTAATAATCAATACTAAGAAGTATAGATAAAACATTTGGAATTTTGGAGTAGGGAGAAAATGCTCCCACCTGAAGCATTTTATTAAGAATATGGCCTAGGATGTCTGGCTGGTGTGGCTCAGTAGTTGAGCATTGACCTATAAACTAGGAGGTCATGATTCAATTACTGGTCAGGCATATGCCTAGATTATGAGTCCAAGCCCTAGTGTGGAGTGTGCAGGAGGCACCCGATCAATGGCACTCTCTCATAATTAATGTATTTATCTCTCTATCCCTCTCCCTTCCTTTCTGAAATAAATAAAAATATATTTCCATAAAAGAATATGGCCTTGGAACCATACCTTAAGGATGAGAAATCAGTCATTCCCAAATTCTTTGTGTACATACAAGAACACAGAAGGAAGAATATGCGAGAGCAGACTCGGTTATTCATCCAGAAATTCCCCCTCCTACTGGCATGTCACGTTCTATGTAACTCGGCATTTATTACAGATTTTAGAACTTTCTTGCCTTTTATTGAGAGTAAGTTTAGTAAAAATGTAATTTACTAGATTTTTTTTCCTTTGTTTTACTTTTTAAAAACACACACACACTATTTTATAGCCTAATTGATTACTGTAGAAAATCTAAATATCAATATGATTCTGAAGGTGACACTGGGGTCTCTGAATGGATGCACTTAACGTACTTATTGATAAGACTCGCGATAATAAAACTATCTGGATGTGAAACCCATCAAACGTGTTAGCTTCTTTTCTTTTTTATTGCCCTACTAGAGAAAAAACCCTGTAGCCAATAAAGTAAATCTGCTTTTGTTTTTATTGCATAGGCTTTGAAACTGTGGCCCTTGGTCTTCAAACCAATGACAGAGAAGTTAGAGATGAGGAAAAGAAATGGCCACATTGGGGTGTAATGCATACTTTCTAGAAATAAACAAGCCAATTTTAGTAAAATAAAACTGACCTAACTCTGTGCTAAGATCTCAGATTTAATAGCCACTCCAGTTCTCTCTGACATTTAAAAATTATAAGGCACTGCAAAAAGAAATTGTTAAATGTCAGAATCCTCATAATTTCTTCAACTTTTGCTACTGAATTCTTAACTCCTTCCCCCACCCCACACCAGACACAAGCCTGTGACTATGATTGGCCAGGACAGAAGCTGGAGGATGTATCTTACATATAGTTCTGCTGGTAGCAAGGCCTGTTTGGGCTGGGACACATTTCCCATCATTATCCTCAAGCCACTTCCTCTGAAAAGATCCTTCAGAACCACTTCACAGCACCATTAGTCATATTTTAAAGGTGAAGTGAATGGAAGGAAAAAATCTGAGAAACTGACTCACCACCGTTCCCTTCCCAACATTTCTTTATCCAAAGTAACTCTGTTCTTGGCTACTACAGTTGTGGCACATTTGCCTTTAATCTAGTGAAATCTGACTCCATGGAAAGCTGAAATTCTTTGGTAATTCTAAATGAGCTTTCAGTAGCAGAGAATTTAATAATAACAGTAAGAAGATGCAGAAGGAAAATAAAAGGTAGGAGGAAGACAAGGAGGAGGAGAAGAAAGGGGGTGAGAAGAAAGAAGAGATATAAGACTTACTGCATGCTTATTAAAGGGAAGACAATCTGGAATGTTGTAGAAGCCATGACCACAGCACAGTGATGTGGTGTTGATACACCTGCTTTATATACAAATAACCAATGGTTGAGGCTCAGATGGGGGGAATAACTTGTTTATGATCACACAGCTACTAAGTGGCAGGACTGGGATTCAAACATCCCACACTGTGTACCTCTAAGACAGGAAAGTAGTGGTTCTAATGAGACAGTGTCTATGTTCAGAAACATTCATAGAAGTATTCCTCAATCTAAAAATAGTAATTCATTCTACAATATTTATTGGATATCTATCAGTATAATAACATATTTTAATCAATACTTGCTAGTTTCATAGTCAAACCACTGAAATAAAGGCAGAGATAGTCTCATCTGCTTTTCTTACTATGTTATGTGAACTAATTTTTTACAAATACCAATTTTAAAGACCACAAAATAAAGGAGGGCCCCATTCATTTTATTTTCCTATCAAGTTTCAATATACAGTGCATCCTTGGAGATGGTTCTTTTGTATGTGTATATGTGTTCATGTGTATAATATATATATATATATATATATATATATATATATATATATATATAGTGCACTTTATAAAGTATTGTTGTTGGGCAACATCTCAGGCAATTCCATTTTCTCAGTTCTACATTCTGAGGTATCCTGCTTCTTCTGTTTTCAGGGTGGTAGAGGTGTCTGAGTGTGTGTGTGTGTGTGTGTGTGTGTGTGTGTGTGCGCGCGCGCGCGCACGCGTGTGTTTAACATTTACTAGCTGCCAACATAGATTTTATTTTCTACCAGATTTATTTTCTACCAGTTTTCTCAATTTAGAAATACAGTAATTATCATCATGGAGAGTATTGGTTAATGTTATAAAAAAAGGAGGTTTTAGAAAAGGAAATCTTAATTTCCAGTCAATGAAACCACCACATTATCATAGGAACATTTTCTCTTAATTTTTAAAATATTGTCTAATCAAACAATCTAGATAGAGAAGCCTGATTTAAGGGTGACCCTTTATAGCAATGGAGGGGTTTTCTATTAGCTTGTCAGAGGTAGATGAGCTATATTCTCTGTAAAGTCTACTGTAATTGTGTCCATTCTAAGATTTTGCTTTAGTTTGGTTGTTAGCTGCAAAATTACGGGTAAGTAATAAAATACAGGTCAAAAGTATTAAACTCTTGTTCTGAATCATAACAAGGAAATATCAGTTGGGAACCACAATTCCTAGCATTTACCTGTAAGATATAGTTTAAATAACAGGGCCCTTTTTACCTTCTTGACATGGCTTGTTAAGTTTTCACATTATTTCCATAGCTTGCCATTCAAATGAAAGGCACTATTTCTAGGAACATTTTTGGTAAACTCTACTTGAGAATATATAATCTTTAAATATTAAATATCTGTAGAGGGTTTGATCTGTTTCAGGGTTGGTGGTGGATCTGGCAAAGAATCGTGTGATATATAACCACTTGTCTCTAAAGTATAATGAAGAAATATGAATGCTTGTAATATTTCCTCTTGCTAATTCTTCCTAATCCATTGTCTTTTAAACAAGAACAACTGTGGTCATATTTAAGATGATTTAAGGCTCCATAGACCTTTTACAAATGTTCTCTGACTTTTTTTTTAATTAATCTTTATTGTTGAGATTATTACAGAGGTCCTTCTTTTTGCCCCCCATAGCTCCCCTCCACCCAGTTCCCACCCCACCCCAAGCCCTTGCCACCCTATTGCCTGTGTCCATAGGTTATGCATACATGCATATAAGATCTTTGTCTAATCTCTTCCCACACTCCCCACACCCCCTTCCCTCTGAGAATCATCAGTCTGTTCCATTTCTATGCCCCTGATTCTATTCCATATACTAGTTTATTCTGCTCATCAGATTTTTTATTCATTTGATTTTTAGATTTACTTATGATAGAGATATATATTTGTTGTCACTTTGTTGTTTATATTTTTTAATCTTTACCTTTTTCTTCTTCTTCCTCTTCTTAAAGAATAATACCCTTCAGCATTTCATACAACACTGGTTTGGTGGTGATGAACTCCTTTAATTTTTTCTTATCTGGGAAGCTCTTTATCTGACTTTCAGTTCTAAATGATAGCTTTGCTGAGTAGAGTAATCTTGGTTGTAGTTTCTTGCTGTTCACCATTTGAATATTTCTTGCCACTCCCTTCTGGCCTGCATAGTTTCTGTTGAGAAATCAGCTGACAGTCCTGTGGGCACTCCCTTATAGGTAACTGTTTTTCTCTTGTTGCTTTTAAGATTTTCTCTTTGTATTTTGCCCTTGGCATTTTAATTATGATGTGTCTTGGTGTGGTCCCCTTTAGATTCTTATTGTTTGGGGTTCTCTGCACTTCCTGTTCTTGTAAGTCTATTTCTTTCACCAGGTAAGGGAAGTTTTCTGTCATTATTACTTCAAATAGGTTTTCAGTATCTTGCTCTCTCTCTTCTTCCGGCACCCCCATAATTCGGATGTTGGTATGCTTGAAGTTGTCCCAAAGGCTTCTTACACTATCTTCATATTTTTTTTATTGTTTTTGCTTTTTGCTATTCTGGTTGGGTGTTCCTGATTTCTCATATTTCAAATCATTGATTTGATTCTCAGGATCCTCTAGTCTACAGTTGAATCCCTGTATATTATTCTTCATTTCAGTCAATGTATGCTTAATTTCTGACTGGTCCTTTTCCTTTTTTTTTTTTTTTTTGCATTCTCACAAAGAATCTTAAAAGTCTCACTAAGTTCTCAGAGGTTTCTAGAAGATTCTTGAATAACCTTATAACTGTGGTTTTGAACTCTATATCCAGTAGTTTGCTTTGTTCCATCTCTTTCATTTGTGACATGTTTATTTGTCTCCACATTTTGGCTGCTTCCCTGTGTTTCTTTCTATGTATTGGGTAGCTGCTAAGTCTCCTTGAGTTGATAGAGTGGCCTTGTGTGGTAGGTGTCCTATAGGGCCCAGTGGCTCAAACTCACCACTCTGACTTATTTCATATGAAGCTGTAATGCTCATGTAGAGACCAAGACAAATGGGGTAAAATGGTTACTCACAGGGGAGAGCTTGGGCAAAACAAGGGAGCACGAATGTTAAAAAACAATAATATTGAGGTGACAATGTTGCCTTTTCTTCTCATAACACGACATCTCTCTTTAGTAAAAGCTTACTTGACCAATATGTGTTCAGCAGTAAATTTATGTCCATCATTTCTCAACATGCATCTTAAAGAACAAGTTGGTTTAAAGAAATGTTAGCAGATGTTACTTTCAAAAGGGTTCTAAGATAAAAGAAATTTAGGGAATACTAAACTACAGACAATTAAATATGTTTCTTTTCTCAATGCTTCTTAGAGATTTTAATATGATAATAGTATGTGGATCACCATGAGAACATTTGTAACACTTTCTGAATATTTGTCCTTTGAAACTTTTTCATTGAGTATGCACAGGAGAATAATATTCCACAGAACCCACTTTGGGAAACAGTGAAATAAGTTACTATAAAGTTACCATGGGTGTATCTTTAAATATTAGAGGGGTGGATGAATGTAAAGTCTACCTCTTCTGCTTCTGAAACAATTGGCTAGGATATTCAAAGAACTTGACACTGTCACAGAGAAAAAGTGGTAGAAAATGGGCATTGTTCATGGAGATGCTGACTCCAAGGTGGTATAATATGGCCCTTTACATAGACCAGTTTAGCCTCGTTCTAACCTCCCAAGGTTAATCACAATAATTGTGGTTATCAGATAATCTCAAAAAGTGATGAAACTACTGTCACTGTAGATATTTAAATATAAACTGAATGAATACCAAATAACAAGTAGGGGCACCATGGGACTTCGATTAGTTGGGCAAGATACTTTAAAGATCCTTTTCAACCTTGCCAATCTATAGATTTAAGACTGTAGTTTACAATCTGTTCCTGCATAGAATCACCAAGCCACAACTGATAGTAGATTTCTGTCTTAGAGATTGTTAAGAAAGTGTCAACCTGAACTATTTTGTTTCTTCTCCCAAAATGGTTTTGTGGTTTTCACTATGTAGACACTAGGAATTAAGAAGCATTCACAGAGCACATCTATCTGTGAAAATTAACAGGGGAGAGTCTTATCTATGTTTTCGTGTGGATGTTTTACTCTAAAAGTTTGAAAGAGCTTCATTTATCTCCACGAATTAGACAACTGAGGATAGTGTTTTCAATTCATGTACTATATGTAAAGTCATGGAATTTAAAATAAGGTATCTGATAACCTCATGCACACATGTGTTTTTAAAGATGGAAATTATCTTCATTCATAACAATCATAAACATTTGCAATTTATTTTATAATATTTATAATATCAGTGCAAACTTGTTAAAATTTTATTTCTTAAATATCTTTCATTTATGTCAATATATGGACTTCCCAGACATTCTTCATAAAATTTCTTTGTAACCCTTCCTAATCCTTCTCATACTACTTGGGAGGTTGTGTGTGGAAGGGTATGTTCTTGCACAGTGGGAGAAGAAATTAAGAAAAAATAATTAACAAATATATATCACCTGGTTGTTAACTTACTCATTAGTTTACATGTATTAACTCATTTAATTTTCAAAATAACCCTGTGAATTAGACCTTATTCCCACTTCCCAGAGGATCTTCAATACCTGAAGTAATTTATTCAAAACTGAGCCCATATTCAAACCCAGTTTTACCTGCTTTCAAAACCCCTGCACATGCTGATTTAATAATTTTCAGTGGCATAACAGGGTGACATCCTCTGCCTAGAAACTTACTAGCATAATTCAACTTAGGTAAAGATGAGATAGTGTCCTCATATCTAAACTGACTGCATCTCTTATATGTAATGACTGGAAATCCAATATTAATCCAATCCAACAAAGATTTATTGAACCTCCTGTGTGTGGTAGGAGTGTGCTAATGATAGCTAGCACATTTATGGAGGGCTTATGTGTTGCGTGTTGTTTCAGGGACATACATATCTATGTCTCGTTAATTGTCAGAACAACTCTGTAAGATAGGTGTCAATATTAACAACCCCTTCTTATAGATAATGTAACTGAGGCCCAGAGTGACCAAGAGAGGTGGCCAAGAACTCACAGCTTATAACTGGCAGACACAAGAAAAGAACCTAGGCAGGGTGACTGGAAATTCTTGGTCTTCAACTTTATGCTGTATTTCCTCCCATGTGAGAGGCTGAAGAGACAAAACGAGTAAGAAATGGGTAAGGAGAACAGAGCCCTGGTGGTGAAACACATTGAGAAACATAATAGATATAGAAAACAGCCTTGTAAAGGAATATATGCTGTAAAGAAAGTAAGCATTCGTGTTTCCAGGTGAAATCAGAAAAGATTACTTCTAAGCTATTTCCTAAAAAGATGGAAGTACAGATTTCAGTTTTGGAAGTGGAATCAACAAGTCCTGATGCCACATCAGAGAGCTGCGGGAGTCCAGGATAGCTCCGTGGAAAAACATATCTAAGAGGGTAGATTTGAAGATTCATTTTAGACAATTTAAGTTTGAGTGGGTAATAAGAAGTAGCCACAAATAAATATAAAAGGTCTGGATTTGAAGATGAGGCACAACTTTTGTTTTTATAGAAATTTTATGAGAATAGATGAGTGTCCTGGGAAAAATAAGTAGAGACAAAAATATAGGAGTTTCCTTCATCTTCTTCTGGGGAGGACCCCACTATGAACTGAGAAAGGGAAAAGCATCTGGGCTGGTAGCTCGGGGCTATCATCTGGGCCTTCGTATTGCCAAGAGGCAGCCTGCTACTATTAGCTAAACCTGGGTTGCTCCTGTTGAACAAAAAAGATTTTACACACAAGGCATTTCTGTGATCATGACAGACAAGACAGAAGCAAAACCACTCTGTAATCACGTTCAAACACAGATAGCACATGAATGGCATTCACACTACAAAAAATGATCAAACACTGCCCATTCTGACAAACATGAGTGACTGCTACTTCTTTACCAATGCCGTCTCACCTCTCTCTAGTCTGACCTGATAAGTAAGAATTTAAGACACTCAGCAGTAAAATCGTTCCCACTTACTGATAGTACAGAATCCACAGCAAACCCCCACTTACTTGGAACCACCCTCAGATCACACAACCAGAGCCTGAATCCACAATAAATCTTCCCAACAACCTTTTACTGGGATACCAGTGTTCCCAATAGAGGGCTCAGGTCTGATTGAAAATGTAAGACAGAGCCACTAAAACCCTTTGAGGTCCAAAGGAGCTGGAAAGTGGAGGACCAATGCTACAACTCTTCCCAGGCCATGGCTTACTAGGGACTCGGAACTTCCCAAGCTGGCTGTCCCCATCCTGCTCCCAAGTGCCCCAGCCCACTCCCAGAGAAGGCTGGTCAGGGAAAGCCACTGACACAGCCAGGAGTACAGTGAGGCAGAGTTTGGAAGAACAGAACCTCAGAGAGGTAAGATGGGACCAGGTGGCTCTGTGGAAAGATGGGGCTCCAGAAACCTCACCTGAGCTGAGAGGAAATGCCCCACCCCAGGTTAGTGAAGCCTAGATGTAGAGCTTGGAGCAAATGTCCAAGGCGTGCCTTCTCCACACCTCCCTGCCAAGCCCCCTTTCAGGCCGGTGAGAGTTCCCCATGTTCCACCTGCTCTGGGTCTCTTCTGCATGGCTCCCTTAGGTGCTGCTTTCCTTGAGTCACTTACTGAACAAGAGGCCTAAACTCTCAGCTTCAGTTTCAGAAGGTTATTGTGCGTTTAAAATGGGACACTAGCAAGTATGCTCTCAGAAAACAGTGAAGAAATCAACTGGAACAAGGAAGCCCTTCATCCATTGTGTTGACCTCTGATAGAGAACCTGAGCAAAGGCAGCCTGGGTAGCAGGCTTACCACTAGCAGCACCCCAGGCACCCCCCAACACACACACACACACACACACACACACAGGTTCTCTCAGGTAATAATCACAACTTGATAAAATGTAGGTGTGTCCTGGTGGTTTTTGCTTGGAGGTCATGGAAAGAAAAGAGAATTGCTATTTTTTTCCCAATTTTATCTATTTCGTTTGTTTTAAGTAAGAAATTGAAGTCACTGGACCAGTGGGGCTCAGCAATTGAGCATTGACCCAGGAACCAAGAGGTCCCCGGGTTACTAGTTCAATTCCTGGTCAGGGCACTTGCCCGGGTTGTCGGCTCAATCCCCAGTACCCAGGGGTATGCAGGAGGCAACTGACTGATGATGCTTCTCTCTCATCAATGTTTCATCTCTCTATCCCTCTCTCTAAAAAAAAACCCCAAAATCAACAAAAACATATTTTAAAAAAGAAATTAAAGACAATGAACGCTTTACGTCATTGATTTTTTTTTTACTTGATTCAAAATACTAGTCATGATGCATTTATTAACCAAACACCGTTTTTATTGACAGAGTATCTGTTTGGATGATTATATCACTATAAAAACAAAGTGAGAATAGTGAAAACAGTGAATATCTTACTGTGAATATGTCACAACTTCTCAGGAATGATTGTTCAAATTAGTAAAAACATTATCTTTAGTCACTACAAATACTCAAATTCTAATCATATTTTTAAAGGAACAAATCACTAATAAACAAACATATATAGATGTATTTTCTTGCCATATGACTTAAATAAAATCAGTTACAATGAGCATGTTTTGCTTAAATTGTCAGCAATTATTAGTTCCCTTCATTTTTTTTAAATACTCCAATATATCTTTGTTTCTGTCATTATATGTGAAAGGGAATATTTACATAAAAAAATCTGGTGGACCACGAGGCCTGCTTCTTTTAGTAAAAAGTAGAAAAATACCTTATTTTTCACTGTTTCTTGACATGATTAATGGAATCAAATATGACTGATGCAATCTGACAAATCTAGTCACAATAAGAAATGTCACAGGAAAGAAAGAGAAAGCTACTATCTTCATCCAGACTGAAGAGGAAAAGAACACTTATCATGACATTTTTAAAAAGTCTTTGGAATCTGAGCAAATAATACACTATCACAGAATCAGTTTAAATATCTTATATTTAGCTCTGTTAAGATATATTCTATCATGGGTATTAGACTAGTGTCATGATTTTAAGAATTGTTTTCCCATTGGGGAGTTTTAGAATTATCACAATATGGGCTCTTTCCCTTTATTTTTTATTTTTTTGTTAATCCTAACCAGATGTTCATTGAGTTTTAGCGAGAGTGGAAGAGAGAGGGAAAGACAGAAACATCGATGTGAGAGAAACATATCAATTGGTTGTCTCCAACCGGGGCCAGGGCCCAAGGATCCTGAAACCAAGGTACATGCCCTTGACTGGAATCAAACCCTGGACCCTTTGGTCCTTAGGCCGATGCTCTACCCACTGAGCCAAACCAACTAGGATAGCTCCCTTTCCCATTTTTTAAATGTTTTGTTGTTTAAGCCTTTCCCATTTTTAAACCTGTTTCAATACAGTTGGGAACCAGTGCTTGCTAACAGACCTCTCTTCTGTGCTGTTCCCGACTGGAAGTTTGTGCTTTCTCATCAGCTTCAAGGTAATTCTAAATGGATACACTTCAGCTAAGCTGTTTTTCTGAGACTGTACCCTGCCTCTGAACTGTGCTAAAATAACCTTGCATTATCCTAATTAGGATTATTCACAATACACACATATTGCAAAGAGCCATTTTCATTTTCAATTAGTTGAAAAGGATTAGTTGCAGTGATGCTCATACGGTCCTGAATGCTATTATTACTAAACCCAATATTTTTTATTGCTGTTAAAATTATGCTCCTTACATACATAACTTAGCTAATGGAGTAAAAAGATGGTTTCTTCCTGACAAATCATTCTCTTCTAAAGAAAACTGTGAGGGTAACAATACATAAATGGAAGGAAATATATGTGTAGTAAAAAGACTGTTTAATCACAAGTAATGGCAAACCTAAAATTAGTTCCAATTAGAAGAGAAATTCATGGAAACCAATCTGAATATAGCAGATAAAGGGTGGCATGAAGGAGAGATTATTAAGCAGGACCCCAAGTTCAATACTTCCTCATTATATTTATTCTTGAGCAGCAGCATACTGAGTGTACAGGAAACCAAAAAAAAAAAAAAAAGAAGAAGAAGAAGAAGAAAATAAAAGGAGAAAGAATGCGACAAGAAATAATTTTACATGGTGGCTACACTGAAGATGAACAAGTACATGTTTTTTGGAAGAAAGACCATACAACTTGGTTTTCACTTCCAAAACACAGTGGCATGTTAATTGCTTGATCAGCCAAATGAAACTAAATGTAATTAAGACTAGTGTGGGGTTAATTTGGTCTGTAATTATGTTATATAAAGTAAATGAAAATTGTTTCTTTTTTAAATTGCAATTCATTAAAATTACAGATATTAAAATAAGATACTATAAAATTACATGAAGCATGTACACATTAATAGCTATTAGTAGTAGCTTGATATTTCTATCCAAGCAACAGTTTATTAGAGTGCCAAAAGGTGATATTTGACCACATGACTGATTTTACTTTGTTTTTCTGCTCTTCTAAGAATATTTTTTATGCAGCAAAGTGTTCTAATCTTCATCTGCTTTTGCCATGTTCTAGATGTTTAGTATCTGCTAAAATACCTCTGATCACCCCTTACTGAATCTCATTAAAATACAAACACGTATTTAACAATTCAAAGTGACATACAGTTAATGTGCATTTCATATGATGTTAAATGCATACAGCACAAGTAAAGTATTTGGAACACGTCTTTTTCAAAGGGCAAATTCTGCATTTCTGATTAAAATCATAGTCATATATATGTATGTAATATTTTTATCTTGATCTCATTAGAAAAAAGAGTTGGACATAAAAAGACATGACTGGAAGGTAAAGGAACTGACATTTATTGAGTGTTGATCCTGTTTCAAGCACTGTGCGATGCGCTTTAAATAGCCCATGTTTTCTCTTTATGAGGTTGATGTTATTTATTCTTCTCCTTTTGCACAGGAGAAAATTGAGGCTCAGAAACATTACGGAGCTTGCTGGAAGTCATGGAGCTGCTTGTACTATTCACTGTGAGGTAGGGAAAGGGTCTCTTTCTATTGAACATGATGGCACACATAGGAAAAGAATAAATTTGCTGTGATACAACATAATCTTTTAATTACCACTTTATATTCTTATTCACTAAGGATATATTTTTATTTCTATAAAAATAAAAACTGAAATGTCATAGTATATAACATAGTGGCTGTCTAATCATTCCAGTAACATTTTACTGAAAAATTATCCTTTTCCCATTGTATTTCTTTGGTCTTTTGTTGAAATAAGTCAACCATATATTTACTGCTTACTTCATTCTGTTAATCTACATGTCTATCCTTTTGCCAATACCATACTGTATTGATTATAACTTGATATTATATACCAGGTAGTATACGTTCTTCCACTTGGTTCTTTTTCAAAATTATTTTGGCTAGTCTAGGTTTTTGCTTTTTCCAATACATCTTAGAGTGATGTCTTTTTGGGTATATGTTGAATCACTTGATCAGTTTTGGGAGAATTGAAATCCCGAATCAACTCGGACAGGCCAACAATAATCAACATTCATGTGACTTTAAATACAAGTTGGCCAAATAACTCTATCTTTCTGAGTCTCTAACAGGACTCCTATCATAGATAAGGCAATACTGATGGCTTAGTAATAAGTGCTTGACACAGGATCCCACTGAGTTCAGACTCATAGAAAAGACTCATGTTTAGGACAAGAACAGAAAGTATCAGCTGATGATTACACTGTCAATTCTAGGGAAAAGAAAGAGGGCTGGAGGAAAGAGTAGAAAAAAACAGGTGCTTCCAGATTCTGCTGAAGAGGTTGGCTTTCCCAGGTGGAATAACGCTTTTTACCTTTACTCATTCTGGCATTGAGGACAACAGTGGTGACTTGAAGACTTGATTAATTTAAAAGGAAAAAAGTTCACAATATGGTTTGCTTACAACACATAGCAATTGCAGTTTATCTGTTTGAGACAGAGATGTTAAAATCAAGCCCAGCTGAAACTTCAATAGGCCACAATACATTTGAAGCAAGGAAAATACAATATACTTTTTCTGTTTATACAATAAAGTATCACTATTTTAGCATTAGTAGTAGTATGCAAACATTAACAAATGTTTCTCAATAATTGATTATATTACACTAATAGGGAAACTATCCTTAAATTTCTTGAAAATCATCTGCATTTCTTTTCAAGCTAAAGCCATATTTCATCCGTGGGGGGAAAAATGAAAGTAGAAGATAATTGTGCTTAACAAGTTGCCACCACACATTATTTACAGAAAGAATGTGTGCTTAACAAACCAAATATTTAATATTTCATGCATGAAAAATGGGCAGACATCAGCATCATTAGTATTCCAGGTGAGGCAGAACATGCAAATTTACTCAGCTATTAAAGAATGAGTCATATGCTGTTTGAAATAGCAAAATAGTTTATGTATATTAGAGTAAACAGTGAAATCACAATAGAAAAAAAATGGATTTGGTTCAGATGTTGAGCTGCTATGTAAACCAATTATCTCTCCGGAGGGAAACAGCTCTGTCTACAACTCCTTAGGCTCTAGGGCCTATTACAAACCCTGAAGTGGGCTGTTGTTTCTCTTCTCAAGGGAATTGACCACGTCACAATAGAAATAGCTGACAATAATTAGAAAGCCTGCTTCTGCCAGGACTGCACACATTTTTAATACCTTCCTCAGTATTATGGGAGATAATACACAAGGTCGTTAGAATTCTAGTCATGCCACACAAGCCATGGAAAGGACAACTAGACAATAGCCCCAAACTGGACTGTGACAGGCTAATTATTGTGGCTTCATTATGAAACCTCTTTTTACATAGGTCACCTGGGAAGTGTAATTAAAAATGCATTATTGGTGTATTTTTTATTGAAGCAATTAAATTAAAAAGCCAAAAAAATAATTATATGAGGAGCAAATAATAATGTTGGTCAACAGCATTTATCTAAGAAAGAGAGAACACGTTAGTGGTTCATTAGCAGTAAATGTGTTAACGGGGATCTGTTTGAAAAATGAGCCATAGAATGGCTTTTAAATACGCAGATTAAAGGATTTATAATGTCAAGTTTAACACAGAAATTACAGATAGTATTACATAATCATGAGTAATAGCACCTTTAATCTGACTTAGTAAGATGATTTACATCATACTTTGTGCTGCTTCAATTGTATGAGTATTATATGTGCTGCATCTCAAATCATTTGCTTTATATTTTTACACACTTATGTATCTGTTCTTCCTGCTTCCTAATTATGTGGTACATCTAAATAATTAGATGGTAAAATATGTATCATCCAGGGGCAGAATGTTTTTCTTGGATACTCTTTCTATGGAGGAATACCATAACATAGCTCTATTTATTCAGAAATATTTATATAAAGCCCTAAATACATCATATCAAGGCATCCCTCTCTCATCTCAAAACTCTCCATGTACTTCTTTACATTACCATCATCATCACCACTATAATTATTATAATCACTAATAATTAATGAAAGCTTTCTACTTGCTATGAACTAAACATTGCTGGTATTGTTTAGATATTCAATTCCAAATTATCTTAAGAGATTGATAATTTATCTCCATTTCTAAAATAAGGGTAATCAATTAAAATTTAACCAATTTATCTAAATATATTTTTTAAAATGCACTCTTCTTCAATAGATTGTCCTAAGATCACAATTTTTTTTCTTTATCCTACAGGAAATCTTCCATCTTTTAAGCCTGCTTATTTTTGCTGAGAATTCTTCAAATATATAAAGAGAGATAGCATCTAGTAAGTAGGAATCTCCCTTTTTAATCCCTTGGAAGAAGAAAATAAAATCCAAAGACATAGAGGTACATCAATTATGGAGGTCTCTATTCCTGGCCTGTGTTGCTCAGTTGGCATGGACCCATGCACCAAAAGGTTGCTGGTTCAATTCCTGGTCATGGCACGTGCCTGGATTGTGGGCTAAAACCCTGGTAGGAAGCATGCAGGAGGCAGTCAATCAATATTCTGCTCTCAATCAATGTTTCTCTTTCTCTCTCCCTTCCTCTCTCTCTAGAAAAATCAATAATAATATAAAAAATCATGGAGGTCTGCTTCTGCCAGTACTGCACACATTTTTAATACTTTCCTCAGTATTATGGGAGGTCTGTGAATGCTAGGGTGAATCCTATATAATAAAAGCCCAGCAACCGAATAGTGCAATGACCAGAACGATTGGTCAACCAGTCGCTATGATGAACACTGACCATTAGGGGGCAGATGCTCAATGAAGGAGCTGTCTCTTGGTGGTCAGTGCACCCCCACAGTGGGATGGCTGACCAGGATGCGCAGCCATTCAGAGGGTGAGTCCACAGCTGCTCTGATGACCAGGCAATCTCCACAGGCCACGCCCCTCCACCAGTGCACAAATCCCTTGCATGGGCCTCTAGAAAGGAAATAAAAGGATAATGATAGAACTTTGTTGTTAAACATGGGACTCTGATTCAAGAAAAATATTTTTATGGTTGATAGAAAAAAGTGTTCTTTTATGTTCCATGTTAAGACTGAGTGCTGGTCTAGAACTGGTTATCACTACTGACTCTATACTTTGACATATAATTAGCTTAAAAGTTTTAGTATTGTTATGTTACATTATATTCTTACTAATGGTATTATTTCTAATATCAGTAGCACCCAATATTGAATATGTACTCTAAACCAGATCTTGTACTAGAAGCATTACATGCATTCTCTGTAAGCCTCCACACATCACTGAATCAAATTCCAATAATCCCCCCTTACCTTGGGCAATATGTTCAAAGATGCCCCAGTGGATGCCTGAGACCTGGAATAGTACCAAATCTTATGTATGCTGTTGACCCTTGAACAACATGGGTTGGAACGGTATGGGTCCTCTTATATGTAGATTTTTCCCCCCAATAAATACGGTTGGCCCTTTTTATCAGCCTGTTTCCCTTCCAAGGAATCATCCAAGTGTGGATTGACTCTGTTTCATTCCCAGCCATGGTTTCCTGACTGTAGTTTCCCAACCTTGGGTTGAAAATAGTATTTCAATCTAAAAAAAACTATTTCCAAGCCAATGTTGGTTGAATGCGCAGTTGTGAAGAGCCAACTGCACATAAAAGAAAATGAAGAGAATGGAATTCTTTCTGAAGTAGCCTTTTTCATTAATTTATTTGGGGAAGGAGGAGTCATTTCTGATCCCCCCTGCAGACCTTCTACTTAATGTCCACAACTCTCCTTTTTTACCTTCAAATATTAAATTGCTAAAAATGCTAAATATATTCTCTTGGCATATCAGCTCTGATTCTCAAACTTAACATAAATAATGATAAAGCTACCTACAATTTACTACATGACCTGCACTACATGCAAAATGCTTTATATATCTCATTTAATCATCACAGTAAACTTAAATGTAGGAGTGACTATTATCTCTATTTTACAAATGAAAAAAAGAAAAATGAGGCTCAGAAAGGTTAAGTAAGGACCACACAGTTCACTAGTGACAGAGCTGGGATGCAGGGATGCACAACTAGGTCTATTTGACTTTAAACCCTTGCTCTTTTCCATTATGTCTTACTGCTTCAACTAGACTACAAAGAAACACCTTTCTATTACTCTTAGGTTGACATCCCAGTAACAGAACTTGTTTTTTAGAATCAATTTTATAGGCAACAGTAATCAAGAGACGTGCACACACATGTGCCAAATTTCATGGAAGCAAAATAAACATTCAATTCATTAACCACTCTGGGTCCTCAGCAACATGTGGGATTCCTGCGCTAATGATGGGAGCCTAAGATTTTGTGAACCTCGGTAGAGAGAAGCTAAAACAAAACAACACAACAACAACAACAAAAACATTTTTAAAAAACCACTTTATAGCTGTTATCTGACAAGAGATAGAGATTCCAAAGCAGATTCATTCTAAGAAAACCTTCCAAATGGTCCTTTTGGAGACACAAATAAAAACCAAGATTTCTTACCAAAATGGAAACTGGAACTCCTTTAGGTGCAAGAATATATATACTGTCGATGTTTTTAGATCAAGGGAACTTTACAGGAAATGTGTCTCATCTAGGAGGCATGAGGAGATGTCACAATATTATTGAACAGGATTTAAGAAGGGTAAGGGCCAGAAGTTGATAGATTTGTCGTTACAAAGAGATTGTGTGAGACTTGAGACAGAAGTAGAACTTCTTCAAAGTACAGGCTCTGAAGTGAGGCACAGAAAAAAGGACAGAAATGTTTCACTCTTCCCTTCTCTGCTCCAGCACTGTGGTGTTGGTAGGCCATTGGGAATGGCCTCTTTTTTTTCTTTAACATTATATGTCCCCTAGTAAAACAATGCATTGGAGGTTTTCTTTCTTTTTTAGTTATTTATCTTAGCTTTTCATGATATAAATTCTATAATCCACAAAGGATGATAAATATGCTTTCTTTCTTACCCTTAGTTTACATATTTTTATTGTATTATTACAGTTACTATCATGGTGATTCTTTCAAAATTCTATGAAGCCATTAAAACAGCAAGTTTTTGAGCTGCTTTGGGAAGGATGGACTTATGAGAAGCTAGAAGCAAAGTGAACAGCTAAAATGCTATTCTGTGATGTGATGATGGCTAGGACTAGAGCAATGACTAAAACAATCAAAAGGAAGAAGTATATCTGAGAGATGAAAGAATAGTTTGGCTTCAATGATGTTGAGAAATAATTTAAAGTTTCCTAAAACTTCAAATATGCATCATAATGTTAATGTACTATAACCACAAGATTGATCATAATTTAAAAATAGGTACTAATATATTCATCTAACCAAGGTAAAATAAAGTGATTAAAATGATGAGTTTACAAAAGAGTTTCAGAAGATTAAAGATAAATTTAGATATTTCAGTGTTCTTCTATGTATTTCCCTATTGATATTTAACTTAATGATGTAAAAATAATTCTTAATATTAATATTTGCAATATTTTACCAGTTTTCAAAGTGGCTTTGCTGATAGCATCTAATTGGTTCTCACAATGACGCTGAGATAAATAACAGTGGTGATATCCAGCATGTGCCTAGCACTTTACCGATTGCACATCATCACTTACATTACTGATGCCCATATTTCCACCAATCATTCTATTGCTCAATTCTGGGGTTTCTATGTCAACTGAAATATATTTTCAATATCAGTATATTTATTTTACTGAGTATAATCTATCCTCTACAATGTGCAGATATTAAATATCCATCCGTTAAGTTAGGTTATTTTTACGTGTGAATTTTTTTCTGATAATAGTCTACGTGATGGTTACAGTCTATTTCTAAAAACTGCTATAGATGTTTAGTTTTATAAGAAGCTGCCAAAGTGTTTGCAGAGTGCCTGAACAATGTTACAGTCCCACCAGCAATGCACAGGTGATGCAGCTTCTGTGCATCCTCGCAAGCTTTTGTTGCTGTTTCTTCTTTTATTTTAGCCATTCTGGCAGGTGCGTAGTCATAGCTATTTGAGGTTTTAATTGACATTTCCATAATGATTAGTAATGTGAAACATCTTTCGTGTGCTTATTCCCATCTGTATATCTTCTTAGGTGAAATGTGTGTTAATATATTTTGCCCATCTTCTTACTGGATTGTTTGATTTTTAATGTTCACTTTTGAGGGTTCCAAGTGTATTTTATATATTAGTCTTTTATCTGGTAGGTGGTTACAAATATTTTCTTCCAGTCTATAGCATGTCATTTCATCCTCTTCACATGGGATTCTGCAAAGCAAAAGTTTTTCATTGTGATGAAATCCTATTTATCAATTTGTTTTCTTTTGCCCTCAGGCATTTATCTGAGAGGAATGAAAACATATGTTTACACAAAATCCTGTACAGAAAGTTTCATAGAAGATTTATTTGTATTTGTACTTATTTATGTACTGTTATGAAACTCAGAAACTAAAATAGATTTAATGTGTTTTTTCCAGAACTTAAGTCCAAAACAAAAGCAGTTCACTTCCTGCTTCTCATCATTTCTATTAACAATTTGAATTGTTCCTAGAGGGGGAAAAAAATTGTCTATCACGTGAAATTTAGTAAGATCAAAATATATTTTACAAAATATTTGATTCAAATAATGTGTGGTTTATGATCATATGGAGAAATGTTAATAGCATTTCTTTGAAAAATAATGATTAGCTTTGGCTGGTGTTGCTCAGTGGTTGGAGTGTGGTCTCCTGTTTGGAACAGTTGCGGGTTTGATTTCTGGTCAGGGCACATACCCAGATTGTGTGTTTGATCCAGGTGGGCTGTGTACAGGAGGCAACCAATCAGGTTTTTCTCTCTCACATTGATGCTTCTCTCTCCCTCTCCCTTCTCTGACTAGAATCAGTGAAAAAATTATTATACTTGTTGTCAATTCAACAATATTTATTAAGCATCTACTATGTAAACAAATCATTGCAAGTGTGGAGGTGCAGAAGGGAGAAATGTGCAATGCCTAGAGAGGTTAAAAGAAAAGCATTACAAAGCAAGGATTACTTGAATCTGGTCTTGATATATGTAGCCATTCATCTGACAGACAAGTTAGGGGAAGAGCATTTCAGTTTCAGGAAAAAGTATATAAAAGTGTAAAGGCACCAAATACAATGACATATTTAGGCTAATGCAAGTCATTGAATATGACTTCAGCATCTGGAGTGAGTTGGAGAGTTGCAGAAGATAAAGCTAGTTAAAAGGTTTTACACAAACCATATTTTTCCTTACAGTGGAAGAACACATCATAAAATTATTTTTACTATGGCAAGTCAGATTTAAACTTTTTAAGATAAAGCTGGAATTATCAAAGACATAGTTTTAGAGAAAGGTGACAGAGCCTTTGAAACTAGTTTAAAGATTGTGCTCAAGTTCATATGAGAAATGTGGGAACTACGGAAATGACACTTGGTGAGATATGCTGAGGAAATATTCAAGGGATTTTTAGAAAATAGAAATAACAAGGTAGCATGTTACATTTGGTTGATGAGGAAGAGGAAGGCATCCCAGAAGACTCCCTGGGTTTCTGACTTGAGTTGCCCTGTGAATATATGGTCTCCTCATTTGGATAGAAAATGCAGGACAGTCTACCTACGGAGGAGAGTGTGACGTTTGAGGCATCTCTAGGACATCTAGGTAGTCTAGACCTGAACCTCTTAAACTTGAATGTGCTTACATGAGTCATTTGAAGATCTTGTTAGAAGACTGATCCTAATTTAGAAGCTCTGTTGTGGGGTCCAAGATTTTATATTTCTAATAAGTTCTTGGGTGATGTCAATGTCATTGGTTCTCAAAGCACATTTTGAATAGCAAGACTATGGGATGGTGATATCTTTAACTTTAAGTGCCAATAGGATGCCTGCTAATGATAAGGTGAGGTTTTTTGAAGAAGAAAAGAAGGAAGGAAGAAAGGAAGGAAGGGAGGGAGAGAAGGTGGGAGGGAAGGAAGGGGAAAGAAGGAAAGAGGGAGGGATGTATAGAGAAAATGAAGGTGCTTCAAGAAAGATGAGAAAAAAGATGAGCTAAGGAGAAAAGAGGTGTTGATAAATAGCAGTGTGTCAGCAACAATAACCTTTGTTGCATTTTAATAACACCTATGCCAAAGGATTCCCTGTCTAGAATATTTTACCCAGTGATTAAATAACAAAACGAAAAACGTGTTAGAACCTGCCAGAATTTAGTATCAAAGAAACAATGTGAACTAGAGATACATAAAGGCTCTTCTATAGAACCCAGAGCTTTTATTTTATTTAAGCATTGAAATGAATGTTAGAGAAAGATATTGTTGGTATAGTTGCAACAAGGTGGTCAATATTATAACAAGTAATATTAAAAAAATAGAATAACATGAAAAATATTACCAGGAAAAACTAAAGGAAAATTCAAGAGACCCAAATCTGTCTCCCACACTAGAAGATTTTAGTTTTTGTTTTGTTTTGTTTTCAACATTAGGTTGAATTCTCATGAGCTTAGTAGTGTTTAGTGTGGTCCTGCCAGAAAGGCAGTAACCTCCATGACCTTGCCAAGTCCTTTCCAACCCTCGGATTCAATGGTTGTGCACACCTCTGTCCCTGCTTTTATCTGTCAAGGCTTAACTTGTCTTTTCCTATTGCATTCAACTCAACAAATACCAAGAATCTTACACTTTTATAAGTTGAGTAATTGTTACACATTTCATTCAATTATTTTTCATCAAATTGTTTCATAGTATTTTCAAGTATACCTAAAGGAGAAAATAGCCAAATGCCCACAGATGTATCTCTTTTTAAGAAATATACAGTAGTCTATATATTCCCTGTTTAATCAACTAAACACAATCATAGACAAAGAAACTAGTAGATTAATAGTAGAAAATGATCAATTATCAGAAGATAATCAATGTCATATTAATTTGAACATTATTTTGTGGGGAAGCACAGAGCTTGGTTGGAAGGTCTGGAAAGAGGAATCTCTGAAAGGTCAGAAGCTTCTGGAGGACCTTGCCAAGGCAAGGCGGCAGCCCCTACCTTCTTGACTTTTCAAACAAGTCCAATCCCCGGGGTGTTTTGCTAAGGTCTCTGTTTAGTCTTTTAGACCCGACCTTGTAGAAGCATGTGCTTTCTCGAGGATGCCTGCCCTACTGACTGTATCTAGAGGCTAATTTTAGTTCAAGCTGTTGTAAGAATAAAAGCCAAAGGAGGCAGGTGAACAGGGCTACTTGGTGGTGATAGCCAAATAGTCCCTTAACCCTCTCTTTCACAGAAATACATGACAGAGCAATCTGTTCATCCGTAGCTCAGGGTCTGTCAGCAGTTTGTTCTGTCAAATATTAGTTCTGGTGCAAAACTATGCCAGAAGTTTGATTTTATTGACTATATATATATATATATATATATATATATATATGAAGGAGTTCATAGTAAAAAGTAAAGTAATTATGATTACTGGGACATCTAGCAAAGGCATAAATAATTATTTCCATTTTTCATTCAGATATCCCAAAGTGTTTTAATATTTCACAATAATTAAGTCATTAATCTTTACATCCTCTCTGTAGTACAGGTAGATAATCTGATTAACTTTGCTTAGTTGATTTTTTTTAAAGATCATTGTAATATGACTCACAATGCTGTTATGCTGAAGGATGAGGGACCTAGCAATTCTTGATTCTTTAGCCCTTACCAAGGTAATTTTATCACCAAGTCTCAGTGAAGGAATTTCTGAAAAATTGAATTAACTGGCATTATGTTTTTTGTTTTTTAAGCAGACCACATCTTGCTTGCTTTCTTACTTTGTCTTTTATAACTTCTCTATTGGGCTTCTTTCTAGGTCATCCTATTGCCAAATTTTTCTCCTTGGACATTCTTCCCCAGGTGAACATTTTCTCTTTGTATTATTACAAATTGAATATTTTCTTTAAAGCCATGTGTCTTATGTAATACCAAATTTTCTTCCATGTTTGCTAATTTTACTTTAAAATTAATTTATTTGTTATGCCCAGAGGTCACTATATTGAATATTACCATTTGTGTCCCCTCTCTATCTTTTTACTTATGAAACATCATAAGGTTACGTTTAAGAAGGAATCACCTGTCCAATCCATTTGCCTAAGATGTATCTATACAGCATAATCCACTGGCCTACTGGCAGTGCCAATTTATTTTTCTAAAGCTGTGTACTTTAATTATTTATTCATATGCCAAACTCATTCTTAATTTTTATATCATTTTTTTCTTAAATAATGTGATCCCAGGAGAAAAATAACAAATGAATTTAACTTTTAGAGAAATAAGTCTTTCCTTTTCTACTCCTGTTGAATAATCAGGGTGCCCATTTCAACGCTTTAGCTATGGGTACAATTAATCATTTAATTGTAAAGATAAAGAAACTTGAGAAGTAAAAATATAGAAGAGAAGGTATTTGAGAGTGTATACATAAGGATGAAATTCAATTAAAAGAAGAAAAATTGATCAGAAGGCATGGTGGAATAAAAACAAAACTAAAGTGCCTTTTTGTTCTATCGTGATGTGGAATATGGGGAGGACCAATGCTATCTTCCCCCTCTGCCAGTCCAAGACCCAGGGTATAAAATAAATTGTCAGAAGGGACAATCTACTTGCTTCCTTTGGGGTGCGTGTTTGTGTAGTAGTAGTAGTCTCTATAATTCCATATTAGGTAAAAAACAAATAAGTTTAAAAGAGTTATTTAAAATGAGATTCTTCTGATATTTTAACAGCTAATCTAGCTATCAGAAGCTCTTTTCTTAATGAACCAGAATGGCAGATGGTTAAAGAAATAAATTGCTCCACCAATCATGTTTATTTCTCTAGTTCTTTTTAATACCTGGTAAGCAATCAACTATAATTTTATCTGTGTGTAGATGTGTATAGACACAGTTGTCTATCTATGCTAAAACAGCAATTTATTTTTTTATATATAATTCATGCTCTAGAGGCTCAGAGCATGAATTCGTGCATGGGTGGGGTCCAGCTGGCCCAGCCCCAGTCGGGGTGGATTGGGGCAGGGCCTGTTGGGAGAAGGTGATGGTGGGAGGTTGGCTGGCTGGACCACCAGGACTGGGGCCTGATCAGGGCCAGGAAGGCTTGGGGGAGGGGCGATTGGCCAACAGGGCCCACCCCATATTGGGGTGGGGGAACCAATTGAGGGCAGGGCCAGCTGTAGGGAAGGGATGTGGGCAGTGGGCCAGCTGGCTTTACCACCAATTGGGGTGGGGGGGCCCAATCAGGGGTGGAACTAGCTGTGGGGAGGAGCCATGGGCCAATTGTGATGGTGGGAGCATCAAAGGTGGAGCTGGCCAGGGAGAGGGGCCTTAGGAAGTTGGCCAGCTGACCCCACCCCCTATTGAAGTAGGGGGTGCAATCAGCTGGGGGGAGGGGCTGCATGAGGTTGGCCAGCTGGCCCCACCCCCTGATCCGGCTGGTTCGCTGGCTGCAGTGGGCGTCATAGCGACTGGTCGTTCTGGTCATTCAGGCGGTCTAGTTGCTGGCTTTTTATATATAGAAATTACATGTTATAATGGTTAATATTATATGCCCATCTGGCTAATCTATTGCGCCAAGTTAGTTTGGTCAAACAGCAGTCTAAATATTGCTATGAACTTATTTTTAGATAATTAATCTTTAGATTTTGAGTTAAATCATTTTCCCTTCATTATTTGGGTGAGCCTCATCTAATCAGTTGAAGGCCTTAAGAGTAAAAACTGACATTTCCAGAGGCATAAGAATTCTCTTCAAAATTTCTAGCAAGATTCTAGCTTGCTGCTCTGAAGAATTGGATTCAAGACTACAACATCCACTCTTACCTGAGTCTCTGCCCTAAGAATTTCAGATGTGCCAGCTGCCAAAATTACAGAGACAATTCCTTAAAATCAATCTCCTAGCTATCTATCTATCTATCATCTATCATCTCTGTCTCCTCTCTGCCCTGTTTTTCTGAATAATCCAGAATAATACAGATTAAGAGGATGTCTGTCACTGTTGCAATAACTTATGTTCACCCTGATAATATTTTATTCTACATTAGAAGAATAGTTATTGTTCTTGTTCTGTGATTATGAAATACTAGTATGCATATAATAGTTTTCAAATAATTATTTGTACAAAGACCCTATTCATACTACCATCTTCAAGACTACTTCCTTATCTACTAATGCCTAAATTATCATGCATATCTTATTCTCCTTTTTTCTATATAACAATGCCAGTTTTTTCCTCACTAAAACATATATCAATAGGTTATTCTAATAAACAATGATCTAAGAGTTTGTTCCACTGTATTTAAATAAGGTTAATCCTCCCTAACCATGTACTAGTACTGAGAGCCCTTTGTAACAGATCAGTTCTATACCTTTGTTATCTCCACAATCCCAGCATGCATTCTATATTCTAGTCAGGCCAAATTCCTCATTGTTCCAAATATACCAAATTCGTTTGTGCCTTTTTTTTTTTCTTTTCTGCTTTTCGTTCTTTCTTTTTAACCATAATGATCTTACCCTTCTGCCTACCCAAATCCTACCTATTACTTATAACCTATCCTATGTTTCATATTTGCCAAAGACTACCTAGGCTATTCTAGTGCTCAATGCAGAGCCTCTACTTGAATGCTGTAGCAGGTCGTAAACTGGTACAGACTCATAACTTCACAAATTTTGAAAGGCATCAGGGATCATTTATTCCAACCACTAATAAGGCATTCTCAACAAGTGATTCTCAACAAGCGATCATTCATTCTCTCTCTCTACACTTCCAGTGATGAAAAATTCAATACCTCCTGCCCATTCTATTTTATAAACATCTCCAAACCTAGAAAAGTCTTTCTCTAAGTCATATTTCTACACTGAGAGTAACACCCAAGAATTGAAATATTTCTGAGCATTTATAATATAACATGACAGTATAAAAACCACCAAAATATTATATAAAAACTATTATCTCCACACAGATACCGAAGTAAATTTGGTCACCAATGTCCATGGGAACAATTTTTGCAGTCAGTAATCTGTCTCTTTCCTGCTAGTCTCTATTTTAACATTACTTAATAACTTCTAACTATACTGGAGTGTGGCTACAATAATATGCTTGTAGAGACAGATCATTGTTTAAATTCATCATGTGCTGCTTTACATCTGCCTTGTTTTCATTGTTTTCCAAACTAGAGTATAGTCTCCCCATATGCTATCTCAGAGCTCTCCTTTTTCTCTCTTTGCACTTAGATCAGTATGAGGAACATCCACTTCTCTCCAGTAATAATTACTGAATTAAATTTGAAACTCGAATTCAACAAGGAAAATGTACACAGCAGAAAACATTCTGAAGAGCTTTGGTAGAACCTAGTTTCAAGTTCAAGCTATAGAGAACGTTTCCTTTTAAGTAATCTTTGCCATTTTTTCCCCCATAAAAGGTATACCTATCAACAAATGCTGAAATTCTTTACTCAAGGAAAAAGGTGCTGTTCTCTTCCTACTAACCAAAAATACGTTTTTGGACTGAAGTTGACAGATGTCTATAGCAATAAGAAATACGTACCAAAACACTTGAACAAAATTATAAAAACAAACCTACTTATCTATATACAGTGTATTGAAATTAAGGGCTAGCTAGAACTAAATCCTTGGTCCCATCTGTGAGCTTTAAATAAAGATGGTTCCTGTGTAGTAATCACTTGCTATCTTCTACTTTACTCCACTTTCCTAAGATTAAATTGAATCTGGTGCTTCTAGTTTGGCAGAACATTGCATAACATAAATATTAGAGTTTTTTGTATTTGTTTGTTATTTGTTTTTATTCTCTCTTGTGTACCCTTCTTGCTCAGAGAGACACTAACTAGGTCTTTCTTTGTATACCTTCTTTATCCTCTGATAATTTAGAAAGGTAATTGGTAGAAAAGGCAAGATATAGAAATATGTAGAAAATTGGTAAAAAGAAATAGTCTGGTTGGAAAATTGTACTGAAATAATAAATGCATTAATTTAACTGCACTGGGCAAAGAGTAGAATATTTAAAGAAATAATTGGCAAGGCTATTGACAAGGTGACCTCCTAGGTTATGGCTTCCATCTCTAATTTTAGTTTACCAAAGAGGTTTTCAATACTGAAATTTAAAAAATCTTTCACGTGTCAAACTTTGTGTGTGTGTGTGTGTGGTGTGTAGCCTGTTATGTAAATGTTCCTCAAATGTACACCAACAATCATTCTGCAAATATAGCCAATCAAGTTTCATTCTTTAATAGTCTCCTAGGAAACTACTACAGCTTCAGAAAGGGGCAGCAGAGAGTGGAGGAAAACAAAGGTAACAAAGCCCTCATTTTAATGTTTAAAAAATGTACTTTCGATGTAACTTCATTGCTAAGAGTTAGATATGTGTACCCTTATTATATGAGGACAACCTCAGAGCTCTCTTATAAGGGAGAACACTTAACCTTGTAAGTTTGCATTTTCACATAAATTTTTTTTAAAACTTGTGGGAAAGTCTTAGTCGGATGCATGGATAATGGAAAAGGGTGGCTCTTAGTTTTTCACAAGTAGGTTGTGGCAGTTTTGCTTATGCCTACTTCTCAGCAACATTCATTTCCACTGCCATTGTTCAGATGTAAGTGCTCTTTTGTTGAGAGAATCTATTCTTTTAGAATTGTGTCTTCTAAGCAGACAGTTTATGTCTACTTGTAAATCCAAAACCTTATCATTAATTCTCTTATTTGACTGTAAATCTATATTCCCTTCTTGACAGAGTCCCTAAATTCTCAGTGAGGAGAAAAATAGTTGCCCGGTATTGTCAAAGAAAAAATTTAGTACTTCCCTGCTCAAAATCTCAATATACAGATACAAAAGTTGATTTCCCTGAACTTCCTATCAGGACATACATTTAGGCTTTGTATACTATTTATTTATTTACTTATTTGTTATTCTGTGTCCTCAAACTGGGGAGCTGAAAACTGTGCCAGCCATTGTACCATCTCCAGGCTTGTTACGCTAGTATGTAGTTATCATCTAGATTTTAGTATGTAGCTATCCTCTAGCTTCCAACCAGACTAAGAATTTTCACAAGTTTTTAAAAATTTTTATGTGAAAATGCAAACTTACAAGGTTGTGTTCTCCCTTATAGGAGAGTTCTGAGGCTGTCCTCATATAATGAGTGCACATATCTAACTTTTAGCAAAGAAGTTACGTCTAAAGTACATTTTTTAAACATTAAAATGAGGGTTTGTTACCTTTGTTTTCCTTCCACCCTCAGCTGCACATTTCTGAAGCTGTAGTGGTTTCGAGGAGACTATTAGACCTTGTGTACACTAGTATGTAGTTATCTCATATCTAGTTGTTCCTATATACAACACTTTTTTTAGGTAGGAATAAATGTTACAAAGCAAAACAAATTAAAAACTAATAAATGCTATAAAGCAGAAAATAAGCAGATAGAGGGCAACTTCAGAGAGATTTTATTATATATATTTCTTTATTGATTTCAGAGAGGAAGGGAGAGGGAGGGAGAGATGGAAACATCAATGATGAGAGAGAATCATTGATTGGCTGCCTCTTGCACACCCCCTACTGGGGATAGAGCCCACCACCCTGGCATGTGCCATTGGCCAGAATCAAACCTGGGACCCTTCAGTCCGCAGGCCAACACTCTATCCACTGAACAAAACTGGCTAGGGCAAGCAGAGACACTTTAAATAGGACAATCCTGCTTCCATCCACATTCTCACTGGCATGGGGCCATGGTCACCCAGCAATGGCCATTGCTTTAGACTTTTCCTGCCCTACACCAGGTGAGTGGTAGCAAAAGAGCAGTTCCCCTCCCTTTCCCATGAGGGCAGCAGAGAACGATTTTGACTTTCTCTGCTTTACATCAGGTAAATGCCAGCAACATAGAGGCAATGCCCCACAGCCCCACCCGATCCTAGCAGCACCTGAAAGGTAAAGTTCTTTTGACTTCATTGGCCTTTTGCCAGATGAAAGCCAATCATACAACTAAACTTCCACAGCAGCAGGAGCGGCCAGGGCAATTCTGGAGGCCCTCAAACTCTGTGCCTTGCAGTTTTGCCATCATGCAGGCCAAGTAGTGAGATGTGTGCAACAGCATGGGGAACCTACAACCCCAACATTCTAGTCAGAACACCAAGAAGGAGAAACTCTAGGAAATAGAGTACAGGTAGGATCGTTGAGAGGAAGGAGCTGGATAAAAAAGGGACCCTTTGAATCTATGCATTAAGTTCTGAGAATACTCCCATGCTGCTCTGTACATGAATAAAACCAATTAGGTTCCAGGCTGCAAAGACATAAAAACTAAACTACAGAATAAATCACTGTACAGGTTCCAGACTGATCTTTGGATGGTGTACAATCAGAGAAGACCAGGATAGCTCTGCAAGAATTATGAAAACTAAATTGACATTAGAAGCACAACCCATAGAAGAAAGGTAAAGACTTACAGTCTATACCTAACTGGATTGCCTATCTGCTTAAAAAAAAGAAAAAATTTAAAAAACTTCTCTAGATTTTTAACAAGATCCAGAGTCCTATAACATAGTAGAATTCCCTATGATGCAGCTAGGAGTTTTTCTCATTAATTTATATTGTCTGTTCAGTAGGTAGAAGATTTTAGGCTATAATAAGAACTTTGGATTTTTTTAAATATATTTTTATTGATTTCACAGAGAGGAAGGAGAGGGAGAGAGGGAGAGAGAGAGAGAGAAACATCAATGATGAGAGATAATCATTGATATGCTGCCTCCTGCACGCCCCCCACTGGGGATAGAGCCCACAATCCAGGCATGTGCCCTGACTGGAATCAAACTGGGGACCCTTTGGTCTGGAGGCCAATGATCTATCCACTGAGCAAAACCAGTTAGGGCAAGCTTACTTTAAATGTAAGAAGAAGCTTTTAAAAAGTTTTATGCATGGAAGAGACATATATTTTATGTGCTATATAAAATATATAGTTTATATTTTAGATATCTCCCTCTGGCTGCTATATGAAGAAAAGACTGAGAGGCAAGAGTGAACATTGAGATACAAGCTAGGAGTATTGCAGAAGTTGAGGTAAGATTGATGGTGGATTGGGCTAGGCTTGTAGCATTGGAGGGGTTGGTTTGGGGTACATATCAATTATTGAGTTTGACACAATTTACCTATACATTAGACTGAGATATGAGAAAAAAGAATCTAAAAACCTAAAAACTGGTCCAAGGTGTTTTGACAGGATAATTAGAATAATAATAATAATAAATTAAAAATAAAAACCTTAGAGAAAAACATTTCTAGAACATATTAATAATTCTGATTTAGACATGCAGGTTTGCGATGCCGATTAGATACTTGGACATATCACAAAAGCAGTTGGTTATATGAGTTTAAAGAATAGATTAGCTCAGAAATATAAATTTTATAATTATCAGCATATAAAAAGAATTTAGAGCAGAGCATAAGATATTCTATCCAGTGATTATAAATAGAGAATACTAAGGCATAGGCTCTCTAGTGATTTAAGTAAGAGGAAAAAACAAGCAAACATCCAATTTTCTGCTTGGTAACTGAATGTTTTCAAGGTATAAGAAAGTGATCAAAAAAAAAAAAGAGGGTGGTCAATTAAAAATCACAACAACAACAATAATAGCAAACACCACATAAATATTTAAGAAGTAAGGTAAAAAATAATAGTGTAATAGAACAGAGCAAGTTATCTACATAAACGAACTTTTGATTATTTTATAGAAATGTCAACAAGTTAGCTCAAAATTTGTCTTCAGCTTTGATTCACAAATCCCAGTAAGACTAATGTTCATAAGGTAGACACCACTCACACTTACTATGTAACAAAAAGTTGAGTTCCACACTTTTAAATGAATTATTTAATCATCACCACAGTTCTGTAAGTAAAGTTATTTCTATTTACCCAGATAACAAAACCAGATTCATTGAAGCTAAATGACTTGCTCAATGCTACTTGTAAATGACATAATTAATGGCAGAGAGGAATGGAAGGCGGGATTATAAAAAAGGAAATGAAAGGGCAACTGGGTTACCATCTAATCTGTCGAAGCAGGAAAGCACAGAGAAAAACATTTTAAAAAAATTGACATTCCCTGGTTCAGCATGATGAATTTTATAAATATACATGATTTTGGCTCTAGAAAGAGAACTCCCCTCCCAGATAAGCTGCGTGCAGTTGGCGTGATGATGAGATCAGGGATGGCGGGGAAGTAGAACAGTGGAAGGGTCCCTCCCTGCAGGTTCCCTGTAGCTGGATGTGGATGTCTAAAAGTGGTGTTGCAAAGTCGATCTTACATGTTACAGAATCAGATTAAGCATAATTCCAAAGTCTAGAGTCTAAACCAGTATTTTTTTAAAACAAAAAGGAAGAAATAAAAAAGAACTTTCATGGATATTACAGTAACACTTTCTTATCTGTGGTTTTGCTTTCTGGAGATTGGCAAATACCCTGGCAAATATGTTAATTCACACATTAGTTGTGTAAGAAACACAAGTAAAATGTATGTAAACAAAAGGAATGTATTGGCTTGCATAACTGAAAAGTGTAGGTCCGGACACTGAAGATAACAGCTGCTCAAATATTGTCACCAAGACTAGATCGCTACCTGCAACTTGCAGCTCTGCTTCTTTACATATTGGTTTTATTTCCCAGCCATGTTTACCCCCAGTGGTGGACCTCAGAATCTGGATGCCTGTACCTCACTAGTTTATGTAAAAAGTAATACCATAGTCACCCTTTTCTCTGGTTTTTCTTCCCAAGGTTTCAGTTACCCACCGTCAACCATAGTCCGAAAATATTAAGTGGAAAATTCCAGAAAGAAACAATTCATAAGTTTTAAATTGCACGCAGTTCTGAGTCACGTGATGGAATCGTACACTGTCCTGCTCACTTCTGCATATCTCTTTGTCCAGCATATCTACATTGTACACACTCCCTGCTGTCAGTCACTTAGCAGCACCTCAGCTTTCAGATCAACTGCTTTAGTATCATAGTGCTTGTGTTCAAGAGACCCTTATTTTACTTAATAATGCCCCCCCAATCATTCACATAACTTTTATTATTGTTATAATAATTTTATTTTAGTGGTTAATTTCTTCCTGTGCCTAATTCATAAATTAAACTTTATCATCGACTAGAGACCTGGTGCACTACATTCGTGCACTGGGGGGTGGGGGGGGTGTCCCTCAGCCCGGCCTGTGCCCTTTAGCAGTCCAGGAGTCCTTGGGGGATGTCTGGCTGTGGCTTAGGCCTGCTCCCACCTCCACTGCTGTGCTTGGCTGACACTGGCCAGCCATCAGCCCGGCTTGTGGCTGAGCGGTGCTCCCCCTGTAGAAACGCACTGACCATCAGGGTGCAGCTCCTGGGTTGAGCGTCTTCCTTCTGGTGGTCAGTGTGCATCATAGCGCCCAGTTATTCTGCAGTTTGGTCGATTTGCATATTCCCCTTTTATTCTATAGGATATGTGTATATGGAGAAAAATAGTATATATAATATACTATTTTATTAATTTACATAATGCAAAGTAATTATAGCTGAGTATATTATATCAGTAGAGTTTGATACTGTCCATATTTCAGGCACCCATTGGGGGTTTTGGAATATATCCCCTGTGTATAAGAGGTGGCTACTGCAGTTAAAAAGCAATTAGTCATAAAATGGTTACCTGAAGGTATAGCCTCAATTGAGCCTCTGAGGCCTAGGGAGTAAGGATCTTAATAAGCTTGCCTGTCTCACCCCTTCAGCAAGTAAAAGCTGTTTGGGCAAAAAGAAGTAATGACCAGTGTTTGCAAGAGTATCTAATATATGTTGGTTCTCAACAAAAACGTGTTGAAAAACTAAATATGTAAATGAGCAATTTAATAAATGAGTGCCAGATCTGAGCTTCAAACTTATTTTAATCTCTTAATATATGGGTTATCTTGGGCTAATCACTAAACCTTATTTTTGCCAAAGTCAAACAAATAAATTACCAATCAAGAAAGAACCTACCAACAAAGAAACAGACCCCATAGGAGAAGCAAATGGACTATAAAAATACTAAGTCTCAATCAGTATTCAAATTAAAGACTGTATTTATTATTTGGAATCCACGAGGAAAAAATAAAATGCTGAATCAGAGAAAAATAAAATGTTGAGGGGGGAAATCAGGAAGAAAACATAATGCAAATTAATTATAGCTGAGTATATTATATCAGAATGTTTAGGTAGTCTAAACAGAAAAAAAATAGCATTAAGAAAAAACACAGACTTTGTATTTTTTGGTTCTATTTTTTTTCTTTGATTATTTCCTCTGTAAAGTAAGTGAGGCATAAATAATACTGTGGTAAATTGCCTTATCTCAAAAAGTATAATATAAAATATAATAAAGTAATATATACCAAGTCATCTCTCGTGGTTACATTATACTTCTCATATTTAATTTATGTTTCCCCCACAACTTACCCTTTTTTTCAGCTGTTACCATTTATAATTTATCATATTTCTAATGAATTGAATCTTCTCAGTTATACATGGATTCCAGAAATGCTTGGTAGCTATCTTGTTTTTTCTGCAGAAGTGGTTTTTGAAAAACAGTCAGAGATTCCTAAACATGCTTCTAATAAGTGCCTTGCACCCTCAGAGGTGTCTCCTGAGCTGTTGTCCAAGTTAACACTGAGAAAGAAGATTTAATGATCTGTCCATTGGGATTTTTCTGTTGGTTCCCAGGAATGAATAAAGTCAACAATAATCCCGTTATTAAATGCTTGTGACATGCTTTGTTATATTGATGTATTAAAAAAGGCATATTTCACAATTCATACGTCCTTCTATCTGCAACAGAAAAAAAAAAGAAGGGTTTCATTGTGCATCTTACCAAGTTGTAAATAGACAGTTGTTATTTATGCAGAACATGAAAATATAGAATCCAAGTATGCTCCCTCCACTATTCAAATACATTAGATTTCACTTCCTCTAGGAAAGATATTTCTTTAAAAAAAAACTGTGTAACATGAGAGCCCTACATAAACTACAAATATCTCAATTTGTCTTAATATTTTATTTCCTGAAATTGTTTAATCTCCATTACATACATCATTTTTATGTTGTAACCAAACCAATGTTCTCTATATTAAATTGTAAGGAGTTGAAAGACAAGAATTTATGTCAACAAAGCTATATATAAAATGCAACAGACCATGCGAATGGGAGTGATTAATCAGGGCTTCAGTATAATGTGATGCCCCCTTGGAGGCTTGAGACTTTGTCCCATTCTCTTGCACAATCATGCTATGTGGTTTTGGTCAAGGCCCCTACTCAACCAAGCTGCCAGATCATGAAATGAAAGTTTGTAAATTTTCTGTAAATATCACCTATGAATCAATTTATGAGTTGCTCACTGAGAAAGATATACATTGTGTCAATTAGTTTATTTGGTTGCAAATAGAAACTAACTGGCTCACCTACAGAGAAATGGAATTTATCAAAAGGCTATTGTACAGGCCATAGAAACTATGAGGCAGTTGGAAAACCAGACTCAAAGAGGATAAGAATAAGACCACCTCCCATGTTTCTAGTAACCCTATATAATAAAAGCATACTATGCTAAGTGTCTGGTTGTCTGGTCATCCGTTCAACCAATCAAAGCATAATCCTATCTAATAAAAGAGTAATATGCAAATTGACCATACCTCTGCTACACCCACAAGCCACACCTACCAGCCAATCAGGAGCAAGTATGCAAATTAACCCAACCAAGATGACTGCAGCCACAGAGCGAACAGGAAGCTTGGGTTTCCCTGGCAATGGAGGAAGCCAAGCTTCCTGCACACCCTGGCCAGCCCAGGCCTCCGCTCAAGGCTATAAAGTTTCAATTATAGAAGATAAATAAATCCCAGATACCAGGGCCTCTGCTTGGGTCACCGGGAGGCATGGCTGGCCTGCAAACCACCACAGACTCCTTGCCCAGGCCTCCCCATGCCCCAAGGGAACCCCCATCCTGATCCATGACACCCTTCAGGGCAAACTAGCCGGCCCCCACCCGTGCACCAGGCTTCTATCTAATAAAAGAGTAATATGCAAATTGATTGTCACTCCAACACACAAGATGGCTGCTCCCATGTGGTCAAAGTTGGCTGCCCCCATGTGGGCACAAGATGGCCACCAGAGGATGGCCAGCTGGAGAGGGCAGTTGTGGGCGATCAGGCCAGCAGGGGAGGGAAGTTGGGAGGGACCAGGCCTGCAAGGGAGGGCATTTGGGGGTGATCAAGCCTGCAGGGGAGGGCAGTTAGGCATGACCAGGCTGGCAGAGGAAGGAAGTTGGGGGCGACTGGGCCTGCAGGGAAGGGCAGTTGGGGGGGACCAGGCCTGCAGGGGAGGGCAGTTAGGAATGACCAGGCCTGTAAGGGAGAGCAGTTAGGGGTGACCAGGCTAACAGGGGAGCAGTTAGGCATCAATCAGGCTGGCAGGGGAGTGGTTAGGGGCAATCAGGAAGGCAGGCAAGTGAGCAGTTGGGAGCCAGCAGTCCTGGATTGTAAGAGGGATGTCTGACTGCCCATTTAGGCCTGACCAATATTATTGACATCCCTTGAGGGGTCCCAGATTGGAGAGGGTGCAGGCTGGGCTGAGGAACACCCCCTCCCCCATTCACGAATTTTGTTCACTGGGCCTCTAGTATGCTAATGATATGCTAAGGCCACTCAACTATTCACTATGACGTGCACTGACCACCAGGGGGCAGACACTCTGACAGGCATGTTAGCTTGCTGCTGGGGTCCAGCTGATCAGGACTGAGCAAGATGGGCCAGACACACCCTGAAGCCCTCTCATGGTCCCTCCCTGGCTGGCCAACCTCTCATGTCCCTCCCCGGACTCAGTCATGCACTGGTGTGGTCCCTTAGCCTGGCCTGTGCCCTCTTGCAATCCAGGACCCCTTGGGGGATGTCAAAGAGCCAGTTTCATTCGATCCCGCAGGCCAGGCTGAGGGACCCCACTGGTGCACAAATTCGTGCACCGGGCCTCTGGTAGAAAATAAAGACCAGTCTCTTCAGGGAGCTAATGGTTTTTTGTAACATTTTAATTGAAATATCTTTTGCCAGAAGAAAGAGTTCCATGGGCTTACATTAGCCCATCATTGTCTAGAGGATGTCAAGTCCTTTGATTTCATTTTCCTAAAGTGATTTAAAATGGCAAACAGTACTTATGTCAAAGAACAAAGATCCATTATTAATTATATTATATTAAATTAATTAAAATTAGGTTATCTAAATTTGAATTCAGAAGAGAAGAGTTGATTCTAAAAAGCAAAGGAAACAGAAGCTTAGGACATTTAGTTGGTCATCTAGTACTTCACAGCTTTAGACATTTTTTATGTCGATACATTTTTATGGAATTTAGGATTAATACTACAAATGCAACTCTTTTCCAAATAGTTGAAAATAACTGATCAATGATCAAGAGAAATAGTGATTAAACAGAAATTAGGTTCAAGTATGCACTTGGGTAAATAGATTTGGCCTCACCTACTGGAAATAGCCAGATGAAAATGTTTAGATATACTGGATTTGTTGGATTTTTCCAACACTTTAGAAGATGTGTGCTGTTTGTGGCAAAAATACTTGACTTTAATTTTGTTTTATTTTTCATTTACAATTGATGTACAATAGTATGTTAGTTTCAGGTATATAATATAGTGTTAGATATTTCTATAAATTACAAGGTGATCACCTTGATAAGTTTAGTACCTATTTGACACCATAAAGAATTATTACAATATTATTGACCATATTTCCTATGCTGTACTTTACATTCCCAGGACTATACGTATAGACAGTTATTCTTTGTATAAAAAGTAGAAAAATATGGGTAGAAAAGGAAAAATCACAAGTTCATCTCTAATCATAAATGCATTCTAAGCACTTAGTTTTTTTTAAATTTTGGTTTAAAATTTCTTTGTGTATAAGTTGACAAAACTTTACACATATACTTTCTTTGCAACCAAGTGTAGAATACCAAATGTAGACTATTCTGAACACACCAAAAGGATTCCTCAATTCTTTCCAAGTGAGTACTTCACTCAAGTGTAACCACTGTTCTGACTTCTGTCACTATATCCCTACAAACAAATAAACAAATATGTCTATCATCTTCCCTGCTGTTAATCTACATGGAATCTATAGAATGTACTTTTGTAACTGGCTTCTTTCACTCAACATTATATGTTTTAGTCTTTTAATTTCTTAATTACAGTTTATATTCAATATTTTATTTGCTTCAGGTGTACACCACAGTGATCCTCCAATAAGTCTTGCAACTACCTCACACCATATATAATTATTACAATATTATTGATTATATTCCCTAAGCTGTAGCTTGTCTTATCATGACTGCTTACTTCTTAATCCCTTCACCTCTTCTACCCCCCAAACATCTGGAAACCATTAATTTGTTCTTTGTAATCTGAGTTTGTTTGTTTTGTTTATTTTGTTTTTTTAGATTCCACATATAAGTGAAATCATATGGTATTTGTCTTTTCTAATGATTTCTCTTAGCATACTATCCACTAGCTTCATCCATGTCATCACAAATAATGAGATTTCTCTTTTTTATGGCCAAATAATATTTCAGTGTCTATATGTATCAAACTTTATTTACTTGTCTTTTGTTTGGAGCATTTAATCCTTTTACATTAAAAGTTATTATTGATAGGTATATAGTTATTGCCATTTTATTAATTGTTTTCTGATTGTTTTTGTAGTTCCAAACACAACTTCACAGAAAGCCATCAACATGAGAAGAAAGCAAGAGAATAAGAAAGGAACAAAAAGAACTATGAAAAGGAAACCTTTAACTTTGATGGCATGTAATGTTATTTTACCCAACAAGCATCTCCTCTAAACTACCTCTAAATTCTACCATCAGATAACAACTTCTTTGGGATAAATTTTGCCTCTCTTTTTCATTCATCTGTTCATTTGTTTAGTTATTCATTCATTTGGTTGTCACTGCACAAATATTCCTGATAGATATATGGGAAACATTAATGTTAAGTGCTACTTGAATATCCTTCTCCCTCTTAGAAGGCAGAATAGACACCTGGGATGTGTTAGTTAGAAATCGATCAGATGAGCGGAAGGAGCACAGAGAAGGAAAGCCCTTAACCAGGCAGCTGCCTGAGGTCCAATTTACTGGATGTGCTAGTGAGACGTGAGTGTGAGCTGTTGGGTTCTTTGTCTGAGAAGTCCATGAATGAATTCACAGACAAGGGAGGGGTAGGCAAAGGGAAGTGAAGTTTATTACAGGGAAAGTAACAATGCTCTCAGCAGGCAAGAGGGGACCTGAAAAGGGTTGCCACAGAAGCTCACTAGTCTAAGGCTTTAAATTTCCTACACTTGCCTTCTATTGGCTCTGTAAAAACAAACAAACAAACAAACAAAAAACACCAGCCAATCTCCTTTTGACCTCATCTCTCAGCTTTTGGTTCCTGCTCTTGGGTTCAGGAGGAAGGACAGCTCTACAGTTGATTGGTGCATTCTGCCTATATTGCTCACATTCTGACCATCTGCCTCATTCCCTCCTTATTTACCATCTTCCCTCCCTACAGCCCGTACCCTAAACTGCCTGATCCCATCTAACTCCTCACTTCCACTCTGGCCTTCCCATTCAACAGTCACACCTAAAATCTCTAGTGGCTGATGAACCCGAAAAACTCTTTCTATACTTATTTGACATAAAAACTATAGCCCTTGATTTTTATATAAAACTAGAGGCCTGGTGCACAAAATTCATGCAGCTGGGTGGGGGAGGCATCCCTCAGCCAGGATTATGAGAGGATGCAGGCCAGGCCAAGGGACCCCCCGAGATGCACTATTAGAGCCAGGGAGGGATGCAGAAAGTTGGCCAGTTGGGGAGGGACTGCAGGAGGGCTCCAGGGTATGTCCAGCCCATCTTGCTTGGTCCCGATTGGCTGAACCCTAGCAGCAAGCTAACCTACTGATTGGAGCATCTGCCCTCTGGTGGTCAGTGCACATCATAGTGAGCAGTCGAGCGGCCTTAGCATATTACACTTTGATTGGTTGACTGGCCGACTGGATGACTGGACACTTAGCATATTAGGCTTTTATTGTATAGGACTAAAGGACCAGTGCATGAAATTTGTGCATGGGGCAGGGGAAAGTATCCCTCAGCCCAGCCTGCACCCTCTTCAATCTGGTACCCCTCAAGGGATGTTTGCCCGTTTATAGGGATTGGGCCATGGGGGTGTGGCCAGTCTGGGTGAGAGGCTGATGGCTGTTTGCAGGCTGGCCACACACCCTGGCAACCCAAGCTCCCAGCCCCTCCTTTTTTTCTTTTTTTTTTCAGAGCCTCCTTGAGCTGAGGCCAGGGCCAGCTGGAAGCAGGTATTTGGGATTTATTTATCTTCTATAATTGAAACTTTGTAGCCTTGAGCAGACTCCAGGGCCAGCCAGGGCGGGTGGAAAGCTTGGCTTCCTCCATCACCAGGGGCAACCCAAGCCTCCTGCTTGCTCCAGCTCTGTGGCTGCCGCCATCTTTGTTGGGTTAATTTGCATACTCACTCCTGATTGGCTGGTGGGTGTAGCAGAGTGATGGTCAATTTTCATGTTTCTCTCTTATTAGTGTAGATTAGTGGCCCAGTGCACAGATTTGTGCACAATGAAAGGAAATTAATTAGCAGTCAACCAGATTTGGGGCCAACAGTGCCCCAGAAACAACATAACCCACTGCTGAAGGTAGAATCATGTGGCCCCACAAGGAATTGGGCTTCCTCCTCTCTGGTTCTGGGGTGCATCACCCAAGAACTGCTGCTGCCAAGACAGCAGCTTGGCAGCTCTGCATTGAGCATCTGCCCCCGGTGGTCAGTGTGCATCATATGTACCTACTGGTTGGATGGTCAGACGGTCAGATGGTTGGATGGTCACTTAGCCATATATATCTTCTCCCAAATTACATAAATATCTAGTTTTCTTTTGCTTAAAATATAGAGCAAATATGGAGCTAGTTCACTAAGACCTGTTATACAAGATGTACACTTGACACACTGTGAGCTTTCCAATTCCTCCATTATGTCAGTGCCTCTTTAAATTCTGTTCAAATCATTTATCATATTATAAAAAGTTATAAATTCATTCAGAATACTCATTTTTTGGTATATTGTAATACCCTCTATTGTTTTAATAAAACATATCAGTAACCATTTCAAATACATATGTCACAAACCTCAAGTTTCACTGCTTGGCAATCCTATCTAATAATGAGGGAATATGCTAATTGACTGCCATGCCCTCAAAGATGGTGGCACCCACAGCCACAAGATGGTGGTGCCTAGTCCCCTCAGCTCGCCAGGGTGGCAGGCACATGGCACGGCTGGGCCTGCCCCCAGGTGGGTCCAGCCACTCCATGCATCTCCCTCTGGAGCCCCCCAATCCCCTCAAACCCCCAGCTGCCCAGGGCCAGCCTGCAGCACAGGCAAGCCTCAATGTTGGCTGTCCAGCTGACGCCTGAGGTGCAGGCAAGCCTCGGATGGCAGCGACCCAGCTGCCCAGGCCCGCCCGAGGCTCAGGTACCAGGGCCGGCCGAGGCTTGTGCTGCTGGCAGTGGTAGCAGCAGAGGTGTGATGGGGGCATTGCCTTCCCCTGATGGCCAGGTCGCCTCCCACCCCTGAGGGCTCCCAGACTGTGAGAGGGGACAGGCTGGGCTGAGAGACTCACCCCCCCCCCCCCGCCCAGTACATGAATTTCATGCACCAGGCCTCTAGTACATTATAAAATACAACTTAACATTATAAAATAGCCTGGATTTCTTATGGCAAAATTTTCTTTGGGTCACTGAATTTAATTGAAAGATTGTAACAAACTTACACTTTAAACAAACAGCATGCTTATGACTGCCTTTATGATGTTCAAATATTTTCTTAAGAGTGAGCAAAATAGGCAATCCCTTATTTGTTTACATGATATTTTGAAATCTCATTGATTTTTTTTTCCACACTGGACCAACTGATTACTTATCTTTATTTTGTCAGAGTACTAAGGAATATTTTGCATTTTAAGTACATATAATCCATAGTAAAAATGAAAATTTCTGACACAGAAAAATATGAAAAGAACCTCTAAATACTGTTCCTCAGGAGTAGAATACAGTTATCAGTGTAAATAATATCCCTCAGAGTCGAATAAAGATAACAGTTTTAAAGTTCAGCCTGGCAGTCCTAAGAGGCATTGTTCAGATCATTATAATAAAACATACAGTAACACCAAAGTAACACTTCAGTTTTAAAACCAAAGCTAAGAAAAATGAGAAGCGTGAAGCAACAGTTGTAAAATTAGAATTAATTTTAAGGTAACTTTTATCTTGGAATGGGGGCGTAACTACCAGGTATTGACTAATGGAACATTCCAAACTGAATTGCCCCATTACAAATCCTGGCTTTCTCCCATCTGTCTTTCAGTGTCTAGATTTTCATTTCAGACTTGTCAGATTTTCTCTTTCTGCACAGTGCACTTTTTTGACAGTAGAGGGCACTTTGAATTTAGACAAAACCCAAGAAATCTCTGAATCTTCACTCAGGGAGCTTTTGTTTGACTATAAAGAAAAAGAAATGCAATTTTAGAATACATTTTAAATAACGCATTTTTTTTAACTTTGTGATGCTAAAGTTTGTTTCTATCATGTGAAATTTGTTATTTTATTTTATAAAAACACTGTAACATAAATTCCATGCAATATCAGTGTCTAAAGGTGATTAATAATATAAAATATAAATTAAGATCAATCAAAAAATGAATAAATCTTTGATTTTTCTCTAGTGAAAAGAGTCAGCGAACATTAAAATCCCATGTACACGTTAAGTGACATATTAAAAATAACACATCAAAATCCTAAATTTGCAGTATAAAAATATAAAATATCTAAATAAAATCAGAGACATAAAAATTCTGTTTATTTAATTCACAACAGAAGTATAAATGCTCCTTCCTTCTTCCTCTTTTGGATGCCACTTTAAAAATATGCTTAATAAAATGTAAGTTTTCATGCAATCTCATATATTTTATAAAAATTCCTCTAATTTTACATTGAAAATAGTTTTAAAATATTCTAATAGTCAATTATCTTAATTATCTTTAAGAAATTTCTTTTCAAGTATTTGTAAAAAGCTACATCATTTAGTTGAGATTTATGTAAAAAAATTTATCTAAAAGTACTATAGTTGTTTTTCTATTACAAATGAGTATCTTGATGATATTCATTTATGTGACAAATGTAATCTTGTAATTATTACATTCTACTTCAAATAACCAAATATAAAATTTAATGCATTTAAAAATTTCGAAATAGACAATTACTTCATCTGTATAATTGTGTTACCACATCAAATAGTTGCCTCTATTAATTTAAGACACTGTTGTTTTTTTCATTCTAAACAAAAATGTCTTTCCCCATTTAGTTGAAATCAATTACCATATGTACATAAGTTGAAGTTTTGCAATTTGACTTGTCCTTCCAACCAAAAATGCACCTACTTAAGGCTAATTGTTAATTTGTAGCTTCCAGACTATGGAGCAACCTCCAGTTTTGCCCTTAGGGAGTTTATACTTAAAAACAGAAAATAAATCTGTTTCATTCTCCAGCAAGTGAACAAATGTGCCTAAAATCTTAAATGGTTAAATGCCCACATATATAAAGAAATGCATAATTATGTGGCAGAGTTAATGCGCATGTATATGAAATTCTGTAAAGTTAGGCAGAATTTAACGGTCCTATGGGATAAGCTTATTGAAGGCCAAACGGATAGCTATAAATGCCAAAAAATGTACAATTAGTTTTGCTGGAGTATTTAATAGAGGAGAAAAATCCATACTAAAAACATTTTATTGATTTTTTTTTGTTTATCTAAATAAGAAAGATAAATCTTAATGCTTCCTCTCACCCTGACTTTTAAAAAACCTGAGAAAAAATAATACGAAGATGTGTGTCTCACATATAACCTTGCTCTGTGTAGTTTTCATAAATGAAAAGCAAGTAAACAGCGATTGTTGCTACACTAAATGCACTGCAACGCTCAGCAATATTTATCTTTACTCCTTCCCTCTTTTATTATCGCCGGTAAACTATGTGTTGGCCACTAACACTGAATAGATTTGAAACAGTTAGTGTAACAGGCTCAAATGGACAGTGCCTGTTACCTCTTCCCTTTTCTCTCGTGCCCTTTTCTGGCCTGTAACTTCATTCAATCTGTAGCTACATTTATGTTCTTTTTACAACAAAAAGGGTCATAATGTTGTCTCTGATCATACTGAAATTGCCTAATCTGCTCATCTTCTTGCAAAGCCTTGGAGCTGGTCACCCTCTCAAGTTATGCAGCGTTTATCCCCATCAGGAAAATTTAGGACCTGTTTGGTCACTTGCCATCTCACCAACAGCATGCCTTAGGCCGGGTGTAATGAGCCAACGGGCAGGGTAGCGGAGATGCCGCGCAGGCCTGGGTCTCACTGTCTCCGGGCAGGCACTGCGGAATCTGCGGGGACACCTACAACAAGCGCGGTGTCATTCGCAGGCAGCGCGGAAAAGAAACCCGGCTTTGCCAAGCCCCAAACCAAGGGAGGAAGCAGCCGGTCAGCTGACGCGGAGAAGGCCAGAGTGAAGGAATGAGAAGAATGTGCTTGCTCAGAAGATGGGAGCGATAGGGACTCTCACTCTGATTCCGGTGCAGGCGGCACGGGGGAAAAGCCGGCCTCGCCACACACAGCTGTTGCCCATCGGGCTGTCACCGCGGCGGCCGCGGCCTGGGACCGCGCCGCCTGGACTGCAGTGGCCAGTGCTGGGCCGGCCACGGCAGCTGCTTCTGCCTTCACGGTTGCCCCTGACCCTTCTGTTTCTTCCTTGATTTAAACATCAGCATTTTTTCCCTGCCAGCAACTCTTGTAAAAGGCAGAAAATAGCCTCCACATTTGGCTGAGAGCGGGGGCGCAGGGAGAGGGGGCTAGCGTGGGGTAGTTAAGGCTTCTAACAAAGCGTGGGTCCTGGGGCCCCTCTTGCCTGTTCTCCCCGCTCTGGTTAGCATTCTCGTCCCTGCTGTAGCAACGCTTTGTCAACCTTGGGCTGGGTAGTAACTCCAGGCACAGTGCCCTCCTCCTTTCTGACTTTCAGGGATGTTTCACCCCTCACCCCCTCCAAGGAGGACAAAAATATGGAAGGTGTGAAAGGGAAGTACATTCCCCAAGATCACTTCATCTTTTGCAATCCAAATTTCACTGGGATTCACATCAGAGAAAACGGATCTTTTCAAATACTGGGACAATAAAATAAAAATCAGATGGATGAGTATGGCAGGTTGGGGAGCAATTAATTGCTAATTTGGAAGAGCACTTCTTGGGGATTTTTCTGACCTGCCTATGCATGTTACTTCCCTTTGTAAGATCCTCTTCCCCTTTCAAGGCTAAAAGCTGGGTATGATTCAGCTCATAAAAATATGTCGCAGCAAATGGAATTTACCCTTTGACCTTCTACTCCCTCAAGGCCACCTCGCCTACACACACACACACACACACACACACACACACACACACACACACACACCAAGCTCCAATTCACTAGCTGGCTCTGTTTTCACAAAACAGATGTCTGCGTCGCTGGTGAAAACTGTCTTTTTGCACAAGATAAAACTTCTCAGATCCTGTGATAGGACCTATTTACAAAAAGAACTGCAAGCCACGTTTTCTGTGCCGCATGTGTGAATTCTGAGATGATATGATTAATATGAGGTAGATAGAAAGATGATAGAGATAGATAGATAAATAGAAAGATAGATAGATGGATGATAGATTTTGTGTGCATAAGCACAAAAAGAAAACTCACTAAATAGCAATCTTTTAACATCGCTCTTCTTTATAAAATTTGCTTCTGTGGGTCACTTATGGCTAATTATATTCAGCATTTAAGACTAGGAAATACAATTCTTTTTAGGAATTCTAGTGACTAGATTTACAACTAGAAAGGGACAGAAAGCTGAGTCTAAAATGAATGAGGAGAGTTTTCTACTTTTTCTAAAAACCTGTTCATCTTTCCAAATAATTTTTCCTTGCCTTTGTGCAGTGAAAGCCCTATTACTAGCTACGGGAAAAAAAAAATAATGCTAAGTGTTTTGTACAATTTCTTTTTGTGTGTACAAAGCTGGAAAAGCCAAGAAAATGGGCGAAATACTGAATCAGGCCACCAGGACCAGTTCAAATACACACAGAGACATTTTTACTGCGTTATTTGAACTATTACTAAATAAAACGCTTTCTTCCCTGGAGCCTGGCTAAGTACTAATTTTCCAAAACATGAATACGGCTTCTGGTGAAAAGTTAGAAATAACTTAAGTGTGTGGCTACACCATTGTACCCTCTCAAATTAACAATGTTCCCTCGGCCCTACCCTACGTACTGAGAATGGTCCAGAATCTCAAATCATGTGTGGAGAGCTTAAAATGTCCAGGAAACTCTCAAATGGAGAGTTTTGACAGCATAGGGACAAGTTTTAAACATCGTTTTCTCCATGAATGTGGAAACTAGAAATGATGAATTGAAACAATTTCAGACAATTCATTACTAGATGTCTAAGTAACTGACAAGTGAAAAAAAAAATCACCAGACAGAAAATAGTTTTTAACATTAATATAATTGTGCTCTTCTTTTTGAGACAATTATTTCTCTCCTCTATGTTGCAAATACTAACATGGTTAAATTCAGAGCACATAACTTGTAATAAGAATAACAGTGCCTTAAAAATTACATAAGGTCTTTCCTAAGTAACTCAGCACCATTTTTTTCTCAACTCCGGAGAAAAACTTCAAATTTTCTGCAGTGATTATTCACATGTGCTAATGATATCTCTATTTGGCACAGCGTAGACAATGATAACATTAGTTAATAACAAATTTTCTCTGTTGTTTGTATGTGCTAATCAAGATTTTGGGGCTTTCTTTCTTTCTTTCTTTTTAATACTCGCCATTTTGTTTGGAGTTTATGTAGCTAAAAACCTAAAGATAAATCTGCATATATACCTGGATACTCTTTATCAATGTCACTAGCTTAGTGATGGTCTGCCATTTTTATTGAAACTTGGGCACCAACTGCTGATTAGAAATATTTTTCTTGGAATTCTTTGTACTTTAAAAAAACTAATACTTCAAGATCTTCCATATGTCCCTCATTCATCTTTAAGGCACAGAGTTTCATGTACCCTTTTTTGAACTGTGCCTCTGAAATATTTGTCTTATATAAGCATTGTCTAGCAATCTTTGAACTCAATACAATTTTATTAATAACCTTCAGCAAATTAGGGTAGAAATGTTTAGTTTGAAGGTTTATTCTATGATTTGTCTTATGCAAAAACTAAAATTCATTTTGAAAAAATTGAGCCTATATTCATTTTCTGCTTTTCTTTTTTTTATAGAGATCAGTATTAAAAGGTCTCTATGTGGGTTTCACGTTAATAAACTTCACAGAGGGGGAAAAGATTGTTGTTTTCTTTGGCATTTATCATCTTAAGGTGGTAGAAAAATACACATCTGCTTTTCCTGTGGAGAAGGAGATAATATGATAACCTTCTGATTATATACATAAGCGGAAACTGATCAGCTTCTCTGGTAATTCTTTTTTTTTTTTTTCCCCTAAGGGCAAGTTTCAGTTGGATTGTGCTAATGCACATATTCATGAATCTCTCCAAACAGGATTCAAGGCTCTCCAGGGAAGCCTTGAAGTATGCATCATTGTTTCAATGAAGTATCTTCATTATAAAACATAGGGACTATAAAGGGTGAATGCCATTTGCTTTAGCCTAATACTATCTCTGGTCTGACTTGCCTCCACTATGATTTCTCTCCTCTTTTCTTCCTTCCTCTCTCTCTCCCTCCTTTCCTCCTTCCTTCCTTCCTTTTTCTTTCTTCCTTCTTTCTCTTTCATATCAGATAGAAAAAAAATGATACAGAATCAGATTAGAAAGTAGGCAAATTTGGGGAAAATGTTTTTGCTTTCAAAGTTAAACATCTCCTTTCAAATGCTATATAGGTAGGGGTAAGAAACTTAACTCTGAAATCCAGAAATTCTTGTATTTGTACAAATGTTTTATTTGATAAAATGCAGTTCATGGAAATTGTTCTTCTCTGGGTGTGCATAAGTTTCTTGCACAGAAAAATCAAGGCCAAAGGTGAAAGGCATAAAAATAAGCAGGTAAACACCGTTAAAGTAAGCACAGAAGAGAGGCACTATTATCAGAACAATGTGATGAAACCAGGCACACAAATTTATCTCACTGGCATTATTGCAAAGGGAAGAATATCTTGAACCTGATCAATATGTTTTAAATTTATATGTGCACCCAATACATATCCCAACGCTCCCCTTTCTTCTCCGCAGAGTTCTTCCAGAGAACCTGAGATTTTAGGGAGTTCTACTAATGCGCATGTTACAAAGAGGCCTTTATTAGAGAGGACATGAATGGAGTTCTGAGACAGACTACAAAAGGCCTACACTGCACTCGTGTATAATGGGGTGCTTTATAGGGAAGGAACACTGTCTTTGGGGTATGAAGGACAGTTTAATACAACATCTATTGCAAGTGGACAAAGGAGTTATGTAGCTCACAAATTAGGGTATTCACATCCAGATATATTAGTAGGGGAATATAAAGACTTGGAATTCAGTGTAAAATGATCTTGTCATCCACCACAGCAACACTGTGGAATGTGGCATTCCTTAGATGTAAGTGGTATAGTCATCAAAATAGATTGTACAAGTCACAAATAACTGCCACTCTGTGACTCTATAGTGATTAGCTCCCAAAGACATTAATTCTTGGTGGCACTAAAAATAAGATGAGACATCTATGATTAAGCAGGAAATGACAAATGCAATTCAAGATACTATATATTCCAGTTGTCTTAAGTCTCTTGGTGAAAATTAATTGAGGATAATATTTTTTAAGAAGCATAAGGGGCATAGCACATACAACATGGAGCCAATGACTTATTGTTGCAGTTTAAGTATCCATTCCAATCTGGTAGTCAAATCTCAAATGTTTATTGTGTGATAAACTATGAGGTGAGGAGGGAGTTGAGACTTGAACAAAGATGAAAGAACTGGGCACCATGCTCTGGGGGGCTCCTTAACTAGTGGACAGGACAACAGGCAAACTCCAGTAAGATGGTCCCGGCTTACCACTACAACATGTAAAGTCGTGTCTAGTTCTGTTGCTAAATCTACTGGATCTACTATCAATTCTTGATTTACTGTGACTGTTACCAAAATTTGACACTGATGACCACATACCCTCATTCCTTTGGCTTCTCCACAATCAACTTTTATAATACTACCCAACCCTTTCTAGCCACTTTTTAAAAATCTTTCTTCTTGTACTCAGTTATTTCTAGTCACTCTTTAAATGGAGCTATTCCTCTATGTCCTCGATACTTTGATTTTTTTCTATCTCAAACCTTCTGCTTGAATGATCTCAACTACTCCCATGGCTTTAATTGTCTATGTAATAATGAGTCTGACTTTCCAACCCAAACCCTGCTTTCTCCTTTGGGCTCATGCTCATGGAAAGCACTCACTCCTGAAAACCATGTGAATCCCCCAGTAGAAGCTTAACTTTAGTGTGTCTAAAGCTAAATTCGCAGTGTCCTCCCTATTTCTCACATTCAACTTATTCTCTGTCTCTTGTGTTTCCTTATTTTAGGAAGGCATTATCAGCCAAACTGCTGCTTCAGTCAGAGAACTATGTATCATTCTTCTCCCTCATGCTTTTACCTTCAATCAGTAACTAACTCCTATCCTAATTCTACAGATTTATCTCTATCTCCAACACCACTCACTTGATTCAAGCCATCATGATCTATCATTAGGATTATTGCAATAGACTTCTACCTGGTCTCTTTGCCTCTAGTGATATTCTTATCTAATACTTTATCTCCAGTGTTTGTTTGTTTTTTTAATACAAATCTATGACACAGGTGTGATGTGTTTATATAGGCAGAAAAGATAGAGAACATTTTGTATAGAGTGATATTCTATATATTCATCCAACCATTAGCAAATCCTCATAGTTCTACCACCAAAATCAGATGCTCTGCATGAACAATGGCAATAGTCCTTACTCGGTCTCCCTATCTCAGTCTTTATTATTCTAAAGTCTATTTTTGAGTACAGTCACAGTAATACCGTTAATACCTAAGTCACATTGTGTTCTGTCTCTACTCAAAAGCTTCTAGGGCTTTTCCATTTCATTCAAAGTCAAACACTTAATGGCCTACAAAGACCTACCTGACCTAGCTCACTAGGGTAACCCATCACCTATCTGATTTCATCCCCTCCATTCTTCCTCTAGTTTTCCATAGACTCAACATTAAGCAACATGGGCCAAGAAAATCGACCAGACTAATGCCAAGGTAATCTTGGGACCACATCTAGGATCTGTAGTTATCTGGCCTGGAGACCTAAAGCAAATTATTTTCTCTCTCTGAGCATTAGGTTTTTCCTCCTTTAAAGCTAAAATAAAATGCCCATTTCAAAGGCATTGTGAGGAAATTAGATATGTAATAACATGTATGCCTTTCATGAAAAAGGTACTCTAAAACTTTATTCTTTTTCTCCATTTAATCACCTTCAAAAACAATTCTAGAAGGATTTTCTATTTTGAACAAACACACAATTAACTTTTCCTGAAAACAGAGTCATGTTTAGTAATTGGATTTAGTAATATCCAGTAGCAAAGATTGGATTTCAAAATGAATCTTTGCTGTTATTTTATTTTTAGAAAGTTCACTGAATTGATTTTATTTATCATTACAATTTAAAAATATATAGAATTCTATTGTCACCTATAGCCTTGTTATAGTTCTCTTTTTAAAATTTTCTAAAATATTTTAATATATGAACAAAATGCTAATTAGCATATTGAATTAATTTGAATTATATTGGAATTTCTTTAATAGTTTGCTGAAAAACATTCTGGATTAACTCAGTTATTTAGGTTATAGACTTTGTAGCAATGTCATGAGTTTCATACCAAGCATTTAAAAAGAAAGCAGGCAAGTGTGCATTCAAGTCTTTTTTTTTTTTTCAGTTTGTGTAAAATTATTATTATTTATTGTACTCAAATCTTAGCACCAGCCTTCACTAGCTCTGTGACTTTGAGAACAGCATTTAACCACTCTGAGTCTCAATTTCCTATTCTGAAAAGTGAGGTTAGTAAATAGTACTCATCTCCCAGGAGAATTTTGAGGATTAAACAAGACATATAAGTAAGACAACTCAATAATGCTAACTAACAGTAGCAGAGGAAAGAGTAATGATTGCAGTCATAGGAGTAATGTTAGTCTCCTTAAAATAAGACTAGTTATCTGGAAAAGAATGTTGAATGATCTTAAAAACTCTTTATTGTGAAAGGTCTCTTTATTCTCTTCAGGGGAAAAAAAGTATTTATTTTCCCTTATTTTTATAAAATTTTAACAGAAAAAAAAATGGTAAAAATGTGCTGCCCAAGATGTTACAAAAGCTAGAGAAAGATTTAGAGCATTCTGCCATGGAGTATAAAGCTGTGTAACATTGTATTTATTTGGTAAATACTGAAGAAAAATGATAGATAAATCAAACTATAAAAACCCTTGCTGTGAGCAGCAGTAGTTTTTCCCAGGAGACAGTAAAAGTATAAAGCAGAAAAAATAAATAGGAAATTAAGCCTCAGCGGAGATAAATGTGGAAAAAAAGCCAAGTCAAAGTTACACTTCCTCTGCTTGATTTTTTTGTACACATTTCTCCATATTTTAACTTTTTTATTTTATGAGGATAATTATAAGATAAAAAAGTATTTTTCTAGTGAAACTGACCATCAGAAAATTAAAAAAAAAATCTTGGGAAAAGGGGAAGGATTGTCAGGAAAAAATGCGTAGAGTATGAGTTTGATACTCCTTTTCCATTCAATATTTAAAGCTGGAGACTGCCAGTCAAAAATGCATTTTCAGTCTTTTAAAGAGGATATATAATCATTAATGTGGCAAAGAACAGGGTTATAGTTTAATGATATACTTTGTATTTTGCTTGAATTTCACCAAATGTATAATGTTTTACTGCCAGATCATGTGGTTCTCACACATGAATCAAGCATTAAATGTATTTTTGATAGAGTCAGGAAATTAGTGTGAATAAGACAGTGTTTTATGATAGTCAAATGAAAATCCTCAGGTCTCTTCAGCCAAACTTTTCTGAGGATGAAATTTATTGGCAGATGTAGGAAGCAGCCATGGAAAGACTTGGTTGTAGAAGACATAGCTTTCATTCTCAGCTCTAACGCTCATTAGTTGTATGCTTCAAACAAAAACAAAAAGCATGCGCACACAACTAAACCTATTTATTGAACACATGTTTCTGGTGTTCCATGAGGGTAGACAGCAGAGGAAAGAATAAATGTCATATGGTCTCTGGCCTCCATAGCATAGTACAATGGGGAGACACCATGAAAGTAAATGTGTCCCTTAACTCATCTGTGTGTCAGGTACTATTCTAGACAACGTGGAGAGAACACTGAATGACATAGATAGATGATGATAGATGATAGATAGATAGATAGATAGATAGATAGATAGATAGATAGATAGATGATAGATAAATAGATAGATAGATGACAGATAAATAGATAGGTAGATGATAGATAGATAGATAGATAGATAGATAGATAGATAGATAGATAGATAATTAAAACCTGACCTCATTGAGTTTATATCCTAGTGAGTGGAAATAGACAATATCCAAAATATATAAGCATGCTATGTGGCATGCTATGTAAGTTCTATGGAGCAGGAATGGAAATTCAAATTTTAAATATGCTGGTCTCACAAGGCCTCAGTTAGAAGATGATACTTCAGCAAAGACCTGAAGGATGTGAAAGAAAACTCAGGCAACTATTTGGGGAAGAGAATTCCAGGAAAGAACAGCAGTTACCAATGCCCTGGGGCAGGAGCATATGTGATTTGGGTGATAGACAGCAGGAAGGTCTCACACCCCAAGCTGAGTGAGCAAGTGGATGAGACTGGAGAGAAGGAAGAAGGGCCAGATCAGTTAGGGCCAAGGAGACAAGTCTGGGGACAGTTCTCCCTTGGTATTAAAGGAATACACTGTAGAAGATAGAGAAGGGAGAGAAAGGCAGAAATAGGGACACTTGTAAAGCACTCTTGCAATAATCTATGAGAGAGAGATGGTAATACCTGATAGAAACAGAAGTTATGCAGAGTTATCTGATTCTGGGTGAACTTTGAAGATAGAGATGACTGCATTTACTGACTGGTGCAAGATGAATCACTCTAATATCATGTGTATGCAACAGTTGGGTGTCTTTTCCCCCCTCTCTTTTCCTTTACTGCCTCTAAATATGCATGCACTGCAGATTAATTTTGTCTGAGAGTTAGAAAGGATTTCCCAGGAAAAGTGGTATTTGACATTGAATTTGATCTTAAAGAATTACTAAATTTTTTTTCTGGCTGTGAGAAAGGGAAAAGACACTCCAGGGCTTTGCACTTAGTAAATCATTGGAAACTTTAATGAAGTCAATGTCAAGGAGGATGGAACACTGTACATTTATAAAACATGTAAGGGTGTTGGTTCATGGCCTTAAATGAGAAGTATGAGTGGCTATATGTACATATGTGGGCTTGGGCCAGGGACTTTTGGTAACACAAGGCAGAAAATAAATTCAAATGGTTTTAGAAAAAAAAATGGGGTGGGGGGTGGAGAGACAAGCATAGTTGTATCCAGGATCCAAAGAAAAGAAGATGTTTTTAGAGCTTGCTTTACTACTCTCTATTTCCCAGCTGAACTTTTCTCTATATGTTGATGACAAGTTCTCTTCATGAGGCAGTAAAATGACTGCCAATAACTTTAGCAAAAAAGAAACTTGTTTCTTCCATACTCTAATATGTTCCACCAATGGAAGAATTGCTGTTGGAAGGGAAAAAAGTAACAAGAATTAAGCCTGCATTCCATGCCCATTTCTGGAAGTCATACAGAGGTGTGAAATGGTGGAGAGGAGATTGATTTCCTAAGGGAAAATGGAAGCACTGGGCAGGCAAAACAACAGATGAACAGTGCTGTTGGCAAAGTAAGTAGGGTAAGATAAAGCATCTGATGAGTCAAGTGAGGAACTCTGCATTCTATCCAAGCAGCAACCAACAGATTTTAGGCCCTGGATTACCAATATCAATTTTATATTTCTAAGAATCAGTAGTTGGTGGTTAGACTCAGCGTGGTAGCTTGCATTACTGGCTCCAGTTCTTAATTTATGCCATATATACATCCTTTGCCATATGACTCAAGAAGCAGAGTATATTCCTCCAAGCCTTAACTTTCAGTGCAAATCTAATATGACTTGCTTTAGTCATAAAATAAGTTATAAGTAATATGCCAGTTCCCAGTCTAGGACTCAAGAAGCCTTTAGAGTTTCTGTTTCTGCTCACATGGCCCTGTAATTGCCAAGCATGGGCTGCATTCTTGTTTCAGGAGAAGAAAGAAAGACAAACTGCCTCAGCTTATACCAACCAACCACCAGATGGACAAGGAAGCCCAGCCAAGATCAGCAAAGGACCTTAACTGAGCTCAGCACAGACAGCTGACACACTGATTCATAACAATAAATTACTGCTGTTTTAAGTTACTGAGTGTTGAGTAATTTGTTGCAACAAAAGTGTAAGTTTGGCCATAGTTTATTGTATACTTCAGGGCTCTCATATTAGTGGTTGTTGCAATAATAAGCAAGAAATGGCAAGGGCCTAAATCAAGACTGCTGCAGAAGAGTTAAGACCTGATAGATACTTAGGAAGTATCTTAGGATGATGAGTAAGTTGTCAATTTAGAATGAGAGTAGAAATAAAAAGATTGTTTGGAGAAATATAAAATTGGAGGTGGCAATATCCAACTGGTCCTTAGAACTGGGGATGAGAGGACAGGAAGTTAAAGCAGCTAAAGAAATGGAATTAGAGTATGAAGAATATGAACGATCCTGGCGTGCTCCAACAAACTATACTAATAAAAGGGTAATATGCTAATTAGACCAGGCATCTTCCAGACATCCTTCTGGACGTCCTTCCGGACAAAGCCACGGTGGCAGGGGCCGAGGCAGAGGCTGTTAGGGGCAATAAGGCCGGCAGGCAGAGCAGTTAGGGGCAATCAGGCCAGCAGGGGAGAGCAGTTAGGGGGATCAAGCCTGCAGGGGAGAGCAGTTAGGGGATCAGGCCAGCAGGGGAGAGCAGTTAGGGGGATGAGGCTGGCAGGCAGAAGTAGATAGTGGTGATCAGGCAGGGAGGGGTCCCAGATTGGAGAGGGTGCAGGCTGGGCTTAGAGACCCCCCAACACACACACCTCTGTTCATGAATTTTGTGCACCAGGCCTCTAGTAAGGAATTATAAAAATAAGAAAAACAGCAAAGAAACACGTTGCTGAAGCCAATAGAGAAAGCCTTACAATGCTTGATTACCATAATTAAGCACTACAGGGAAATTGATTTGGTACCTGATTAATAAAATAACCTGGCAATCAAGAGGTCATTGGCAACCTTGATGAGATCAACTTTAATATAATGGAAAAGGAGAACCAGATGGAGATGGGTTGAGTATCAGTGGAAACAGGTGGTAGGTAGCAAACTTTCACAAAGTTTGGTAGTGACAGAAGGAGATAAATGTGTTCACGTGATGACAGGTCAAAAGGGGGCATGGTACAGCCAAATAAGAAGATCAGTGAAATAGAGGGTAGGAGAGAGAATAAACTGAGGATAAAATCTTGCTTTTTTTTTTTTTAATCCTCACCCTAGGATATTTTTCCCATTGCTTTCCAGAGAGAGTGGAAGAGAGTGAGGAGGGGAGAAGAGAGAGAGAAACATTGATGTGGGAGAAACACATTGATTAGTCGCCTCCAACATGTGTCCCTACCCAGGTTGGGGAATCTGCAATGGAGGTACATGCCCTTGATCAGGTATCAAACCCTCAACCTTTTGGTCTGCAGGCCAGCACTCTACCCACTGAGCAAATCAGCTAGGATATGCTTTTCAAAAATGTATGAGAACTAAATTAGACAATGCTGTTGATGATGATGATGATAATGATAGTAATGATAATAATAACTATACTGTACTTACTGAGTGTAAGCAGGGCAATTATAGTAACACTCAGGGGATTGAGCATTTTACATGTATTATTTAATTTAAAATTCTAAAATGGCCCTGGCTAGTGTGGCTCAGTTGGTTGGAATGTCATCCTGTACACCTGAAGGTTGTGAGTTCAATTCCTGGTCAGGGTACATACTTAGACTGTAGGTTCAATTACCAGTCAGGGCACATTTAGGAGGCAATAGATCAATGTGGCTCTCTCACATCGAAGCTTCTCTCTCTTCCTTCCTCCTTTAAAATTAATTTTTAAAAATTTAAAAACTAAATAAAATGTTTTATGAGGTACCAAAATTATTATAGGTAAAAAGTAAAAAGTGTAGAGATATTAATAACCTCACTTTAGTCACATAGATCATAAAGGATGGAGAATTATGAATCCATAACATGAATTATTTTTCATTATTTGCAAGTACATAATTCATAAAATACAATAGAAATGAATGTGTGTGCATTGTGCATGTACACACATTTATATATACATACATACATATATAAAAGGAGTAGACAGATTAATTTCACTTTGCCAAAACAACAGCCCCTAATTCATTTCTTATAAGTTACCAGAGAAATTTAGAGGTAAGAAGTGATGAATTATCTGAAAGTTGGAGATGCCAGATCGTGTTTCTCTGCAGATGGTAAATGAAAGTTGGCTTTGTTCTTTAATAACTAGAGGCATAGCAATTTTGACTCTGAGAATAATAGGTCTAAAGAAATCCACATTTTAAGTACTATAAATAATATTTAACTCTAGTGGTTAAGAAATTTAAAAAGGGATTATTCTGTTTTTTGGTCTTTTGCGTTTAAGTTTCATGACTAATATACTTAAAATATAAATTTATAACATAGTAAATAATAATTTTAAACATTTCTCTATAAACTGATACACATAATCCAAACTAGTTAATATAAATGACTTTTCTTATAGGAAAAGCAACATTAGATACTGCAGGATCCAGGATCATCAATCTTGCTACCTTTTATCATTTCACAACCAAATAGCTGCTAGATATGTTATGGGTCAATGAGATGTCTCTTGACTCCATGATATACTTTGAAATCTCCTTTTTTTAAATAGACTTTATTTTTTAATCAGTTTTAGATTTGTAACAAAATGGAGACAAAGGTACATAGTTACCATATGTCCTTTCTCCCCACATGCACATATCCTCCGCACTATCAATATTGTAGCACCAGAAAGGTACATTTATTACATACATGAACCTACATTTACACATCATTATCAACAGAAGTCAAAAGTTTACATTAAGGGTCACTCTTGGTGTTGTATATTCTATGGGTTTTGACAAATGTAAAATGACAAGTATCCACCTTTATAATATTGTAGAGTAGCTTCATTGCTTTAAAAATCCTCTATTCTGTCTCGTCATTCCTCCCTTTCCCTATCCTTTGGAAACCACAGATCCTTTTACTGTGTCCAGAATTTTGACTTTTCCAGATGTCAGATAATTCTTTTCAGATTGGTATCCTTCACTTAGTTATATGCACTTAAGTTTTCTATCTCTTTACATGGCCTGATAGTTCATTTCTTTTTTGTGCTGAATAATGTTCCATTATCTGGATGTACCACAGCTTATTAACCTATTCACCATCTGAAGGAATCTATTTCTGAAAAGGTTTATTTCTGTGCTCTCTATTCTGTCCCATGTATCTATTTGTGTGTTCTTTCACCTCTGTCTATCACTGCTTTGATTGCTGTAGCTTTATAGTAGGCACTGAAGTAGAGTAATTCCAGTCTCCCAGTTTTGTTCTTCTTCAACATTTTGGTGGCTATTCTGGATCTTTTGTTTTTCCATATAAACTGTAGAATCATTTTTTTTTATATTTACAAAATAACTTGCTAGGATTTTGAATGGTATTTCCTTAAATCTATAGAACATCTTGAAAACAACTGACATCTTGATTATATTCTTTCTATTCATAAACATGGAATATCTCTTTTTATGTAACTATTCTTTGATTTTTTTCATCAGAGTTTTGCAGTTTTGTTCACATAGGTCTTGTACATATAATTTTAGAAGATTTATATCTAAGTCTTTCGTTTTTAGGGTGTGCTATGTAAATGGATTGAGCTTTTCATTTCAAATTCCACGTGTTCATTGCTGGTATAAAGGAAAGGAGTTAACTTTTGCTTATTAACCTTGTATCCTGCAACTTTGCAATATTTATTAGTTCCAGGAGTTTTTTAATCAATTCTTTCAAATTTCCTACATAAATAATAATGTCATCTGTGAACAACTGCAGTTTATTTCTTCCTTTTGTTGCCTTTTATTTCCTTTTCTTACCTTATTACATTAACTAGAAAATCCTGTGTAATATTGAAAAGGAGTGGTAAGAGAGAGCATCCTTGCTTTGATCCTGATCTTAGGGGAGAAATATTCAATTTTCCGGCCATTAAGTATAATATTGGCCATAAGCTTTTTGTTAGAAAATCTTAACCAAGTTGAGAACCTTCTCCTCTACAGTTAATTTGCTTAGAGGTTTTATTTTGTTCTTTTTTAATCATAAATGAGTGTTAGACTTTTGTCAAATGGTTTTTCTGTATCTGTTATATAAACATGTGATTTTTCTTCTTTAACCTGTTGATGTAGTAGATTACTTGGTATAAATTGCATGTGAACATGGTGTATAGTTCTTTACATATTTTTAGTATTTATAATTTTGGGATTTGATTTGCTAACTTTCTTGGGACTATTTTCTATCTAAGTTCTTGAAAGTTATTGGTCTGTAGTATGGTATGTAGTATTTTTTATTTGTGGGGTTTTGTTTTTGTTTTTTGTAATGTCTTTATCTAGTATGGTATTTGGCATTCTATGGCCTTCTAATATAAATTAGGAATTATCTCTGCTTATATCTTCTGGAAGATATAAGTGAACATTTTAATTTTTTTTAGTATCCTTAATTTGCTCTCTTTATTTTCTCCTTTATTTTTGCCCTACTTTGCCCTGTTCAACCCCATCTATACCTCCCCTTCCTTTAATAATAAAATCCATGTCCTTCTTTGGCTTTCTTTGCCAAAGTGTTAGAGGCTATTTAAAGTATTTGGTCGGATGTTAGATGGGATAACTTGGAGATGATAGCATTATCCTTAAGGAAACTAACTTTTGAGAACTGGAAAGGGGCTGCTTCCCCCCATCTCATTTGCCATCTGTGATGGCCTGGTGACCCATGAATACCAAGGGCAGCCTGTGAAGAACAGGGTTTAACTTCTGCAGCTACACAATGTCCTCCATGGACATTGAACCTGAGAAGTGAGTCCTAATACCAAAGCTAATGCCATAGGTTAGGCTCATAGTTGAAATAGGGTTTCAACATATTTCTAATAGAATAGTGAAGAGCTTAATGCTTTATAAATGGGCAAAGCCAATTTTACATTTGTTTTCCTTCTAATAATAATATTGATTAAGATCATATGAATAGTACTGCAGAAACCCAAATACTAACCATTGGGCAAGAGATTTAGACAGATTTTTCTTATATACTTTTATCCTGGAAGTAAATGAACTTGTATTTAGAGCCATTATGCAATTTAGGCTTTTTTTTTTTTTAACATTGCTGAAGTCGGAATAAGTAAAATGGGAGAAAGTAAGTACCAGAGGTAGTCACAGACACTACGACAATTTTCAAATATATATTTTTATTAATTTCAGAGAGGAAGGGGGAAAGAGAGAGAGTTAGAAACACCAATGATGAGAGAGATGTTAGCTATTTATCTCCCCCAATAGTTTGGTATTTGTTAACATAGATTCTCTTGAGGGCAGGATTTGCTAACAGAATGCTTTTCAATGTGGTTTTTTCCCTCCCCTACCAGAAGCACAATAATTTTTTCCAGTATTCACTGTGAGAACTTGGCCAAGCTTTCAAAAGTACTGGGAACACTTTTAGAAAGGGGCCCCTGAAATTTTAACAGAGTTACCTACTCAAAGCCACTGGCAATTCGTTGATTTCAGTTCAAGTTTTCGCACCCTGGCACTGTTTCCCACGGAGGTTTCTGCTAGGGAGTAAGTTGTGAGTTTCTGTAGTCTCTTATTTATTTCTTCAATTTCTTCAATTTCTAAACCTCACCCTTTTAGAACATCTAGGAAGAGTTGTTGATCTTTCAGTTGTTCAGTTTTTTCCTTGTTGTTAGAACAGAATGACAACTTTCAAGCTCCATATCCGCTAGAATCAAAACCAGAAGTCAAACATGGCTTTCTATATGTATTTCTAGAACTAGTTGTTCAGTTATTTTTCATAAAAATGGATGCAGAAAAAAATAGGTGCTATTGTGTTTTCTTCTACTTTAATTTCATCTAAAGTCTTAATTAATAGGTATAGGAGCTTGTATATAATTTAGATGGTTTTTTACAGCTTTATAATGTCAATTACAGATGCAAAACATGCCATGTCATCATGACATATTTATTTACTATTAAGCAGACATTTTAGTGGCAAACCACAGAAACTTTCTCTGGTTAGCATAATCAGAAAAGTAACTTATTGTAAGGGAGTGAGTTAACACACACAGTAACCAGAAAGTCTAGAACATAAGAGCTGGCAGGATCCAAGGAGAGACAGAGCCAAATTTCTGTATTCCTGTTTAAGATGTCACCTAAACACACCTAAGAACACCAGAGAGATCATCCTGTTAAATACTCACTCCACCAGTTTTGCTATATAAACAACCTCAATTGAACCTGTTGCCTTTGTCTCATGCCCCCAAAATTCAAACTCTGGGTTAGAAGCACCTGACTAGACATGCATAGGTCACTTTCCCTCTTCTCTAGGAGTGCATAGTGTGAATAATTTGCCAATACTTCTCCCAGGAACACCAATGGCTTCCTACATGTCTTATGATCTCCTCCTGCCCCAATTAGAAAGCCATTCAGAAGCTAAGTAGCAATCAAAACAATAAAAGTTTCTGCACCTTTTATGCTCAGGTATGCGTGGCTGTCGACCTTTTTCCTCGCTTTTATTTGACTACAAGAAAATAAGTAGGCTCTTATAATAAAACAGGTGCTGAAATGTATATAGTATCACCTCCTGGATTTGAGCTTACCATACATAATAGGCATTTCATCAATGTTTTCTGAATTCAATATAAGGTAAAGAGAGGTAGTATTGCAAATAATGAAAAATATTGCATACTATGGATGCCATTTACACTTGCCATTGTGAGGCATTGTGTGATTTTTACAGCAAATTTGCAGTAAGTTTGGGCACAACTTTAAAGTTGCTTATCATAAGCTTTCTAGAAATTATCTGAACCTGTTCAGTTAGAAAATTGGGCTGTAAATCCCATGATAATAAATATTTCTTATAAGATATCAAAAATGAATAGGTTTAAATTGGGTTGGAAATTCTGCAAGACCAGCACTTTTTACAGTAGTGCCATATTTCTGACTGACACCTGTCCTAATTCCGGGCCATGCATGCATAGCTTCATGAAATGTGCAACATTGAATGAGTTACCAAACTTTTTGAATTTTGAAAAAAGACAAAAACAAGAAAACTTGATTTGAGAGAGTTTACATTTAAAGATTTCCTCATTTGAGCCAAATTGTTCAACCCTTATCATAGTGCAACCACCTACTTTAAAGACCTAAAATAAATGTTATCCATGTAACCTTATTACTGCAGTTTTCACATGTTCCTTTTGTTTCTGGGCCAGTATACCATATTACATTTACATCTGTCTCTGTTTGCTATAGACTACAAGCTGTATTCCTATAGCTTGTAAGAATACAACACTGCCAAGCATCATGGGAAAGGTAATATTCACATAAAGGTCCCTTGATGTTCACCTTCAAAGGGTTTTCAGATTGTTGCTTGCACACATAGCCCCTACCATACATAGGGGCAGTCCCATGACATTTAGCTAGAGTCATTTGAAGAACAAATAGCTCAAAGCTAGTTTGGGCTGTACATTAATATATCCATATATTAGCAAGGTCTTTCCTGCACTTATCTTTTTTAACTGGGATTAAAATTACAAATAATTTCCAAGAGAGTTGGAATTAGTAACTCCTATTGTTAAGTAAATGTATTTAATTATAAGATAGTGTTTGATTCTAGTAGAAGGAAAATATTTGAACATTAAAAGAGTCTTAGGAGCCCTAGCTGGTTTGGCACAATGGATAGAACGTCGGCCTGCAGACTGAAGGGTCCCAGGTTCGATTCCGGTCAAGGGCATGTACCTTGGTTGTGGGCACATACCCAGTGGGGAGTGTGCAGGAGGCAGCTGATAGATGTTTCTCTCTCATCGATGTTTCTAACTCTCTCTCCCTCTCCCTTCTTCTCTGTAAAAAAATCAATAAAATATATTTTTTAAAAAATAAGAGTCTTAGGAATATTCTAACAAAAGGAGAAAATGGGAATTAATGAATCTAAGAAAACCTACATTTAAAAAAAAAAGAAATAGTGCATTATTTTTTTTTCATGTAAACTGGCTAGTCAGTTGTGATGCAAGTATGTCAAGTAAGTAAGAAGTACCCAGTAATTTGTATTGAGTATCTATTTTGTTTTTTGATCCACTCTGCTACTCTGTGACTCTTTACTGGTAAATTTAGACCATTTACATTTAGGGTAATTATTGATGTATGAAGATTGCCTATAGCCATTTTATCTTTTGTTATCTGGTAACTCTGCCTCCATTGGTTCTTTTCCTTTATGCTTTTATCTGTTGTTTTTGTTTGGTAGTATTCCATACTGGTACATCTTTCCTCTGTTTCCTGTTTTTTTAAGCTAGATGTCTTATTTCTATGTGTGGTTGCCATCTATACTAATAATAGAGGAATATGTAAATTACCCAGGATGCCATCACAGTAACAGTAACAACCAAACAGCAGACTGCGTAGGGCAACCAGGCCAGCAGGGGGGTTAGTGAGAGGTGACCAAACAAATGAACAGCAGGCTGTGTGGGTGACCAGGCCGGCGGGGGCGGGGGGGGGGGGCAGTTGGGGGCAATGAGGCCAATAGGGGGGCAGTTGGGGGCAACCAGGCTGGCAAGGGGGACAGTAAGGTGTGACCAGGCCAACAGGTGGGGCAGTTAGGGGTGAACAGGCTGACAGGGAGAGGCAGTTGGGGAATACCAGGCCTGCAGGGGGGCGGTTGGGGACGATTAGGCCTGCAAGGGGGCAGTAAGAGGCAATCAGGTTGGTGGGGAGCAGTTAGGGGCAACCAGTCCGGTGAGGGGGGCCAGTTTGCGGCAACCAGGCTGGCAGGGGAGGGAAGTTGGGGGCAACCAGGCCAGCAGGGGGGGCAGTTAGGGGTGATCAAGTTGGCAGGCAGAGGCGGTTAGGGGTGATCAGGCAGGCAGGCAGGTGAGCAGTTAGGAGCCAGCGGTCCTGGATTGTGAGAGGGATGTCTGACTGCCGGTTTAGGCCCAATCCTCAGTCAGACATCCCCTGAGGAGTCCTGGATTGGAGAGGGTGCAGGCTGAGCTGAGGGAAACCCCCCTCCCCATGCACAAATTTCACACACCAGGCCTCTAGTTAGTTTTATAAAAAGTGAAGTTGCATATGTACCATAGTTTTTTTTCCCCTTTTGAATACATCTGATCTTCATCTTCCTTTGCCTGCCCATACCTGTCCCTCTTCCCCTTGTAAGTTTTTATTGTCACAAATTATCCCTATTTATACTGCAAGTTTTTGGCAATCCTACTGGTAGTGTTATGAACTTATGTTTGTTTTTTTTTTTCCAGGTAGAATAACTCCCTTGAGTATTTCCTGCAATGGAGGTTTTCTAGTGATAAAATCCCTCAGTTTTTGTATGTCTGGGAATGTTCTTATTTCTCCTTCATATTTAAAGGATAAGTTTGCTGTATATAATATGCATGGCTGGTAATTTCTCTCTTTCAGACATTTGGATATTTGGTTCTGCTCTCTTCTTGCTTATAAAGTTTCTGTTGAAAAGTCAAGTGAAATTCTTGTGGGCTTTCCTTTGTAGGTCACTTCCTTCTTTTCCCTGAATGCTTTGAGGATTTTTTCTTTGTCATTAATTTTTGACAGCTTCATTACCAAGTGCCTTGGAGAGGGCCTCTTTGGATTGATGTAACTAGGTGTTCTGTTTGCATCTTGAATTTGAGGATCTAATTCTTTCCATAGATTTAGGAAGTTCTAATCCACTATTTTTTTAATAGACTCTCCATTCCATACTCTCTCTCTTCCTCTGCTATGTCTATGATTCTGATGTTATTTTTTTAATGGAATCTGAGAGGTCTCATAGGGCTTTTTCGTATTTCTTTATTCTCAGGTCTTTCTCTTCTTCACTCTGCATCATTTATTGCTTCCTATCTTCATTATCACTTGTATTTTCCTATAACTGGTTGGTTCTGTTTCCTATGCTCATCTTTTCACCCTTAATTTCTTTAATTGCCTGCTTCATTTCCAGGATTTCTGCTATATTCTTTTTTTTAACAATTCAATTTCTTTGGAGAAATACTCATTTTGTTCATTGATTTGTTTTCTGAGTGAGCTGAATTGCCTGTCAGTATTTTCTTGCATCTCATTGAGTATTTTCAGAACTGCCATCTTGAAATCTCTGTCATTCAACTCTAATAAGTCTGTGTGTTCCAGCCTGTTTTCTGGGGATTTTTCATTTTCTTTATCGTCATCATTATTGTTGTGGTTATTCATGGTGTTCATTGTTCTCCTTTGTTTTCTTATTTATCTCTGAGGAGGTCTTTCTACTCTGTTCCAGTGGATGGCACTGAATTGAAAGATTTTTTCCCTCTGTGGCCTCACAGTTTTGAGCCTCTGTGCTTTCCTTAGGCTATATTGCCTCTGCTGCTTGGGGGTGAGGTTTGTTTTTTCCTCACAGTAATGGCAGTCCCTGACCTCCAAGCACCCCTCCTGGGGTTCATTCACTGAGGGAAACTGTGTTTCTACTGCAACAGCTCTTAGCCTACTGATACTACATTCCTGGAACAACTCCAAGGGCAATAGGAGGCGAGAGTTGGGAGTCTAATTAGTGGCAGGACTCTGCAATCTTTGCCTGAAAGCCGCAGCCAGGCCTGGCTGTCAGGAGCGACTCTGTAAGGAGGGTGTCTGTTGACTTGCAGCTCACACATGCAACTCAGATCTCATTCACAGCCCCCCCCTCCCCCCCCCCACCTCGCCCCATGGTTCAGACACTCTCTCACTGTTTGTGTGTGTGACCACACAATGCCACCACTCCAGTGGCTATTCCAACAGCCAGCCACTTGTTGGGTTAGCTCTCTATTGGTCCAGACCGGCTGAGGAAAATGCCCATAACTGCTGCTGTCAGTTCCCAGCTACGCTGCAGACAGGCTGCTGCACTGTAGCCATGTTTGGCTTCCCTCCTTTCTCTCACCTCCCCACTTATTCCAAGGAGCTCACTTTAGTTGTCCCAGTGTGCAGGTCTCTCAGGCATGCATCTGTGTTGTTCAGGGACTTCTTTAGAATTATAGGTGGTTATTTTGTTGAAATGTTAGGGGGAGAGGATAGACCCGCCCTTATGCTGCCATTCCTCTGATGTCACTTTGATCAGGATAATTTTAACATAGTTAGGGAGTCTGAGAAGTTCACCATCTGCCATCTGCAAGTTGGAAAACCAGGAATGCTGGTGATGTAATTCAGTCTGAGTTGGGAGGCCTGAGAATTGGGGTGGACAATGACCTAAGACCCAATCGGAGTCCAGAATGCCAAAGACTAGAAACACTGATGCCCAAGAGCAGAAGCTGGATGACTGAGCTTAAGCAAAGAGGAGACTAAGATAAAAATCCAGTCCTTGCCTAAGATACTCTATCAATAAAGACAAAATGAAAGACACTAGGAAAAGTTGTATGACTCACATTTTGGGAAAGTGGCTGTTGTTAGTTTCAATTTTCTTCAATTACGATGGATGTTAACCCTGTCATTCTGGCTTAAGTCCAACTTGGGTAATTACATTCTGCCTACTTTCCAAAGAAATTCTTCATTCTCACCTCACACTGTTTTGTGATATAGCTGCACACAGCTAAATAGAGGCCACATTTAACCTTCGGAAGGAATGGCAGCATCTCCATGGTGGAAACTTGCTCATTCTGCATAGTATCAGTATAAATTTACTTTTGGGATAAATGTTTTAGAAAATGTAACAAAGTCAAATAAGTCACATGGCATTCTTAAAAAGATTCCCCCCTAAAAAGAAAAAAAAAAAGTTCAATAGAATGAATTGTCTTTGACAGTGTCTCTACAGTAATGGGATATTTTTATTTTATTTTTTTTGGTTTGCCCTGGCTGTAAATGTAAAATCATTATCATTAGATCTCTAAAATACCAACAAGCAAAATATGAAGAGATTTAAAGTCACCCCAAAAGTTCAGTCTCTGTTATTGACAATCAATGTCATTCTCCTTGGCTAAAAATTCATACCAGAGAATAAATTCTAGGAAGAGGAAAATTTTAAAGTACAATTGATGCTGACAGTTTATCAATGGAAGTGCAATTCTAAGTCATGCTCATCTGTGCACCAAACCTCTGGTTCTTTCTATGCTCATCTGCTTTGCACTTTTGCCACATTTTTGTAGGGACATTAGACATTACTCAAAAGTAACCTTTACTACAAATACTTCAAACTCTTTCTGTGAGATTTCATTTGGAGATGTGCATTGGTCTTCATGTACTGTTACATGACAAACATTTTTACAAACATTTAAAAGTTCCCATGGAAATCTCTCTGTAACACCTTTAAATAATGCCACTAAAGATACAGATTCCTTGAAGACTCAATTTTTAAAATGATAATATATGTACATGACACCTATGACATACATGTACATTATGTCTATGTATTATAGCAATTATATAATTACCAATATAAAATGAATAGCAATTTTCACATATTAAACAAAAATTGACAAATTAAGAAAAAATAACATAAAACATTAATAGATAATTGGACAAAGAATAGGCACAGGTGATTTATAAAGGTGAAAAGAGCACAGGAAATTTATAAAGGTAAATGTCAACATTCAATATTGATAAGGATAAAATTAACTAAACACTGGTAGGTTTTTGGTGCAAACACTAGTACATTTCAAATTTAATATAAATTGGTACAATTAATTTAGAAAAAAAATTGGCAATATTTTCCAAGAGCCTGAAAAGAGTTATATTTCCAATAATCCCAACCCTGGGAATCTATTTAGGAAAATAATTATTTAAACAGATAACATTTTATAGAAAAATATGTGTATGGTAGCAAATCATAAAAGTATAATCAATCAATCAATAAGTAAAAGGAACACTAAATGCCCTGAAAGAGCTTACGTTTTTCAGGAAGAGGTAAGTAATAAGTAATAAAATGTTATATATACTGTACATAACTTATATAGTATTATAAATGGCTATAATTGAGGAAGAAGAAAAAAAGGAAGTAGTCTAGAGTAAGAAGGAATGGGAGTATAAACAAGGTGCAAGCTATAGTATTAAGCTGGATAGTCAGAGTAGGCCTTATTCAAAAGGAGACATTTGAATGAAGTTTGAAAGATATAACTTACTCTCACAAATACACATGGAAAGAGAATTCCAGGCTATAGTCAAACCTGTAATGAAGGCCCTAAGGTAAGCACTTGCCTGTCATGTTTAAGGAATAACACAAAGGTTAGCATGATCCAAGCAAAATGACCAAAGGGTAGAGAAGTAGTACATGAGATTATCCAGGCCAGTGGGTGGGGCCTTGTGAGCCATTATAATGACTTAGACTTTTACTGAGAATGGAAAAGGGAGGAGCCACAGAGTTGACTTGCGTGCAGAGGAATAATATGCTATGACATATTTTAATAGTATCAATCTAGCTGATGAAATGATAATAAACCGTGGACCAGAATAAAAGCAGAAAGGTCTGTTAAAAAAGCTATTATGGTTATACAGACAAGAGATAATGGTGACTTGGACCATACTGTTATCAGAGGAAGTGATAAGAACTTATCCTATTATAAAAACATTTTGAAGAAAGGGTCAACAGGATTTCCTAACAAATTGGTTATGCAGGATAAAGGAAAAAGAATAGTCATAGATGACTCTAAAGATTTTGGCTTGAACAACTAGAAGGGCAGAGTTGAGATCAACCAAGCTTGAGAAGGCAGAAGGAACAGGTTGGAGTGTGATAGAGATCAGAAATTTCATTTTAAGCATGTTGGTCGAGATGTTCATTAGATATGGACAGAAAGACATCCGATATGTGAGCATAAACTCTTGGCAGAGGTCTAGATTGAAAATACAAATTTGGGAATCATAAAAAAAATGAGGAGTCATAAGCTTATAGATCTATATAAAGTGATAACTATTAATGAGATTACCAGGAAACTAAATGTACATTGAGAAGATAGGAATACAGGGACAGAATGAGCTCTGATGTTCTCCAAAATTGAGAATTTGAGAAGAGGATGAATCAGAAAAAAAGCAATCAATAAGATAAGGGAAATGTATGGCATTCCTGAATTGAATGAGAAAAATTCATGAAAAAGAATCAGTGATCAAGTGTATTATGTGATACTGATATTCAAGGTGAAGACTGATAATTGGTCACAGCATTTAGTAACATACAGGTCATTGGTAACAGAGATAAAAACAGTTTTTGTAGAGTGGTGGGAATAAAATCTTGTTTGGACTAAGTTTAATATAATATAGTAAGAGCCATCTCTATCAAAGACAATCACTCCAAGGATTTTTTTTTTAAATTTTGTATTCTCAGTGACTACCTCTGGTACTTACTTTCTTCCATTTTATTTATTCCAACTTCAGCAATGTTAAAAAAAATGTATGCATGCTGAAATTGCATAATGGCTCTAAATAAAACTTCATTTATCTCCAGCATAAAAGTATGTAAGAAAATCTGTCTAAATCTCTTGCCCTATGGTTAGTATTTGGATATTCCACAATGCTACTCATATGATCTTATTATTATTAAAAGGAAAACAAATATAAAATTGGCCTTGCCCATTCATAAAGCATTAAACACTTCACTGTTCTATTTGAAATATGTTGAAACCCTATTTCAACTATGAACCTGACCTATGGCATTAGATTTGGTATTAGGACTCACTTCTCAAGTTCAATGTCCATGGAGGACATTGTGTAGCTGCAGAAGTTAAACCCTGTTCTTCACAGGCTGCCCTGGGTATTCATGGGTCACCAGGCCATCACAGATGGCAAATGAGATGGGGGGAGGCAGCCCCTTTTCAGTTCTCAAAAGTTAGTTTCCTTAAGAATAATGCTCTCATCTCCAAGTTATCCCATCTAACATTCTACCCAATACTTTTAATAGCTTCTAGAACTTTGGCAGAAAGAGCCAAAGAAGGAGAGATATTTTATTCTTAAAGGTAGGAGAGCTATAGTCAGGAGCGAAGAGGGCAAAGTGTAGCAAAAATAAATGAGAAAATAAAGAGAGCAAATTAAGGATATGAAAAAATTTAAAATGTTTATTTTGTAGCAAAATTGCATGTGATCAATCCCCTTGAAATCACCTTATATGGCATCATTGGAAGTCCAATTCTTCTCAAAGCCCCAAGCTTGACTCCCTAAGTTGCTTTGAAGAATCCCATGTTATGATCTTTATTTACTTATGTTCAACTTTATTATAGAAGGTATTTGAGGCTCCCTAAAAAAAAGTACCAAGCTAAGGTAGAAAACAAAATAAGAAACAAAACCAACAAACAAAAAACACAAAGTTAAAGAAATCAAGACAAAAGGAAAACCATTCGAATTATAAATATTTTAATGACAAGTGTTTCATTTGCCACAAATTGTATTAGGCAATGTAAATGACCTCATTTAATATTCTCAGGAACTCTACAAGGAAGGTGTTTTTAGTTTTTTACTTTCAGATGCGGAAATGAAGACTTGGAGCTTTCAAGTTACTTGCCTAAGGTCACAGGCTTAGTATATACCAGAAACTGCTGTTCAGTCTTAGGTTGGCTGACTCCAAAGTTGATTCTCTTAACCACCTAAAGGTTAGGTTAAATAAAACCTACATGATAAAGCCTTGCACAATTAAAAGAGGTGAGCTTATGTTTGCATGAAGATTCTCAGTGGTCAAAGTAAAGACAAAGACAGAACATTTGCAAGGTGTATATACAGATAAACAAAACTTTCCCTTAAGAAAAACAGTCTTCACTTTCCCATCCCATCCAACAGACATATCTTCATGCATTCATGAAAAGGTTATGTCTACTCTAGCAGATTCTATCCTTAACAACATCCTATAATAAAAACAATATTAAGTTTTATACAACTTTTATTTTTTAAGTATTTTGATAGAAACCAGTGAAAATTTTCAAAATAGAATTTCTTAACACCATTTCAGGTAAACAGGATGGAGGGAAGGGATGCAAGCCAGTTGTGGAGCTCTCTGATGGTCTAGCAAGGTAACATTTAGGGTACTTAGATATCTAAAGAAGTGGTTCTCAATTTGTGACATACTTCCATCACCTGCTTGGCCCCCAGCATACAGCAGTAGCTTAGGAGAGGAGCATGAATGATAAAGAATGTTGAAATTTTACATATTTTAATATTCATAAAATTGAAATGATATTGTTATAATATTTATAGACAGTAAAGCAAAACTTCTTGGTTGGTGAGATTATACAGAAAATAGTTGCATTCAATACATAAGTTGTGACTCTCTTGGAAAACATGGGATTTTTATGTTTATTAAATGGGAGCATAGGTTTAAAAGGGTTGTGAAACACTGATTTAAATTGAGAAGTCAGAGTGCTGAAATTTTGTGTTACTGATTAAGGGAAATGCAGTGTGAGGCCAAAAGTAGGCTTATAGTTATTTGTGTGGAAATTAATATAATAATTAATAGATAATAATACAAGAATAAACTTTGTTTCACATACTCACAACTGTAAACCTACTTTCGCCCCAGCCTATACATGTTTAATAATTAAATAAGCCAAAAATAAAGTTTTCTTTCTTTCTTGACAATTAAGTCTAATTGGGAGTTTAATCTTAACAGATTTTCACACATCCACATAGAATTGGGTCACAGGAATGCCTATGAACAATAAAAAATTGTCTTTTGTAATAGCCCTGGGTTCATGTTATAGACAAGTTGCAATTTTCACTCTTGCATATCTCATCTTTCAGAATTAATATTCTGAGGAGAACAGTCTTATTTAGAAAGTAGTTCTTTTGACCAACAGTTGGGAGCATGATTATTTAAAGGATATTCAGATTTTGTAAGAAGTGAGTAGATATGTAGGTTGTCATTGTCACTTATAAATAGACACTCTTCCCTAATCCTTCCTAATACAGAAATTATTCTAAACCTTATCATCTCTATTCTGTTTCGCAGACAATATCGTTTCTCATTCTGTATATTAGATGGAAAGAAAACTTGCTAACTTGAGCAAGATATAACTTGGAAGAAATTATTTTTATGTCCTCTCACAGACATGGACAACTTTTAAAAAAGTTGAATCATAACATTAGTTTAGTTAGAATAACATTAACTTAGTCTGCTGAGATCTAAGCCAAAGATTTGTTTTTTGGTTCTGGTTATCGTAAACAAAGTTGCCATGAACCCATAATACTTGGAAAGAATCAAACAAAAGAATGCTTGGAAGTTAAATAATTTCAGCTCTAACTCTCTTTTCACAAGCCACATATTTCCAGCCCAGAATCAGAAGGCCAATTTTCTCTCTACGCACTCTTTCTGCTTTCCCAGTCTTCACCCGCCCATGGTTCCCAAGCCCTAATCTTAGTCTGGTTTCTGGTGGGACATTATGGTTTGTTTGTTGTTTTACATTATTCTTTATTATTAATTGATTTTTAGAGAGAGGGGAATGGGGGGAGAAAGAGAGAGAGAGAGAGAGAGAGAGAGAGAGAGAGAGAGAGAGAGGAGCATTGCTATGAGAGAGCAATCTGCAACCTAGGTGCCCTGACCAGGAATCAAATCTGCCACATTTTGGTGTTGGGATGATGCTCCAACCAACTGAGCCACATCAGCCAGGGCTATTGTTTGGTTTTTATCCTCCTGTGAAAATTATATAGGAAGACCTCCAGGGTGAATGGTTAGGTGGGTATCACTGAAGAAAGTCTCCTGAATCCTATACTTGTCAGTGGCCTCCTCAGCCATTAGCAGTTGCTCCTGTTACCCACACATATCAACAGCTTCCTGCACTCTCACCACTTCTCCAAACAATGGCAGCCTTTACAGAATCCTGAGTAGCTCCAGGAATCCTTCACTATGTAAAATAGACTGTAGTCTCCCCAATACTTAAAAATTCAGGAATAACAAGTGTTTCTTAATGGATAGTTTAATAAGCCTTTATGCTTTACCAAGAACTCCAGGAGCAACACCAATGTCACACAGTTTTTAAAAAAATAAAGTCATAATTTATTTGATTTATAAAATGGGCACAAGTTTCTAGCAACCACAGCAACACATTTCTAGATATTCTCCTGGACTTCTTGCTGTTGTTGTTATTGTTGTTATTTGAGACAGGCTAACCCGAAATTTTCATATCTACCTTCTGGCAATGATCAAATACAAGTATCTACTTTGTCTTACCAGGTGTAAGTTGAGGCCATGAAATACTCCAGAACCAATTATAGCTCACATATAGAAATTAAAGCTAAATTTAGTTACCACACACACTTATCTTGCTAAATACAACTGTTCTCCTGGTGTCACATGAGTTTGTAACAGAAGCTTAATTCAAATATCAATATCAAAATTTGTTCTTCCTGTGTTTTTATCCCAATGCAGTATTCTCAAGTTGTACAGAACATTTTGCATGATTGTTTTATTTTTAAACATGCCAAAAATATATTATATATTAACACTTGAAACTTCCCAGACTTGAGAAGGTACTAAACTATCTGAGGATTTATCATAGCATGATTTGATGTCACTGAGATCATAGGCAGGCTGGAGAACAAATGGAGAAAATAATTCTCTTAAGGAATTTTTATATCAGTTGTGTTGACTGATTACAATCTTTTCTTATTTCTGACTTCAGTCATTTGACTGTGCCAGAGGGAAAAAAGAGACCCATTATGTAGAACAAGGTGTCAATCAACCTCTATAGCAATCACAGCTTTTTAATGCATTTTCATCTATGGCCGGCCATGTATGCTCTCAGTGTGCCAAATCCATGAAAAGTGAAGAAACCCAGTAAATTCTGCTGGTATGGAATTTAGGAGGACAGAGATGCCAGATGATATGTTAATGAAACAATTGAAGACATTCAATAATTTGGAACACACTGAATTAGAATGAGTAAGAGACCTGTCATTTTATTCCATCACATGACCTGGTAGAGTCAACTCTCCTCACACCTGGCTGTGGGTCTTCCAGGAGTGATGTAACCCATTGTGAGAGAACCTGCTCAAGTGGCTTCTTGTCTGCAGCTCCTTTTGAGGACCAAGTCTCCTATACTCACCCAAACAAAATTGCTTTCTCTTCTATATTCAGACAATACATTACACAAACCTCTATTTAGAGCACTTATTGCATTATATTATATCCTGCTACCCATACATATCATCAGCATCCCATATTTGTGAAGCTTCCCACTATTTTAGTGTGCCTGCACACAGATAGAATTTTTTTTTTCCTAGTAGGCATAAGGACAGTACTAGGTCTTATCACAAAATTTTCATTGCCAAGCATCAGGCTTAGTATAAGGTGGGAGCTCTTTAAACATTTGTTTCAACCTTCTCCCTTGCTAGTTCTGCTTACAGGAAAAATGCCTCGTCTGAACTGTTACATATTCAATGTCCTCCAAAACTGTGATGCTTATATAAACTAAGCAGGAACAGGGCCCAGAGTGTAGGAATAACACAGAAAGAGAAAAACAAGTTTTTGTTCAAAAGGTAATGGCTTATTTTAAAAATCTGTGAAGACAATATGGGTGCCTGGCTATTTGTGCTGCATTATGTGGGCTTTCTAAAGTTTCACCTACTCGTTTCATAATGGTTATAGTCAAATACTTAGCAATTTATAAAGTGTTTGTGTGAAATCTGAGTTGCAGTTTCTCCCCCCAAAAATATACTTTTGAACTGAATGGGTTTATATGCTTATATTCTATTTTTAAATCAGTATTAATTATTGATGCCAACCCCAGTAATACTAATATATATACAACAGTGATTACTGGTACAAGTAAATGTATGTAACCTTTCAAGTATGTAAATAATACTGATTAATTAGCACACATAGAACCTAGACCAAGGGATGAAATTGGAGTCACTATTATATTAAAGCCAGAGAAGAAAAGATACATGATAATCACTTAGAATATTTTTGAGGAGTTGTTCAATATAGAAACTTCTTCCCCCCGGTATAGAGTCATTTTTAAATGTTCTTTTAGTCATCGATAAAAAAGAGTAGAATATCAAAGTTCTTCTAAACTACCAAAAATTATCTGTGGCATATATGTTCCTATTAGATCCTGCAAGATGACTAGATTAGTTACTAATAGTTCAAAGTGGTGAACCGAGTAGAAGAGGAAGTGCTTCTGCCCATGAAGCATGAACTGAAGCTTTGAAGTCTATATTCTGAAATTCTAAAATTCTTTAGTGTGCAGATTACAAAGTAGTCCTCATGAAGAAACTCTACCAATGTGCAGGCATAGTAGAGTAGAATTCAGGACTAACTGTACTTCTCTGCAGACTTCAAATATTGTAGCTTTACTACACTTTATGTAGTTTTACTATATTTATATATTGCATTTATATATGTTCACTTTATTTATATGTTGCATAGATATGTAATATGAACACAATAATAAAATATTTTGTTATTCAGCCACAGGGAGAGCCAAGTTATATTTGTTCCAAAACGAGTTAAAGCATATACAAGTGCCAAGTTCTGGATCAGTGAAAAATCTAGAGCTCAGTGAGTATGGGGTGAGCTGTATGAGATGACGTTAGAAATGAGTTCACAGTGAAAAATCTGTATTTTATTCTCAAAGTTGTGGGTAGCCATTCAATGGATTTAAATAGAGTATGTGAAGTATGCGTGACAAAAGTCAGGTGTACAATTTTAAAAAATGACTCTGGCTGCTTTGTGGAAAATGTTTTGTGGTGGAAAATAAAAGGGGAGCAGAGAGACTACTTAGAAAGTTCCAATTGTCAAAAGATGTGGTTTGGACTGACTAGTGGTCCTAGAAGAGCCTGCTGTCTGCAAGATTATCTAAGCGGTCATACATTTTTATCCCTCTGAAGCTTTTGAAACTCACAAACAGAATAGGACCATTCAAAAAGCTGAGAATCCCAAGCTATTTTACTCAGTGGTTAGAGCACTGTACCATTTAGGTCAAGGGCAGGTACCTCCGTTGCAGGCTCGATTCCTTGCCCTGGTCGGAGCACATGAGGGAGGCAACCAATCCATGTGTCTCTACCATATCGATGTTTCTCTCCCATATTGATGTTTGTCTCCCTCTCTCTTTCCATCTCTCCACTCTCTCTAAAATTCAACAGGAAAAAATAACATCCTTGGGTGAGATTAAAAGAGTAAATACATAAAAATCACAAGCTGAGAAGGTAAGGTTTTTTACAGAGGTATCAATGGCTTGGAAAATCAAGGAAAGTTCAGCCATGATCACACATAGTGGGATTCTAAACTTGTGAAAATGAAATGGGGGTGCCATGAGGGAAAGTGCAAGGAAATTTGGGCCTTCAAGGTTTACAAAATAAAATAAGTAAAACACTTTCGTTCTCAAGAAATACTGTGTATGCATGTTTGTGATATTATCACTGCAGTGTTTCCTCAATACCTTTTTTTTTTCCCAGCCAAAATCATTAATCTGTTACCCATGTGTCCTCTAAAGTAGGACACTGTCACTGCTGAGCATGTACTTGCTGCTTAAACACTTACACTTGCTTCCAAGGAAAACTAGAATTCTAATCACAATGATTCTGACCATTTAAAGCAATAGGCTATGGATGTCACTCAAAATTGTGACCTCATTATTGGAGATTTTGCTCCCAAGTTCAAGGGAAGTTAGGTCTGTGTGGACTAATTTTAAATTTAACAAGCAGGATGACAAGACATCTTTCTAGAGGTTTATATTACAGTGAAGACTAAAGGGATGAAAGTTAACATTATTTAGCTTAATTTCAGAAGGTAAATCAAACTCAATTACTCAGGGCTGATTATATAGTCAAATAGCCAGTGTCTTGGTTTCTCTCCCTTCTAAATCCTCAATGTAAAGTGCTTCACTAGTATTTGGAATCATGGTCTGGACTTCACATTGATGGGTGATCACTCTTTTGTTTGAAATGAACAGAGCTCATTCGGGTCACTTAAATAAATTAGACATTTGTTTTAAGGATATACAGAGAAAAAGTAAAACATTCCCCCATATTGCCAGGCTGTAGAAATACAGAAATGTCTTCAGTCCAAATTGAGCTATAGTTGGATGGCAGCTTTGACAATTCCAAAAAATATGCAAGTGTTCCTGAGAAGTAGGCTTTCTTGATTCTTACTTTAATGCTCTCTGAAAATATGACTTGTTGATCCCTCTATTTTCTTTACATCTATACCCACTACCTATTAATTGTTTTCCTATATTTCTGGTTAATATTTCTGGCAAAGAGAAAAATAATTGGGCTTGTTGATTATCATTTTACATGTTTGGGCAGAGCTTACAGTCAAGACAAATCATGGCTATTAGCCAGCTCATGTATTGGATACTTGGGGTTAGGGATCTACGCTGGCCTACTTAACTATAAAGGCAGGCCTGTGGATCAAGTACAAAAGAAACAATGCCATTTTTCTCCCATTGCCACAATGCAATGCTCCTCAATTATCCTTGTTCTTAGCAGTGTTCCTTTTCAGGATATGCCATCATTGGGTTGACTAAGAACCAGAGAACCAAAAAACAATTATATGTTCAATATTTACAAAATGATAGATTATAAACATTTATGCACTTTACTACTGATTGAAACTATTCTAAGGGTTAGAGAAAGAAGTTTATAAGACATATCTATGTTTTACTTATTATAGTGTGGTGATTTTATATAGTTTCATAATGACATTACAGTGAGGATTAGCTCTATTGGTAGACTTGTTACTCCTGATTAACCTTTCAAATGCTATTTGAAAATTATGAGCATTTGGCAGATTGTGAAGCTTTCAAAACTTCACCTGTTTTAGATGATATTGGATTCCTAAATATAAATAATGATTTACAGCTTAAAAATAAAATTATCCTGTGGTTAAATTGTGTAGCTCTGAGAATTAGAGTGGATATGCCTAGCATGCTGTACCTGGCAATAACTGGCAATTTTCTAAATTGTGTTTAGTAATTCCTGCCTAATATTTTATGAGTAAAGATTATATTATAGAAAAATTTGACTGATTATTTTGAATCCACAATGACTCCATTTTGTTATTAGTATTGAAGGGAAAACACATAGTTAAGCAGACTGTATCAGTCTAATGGGGGAAAACAACATATCTTCAAACATGTTCAAGAGCAGCTCAGCTGTCTTAAGTTTTTAGACCAATAATGATGATGTTAATGCAAATGTATTTAAGAGTTCTCTAATTATTTGGCAAGAAGAGGTTCCCACATGGAAACTAGCCATTTGAAATTAGGCCTTCAGTCAAACACAGTGTCATTTTCCTAAAGGGTCCTCAATAAATATTACTTGTTGATATGAGTTATGAAGTCAACAATGTGCATAGTTTTAAACACTAGAGAGTTTTATCTGATGACCATAAAATGCTGCCTGCATCATTTTAAAGAACTGAGCATAAGTTCTGTGACTCTTCAATGCATTATTCCCCTTCTTGACCTCAGTTTCTTTTTAACATTATTGGCCTTATTAATATTTTTAATCTTGAGTTTCAGAGACATTGAAAAATACTGAAGGGAAATAACTAAGTGGTGAACAGGGCTATTGTGTTAATGAAGGAGTGAACTTTTGATATATTATGGTAGAAGGCAGACCTAAAAAAAAAAGGTGTGTGTGGGAAGTAGATGTTACAAGGAGGCAGATTTCAGATATAGAGAGACAAGAACCTTAAAATAATTCAAGATAATGAACAACAGACCAGATTATTTCTTCAAGCACATTCTCCCTTTACTAGATTATTTCATGAAAAAATGGATGGCTTTCTCTCAAAGATGGTATTAAAAAATCTTGCATTGGAAAAGAGTTTATACTACTGGGTGATCTCTAATGTCCCATCTATATTCCTAAAATTATATCTGTATAAACTTTTTTCCCCAAAATCTTATCTTGAATCTCCAACCTAAGTTTATAAAACTGCTGCAATATTGGCATTTTGTTTATTTTATAAAGTTATGCATTAAAAGTGCTCAAGCTTTTCAGATTTTTTTCCCAATGATAGTTTTTATTCTATAACATGTATCCATTTCTACAACCACACCAGTGTTCATTTTGTTTTTATTTTTAATTACTTTTTCTTTATTGATTAAGGTATTATATATGTGTCCTTATCCTCCCATTGCCCCCCCCGCACCTCTCCACTCATGCCCTCACAATGGTGTCTGTGTCCATTGGTTAGGCTTATATGCATGCATACCGTCCATTGGTTGGTCTCTCCCCTTACCCCCACCCGCCCCTACCTTCCCTCTGAGGTTTGATGGTCTGGTCTGATTGATGCTTTTCTGTCTCTGGATCTGTTTTTGTTCATCAGTTTATGTTGTTCATTATATTCCACAAATGAATGAGATAATGTAATATTTACCTTTCAGTGTTCATTTTAAATAAATCCCACACAATATTTATAAACTCCTAGAATAAGCTCTGTGCTAGACATTGGAGATGTGGGACAGGGAAAACATGATTCAAGCTGCAAATTACATCTGACCACACCTCACTAACCATTTTTTAAAGTAATAACTCTGTAATTGAGCATCATGCTAGCTTTCTTGTTTTCTTTTCTTATAAACATCATGTATATTTTTCTTGAAGATGATTTCTGCTAGTGTTTCTTTCTTCAATTATGGAGCTTCTCTAGCACACAGTCTAAGAATCCATATGCATGAGTGGGTTATGAAATAAATTCAGTAGGTAGCAGCTAGGATTTTAAAAAAATAATCTACAACAGGATAAAAATACAAATTTAAATAAAATAAACAAAGAAGAGAAGATCTGAGATCTCAGTATATATACTAAATATTTCTGTGAAACTTTTGTGTTAGGGGTATATGTGCATATATGTAACAGGTCACAATACAAAGTCTACTTATTCAGGTTACAAAAACATATCATGTTGAAAATATACTTCTTACTAAGTGTTTCAAAAAGGTAAGAATGGCAAATACACTTCTATGGGTTGTTAAAGACTTTATATTTTCAAGTTCCTGCCATTTAAAACTATAACAAAATATAACAAAAACTTTAGCCTCCATCATAACAAATGGGATCATGAGGCAAAATGATAAACATTTGTAGAAGGTGAGAGAGAAACTTGGTTCAGGACCTGGAGTCATATCCTTGATTCTACTGGGTTGAGGAAAAGAGAGACAAACTGATTCCTTGCTCAGAGTAGCTCAGTTGGGGGCAGAGGCCAGGCTCCTGCTACACATGAATGTTTAAAAGTTCATTACACATAATCAGAAAGTATACGCACATGAGGTGGTTTTCTATAATTCCTCCAATTGTGAACTCAGCCATTTTCTTCTTTCATTCTTGCCACATTGCCTGGTATAGTTTCAAACACAGTGAGTGAGCAATAAACGTTTTCTGGAGGTAAAAATCACAGGACATTAAAAAGCTTTATAGTCTTAATAATGGCCTTAATCAAAAGAAATTTAATATGTAAAAGACTTCTAGCCTGATATGAATACATTTCTATGATTTTCCACATTAGAATGAACAGCACCAAGGTGCCATGACCTTTCCAAAAATGGAACAATAATCATGATGCTTTTTCCCTCACAAAATTTTCAAAAAACAAAACCAACACAAATTACTAATCTAATTTAATTTTCTTTGTTTGCAGAGAAATTATAAATCCCAATTTCAGAATATTCCTAAGAAGCTACTAAGATGGGATTCATGGAGACTACTTTTTAATATGTATGTACTCACTATACTTTCCCACCTTTGGGGCTGGGTTCTGTTTTCATGCCATTGACACATCATTTAGCCTTCTTCAGTATCTCCATCTGGTATAAGAATATTAAACATATAGGACAATTCAACTCAGCAAATTTATCATTTGTATCAACCTACAGGTAAACCAAAGCTTTCCCATGTAAATTTACTATATCTGCTGTGTAACTATAACAACAGTTTCCTAAAATTAAGAAACTAAGAAAACCTTTGATTTTTGAGTCATGAAGACCCACTTTCTAATCCCTGTACTATAATCCAAGGTATTTACCCTCTGAGATTTGGTTTCCTCATCTAGGAAGTGGGAATACAATATCGAACACATGCATCCTGTAGTATGTATGCATATATATATGTATGTACATAGACACACATACACACACACACACACACACACACACACACACACACATATATATATATATATATATATATTAGTATATACTAGCAATCAAAGATAAAAGGCTTTGGAGATTCAAAGACTTCTTTAAGGTCTGATAGGGAAATATTGAGTTTTCCATCTGGTTATAAACTTTGCTTATGTGCAACAGAAAGGTTATGGGTGGGTGATAAAGACACCAAGAAAAATAAATTATTATAGATGCTTTTCTAATCTGCTTAAGAGCATCTCTAAGACCAAAATCTTCATCACATCGACGCAGACATTAGGCCAGTTAAGTGTAGCATTAAAAGTCAGCTAATTCTGCATTAGTTATATAATGTCCATTACTCAGTTTTCTTTCATGGTACCATTTTTTTCTTTCTTTTTTTTTAAATTTAATAAATCTTTATTGTTCACATTATTACAACTGTTCCTCTTTTTTCCCCCATAGCTCTCCTCCCCCTGGTTCCCACACCACCCTCTGCCCTTACCCACCCCCGCCCTCCACTGTCCTCATCCATAGGTGTATGATTTTTGTCCAGTCTCTTCCCACACCCCCACAACCCTTTCCCCCCAAGAATTGACAGTCCACTCCCTTTCTATGCCTGATTTTATTATATTCACCAGTTTATTCTGTTCATCAGATTTTTTATTCACTTGATTTTTACATTCACTTATTGATAGATATGTATTTGTTGTTCATAGTTTTAATCTTTACCTTTTTCTTCTTCTTCCTCTTCTTAAAGAATACCTTTCAGCATTTCATATAATACTGGTTTGGTGGTGATGAACTCCTTTAGCTTTTACTTATCTGTGAAGCTCTTTATCTGCCCTTCAATTCTGAATGACAGCTTTGCTGAGTAGAGTAATCGTGGTTGTAGGTTCTTGCTATTCATCACTTTGAATATTTCTTGCCACTCTCATCTGACCTGCATAGTTTCTGTTGAGAAATCAGCTGACAGTCATATGGGTGCTCCCTTGTAGGTAACTAACTGTTTTTCTCTTGGTGCTTTTAATATTCTCTCTTTGTCTTTTGCTCTTGGCATTTTAATTATGATGTGTTTTGGTGTGGTCCTCTTTGGATTCCTTTTGTTTGGGGTTCTCTGCACTTCCTGGACATGTAAGTCTATTTCTTTCACCAGGTGGGAGAAGTTTTCGGTCATTATTTCTTCAAATAGGTTTTCAATATTTTGCTCTCTCTCTTCTTCTGGCACCCCCATAATTCTGATATTGGTACGTTTGAAGTTGCCCCAGAGGTTCCTTTTAATATCTTCATATTTTTGGATTCTTTTTGCTCTTTGCTTTTCTGGTTGAGTGTTTTTTGCTTCTTTGTAATTCAAATCTTTGACTTGATTCTTGCGATCCTCTAGTCTGCTGTTAGATCTCTGTATATTTTTTATTTCAATCAGTGTATGCTTAATTTCTAGTTGGTTCTTTTTCATATCCTCGAGGGTCTCGCTAAATTTATCAGCCTTTTCTAGAAAATTCTTGAAAAACCTTTTAACCGTGGTTTTGAACTCTATATCCAGTCATTTGCTTTCCTCCATTTCTTTCATTTGTGATCTGTTTCTTTGTCTCCGCATTTTGGCTGCTTCCCTGAGTTGATAGAGTGGTTTTGTGTGCTAGGTGTCCTATAGAGCCCGGTGGCTCAGCCTCCCCAGTTACCTGAGGTGGACACTCTTGGTGCACCCCTTGTGTGTGCACAGTCTTGTTGTAGTTAAGCCTTGATTGTTGTTGGTATCCCTGGGAGGAATTGACCTCCAGGCCAAATGGCTGTGAGGATCAGCTGTGTCTATGCTGGGGGAACTTCTGTGCTGGAGATACCCTTATGGGAGAAGACTTGCAAAAGCCTCTGTGCTCAGCTTGAATGGGGCGGAGTCTCAGAGTGGAGCAGACAGCATTGGTTTCCTGTCAGCCCTGCCCTAATAGGCCCCTGTGTCTCAGTGTCCCATGGCAATCGCTGTAATCACCTCTGAGAGAAAGCCACCCTCGAGTTTCACCCACTGCCAGACAGTCCAGTATTATCCCCAAATAAGTCTGGGTCCCCAGAGTCTCATCCAGAACTGGAGTTCAGTGCAGTTGGGAGCTTTTGTTTTCCTCCTGCTTGAGAAAGCCAGATGCACACTCAGTTGCCCGCCTTCGCCACGCACGTACCTCGGTACCTCTGACTTCCGCAGTTCCTCTGAGTCTCAGTGTGCTTTTCTCTTTGCTGACAGTCCAGTTTCACCCTGTATGAGTCTGGGTCCCCAGAGTCTCTCCCAGAACTGGAGTTCAGTGCAGTTGGGAGCTTTTGTCTCCCTCCCGCTTGAGAAAGCCAGCGCGCACTCAGTTGCCAGTCCTCTCCACACACCATCTCAGTATCTCTACCTCCTGCAGCTCCTCTGAGTCTCAAGTGCTTTTCTCTTTCCTTCTAGTTGTAGAATTTCCACTCAGCCAGCCTTCCTGAGGTTCTGGATGATGTCCATTTTGTCTTTTAGTTGTAGTTTTGAAATTGTTGTGCGACGCAGCAGTTTAGGTGTTTACCTATGCCGCCATCTTGGTTTCTCTGATCTCATGGTATCATTTTTTAAAAATATATTTTTTATTTCAGAGAGGAAGGGAGAGGGAGAGAGAGATAGAAACTTCAGTGATGAGAGAGAATCATTGATTGGCTGCCTCCTGCACACCCCCCATTGGGGATAGAGCCTGCAATGCGGGCATGTGCCCTTGCCTGGAATCAAACCCAGGGCCCTTTATCCACAGGCTGACACTCTTTCCACAGAGCAAAACCAGCTAGTGCTTTCTTGGTATCATTTAGTGTTGTCTGTAATTTGTTCCTCTACATAAAAATGGAGCTTCCTCTAGGAAGATAAGTAAATGAGCTTTCTTAGGGCAGCATGTCTACTAAATAAATATTCAGTGTCTGAGGAACCCCTTAAGAGTTGTGCTTTTATCCTTTACTTTGGGCATCAACTGTTAGCAGAGGTTCTGTATAAATTGTTTTCCAGAAACAGATACTGGTGCCTACTAGATGTGGAATGTGTCCCAGACTCTTTTAGGAATATATTTTTGTTCCTAAAAGAGTCTGGGACACATAGCTTTGGCCTGTGGAAAGTTAGCCTTGCACCCAGCTCAGGAATGTGGATCTCCTAGGTAGGCTACACAACTCTGTCCATTTTGGTGGCAAGGCCAATGTTAGGCACAACAGCCACCTGAGAATGGACCTTTGGAAACTAGACTAAAGAGAGACATTTCTTCAGTTAGAAAGACTTGAAGATAATTTCAGAGGTGTAATTAGCCATGTCTGAACCTTAAAAACAAATAAAATTATTTACACAAAAAGCCACTAGCTATATTTGTAAAATGTATCTGACAGGTTTTGAGCAAGTTATATTTGGTCACTTGATATACTGACAGAAATAAGAGAGAAATAATATAGTACCATGTCAAAATTGACAATTCTTGAAGCCTAAAACCTATCATTTTACTGATCTATGCTATAATTACTGATTTATCCTTCTTTTGCATGATGTTATGAAGTCCTCCAGTGGAGACAAAATATCTTATTTCCTGATCTGTAAAATATTAGAGATTCAAAAGAAGTTTTGGGAATGTGTTATTGCAAAAAAAGATAGTAATAAAAATTGGTATATGGCTGCTACTCTTTAATGGTTCCATAAAAATTATTATAAACAATTTTAATTATGTATATTATTTCATTATATGTGTTTGTTCATATATACATAATGCGAGTTTTATACTATTTATTGGCTTATCAGTACATGTTACCGAATTTAACAAATGACTGGGAAGCCTATATCTGGAGATAACTCAAATACTGCATAATAAACAGAGTATTAGATTTAGAGCCAGGAATGCAAGATGGAATCCCAGTTCTGCCACCAACTCATTGAATGACAAAGGGAAGTGATTTCAGCTCTCAGAGCCTCAGTTTGCACATCTGTTAACTAGAGAAATTTATTATTTCCTTCCCTATGGCATAGAGTTGCTATGAGAATCAAGTGATATAATGGATGAGAATTCTTGCTGAATACACACCAAATAATCATTATTTATATTTACCCTAGAATAGGAATAATAATTTACAATTAAACTAAGCTATTTCCTTTCTAGGAGAAATAGTCATGTCATGTATTTTTAGGAATGTTAAGCACACTGTCATTTATATTGGAAAATAACTATATTTAAAATATTAATTAATTGAAATTACACATAAAATAATGTTAATGAAATGATTCAATTTTCCTCCTACTCCACAAGAGAAGCAAAATATTTGAAAGTTGCATTGTCCTCTTGCTTACATCACCCTAGTCTCCACAATGAATATATTGTATGAATTGAAATAGTGTTTTTGTAAAACTTTTAGAGGACAAAAATAAACACAGTCCCTCAGTGAACTATTTGAGCTAGGCAATGATCAACAATGGCAACAAAACCATTGATTACAAAGCTAATAGGTAACTTTACAACTTGACATATCTAAATCCAAAGATCAATCTAAATATCTAAAAAAGAGAGATAACACATAATCTGTGCTCCCTTATGTATCACAATACAACATATATTGCATCACTTTTACTGCTTCCTTCCAAAAATTGAAACCTGAATTTCATCAAATTGAAACAAAGGATCATGTCAAACAATACTATAGAGATGATATTGGCAAACTCCAGTATGTAGGAAATTGTAGTTTCTTGTAAGAAATTGCAATAAAAAAAGAGAAGAAGGAAAATTAACCATTTGAAGTGCCTTAGAAATATATAAACCAAATGCAATGTTTGGAACTTGTTTGGATTCTGATTTGAACAAACCACTGAAATAATATGTATTTTGTGACAATAAGAGAAAATTGTACCCAGACTGAATATTTAGTGGTACTAAAAGTTGTTGTTTTTTTTTATTTTTTAGATGTAATGTTGCTATTATCCTATGTAAACAAGTTCTTACATTCCATGGATACAGTTTGAAATACTTATCAATGGAATGATGTGATGTTTAGAGGTTGCTTCAAAATAATCCAAAGGCAATGGCAGAAAACTGAATGGACAGTTGAGAGAAGATTGGTCATGCATTAATAATTGGTAATTCTACTGGAGGTTCATTATATGATTATTTTTACCTGTCTGCTAATGTACGTTTGAAGTTTTCCACAATTAATTTTATAAAAATAGAATTAATACAAATTTAAAAACATTACTTCATAGAACAACTAGAACTAGAATAACTAAAACATAAAGAAACAGGGAGAAACCAAGATGGCGGTATAGGTAAGCACCTAAACTGCTGCCTCGCACAACAATTTCAAAACTACAACTAAAAGACAAAATGGACATCATCCAGAACCACAGGATGGCTGGCTGAATGGAAATTCTACAACTAGAAGGAAAGAGAAAAGCACTCTGAGACTCAGAGGAGCTGCAGGAATCAGAGGAACTGAGAGGCGTGCACAGAGAGGACTGGCAACTGAGTGCACTGCTGGTTTTCTCAAGCAGGAGGGAGACAAAAGCTCCAGACAGCCCTGAACTCCAGTTCCGGGTGAGACTCTGGGACCCAGACTTTTTCGGGGATAATACTGGACTGTCTGGCAGTAGGCAAAACTTGAGGGTGGCTTTCTCTCAGAGGTGATTACAGTGATTACCATGGGATACTGAGACACAGGGGCCTATTAGGGCAGGGCTGACGGGAAACCAATGCTGTCTGCTCCACCCTGAGACTCCGCCCCATTCAAGCTGAGCACAGAGGCTTTTGCAAGTCTTGTCTCAAAAGGGTGTCTCCAGCACAGAAGTTCTCCCAGCATAGACACAGCTGATCCTCAAAGCCAATTGGCCTGGAGGTCAATTCCTCCCAGGGACACCAACAACAATCAAGGCTTAACTACAACAAAACTGTGCACACAGCCCACAAGGGGTGCACCAAGAGTGTCCACCTCAGGTAACTGGGGAGGCTGAGCCACCGGGCTCTATAGGACACCTAGCACACAAAACCACTCTATCAACTCAGGGAAGCAGCCAAAATGCGGAGACAAAGAAACAGATCACAAATGAAAGAAATGGAGGAAAGCAAATGACTGGATATAGAGTTCAAAACCACGGTTAAAAGGTTTTTCAAGAATTTTCTAGAAAAGGCTGATAAATTTAGCAAGACCCTCGAGGATATGAAAAAGGACCAGCTAGAAATTAAGCATACACTGACTGAAATAAAAAATATTATACAGATATCTAACAGCAGACTAGAGGATCTCAAGAATCAAGTCGAAGATTTGAATTACAAAGAAGCAAAAAACACTCAACCAGAAAAGCAAAAAGCAAAAAGAATCCAAAAATATGAAGACAGTGTAAGAAACTTCTGGGACAACTTCAAGCGTACCAACATCAGAATGATGGGGGTGCCCGAATAAGAGAGAGAGCAAGATGCTGAAAACCTATTTGAAGAAATAATGACCAAAAACTTCCCCCACCTGGTGAAAGAAATAGACTTATGAATCCAGGAAGTGCAGAGAACCCCAAACAAAAGGAATCCAAAGAGGACCACACCAAAACACATCATAATTAAAATGCCAAGAGCAAAAGACAAAGAGAGAATATTAAAAGCACCAAGAGAAAAACAGTTAGTTACCTACAAGGGAGTACCCATATGACTGTCAGCTGATTTCTCAACAGAGACTATGCAGGCCAGATGAGAGTGGCAAGAAATATTCAAATGATGAATAACAAGAACCTACAACCACAATTACTCTACCCAGCAAAGCTGTCATTCAGAATTGAAGGGCAGATAAAGAGCCTCACAGATAAGTAAAAGCTAAAGGAGTTCATCACCACCAAACCAGTATTATATGAAATGCTGAAAGGTATTCTTTAAGAAGAGGAAGAAGAAGAAAAAGGTAAAGATAAAAACTATAAACAACAAATACATATCTATCAACAGGTGAATCTAAAAATCATGTGAATAAAAAAATCTGATGAACAGAATAAACTGGTGAATAGAATCAAACCGAGCATAGAAAGGGAGTGGACTGTCAATTCTTGTGGGGAAAGGGGTGTGGGGTGTGCAGGAAGAGACTGGACAAAAAATGTATAGCTATGGATGAGGACAGTAGGGGGGTGGGTAAGGGCAGAGGGTGGTGTGGGAACCAGGTGGAGGTTAGATATGGGGGAAAAAAAGAGGAACAATTGTAATAATCTGAGCAATAAAGATTTATTAAATTAAAAAATAACATAAAACATGCACAAAGAAAAATATACATTTTACATACCCTTAAGCATATAATGAGGTAGAACTATATATATGGCTGAATTGTCAATTACAGGATGAGAGAAAATACCTAAATATGGAGGAAGTCGAGACACTAGAAAGCAGTTAGAATTACAGTAATTAAGAATCTTATTTTTACAGAAAGAAGGATCACATATTTCTTGGAATGAAACCTCATGCGTTATAGAATGGCTATCATAAAAAAAGACAAGAGATAACAAAGGCTAGAAAGTACGTTTTTAAAAAAAAGGAAATCTTATGCACTGTTGGTGGGAATGTAAATTGGTGCAGCTACTATGAAAAAAAACAGTGTAGCGGTTTCTTAAAAAATTAAAAATATAACTACCATATAATCCAGCAACTCCATTTCTGAGTACGTTTTCAAAGGAAACAATATCACTATCCTGAAGAGATATCTGCTCCCCTGAGTTCTCTGCAGCGTTACTAACATCCAAGACCAGTAAACAACCTAAGAGTCCATTAACGAATGGATGAACGGAAACAGATGGAATTTGTAGTTGCCAGGGGAGGAGGATTGGGTAAAGGTGCTTAAAAGATACAAACTTCCAGTCATAAGATAAGTAAGTTCTGGGAGTGTAATGTACTACATGGCAACTATAGTTAATGATATTCTATTGTATACTTGAAAGCTGCTAAGAAAGTAGATCTTAAAAGTTTTCATCACAATGAAAAAAATTGTAATTATGTGAGGTGATGAATGCCTACTAAACTTATTGTGATAATGATTTTACTATACACAGTTTACTAAACACAGGTTTGAACTATGTAGGTAGGTCCATTTATTTTTTCAATAAATACTGTGAAGCTATTTTCCTTATGCTTTTCTTAATAACATTTTCTTTTCTCTAGTTTACTTTATTGTAAGAATACAGTATATCACACATTTGACATACAAAATATGTGTAAATCAACTGTTAGTTATTGTTTGGGCTTCCAGTCAAGCGTAGGTTATATTAGTAGGTATGTTTTGGGGGAGTCAAAAGTTACACATAGATTTTCAACTATTCGAGAGGTTAGCACCCCAACCCCCACATTGTTCAATGGTAAACTATATACATAGATCAAATCATTATGTTGTTCAGCTTAAAATTATACAGTGTTATATGCCAATTATATTTCAATAAAACTGGAAAAAATAAAATTTAAAGCAATGGTGTTGTTAGGAGATACACTGAAAGAGCTAATAAATTGAGATGGGTAGCTGAAAGGGGTCGCTCATGTGGGCAGGCTGCACTGTTCTTTGTCCTGATGGAGAATCTTCCCCAGTGCTAAATATGAGCACACCTGGATGGCACAGCTCAGGGTTAAGAAGTTCGTAGTTGCCATACTTGATAATTGGTTATTTTATTATGTTAATTTGAAGTAATTAATATATATTAATATTTTGTACTAATAAGGAACATTACATTAATTTTAATTTTAAATTTGAAAGGTAACTTTTTTTCAAGTAAATGATAATTTCAGAACTAAAAATATAGAATTTATAAGGTCAAAGTGATCAAGATCACAAATGCCAGGTATGGCTGATTATCAGTAGTGTTCCTCTCTTTTTCAATTAACTATTCTTAGCATGTACCTTTGAGTCCATTGTTATGGCTGTTTGAAATTTTTGGGGGGATTAAAAGAATTATTCTTTAAAAAGTTAAAGTAGAAGCTCTCCATTTCAGAACATTGCAAAAAAAAAAAAAAAGGTACCACACAAGCTATCCATTTCTCATGTTTACTAAGTAGGTATTAAGACTCAGTGACTAACAACTAGCAGTGAGGTGTGCTCTTAAATCTTATATGGTAATGCACTCTTCTTCTTGTGAAATATGAAAAATCTGTTTTTCTTAACTGATTTCAAACACACACACATACACACACACACACAAACACACACACACACCAGGCTAATGAATGGCTATTTTTAAATCACAACAAAAACACCAAATGGTAGAACTAGTCAATTACTCAGGTGTAGCTTGCAACTCATCTGTACCATATGCTGGAAGTACTCAGTATACATTAAAAGTCTGACTCAATCCTTAAAAAATTATACTTATTTTCTTACTGAAATTTTCCATTCATCATAATATCATAATCATAGAAAGAAATTTGGCCTAGGGCAGGTGGCTCAGTTGGTTGGAGTAACGTCCCATAGACCAAAAGGATGCAGGTTCCAGTCCCAGTCAGGGCACATACCTAGGTTGCCAGTTGAGGTTGGGGCATGTGCAGGAGGGAGGCAGCTGATGCATGCTCTATCACATCAATGTTGTATTTTTTTCCTCTCCCCCTTCTTCTCACTCTAAGATCAATAAAAGCACATCCTCAGGTGAGGATTAAAAATGAAAGAAATCTGTCCCTTATAGAACAGGTATTAACAGTGACCATAAGAAATCATTCTACAAAATCCTAGTCTTTGCCTTTGAAAATACAGGCTCCAGTAATTTCAAAGAAGTCTGTTATTTAAATATGATTTATGTGTACAGAGATCATTTAATCCTCTGAAACTTGTCCTAGGTTATGAAATTCTTCTCTTCACTAAATAATGGCCAAAATGTGTAACACAACTAAAACGTTGCTCTAGTTGAATGCTTGTTTAATAACCTTATTTTTTCTTGTACTGTTGGCAAATCTAAGTCTTCTATTCCTAGTAAAACAAATCTACACTATAAAAATGGGTTTAAAATATACATTTTAGTTGTATTTTTTGAAAATAAAGCAAAGGAAAAACAAAAGCACCTATTTTTATTTTTCTGCAACAAAATTAATTAGATTAAATGTTAATAACAAGAAAATATATACTATAAAAAAGGATTCTAAACCACAATGTAGAGGGGAAAAATTCTGGGTATGTCTTTGGATCTCTTACTGTTCTATTTATATAATTACCTAAAAGTACTAAATGTAGTATATCAATGCTCAAGATTTTTTTTGGTAGAACTCAGTCAGTTACTAAACATAATTAGCTTTATTTAAAGACAGGAGAGGAGCAAAGCCAATGCTAGAGGTGTAAGGTACACAAGTATTTTACTATATCTGAGTGTGGTCACAGCATGACATTCAGAGATTGAGATGGACTTCTCTCAGAGCACAATATTTAAAACACAAAGCTTGATCTGAGACAGCTAAGCTGACACATAGCTTACAGATGATAAACCCATCAGTTCCTAAATGTTCAGTTATTGTAAGGGAAGAAAAGCGTGTGCTTCTATGAACTGTAACTGACATTAATTATATGTGTCTAAATTTCATCTTCACTGGGTTTTCAGTGGAGGACAAGAGAGGGGAGCCAGTCAGAATGTAAGAATTCATGAAGAGAAAATATTTACTATATTATTACTATATTAGAGGCCTGGTGCACGAAATTTGTGCACAAGAAGGGGGTTTCCCCTCAGCCCAGCCTGGACACTCTCCAATTTGGGACATCCCTCTCACAATTGGGTCTGCTGGCTTCTAATTGCTCACCTGCCTGCCTGCCTGCCTGATCATCCCTAACTGCCCTCCCTGCCAGCCTAGTCACCCCCAACTGCCCCCCTGTGTTGGCCTGGTTGCCCCTAACTGCCCCCCTGAGCCGGGTCACCCCTCAGTGCCCCCCCCTGCTGGCCTGGTCACCCCAACTGTCCCCCTGCTGGCCTGGTTGCCTGTCCCTGCCCCTCTCTGCTGGCTTGGTCACCCCTAACTGTCCCTACCTGCCAACCTGGTCACCTCCAGCTACCCCCCTGCTGACCTGGTTGCTCATCATTGTCCCCCTCTGCCAGCCTACTTGCCCCTCACTGACCCCCCTGCCGGCCTGGTAGCTCCCTGTGCCCCGCCTGCTGGCCTGGTCACCCCTAACTGCCCCCCTCTGCCAGCCTGGTCATCCTTTGCTAACCCCCCTATCAGGCTTGTTCACCCCACGCAGCCTGCTGGTCAGTCATTTGGTCATCCCTCGCTAACCCCCCTGCCAGCCTTGTCGCCCCACACAGCCTGCTGTTCGGTTGTTACTGTGAGGGCGTTGTGACCAATTTGCATATTACCCTTTTATTAGTATTGGTTATTTACTCTATTATACTTTCAGAATGTTACAGAGCAGACACAAACTAGTGGCTCCAAGATCAAACTGCAACAAAGGGGAACAAACCCTCCAGAAAGTGAATATTTTGTAAGTTGTTTGTTTGTTATATGTAAATTGAGGAAAGAAAAGTAATCAGAGTTTTATTTTCTAAATCTTAGTATGATGTTAAACTATATTAACATGGTCTAAAATGGAATATTTATCTATGAAAAATATAGGGTCTTCCAAAAAGAGTATATATTCTTTGAATAAATTATAAAGGCAGTGTTTATTAAAATACATTTCATTTTCAAAATTGAGCTATCAGCTGTTAAAGTTTGTATATATATTTTGGAACACCCTGTATAAGTAAATTAAAATGTCTTGCATCTGAATTACAGGAAAATAAATTCATTTTTAACCTTTTTCCAGAAAAGGATTATGTACTGTTTCAGCTAATATGAATTTATATTGGAAAAGTAAACAAGACTTGCTCTCTTCAAATCTTCATAGACTCTTTCCTTTAAAGGAAGTGGGTGTACTGCATTTACTAAACCAAGAGACTTATATGGCTAGGAGTGGCCTAAGCATTTGTCTAGTCCTATTCCCAGCCCCTCTCTACTAACTGGTTTAATAGATGAAAAAAACAGACCCAGAAGATGTCTATGACTAACCCAAGGTCTCAAGCTAGTGTGGAGATAGTATTCAAATTGAAATATATGAATGTGTGTGCTTCCAAAGTTCACCCTTTTAATGAGTACAATAGGATGTTGCTGACACCTTCATATTTAAATTTGAAAGAATCTTTTAAACTTTGCTGAAGATTCACTAGATTATTTCCAAATACTCATATAATTTCTCACAGCTGCCCTTTTCACATTTTTGGAATAGCACAATAAACTTTTGATGTTGGAGAATGTAGACCCTTTCCAACACAACAGGCAACATAAATAAATAGTAAGGTAGAATTCTACAAGTGTTTCTTTCTTATGAAACAGTTATGCTGTTTCTTCACCTATACAACCATGAACATAGGCATACATCTTTTAAAAATATTTTCTAAAGATATGAATTTGTACTTACTGAACTGCTGAAATACTCAGAATGAATTTGCTGATTTTTAAAATTGTGAGATCCCCCCACACATTATAGCATAACCATTTTGAATGTTAAGAAATAACATTACTTCTAGTCAAAATTTACAAATAAAAGTAGAATTCCCAATAAGTAATATGCTTTGTAGACCTGGTATATGTGCAATTTATTTTTCCAAAGGCAGTTACCTCATTGAAAGACAGATTAAACAAGACTTTAAGATACAGTATTTATATAAAAATAGTGTGTGTGTATATATATATATATATATATATATATATATATATAAAACTATATATATATATAGTACATGCATGTTTAGCTGTTATCTATTAATTTTGAGATTTATTAAGAACCTAGAGAAGACTAGGAAAACAGAATATATATATACATATATATTCACATATATATTATATGTTATATATTATAAAACATAATTAGATAATTATATAAATTGGCATATATGATAGATGATAGATAGATAGATAGATAGATAGATAGATAGATAGATAGATAGATATAGAAATAGGAATAGACATAGAGATAGAGGTAAATATATTACAGAAGAATCACATGAGATAGAGTTACTTGAACTGAATAAAAAAGTAAATATGATTCTACATGGGTTTCAACAACTACTGGAGGTCTTCATTATCAGGAGAACATATCCCATCAAAGAGGATCAAAGCCAAATAAAGGATTCAATTTGTGAATACAGTTGTTTTATTAGACACACAGAGATTATAGAGTTCTTGCTGTGTCAGCCCAGGTCCTCTAAGAAGTAAACTAAATATGACAGACTTAGATATCCAAAAGATTTACTGGGGAAAATGCATACAAATGATAAAGGGAGACCAAGCAGGTGTAGGTAAGTATAGAGAGCCTTCAGGGATGGTGCAGGTATGACATCTGGAAAAGGACAGAGGGAAGGAAGGAGGATTGGATAGGAGAAACACAGTTCTGAGAATTTCAGCCAGGCTGACAAGGAGTCCCAGAGAAAGGATTTCAATCATAGCAGTGCCTCATTGCAGGAATGTCCTGGCCCCAGTTCTCTACCAGGCTCATCCATTGACTGGAAGCATTCAGGCAGATCTAAAGGTGTGGCCATTAGAGAATGCCTACCAAGTATGATAATTTCTCTTGGCAGAAGATATGAGCAGTTTGCCTCCAAAGCCACCACGCTGACTTTACAGATTTTTTAAGTCACCAGTAAAATTATAGGATTCAGGAAGTGAAAGCAATAAATTTTGGTGATCCCTTATATCACATTCATTTTGGTTTGGAACTTTTATCTAGCCATATGATTAAACAAAAGAGATAAATTTTTAAACTTGGATACATCAAATAAAACCAACTTTTGGGGAGGGGCAAAGATGAAAACCCACAACAGGGAAAAAAACACACAACACATTAACACTTGTCTGAGCCATAGCAGAACCCAGAGAATATATTTTTTTTAATTGAAAAATTCTAGGTGCTTCATAATTGACCTTTTGATACAAAATGACCTATTAAATTTGCAATTTGTGGTTCTTAGTGTTGAGGTCCATAGGACAAGCTAGGAAGTGCATTGTGAGTTTATTTTTGTATATGGTGTAAGTTGGTGATCTAGCTTCATTTGTTTTGCATGTATCTGTCCAATTTTCCCAACTCCATTTGTTGAAGAGACTGTCTTGACTCCATTGTATGTTCGTGTCTCTTTTCTCAAATATTAATTGAGCATATTGAGTTGGGTCAATTTCTGGGTTCTTTATTCTATTCCATTGATCTATATGTCTGTTCTTGAGCCAATACCAGGCTGTTTTAAGAAGAGTGGCTTTGTAATACAGCTTGATATCTGGTATTGAGATCCCACCTACGTTATTCTTCTTTCTCAGGATTGCTGCAGCTATTCGGGGTCTTTTTTATTCCTGATGAATTTTTTGAAGGTTCGTTCTAGGTCTGTGAAATATGCCATTGGTATTTTGATGGGAAGTGCATTGAATTTATAGATTACTTTGGGTAGTATGGACATTTTGATGACGTTGATTCTACCAATCCATGAACATGGTATGTTCTTCCATCAGTTTATGTCTTCCTCTATCTCTTTTTTCAGTGTTGTGTAGTTTTCCACATATAGGTCTTTTTCCTCCTTAGTTAAGTTTATTCCTAGGAATCTTGATATTTTGTTGCGATGGTAAATGGGATTGCTTTTTTAGTCTCTCTTTCTGTAAGTTCATTATTGGTGTATAGAAATGCCATAGATTTCTTGGCATTAATTTTGTATTCTGCTACATTGCCAAATTCATTTATTAAGTCTAGTAATTTTTTGATGGAGTCTTTAGGGTTTTCTATGTACAGTGTCATGTCATCTGTGAATAAGGACAGTTTTACTTCTTCTTTTCCAATTTGGATGCCTTTAATTTCTTCTTCTTGTCTGATTGCAATGGCTAGTACTTCCAGCACTATATTGAACAGGAGTGGTGAGAGTGGTCATCCCTGTCTTGTTCCTGTTCTTAGGGGAAATGGTTTTAGTTTTTGCCCATTGAGTATGATGTTGGCTGTGGGTTTGTTGTACATGGCTTCTATTATGTTGAGGTATGATCCTTCTATTCCCACCTTGCTGAGAGTTTTTATCAAGAAAGGGTGTTGGATTTTGTCAAATGCTTTTTCTGCATCAATTGATAGGACTATGTGATTTTTATCTCTCAATTTGTTTATGTGATGTATCACGTTCATTGATTTGCGAATATTGCTCCATCCTTGCATCCCTGGGATAAATCCTACTTGGTCATGGTGTATGATCTTTCTGATGTACTGCTGGATTCAATTTGCTAGAATTTTGTTGAGGATTTTGGCATCTATGTTTATGAGGGATATTGGCTTATAATTCTCTTTCATTGTGTTATCTTTATCTGGTTTTGGTATTAGGGTGATGCTGCCTTCATAGAAGGAGCTTGGAAGTGTTCCTTCCTCTTGAATTTTCTGGAATCGTCTGAAGAGGATAGGTTTTAGTTCTTCCTTGAATGTTTGGTAAAACTCCCCCGTGAGGCCGTCTGGCCCCGGGCTTTTGTTTGCAGGAAGCTTTTTGATGACTGCTTCAATTTCTTCCATAGTTATCAGCCTATTGAGATTCTTAGAATCTTCCTGAGTGAGTTTTGAAAAGTTGTATTTTTCTAGAGATGTGTCTATTTTCTCCAGGTTGTGTAGTTTGTTAGAATTGAGTTGTTCATAGTATTTTTCAACAATCCTTTGTATTTCTGTGGGGTCTGTTGTTATTTCACCTCTTTCATTTCTCATTTTGTTTTTTTGGATCCTCTCTCTTTGCTTGTTGGTGAGCCTGGCTAGAGGTTCATCAATCTTGTTTATCCTTTCAAAGAACCAGCTCTTGGTTTTGTTGATCCTTTATATTGTGTTTTTGGTCTCTATGTCATTCATTTCTGCTCTGATCTTTATTATGTCCTTCCTTCTGCTCACTGTGGGCTTTTCTTGTTGCTCTCTTTCTAATTCTTTGAGTTGTTGAGTTAGAAGATTTATTACCATTTTTTCTTGTTTTTTGAGGTAGGCCTGTAGAGTTATAAACATACCTCTCAGGACTGCTTTCATTGTGTCCCATAGCATTTACATTGTTGTGTTTTTATTATCATTAGTCTCCAGGATGTTTTTAATTTCTTGTTTGATCTCATTGATCATCCAATCATTGTTTAATAGCATGCTATTCAGCTTCCAAGTGTTTGAATTTTTTGGAATGTTTTTATTATAGTTTATTTCTAATATTATGCCATTGTGGTCTGAGAAAATGCTTGATATGATTTCAATCTTTTTGAATTTAGGGAGACTTTGCTTGTGACCCAATATGTGGTTTACTTTTGAAAATGTCACATGTGCACTTGAGAAGAACTTATATTCCGTGGCTTTGGGGTGAAATGCTCTGAAGATGTCAATTAGATTCATTTGATCTAGTGCGTCATTTAGAATTGCTGTTTCTTTGCTGATTTTTCGTCTAGAAGATTTATCCAGTGATGTCAGTGGTGTATTAAAGTCTCCTACTATGATTGTATTGCTGTCGATCTCTCCTTTGTTATCTTCCAGGAGTTTTTTTATGTATTTGGGTGCTCCTGCATTGGGTGCATATATGTTTATCAGAGTTATATCTTCTTGTTGAATTGCTCCCTTTAGTATTATGTAGTGGCCTTCCTTATCTCTTGTTATGGCCTTTACTTTGAGGTCTATTTTATCAGATATAAGTATCACAACCCCAGCTTTTTTCTCATTTCCATTTGCCTGAAAAATGTTTTTCCATCCCTTCACTCTCAGTCTGTGTGAATCTTTTGCTCTGAGGTGGGTCTCTTGTAGACAGCAAATATATGGGTCATGTTTTCTTATCCATTCAGCTACCCTATGTCTTTTGATTGGTGCATTTAATCCATTTACGTTTAATGTTATTATTGACAAGTACATGTTTGTTGTCATATTTTCCCCCTTAGTGTTTGTGTTTCTTTTTGCCTTTCTCTTTCTTCTTTTTACAGCAGTCCCTTTAGCATTTCTTGCATTGCTGGCTTGGTAGTGATAAACTCTCTTAGCCCTTTTTTGTCTGTGAAGCTCCTAATTCCACCTTCAATTTTGAATGATAGCCTTGCCGGGTATAGTATTCTTGGATTCAGTCCTTTGCTTTGCATCACTTTGTATATTTCATTCCATTCCCTTCTGGCCTGGTGTGTTTCTGATGAGAAATCAGTTGATATTCTAATAGGAGATCCCTTGTAGGTAACTTTCTGTCTCTCTCTGGCAGCCTTTAAGATTCTTACTTTGTCGTTAGTGTTCACCAATTTAATTATGATGTGCCTTGGTGTCGGTCTTTTGGGGTCAACTTGTTTGGGACTGTATGTACTTCTTGGACTTGCATAGTTTTTTTCTTGTCAATATCAGGGAAGTTTTCTGTCATTATTTCTTCAAACAGGTTTTTTATTCCTTGCTTCTCTTCCTCTCCTTCCTGGTATCCATATTATTCGAATATTGTTTCGTTTTGTGTTGTCCCAAAGCTCCCTTAGTCTCTCCTCTTGCCTTTTAAGTCTTCTTTCCAGTTACTGCTATGTTTGTGTGTTTTTTCCTACCTTGTCTTCTAAATTCACTGATGCGGTCCTCAGCCTCCTCTAGTCTACTGTTTAAGCCTTCCAATGTGTTCTTTATTGCAGCTATGTCGTTCTTCATCTCCTCTTGGTTTCTTTTCATGTTGGTGACATTCTCATTCAGCTCCTTATAGTTCTCATTGAGTTGTGTGTATTTGTCATCCATCCGTTTAAACATCCTTATAATCATTACTCTGAATTCTCTCTCTGTTAAGCTGCTAGCCTCAATTTCATTTAACTCCATTTCTGGTGATTCCTCTTTTTCTTTCCTTTGGGTAGTGCTTTTTTGTCTCCCCATGTTTTCCTGTAATGTTTTAATTGTAGATCCAATTGCTTTGCTACCCAGGTTCTTTTGGGGATGGTTCTACTGGTGTAATCTCTCAGTTCTCCTGGGTTTGGTAATCTAGTGTAGCTCCCTACTTGAGCTATTTCGGTTCTCTTGATGTAGGCCTGCGAGCTTGAGAGGTACAACTGCGGTGTCTAGAAGTCAGCAGCCGTGGAGGGAGTATCCCAATTTTGCTGTCTCGCACCCTTAATTGAAATCACGCATGCCCAATGGGGACTCACAGTGGCACCAAGGAACCGTCTGTCGGGATGATGTGGCTCAGGGGGCCTACACTCTGTAAAGGGTTGACTGTGGTGCCCAGAGTTCTGTAGTTGTGGGGTGGGCAGACTCAGCTTTCGCTGTTGCACCTGTGGTGAATAGGCGCTTTCTCCCGGTGGCGGCTCAAACTCACCCACGGTAATTTTGCCAGCGAGGCACACTGAAGCACTGTGAAGGGCCCTGGCAGTGTAACCATGTAATTGAGGTGCCTAGCTTCTAAAGATTTATCTTTAGGGTAGATCCTATGGCCTCAGGGAGTATTCAGATTCCATGGTGTTAATCAGGGTGGAATCTGGGTGTGGCTATATTGGTTGCATGGAGACTGGAGGGAGGGGCTATCTCTCAGGAGAAAATGGCAACCAGGCTTAGATGTGACTCAGCACCAGACTTGCTACCACCTCTACTGGACCTTCTGCTGCCTACTCTCCCCAGATTCCACAGCTCCACCCCTTCTCCAGCACCTCAGCCACAGGTAAGTGTCTGTCTCTGAAAGGTCCCACGAACTAGGGTCAGTGGAGAAAGGTGCAGGCCCCAGCGCGAGGAGGGACCGCTTCTCTGCAAGTTCCTCTCTTGCCAGCACTGCGCAGTCCAGCAGCTCTTCAGGGCTGCCTTTGAGCTCAGATCCCAAATCCAGACTCTAAGGTCTAAAATCCACTACCTCCGCAGTCCCTTCTGGGCACAGAGGTCCGGCAGATTCTACTGCCTAGATCTTTGATTTTACCTTTATCTGGGGGATCCCTGCCCTTCCTGGCTGCAAACTGTCTCACCAGCTGCGCCTCCTTTGCCAATTCGGGCTGGATTCCACTCATTTCAGCTGCTCCCTCTATTTGCTCCAGGACAAGGCTCAGGACACGTCCTTCTGTTCTGCCGCCATTTTGTCTCTCCCCCTGTCTTTTATTTTTTTTAAATTAAAAACATTTTGGTCATTCTGTGGTAAGTAAGCATTTCATGAATGCTAGTAGATTAAATTAAAATAAATTTTAATTCTTACTTGAAGATAGATCACAAACAGAATGACTTTTGTTCTACTAGATTGATTTTTAGCAAATTTCTCTATGTACTACAGCAATTTTAAATGTATTTAAAGTTTTTTTTAATTGGAATTATATGAAATAGTCTAATAGTTTAAGTCTAAATGATGCAATTAGCTGGTTATAACTGGAACTACTAGGCCCTATTTAAAATAATGAGGTCTGACAGTTATGGAATCTGAATTATTCATTGATAACTAGGTTTTTCTCATCTGCAAACCATGGCTAACATTAATAACAGAGGTGTAAGTGTGATAACCAAAGAGTCTGACATTAAGAACACACACGCAAAAGTGCTAAATTCTCATTTAATTAAAAAGGATCATGATAGAAATATTTTTCCTGCAATAAAATCATTAGGCAAAATGTGTATTCTCATATGCTTCAACATTCCTTTTTCTGAGGTAGATTTTACATAAATAAATCACTGTTTTTGATTGCATACAACAAAATAATTTCTTAATTATGCATTGTCAGTAAAAAATAGACATAAACATTTCTAATTGTTAAATCTTTAAAATAATCATTTTAGAATTCTAGCCTCTCTTATTTGTTATCCCTAGAAACAAATAAGTCATATACTTCAATTTTTTAATTGAAAGAGAAAAGTAGACCATAATAAATTACATGCAAAAAGGCAAATAACTCAATTGATGATAATTTAATTGAAGTGAATTCTGTGATTACCATGAACCAATTTACTTATTGGCAGTGCAGTTCAAAACGAACAGAATAAATCAAGTTATTGTTCCCCATAATTTTGCAACAAAGAAAGAAAACTTACAAGAGGTCACTAAGCATAAATCCATATTGTCCTTTATAGTCAAAAATGGTGGAACTAAAGGAGGGACTACCTTTGTTTATTTGTATGCACAGGCAAAATTAAATGGCATGACTACAAACTATTCCTTTCTGCACTCAAAACAGATTTTTATAAAAGGTGAAAGGAAAACAAGCAAAAATGAAACACCCATCTCTTGGTTTGTTACTCCTGTTGCTGTATGCAACTCTTAACATCAGATCAAATGATTAATTCAGTACTTAGCTTTCCAATGCTGATACTGAGACAGTCTATAGCCCTCATGTCCCACTGGACTCAGGATAGCACTGGTTTATGCCTTTTGTTTCAGAGTTAGCCTCTTTATTCTCCAAATTATCCTGACTTGACCATCCTAATAATAATAATGCTCCCATGTGTTGAGGACTTACCATGAGGCAGACCCTGAGCTGGTTGCAGGCCCTGAGCTTTTGTGTTATTATCTACATTTCATAGTTGGGAAAGCTGAGCTTCTGAAAGATCTAGCAACTTGCCCAAAGTCATACATTTATGCTGAGAGCTATAATTCAAACCTTGGTCAGCCTGGATAAAAATGTATGCTTTTAACCACTGCTCTAAATTCCTACTGTTTGTTCTTCAACATGAAAATTCATAAACTGACAATCCCAAATACTCGTTCATATACCCTGACATCAGAAAGCCAACAAGTTTTATAAGGCATGAGGGGCAAGCTAATTTTAATTTGAGCAATTTACACAAATAAACATATGCACCAAAATAGATGAAATCAAATAGCACAGGCAGCTAATAGGGCCAGTAAATCCCATATATTTCAAGTTTTCTTCCTGGTATTCATTCATCAGCAGCACAGCCTAGAAAAAGAATGAGTGACTCTAGTTAAATCTGGAGTTTCCCCAGAGTCCAAGTAAAAAATGTCCCAAAATGGGCTTTTAGATATGTCTTTGTTACTGGATTTATGGCTCAGTGCCTATGCATTTGTAACACAGTGGTCTTTTTAGCAAGACTTACAAAAGGAGCGTTTGAAAGATGGCTTTTTTTATTAGGGCAGATATATACGCCATCACTTGATTTTTTTTCCCCCCAGTACAGATGTCAGTTACAGTATACCTATCATGCTCTGCAGATTGTGTCATTGGTCAAGAAAGGAGAGAAACCCCAATATAATGATTAATAATCAATGTGCCTGGCCTTTAAGTCCACCCACAGGAGAAATGAAACACTGATATAGAATCTCTCCCTGAAGGAAGAAAAACACCGAGGATGGAAAAAGAGGGCAGGATGAGCTACACTTAGAGGAATATAAATAGTGGAGCTGTCTAGTGTGGGGTTCTGCTTGGTTTGGTCTAAAATGCTGTAAGTGAATGATACATGAAGTTTACATCATAGTTTCTTTTTTTTGTAATGAATCCATTAATATAAAATAAAGTAAGTAAACTATAAGAATATTATTTTAGTGTTTTATTTTTCATAGCTGCCCAGATGCCCCCCCCCCACAACCCCCCACTTTCTCCTGACTGACACAGCTTGAAACAGAGAAAGGAAGATTTGGCCATTGAGTCTGTTACTAATGATATCTGAGCAGGGACTATTACCTGTCTCACTAGCTTCTTTCCACGCTAGAGTCTAGTCAGACGATCTCTAAAAAAGCTCATCTACTAGTATGTGCTTTCTGTTGCCTATCTCCGTAATGTTTTACTCTTATTTTCTCCCCTTTCCTCTCTACTTTCTTCTGTTGGCTGCATTTGTCTGTTGAAAGAAAAATCTGGCAGAGGTGTTTGAAACTCCAATACACAATCCACTGATTATTTTATGCTAATGAATTAACTATCTAGCAATATAATATTTCACTCTTTGTGCCCTCCTGGTGGTAGCATAAGATAAATTCTAGAATATCTTTAATTAACTAGAGGAAGCAGAAGGAAATCTCTGGGGATTAATAATATTTATGGCCCTAAAATGAACAAAATAACAAATGAGGGTGGGAGGGGCAATTAAATGGTAGACAAATCTTAGAAAGTTAATTAAAACAAAATTCATGCTTATTTTAGCCTTTTTATCTACATACAGTACTGATGCCAGGGAACAATGAATGGGAAATTTAAAATGTCCTCATTCTTCTGCTAAATCTGTAGTCTAAATATCCCACTCTTCCCCATTCGTCCTTCCTTTGCCCTTCCTCCACAAACCAAGATATTTTTATACATAATCACTCAGACTTGATCTTTCTCACAAAACTCCATACTTTTTCAAAATGATGGTGGCAGGGTTCCTCAGGCAGGGGCCCTCAATACGTGTTGGTACTGTAGATCGAAATGAATCGTTTGAAATAAATGAAGCTGTGTGCATACAAACATCCTGATCACTTTGCTTCTGAGCACCCAGGGATGATATCACTGGTGGATCCTTAAAGAAAGAATCAAAGCAATTCATATAATTTGGCCCGAGTTATTTCCCCAAAAGTCATAATAAAAAGTCAGTTGTTACCCATACACTAGTTATTAGAAATAGCTGTTACAAATATTGGACAAAAGGCATGGGTAGCAAGGGTCACCAAATCTGACACTAGCCCTGACCAGATGGCTTTTTTGGCTGGAGTGTCATCCCATATACCAAAAGGGTTCTGGGTCAGTTCCCAGTCAGGGCACATACATAGGCTGTGGGTTTGATCCCCTCAGGGTCTGTTTGGGAAACAACCAGTCAATGTTTCTCTCTCTTCTCTCTCTCTTCTCTCTCCCTCCCTTCCTGTCTACCTAAAATTAATAAAAGCATATCCTTGGTTGAGGATTAAGAAAGGGAAGAAGAAAAGGAAAGAAATCTGAGACCAGATAAAGGAAGAAACAGGAAACAGGTCAAAGAGCAGCATGCTCTATGGGTCTTGCTATTTGGCCTGCAGTGAGCAAATGGACAGCATCTTCTTGATTTTAACTAAATAGAAACAAAACCAAAGCAGACACAAATGAAGTCAATACAAATCTGGGATGAGACTTGTATCTCTTCGGGGGGGGGCTGTAAATTAATTTCTAATTCATTCAGTCTCAGTATTTTTGTATTTTCCAAAATTTTTACATAATTAAAATATATTACTTATAGTGACCACTGATGCTAGCACTATACAAATTGTAATATAATATATTGAGATATAATATTATTAACCAAATAACAGGCACAAGACATATTCAAGCCCGTTGCCTAAAGAGAAACTTGGAGTCTCTTATTTGGAAATTAAAAAATACTCTCTTTCCAAAAAAAGTTTTGAATTCTTTGTAGTCTGGTATAGTAGTCCCCAGGACTGGTTAAAATTCCACAACAACTAATATTCAGTGAATAACTAAACGTACATAGATTATTTTCTATGCTCAGTATTAGAGGGAAGTCACCCTCACAATATCTTTAAATAACCATGATGCTGTCTGGACCAGATCCCATATTTGCCAAATTAGTCCCAGTGCCTACCCTACAGGTTGGGACCTCAGTGAGTCTCTGATAGTATAAGCTGCTAAAGCTCCTTGAAGCCAGGATACCCCAAATACAGGACAAGGCTCAACCTTAAATAAAGTTGGTTCTTAATTCTATAATAAACCTATTTTTCTTCCTCTTCCTAGGGCCCTATCACCTCATGCAATCCACTCGCTCTCTAGATAACTGGGGCTGCCAAGTAAGACTGTGCAAGTTGTGAAGTAAGTACTCAGCCAAGGGGGGATATGCAGGGCTGAATCCTAGCTCACACTCCCCGCAGCAACTCTCGTTCCCTGGCCTGAGGCTACACCAACCTGGAGGAAAGGTGTGTTTTAGTAATTCAGCCACCCATAATAAGCGCCTTTTTGTAATTCATCCTAGGAGAGGGAATGTTTCATAAATTCCCCAAATGGTGCTGTGTGTACCAGCAGTGACCAGGAGAGAAACCCACTTTGACACCCTCTTAGCTCTTCACTTGCAAGTGTCCCCCAAGTCTGTGAATCTGCCAGTTCACCATCGAAATTCCTCAGTAACACATCGGAATTCCTCAGTTCCATGCTATTGTGGCTCTATTTGGAGATAATATCTGAAAAATAATTCAGACTAAGGCATTAATGAAAGTATTTTTGCATTTTAACTAAGGAATTTGACTTACTCCAAAACACCTAGAGCCACAGGAAATTCATCTGCTGGCAATGATGATGAGAACGATGTTTTGCCATTAGGCATTGCAACCCTATTTACCTAGGTAAAGAACACTTCCAAATAGCCCAGCAATATACCTGATCCCTTCTTCAAATCTGACCCAAGACCTATGCACTCAAAAAGATTCGGGTTGGCCTGGCCCGTGTGGTTCAATGGTTGATTGTCAATCTGTGAACGAGGAGCTCATGGTTCCATTCCTGATCAGGACACATGCCTCGGTTGCAGGCTGGATACTTAGTAGGGGCATGTAGGAGGCAGCTGATCATTAATTATGTTTCTACCTCTATCTCCCTCTCCCTTATTCTCTCTGAAATTAATAAAAAATCAGTTGAAGATACAGTACCACCCTCCCATCTCCATCCACCCCTTATCCTCAGTTTTGTTTCCTGTGGTTTTAATACTCATGGTTGACCATGGTCCAAAAAATGTTAAATGGAAAATTCCAGAAATAAACCGTATATAAGCTTTAAATTGCATGCCATTCTGAGTAGCATTATGAAATCTTGTGCCATCCACTCTGTCCACCTCAGGACATGAATCATCCCTTTGTCCATCGTATACACACTGTATATACTCCCTGCCAATTAGTCACTTACTACCTGTGTTGGTTATTAGATCAACTATCGTGGGATCTCAGTGCTTGTGTTCAAGTAAGCCTTATTTTACTTAATAATGACCCCAAAGTATAAGAGTAGTGATGCTGGCAATTGGGATATACCAAACAGAAGCCATGAAGTGCTTCCTGTAAGTGAATAGGTGAATATGGTATAAGAAGATGTTCTTAGAGAAACAGAGAGACCACATTTACATAACTTATTACACGTTGTTATTATAATTGTTCTATTTTAGTATTATTTATTGTTGTCAATCTTTTATTGTGCCTAATTTATCATATATATATATACATATATATATATATATATATATATGAAAAAACATAGTATATATAGGGTTCAGTAATATCCACAGTTTCAGGCATCTGCTGTGGATCTTGGAACATAACCCCTGTAGATAAAGGAGGACTATATTAAAAATGAGGCCAATGTCTGACTATATAGAGACTTTTTAAAGATTTCATTCAAATCCTGAATAGTTATAACCTGTGTTACTTTAGACAAGTCACCTCATTTAAACAATATAGGGTTATTCTGAGGAATAAATTAATCATTTATGGCCAATCCTAGCAAAATGGCAGAAAAAAATAGCAGACAGACAAATAGGATATATCAAATTGGAAACAGAAAAATGTATAGCTCTTATGTATCTGGTTACACATATACTATTATTAATAATACACATAACCAAAAGAAATGTTGATCAGATAAGATAATTTTAATAGGAAAAAAGGCAATTAACAACACAAGGGTAGCCATTTTAAATATATGTTCCTGAATTTATTTATAGTACAACTACATTAAGATGAAAATCAAAGACTATCTGTGAAGCATCACCAATTGTAACAGCCTTACTATGGGAAAATACTTTTTTAACATTAGAATTCCTTCTTGGCATCTTTCCTCGTGGGACTTGCTTTTCCATTGAATTACTTATTTTAATTGAAAATTATAAAACCACACAGGGGGTATTATCATGCTGAGGTAAAAATGACTGAAGTTTTCATAGACTTCTTTTTGTGTGTAGTAGTTGATGATAGCTTGATCTAGCTTAATGTAATAGATAAAGCTGTTATGTTTCTTAAATACAGGAAAGAGATAAAATAGCGTTTGCTTTTCACAGCAAGGGTCTAAATAACTGTATTTCTAATTTTTATCTTCCACTAAAATATTCACAGAACCTTTCATCAATAAAATGTGCTGTTTCTTAACATTATTATCAGTCTGATTTTTAAACTGCTTCTATTAACTTGAAGGAAACATACTCCCACTCATATTTCCTATGGATGTCTTCATATCCTAAAAGTGTCCATGATCCTATTGCCAAAATGTACTGTGAAAACCTTTCCCTGTAAACAAAACAGAAAGTCAATGAAACATGCAAAGAAAAAGGTTAATGATATAACAAGATTATTGGCTTATATCAAAATATTTAAACTAAGACTCAGAATTAACACCTACATATACAGAATATAAACAAAAACATTTATGTTTTAAAACTAATCTGGCATACAGCATGAGGTTGCCCAAAAATGAAATAGCAAAAGAAACATTTTTTTTTTTATTACTAGGTACAAGATCCTAGAAAATTTCAGACTTTTTGAAGAATCATACATTAGCAGGAGCTGTGTAAATGAAGTGATTGGTAGTGTTTCTTCTTCCAGATAAGAAAGCTGGGGCCCAAGGATCCAAGTATTTTGTCCCAGGTCAAAAAAGGGGTAGTGTCCTTGATTCCTGTTTTAAGCTTTCCCAGAACACTGTGAAGCTACTTTAGATTCGAATTCTACATGTGTTGATAAAAAGTTGGTTAAAGGACAATGGGCAGAAGCCTACCAGAAGGTAAGAAAGAGTAAAAAGCCAGGCCAGTGTGGTTCAGTGGGTGAGTGTCGACCCACAAACCAAAATGGTTCAATTCTCGGTCAAGGCACATGCCCAGGTTGTGGGCTGGATCCCTAGTGGGGAGCATGTAAGAGGCAGTTAATCCATGATTCTCTCTCATCATTGATGTTTCTATCTCTCTCTCCCTCTCTTTTCCTATCAGAAATCAATACAAATATCTTAAAAAAAAAGAAAAAGGATAGCACAAAAATCTTTCCCCACTATAGTCATATGAACCTTTCCCAGACTTCTTTCATTCTTTTTTCCTAGTCTTTGCATTTGTACTTTTTAAAAAGCTTTTTTGTGACTTTGGAAGAAATCCCACTTACATTAGTTTCCCATTTGTCAAAAGGCCCATCTCCTTTAAAAGCATTTTCAAAATATTATATTTTATTGGCAACTTACTGCAATAATAAAAATAATTGACATTTATTGAACAGTCAACCTGTGCTCCCAAGTGAAAACCAGAGATTGATGGCCACCTATCACTTCCACAGCTGCTCCTCCCTCGCAAGGCCATACCATGCCTGCAGCCTTCTTGTGGCACTTGCTGTTCTAAGGAGTGTGGGGTTTGAAGTCAGTCTGAGTTCAAGTTCTGCCTCCACATCTTAATAGCCATACCTCATTGGGTTACTCACTCTTTGCTTTAATTTCCTCATTTATGAAATGAGGCTAACAATACTATCTCATTGATTAAAGGAATTAATTCTTATAAAACCTTTAGAACACTGCCTTGAACATTGTTAAGCCCTTGGCAAAATTTGCTTTTATTTGTTCACCATTAGTTATTTAACTGGATTCACTTCTAGGCAGAAAACCCACTGAATGCAAGAAATATGTTTGCCTCGCCTTTGGATATTGAGGGCCTTGCATGGTTCTTTACTCAAAAGAGATTTCCATTTGTAATGCAGTCCCTGTGGCAGATATTCACCCAATATATTTCCTCTTCCTAGGCACACAACTAAGTTATGGTGTCAGCTCTTTGCATTGGCTGGGTGAAGCCATGTGACTAGGTCTCACCAATAAAATGTGAGCTGAAGTGACTGGGTGGCCCTGGGATGAAGCAGTTAGGAGGAGGTGTGCTTCTCCATGCTCCCTCTCTTCCTGATTAAAAGGTTGGATGTTGGTTGAATTCCATGCGCTAAAGACAGTGGACTTCCGTCAACCTTGCAGTCTAAATAACTTGCGAAGCAGAAGCCTCTCCTGCCTTGTCCAACCTGCACTGAAGTATAAGATGAGAAAGGGGAAAAAGCCCTTTGACATGTACCGTGCAGCCACTAAAAATTTGCAGTTGTTTGTTATAGCAATTAGCCTGTCCTGGTTAGTAAGGTCCCTGTCAGCCAAGCATGACATTTAGAAGAAAACAGGAAATAGTCATTAAGAAAGGGGCTTGTTGTTTTCAGTTTTCCTAGCAGCACTTTTCTCAGAAAGTACGTTTCAATCACAGAAATAACATATTTTAAACTGATAATGTTTTTCATAGTAAGTGTCAACAGAAACATTGTTTGGGCAAAGACTTAAAAATGGCTTAAAAACCACTGAATTATAGAATAAACTCTATTCATTTCCTTTATTATCATAGCCTATTTTAGATGCTAGGTAAATACTAAGTAAACAGTGCCTTGAGCTAAAAATTTAAGCCTTAATTGAACTGTCTTCCTTAATTGAACCTTAAAAAAAAAACATACTGGCCCTTCTTAAGAGATAAATTATTTCATGATACTTTCTTATGTAAAAACTAGGAGAGTTTTCAGTTGACCACATACTGTCCTAGCCTTTAATACATTTTGTCCCCATCTTGTCTCTGTCTTTAGAGAGTATGGCTTTCTGGTTAAAAACTCAAAGTCTGGAATCTGAGTTCTCAGGTTTGAACCCTGGCTCTGCCACTAGATATTTGATCTTGAGCAAAATATGTAGCTCCTCAAGCCTTAGTTTCCCCGTCTGCAAGGATAAAAATGTTCCATAAAGTTTTAAAAAACTTTAAAAGGACTAATCCCATGTGCTTAGAACATCTGACACAGTAATGTCAATTATTGTTGTGTTTACACATCATTGTCTAATCAAATTTTGTAGTAAAATTTATACTTAAAAGACTAGGCTGAGTGTGTAAGAGAAGCAATAAAATATAAGACATAGTTTTTGTTCATGAAAATTTGTATAGTCAGGTAGGAAATCTTAAATTGGAAAAATATTAGGTTTTGTAGGTGCACAATATATGCTTAATTTAATTGAAATTTTAAAAAGAAGGCTTATACTATGTTTTAAATGTATTCCTTGAAACCAAGCCTCATATAAAAACTTCTATTCATAAAATTTTTATGAATTTTAACTACATAGTCAACATTTTACCAGAAGGGAAAAATAATTTTTATGTTCAGCTATTTTTAAATATTTAGGTTCAGAAGTTATATTTCAGATGATAAAGGTAAGTATTAATTAGCCATATCCTAAATGTGATGCTTGCTAAAGCTTGTTAATGTTTCTAAGTATGTTGGTTACATAAGCAAAGAAAAAATAAACTATTAATTATTTTTTATCTTCAAAGATAATCTTCAAGAGTGAGTTTTTAGAGTTCTATTCACTCTGAGATTACATATGCAAAGGAAGAGTTTTCCCATATTTTATTCCCTTAGAATATTTTAATAAAAGATTAACTTCTGTAATGAACATTTGAATGCTTTTTAGTTTATAATATCTTTCTCCTGATTTTACCTCATTGTTTCTGGTTGATCACCTTGAATCTGAGCCTTCCCTTGCTGTTTTTTTTCAACCTTTAAAATGCTTGTAGACAATGATGAAGGTAGGGAGAATGCCAGCAAACACAGTTCCAAGACCTCTTTGCCCCACCAGCATGCAACTCATTTAACAGTATACAAATGATTTAGCAGTAATACCAGCAGAGTTCCCACAGGAAATCATTTCCATTCCCACCACTGCTTGCAGATGGAGGTCATGTTTCCCTCTCTCCTTAGTCACTGCTCAGCCAAACTTCATATTTACATAATTCTCCCAGTAGTGTTAGGTAAACTTTTTTGAAATCAGAGTAGTTTGCAGAGTCGCACATGCAAAAAAGGATTGTGGAATGTGAGAATTGAAGAGATGCTAGGCTAGGGCATGGATGAATTTGTATTTGCTCCGTCCTATAATTTCCCTAACTTCAGATTTCCTCCGGACACACGCTCTGCCTTTATCCATTCTGCTCTGTGCCCTTGGAGGCTGACTTTATGGCCTTATTCTCTGCCTTTCTGTTGTTTTCTATCAAATGGAGGCACTGAGGAGATCAGAGAACAGGAAGAAGTTAGATTTGGAGTATTTACAATTACTGGCTCCCTCCCTGCTGTGCCTCAGATTGGTAATAATTATATACATATATTTACAACCACAATTTATGTGTGAAGGCCATTCCTTACATCTACAAACAGTGTCTCCACATTCTATGTGTTTTCTCTTCCCCTTTTTAGATGTTAGGTTGTTAACATCTCTACTACCACTACTGGTTCCAGAATGATTCACATTTCTTATTAGGTTCTCCTACTCCTACCCACTTCTTTGTGAATAATCCCTTTACTGAAGTCTCTTCAATTAGTATGTTCTCTTTTTCTTAAAGGGACCCTGTCTGATACTGCCCTAAACCTGGATTGCACAGAAAATATCTGATAGTCTCAACAAGTCAAAACTATTGGGCACACTAAATGGTATCTAAATAACCAAAAAAGAAAGAAATTTTTCTGTCTTAAAGCTCAGGGAAGTTTTCATTGTTGGGAATCCAGAAATAAGTACAAGTTTAAGGTGAGATTGCTCAGAAATATGTGATTAGAAGTCTATTAACTTTAATGCTTCCTCGAGAACTTGTCACTTCTTTCACCTGTTAAACTTCTTAGACATTCCTCTCAACTGTCAGCAAACCCCTCCATTTGACAGGAGTAGCACATGACACAATTGAAATGATACTGGCCTGAAAGCCAGAAACCTTTGTTCTTCCACAAGCTCTTTCATTGATATGTTGTATGACCTTGGGCAAGTCACTAATTTCCCTAATTTCAGATTTCTTTTTAGCCTTCCTTAGAACAAATATGTAATTCATGGACATCTGGTCCCTGCTACATCTTCACTATAGACACAGTCCTTCTTGACAGGAAAATCCACTGGTGAAGTACCGGCCTGATTATATGTACCATATTCTGAAGTTCAGATTTTCATGTTAACTGTTAAGTCATTCTACCCTGTCTTCAGTTATAGTCAATGTGGGAGGAAGGTGCTTGTCCTTCAAAATGTGCACTGTTGTCTACTCAACGTATGTAGACAGTGACTGTGTTTGCCTCTGGCCTCTCAAAACTCCATGGCTGATGAGGTGGTATTTGTGAATTGAGATTAATGTGTGAATCCGAATTCTTCCTGGCCTGGACCGGGTGGACCAATGCTGAGGCAGCAACATCTGATGTTTATTCTCTGAATGAATAATCTTTGTGTCTAATGTAATACCACTCAATGTAATACCACTTTTCTAATAAGCTAAGCCTTTTTACAACTCTGGGATTTTGAACATACTATTCCCTCCACCCAAAATGCTTATGTTCAAGTTTTCAAAATTCTCCTCTATCTTCAAAACCCCAATCAAATAGTAATTTCTCTGTGACACATTTCCTGAACCACTTCCTTCTCTGTCCCTCCTACCTTTACCATCTTCTTATCATATTGTATTGTGCTTATCCAGTTACCTATAGCACACCTCCCACCAGTCATATGAGTCATGGTTCTGCCATACCTTTAGTCCAAAACAGGGAACATAGCATAAAAATATGAACTATAAAAATACTAATGAATAAATGTTTATTAAAATGAAACACCTTTTCAATGATACAACTGCAAGATGTACTTGCTTTGGCTTTTTTAAAAGTCAGTGACTCTTCGTTTGTATGGATCCACCCTAAAATCAGAGAACAACAGCAGCAAAATAAGAAACTACAAATGGTAAGATGATTTAAAATACTTAGCAAAAGACAGCTGTAATAGCTTTGAGAGAAAGCTGTTCTGTAAGTATACATAAAGCTAAGAATAAGAGAATAGGGGAAAGGGAAGAAATGTATTAAGAAAAATACTATTTTGGCCAGGCCTGTGTTGCTAAGTGGTTGACTATTGACCTATAAACCGTGGTTCAATTCCCAGTCAGGGCACATGAGGCTTGATCCTCAGTAGGGGCCATGCAGGAGGCATCTGATCAATGATTCTCTCTCATCATTGATATTTCTATCTCTCCCTCTCCCTTCCTCTCAGAATTATATATATATATATATATATATATATATATATATATATATATATATATATAAATGTATATATAGTATATATGTATATAGTGTATATATAAAGAAAAATAATATTTGGTTGTGATGGTAGTGGTAGTGGTGGTGGTGGTTTTTGTTTTCCTAAAGCCTCTCACAGGTTGAACAGAGTGGACTGAACTTCAGTGAAAAAGAAGTCTGCAAACAGCTACCGTGACCTCTACAAACTTTTTCTAAGGGTATGTTGTTATAACTGTCTGGTGCAAAATACCCATGAAATGGATAAATTTCTATTATAGACATACATGTTCTTTGTTTTAGGACTAGTCACTATCCTTGGCTTTGAGGACTGCATAGTCTAACTTGGGAAACATACCCATAAACAACTTCCTTTTATACCCATAAACAAATGCAAATACATTTGTAGTAATAGAAGGGAAGAGAGAACCAAGTGAATATAAGGAAATACAAAAATACATATCAAATGGCACAGGAAGAGATATGGTCAGAGATGAGATTTAGAAAAGGGAGATTGGAATGGTGTTGGTAATGTCTTTGAGACATTCAGGAATCATTGACAAAGGTTTTCTCTATACTAGGTATTTGTGATTCAAATATGAAAACATTCTTCCATGTCATTTTGTCATTTTTCTTTTTGCTGCTTTACTTGTGGCTCCTCTGACCAAATATTGTTCCTTCAACTAGTCACTCACTCTTTAGTCTCAATTTCTGTCTTTGATCTTTTCAATGAATCCTTTGAACATAATCTAATTTATTGAGTGAATTCTTTATGTTGACTACACAAATGCAATTGTTTTAATCAAATGGAGTAGATATCTATATATCTATATATCTATAGAGATATATCTACAAAGAGATATAGATATATATATAGTCTTCTACTCCCCTGGGGACACTGATTAATATTTTGGGGAAATAAACACAAACTATTGAGTGACACACTTATTTATTAGCTTGTGATGTCTTCAAGGGTAAGTAATCCAGTGTTTAGTTTAATAATGTACCACCTAGGAAAATCATAAAACCGAAGCTTAGCATTTGTATGGGGTTGAATAGTCTTTGCTAAGGTCAGAAAGCATTTCAGAGTAGGATTGTTTAAACATTAAATATTTTCAGTAAAATTTATGCTATGCTTATTAAGAGTTACAAAATGACTTTATAATTGTATAATTTAAAGTTTTTGAAAATTTTCTGTGTTCTGCTAATTTAATTTTATTTTATTGTGTATGTTTTATTGTTGTTGCCATTTTGTATTTGTAAAAGTGCAGAATAACATCTTATCTCTACTAGTGGCACTCTTCTAACTGTATATGGTAACCATAAGACATTTTGTTTACAGCTTGGGAGCTTCTTTTCTTTTTTCTTCCTTTTTTTACTTTTTTTATTTTTCAGGAATATTTTAAGACCATCAGGGAAAAAAAAAAAAAAACACAAGCTTATGCTTTGCTCAAAGCTTTGCTTTATATCTTATTTTTCTGCAGCACTGCATGACTTGAAGGAGCAAACTAAAAATTGTCAGAATACTGTCAGGGGCAATGCATGCAAAATCCAATCTAGTTTCACCACCCCTGTTACCTTTTCCACTTTGAATGCAGAAATTATTTCTGTCAATATTTTAATTTCAACTAGATGGGGTGGAAGAATGAGTGACATCTAAGTAGGTGGTTGTCAGAAAACTGATGACTGTATACAGTGTTGTGATTAAAAATTAGGCAATAAATACATGCAGTTTGTTGTAAATACATGGCTTCTACATATACCCCCAAAAGAGCACAATCGTACAGTTTGTGTTTGATTAAATAAATAAAAACATATTTTGATAATATATTTTAATAAATAATTAAAATATTACATAAGTATTGGCTAAGTCTTAAGGGTCAATAAAAAAAAGTAAGAGTAGGTGATAAAAATATGACCTTAAAAATCATTATTCAGCTTCCTTATTAACTTTCTAAACATCTTGAAAGATGTGTGTCAGCCTCTTAAATAAAATTTTTTAAAAAGTATAATTAGAATCATACAAATTATTCACCTGGATTTATTAGGGTCAAAGGGGACCACCCGAAATCAGTACACTTTATATCACATTGCAATTTCAAATCAATACACAATTTTGGCTTTTCTGAATAGCTTGGTTTTAGGGATTAAAGCTAATGTGGACAAGGAATGCCTATGCAGAAGCTTTCAAACTTTTTTGATCATGACCCATCTTAAAGGTTGATGTGGGTCCTCCCTAAAGATGTTGAAATCCTAATACCCAGTGTTCATGAATGTGTGGCCTTATTTGGAAAAAGGAGCCTCTTAGATGAGTTAAGATGATGTCATGGTAGGGGAGGCTGAGCCCAATATGACTATACTATATAATAAAGGGGTAATATGTAAATTGACCGAACAGCAGCATGACCAGTTGCTATAATGTGTACGGACCACCAGGGGGCAGGCACTTAATGCAGGAGCTGCCCCCTGGTGGTCAGTGTGCTCCCGCAGGGGGAGCTCTGCTCAGCCACAAGCCAGGCTAATGGCTATGAGTATAGCGGCCCGCCTCTGCAGCAGCGCTAAGGATGTCCACGTAAGGATGTCCAACTGCAGCTTGAGTGGACCTAAGCCATCAATTGGACATCCCCAAGGGCTCCTGGACTGCAAAAAGGCACAGGCCTGGCTGAGGGACCGCCTCCCCCCCCCCCCCCACTCACAGTGCACAAATGTTGTGCACCGGGCCCCTAGTGTCCTTATAAAAAGGAGAAAGTTGGACACATAAAAAGACATATACATAGAGAATGCTGTGTGAATATGAAGTCAGAAATTGGGCTGATTTGTCTTCCTTGTCCAAACCAAGGAATTCAAGAGGTAGTCAGCAAACAACAGGGGGTAGGAGAGAGGAATGGAATAAACTCTACCTCACAGCACTCAGAAGAAACCAATTCTTCCAATACTAAGCTTAGATTTCTAGGCTCCAAAACTGTGAGACAATACTTTTCTGTTGCTTAAGCCACCCAGTCTGTGGTACTTTGTTATTAACTTACTAATATAATCCACAGTCCAAAAATTCATTGAAACCCACAATAATCATACACATATCAAAAGAAAATTTTTCACAAAACAGTACTTTTTATATATCGCTAAGATTCTGTGTTGTTTTTTTTAATTATTCAGCTATAGCTCATTGCACTATACATGAATAAAAGAGTTAGAGTACTAAGGACCTAGCAATACCTAGAAAGTATAAAGTTATTAATTTACCTTTATTATATGCTAAAAAGTCAAATAAATATATTTTAAAGTAATTACTCAAATATTAGTAAAAGCTTGCATAGTTGACAAGTTAATGGGTTGGAGATTGAGTAATAACACATGATTAATCAAAAAAGAAAGTGAGAGGAAAAGATTGGATAAATCAAAGATTATAAGCATAAACACAAATGTAATAGCAATAAACTTAAATGTAAACAAATATTCCAATTAAAAGATTAACATTGTTTAATTGGATGAAAATTGAAACTCAAACTTTGAGTGCTTACTAAAGATTCAACTTTCAATAAGGGCAGAGAAAGAAGACTCACCTTTAATAAGGACATAAAATTATATAACTACCTCAATACACACAATAACAACAGAATAAAGAAGAAAAATTATATGTTATCTCAATACACACTTATAATAGAAATTATTGGGAATTTAGAAAGAAAAGAGAATGTAAATAAATTAATTTTTGAACTATCTGTAAGAAACTACAACATTATACTTATTGGAATAAGGGACAAGACAAAGATGCCTATATTTACCATTTCTAGTAAATATTGCACTGGAGTTTCTAGCCTATGCAATAATAAAAAATAAATAAATTAAGGAATAAATAAATTAACAAATGCATAAAAAAGAATAAATGAATGGTAGGGGTTTGTAATGGAATAAATAAAACCATTATTTGTAGTTGACACTATGTATGTAAATAATTCAAAGAATGTACAAGTATAGGATTAGCATAATAAATAAACTTTATTCTTTCACTGGCCCACATATAGCAAAAGAAAAGCACACTTTATATATATATAACACTAAAAATTACAAAATGAGAATTTGAAAAACATGTGTATTGCCTTAAATACATAAAATATATAGGAATAATTTCAAGAAAAAGCTATGTCAGACTTCTACTTTGAAAACTCTAAAACTTTGCAGAATGAAGTTAAAGAAAACCTGAATTAAAAGGGAAACTATAACATGCTGATGAATGGAAGACAATTTTGTCTCAGATTACTCTATTGTATGTGATTCTTTTTAAAAATAGTATTATTGAATTGATTGGGGTGACATTGGTTAATAAAATTATATGGGTTTCATGTATACAATTCTACAATACATCATCTATATAGTGTATTGTGAAAAAAAGGAGGGGATAAATGGTGATGGAAGAAGACTTGACTTGGGATGGTATTTTATGTGATTCTTATCAAAACCCTAACACATTTAGTTTGTGGGAAATTTCTTTTTCTTTTTGAGTGATTTTAGAGAGAGAAAGGAAGGGAGAGAGAAAGAGAGAAAAACACTGATTTCTTGTTTCATTTGTTTTTGCATTCACTGGTTGATTCTTGGTTGTGCCCTGACCGGAGATGAACCTGCAACCATGGCGTACCAGGACAAGACCCTTAACCAACTGAGCTACCCAGCCAGGGCTTAGTTTGTGGAAATAGACAGGCCGATTTTAGAATGTTTTATGGAAAACAAAGTCAGTAATAACTATGGCAAACTTGAAGAAGAGCAAAGTAGGAAATCTTCACTTACAGTTATCAAGATTAATTATAAGGTACAAAATTAAGATATTGTATAGAGACATATTATAGTATGTGCAAGAATAAATAGGGAACTGGATTGATATAGAGTTCAGAAATAGCTAAAGCTTGATTTGTGACAAGTATGACAGTGCAGTGCAGTGAAGAATAAAAGATCCTGGGTCAACTGTGTATCCATAGGGAAAAAATCTTGACCTCTACTTTATATCATACCCACATAAATTATTTCCACAGAAATTATAGATCTAAAAGTGAAATAAAACACAGTACAGAGACTTGTATCTAAAATTCAACTATATGAGCAAAAAATTTAAAGGCATTTTCCAAAATAAGAAACCCAATGAAAGGTATGAACAACAAAAACTCACCTTCTTAAGAGAAATGACCTATGAGATACCATTACATACCTAACAGAAGGGTTAACATTTGAAAGTTAAAAACATGAAAATAATAGTATGTGTTTTCAATATGTGGAACAACTGTGACCCCCATGTTCTGCCAGTGGGAGTATAAATTTTGGAAGACTGTTTAGCAGCATCTACTTATGCTAAGCATACCCATAAACTACAACCCAGCAATTCCACTCCTGGGTTTAATTCCAGAAGTAAGGCATATCTATGAGCACCAAAAGACATGTACAAGATTGTTACAACAGCTTTATTCATAATTCTAAACTAAAAATAACCCAAAGACCCATCACCTTTAGAATGGACAAATAATTTGTAGTATTTTCATGTGATAAGAATAAGCATATGCTGATACAGTTAGCAATATGAAACATCTTATTAACACAAGTCAGACACAAATGCCATTCACAGAAATTCTATTTCTAGAACATTCTAAAATATGCAAATTAATCAATGGTTATTAGGAGAGCAGTATCTGAGGAAGCAGGAGGGAACCCACTTATGTCCTATTTCTTGATTTAAATGATGACTGCAAAGATACATTTATTTTATGAAAATTTAAATGTAGCATCCATGATTCATTTTGCTGCATATAAATTATAATTGAAATGTTTCTTTAAAATAGGATCCTATACATTACTGATTTGTAAGAAACAATAAGCTACATATCAAGAAACCAGCTATCTTCACTTCCACCCATACACATTGTAGTAAGTCTAACAGCAGTACTTAATATTTGTGGAGGGTTTCTGTGTTGGAATGAATGCACTCATAAATTATTACATTAAATTCCTCAAACTATGATATGAACAAATATCATTATTACCCAAATTTTATAGATGGTCAGACTGAGGTTTTAAGCAGCTACCTAATTTGTTCAAAGTTACAAAGCTCAAGCGTTGTTAACACATTTCTACTGTCTTGGTTTAATGTTCAATCTCATGTTCCTCATATAGACTTGTTCACAATGAGAGCATTTGTCCTGTGGTAAAGACAGAAGTGAAACATTGTAAAGTAAGAGTTCCTGGTCCTAAAAAAGAGGAAAAGACAGAGAAATATCAATGTGAGAGAAACACTAGGGCGGAGCTTGCAACCGAAGTACATGCCCTTGACAGGAATCAAACCGGGGACCCTTTGGGGCCAAAGGCTGACGATCTATCCACTGAGCCAAACTGGCTAGGTCCCAATTGCATCTTTTTTTTTTCTCTAATTGCATCTTGAGTCCAGGTATAAAAATGATTATGTTTGATGTCTCAAATGTGAGATCAAAGAAAAGTGGACAAGAGACTCAATTTGTGTTCCACTGTTTATTTGCCTGCTGGGTTTTCACACAGATGAACACTTAAGGCAAAATTTAGTCCCTCTGAATAACTAAATCATATCTAAGATTTACTTCAGTTCTAAAATTCTATGGCTCTTCAACTCTTAGAAACTGTGTAAGTGTGAGAGTTGCTGTGCCTTTTTTTTCTAAGCAAGAGAGCGAACAAGTAGTGCTATAATAACGTTAAAATCAGGGTTTTCTGAAGTTTCCTTCTGTGATGAAAAACAATGTATTTTGAATGGCAACACCGTTTTAGAGCTGCATTTCTTATGCCCTGTCAACCTTAAGATTCAAAGGTTTGCACATGCTGATTTATAGAGGTCTTTCATGAGGATTTTATAAAAGTAGCATAGATTTGGAACACATACATAAGGTAATATCATGAAATAATACTCATGAAAAATTGATTGCCATTTCTTTTTCAATAGAGTAAGTCTTTAATATCACAAGGGATGCTCTCATCCCCAAAATGTCATCTCATTGCAAGACAAAATCTAATTTCCTTCCTATTTTCAAATTATAGACACTGATGAAATAAAATGAGCAAGGGAGTACAAGACAGAGAATGTAACTTGCTTAGAATAAAAGAGAATTAAAATAATCTCAACAATCTTAATCTACAAAAGTTCTCTAACCATGTGGAAGGAGTTTGCCTAGAAAGAGAATGTTTGACATCATTCTGGGAACTCCTGCAAAGAAACTTTTTTTTTGGTGGGGGACAGTAGGTCGGGTTAGGTAAAATAGAAAGTGAAGTAATTAGGAGTTAGCACAACTGTATTGAAGGCAGAAAGTAAAATGAAAGGGTAGTGTTTTGACAAAATATATGACAGTATAGGATTACTCTTTGGCATTTCTGATTTCTTACTATGATAGTAACTCTGGAGCTTGATATTTACAATGATAGATACTTTTACATTCTTAAAAGTAGGCAATGCTAAAACTGTTGCTGTTTATTTCACAGCACTGAAAAACCAAACTAAAACAGTTGTGGAATTCACCTTGTTAAAACTGAAGCTGAATTTGTAATATTGAAGGAAATTGCTAAGTTATATTAGAAAAAAGCATCAGACTCTGAAACATGTTCCAATGAGGAGAAATAAGGTTCACATACAAATACATTATTAAGAAGTTTAAAAAAAAGTAATTCTGTGTAGACACTGAATGTTTCATATCTAATACTCTACTGCTATGGTATAATTAGTAATGTTTTTTAGTTAAATGGTAAAATTAATTGTAAGGAATAGAACAGCTTCTCAGATTCTTCATAAACAATACCTTCCTCATTGGATTGATGAAAGGTAAATAGAATAATCCATGTAAAGTGCTTAGCACCCTGCAAGCCACATAGCAACCAATAAGTACATCTTAAATTCATTATTAAGGTCTTATTTTTTCTCGGGGAAAATATTTAAAAACAAACAAGCAAAACATATAGCAGAGTATATTTAGTTGCTTCTAGAATACTAGTGCAATTTCTTTATGGGAAAAATTCATGTCTTTATTTGATAGGATTAAATACACTGGAGCAAAATTCAGGCTCTGTGAAGCTAAATTTTTAAAGAACAGGTGGTGTAATTATTGAAGGAACACCTCTATTGAGATCCTACTAGGTGAGATGCCTTCTGCCAGGTGCTGCTTTAGCAACTCAAAACTCGGAATCTGAAAGTCATTGCTATTTAGAATGTCACTTAACTCTGAGCATGTTACTGAGGTCCTCCAAGAAAACATGTTTCCTCAATATTTTTCTAACCACCACCACCATCACCTTTTACGATGGCTGAATTTAAGAAGAAAATTCTCATTTTAAACAGTGTGTTTTCACAGCAACTTATCAAACAGTGGCCTTTAGCTGTTGTTCTGTGACAGCCACTCTATTAAAATCCTGATGTAAACAAGTGGGAAAAGTGAGCTGGAAGTGCAGATATTTGCACAGCATTACTGTCAGGTAAAATTTTAAAGATAGGTTTTATGAACCCATTATTTGCAGTCAGGGCTTTTGACTACAGCATCTGAAGTCATTTATGGAGACAAAATGTTTTGTCAAAACATACTGCTGGGAGTCAGTGCGTAGCTTCTTTTTATGTAATTCAATTTAGCCCTGTTGTTTGCATGAAAGATAAATTCTAGCTGGGCAGCCATAGTGAACCAGTAAAAAGTGACAATATGGTGAGCATCAGAGGCAATTATAATTAAATGCTTTTTGCCTTCATTTTATTTCTTAATAAATGGGTAATTGCATTGTGGTGTACCTGGTGACAGCCTAAATTAAGAAGATATTGGGCATTTTTGCTGGCTTCTGTCTATCAAATTTAAACGTATTTTTGAATTCTACATTAGGTGGAGAAAAACCCAAGGCAAATTTTTTCCCCAAAATATATGCCTGAGAAACAGGGTCACCATACTATCAGCTGGAGCTATTTTGACATTGGTGGGGACCTAGTTTAGAAACAACAAATGATGGGTTGAGACAAATGAAGATGGGCATAGAGCTGGGACTTACAGTGCCGGTCCTAGCAGTGGTGTTAAACACTATCAATATAAACAATCTGGTAGATAAGCAATCCAGAATTCTCTGAGTTTCCAATGACAGATTTCTCTGTCTACCAGGGCCAGTATGAGAAGGGGGGCGGTAACTTTACAGTGAAGAAACCTCACACACTATCTCATCCAGGTGACCAGGTGAAGATCCAAGCTGATAAGTCCTGCATGGCCTGGATCTGATATGATGATAATAGTATTTTACTTCAGTGGTCTTCCTCCCCAAAACTCAGAGATCCTATCTAACCATGATGAAAACATCAGAAAAATCCCAGTTGAGGGACATTCTACAAAATGTCTCACCAATAATCCTCAAAACTGTCAGGGTCTGAGAAACTGTCACAACCAAGTAGAGCTGGAGACATGATGACTAAATGGAATATGGTAACTTGGGTGGGATCTAGAAACAGAAAAAGAAAATTAAGTTAAAACTGAGAAAATCTGAATAAAGTGTACCCTTTTAAAAATAATATTGAATCAATATTAGTTCATTAATTTTGATAAATGCATCATACTAATGTAAGATGCCAATGACAAGGAAAATTCAGTGTGAAGCATGGGAACTCTATAGAATTTCACAATACAGTAATTCTGTCTATATTAAACTGTTCTAAAATAAATTTTTTTAAAAAAACTAAGAAACTCTGTTTAAAGTATGAACTTTAATTAATAATAATGTACCAATATTGATTTATTAATTGTAACAAATATACCATACTAATATGTTATATTATGAGAAACTGGGTATGGGTATATAGAAAGTTACTGTTCTACCTTTCCAATTTTTCTGTAAATCTAAAACTGCTCTAAAATGAAAGTTTATTTTTAAAAATATTAATGTAAGAAAATTATTTTACTTAAAATACTTATATTTTTTTGTCCTGGCCAGGTGACTCAGTTGTTTTGAGCATCATCCCATACACCAAAAGGCTGTGGGCTCAATTCCTGGTCAGGACACATTCCTCAGTTTCAGGTCTCATCTCTTCTCAGAGCATGTACAGGAAGCAACTGATTGATGCTTTTCTATCAAATTGATGATTCTCTCTCTCTCTGTTTCTCTTCCTCTCTCTCTAAATATCAATAAAAACATATCATTGGACCTTAGCCAGTTTTGCTCAGTGGATAGCGCATCGGCCTTTAGTCCAAAGGGTCCCATGTTTGATTCCAGTCAAGGGTACATGCCCGAGTTGCAGGCACTATCCCCAGTGTGGGGCATGTAGGAGGCAGCCAATTAATTGATGTTTCTGTCTCTCTCTCCCTCTCCCTTCCTCTCTGAAATCAATAAAAATATATTAAAAAAATAAACATTTCATTGGGTGAGGATACATATGTGTGTGTGTGTGTGTGTGTGTCCCCACATACTAGGGGACCAGTGCCCAAAATTTATCCACTGGGGGTGGGGGGTCCCTCAGCCCAACCTGCTCCCTCTCACAGACTGGGAGCCCTCAGAGGATGTCCTACTGATGGCTTAAGCTGAGGGAGTGGGCCTAAGCCGCAGTCTGGCCTCCCTTTGTGGGAGGCAACCGGGCTGATCAGAGGAAGGCACCAGCCCCATCACCCCGCTGCTGCAGCCACTGCCCAGTCAACGCAGCCACCAAGGTGTTTTCGTCAACACGACTCCAGTCCCTTCACCATGAAAAAATGACAACTTTCTTTAGGCATTTTCAAGATGTGTCTTTCATAGGATATGACCTTCCTTCCTTCCTTCCTTCCTTCCTTCCTTCCTTCCTTCCTTCCTTCCTTCCTTCCTTCCTTCCTCTCTCTCTCTCTCTCTCTCTCTCTCTCTCTCTCTCTCTCTCTCTCTCTCTCTCTCTCTCTCTTTCTTTCTCCTCACCTGAGGATATGTTTCCATTGATTTTTAGAGAATGTGGAAGAGAAAGGGAAAGACAGAGAGAAACATCAGAGTGAGAGGAGCACTTGGATTGGTTGCCTCCTGCATGAGCCCTGACCTGGGCCCCGGCCAGGAAGGAGCCTGCAACCTAGGTACATACCCTTGATCAGAATCTAACCCAGACCCTGCAGTCGGCAGGCCGAGGCATTATCCACTGAGCCAAACCGCCTAGGGCAGGATATGACGTTTCTTAGCCCTCCAGCAGCAGACCTTTGTTTTTTTCTCCAGAAGTGTGGTGGAAAAACCCTATATCACCTTTTTGGATTCTTATTATCCAAGTTACTAAGCATATTACTAGTGGCATACAGGAAGCTTAGCCAATGAGCAGTCAGAACAAGTGTTTCCTCTGTAGTTCACACCAATCGCTGGCTGGGCCCTGCCCAGGCCTAAAGCCTCTGGCTGAAGCTTTAGCCTGGGCAAGCAACCCCAGCTCCCTCTGATCACAGGCTCTGATTGCAGGCTTGTCCCTACCCAGGAGGCCCCTGGCTCAGGCCCTTCCCAGGCTGCTCAGGGCCCATGCAGAACTTACCTCAGAGTGACCTGGGTGCCAGGATGTTCCCGGGACCCAGGCGCTGGGTGCCTATGTATGCAAATTAACTTCCATCTTTGTTGGGTTAATTTTCATACTCATTCTGATTGGCTATGGGCATAGCGGAGTATGGTCAATTTACATGTTTGTCTATTATTAGGTAAGATACATATATATCCATTTATTTATTTATTTATTTTCTTCATTTTTATTTGTAAAGGTGTATTTCACTTGGCAATTTCAAATTTTATGGCATTATTATATCTCTATCTTTTTTTAGACAGTCAAAGAAAATCTCAAAAAATTCAATGGTTCACAAACATATTCAGTGAAGTACTTTTATTTCCTGTTGTATAAATATATAAAACACTACAGTTAATTCAAGGAAATCACCACAAGTGATTTGAAATAGAAACATCAGACATAAAGGAGATAGTCTTTCTACGTAATTATAGGAAGGTTATTTTACCTTTCACAATTTCTAGGTTCAACATATCATGTATCACAACATTCAGTTTAGAATGCCATGAACTGTAGTAATACCAAAGTCACTTATCTTTCTTTTTTTTTCTTTCACTTGCATGTTTATTACTGTACTTTGGTTTAGCCTTGACATGAGAATCCAGAGGTGGGTTTTTCTTATGGTGTTTCATTTTAAGCATAGAAAAGCATAAAGTGTGGATGTCTCCTTTGGACAACAGTTTTATTCCTACACATCATAAGCTGCCAATATAACCTTGGCATTGAAATTTTTCAGACTATAGTCTTTGTGAGGTCCATATCTCAAAGAAGTACTTAGTTCCTAAAAGAGTATGAATCAAAAGCAAAAACAGTACTAAAATTATTCATATAACAACTATAGAAAATGTCAGTTAGTAGAATTTTAAAAAAATTTCAAATTAAATGTTATTTTTTTCTCTGTCTTATTGAATGTTTTAAATGTTCACAAAATTAAACCTTCTGGATAAGTCTTGGTTTCAAAAGGCATTACTGCTTATGTGATTTTAGAATAGATGCTTCAACATCACGCACACATGCTCTCAAAAATATCATTTTATACCACATCTTTCTTGTTTCAAAAATAGATTCCCAAGGAAAGGTATCAGGCAGGGATAGATGATAGATAAGTGGATAGATAGATGGATTAAATAGATAGATAATATATATGTGATATATACAGTAAATAATTCTCATGACACAAATGTAGAAATAACCTATTTTGTATACATTTGTGGTTTGCATTTGGAGTATCCATGTCCTCCTTTTTAGAAACCCATTGGGGATTCTATGGTTTCATGGAGGCGTAAGTGATCTAGCCTAAGCCAAGCAGAGCATTTCATCTCCATGACACAGTGATTGACTTAGGGATAATCAGCAACTGAATCGAGCTCATTCCGAGTGATTCTCAAAACTTTTGCAAGAAATACTGAGACCGAGATACTCTTTTTCTTGCTGAATGTGAATAAGGAAGCATTTTCCTCTAATGCTGCTGGCATCCATCTTGAGAAAACAGAGCATTGAGACTGAAGAAAACTGGGTTCTTAGTGACATCATTGAATAAATAAATCAAGCCTTGCCTGAAGCAAGTGCTATTTCTAGTCTTTTTAATTATGTGAGCCAGTAAATTATTTTTATTGTTTCCACCAGTTTAGGTTAGGGTGATAGTTGCAACTAAAGGCATCTTAAATAATACAACATTCTTAAATAAATAAAAAATGGGGTTAGTTCAGCTCAATTGTCAAGAACACATACTCTGTGGTTAAACTGCCTGGGTCCAACTCCCTGGTCTGTCACATATTAATTGTCTAAACTACGTTTAGTTTATTTTACCTTTATGAATCAATCTCCTATTTAAATAAAGGCGGTAATAAGAGCACCTTTTCATAAGGTGATTGTGAGGTATAAAAGAGCTATGCAGAATATAATTCCTGATGCAAAGTATATACTCAGTAAGAGTTTTCTATTATATTAAACTAGAGGCTCAGTTCACGAAACTCATGCACAGGGGGTGGGGGGTTCCCCGCAGCCCAGCCTGCACCCTCTCCAATCCAAGACCCCTGGGGCATGTCCGACTGCCGGTTTAGGCTCAATCCCGGGGATCGGGCCTAAACCAGCAGTCGGACATCCCTCTCACAATCCTGGACTGCTGGCTCCTAATCACTTACCTGACTGCCTACCTGGTTGCTTCTAACTACCCCCCTTGCTGCCTTGATCGCCCCTCACTGCCTCTGCATGCTGGCCTGATTGCCCCTAACTGCCCCCTGCTGCAGGCCAGGTCACCTCCAACTGCCCCTTCCCTGCCGGCTTGGTTGCTCCTAACTGCCCCCCCACCAGACTGGTTGCCCCCAACTGCTCCCCACCAGCCTAGTCACCCCTCACTGCCCCCCCCACTGGCCTGGTTGCCCCCAAGCACTCTCCCCACTGGCCTGGTTATCCCTAACTGCCCCCCTCTACCGACATGATTGCCCCTAACTACCACCCCTGCCAGCCTGGTCTCCCCCAACTTCCCCCCTTGCCAGCCTGGTCACCCCTCACGACCCCCCTGCCAGCCTGTTTGCCCCATGCAGCCTGTTGTTCAGTTGTTCGGTCATTTCTCGCTAACCCTCCTGCTGGCCTGGTGGTAGGCAGCCATCTTGTGAGGGGGTGATGGTTAATTTGCATATTGCCTCTTTATTATATAGGATACTAAGCTAATACTACTTGACAAAAATAAAACAAACTAATTACAAACTCTGTGAGGCCTAAATTTACAGATGGTCTCATGTAATTGTAGGAAATGATTGGCATTAAAAAATAATAGGCATAATTTAACTTCATTCACTAGAAAATCATACAAATAAAAGCAATATATACCAAACCCTCCTGGGATCTAACCTATTTCCACACTTCAACTATGTTAAATTTTTTAAGAATACATAATTATATTTTAGAAATTTGTGTTTTAGTCAACTATCCGAGCTTACTGATTTTGAGCAGCCTGAATCAAATCAATTACAGTTGTTTCAAGGCATCTTAAGTCACACCGATGCTCAAACTTGTTTACATGACAGAAAGGATACTTGGTAATCATGATACTATTTTCCAAACAACACATAATAAAAATATATTATTTAAATAAGTCCTAATTTGGACACTATTTACAATTAGCTACAACATAAATAAGCAGTAGCAGGCATCAAACATTTAAGAAAACGAGCTGGAGAAAAGTGAAATTGATGAAGTTCTAAGCCCTAGCTTAACTATTTGCTAGAAATTGGAAAAAAATTGACTATTTTATTTTAGTGCCAAGAGCCATTCAGCTCTGTTTATAACACATCAGGAGCATGGTTTAAGAATAATAGCACAGACAATCTGTACATTTAATATAGTTTTTTACTATACTAATAGAGGGCACATAACAAATGATTTTGATTGGAGGACTAGGAGGGTAAATTTAACATTTATTCTTCACCTTATTCTGCAACTTAAAAAGTACTCATGGAGGTGATGTACTTTCAAATATTACACGTGGCCCACCGCGCACAATTGTAGTGGTGCCCTTTATAGTATCGTCCATTATAATCTTCTATCAATGCTGAATGAAATATTAAAGTCAAGTATGTATGTGGTGATTAGTGATCTAGCCTTTCATTTCCTGAAGATTTGGGAGTGATTTGACGGCTTGTACCACTCCAAAAGAGGAATTAGCTATTGCAGAGTGAAAGGAATCAGAACAATATCCTAGGGCATTTTTAACATGTCTTCTGAATAGAAAAAATTAAATCATTGTATTTGTAGAAGATAATATTTTCTTGATGTGTTACATTTAGAATCTCTTACATCCTATACTTAATATTATAATAATAGAAAATCTGTGAGCAATGACTGTACCATCTTCAATGTGTTTGCTTCTGACAGATGCTCAGCCTCATGATAATTGGTGAGGCATTGAAGTAAAACTGAAGTAAATTCCCAGTAAATTGTGCAAAATATTATATATTTAAAATTAAGATTATACCATAACATTTTAGTTTTTTTTTATTTTACATTATTATAGGAAACTGTGAAATCAGGTCTGCACTGGTCAGAAGATAATTGTTATTTTATCAACATCAATACTAATGAGAGTGCAAATTTAATGTTAAAATTCCAAATTGAGTTGTTAAGCAACATGTCTCAGTACAGGTAATTGATAGCTATTTCAATGGCAGACAAGAAAGATATGAATATATAGGCAGCCAAACATCTATGGTTGAATTTGGAATCAGCATTGTCTTAAATTAACTGAAAAGCTTACATGTAAATTCCAGTGGTTAGCAAAATAGAGAGTGTGGAAAGGTACTTATTCTCAAAGACTTTTACACAGGTATTTAGTTATTAAATTAAAAATTAAGGTGAAATGACTTATTTTATCCAAGATTGATCTTTAATGATAAAATCAGTAACAAATATTTTGTGCCTATTTTTTTAATGATCCTCTCAAGAATTACCCTGTGAAAGCACACAATGTCAAAGGGCACCACATGTGTCCAAGGTCCAGTTAGATGAAGATTTCATTTTATCTTTTTAGTGAATGAACATGGAAGCATCTAGTTAGTGGGTGAAAACTATCCATGCTAATTTAGAACTATTGGCAATGGTGATATGCTTAGTGATTTATTCACTTAATATTTTATACAATATATAAAATTATGCTTGTGTCACTTCTTATGAATTCATAAAGTGCCTAAAAGCATTTATAAGAATTTTTAAATAGTTTAATACAGATAAAGAATTTAGAACAGTGTCTCTCAAGTCCAGAAGCACATTGGAATCACTGTGAACCATAAAAAATACTGATGCCTGGGCCTTACCCCAAATCCTTTGAATCAGAATTTATCAAGGACATCCCCTCTAACCCTGAAAGGCCCCACACTTCTATGTTGCACAGAAACCTTCCCTTTCATGCTTTCACAGAAGCCTGGCTCAGCAGAGGACTCTTGTTTCACTTCAAGCCTTTCATGTTTTCTCCCCACCTCTCTCATACCTTCCAGCCTGGAGGTGTGGTAAGTGCTTTCCATGTTTTTCATCACTGTTTTAGACCTCTCACCTCCCTTTAAAAAAAATTAAAAAATTTCAGTTTGTCAGATTTATAGCACACCCTACCTGTCCTTTTTGCTCTGTGTCACTCATCAGTCTGGAATACTTTCTCTGTGCTTTGTCTTTGGTACTTTCTCACAATATTCCTGTCATAATTTCAATGACCATATAGCTAAATCTTTCCAAAACACAGCATTCTGAGTCCCATGACATCTTCTCCTCCAGTGGTCTTGTCATTCGCCTTTCCTCACCTCCTAGAATAAATCCTAGACCTCGTCATTACAAGAACTGCAACTTTCCTCACTGCCTCTTGTCTCCTAAGATCCTCACATCCCTACTATGCAGCTTAAATCTATGGTCAGTCTTCATCATTACTCCCTTGCATACACACCCAACTCCCTGTTCCTCTCTTGCTTCATTGTACAACCATGTCAACATGTCAGCTCTGGTTAAATAAAACCACCCCCTTAATTGGCATCTATACCTACCTGTACAGCCAAGTGTGGTTGTAAGAAAATAGTCATGCTAAGCCTCCATACTTTAACTTTATGACCACTAATCTCGTGTACTCTTAATGCTACCTGCTCCTAATCCACTAATTGCCCCACTACTTTCCTCTTCTTCTTTAACCTTTAATACTTTTCCCCTTTCCTCAGTTTCAGTTTCTTAGTTCTCTAAGAAGAATAAGTAACAGAGGAGAACCATCCAAATCTTGACCACCAAATGAGTCACCCACTTTCCTCTTGTCTATCTATTCTGCCTGGTCTCATAACTATGGTCAACCTCATGACTTCGGTACCAGACAGCATCTCCTCTTGCCTATTCAAGGGTGTCTAATAATTTACTCAGCTCTCTTCTATATTATCAATTATTCTGTCTCTTCTGATTTCCCCCAGCAAAATGCAAATTAGTTATAAAGTACCCTTAATTTGAATATGGACTCTAGATTATAAAATAGTATTATATCAATATTAAATTTCCTGATCTGGGTCATCATATTATGCTTATGTAAAAAAAAAAATAACCTTGTTCTTAGAAAATATACAAGGAAGTATTCAGAAAGGGGATACAGTAGCTCCAATTAATATTCAATTGGTTTAGATAGAAAGTGGATAGAGGATGGGAGGAAGAGAAGTTAGGTGGGAACAAGAGAGGGTGATAGAAAAAAAGGGGGAGGCAAAGAGTGAATGGGAGACAGTAAATAGATTAAGTAAACATCAGTGAATAAGGAAAGGATATAGGGAGTTTCTTTTTACAGCTTAAATTTTTTCTGTAACTTTGAAATTATAAAAAAAAATAAAGGTTGCAATATAAAAACCTGCCAAAATGAGAAAAAAAATTCAAACAGATCAACAGATTATTTGCATTGCTTCAACAGGTTTGGCTAAAATTATTTGCATGATACAATGCATTATACTATGTTATGCATTGGGTTAATACATAGTTAAAAATGGGTAAAGGACTTAAATGTAAGATGTGAAACCATAAAAATATTAGAAGAATCCATAAGCAGCAAAATAGCAGACATATGTTACAGCAATAGCTTTACCAATACATCTCCTAGAGCAATGGAAACTAAAGAGAAAATAAACAAATGGGACTACATCAAAATAAAAAGCTTCTGTACCGCAAAAGAAACCATCAACAAAACAACAAGGAAGCCCACTGCATGAGAGAACATATTTGCCAATGTTATCCCCAATAAGGGTTTAATCTCCAAAATTTACAGGGAACTCACACAATTTAACAAAATGAAGATAAACAACCCAATAAAAAATTGCACAAAGGACCTAAATAGGCACTTTTTGAAAGAGGACATAAAGAAGGGCAAAAGACATGTGAAAACACGCTCAACGTCAGTAATTATCTAAGAAATGCAAATCAAAATGACAATGAGGTACCGCCTCACACCTGTCAGAATAGCTATCACCAACAAATCAACCAATGACAAGAGCTGGGGAGGACATGGAGAAAAAAGGAACCCTCATGCACTGCTGGTGGGAATGCAGACTGGTGAAGCCAATGTGGAAAACAGTATGGCGTTTCCTCAAAAAGTTAAAAATGGAACTCCCCTTTGACTCAGTAATCCCACTTCTAGGAATATATCCCAAGAAAACAGAAACATGAATCAGAAAGGATATATGCACCCCTATGTTCATAGCAGCACAATTTATAATAGCTAAGATTTGGAAACAGCCTAAGTGCCCATCAACAGATGAGTGGATTAAAAAACTGGTACATCTACATAACAGAATACTACACTGCTATAAAAAAGAAGGATCTCTTACCATTTGCAACAGAATGGATGGACCTGGAGAGCATTATGCTAAGTGAAATAAGCCAGTTGGAGAAAGACAAATATCACATGATCTCACTCATCTGTGAAATATAATGAACAACATAGACTGATGAACAAAAATAGAGCCAGAGCCATAGAAGCACTGAACAGACTGTCCAACCTAAGAAGGGATGTAGGGGAATGGGGGAAGAGAGATCAACCAAAGGACTTGTATGCATGCATATAAGCATAACCAATGGACACAGACAGTAGCAGGGTGAGCACATGTGCTGGGGGGTGGGAGTGGCTGGGGAGAGGTCAATGGGAGGAAAAGGAGACTTATGTAATACTTTAAGCAGTAAATAATTTAAATTAAAAAAAAACTTAGCGAATCTAAGTGTTTCTGATAAGTGTATGGTAGGCAGATCTCTAAGTGGTCATTTGAAATTCTTATATAGGCATAGCTTGGAGATATTTTGGGTTCAGCTCCAGACCACCATAATAAAGTGAGCAGCGAAATAAAGCGAGTCATAATCTTTTTGCTGGTGGAGGGTAATGCCTTCCATTTGTAAAAATTGAGACACCTGTAAAGTACAATAAAGCAAAGCACAATAAGATGAAAGGAATGCCTGAGTACATAATAGAAAATACATTTCTACCAATTTTTAGCAACTAGAATCCTATCTAATAAAAGAGTAATATGCAAATTGACCATATCTCTGCTACACCCACAAGCCATGCCCACCAGCCAATCAAGAGCGAGTATGCAAATTAAGCCAACCAAGATGGCTACAGCCAGGGAGAGAGCAGGAGGCTTGGGGTTCCCTGGCAATGGAGGAAGTCAAGCTTTCCACCTGCCCTGGCCTGTGTTGGCCTCTGCTTAAGGCTACAAAGTTTCAATTATAGAAGATAAATAAATCCCAACAAAAATGGCGGCAGCCACGGAGCTGGAGAGAGCAGGAGACTTGAGTTGCCCCCGGCGATGGAGGAAGCCATCTTTGACCACATGGGGCAGCCATCTTTGACCACATGGGGGCAGCCATCTTGTGTGTTGGAGTGATGGTCAATTTGCATAGTACTCTTTTATTAGATAGGATAGAGGCCTGGTGCAATGGTGGGGGCCAGCTGGTTTGCCCTGAAGGGTGTCCTGGATCAGGGTGGGGTGCCCTTGGGGTGTGGGGCAGCCTGGGCGAGGAGCCTGTGTTGGTTTTCAGGCTTTGGCCAGGGCCCCCCGGCGACCCAAGCGGAGGTCCTGGTATCTGAGATTTATTTATCTTCTATAATTGAAACTTTGTAGCCTTGAGCAGAGCCACACCTCCTGCTTGCTCCGTGGCCACAGCCATTTTTGTTGGGATTTATTTATCATCTATAGTTGAAACTTTGTAGTCTTGAGGAAAGAGGGAGAGAGAGAGAGAGAGAGAGAGAGAGAGGATGAAAAAGAGTAAAAAATTATTTACCTACCTGGATTGGGCCTAAACGGGCAGTCGGACATCCCTCAAGGGGTTCCAGATTGGAGAGGGTACAGGCTGGGCTGAGGGATAGCCCCCCCCGCCCCACCGTGCACAAATTTTGTTCACAAGGCCTCTAGTTAGAATATAAATTCCATTGTGCTAATGTTGTTCATTTTTTTAGATTATAATATAATAGAGGCTGCCTTGCAGGAACAGCACATAAGATGCAAACAAGTTTCTTCATGTTGCAAGCAAAAATGAATAAATCCCAGAATTTATTTCATTTGAGTCAAAAACTGGTCTAAAAAATGGCCTTTGACATTAAGCCAAGTCAAAATAAAACTGCTTAAAGCATGACAATTTCAGTAGGTGGGTTAATAGGGAAACTCCCTAAAATATGTTTAAAAGCAGAGAATAAATGGCCATGAAGTTCCTACATTATTTAATAAAATATACCTCTATTTTGTGAGTGTATTCAGGGGATCCACAAATAAGTGCATTCTTCATTGTAATAGTAATAATTTCAGAACTGAGAAGTATTAGAAATTGACAAGTTTGTAAGGATTGCTACTTTGATGGGCAGTGCTATAGAAAACGACTTACAAAGGCCTTGTTTATGCCTTATATTTTAGTTCATTCAAGCTGGATTATGCTAAGGTTTTCCTGGTAGTGCTTTTCCCACAATATTGACAAGGGGGCTGGGGGATTGAGCGAAGACAAGTGGTGGGTGTTACCCACTTACCCCTTGCTCACCAACAGAAGCCAGTGCTCAGAGTTCACATCACTTTGCGCCCAGCTTAACAATTCTTCTCAGCATGGGACTCTCGGCAGCCACCATCACTAGCTGAGAGCCATTACCATCCTTGTAGTGGGTGGAAATCTGCTTGGATAAAAACTTATTTAGAAAACTGAGTTGAACTATATCGATGCAGTTAAAGTCATCCTTTGTCAGTTTTCTGGCTCCAAATTATAAGATGAGCACGCTTCTATAGAATTTGTTATTATAAAATGGTAATTACTAGTATACCAAAGGGTTCATGCTCAGAACAGGTTCAAGCATAGAGGAGACCTCAAAGGGCATCAAACTCAACTCCCTTATTTCCAAATAAGGAAAACTGAAGACAAGAGAAATGAAATGACATGTACAATGAAACCCACAGGCATAGGAAGATAGAACACAAGATTCCTTTTTGTGTTTTTTTCTGATTCCAAGAAAAGTACTTTAGCCCTTGCATAATGTAGCCTCTGATTTTAAAATTAGTTCATTTTTTCCTGTGTGTGTGTGTGTGTGTGTGTGTGTGTGTGTGTGTGTGTGTTTGTGTGTGTGTGTGTGAGAGAGAGAGAGAGAGAGAAAGAAGAAAAAGAGTAAAAAATTATTTACCTGGATCTTTGTTTTATGTATTCAACTATTCACTGATGAGCTAAATTCATGTCAGTAGGACTCAATCATTTGAAAAGAGCAGACAGATAGAAACCGTACCCATCATCACACCCAATTTTCTTGACAGCTAAAGTATAACAGCCATGGGTGTCATAGGAGGTGGTGACTACATTTGAGCAGTACTTAAGATCTAATGTAATACTCCTCCACAGAACAGTGGGAAGAGTTAATATATAGACATTTCAAGGTAAATTTCTCTCATTCGGATTCAGAAAGTCAGATTTGAAAGCTATTAGCACTATGATAGATGATCCTCTTTCAGACACCTTTCTTTTTTCCTGACAAGTTGCTGTTAAAAATTAAAGTAAAAAGAGGCCTCCTTTTTTGCTGCACATTTTTAATGGACCTGAAGCCAAAATAAGTCAGACTAAATTATGGGAGTAAATGACCTCCCGGGAAGTATTATACCAAATTCCAAAGTACTATAGAGACGTTCCTTTGATCTTTTTAGCTTCACAGCCTGAAATTCAAAATCTGTATTTAATTTTAGGCTGCATATACCAGCTTTTAAATTTTCTTTCCAAAATGATATATCATTTTAAATGATAGACCACCTTTAACTTGTATTTCTAAAACTGCTGACTGGCATTTCTTTATTCTTTTACTCTATAAAAACAGATATAGATATAATTAATTATGAGGAGTATTTGGGGTTGGGTGTATAATGGATAAACTACTGACCTTCACTTAAGAGATAGCACTTTAAACTCAACCTTCTTTCTTAAGTGAAATGACTCTGATCCAAAGTGAAGTTTTCAGTTCACACCTGATAAAGATGCTGAATAGAGAAAAAGAAGACTAGACAGAGATGACTTTCAAATCCCTGCTTTTAGGACTATTTTGGATAACGACATCTGATTTAGAATACATCTTTTAGCAGGTTGCAAGCAGGTGTGCTTGCTTTCCACATGAACCCTTTCTGTAGTTTCACATATGCCTTAATTGAACAGCATCTTGACAATAATGCATGCCCATTAACACCTATAAATCAGTCCACATTCTTAAACAAAGAATCTCTTAGATCTTTTCTGTACATGCTGTATTAGCATAGTTGTAGAGATCAGTGCTGCATCTGCTAAAGTAAAAGTAACAGATAGACAGTAATAGTGTGATTTCATAACTAAGACTTGACAAACTAGAGGACGAAAATTAAGTATTAAGCCTAATCATTGTGGGAGACATCAATAACAACAACAAGCAATAGAGTCAATATGTATCACCCAGGAACCAAAAATACTTTTCACTCAGACATAGAACATGCTGGATATATGGAAACTTATCATGTGAAATTTATTTTTACTACCACTGTTGGAAAGAACTCACATGGTTTTGTCTAGCATTGCACATGGTTTTCTGAAACTATAGAAAAAAATTGTGTATCCTACCCATATTTACCGGTTATTTTCTGTTTTCTTTTATCAGTCTTTTAGGTTCTATGAAAATTAGGAAAGGAGACCTCAACCAAGATTGGAGTTGGGTGGAACCAAGACCTACCTCAGAGCAGATTGCTCCAAACAGGAATAGATATGCTTTGTAAATCCAACAGAAAGATGTTTTCTACTCTGCAATTCCAGCAGAAGGAAGATTTTCTTTTCCCTCAATGATGGCCCAGCCAATGAAAAGCCACTACACTTTGAACTAGCTTCCTTCAATGGACAACTCTTCCAAACTTCCCCTTTTCTTTGTAAAAAAAATAATAAAAAATGTTCCTCTCTTTTGTTTTCCTGACTTGCCTATGGTTGTGCCATAACTTGCATGTCCCAAATTGCAATTCTCTACTATTCATGAATAAATCCCTTTTTAACTAATTGTTTTATTTTTAAGATCAACAGTTCCAACGTGGCCTTAGGGAAATCACGTCATTTTTCTATGCTAGTGCCCACAATTACACAATCATGGAATAAATTTCGCTCTTCCTACCTCACAGGTAGGCCAATAAGTAGGGTGAGACAAGTAAGGCACCTAGCATACAAAATTTAAGGAGGCACTCGCTCCTAGGAACATGCAAGTGCAAGATCATGAAAGTGTATTACCTTGAGCATGAGTACCTCCTTAATGTTTTTTTCCCCCTTGGTGCCTCATATGTCTCCTTGCCCAGATTATAAGGTTGCTGTAAAGTTGACATAGATTTAGTTGAAAAGTTTAAAAAGCTTGAGAGATTATGACCCACATCCTAATAATAGTATTTTTCATAGAAAGTATCAAAATACAATGTCTCTTCTTATTGCAATTAAACAAAGAAATGATAACTTTTTCACATCTTACTTTTTAATCAGACAACTTCAAAGAAATCATGACCTCTTATAAATTTAAAGATAATTTTTGTTAATTTTAGTTTATTTTGTTGGAGATTGTTTCATCTAATAGTTTTGCAGAGTGTGGGGAATAGATTTTGAAGAAAGGTTTAATTTACTAAGAACACTTACTTTTGTTCAAATTTGGAAGGTCAAAAAATAAAAATTAAGTTACCTACCTCTCTTGTACAACCCTATCTTTCCACTCACCTTAGGCTTTCTCATGACTAAAAGCCCTTGAACAACTAGGAAAAATATTTGTTCCCTCTTTATATTCTTCAGAATTCTAGTATAACTTAAATATCTTTTATTAGGTGCCCAGTATAAACTTAGACTTTAGTATATTAATTACTTCACTTGAAAATGTTTGTTGAATGGTAACTAAGGAACAAGAATGGGGCTAATTTTCTAACATAGCTTATTTGGGATTACTGTATTTCTCTTTCAGAGTACAATTGTAGAAGTTTGGGGAAGGAGGACAGGCAGAGAGAGAACACTATGTGAAGGCATTTGAAAATAACCAAGGCAACCAGAATTTGAGAAAATAGAAAATCACTGAGGTGACCTTTACATTTACCATCACATTTTCTTCTTGAAACATTTGCCAATTTACATCAAGGAGAACAGAGGCCAATGACATTAGTATTAAACATGTGCAGACAAATCCTATCTAATGAAGAGGGAATATGCTAATTGACTGTCCCACCCTCAAAGATGGTGTCTCCCACCACCACAAGATGGCAGTGCCCTGTCCCCTCAACCCCACTGGGGCGGCAGGTGTGCAACAAGGCCAGGCCCGCTCTGCGCACCTGCTTCTGGAGTTCCCCAGTCCCCTCAGCCCCCCAGCCATCCAGGGTTGGCCCAAGGTGCAAGCAAACCTTGGATGGCAGCTGCCCAGCCAATGCCCGAGGCACAGGCAAGCCTCCGATGGCGGCTGCCCAGCCACTGAGGACCACCCAAGTCTCAGGTAACCAGGGCTGGCCAAGTCTTGTGCTGCTGGCAATGGCAGCAGAGGTGTGATGGGGCGTCGCCTTCCCCTGATCACTGAGTCACCTCCCACCCCTGAGCACTCCCTGACTGTGAGAGGGGGCAGGCCCCCTCCCAATCCAGGGCATGAATTTTCATGCACTGGGCCTCTAGTAATAGGATAAAAGAATGGATCAATTCACCACAGAAAGAAAATCTATAAAAGGAATCAAATAGAAATTACAAAATAAAAATGCCAAGGTATGTATTTAATAGCAATAGCGGTAAGTAGAAATTCTAGAATAAACCTCTCAAAGAAAAAAGGATAAAATATATGTGAAATAGCATGATTCCCTGAGTCACGAAGACAAGGTCTAAAATATGTGTAGCTGCAGTCCAAGAAGAAGAAAAGCAATAAAGTGGTAAAAGCAATATTTTAAGGAAATAGGGTAAGAATTTTCCAAACAGATATAAGAAGGTCTACTAACTTTAAAGATAATTGCAAAAAAAAAAAAAAATGACACCTGGCCATGTCAGATTAAAACTTAAAAATCAAGGACAAAAATAAATTTTTATAAACAGTTTAATAGAAAACACAATATTTGCAAAGGAACAGTAATAAAAAATATCTCACTTTTCAACACAAACAATGAAATTCAGCAGGAAAGAAATTACATCTTTAAAACATCAAAATAAAATTGCTGCCAGTCTATAATTATTTATGCAGTGCTTGGCTAACAAATGAGCCTCTCACACTTACTCTGTTTGCAGACTCATTTTCATTTTTTATGTGTGTGAAGAAAATCTTCTTTGATGAGATTTTCATATTACAGTTTCTAATTTTTCTTGCTGTTGCTTTTCTGTGAGTTGAGAATACTGTGATGACTGTTTGGTCTGATATGCCAATGTCTGTTATATTTTTTTAGCATAGCTATAGTGTTGCTAAAAAATATAATGCTTTGCCATCTAATTTGGTAGCAAAATAATCCACACTCCACTGTATCTGAAAATCATTACATTTAGAATTCACTTTTATTTCCTTCTTTTGTCATGCTGGTTATGAACTGATATAAAAAAATAAAAAGACTGCACTACAGCAATGTGTATGGCCCCAGAAACTCTAGTCAGTTAAAACTCATCATTACAATTTGTAGTGCAATGAGCAGCAGTGCAAAGCAATAAGCATACCATATACATGGTATTTATTACAGTGGCCACTGAGATCTGCTGTGGTGCAGGGAAAGCAGCCATGAAAACAGGTAATGAATGAGTGTAGCTTTTTTTCAATAAAACTTTATTTGTTGACATAAGCTTTAAATTTCATATCATTTTCATGTATTTTAAAATGATTTTTCTTTTTATTCTTTTATAGCCACTTATAAATGTGAAAATCAATCTCAGCTCATAAGTCATTAAAAAAACAAGCAAACAAAAACGATAGTGGGGAGGATTTGGCCCCTACATCATAATTTACTCACTCCTATTTTAAACAATATTAAGAGATATTGGAGCTTTAAAATATATGTAGAAATAAAGGCTGTAACTGGGGTTAAAATATTTTAAAGTTACAAAATATTCTGAAAAGTTACACAATATTCTGAAAAGTTACAAAAATAATTGAAGGTGGATTTCAGTAAGTTTAGTGTGCATATTATATCTCTTAAATAACTACTGAAAAATCAATAAAAGAATGTATAAGTAAAAAGATGATGGATGGAAAGTTAATAAAAACTACTATATTAATAAAAAGGCAAGAAAAAAATAGGTAAGGTAAGTAGAAACCAATATAAAATGGTAGATTTAACCCCCCCAAAGCAGAAATTAATTTGCATGTAAATTAACAATATACACAGATTAAAATAAAAGATATAAGAGTAGATAAGAACTGCAAAACAACTATATGTTATTGACATTTTTAATATAAAGAAACAGAAAGAGTAAAGGTAAAAATAATGTGGTATAGTTATATTGACAAAGTATATTTTAAGTCAAGAAGTGTAACTAGAGATTGGGAGAAATATTTCATAATAATTAAAAGATTAATTCAATGTGAAGATATAACAATCCTAATTTTGTATGCATTAATAGGAAAGCCTCAATATATAAAGAGAAAAAATTACAGAGCTAAAATCAGAAATAGAAACCTCCACAATCATAGTTTGAAAACTACTGTCAATATAGTATAGAACAAGGAAATAAAAAATTAATACAGAGAAACTTTCCAAAACAACAGACTACATTTTTTTCTAAGTTCACGTGGAACATTTAACAAATTCACTTTGTTTAGAAACATAAAGCAACTCTGAAAATTTTTATTCTGAGTACAGTGAAATTAAGGTAGATCTACACTAATAAAAGAGAAATATGCAAATTGACTGTACCTCCATGACACCCACCAGCCAATCAGGAGTGAGTGTGCAAATTAACCCAACAAAGATGGTGGGTTAATTTGCATACGCAGGCGCAGAGTGGCCACGCAGGCCGAGATGCCTGCTATGAGAGGGAGCTACAGGAGCAGCACTCAGGCCAGAGCGGAGAAGACTGAAGGCTCCGGCCGGAGCAAAGACTCTGGCCAGCAGAAGCGAAGACTCCAGTGGGAGCAAAGATGGAAGGCAGCGGCCAGAGCAAAGGCTTGGGTCCTGGGTGCTGGAAGAAAATAGGTGCCGGCAGCCAGGGGAAGGAAGGTCTATTGCACGAATTTTCATGCAAGGGGCCTCTAGTATAAATTATAAAAAGATACTAGAAAATCCTCTCAAATTAGGTAACTAGACAATAAAATAGTAAATAACTCATCTTTATGGAAGAAATCACTATGAGAATGAAATATATATGTATGCTCTTTTTAAATATCTTTTTAAATTAATTTTTACAAGTCGAGGAAGGAGTGAGAAAGAGAAAGAGAAACATCAATGTGAGAGAAAACATTGGTCAGCTGCCTCACCTGGGCATGTGCCCTGACCTGGAATTGAACTGGCAACCTTTCAGTACATGGTACAACACTCAGCTAACTGAGCCACACCAGCGTGGGATACATATGTATTTCTATTGAATGATATTAGATATATGATACCTAAAAATGTATGAAATTAGAAACTATTCTGAAAATGTGGGATACAGATAAGCCTTTTCTTTCACATTAAATTAATATTATTAAAGAAGAAAGGTACCAAATGAATTAATTAACATGAATCACAATATGCCAGTAAATATCAGTAAATACAAAGAAAAAGAAAAAGATAAAGCTAGTAAAATGTAGCTAAAATAAAAAACAAATGTGCAATAGAAAAATCAACAAAGCTGAAGTTTTATTATTTTAAAAGAATAGCAAAATTTGTAAACTTCCATAAAGTATGATAAAGAAAAAGACACAATGAATAGAGAAACATGGATAATGTTTATTGTTATTACAGTTATTACATGTTGCAGTTATCACAACTGTAATAATAGGAATTTATGAAAAACATCACAGCGATAAACTTGACTACTTCAATTAAATAAACAAATTCCTGTGGAAGAAATCATGATTTAAGACTTTTGGCTATGACTAAGTCAAACTCATGTCTCCTAAAACATCTCTAAAACTCTACAGAACTAACAACAACAAACCATTTCAAGGCTCCGGAAAGCACATAAAGGTGCATAGTAATCTAGAAGCATTTATGCAGCAGCTGGGATTTGAGAAAGAAGAGTAGAAACTATCGTCTCTTTTGAGCATCTTTCAATACTCCCCTGACCAGCTTAGCTGCTGAGCAAGGGCAAGGCAGGCCTTGAGAATGATCACCTCTCTGCCATAGTTGAAGAAGTCTCACACAGTTTGGGATGACGGGCAACATACTACAACATTGCCAGTTTATTTCTTGCAGGCAGGCCATGTTCATGATTGGGCAACTCAATATCATAAAAATGCCAATTCTGCCCCAAATTAAACTGTAAATTCAGTGCAATCAAAATCCAATAGGTTATTATGTGAAAACTGACAAGCTTATCTTTATGGAAATATTAGGATCCAAAAATAGCAATGGCAAGGTTAAAGAGAACAAAGCTATTGGATATACATTGTCAGACATCAAGACTTACTTTAAAGACAGTAATTAAAACGTGTGTTTTTGAACAATGAAAGAGAATAGAATCCAGGATCAATTACACATATAGGTTCACCTGATTTACAACAAGGTAGTGCAGAGGGGGAAAGAAGGTACAAAAATAATGGGATATAAAATTAAAGAAAAAATATTTAGCCCTTATTTCACTATATGAAAAATAAATTCCACATGGGTCATAGAACTAAATGTGAAAGCAATAAAGCTAGTAAGAGGTAACATAGAAGAGTATCCTTATGACCTTGGCCTAGGAAAAGACTTCTTAAATGTGACACAAAGATAATAACCATAAAGGAAAGATAGTTCTGGACTCATTAACATCAAACTTACTGATCATTAAACATATTATTAAAAGCATGAATGGTGAACTTTTAAGTGGGAGAGAAGAACTATCCTATGTAATAAAAGCATAAAATGCAAATTGACCAAATGGTGGAATGACCAGTCGCTATGACATGTACTGACCACCAGAGGGCAGATGCTCAACACAGGAGCTGCCCCCTGGTGGTCAGTGCACTCCCACAGGGGGAACACGGCTCAGCCAGAAGCCGGGCTCACTGCTGGTGAGAGCCGAGGCGGTAGCGAGAGCAGAGGTGGTGGCAGGAGCCTCTCCTGCCTCCACTGCAGGCAGGTAGTAAGGAGCGAGGGGTCCTAGACTGTGAGAGCCCTGGATTGTGAGAGGAATGTCTGAGGGCCGGGGATCAGGCCTAAGATGGCAGGTGGACATCCTCCAAAGGGTCCCTAACTGCGAGAGGGCATAGGCCAGGCTGAGGGACACCCCCCCAAGTGCACAAATCTCATGCACTGGGCCTCTAGTCTATATATAAAAAAGCCTAAGCAACCAGAATGACCAGAACGACTGGTTGCTATGATGTACACTGACCACCAGGGGGAAGAAGCTCAACTCAGGAGCTGCCCCAGGTGGTCAGTGTGCTCCCACAGCCAACCTACCTTGGCTGGCCAACCTCCCATGGTCCATCCCCCAGGCTGGCAGGCCCCTGGCTGGGATGGGGAACCGGAAATGGGTGGCGGTGTATGCAGCTACTTTCCCAGAGGCGCTGAGGGCCAGAGGCCAACCTCCTTTGCCCTGTCCCTCCCCCGCAGCCAGCAAGCCCCCATCAGCCCACCCTCTGTGGTGGTGGCACAGTGGCGTGGAAAGGAGGAGGAGGGGAGGTGGGGAACCGTGCAGTGGTCGGATGCCAACGGCCTTGTCCATTCCTCCCACAGCTGGCCCAGCAACCATAGCTTCCTCTCCTGACTCCACCAGGGCCTTCGGGCCCCAGGCTGGGACGGGGAACCAGGAGTGCATGGCAGCAGATGCGGCCCCTTTCCTAGGGGAACAGAGGGCCAGCTCCCTCCTGGGGCTGGCAGCCAACATCCTGTGGCCCCTCCCCCCAGCTGGCAGGCCCCAATTGGCCCAGTCCCAATTGGCCTGGCTCTGATGAGCCCTGATCGCTGGCCAGGCCTAGGGACCACACCCATGCACAAATTTTGTGCACCAGGCCTCTAGTAAGTATATAAAATACATTCCATTTATATATAAATATATGCATATATGCATATATTTATACAACAGATTAATCACAAAAAAAGACATCCAAATTAAAAATGTGAAAATACCATGAATAGTAAACCTCAAGTTTATTCTTGATGTTTAAACTTTTCAAATTCAAAAAGTTGGAACCCTGATTGTTGTGGCTCAGTGGTTAGAACAGGGCCTCAGGCACTAAAAGGTTGAGGGTGTCTTCACTTGGATATATAACTACCACCTCACATTCAACAGGTCTACAACTCAAGTTACCTTTACATAAAAGTTATCATTTGTACACTACTCAATCAATTGGTAACATTATTAGTCTTCAAATTTTCCAAGTTCAAACCTTAAAGTCTTCTTTTAGTCTTTGATGTTTTAATTTCATCAAGTTGACTACTACTAAGTAATTGTGTCTTCTAAATATTTCATATATATGTCATTTTCTCTCTATTTTCATTCTTATGCCTTCATCCTGTTCTCACTGGATGATTCTAACAGCCTCTTGCTCGGCTTCCTTTACTTCGTGGTAGCTTCAAGTGGACCCCCAGTGATTTTCATCTGGTATTCATACCCTTATGTAGTTTCTTCCCACTATTACAAGACTTGGTCTTGAGATGAGTAAACTGTGGGAGAGGTAAAAGTATGTAACTTTCAACATTACATTATAAAAAGACTGTAGCTTCCATTGTGCGGACACTCTCCTTGCTTTCTTGTTCTCTCTTTCATTCTTGGATCACTCACTCTGGTGGAAGTTAGCTGCTGTGTATGAGAACTTTGAGCCAGCCTTTGCAGAAGCCCTACTGGAAAGGAAATAATATTATTTTATAATATTTTTAATAATATCTATTATTTCCCAGATAACAGCCAGTGAAAAACTAAAGCCTACCAACAGCTACATGACCAAATTTAGAAGTGGTTCTTAATTTTAGTCTTATGTAAGCCTACAGCCTTAACTGACAGCTTGACTTGTGAGAGAAACTCAAGCTAAGATGCTCCCTTAAGAAATTATAAAATAATGTAAGATAATAAATGGATGCCTTCTAAGCAGCCCAGTGTGGGGGTTTTGTCACACGGCAATAGATAACAAATACAGCCTTCACTTTATATGGAGGTAACTTCCTTAAAGTCTCTAGAGACTTATTACTGTTGTTACTTTTGAGTCCAGATACCTCTGCTTATATTATTACTAGAGGCCCGGTGTACAAAATTCGTGCACGGGTAGGGTCCCTAGGCCTGGCCAGTGATCAGGGCCAATTGAGGCCTTCTGGCTGCCGGCTGTGGCCTCCTTTCCCTAGCTGCCAGCTGCTGGCCAGGGCCTGCCTCTGTTCTGTGCCACCCTCTGGTGGTCAGTGTACATCATAGCAAGAAATCGAACTCCCGGTCTCCCTACTCAACTCACGTGGGGTCAATTTGCATATTAACCTTTTATATCTATACTAATAAAAGAGAAACATGCAAATTGACTGACGCTATGCCCACCAGCCAATCAGGAGTGAGTATGCAAATTGACCCAACAAATATGGTGGCAGCCAGGGAGCTGGAGCCAGCAGGAGGCTTGGGTTGCCCCCCGCGATGGAGGAAGCCAAGCTTCCAGCCTACCCTGGCTACCACTGAAGGACTGAATGGGAGCCTGGGTCGCTGGGGAGCGTGGCCAGCCTGAAAATGGCCACGCCCCCATGGAGTAAGAGTCTCCTCCGAGGGGTGTGGCCAGCTTGCAAACAGCCATCAGCCCCTCACCCAGGCTGGCCAGACACCCCAGCAGGGACCCCTCCCTGAAGGGGGTGTGGCCAGCTTGAAAACATCCCTCAGGCCCTCACCCAAGCTTTCCATGCCCCCCCAGAGGGGACCCTCACCCCATGGGGGCATGGCCATCCTGCAAACCACCACAGGCCCCTCACCCAGGTTGGCCAGGCACCCCAGCTGGAACCCCACCCTGATCCGGGACACCCTTCAGGGCAAATCAGCCAGGCCCCACCCGTGTACCAGGACTCTATCTATACTAATAAAAGGATAATATGCTAATTAGACTGGGAGACCTTCCAGGAGATCTTCCGGACTTTCTTCTGGACAAAGCCATGGTGGCGGGGACGAGGTAGAGGGGTTAGAGGCCAAGAGGGGAGGGCAGTTGTGGGTGATCAGGCCAAGATGGGATGGCAGTTAGGGGTGAGCAGGCCAGCAGGGGGGGCAGTTGGGAGTGAGCACTCTGGCACGGAGGGCAGTTGGGGGTGATCAGGCTGGCAGGGGAGGGCATTTGGGGGTGAGCAGGGCGATGGCAGGAGGCAGTTGGGGGCAAGCAGGCCGACAGGCAGAGTGGTTAGGGGCAATCAGGCTGGTAGGCAGGTGAGCAGTTAGGAGCCAGCAGTCCCGGATTGCGAGAGGAATGTCCAACTGCTGGTTTAGGCACAATCCCTGTAAACCGGGAGTAGGACATCCTTCGAGGGGTCCCAGATTGGAGAGGGTACAGGCCAGGCTGAGGACAGCACCCCCTCCCCGTGCATGAATTTTGTGCACTGGGCCACTATGATAGATAGATAGATAGATAGATAGATAGATAGATAGATAGATAGATAGATAGATAAAACAATTCTTATTTCATCCTATCTAACATAAGACCTGAAGATTCTCTGAATTTAATTGCTAATTTCAATGCTACCCTTTGCTTATATTGTTCCACATTCTTGAATATTTTCTTTTCCTATCCACCTTCGAAGACCAAGTAACATTGAATTACTTCCATAAAGCCTTTTCCAATGGCTCTGTCCTTCACACTGATTTCTTCTTTGGAGTTAACTCAATTTTATTCTTATGTAAGTTCATAAGAGTTCACTTATTTAAATACATTTCCCCACCCCCACTACCTTTACAATATTCACTCCCTTTCACCCACTTTATAGATAACCACTAATTAATTGTATGTTTAATCCTGTCACCATCCATTCTGATATCTGTTTGCCCCAACAAAGATTGCAGGAGCATTTTGAAACCAATGTTTATTTCTTGTGATCCTGACACTGCTGTTATTATTATCTCATCTAATTGTTCAAATGCTTAGAAATGCTATTATCTTGGAATGAAGAAAAGTGGTCAAAAGATTGAAAGTACACAAATGAAATTTGCAGAAGATACAAAATAATGACCTTCTTAATAACACAGACAATGAAATAGTGACAAGTGGAAAAATATCTTAATAGCAATACTGATGGATATAGTCATGCTTTAATATGTAGGTCAAGAAAAATCTAGAAGAAAAGTAAAAGATAATCAAGTGAAGTAATAATATAACTGTACTGAAGTAACCGGATGATTTTATCTGACTGTTATTTCTTTCCCTGAAATTGGAAGACATTCACCTCATTAAATTAGTCAATTACCATTTAAACATTCCCCCCCACCCCCTAGTTTAATCCATGCTAGGGGGTCTAAATATGGAGTCACTGGATTTATGGAACAGGAATATACAACTGCAGGTTCTTTTTTAATGGAACTGCTTTATTAATTTGTGGTTTCCTTTTTAGGTTAAGGTTAACATCTCATCTTTTTACATGCTTTATGTTAGTACAACATATTTAATGACTGTATTTGTATATTTCAGGTAGGAAATTCTGAAATAAAGGGAGGAAGAGATTTGTATCTCTCTAAACTTGGAGAAGAGTTAATGGGAATGAATGATGAATATTCTACAAGAGAAATTGAACTGAAAGACTTTGGTGGGTTTTGAAGTTCTAAACTCTGGTCCAATCTCTTCTGTGTCTTAAAGTTACTTTTATTTATTTCTTACATGAAATTATTTTTTAAAAACGTATCTTTATTGTTGAAAGTTTTACAGATGTTCCCTTTTACCCCCATTGTTAAATAAAGAAATCTACCAGAGAATAAGGCTTTTAAATCTTGCTAAGTTCGTCCTCCCAAGCTTTTATAAATATAGGGTGTCCCAAGAAAATGTATATTCACACTTTGTATAATGATAAAGGCAGTGTTTATTCAAATACTTTTCATTTTCAAAATTGAGCTATCAGCTGTTAAATTGTTTATACATTTTTGAACACCCTGTATATTAAAGGAAGACCTATTTCAGGCTAACTATTAAGTATCTTCATTTTAAATGGAAATAAATATCCAATGTCATTATTCAGTGAAACAGCTTCTAAACACATATAGAAGTTTAAAATTTATTTAGAAAGGGAAAGCAAAGAAACTGGAATTTCAGGTAATTTTTAGGAAAAGCTATAAGCACCTAAAGAATCTCAGAACCAGTCTGAAATGTCATGTTTTCAAAGTGCAATTTTTGCTTAGGATCCTGGGAGATTTTGTCCTCAAATATCAGGCAGGATACTTTTGTTGAAATAAAATTTCAGGGATACAAAATGGACCTAGAATTTATTTTACAAAAGCTAGATGTTTGCTGATAGGCACATTTACTAATCATTTATTAATTCAATAATATTTATAAGGGTCTACTCTATGCCAATACCTACCCCTATTCTACAGACACTCACTATATTTATATGTAAATATATATAAAATCTCACATTGGTACATTCAAGGCATGAGTTAGTGCCATGGTGCATGGAGGGTCAAGTGATTAAATTCTATCCAAAGACATGGGAGGATGAAGGGAGTCTTGTTAGGGAAGATAGCAACTGAGCTGAGTATTGAAGAATGAGTAAGAATTTGTGGGCAAGGGTTGAGAGGCATACTCAGAAAAGAAAAAGTGTAAGCAAAGGCACAGGAACAAGCAATAACATGGTTCCTTCTGGGAAATGGGAATAATTATTCCAGGCTGGGGCTCAGGGTGCAAATGCAGATAATACAGGGGATAGGGCTGGACAGCCAGTCAGGGTCCCATCATCAATGGAAGCATATATCATACAGAGACTTCTGACCCTAAAAATCATGAAGAGGTGACTAAAGGATTTTAACAGAAGGAGCAATGAGAGTTATACTGTGGAAATTCAACTCTGGTTTTAATGATAAATTGCAGTTAAGGTAACCACTGTAAACAGGCAAGAGTACTAGAAATAGTCCCCATCAGAAATTATAAAAGCTTGACCTCATGTGGTAAATAGAAAAGGGGACAGATTAAGAAAATGAAATTTGTACCACTTAGTTAACAACAGGGAAAGAAGAAAAGGGGAAGGAGAGTAGTACCATAAAGAGACTGTTTTCTGGCTAAAGTTCTCTCTAATGCCCTAGAAATGATAATTTCAGTCACAAAAAACTTTTATATACATTCTCTGTATCTGAGACCTATTTTTTTTGGTTTGGGACTAAAACTAATTATGGCCTTATTCCCCAAAATTACATTTCAAAGATTACACTGTGGGTTCCTAAAGCCAAATATATTTATCTAAGTGAATAGATAATCCTATATAATAAAAGGCTAATATGCAAATCAACTGAAGGGTGGAACGACTGGTTGCTATGATGCACACTGACCACCAGGGGGCAGATGCTCAACGCAGGATCTGCCCCCTGGTATTCAGTGTGCTCCCACAGGGGGAGCACCACTCATCCAGAAGCCAGGCTCATGGCTGGCAAGCACAGTGGCAGTGGCAGAAGCCTCTCCCTCCTCTGCAGCAACACTAAGAATATCTGACATGGGGAGCGGGCCTAAGCTGTCAGTCGGACATCCCCTGAGGGCTCTTGGACTGTGAGAGGGCACAGGCTAGGCTGAAGGACCCCCTGAGTGCACGAATTTCGTGCACTGGGCCTCTAGTGATTAAATACTCATAAAGGAGAGTGAATATTTCAAATACTGTTTTTTAAGTTAGCAAAATCAAGAAAACATTAAAAATTTGTTTATTCCAGTTTTTAACTTCCTAATAATCTTTTAGAATTCCTGACTCAAAATTTTGACCTAGATATAGATTATTTACATATTCATTACACAAAGTTTGTGATACCTGTGAAAAAAAGAGGAGGTGATTAATATTTTAAATTGTTTGCATCATAATTGGAAAGAAAATAATTCATCAAATCTGATGAGGTTAGAAAAATTGGATCAAGTTACAAAGAATCCCTAAATCCTTTCCCAGAGGCGATTCCTGAATTGTTGGTGTGAGCATCTATGCACTGGCATTGATAATACAGGGATCTGGTTGTTCATGTTGCATCTGTTTTTTCCATTAGCATTAATGGGTGTTAAACATGCAAAGGAAGAGAACAGACTTCATCTATGATGAATAACAACAGCGCTTTCCACTCTGGTGCAGGCTTCTTCCTTAGAAAGCAGCAGATCTTATCTAGTTCAACAAACTAGACTACATACACTTGGTAGGAAACGATGCATTGAATCTGCGTAACACAAAGAGTTAAAAATAGGTTTGAGATGATGGAACAAACCCTTCTCCAAGGCCTGGTTGTTACAGACCTTGTCAACAGTTCAGATTTGTGTAACAACATTAGCGTTACTAAATTGAGTCCTTTCTGTGTAATGAGGTACCTTCTGCATTTACCAGTTAACACTCCTGACTAGTGTTTTGGTTTCTTTTTTTCTTGGGGGAATGGGAGGGTCGGCAGAGAAATGGATGTGTATTCAGCCCGTGGTAACTTCAACTAGTTGTCAACCAAAGATTTTATCCTAGTAGTAAAACCAAGCGGAAAAAAAAAATCTTTTAAATTAATTTTGAAGATGCCTACATTTCTAGAATGGCATTGCTTTAACAGGGCTATGCAAATGAGTCCAATTTAGCATCTTGTATTCAGCTGGAAACCATTGCTAAATGATCAGGATAGCCAGTCACAGATATTAAAATGAATTATATCTAATCTGAATTTTAGTCACGCTACATTAACTAATAGAAAGTTATTAACATTTCAAGAGAAAAAAAGCTTTTGCCTGCAAAATTAACAGTGGCTGAGATGTGACCTGTGAGCCATGAAGCCTGATCACTGTAATGACAGTGTAATGGCATATTTACATTAAAATCTCTGCAGCTAATATGGGATTCAGAATTGGACGGTAAGTCGAGGATTATTTAGTCTGGCCTGTTGGCCTTTCTCTAAGTAGTTTTTTTTTTTTTTTTTTACTTCAATACAAATCTGAAACTTTTCATTTCATGACTATTTATGTTACCAGTTTCTGCAGCTCAGTCTCTCCATCTTTATTAGACTAATTTTTGCTTTCATTTTCTTTCTTGCTTCTTTTTCAATATATTTTTTTCTGTATAGCTGTGTTTCTGTGTTTTTCCCCTTGTTTTGGGTTTTGTCATTGCTTTCTTTGGTTTGATGAACTTTAGGAAACTGAGGCTCAATTACAAACCAATTGTGGGGTGTGTTTTTCTGGCTTCAAAAAGTAGGCCATTTTGATGTTGTTTTTAATTCTACGCTTTCCAAATGCAATTAAAGAGTGCAGTTTTGCAACAAACACTAGTTGGAAACGGATAACAGCGCAACTATTTGTTGACCTTAAAAACAGATGGTTCTTTTCACTGGGCCAAAAAAAAAAGGAAAAAGAAAGGAAGGGAGAGGTTTTCTTCAGGAACAGCAGAGAATTATAATTTGGAGCAAGCATGCTATGGCAAAAACTATAGGTAAGTTCATAAAACAAAGGAGAGGAACATTACTTTACAGAGAAAAAGAAAGTTGGGACGGAATTATTTGAATGAAAGCCAATGAAAAGAATGAGAGAGTCCAGGTTGGTGATGGCTTCTCATTGGCAAGTTGCAACAATATTCATTGGATGGGCTTGTTGCTGGTCAAGGAGAAAATCTTTCTCCTGCTGTGATTTTAAGTAGAGACACTTCTTTTGGGGAATGAAAAGTATTTTTTTTCCAGTTGGGGTCTGTTATTGCATTGGAGCCCCCTCTTCTGGCCTCCCAACTCCATTTTAAAGGAGGTTTTCTTTATTCAGTGTCACATATTATTATTAGTCCCTGGAAATGCGGGAGGTGTTCCTATTATAAGATTGTCTTTTTTTGTAGTCAGTTTAGCATTTAAAGATTCAACAATAACATTTTCATAATATACTGCACTCATTTGCCTTGTAGATTTAAGCTTCTTTGGTTCCTTCTTTCTTTTAATTGAAAATTAATTGTAAACAATATTACAAAATAGAAAAATTAATTAAATAAAGGAAGAATCAAACTGACCATTTATTTTGCAATTTTCTAACTGGACTGGAAAGAAACGTTTTTAAAATAAAAAAAAAATAAATCATAGTATCCCATTGTGTAGATGTACCACAGTTTTTTAATCCACTCATCTGCTGATGGGTGCTTAGGCTGTTTCCAAGTCTTAGCTATTGTAAATTGTGCTGCTATGAACATAGGGGTGCATATATTCTTTCTGATTGGTGTTTCTAGTTTCTTGGGATGTATTCCTAGAAGTGGGATCACTGGGTCAACTACCATTTGCAACAGCATGTATGGGCCTGGAGAGCATTGTGCTAAGCAAAGTAAGTCAATCAGAGAAAAATAAATATCACATTATTTCACTCATTTGTGGAATATAATGACCAACATACACCGATGAACAAAAACAGATCCAGAGACAGAGAAGCATCTATCAGACAGTCAAACCTCAGAGGGAAGGTAGGTGAGGGTCGGGGGAAGGGGGAGATCAACCAAGGGGGGTGGGGAGACTTGTATGCATGCATAAGCATAACCACTGGACACAGACACTAGGGGGTTAAGGCACAAGTAGGTGGGTTGCGGGGGGGGGGGGGAAGGGGGGAATAAGCACACATATGTAATACCTTAATCAATAAAGAAAAATAATTAAAAAATAAAAAAATTAAATCATCTAGGGAGTGGCATAAAAATCTGTATTGCAGAGAGATAAATTTACAAATTCTCAAATAAGTCTCCTGTGGACTAGTTTATATTTTAAACTGTCAAATTTGAGAGCTGTATACAGAACTTTGATAATGAAATATAATGGAGAGGCATTTATTATTTTTAAAAGGATGGAGAACAAAAGATAAATAAGGGATCCTTTTAATGCCTTACATATCTTGCAACAATTCTGCTTCAAAGATTAACCTAATGCATTCTTCTCTAATCATAACAACAAATAAAGCAGATAGGTATTTCTAAACTATAACTTTTTTATTGCCTCTATTCTCAAAGAGGGTATTATCAAAAGTTACTTTGCCATTCTTGGATTTTTTTTAAGTCTTCTAAACAAGGACTTTATCTGAAAGCAAATTATCTAATTTACACTATGAATTGGTGCACAAATATATTTCAACACAGACACATGTCAATCACAAAGGATGTCATGAAAAAAATGCCATCTCAGTTCCATTTTTCAATTAGAAAAAGAGTATCAATAGAGTGACATTGGTTTGACTGAAATAAATCTATGCTAAATGTCTGCTAGGCTCATATTTATAATAAATATAGGCAATGCATTTATAGTAAAACCAAAGCTTCATTCTATTTCTTAGATCTTTATTAAAATACAGACATATTATAAATGTTGATTGAAGAAATAACTAGAAATTTGATCTGATGTAATATGAAGCAAATTAAGTTTAAACAGTTTGAACTTTATTTGATATTTCTGAATTCATGGGCATATTTTGAATTTTTTATAAGAAATGAAAGTGCTAGCCTAAAATGAACTGACAACCAGTATCTAATTTTTCCTCTAAAATTCATTTCTCCTTTTTTACTATTGACAAAATATGCTTATTTTGTACATTTATAAGGAATATTCAGAATTTACCCATCCTTGAATATAAATATCAATTGTATAAAATCTTGCTGTTTAAATTTAATCATAGGAGGTTATTATAAGAGCAGCCAATTCCTGGATACTTAATAACATCCTAAATATGCCAAGATTCATATTATATTAAGTATTTATTTTCTTAATATGTTGGACATGTGATCATGTTTTTAAAATATACAAATGTTTGGACAATAAAATATAAAGACTTTTATTTAATTACAAATAGGTTATATGTGTCTGCAGCCTAAATAGAAATCAGTTACAAACTATAAAATAAGTTTAAAATAGGTACACACAAACTTCTTGCCTATCTATACTAATAAAAGGGTAATATGCTAATTAGACCAGATAGACCAGACATCCTTCCGGACAAAGCCTCAGTGGTTGCAAGGGCCAAGGAGGGCAGGTAGCCGCAGAGGCCAGCAGTGGCAGCGGCAGTGGGGTGATGGGGGCAGCGCCTTCCCCTGATTGGCACGGTTGCCTCCTGCAGTAGGACATCCCCTGAGGGCTCCTGGACTGTGAGAGGGGGCAGGCTGGGTTGAGGGACTGGGCCCTGAAAATTCGTGCACTGGGCCTCTAGTATGTTAGTAACACTACTTCAAGGATACAATAGCCAGACTTAGATTTAGTGTGATGGTCTTAGAGGCAAGAGGGAACACTGCTCAAATCCCAGTTCCTCCTATAAATTTAACATTTCATTTTGAAAGAAAGAATAGACTGTTTTTAAAAACCAGCCCAGAAGTTTCAAATGGGAGATCGATGAGTGGTAGCCTGTGAGAATATTGGTGACATGGAGGTAAAGGTAACAAAATGCCCCTTTTACATTCTTCAATAAAAGCATCATGTGTACCTCCTTTTTCTACTTAAAATGGTATGTATTAGCCCTGACCTGGTAGCTCAGTTGGTTAGAGCATTGTCCTGATATGCCAAGTTTGTGGGTTATATCTCTGGTCAGGGCACATACAAGAAGCATCCAATGAATGCATAAATAAATGGAACAACAAGTTGATGTTTCCCTCTTGCCCTTCCTCCCTCTCTCTAAAATAAATCAATCAATAAATAAAATGGTATGTAATGTGGTCTGGGAGAATCTAAAGAATACACTAATTTTCATAACTTCCTCTCTGTCTTGGATTTTCTTGCCTGTCATCTATTTGGTTTATGGATTGACAATTTAAATAAGCAAACACTGTATAAAACACATAAGACAGTTATTTTAAAATAGATAAATCATTATGAAGGTCTAATAATTGTATTTCAATTATAACCATTATATAGTAAAGTATTTTATCCTCTTGCTGTATTATTCAATTATCTTAACAAATTATGAACCCATGAAATTAATCTTATTGATATACATATAAGAAACCATAAATCAATTTTTTTTTCTCAAAACTATTTGTAGCTCACATACAGAAAGAGTACATTGTGCATATATTAACACTAGAGGCCCAGTTCACAAAATTCATGCATTCCCTCAGCCCGGCCTGCACCCTCTCCAATCCAGGACCACTAGATCCTAACCACTCACCTGCCTGCCTGCCTAATGCCACTAACTGCTCCCCTGCCTGCCTGATCACCCCGAACTACTCTGCCTGCCAGCTTTCTCACCCCCAACTGCCTTCCCCATTAGCCTGCTCATCCCCAACTGCCCTCCTGCTGGCCTGATTGCCCCCAAATGCCCCCCCCACCAGCATGCTTGTCCCCAACTGCCCTTCCCACCAGCCTGCTTGTCCCCAAAAGCCCCCCTGCCAGCCTGCTCACCCCCAACTGCCCTCCCTACTGGCCTGATTGCCCCTAACTGCCTCTGCCTTGGCCCCACCACCATGGCTTTGTCCAGAAGGACATCCGGAAGGTCTCCCAGTCTAATTAGCATATTACCCTTTTATTAGTATAGATTATTATTAATTGTACTCACTGTTATTCAGAGACAGAAGACAAAAGCATAAACAAGATTTAAATAATGTACATCCATCACTAGACACATCTATAATTAAAAAGGTTATGTGGCTTATGGCTAAATAATAAATACATATGTTTAAAAAAAACAACAGTGGATCACATGATGTAGTTTGAGGAATATGCCAGCAGTCTTCTTATTCAAATTTGTCTCCCTAGAAATGTGAACTTGAGCAAGTCAATTAAGCTTTCTGAAACCTGATTTTCTCATTTATAAAATAAGAAGGTTGAAATAGATAATTAGGAAACTTTCTTAACTTGATATTTTTCTTTGTCATCATTCAGTAACAACTTCCATTTTTGCAACAAGATAGTATAAAGTTTTTAAATCCCCTACATATAAATTTCCCAAACAAAACATGCATCATTCCTTAGTTTGCATTTTGCTTTCTTGATTTTTTAGGAGAGAAGAACATGAAAATGGCAGTATGGCTCGCATAAAAGGGAGACTTACAGAACATGGGAAAATTATCTTGATGTAGAGATGGGGAACTCTAAACACAAGTTACCAATCCTAAAGGAGGGCAAGCATTCTTAAATGTGTAGAGACCTCCTAGCCAACTAACTCATCATAGAAGGGAGACATCAAGCAAAAAACATTCTCATCTAGATAAGCATCTTTAATCCAAGAACCATACTAATATCTTACTAGCTGGAGTAAAAAATTGAAATCATCAGCAGAAGAAACCAGACCTCATTTTTAATATCAAATTCAATTCTGAGAAGTGTGTTGTAAAAAGTCTCAAAGTAGAATACATTCCCCATTTTTGGTGTAGTTAGAAGAGCCAAGCTTTGTATATAAAGCAGGTCTAAGAGTGTAGATAGATCTGGTTTTCCTAATCATTTGAATGTTTTCCTTCCCTTGCTGTTAGGTTAAAAACATTACCAAAATAGATAAAGAAAAGTGTATGCATTTTGATGAAAGCTAAATATATGTCTTGTCCTTTCCAAACATTGAACCGCTCATAAGGCATAAGCCTATACTTTGCAGAAAGTGAAGCCCATCAAATGGCAATAGAGTCTAGTGGCAAATTAAGCTTAGGTGTCAGAACAACTTGGGTTTGCACTTAGTTAAGCTGTTTTTTTCTACCTGTGTAGACAACTCATCCTTTCCCTCAAAAACCCATTTACTTATCAGCAAAATAGAAAAATGATAGGGTTGTTGTGTATAATATATGACCTAATACTTGTGAAAGGCTAATAGTAGCGGACACTGGGTATTCACTGGAAAACGCTGGAGCAGGAATATTCAATATTTTAAACCCTGAGCATTTCATTTTTGATACATAAGTATAACAATCTCAATTTATTGGAAAAGGCACTCACACAACTTGTTCATATTTACTATTGGTCTTATTAAAGCCTGTACTCTTTCAATTATCTCAGCCTGCTGAAATAAGGGATTAAAATAAATAAATGTAAGTATGACACAGGAGACTATTACACGGGAGACCAGAGACTTTTCTTCATGTGAAGAGAATATGAGAATGTGACAGAGCAGCAAACCAAGGATACATGAGGGAGATATGGTATCCACATTAAGAAAGGTAACTTCCAGCCCTTTGAGGAATGAGTAAAGCCTGAGGAAGTCTTAGAATAAAAGAAAAGAAAGAAATGTGTAGTAGATAGTTATTATCCCTCAATAGTCAAAGCAATGTTATATTAAAGAGGAAGTATTTAATTCTGTACAATTCTAGAAATCTTTGAAACACTAGAAATTAATAGGGGGCATATTTTGTCACATGTAGATGTATGAGTTGGTGTCTAGACTAAATTGCAATAACAAAGAAAGCCCAAAATATAGTGGCATTCAATAAGATGGAATGGTCAGTGACAGGGAGGTGGTCTGGGATAGGTAGAAAGTTCTGCTCTATCATGTTATCCAGGTATTAAAATTTGACAATCAACCATCTTCAATACACAGCTCCATCTCTAAATCTAAAGTTGTCGCCATGTCCCTAGTACCAGGAAATTCAGGACAAACAGTTTTGTCTTTAAACAGATGACCTGGAAGTTCCACATATTACTTTGCTCAGATCCCATTGCCCCAAACTTAATTACATGGCTACAGCTAACTGTTAGAGAAATTTGGAAATGTGGTCTCTAGATACACAGCCATAAACCCAGCCAAAAGGCAAATGTGTTGGGGTGGGAGTGAGGGGTGACTTCTAATAAAAGAAAGAATTGGAGAAAAAACGCTAGGGAGAAATTAAAATTTTCTGGCAGAAGAAAGTATTATATAAACATTACTGCCATCCAGTATTAAAATTAACAATCTTATGAGCCAATCACACTTCCTTTTTAAAATGTATTTATATTTTTATTGATTTCAGAAAGAAAGGAAGAGAGATAGAAACATTAATGATGAGAGAAAATCATTGGCTGCCTCCTGCATGCCCCCTACCAGGGACTGAGCTCACAACCTGAGCATGTGCCCTAATCTGGAATGGAACAGTGACTTCCTGGTTCATAGGTCGACATTCAGCCATTGAGCCACACCATCCAGACCAATCGCACTTTCTTAATAGTCAAACAAAGTCATGATTATAATAGAAAGAATTTCTGAATTCAGTGGTTGATGAGGCTAGGTTACAAATGTAGTACCTTCTAACCCTTACATTGTGTGATTTACAGATGGCCCTTTGGACAAGCCTGCTCTCCTCTCCCTGGCTGCTTAACACCAAAAACACTGTTGGATGGGATTTAAAGGTGATTTAAATGCTCTATACCTTGATATCTCATTTCTCTTCTTGTATCACTAGGGTGTATGGCTATGTCCTTCATTTCTACCTTTAAACTCTTGTGAATATCGGGAAAGTTTCTTAGCAATAATTTTGATTATTTTATCATAATAAAAATAAATTTACTTACATAAAATCCATACCTTTCTTACACTGATATACAGTATTGGGAGATGAATTAGATACATTTACACTTTATTTTCAAAAAGTATAAAATGCATGTGTTTGCATGTGAATGTGGGCACATGCACAACAGGAAAATCTTTTTTTTTCCAATAATACAGAAAGCGTACTCAACTCTAGATTCAGAGCTGAGTAATCTAACAAAGATTTATTTCTAAATAACATAGTCAAGTGTTTATAAAAATAATATTTTTTAGAATTTTTCAACCTGACAGCAAATTAATATGTTCATTTTTTCATTGTTATGTGTAAAAATGACTAAAGTATTTATGAAAAATAATAATTCATGTGTGATTAAACTAATTTATTTCTATTTCTAATTCCACTTACATTAACAAAATGTGAACATTAAAAGAGAGAGCAAGGTTTTTGAAACTGACAAGAAGTTTAGTTTTCAAAAAAAATCTTGGGATTGGAGCACATGCTTGTCTACACCATGATCACTGGCATTTACAGGGAGAAATTTGTGCAATGGGCAGGAAAATTATTGCTAATGCCTTCCTGAGATCATGAGGCTTGCATTTAACAAACATAACTTTATACTTCCCAAGGCCAACCTCTGGCTAGGAGTCAGGAAATAGCCCCTTGGCAATTAGGCTGGGGACATGGGTTATTGACTGACGTACCATGAAATACCACCAGGCCTTAGAAGGATAGCTCGCTGCAAATTTGTGCTAACTAAACAGACACTTAATTGGAATGGTAAAATCTCCATGGCAAATTATAATATGCAATTTATGCCATCCATGTCTACTGCAAGCACACTCATAAATTGGATTATTCTCTAGCACTGAAAAAAAAATCACAAGCCGCTAAATCTTATATGAATTGTGCAGGATTCATTTCTACCTATGGCTTTTAGAATTTTGTCCTTCAGACTTGCTTAACAATCTTGATGACCAGTGCTTGACTCCCATGCGATATTTAAGGTACACACTGATATTTTTGTTTCAGCATTTCCCTTGGAAGGATTAGCCTGACAGCTCTTCCTCCACAAGAATGTTAAAATGAGTGACACCCAAGTTGGAAGGGGAAGTAGGTAATCAAAGTGTCTCTAGTTCTCTTATTTGCTTCCTGCCCCATACCAACTCTCCCAGTTCCGTAGTTGATGGCTTCTGCTAACTTAGGAACAGGGAAGCAAATATACAGATGTGGCCATTTTGACCCCCATCAAAACTCAGACTTTGATGTATTCTTAAGCTTCTTTCTCGTTTCTTATGGTGGAGGGAGGGAGTTCAACACAAGCCTCTCCACTGTCACTCTGCCTTCTTGGCAGATTTGCAGAAATAGTCAGGACTAGTACACAGCTAGGTGACGATTACAGTCAGGGTCCTCTAACTACTTTGCTGCAGAACCTCCCAAATGCTGAGCTCTGAGAGTCAGTAGTGTCATGTCAATCCCAGCTTAAAAGAGAACCCCATGCCACCCCAGGGCCCACCAAGATGCTTCAGGCTCTCACTAACAGGGCTCCAGACTGCAGACCTTGCCCTCTTTCCTCCTTTCTTATTAGGCTTTCCTATGTTACTTCAGACACTGTCGTGTTATGATGTTAAGCTTGCTAATGTTAAAAACTAATTTACACTACAGTGTTAGGGGTTCACCTTAGTTTAAAAGTTTTATCTTTCCCCAGGGACATCAACCTTTCAAGGAAGAGTTCCAGGGAAGCAGCTTCCTAGATGTCAGAGTGAATGTCTAATGGTAGTAGTCTCAACCAACCAATAACTAAGACGGGGTGCTGAGGGTAATATTTTGAGTGGATGAATGCTCTAATGGCTGCCACTCACCCTGTCATAGTACATATAATATTTCTGTTTAGTGAACTTCATTCCAGGCACTATGCTAGTCATATTAGAAATAGAGGCTCATTACATAACTTCCTCTGTCTACTTGTAAAGTTGGGGCTGACCCAACAACATACACACAGTATTTGTTTCTAAGTTTTTCTGTTCTAGGCTAGAACTTTGTCTAAGCTGAGTGGCTCAAAAATCATATATTTCACAAAAAATGCTTCGCGTACCTGTTATGACCTAAGCCTAAACTGGTCATTCAAAATTAATTATACATGACTAGTATCCCTGCTCACGAATCCATGTGCCAGTAGTTCTCTGTGGGGCTTGGCCGCTCCATGCCCACCTTCCAGAGGCTCTCCACGGCCCAGAGGCCCATCGCATGGAATGTTTGCCTCAGCGAAGCAAGCATTCTGCCAGGCCGCTCACATGGCCCACTCTCAGCGGCCACCCTCCCTGGGACTGGGGGACTCAAGTGGGGCTGAGAGGACTGGGCACCACCATCTGTGGCTATGGACACTGCCATCTTTGTGATGGAGTGATGGTTAATTTGCATATTACCCTTTTATTAGATAGGTTTTCATATATAATAAAGGTATTTAGTACAACCACTTAAAACTTGCTGCATTAGTGCAAGTGCTGGTTTACTTGTCTGCTCTCTGCTCACTCACCCCCTGATCTCCTTATGGACTAGATTTGTGTCTTACCCATCTGCGTAATTATCCTTGCCTAAGTTTAATAATAAAAAACACATTATATAAGGAACACAAGTATACTATTCAATATTATGGACAAAGAAACTGATGTTTAGAGACTTTTAAGGCTTCTTCAAAATGAAAACTGGCAAGATCAGAAGTGGGTTCAAATCTAAGTCCTTTGGCACCAGGCAACATGATCGTACCTCAATACTATTCATCTGTTGCCAGTCCTTTTCAGAAATCAGCCTGATAGCAACATACATGTAAGCATGAATGCTAAGCACAACCACCTACAGCTATTTATAGTAATTTACTGACCACCAAAGTGTAAAGTATCTACTTCATGGCTTATCTGTTAAAAATGATTGCTATCAGAGTGGCTTTCATTTGCCTCCTAATACATCTCTGAGCCTTTTGCCCTTTATTGTTGCTTGCATAGGAAACGTAAACTACTGAGATTCTAATATTAGCCTAAATGCAACATAATTTAAATAATAAATCTAATATACCATTGCCAATTGACAGAATGCCACCTGAGTTTAATACAAATGGCTTTTAACAAATGTACCCCTGCATTAAAATAGATAATTTAGATTTTAGTGTACCTATGTCATTGTAATTTTCATTGAGTTTCTGTTTTGGGTAGAGGTAATTAAGAATATTGGTGTACACTTTTCTCTATAAAGCTCCCCACTCCCAGCTGATATTTTATAACCTTCACTCTTGGAGGCTCAAAACCTCATGCAGTCTTAGAAGGTAAATCTGGGAAATGCAACCCTCTCTTTCTGAATTGTCATGGGGTGACGCCATTCCCCGGAAAGGCCTGCTAGTGACCTGCCAATAGTAAAACTCCCAGGTGAGCAATAGCATCTTTCCAAACACAGAAAGCAAATTCAGACTTGTCACAAGTGGCCAGTTAGTCAGGAAACCATTCTCTAGAGTTTTTGTACATTACTCACGTAATTTATTATTCAACATGTAAGCTCACAGATATAATTGCAAAAGACCAACCACAACAACACTGTAAAAATTAAACACACAAAAAAATAAGCCTCTGGTGACTTTTAACAAACAACCAAAAAAACTTTGTTCCACTTCTTTCTCCTATTCCATCCAGATGGAGAACACCGCAGGACATCCCACAAGTAGTAGAGGTCTCACCAGCATGCTGCTGCTCTTAAAAACCACCAGGAGAGCTTTCATGAAGACGTATGAAGCCACAAGTGTTTTGATCCTTTAGGATAAAAAATACAGTGCATTTGGCAACAAAACCTTCATTTTAAACTTTGAGGGTTTTAATCTTATATATAATAGATTTGGGAAAGTAACCGAGTTTATAGTTTTGCCCAGAATTCAGATGTATATTATGTGTTCCTACAGATGTCCACAAATGTACTTAAGTGACAGGGTGTTGATGACATATACTATATGTGGCAATTCTAATAGCTATCTGTAGTATACAAACTACCTCACTAATCTACTACTGCAACCCCTTTTCATTCAGTGCTAGAGAAAAACTTAAGCATGGAAGTAGCCTAGCTGGTTAATCATCATCTTGTTGCCACAGAGAAAAGTCAGTTATCTCTATACAAGCTTGTGCAAATGTGGGCGAGACGGAGACAGAAAGAGAGAGAGAGAGAGAGAGACAAAGAGACAGAGAGAGATAGAGAGAGAGAGAGAGAGAGGGAAAGAAGCAATATATTCAAGGATCTTTCTAATGCTATACATGTAGGTGAGATAATTGCCCTTGTATTACATGTTACTGAAGATTACATAGCAAAGACTAACTATAACATATATATTATAACATATAATACAAGACTACAGGGCAAGTTGTAATCATTAATTGGGGGATAGAACAAGTAGAGAAGTAGAGTACCTAAACATTAAAAAAGAAGACAAGATAAGAAACATTAACTAAGCAGTACTTATTTTAATCTCCATTAACATCAGCTGTGTGCAGAAGTACCCCTACAATTGATATTTTAGGAATTTAAACAAAATTGTAATTAAAGCTTTTAATGTCAAACCATGAAACTCCATATTTTTAATGTAGCATTTGCTTAACTCATAATTTTTTTTCTTTTTAATGTTGGCAAAAAAGATCCACTGAATCATTTCAGAATTTGGTTTGGTTTTGCCACACGGAAGTTGACAAAGCCAACAGACACAACACAGTGAAGTGTTTTAATGTAAAGCTATACCTCTGCTTCTGGACCCAGTAACAAGATGAAAATCTAAGAACAAGCATCAAACACCCATGCAGAAATTACAGAGCTTGAAGCAGTTTGAATAATTTCTCAACCATAAATTTACAAAGGGAGGAGGGGGGAAGAAAAGGAGAAGCAATGAGGAGGAAAAAAAGGAAGGTGAATAGCTGATCCCACCCACATTGAACACTGAATTTAAGAGATTTATGCACATTCATATTTCCTACTGACAGGACCCCAGGTATTACCTACTGACAGGACACCAGGTATATATCAATTGGCCCACATCATGAATACATTAGAAATTCTGTTTCTGTTTCAGTTGTGTTGAGAGGGGACTGTGTACCCAGTTGGCAATGATGCATTTTTTACTTTGGCTACATACATACTTGTCACGTGCACAGTTGTGCATAATGAAAAACATGCACCATTCACAACGACTTCCCTCAATCTTCACTTTCCTTCTCCAGATATCTGCTGCTTGTCTTTGCTCCTGCAGAACATCACCATTTGGTGGGAGCTCTGTAAATCTATATTTAGTACCTGAGACACCCTTTTCTCCCAAAAGCTAAGATCAGCACTTCTGTTAATAGTTTCCAGGTTTGAACTCTGGGGAATTAGGCCATCCCCTGGAATTTACTATTCCTCAGGGACAAATAAAGCTTAAGGAATACCAGAAAACTCACCCTTTCTGATTACCACATCCAGGTAGAAACTCTCTTGCATCTTTGACCATTCTTTTTCTTCTTGTCAAGATTTAAATGGGAATTTAGGATAGGTACACTGCTAAAAATCTGAAATTTTTTAGATTAAAAAAATAGGAAATATAACATACTGATATAAGACTATATACATTTAATACAAAAGAGCCTGGCCTAATAGCCAACTATGATGTTCCCATTGGCATGTTTGTCCTGGTGGTCCTTTGTACCACTATGCATGTAATGGGCTCAGAAGGCCTGTCATCTCCTTCTCTAGACTGTAAATCCCTTGGAAGCAAAAGCCAATCACAAGGTCTAGAACATGGGAAGCCTTCAATAAATGTCTACTCAATTAAATTGAAATATCAATTTAATTTATATATATTGGGGTCCAACTCCCTCTTTCTTGACTATGTTTATTATTGTTTGGTTAGGAACATCTAAGAAGATATGCATTTCCACCCCTAGAATGGGATGGTTGTCAAGGAATGAAAATAGAGACAGAAGACAATCCCATGCCCAGTTCCACCCCACTGACTGATCACTATAGGTTCCTAGGAGTAGGCAGAAGATTGGGAGCAGGTTACCTCCACGTTGACCTGCAAGCCTAGTTTTCATATTAACTGCTAATGGTAGACAAGAAGACCCAAGAAATGCAAAATATCAAGAGAGCTAAGCAGAGCTGTTTCTTGTACCAAGGTGACCTCACTCTCTCTATGTATTAATATGCTAGATTTATCTTTGAAGCTAAGCTAGATCTGGAGAAAAGGAAAACTAGATACCTAAGCAACTACTTTGTAAGCTGAAGTTGAGCAATTATACCAAGCAGAAGAAAGCTCAAGTTTTAAAGTGCCTCAAGTATAGTGTGTCATAGTGTACTCATTGCCCTGAAGTCAGCACAGCTTTCTAGAATGAAGCATGTCTCTTTGAATAAAAACTTTTCTGTAATTTAAATTCTATTTACCTGCATGTTTTATTTTCCATATAGTTCTCTTTGTAAAGAGTTCTAGAAGGCATAAGAAGACTTCAATAAAACTATCAATAAAAGAATAGATGGCAATTAGAATGTTCAAATTAGTTGTTTTTGCTTTAAAAAGAAATGTCAGAAATATGATTTCTGTAATGATCTCATTTTTAGAAAAGAATCTGATTATAAATAAAGAAGCTTTCCTCTAGAAGCAAGGGATGTATGGCTTGAGAAATATTGATTTATAGTGAATACTTAGAATCACACTAAGCATTGTTCTCCTGGAAATCTCAAGTTAATTATTGATAAACACCCTGATATCACTATTGGGCTCAATATCCAGGGGTTCAAATTCTGTTTTCTGGTGACTTTCTACATCAATAGCTATTCAAATTTTCAGGTGGCTTCCATTTTAGGTTTTATTTATTTTGGTTTACATTTTGTCTCCTTCATAATAGATTACAAGGTCATTCCTACCTGCACTGTTCCACAAAAGTTACCTAGCACACATTATTATAAGCACATGGCCCAAGAGCCAAATATAGCCCATAACAGTGTTTGTTTTGCCTTCCAGGGTTTTAAAGTTTGTGAATTTCTTTAGATATGGATGCATTTTGCAGTTTGCAATAGTTCTTACCACACCCTATTGTTTTAACAGCATATCTACAATTAACTTATTGGTCCCTGTAACTGTCTGCATTGGTAAATCTTGCCCTAGAGCCTGGGCTTTCCCTGATGCAAGAAATATTTGTTACTCCATGCTCTTCTTTACACCACACTGCTCTATTCCTTCACTTGCCTGATTCTATTTAGCACTAAGTTTTCATAGGCATGCATTCATTCATCCATTCATTCATTCATTCATTCATTCAGTGTTTGTTGAGCTGCTTGTACATTCCAAGCAATGTCCTGGGCACTGGTGACAGGGCAGTGTCTGCTGGCGCTCCATCATGCCTGCTCTCATAGACTTTCCATGCTTGTCATTGACAATAAACAAATGCATTGCAGGTGGGGATAATTGTTATGTAAAGAAAAATAAAGCTGAGAAAGAAAATACAGTGTGACAGAAGACACTATTTTCAACAAGGAATTAAATATTCTCTCTGGGAAGGTGACATCGTAGTGCATCGATGGATAAAATGACAAGAAGATAGATATCTGGGGACAGAGATTTCCAAGAAAATGTGCCCTCTCTTAGAGAGAGCTCTGTCTTTATAACAGGCAAGAGCTTCTACCTGTAGTCCAGTCTTCTAGTTTTTCTCATCTGAGGATAGCAGAAAATTGCCAGTGGTTTTAATTCTGTTAGCATTTTTCACACTTAAAAAAAAAGCCAAAATGGGGATAAAATCAGTAATTTTCAAACTCTTCTTTCACTATTATAACTTGACTTGATGCTTCTGTTATCCTTGAAATAATGATAATAGAAATTTGCTATTCTGGGAGAAAATATCTATGAAAAAAAAATTACAGAAAACTTACCAAAAATGCCAAGGTTACTTTAAATAGCAAAAACAATGACTAACAGATAATGGCATGGTTATGTGATAATAGAACCACATTTCTTTTGCAAACAGTTTTTTTTTTAATTTCTTTATTGATTAAGGTATTACATATGTGTCCTTATTCCCCACTGCTCCCCACCCCCCCCCCCACTCATGCCCTCACCCCCCTATTGTCTGTGTCCATTGATTGGTTAGGCTTATATGCATGCATACAAATCCCTTGGTTGATCTCTCCTCCTTACCACCACCCTCCCCTACCTTCCTTCTGAGGTTTGACAGTCTGATAGATGCTTCTCTGTCTCTGGATCTGTTTTTGTTCATCAGTTTATATTGTTCATTATCATATATAATAAAGAGGTAATATGCAAATTGACCATCACTTCAACACACAAGATGCCCGCCCCCATGTGGACACAATATGGCTGCCACAAGATGGCCAGCAGGGGAGGGCAGTTGGGAGGGACCAGGCCTGCAAGGGAGGGCAGTTAGGGGTTACCAGGCTGGCAGAGGAAGGCAGTTAGGGGCAACTGGACCAGCAGGTGAGGGCAGTTGGGGGCGACCAAGCCAGCAGGGGAGGGCAATTAGGGGCAACTGGGCCAGCAGGGGAGGGCAGTTGGAGGTGACTGAGCCAGCAGGGGAAGGAAGTTAGGGGTGACCAGGACAACAGAGAAGGGCAGTTAGGGGCAATCGGGCTGAAAGGAGAGGGAAGTTAGGGGCGACCAGGTTGGCAAGAGAGGGAAGTTAAGGGTGAACAGGCCAGCAGGGGAGGACAGTTGGGTATACCAGACCAGCAGAGGAGGACAGTTAGGGGCAACCATGATACAGGGAAGGGCAGTTAGTATTGACCAGGTTGGCAGGGGAGGGCAGTTAGGCGTCAATCAAGCTGGCAGGGGAGTGGTTAGGGGGTGATCAGACTGGCAGGCAGAATCTGTTAGAGGCAATCAGGCAGGCAGGTGAGTGGTTTGGAGCCAGCAGTCCTGGATTGTGAGAGGCATGTCCGACTGCCCGTTTAGGCCTGATCCCACTAGTATCGGGCCTAAATAAGCAGTCAGACATCCCTCGAGGGATCCCAGATTGGAGAGGGTGCAGGCTGGGCTGAGGGACACACATGGCCCCTGCCCCGTACATGAATTTCGTGCACCGGGCCTCTAGTATTCCATAAATGAGTGAGATCATGTGATATTTAACTTTCTCTGACTGGCTTATTTCACTTAGCATAATGCTCTCCAGTTCCATCCATGCTACTGCAAATAATAAGAATTCCTTCGTTTTACCGCAGCATAGTATTCCATTGTGTAGATGTACCACAGTTTTTTAATCCACTCATCTACTGATGGGCACTTAGGCTGTTTTCAAATCTTAGCTATGGTGAATTGTGCCGCTAGGAACATAGGGTTGCATATATCCTTTCTTATTGATATTTCTAGTTTCTTGGGATATATCCCTAAAAGTGAGATCACTGGGTCAAATGGGAGTTTCATTTTTAGTTTTTTGAGGAAAGTCCATACTGTTTTCCACAGTGGCTGCACCAGTCTGCATTCCCACCAGCAGTGCACAAGGGTTCCTTTTTCTCCGCACCCTCCCAGCACTTGTCGTTTGTTGATTTGTTGATGATAGCCATTCTGACAAGTGTGAGATGGTACCGCATTGTCGTTTTGAATTGCACCTCTCAAATAATTAGTGACTTTGAGCATTTGACAAAATCAAACATCCTTTATTGATAAAAACTCTCAGCAAGGTGGGAATAGAAGGATCATACCTCAACATAATAAAAGCCATATATGGCAAACCCACAGCCAATATCATACTCAATGAGCAAAAACTAAAACCATTTCCCCTAAGAACAGGGATAAGACAGGGATGCCCACTCTCACCACTCTTGTTCAACATAGTATTGGAAGTACTAGTCATTGCGATCAGACAAGAAGAAGAAATAAAAGGCATCCAAATTGGAAAAGAAGAAGTAAAACTGTCCTTATTCGCAGATGACATGATATTGTACATAGAAAACCCTAAAGACTACATCAAAAAATTATTAAACTTAATAAATGAATTTAGCAATGTAGCAGGACACAAAATTAATGCCAAAAAAATGTATAGCTTTTCTATACACCAATAGTGAAATTACAGAGAGACTTAAAAAGCAATCCCATTTACCATCGCACAAAAAAAATTAAGATACCTAGGAATAAACTTAACTAAGGACATAAAAGACCTATAGGCGAAAAACTATAGGACACTGAAAAAAGAGATAGAAGAAGACATAAACAGATGGGAGAACATATCATGTTCATGAATTGGTAGAATCATCATCATTAAAATTTCCATACTATCCTGCACTCTCCTTTAAAATACCAATGGCGTATTTCACAGACATAGAACAAACTTTCCAAAAATTCATCTGGAGTAAAAAAAGAAAAAAAACCCGAATAGCTGCAGCAATCCTGAGAAAGAAGAACAAAGTAGGTGGGATCTCAATACCAGATATCAAGCTGTGTTACAAAGCCACTGTTCTCAAAACAGCCTGGTACTGGCGCAAGAACAGACGTATAGATCAATAGAATATAATAGAGAACCCAGAAATCGACCCAAACCACTATGCTCAATTAATATTTGACAAAGGAGGCATGAACATACAATGGAGTCAAACAGTCTCTTCAATAAATGCAAATAGTTTTAAATAATAGAATAAATTAACATTCTACTTACTTTTTAAAAATAGTAAGTAGTGGTTGTAAATGAGTAATTAAAGAAGCATAATTTCTGTTTTTTAAAAAAGCAATCATTTTATCATTTTAAAGAGTCCTGAGAGATTATTTACATCCATTCCTTCTCATGAACAAGAAAACTAAAGCTCTGAGGGGGTAAGTGGCTTGTCCAAGAACACAGAAACATTTACTGATCAAGCTAGAATCTAAGGGTTCCTAATTTTTAGACCAACTCACTTAAACTCAATAAACCACACTGTACTGGTGAATTTTAAAAAATTTAAACTACTATTGAGACTTTTTATTTCCTATGTTGTGGGCTAATACCCCAATGACTTCAAAGAGTTCAACATTCCCTTAGTGTGTCCACCTTGGCTACAGGAATGTGAAAGCATGTTGTATCAGGGAGGCTAATTTTCTCAATATTAACATGGCAGTACCTCTCCATGCTACACACCCTGAGCCCAAGTATGTGACTGTGAAGAACTAGACTAATTTAGGACGTTCACAAAGGCTTTTAAAGGCACTAGTGAGCCCCGGTGGATTGGAAAGATGATGTTTAAGAAACAATACTCATTAGAGTAGAATATAAACCCTGTTGTGGATCATTGCAGATGGCAATCATGAGAAAGAGGAACCCAAACATCTGCTAGCTAGCTAAGTTTATGCAAAATTACTAGACTGATGAATCCATTCTGATCCTCAGCCTTTTGTATATCTGTTATATCATTTTACCACTGCAAGAACAGTCATTGGTGATTTCTTTTCCCATCTTATCTTTAAAAGAAAAACATTTCTATGACTATCTTAAAATATATTAGTTGATAATCAGACATAAAAATATTAATATAGAAATAATTTTAAGCAGTTCTTCAAATTAATTTTACTTGCAAAAGTAACCTAAAATAATTTAGGTATTTACTTGCTTGTGCCTAAAATTCTCTTACTAATCATTAAATTTTCCTGTTAGCATACAAGATGTCATTAAAATATGTTATATATAATATTATCAACACAACAGCATGCTATTTCTCTTTGCAGTATCCCTATTAAATACATAAATTGTTCAAACAATTAGTTTAAATGTCTATACTATAAAGTAATAGAAATGTATTTGTTATGAATCTTGATGTAGAGTCAGTTTAGTTTGACAGATATATATATATATATATATATATATATATATATATATATATATACATATATATATACACACACACACACACACACTGAGTGGCCAGATTATTATGATCTCTGAATGCATAATAATCTGGCCACTCAGTGTATATCCTATATAATAAAAAGCTAATATGCAAATTGTCCCCTCGACCAGGAGTTCGACCAGCAGGCAGGCCAGCCAACCGCCCATGTCCCCTCCCCCTGGCCAGGCTGGCCAGACACACCAGGCCTCTAATATATATATATTAGAGGTTCCCGGGTTACATGGCCAGATTGCGGTATACACACACACACACACATATATATATATATATCTCGAGTGGCCAGATTATTATGTGTTCAGAGATCATAATAATCTGGCCACTCAGTGTATATTGAAAGGTTATTATAAACTAAGAATAGATAATGAAAAAGCAATTAAGAAATGATCCTTGATCTCAAAGAGCTTACTTTTTAAAATTAAATTTATTGGGTGACATTCATTAATATGTTTCAAGTGTACAATTCTATAATACATTAAAGAGCTTACATTGCATTCAGAGTTTCAGTTAGATGTCAAAGGCCTAATAATCCTGTATTTGTTTATATTTTATTTACATTGTAGTGAAATGTCATTCATCCAGAACTAATCAAATAGCCATAGCCTTAGAAATGTATTACAAACCTGTATAATCTCAATCATTTGAAGAAAGTGAAACATACTGTATTCCAAAGAGGACATTTGGAGCTGAAGGAGATAGATATCCGGGGGAAGAGATTTCCAAGTAAATGTGCCTTCTGTCTTGCACATAGTAGGCTCTCAATAAAATCCTGGTGATTGAACAATGACTCAGTTGTTTTGTTCCAACTTGAAACTCAAGGAAGATCTCTCCCACAATGGCAATCTTGTAGCTTTCAGGAAATCTCCATGCTGTGCTTCCCCCCGGATGTCACACCACCAGACTCTAAGCTACCATCACAGCAGGGGATTCTGGAACTCCATTGCTGCAAAAGACACTAGCAAGGGAATAGGACTCCAAGAAGTTCCTAGCAACAGTGAATCCAAAGGTGCGTGGCAGGTGTCTATAAAGGCCACTTCAAAGTAGACACTACTAATTTAAGAATGGTCTGAACACAGATTTTTCAAATGTTCATAAGATGCATATAAAGAGATTTAGTGTATACTCTTTATCTTCTGTATATCTTGAGAAGCAAAACATTACAACTAAAAATAAAATTTGTTCTAAAACTTGAATTGTCAAAAAAAAACCTATCGACTTGTTCTCATAATTAAGGGAAGCATTGTAACATTTGCAGAATATTTAGATTAAATTTAAAAAGCTTTGTTTTGAATATATTTTTAAAACCAAAATAGCAAAAACAAAAACAAAAACTGTAGCCCTAGCTGGCTTAGCTCAGGGGATAGAGCATCGGCCTGATGCATTGACCCAAGGGTCCTGGGTTCAATTCCTGCCAAGGGCATGTACTTTGGTTTCAGGCTCCTATCTAGCCCAGGCCCTGGCCAGGGCTCCTGCAGCAGGCAACCAATCGATGTGTTTCTCTCACATCGATGTTTCTCTCTGTCTTCCCTCTCTCTTCCACTCTTCCTAAAAATCAATGTAAAAATGTCCTCGGGTGAGGATTAACAACCACCACAACAAAAAAACTGTGAAAAATGTATAAGATGGTATCTTGCATTGAAAAATAAGATGGATGAGAGATGAAATATCCAATAGTGTTCTCTTGCTCCAAAAAACATTTTTGGAAGAATTTGTGTTTTCAAGAGTAGACAACACTTATTACTCACAAATAATTGCTTTACTTTGTTAAAAATCTGTACATTTTTATCTTGATATTTCTAACAGCAACATATATAATTCATATGGTTATAGTCCATTAATAATACAATATAATCCACTAATAATAGAGGAATATGCAAATTGTCTGGGGTGCTATCACAGTAACAGTAACAACCAGCAGGCTGCCTGGGGCAACAAGGCCAGCAGGGGGGTTAGTGAGGGACAACCAAAAGACAGAACAGCAGGCTGAGTGGAGACACCAGGCCAGGAGGGGGGCAGTTAGGGATGATCAGGCAGGCAGCAGGTGAGCCGTTAGGAGCCAGTGGTCCTGGATTGTGAGAAGGATTCCGGATTGGAGAGGGTACAGGCTGGGCTAAGGGGACCCCTGTACCGTGCATGAATTTTGTGAACCAAGCCTCTAGTCTAAAATAAATGCACTCAGCCCTAGCTGGTTTGGCTCAGTGGATAGAGTGTCAGCCTGCAGCAGACTGAAGGTTCCCGGGTTTGATTTCTGTCAAGGGCACATGGCTGGATTGCCAGCTTGATCCCCAGTAGTGGGTGTGCAGGAAGCAGCTGATCAATGATTATCTCTCATCATTGAGGTTTCTATCTCTCTCTCTCCCTCTCCCTTCCTCTCTGAAATCAATAAAGTTATATTAAAAAAATAAATAAATGAAATACATGCATTCAAGTATAAACCTATAAAAATTTTTCTAAATCTAATAATGGCCCACAGATTCTGAGCTGTAGCAATATCCTGAAATTTTAGGTAAATAATATGAACATTCAATTAAAATTTATAATAATGAGCCCTGGCCAGTGTTTCTCAGTGGATGTTAGAGCATCGGCCCACGCACCATAGGGTCTCAGGTTTATTTTCCAGTACAGGACATGTACCTAGGTAGCAGGTTCACTCCCAACTCTCAGTTGGGGCATGTGCGGGAGGCACCCAGTCGATCTCTCTCTCTCTCTCTCTCCCACCTCCCTTCCTCCACTTTCTGAAAAGCAATTGAAAAAATATCCTCAGGTGAGAATTAACAAGAAAAAAATGTGAAATAATGAATGAAATGTGACCTAAATGCATCCTGCATGGACACCAGGTGTTTGAATACATATAGAAAAAAATTAAGATTAATGTTAAATAATATTTAAGATATTAATACACATATAATATGAAATAACATAAGATATTAAAAATAGTTGAGTCTACAGTTCAGCTCCTTCATTTTTAAAAAAACATTATGTTTTTATTGTCTTGAGAGAGAGAGAAAGTGGGGGATAGAGATAGGAACATCGATGAGAGAGAAATGCATTGATGGGCTGCCTCTTGCACGCTCCCTACTGGGGATCAAGCCCACAACTGGGGCATGTGCCCTGACTGGGCATCAAACTGGTAACCAACCTCTTGGTTCATGAGTCAACACTCAACCACTGAGCCAAACCGGCTGGGCTCAGCTTCTTCACTTTTAAATGTATAAACTGAAGCCAGATAATTTCCTTCATTCACTTTCATAGGCTCTCATAGTTTGTTAATGGAATCAAACTCACTTTCTGCTGATATTTACCACTAAACTGTGCTATCTCTAATTAGGAAACTGGGTTTTTAAATAATAGTGAACTACTGATTAGTTTATACCTTATTCAAATATTTGAGAATTTATTTATAGTTTCTAATAAGAATTATTTAAAAACAAAATAGGTTTCAGCAGTTAAAGTAAGAGCAAGAGGCTGCCAGAAGGCAAGAAAAGGAAAAACAGAGAAAAATTTAATCTGCTTTAGTATTTTAATCAATGCTGGACCATTCAAATATTCAGCACTTTGTCACCCAATTCAGCCATTCTATCCATGATGCTAAATTCAGTTAGAAACAATGATGATAGGTATGTGAAAAATTATCAATATTGGTCAAAACTGGATTTTTTTCCTAAGTTTTAGATCTAGTTAACATTGCAGAAGATAAGCTAATTTTGATGTAGTAGATTGAATTAAAGTCCACAGAGGTTAGCATATTGAAAGGAAAACGAATTACCAGATTTTGGAGGCTGTATACAGTTGGCAGCCTTGACATTTGTAGCCACAACAAAGACTGCAATGTATAAGGGAGAAAAACCACTATGTTACACTTTCCAAGCAGACCCTATTGCAATTGATTCTGTTTCTAGCCTCTCTCTGACCCCACTGTTACCTCAAATCCCACTCAGCTTCCATGCCGAGTTTTTTATTCTGCCGCTGTTTTCTCTTCACATAGTGTCTTTCCAAAACCCACATCCATGTTCCACTCATCAGCCACGGCATTAGAGAGCTTCAGGCCGGATGGCCAGGCATGACGTGCTAGCAGGTGGTGTAGCTGTTAGGCAGCCTTGTGTATCACACGAGATCTGATGCTATCAAACTCCTTTCCCCCCAAAGACTAAAGAGAGCAAGCCTTTGTGAGCATGCAGGAGGGGGATGAAAACAGTTTGTCTCCTGAGCAGCCAGCCTTTGTCATATTACAAATGAAATCACTTCGGAAATTTAGAGAATTAATATCATAATGAAGACGGGAGTACCCATTAGGGTGGTCTAATGTTGCTCTGGAGAAATGTGATGGATGCCCAGTGGCTGCAAGCCCTTATTTGCAGAGAGTCACCTCTGCAGTTGCCATTATTAGGAAAATGTCTGAAGCACAGGATCAGACACAACCATTGCAAGATGAGATAGTGTTTGACTGGTTTCCAGGGAACCGAAGGATACAAGCTTAGTTGTACCTGTCACTATGGCTCCCAGCATTTTTCCCCCTTAATGTCTTTTTTAGCTGTAGGAAGTTTCTCTTTAAAGATTCAGTGCTTTCCTAATTGCATAAAGTGAGTAATGGGGAGCATATAAAAATGTTACATGGATTACAAATGGATTCAGTCTTGTTTAACACAATGCATGCCAGCCTTAAAGAACTATTTTATTTAGTTCTACTTCTCTCTTGAAAATAAATTTAGTCAGATATCCCAAAATGAACACAGCGCTGGCTTCCCCCCGTACATTTAGCTTTCTATGTAAAAAATTCCTGGCTTTCTATAGCAATATACGTGCCTACCCAAAATCTGATCTGCATCTGCTCTTTTTGCACTAACGCCTACAGTACTTCCAGGAATTACTGTAAAATGTAATTGAATCATCATTTCTGGTGCTCAAATATCTCTCATACTGCTTTCCAGTGGCATTAGTACATATAATAGGAAATGGGAGTTTTTGAAACCTATATCAATTCCAGAAGAGATAAAAAAGGATAATTTCCCTGAGAAAAATTTGAAATGGGGTAAAAGAAAGAAAAGGATAAATATATCCTGGAAAGTAAGATTATATCTACATTTTCTCCACTTTATAACTAGTGTTTAGTTTTGTTTTTGTTTTTTTCTTTTTCTCTCAGGTGTGAATTTACACAATTTGTATGTTTTATTCCTGGGCTTGCAATCAACTGAGTAACCCCTCTGTGCAATATTTTTCTTCCAATATCTGCCCTTTTCAAGACAAGTTTATAGAGCAGTTTATTCTCTTGATGAATTAAAATAGTATTTTTATTGGAGACTGCTGTAAAGGCATAATCACCCATTTTGGAAATCTTTTTCAACTATAAATGAAAACAACTCAAGAATTACTCCCAATTATTTTGAACAGAAACATTGTAGCTAAGCTTGCTTACTAATCAATTAGAGAGCAAACTTGGACTACAGTAGGATTTGCCTCAGTGAGTATCCAGGTTCTTTCTATTGAGCGGCTCATAATTTCCTATTCTCTCCTACACTCAAAATCTGTCAGGACAGCCAGCCTAGAAATAAAGTCCAATAAAGCCCCTCCCATGTAAAATGATAAGCGGAAGGCCAAGTTCACCAGAAAGCTGAGATAGCAACTGCCTGGGTTGTCTCTGATCCTTTTGAAGGGGGCATAATTAGTATTATTTATAAAGCCTTATTATCTTTACAAAACAGTAAATTCTACTTATTTTCCACTAAAACTTGAATATTCATTTGGGTATTTATAATATTTCAAATTTGTATTTCGTCACATACCTTATTACTTTAATTTTATCACATGTCCAAATCATTTCCCCCACCTAGATTTTAGTGCCTCCTAAAAATAAATGTTTTTCTTCATAGTACCTATATGTTAGACATATAGGGAAAATTCTAGAAACATTTGCTAAATAAAATCAAACTGATATAACTAGTGAATTCTATTAACTTTCCAAAATTAAATACAGGTAAACAAATTCCATGTGTCGAAGGGACTGTATGTGCTGTTTTAAATTTTCTTCCAAACTCTTACATACATAATTCAATAATAAAGAAATTCAAATAAAGTAAATAAAAGGTTCCTAATGACAGTAATGTACCTAAAGCAAATAAAAGGTTCCTAATGACAGTAGAGTACCCCACTAGTGTTCAGACTCTAGAAACGACAAATGTGATCTTGGACAGAGAAGAATCTAACGAAAACAATCACATTAAACGTAGCTCTTCCCTGCTCCGTGCTCAGTAAGTGAGCAGCAGGCTCTCTCTGTCTAGCTTACAGAAAACAGGAGGTAGCCGTTTGCAAGGAGCAGCGTTTTAATGTGATTGGACTATAACAGACAATCTATTTACAGCATGCTCTGGGGAGCTTATAAACAAATGTTGAGTAATTTCAGCCAGCAGTAATTACCCTTGCAGCTGACAAGGATAGCATGAGACTTTCTCCTTCACCTTCAGCCCAGTCCAGAAGGCAGTGTACACAATGCCACTTCTAATTATTTCTGCATTTCTACGGCTAAAGACCAAAGTGTGTTATTAGAGAACATTTTAGAAGCTTTTTAAAAGCGTATTTATTAGGACAATTAAAAGTCATCACTATGACAGCAAATAAAAGGTTCCATTCTCAGGAATGCAGTATCAAATGAGCTTGTCTGCCCATTTACCTTTAAGGCAATGTGGACTTGCTCTGTGTTATCTATTGTTAAGAGCTGAGACTAAAGCTTGGCAATAAAAAGAAATTGTAGGGGAATACTTTTGGTTTAATTCTGAGATGTGCCTTTTGATGTTTACAATTCTCAAGCAATTTCAAGTATATGACTGAACTAACTTCTCAAAACACACAGAATTTTGAAACCTGCGTGTGAGTGTGTGCATGTGTGTGTTGTGTGATTATAGACGCTGCTGGGGATAAAATGCATGTGGTCATACTATCTTTCCCCTTCTGCCTCTCACTGGAGGCACCGGGTTACCCTGGCTGATTAAAGACTTTTATCTGGAGGGGTCATTCATATGGCATCAGTTTGACATACAGAAGATGTTAAAAAAAAATCAAAGATCTAAAAATAAACCTTTGGCAGATAAGCTTCTAATGGAGTGCTGAAAGAGTAAAACAATTATGCAGAGCAATCACCCTGAGCGTTTGTAATTAACAATCAAATTACTTCCCAGAAGTGTCCAACAAGAGAACTTTTGTTGAACATTTCTAGACGTGCCAAACTACCCCAAAGTAATTGGGGAAATCGGTGAACTGTGGTGGTTGCCGGTTCTCAAACACCACGGCCAGTTTGGCATTCCCGGAGCTTTTGATTGCCTCGATAAGTTCGGTTCGGATCCCAACTGTAGGATTTGACAGCAGATATCTAATCCAGCAAAGCGTGTTATTTACATTTTTTGATATGTTACATTGCTTTACAGTCTGTCACATTGCATTTCATCAACAGCGGGTAGAATGTTGCAAAACTTCATATGACATGGTGACAGATCTATCTCTCTCACACACACACACACACACACACACACACACACACACACAGACACACACACACACGCACACACACGCACACAGACACACACACCACAGAACTTAGATCAGAAGGTGAATCTGAGGGAATGCTTTTGGATTTTGGCCCTAAAAGTATCCTAGAAGCCTTCCAATGATGACCACAGCCACGAGGCCTTCATGACAATAACATCATATTGCCCTGCACAGCAAGGCCTACGTTTATTAAATATATATTTTGCCAGCTGTTTGTAAATATGCCTTTAGGTTGGTCATTATGATCTACAGTGGACCACAAAAGTACATGTTCTGAATGTTAAACAACAACATGTTGAAAATTAGCCTCCTTGAAAGAAACATCCTAAAAACAAATTACAGAGTTCAACAATACACCATTGAGATGCACGTCCCTACCATGGCTCTGCTCTCATTGCTGAGACACAATTGGCAGACGGACAATAATTTGTCCTTGTTCTTGAGACTGGCAGGTGTCACTTTGGCCAGGGTGGGATGTGAGTGACAGATATTTTGCAGCTGAAGAAATGAGAATGCAGAAATTCAAGAGTACCTCTGGGAATTCTCTGGTCACTCATGGGCAGCACAAGGGCAGGGCAGGCCTCTGTGCTAATGCAGGGCTGCTTGCTGCCACTGCTGCGGGCTGCTGCCGATTCACGGCGTTTTAAATGATATTTCTATTAACAAGGGTGTGTTTCTGCTTTGATGGCAGCATTCAGAAAGCTTCTATCGAGGTTGTCAGTTAATACTAAACTGCTTTAATTGCTGTTCTGTGCTTTATTCAAAATTGCTTACAGATTTAACATTTTTGAACATGTAGGTTTCATACACATTAACATAACTTATCAAAAAGCTAGAAATTTTTTTTCCTCCTCTATCCAAAAGTGTCAAGTTATTTTAGTTTTACAAAAAGAGGAGGAAAACTTCTTACTGGAAGATATTTAAGTGACGGTAATAGGAAATAATAATAATGATAATAACAGAATAGATTACAAGACCAAAAATAATGGTATGTCTCTTTTTTTTACTTGGATATAATTGGGAACGTATGTCTTCTTGGGTTTAATCTAATTTTATATATGTTAAAGAGAAATTAAACATGTAATATATAATGTAAAAAGAAAAATAGCTATAAAGCCTCAAGCATATCTAAGCTATATTTTAAATATGAATTTTTAGGCTCACCTTTCTCTCTGAGTTAAAAGATATAATTATCCAAATACATTAACATGTAAATTTAGTGGAGTTTGAGGGTTATAAGAAAAAAATAGTTAAAAGCAGCATATTATAAAGATATAAACTAAATGTTCTCCAAAATTTACAGACACATGTTTGAAATGGAAAGATAAAGATTACTTCTTTTTAAAATACGATGTAAAACTATTCACATGCTTATTTTTTAATACTGTTTCTGGTGTTAAGATTGCAAGAAAAGGAATTTTTTTGTTTTAAGTCTGAGTCATCCTGACATTTACATACTATAAGCATGATATTTAAATTATCCTTTGTCTTAAGATTATAATAGCTATTTTAACATATACCCTTGCCCATTAAACCTGTAGAACTCATGGGTGTTCACTCAAGCTGAACTAATGTTGAGAGGATACATTTTTAAAAAACAAAGTTCTGTAGCTTGATTGCTTAAAAGAATGATTATATAGAGTGATATACAAGCAACATGAATAATAGGCTACAGTTACGAAAATAGTTATCTGCCTTCATTTTCCAGTAATTTCCTTCAGACCACTGCCAAAATATTACCTTGCAAAATTAAAATGAAAGCCATATGTTGATTTGGGAAAACATTGATGTCACAGCACATTTCAACATTCGCTGAAAGAGTTAACACTGAAACTATCTCCAAAGAGAAAGAAGATATGTTGATTCAGATTGACATTTGATTCTATTGTGTAATGTCATTTGCCAAATGTTGTTTCATTTTTAAAATAATTGCTTATGTTAAATAAATTGAAGCATGAATTTAAGCAGCATGATATGAAATTATTACTTTCCTGTAATTTTAAAAAACAGAAATAAGACTTTTCCCCATGAATGGAATAAAACATCTCCATGAAAACCAACAATGAACCAAAAAACATACAGTAACAATTAGTTTTTTTCCTCCACTTACTAGTGCAAAGATAAATTGTTCTCCTTTGGAAATCAAATATTTTCCTAAACACCATGTTTCTTTAATTGAACTGTATTCTTTATAATGATCAACTATAATTAGCAGTAACAAGTATTTAATGAAAACAAACTGCTAGTCCCAAATCTTGGCTACATATTTTGTTTAAATCCCACAGATGCTCCAAGGATCACTGTATCTTCATTACAAATACAAAGCGTGCCTCTTCCCCATTCTTCCCACTCCCATTTGAAACAACAGTACCATTTAAAACAACAAAAACTTGTGTAATTCTAAGGACTTTAGTGCACATCAAATCCTGCTCCTCAGCTCAAGGCATTGCTTCTAAAGAAACTTAACACTTAGCAGTTCAAATATTTTATAGATTTGTTCTTCAAAAAGACCATTTGATATTATCATATAATACAGCATTGCCCTGGTATCTCTGTTTATTAGTGAGTGACCAAAATAAGAAGAGAGTGCTCACACTGGACTCATTGACAGCGAGGTGCTATATAACAAGTCTTCTGTGATTAATTGTGAGTGAAAGGGGGTTTGCTTTTGCAGCCTGGTAAAACTTTTCCCACATGGCTGAACCCACGGTCAGAAGACGTTAGGCAACATTAACTGCCTGCACATTTCTGCAAGGCTCTGGAGGAGCAGCTAGGCGCTGAGGCTCCAAGCCTGAGAACCTTGGGACATAAGACATCAGTGTCTACCTTTCATCTTTGCTGAGATTTGGAGTGGGTTCAGACCACAGAGGCTCCTTAATTCTCACTAATTCATTTGCTTTCCTGATTCACTTGGCTTAGGATAACCTGAGAATGATAATGAACCTGTGAGGGGAGCTCTTAGTCCCTTGCCTTTGAATGTGCTCCGCATGGATCGAGGGCTTTCTGTGAATCTAGCAAGAGGAAAAGAATCTTATTAACACTGATTGCTAGTCATGAGGTGTCCTCTAAAAATTGCTCTTACGTTTTAACTCTTGCCCTGCTTTTCACAAAGCAGACTAGTGGGGGAGAAAGTTACCAAAAAAAAGCAACCTCGGTGTTTCCCACTCTTTTCTGCAACTGATGCAAGGTCCTTTTTCATGACCCATAGATACACACTCTCTTGTAAGAGTTAAAATTTTTCAAAGAAATACACAAACTCTCTTTTTTAAAGAAAATCATTTTCAGACTGAATTTACACAAGTTAAGTTCACGGCATTTCCGGTGGTTATGGAACTCTGTTGAATGACACTTCGGCTTTTACAATTACTGTGTGTGCACCTTTAAACTTCTACCTAGGTAAGAATTTGTGCTTGAGATGACAAAGTCAGTAAATGAACTTGGCAAGGTGGTGTGTTTTTGTGAAGCAATAAAAAGGGCAATTTGGGTCTACCAGTCTAGCCGAGAGTGACCATTCTTTAGATCTTGAGATACAAAACTACCGACCAAATTGTTGCCTGGTTCAGTTGTAATTGTGCCTTCACGTGTTCAGTTGCACAGTCCCTCCCATGCACATGCTAACCGGAGTTACATGCAGCAGCTGGGACGAAATAGATGCACCAGGGGCAGAGGAGGGCTTGACTCAGGAGTTGGAAAGGGACCACGGTGGTAGGGCAGAGTGCTAACACACTCTGGCTCTTTACAAAAGGTGCATAACCTCTGATGTCAGGTGCTTATCCTCCATTTGGGGACTCTCTTATCAAGATTTTAAATTACCTGCACAATCTGAGTGACCAGAGCAACCCGTGACATCCATATGCGATGTTAGAAAATCTGTAGCCTGGGTCATGGGCTGCAAACCTAAGCTGCAATCCTCACCATGTTGTGAGCATATAGAATACCAGAATGCGGAAACAAGGGAGAACCTTAAAAGCCCATCTAGGCCAACTCTCAGGGGTTTTAAAGATGACAAAACTCAGGGCTGAGAAGGTTGGGAGATTTGTCCAAGGTCAAATGCCTGCTTAATAATAGAGCGAGAAAGGAAATTTAGATTTCAGATCCCAAGTCTTGTGCTTGGTCTGACACTATCCACAGAGTGCTAGAATTTCCATACAAACTATTTTGACATTACAATGCACATGTTCAAGGGCTTAATGCTAATGGAAAGTATTTCAAGCAGTAAGTGTTCTTCTTAAGCCACACAACTGCTCCTCTCCATTGACTTCTTATTGCCTGACACCCTTAACTTTGTTTCAATTTTTACTCTTTCCGAGGACACCCCCTTTTATTTCTTCCCAGCCAGAGAATGTCTCCACTTATTAAATAACTTAATAACATCAGAGTTCAGTTTTTTTACTCCTTTGCTTTCTCCATAATATCACACTATTCCCTTCTCCTGCCTTCTCTCAGCATTTGGGGACATCCTTACTTCTGGCCAATACTGGGCAAATCTTTACTAGAGTAAAATTTATTTATAATTTATTTATAATTCCATGAAATCACTTGTTTGGTGCAATTTCATAAAATCTGTTGTTAGAAAAAAATGCAATTTGAGAAATACTTATGAAAAACACATCAATGTTTCCATCAAGAAAATGTGATCACTTCAAACACTATGGAACAGTGACTAAAATAGTGGGTTTGGGAGCTGACAAATCTGGGCCTAAATACCTAGCCCCTGACACTTACAATGACCTTGAGCAAGGTATTTAACCTTCCTAAGCCTCAATTTTCTTCTTTATAGTAGATGAGGCTTATAAAGTCTTTTCAGATGCCTAGCATATAATTGGCTTTCAATGAATATCCCATTGTTGTTATGTTGTTATTCTATTGGTATGTGTGTGTATATATATATATATATATATATATATATATATATATATATATAAAGCCAGCGACCAGAACACTGTAACAACTGGAATGACCAGTCACTATGACACCCATGGCGGCCAGGAAACCAGCCCAATCAGGGTTGAGGCCAGCCAGCCAACCTCCCAAGGCCCCTCCCCTGAATTGGCCTTGCCCCTGATTGGTCTCTCAGGAAGGGAGGCCAGCCAACCCCCCGTGGGCCCCTCATCCTGGCTGGCCCACCCTTGATTTTCCCCCTTGCCACCTCAGTAGGGGGTGGGGCCAGCTGGTCAACCTCCTGCACCCCCTCCCTCCAGCCAGCACTGCTCCCGATGGGCCCCGATCACCTCAATCAGCCCATGGCCCCTCCCCCCAGCCAGCTCCACCCCCAATCTGCCCCCCACTCTGATCAGGGGCAAGACTGGCCAGCCAACCACCCATGGCACCTCCTCCAAGCTGCTGTCTCCCGGGCTCCCCCACCGGCCAACCTCCCATGGTCTCCTCCTCCCTGCAGGCGAGGCCCCACCCATGGGTGAATTTGTGCACTGAGCCTCTAGTAAATAATAAAGGAAAAGATTCATGTATAAACATTGCAAAGCTAAAGTAACAGGATTGAATGGATTTGGGGGCTTTCTTAGAGAAAAAGCAGGGAAAGAAAGAAGAAAAGTTAATTCAAGCACTCCAGCTAGTGAGACTGAAAGTGATGACATTACTTGTCACACCTTGACTGGGTGAGTCTTGGAAGCAGGTTCCAGTGAAGTGGCTTTGATAATTGTGGATTTGTGTCAGATGAGGGCAACAGAGAGCTATCCAGACAGGCAACTCTGGGAACCTGAAAACCATGAACTTGGTTATCAACCCTTAGGGAAAACAGCAGAGCCAGTTAGAACTGAGGAGAAAGCCAAGAATGGATTCAAAGCAGAACACAGAGTCTCTGTTGGACTCAGAAGAAAGTCAATGGTAAAAGCTTGAAACAAGCCAACTCACTGAACAATAAAAAAGAGAAAAATACAAAATAGCCCTAGGGTAGAGTCTGGAGAAATAGCAGTGGTGGAAATCCATCAGAAAAGCTGTGTCTGTGATTCCCTAGTGAGGCAGGTATCATTGGAGTTTGTGAAAACCATGATGCCTTGGAAAGAAAAAGAATTTTAGAAGAGGAAGATTGGGTCGGGGGGGGGGGGGTGGTTATGGAAGGAGAAAAATGGTGTGTGCTTTAATATGCACAATCAAGGTGTCCAGTAGAAATGACCAACCAAGAGAAAAAAAAATGACCAAAACTTAGCAGAAAATTATTCAGTAAAGTCAAGGAAACTAATATTTACTGAACATCCAGTGTGTGCTCTTCATTCTCACTTAATCTTATGTATCTTATGCAAAAGGTATTATTATTATCCCTACTTATGAGATGCAGAAATTAAAGTTACAGAAAGTTAAGCAATGTATCCAAGACCATATACCTCATAAATGGAAGAACTATATATACTGAAAATTAATATATTCCTGGTATCAAAGCTCTTACCATCCATCCCTGCTGCTCAAAATTGAAACCATGAGAATGCACAAGTTCTCTAAGGGACAAAAAAAAAGTGGGCAAGAGTCAAAGAAGTCAAGTAAGTGTTTAATGCTACAGTGATTTCAGGAATTAGGACTGATAGCAGCACACTGTTGGATTTGGCAATTAGGAAGACACTGGTGACCTTGGGAAAAGGAGTTCCTGTAAGAAGACGACGACAGAAGTCAGGCTGTCAGTGAGGGGTGGTGAGGGAATGGTGGCTGAAATTGTAAATGGCCCTTTGGAGATCTTGGCAGTGAAAAATGTAACTCTGAAGAGTTGTACAAGCTGGAGACCTCTTTTCCTTTTGTTAGGCAATACATGCAAATATTTGGGAGCAGTGACGATGGAATCACTAGAAATCCATGTTCATTCAGAAGAACCAGGGAATAATTATAAAACAGTGATGTAGGAAGGAAATGCTCTCTCTGGCTAGTAAAATTGTCCTTAAATGTTATGAAGGAAATAAAGGATAGCTAAAGTATAGTTTTTCAAAAAGGATACAAATACAGAGATATTGGGAACTTAGGGTGAGATAGGAAATAAGAAAACCTGTGTCATATCTTTTATCAGTCAAGTAAATAAGATGTTTTAAGAAATAGATCTGGGGGCCCAACTAGTGTAGGTGAATGAATGAACAAATGACAGGAGAAAATCTATAGGCACTTTGATTAGCAGCAGAGGGAGAGGATGCACTAAATAGACAGAATCTCCTTGTTAGGTGAACTTGAATTATGAACAAACCAAATGTGTGTTAAAAGTTGATGAATCAGAGCTGTTATAACTGACCCAACTAGGTCCATCACAACTACCTTGTAAAATTCATCCTACTGCAGCCTCCATGGGAGAGATGCATGCCAATAAGACAAGCAGCATCCATCTTGCATCTATGAGACGTGGTATTTAATATGTTGCATAAAAACCAGAACAGATAAAGATATTTGCACCTGTGTTCTCTTCCCACCTCATACAGAGTAAATGGCCAGGACATCACTTCCAGAGGCAGCATCTAGCAGACTTTAACTTGGTGCCTGAACTCCACTGTTCAAACAAAAACTTACTGGTAAATCTAATTTTATTAGAGAAAAATAAGGTTTTGCAGGACTCACATTATGGGCATTTAAAAAATCTTGACCTAGAATGAATGGTAACTTTGATAGCATTCTTTGAAAGGGCAGAAAAACCTGGCTAATATGTTAGCTTGGCTATTAAAGAGTAGGTTGAGCATTTGTTTTCTTTTTTCTTTATCCTTAAAAACCTGTGACAACTCAACTTCCCTTTATTGATAAATTATTATCTAACAATTCAGTCAATATCCAAAGTACATACTTGAACAAGATAAGAAAAACAATGACTTTTTGTCAATCTGTAACACTGAGTTGCTTTACTTCTGAAATTCAAGTCAAAATTTAAGAAAAATAAAAAAAAATTATTTTCTCAGCATTAATGCCATTAATCCTGATGTAATTTGGAATTTTATACTGTTCTCTGAGCCAGAAATTCTAGAATGCAGATATCATAAATACAGACTTTTTCAAAAACACCTCTACAGAGGCACATGTTGATTTAGGAAGTGTCCACATGATAGTAAAACAACCAATCAATTCAGTGAAAAAAAAAATCAATTGATTCAATAAAAACATCAAACAGGCTATTTGCTGTCATGAAGATCAAACTACTGTTCGACAGAACTTTTACTTTTTAATCAATGGTATTGATGTCTGTAAACACTGTCCTCAGTTAACCAGCCCATGTTCCCCATACAAAGGAGATCTGTGCTGCTTTATACGCAAATTTCTTTTGTGGATTCTATCCTCTGGCCAATTTTTTAAAGTCCAAAGGTAAGGATTGTCCCAATTTCCTAAGTTTTATGCCAGGAAGAACAAAGAGGTTATTTTAACAAGAGACCACAAGTGAAAGCCCCAACTTCAGGCCCAAATCTCAATTTCCACTTTGCAGCTCTTTCTGTCATGTGTAATTTCTTTCTTATTAATTTTCTTCAGAAAGGATTTCCTTTTGCAATGTGCTGCCATGTATTATGCAGCACGATATACCTCAGGCAACATCCTCATACTGAAAAGCATCTTAAATGTTTACCTATAAAAGAAAGGTGGTAGATTTTAGCTTTCTTTCTTTATACACATCGTTCACCTTTTTCGGTTGCTATCGCTGGAATTTGTAGCATATCCATCATTATCTAACTGCCAACTGTTTTCAGAGGAGCTGTTGCTTTAAGCTCATTATTTCTTCTGGTTGGAGAATCTGCAGAGCCTCTCTCTACAACCCACAGCAGCCGGCATGGTACATGTGCACAGATGAATGGTCAGGTTTGTCTTTCAGAGACTCTTTGTACCCAGCTTTACCCCCAGAACTGCAGTGTGTAATGAGCAGCAAATGCATACTCATGTGTCTTAAAAGTGTACAGTGAAGCCATTAAAAATTGCCAAAATAGAGAGCAGTTCTGTAAATAAGCTGTTATTATAGTACATAGTTTCACAGTGTTTCTTACTTACCTAAGAGTTTGGGATTTATCATGACTCTCCTATAATTAGTTTCCACAAAACTTCCTTGATGTCAAGTAGGGTTCATTGGGCAGTTGCCTTTCAAGAAGCGTTATATGAGCTACACTTTGGGAGATTTCCAACTAAATCTGAGAGTGGATAATGAAAGGACTAACATGCAGATTGGGGGTAAAGTAGGTGACGTCTCTGAATACTATTTAAAGGTCTGTGCAGTCACATCCTCACTGAGCTACAATCAGAGAAAAAAATGTATGTCTTATGTTGTTTTCTATAGCTCATTCTTTAATAACCTAAGTTAACAGGTCTAGATATTTCAGTTTCATAATGTAATTTTCAGATTTTTAAAGATTGAATGGTTCTTGGAAATATTGAAAATGTGTAAACTTACCATGGGTACTGATCTCTAAAGTCTGAGAACATGATATAATGGGGAGTATATATCTGCCAATAATTGGTAGGTCACCAAAATAAGTATGTTTTCCTCTCAAGGCACATATACGGAACACTTCACCATGATCATGCCTGGTCTTGTACATTATGCATTGTTGCTGTTTTTATTAAAGCAAATAAAAGCCAAAAAGGATTTGTTATTTCAGCTGTAAATATCTGAGTTACAGAAACAGGGCTAGAAAGTCATGGTTTCCTCCTCTTCCACCATCTTTCCCACGGCTAAAACCAGCACGGCTCTATTGAGGTCGAAAAGACAATGATGTGTTGTCACTCACTCCTGCCATACCCACCCACGGGTACTATCCTTAGCGATCTAGAAGCATCTTGGATCTTCAGGTATTGATAACAATTCTCTATGCTCACATGAATGGATTAAAATTATTGTGATGGTGAGAAATACCATCTGCACCCCATGATTTTAACAAGAATTCTAAGAAAATCAGACAAAAAAATAAACAAACCTTTATATGCTAAGCCATGGAATATTAAAGTTTCCGAAAGGACAATCAGAAAATAACTATTTTTAAGCTCCCAGCAGGAGTATATGCTACCGCTGCTAATGGTTACATACATCTCAGAACTGAAAGATGGAAGCTGTTCTAAAAGTTTAGATTTTATCACAATATGTTTTTAAAATAGATCAATGAAAGATGCTCTTCTTTTGAAGCATTTCTGTGCTGCTTTATACGCAAATTTCTTTTGTGGATTCTATCCTCCGGCCATTTTTATAAAGTCCAAAAGTAAGGACTGTCCTAATTTCCTAAGTTTTTATGCAAGAAAGAACAAGCTGTAATAGTTCAACCACTTCATGCCATTTTTCTATGAAATTTAAAGGCCATGGAACAACTAAAGAGTTTGATTGTAGAAAACATCACTGATGAACATTTCATTTAGGTGCTACACAAAGTGAGGAGTGGTGGAAGGTGTGTTTAAAAAATCCTTGCCCTGACTGGTGTGAGCAGTGGTTAGAACATTGGCCCTCGCCCCGAAGGGTCGTGGATTTGAAGGTTTCAGCACCAGCCCCTGTTGAGATGCTTGTGGGAGGCAACTAATCAATGTGTTTCTCACCCATCAATGTTTCTCTCTCTCTCTCTTCTCCCCTCCCTTCCACGCTCTCTAAAAATCAATGGAAAAAATATCCTTGGGTAAGGATTAACAAATAAATAAACAAAAACAAAACAAAAAAATTCTTATATGAGTCATTATGAGGATATCTACCATTCATATAATTAATTTAAAATGTTGATATAGTTATAGATTCAGACACAGTTGTAAGTAAAAATACAGAAAAATTATCTTCTTCTACACTTTGCCCAGTTTTCCCCAATAGTAACATTTTACAAACTATAGTGTAATACCACAATCAGGAACTTAACATTGATACAGTCTACCTATCTTATTCAGATTTCCACAGTTTTACTTGAGGTCATTTGTGTGACATTTTATGTTTTAAAGATTTCAATATTCTAATATAAGAACTATTTTTTAAAAATAATGTGTTGATTTCTTTTTAAAGGGAGAATAATAAAGAGATAGAAACATCCATGAGAGAAAAACATCTATCACCTGCCACCTGCACACCCCATTCTAAGAATCAAGTTCACAACCTGTCCATGTGCCCTGACTGGGAATCAAACCAGTGATCTCTTGGTTCATAGGTTGACACTCAACCACTGAGCCACCCTGGCTGAGCAAATATAGTAACTATTTAACTATTTTTTTAAATATATTTTATTGATTTTTTACAGAGAGGAAAGGAGAGAGATAGCGAGTTAGAAACATCGATGAGAGAGAAACATCGATCAGCTGCCTCCTGCACGCCCCCTATTGGGGATATGCCTGCAACCCAGGTACATGCCCTTGACCGGAATCGAACCTGGGACCTTTCAGTCTGCAGGCCGACACTCTATCACTGAGCCAAACCGGTTTCGGCTAGTAACTATTTTTATTAAACTTTGTCACAGTATGTGATGGGTAGGCACCATTTTGGTGCCTGAATCTGAAGCTAACTATGCCTAGTTTTATAAATGAGCTAGTTTAAATGTTTGATCATATTTAATTTCAAGAACCAATTTGCCACATAACAGTAATGGTAACATAGTCCAAGACCAAAACAGATGTTAAACAAGAAGGCATAAGAGCTTACAAACAATGCTGCTGACTTTCCCCCCAAGAAATTGGGTGCTTTAAAGACCAATAAAAATACTGTGAGCTATATCTTTAAGTTCACTCCTGTGTACAGCAATGGGTTGAATTTTGTCATTATTTTTATTGAGTGCCCTCTGGATATATAGTTCTATACAAGTGAAAGGAATAGGATTTTATGGATAGAGATACATCTGGAAGGCCCAAAGTCCTAAATTATTGGCTGAATCTTAGTGCAGACTGCCTAAATATAATCCCAAATAGCAATTTTTTTATTTCCTTTTTCAATTTCTTCACTTGTAATTAAAAATTGTGGGTGTTACAAGGCAGAAAGTGCTGACACAGTAAAACTAAAAGAAATAATTCTATCTGATTATCTTCTTTGCTTTCAGAAGAGCATTCTGTCCTCAATCATAATAGTAATATAAGCTAATATCTAAATATCTATGTCATGATCTGTGTTTAGCCCAGCATTTGCACTACCTAGTTTGATGACTGCCAACCCCAAATGTGATCTAAAATGTAGAGACTATTATTTTTCCCATTTTACAGATGACAACCAAGGTTTAGATTGTTTAATTTACTCAAGGCCATACAACTGGTAGTTGGCAAAGCTGGATCTTGAATTACAGTTTCTACCACAACATCCATGTTTTCCTTTTATCCACTACATAATATTGTTTTCATTTCTACAGTCTATTTCTTCATTTTACTTGGGATCAAGAGAAAAAATGACTTCCAGGATCCATAGTCCTTTTCTGTGAACAGTCATTGACACTTCCCTGTACTGCAGAAGTGCTACACAGGGATCTGAGTGAGAAATCTATGGGGAGAAATCTACCCAGAACAGGAAGATAACACTATCTACACTAATAAAAGAGTAATATGCTAATTAGACAAGATAGACTGAATGTCTTTCAGACATCATTCCGGATATCCTTCCTGACAAAGCAGGGGGTGAGGCCTGCAAACTGCCTACGGCCCTTCACCCAGGCTGGTCCTGAACCCGGAGCAGGGACCCCCACCCCGATCCAGGGCCCCCTTCAAGGCAGGCCAGCTGGCCCCCACATGTGCACCAGGCCTCTATCCTATATAATAAAAGGGTAATATGCAAATTGACCCTAATGGCAGAATGACCAGAACGACCACTGGACCAGTCACTATGAGGCTCACTGACCACCTCTTGGTCCCTTTCCCCAGCCAGCAGGCTCTGATCATCTTATGGCCACCTGTGGCACAGGAGGGGCCAATGAACAGGTGGGAACAGCCGACCTCTCAGTCCCTTCCCCCAGCCGTCAGGCACTGATCACCCAATGGCAAATGGGGAACCGGGGATGGTGGCAGCAGGGGGCGGGGTTCAGCTGTGGACAGCTGGGAAAGATGGCCCTGATCGCAGGCCACACCAAGGGACTGTAACAGCACACAAATTTTGTGCACCAGGCCTCTAGTATAGTAATAATTATTATTCTTTTTAAAATGAAAATGAAGTTTCTCTAAGAGTAACTGATAACCTACTATTTTGTAGTAAGTAACAGTTACAGTGCCAGGGGGGATAACTTGTGTGTGATGAGTCATTTACACACCACTTGATAACTAGAAGCAAGAGTAAAGTGGAGTCTTTTACCAGGAAAATACCGGAAAAGACCAGAACAGTAGGCACATGCATATCCTCTGCTTTAATCCAGAAGCACTGAATTTATGGGTCCTCAGAGGCCTTTTAAGAGCGGGAAGAAGAATCCAGGGTTGGTAGTCAGAGGACACTGTGCAGAGAACAAAGCCCTGATGGCATCAAATCAAGGGGTCCCACCCCCCTAAGAGGTTGTCATAAATATCAGGAGAGACACCCACAGCACCAAATGGTTCTCTCTGGGCACATACATAAAATATTTTCATTCCCAGAGCATCAAAATTACTGCCTAAAGAGGCTTTATAATAAAAGAAGGTAAGTACACTTTGTCAGACTCACAGGCTGGCTGCCTGCAGCCTGCAATACTGAGTGTAAGGAGTCCACCCAGCAAGGGATGTTTGATGAGTAACTCGGCAGCAAACTGACCCTCATGGCCGGAGCCTGCTGGTATGCACGCCCCATCGTACAGAGAGACAGATGGAGGTGATGAGCTGGGGATGGCTTCCAGTGTAGATGGGGTGCAGAAAAGGTGGCTTGTTAATAACACTGCTGCTCCAAGCAACTTCTTGTCAGCAGTCAAAGTTTCAGGATCATGGACTTGTGGCTTCTTGAAAATTGCTGGAGGACTGACATAATTCCTAGTGTAATTCCTAGTGTAGTTCCAATAAAAAAAAAAATAAGAAAAGTCTTATAACACTCTAAAGGGCTGTGATAAGGCCATTGGTATGAAGTGACTGACATTTGATGAAACTTTACATCTTCTAGTCTTCAGTATTTATACTGTTCAAGAATGAGATTTTTAGACTTGGTGTTCATGTTAACTGTGCCTTTATTTCTTTCCTTCTTGGTAAAAGCAAACAATCAACCCCAAAGCACTTCCTTCTAGAGATTTTTCTCTGAAAAGACTTTCAATGCATGCCATAAAGCAATTTTTGGTGTGAGAACAAGCAAGCATATGGATTATTGTAGGAGGAGTTCATTTTTAGACAAGGTATCAGGCCAAAGTACTGAATTTTCTGCACAAGGTCAGGTGATCTTTACTAAAAATATGATAAATGCAAGAACAACTAAGAAGATTGATTTAAACATTGTTGGTATTTGACAATGTAATTACACACTAGCTTTTTTTCCCCCTCACACTGTCACAGATGATACTCTTATAAAATGATGATATTCCTTTCTTTTCAAAAAATAAAAATACAATAAACATTCTAAATGTCTTCCTGGGAGAAGCCATAATGAATAATGTCTTACTAAGACATGTCTTACTGAGCAATTTGAAACTGACAATGAGTATGACAATAATTTTATTGATTCTACAAAATGGACAAAGCTTAGTTTCCAGAAGGATTCATAATGGAACTTCCTTTTGTCAAAAATTAGATATTGGTTTTCATATATTAATAAACCTGTAAATGTATTCCACAGTTTCCCTTTTTGCTCCCAGTTCCCTCTTTTAATGATTATGAACCCTAATAGATAGTGCTAACAGAGTATGAGAGGCCCATTTGTGCTCCCCAAAATAGGAAAACCTTAGCTTCTCAATGCCTGAGACTGTGTAAAAATGATGACAAACCCTTATGTTTTTGGTGGAGGATTCACAGAGTTCAGCCACATATAAATGTATAGGTGGCACTGAATCCCATCATTATTCCCATTTTTCAGGTTAAAATATCAAGGTTTTGTGAGTCTTAGTGTTCGCTCACACCTACTCAACTTGTAGACTGTAAAAGGAAATGTCTACAGCTGGAGGCACCAACAGAAAGAAACAAGATTATACTAAATACCCAAAGTCAGGTTACATGGTCTACCAATGAATACAAGAGTAATAAGGTAACAATGGGACAGCATATTTGAAAATTGGTTCTTTTCTGCATTAGGTATAGGATATAAGAAAGAACTATTGCTTCCATCCCTGGCTCTGCTGAAAAAGTCATGCTGGTACACAATGAACTAGTTAGGATCAATAGAGGAGAAGGGACCTGCAAACTATAGTCATGCTTTATGCTACATATTTGTCAAGAGTGACTGCAGCCACAGTCTGTGGGAGCTAGGTGGGGTGTTTCAGAAGCACAGGGCTAGCAATCAAAAGTCTAAAAAAAAAAAAACCTTAAGTAAACTTAACCCACTAGGGCATTTTCTCAAGCTGTAAGACAAATAGACTTCTTTTTAAACGAAAAAATGTCGACATATTTTTCTCTTTCACTTAATCTTTGGTTGCCTTTCAGGTGGTGGCAGAAGGGTTGAAGTTGGAAGTGAGAGCCAAGTGTTGAAGGGAAGCAGCGGAGTCTGTCTCTCAAATATTCCTGTTAATCTCCTTCCTGCTGCCAGACCCACCACTCAGCAGACTGCTAGGGGCTAAACAAGTATTAAGGATCAGGAAAGGGAGAAAGAAGCAGAGGAGAAGGAAGAAACTGATGTTGTGGTTGGGGGAAAAGAAAGCAGCAAAACCTTGTTTTCTATGAACACCCCCAAATCCCTTATTTGGTCATGTTTCAATTCAGTTTTGATCTCTTTTTATGTATGTATGTATGTATGCATGTATGTATGCATGTATGTATGATTGATCTATCATCTATCTATCTTCCAATTGGCTATATATTTATAAATTCTAAGTGATTTCTCACTGACAGTATTTGGGCTAATCATATTTATTCATATTTCTATATTTTACTTCAAATGAGTTAGGTCTACATATATAAATAGCCACCCACATTGATGCACACTCTAGGTAATAAATGAATCAGATAAATCTGTTTATAAATTGCCACTTCACACAGTAGACCCAAATGATCTATTTTGCTTCTGGTCCTTTAGTTTAGCTGACAGATGATTGAAATGATGTGTTACCAGAAGGTAGTCCTGGAGGTCTTTGTCATAAAGACGCTGAAGAATAGGAGACGAACAAATAGGAGAGCTAGAATCATACTCTCGTTTGGGTGCACTATGCTCATTCCCAGTTAATCTGCAAGACTTTTTTCTGGGGTAAATCAGCAGACAGTAGCCTTCACTATGGAAGAACAGCCCAGCAGGTAATACCCACAGTCAGTAAGCTGCCAGCTTGTTGACAGCCTGTGTGGTGGATTTCATACTCTATGGGGATGTCAGCTTCTAGGGAGTTCAAACAGAAGCCTTAGTAAAGGCAAACTCCAAGATAGTAATTATGCCTGTCAGGAATGTTATGCCAGACAGATTTAGCAGTGGCCTGACATGTCCAGACTTTAAAGGGGATTTTGAAAGGACAGGAAAATCACCCAGGATTCCTTTTCCAACCATTCCCACCCATCAGAAACCACAGACTTAAAATCAAGAAGGTCTTACCAGAACAAAGGGTCACAGGAAGAAAAATGTCCATGTGGTAGGGGGCAGACTTTAAACCTAGAGCTTTATTCACTTCGAGTTAGCTTCTATCTTCATTTTGAAGCCGAATGCTCCTCCTCCTTTGAATGTTTCTTATGGCAGGCAAATCTACTCTCACCAAAGCTCATGACACATTGCACTGTGGGTTTTAGAAAATGCATACATTTCTAAAAACATTCTTTCTAAAAATATTTTCAAAAGCTAGAAACAGATAATACAAGTCTTCTGAATGAGAAGAAAAGAGAGATTGGCCTTATATGAAAATTTATGTTCATGCTACAAATACACAAAGCATTCTTACTTTCTCTCAGTGCCTTGATCTTATTAGAGAGACACACAAACAGACAAACAGAAGTATATAAAATATCCTATATAATAAAGAGGTAATATGCAAATTGACCCTCACAACCTCACAAGATGGCTGCCTATGACCAGGCCTGCAGGGGGGTTAGTGAAGGACAACCAAATGACTGAACAAACAGGCTGCATGGGGCAACCTGGCCGGCAGGGGGTTTAGTGAGGGATGACCAAACAACTGAATAAGCAGGCTGTGTGGGGTGACCAGGTCAGCAGGGGGGACAGTTGGGGGCAACCAGGCCAGGGGGGTAATTGGGGGTGACCAAGCTGGCAGAGGGGGGCAGTTAAGGGAGACCAGGCCAGCAAGGGGGTCAGTAAGAGATGACCAGGCCAGCGGGGGGACAGTTGGGGGCAATTAGGCTGGCAGGTGAGGCAGTGAGGGGTAACCAGGCTGGCAGAGGGGGGCCGTTGGGGGCAACCAGGCTGGCGGGGGGGGCAGTTAGAGGTGACCAGGCCAGTAGGGGGGACTGTAACTGGTGACCAGGCTGGCGGTGGGGGAGGGGGGAGTTAGGAGCAACCAGACTGGCAGAGAGGGGGCAGTTGGGGACAACCAAGCCAGCAGGAGGGGCAGTTAGGGGTGATCAGGCAGGCACACAGAGGCAGTGAAGGGTGATCAGGCTGGCAGAGGGGGTCAGTTAAGGGTGACCAGGCAGGCAAGCAGGTGAGCAATTAGGAGCCAGTGGTGTAGGATTGTGAGAGGGATGTCCGACTGCCGGTTTAGGCCTGATCTCAAGGATCAGGCCTAAACCGGCAGTCGGACATCCCCCAAGGGGTCCTGGATTGGAGAGGGTGCAGGCTGGGCTGAGGGGATCCCCCCTCATGCACAAATTTCATGCACCAAGCCTCTAGTTTAATTATAAAAAGCAGTTACTAATCAAAGTATGATGAAGAACCTCACTTCCTGACTTGAAATTTTACTCACAATGATTAGCAAATAAGAATACCTCTATAAATAGCATTGAATTTGATATTTTTTCCTCATAAAAATAAATTATCATCTGGATGGTGACTTAGCAGTGATTGTCCTAGACTCTTTATGTAGAGTGTCTGCCTTTATCAAATCAACTTAGTTCAGTGAACATGATCTGTTCACTTGAACATGATCTACTTGAACATGGAGATCATTTTCTAATATAGAACCTGCAATATATTGCCTGTAGTTGATACAAGACATTGTCAATAAATTCTATAGAAGGATTTTTCTTCTATGTAGATTTTAGTATTTAGAAATACAAGTATGTATAAAATAGCTAGATATTGATACAGGTATTGAAATAACTAGATACAGTGATAAGTATTCCTCATGCTTAAATTTAATGTGCCATTAGTGTATAAAGTGCCTATATTTGAATCTGGAGGCAGCAAATGAGACTGTTCTTTTTTTAAAAAAATATATTTTTTGATTGATTTCAGAGAAGATGGGAGAGGGAGAAAGAGATAGAAACATTAATGATGAGAATCATTGACAGGATGCCTCCTGGACACCCCCTACTGGGAATTGAGTCTGCAACCTGAGTTCAGCCCTTGACTGGAATCAAACCTGAGACCTTTCGGTCTGCAGGCCGATGCTCTATCCACCAAGCCAAACCAGCTATAGTCAAATGAGACTGTTCTTAACTTCAGCCTTGATCATCAACAGCATTCCATCCTCACCTTTGAACTACTCACCCCAGCCTTCCTTATAAGGCATCAGCAATATCATATATTTCCATTCTAATCTGGTCTTGTTTAGAATTAGAACCCCTGGAGGATAATGACCTTTTTCCCTAGAGGGCAGAAAGGAGATATGGGAAAACTATCATGTTACTCCAGACATTCCACCAAGTGGTGCAACTTTAGGGCAGAGGTTTCTCTAATCTCAATCCTGTCTGAACAGCCAACACATAAAATGTTCTGAGCACTATCTTTGCATTTACTTAGTATCAATATTTTATCTATGTATTTATTTTTTAATCCATGTATTTATTTTTAATGATTGCTCGATTGTTTTTTTTTAATATATTTTTATTGATTTCAGAGAGGAAGGGAGAGGGAGAGAGAGAGAGAAACATCAATGATGAGAGAGAATCATTGATAAACTGCCTCCTGCAGGCCCCCCACTGGGTATAGTGCCCACAACCTGGGAATGTGCCCTGATGGAGAATTTAACTTTAACTTCCTGGTTCATAGGTCGACACTCAACTACTGAGCCGTGCTGGTTAGGCTGCAAACTTCTATAATTCTTGTTCAGCATTGATTCCTCTCCTGGTATCAGACTTCCATATACTAATGCCTACTTGACATATCTATAGAAATGAACTACAGGCACCTTCCATGTAGCTTATTAGCAACCAAACATATTATCAACCCCCTCCCAACCTGCACACCCTGAAGTCCCTTTGTTATTGGCATTCATCACCCTCTTCCATTTTGAAATGATGAAGTCATTTTCATTTCCTCTCTTTCTTTCACTTCTGATGTCCAATTGATTGCCCAGATTGGTTACTTCTTCCTTGGGGGTGTTTCTCAATTTATCTTTCATTTTTATTTCCACTGTTAGTTTCCCATTTAGGCCTTTACCATTGAATGGTTTTTCTATGCTCAATATTTCACTGCATCCTCTATAATGGCTAGATCGAGAGACAGTAGCATAGTGGTCAGGAGCATGTACTTCCAAGCTATCATGCCTGGACAAAAACCTAGCTCTGTTTCTTCCTTGCTATATGACCAATATCAAATTGCTTAACCTCTACCATGCCTTACTGAAAAGAAGGATAGTAATGAAATTATATATGGAACTATGTTGAGGATTAAATTAGTTAATATAAATTGTACATGTGTAACAGTGCATGGCACATGATAAGCACTCAATAAATGTTAGCTACTATTATATCATTAACATTAATCTTCTAAAGTTCCAGACTAAAGCATGACTGCCTGTCAATGCCTCCCCATTGCCAATGGAAAAATACTCAGACTACCATTTAAGAACTCAACAACCTGTACTCAACCTGTATTTCACTACCCAGTTCAAACTTCCTCAACTCCCAACATACTAGATTAATTCAGTATTCTTAATTATAACATGTACTTTTATGCTTCTATACCTTTGATTATGCTGTCTTTTGAATTTGAAATGCCTACTCTATTTGTATATTCTCAACTTGTACATTCAAAGTGATATTATTTTCATGAGGCCATATTTGAGCTTCTTAGTAAAATCAGTTACTCTTTCCTGGTCTCCCAGCACTTATGCCTCTATTTGGTGCTTACTTTATTTTGCCTTACATTATATTAACTGCATTTGTTTCTGCTTCCTTGCTCCACTCCCTCACAGACCACCTCCAATGATGCAACTAGCTTGAAAGATCCATCATGGTAGCAACCAAGTCTTAAATACCATACCTTTGTATATCACACAATAGCTTGCAGTGGGGTCTGGCAAATTCATCAGACACTTAACAGTTATTTGTTCATTTTAATTGGAAAGTAATTGAGTAGCTTAAGGCTATGAGAAAATAAGATGATTTTCCTTTTCAGAGACACTATGTAGCTGGCATAAGGATAAAACAGAATTTATTGTTGATATTATTGCCAACTACTTAATCATACCTTGCATTAGTGAAAAAAACATTATTTTAAGTTTTCTGTTAATATAAACAACTATTTTCTACTTGAGAGAATAATCTTTATGAATTTATTTATGTTATCAGTAAATTATTTTTCTAGAATAAAAACCAGGAATGTGACAGCAATCAATATTTTCTGTTTAAAATTTTGACAAATAAAGCAACCTGAAGCCTTTATTTTCCAAAAATAAAAAAGAATATTTTATTCACTTCTCTACATAATCTGTTTACCAAATTTTAGAACAGTTAGAGGTTTGAAATTTCCTTTATATAGTCAAATTATTAACCTGAGGAAATGTAATATCTTCAGGGGATAGTAGTGAAATTCTAAACAAAAACTTAAAATTACCTAGATATATAATAGTTTTTATTTCCCTTCTAAACTGTGGTCTGGCCTCTATATGGAGCAGAATTCTTTGTCTTTTTGGCAGCCTCTTTGGCCAAAGTTGGATCTAAGCATCCAGTGCTTCTTTAAAACAGTTCAACAAGGCCAGAGGAAAAGAAAAACTATGCTGACCACAACACCTATTCCAAGACCTAGGTTGCTTGATTTTTAGACCCAATATCAGTCTAGTCAGGGTATCTCATGGCTAGGATCTCATCTCATTATTTTTTCAAGTCATAGTGAATTCACTATTAAGCTCTTTTCAGTCATGCATATTGACCTAGATTCTCCCACAGCGTAAGCTACTCCCCAGGAGTATGCTAGGTACTTGAGGAAACAGCATTAACACTTTCAAGTATGGTATAAGAACTGCTTTTTCTGTTGGCTGAAAAGAGATACCTCCTAGGATATTAAATGATACCTTCACATGCTGAAGAGAGATTTATAGGACTTCTCTAAGTGTCCGCTGTGCAAATCAAAGGAAACTCAGAAACTAGAAGTTGCTTTACTAAATAAAAAGGAAGTAAATATTTAGATAATAGATTTTTAAATGTTTTGATAGAAATTATAGTGTACATTTGTTAGCTAGATCCCTATTAAAGAAATTAAAGTCCTATTTTGAAGATCATAAATGCTGACTTCCCCCTGAAGGCTCCTTCTCCCAATCTGTATTTGCTACCCATCAAACTTCAGGATCCTCTGAAAGCCTTTAGAGGAGGTGCTTAACTTTCTCCGAATTGAGCCTTTGAAAGGGTATGGCTCTTATGACTAAAGTCCAGGGATAAATATTTGAAGAATGGATCCATTGGATCAAATGCTACCACCAGCTCATTCAGTCTCTCCAATATATCATTCTCTCTCCACTTTTCAATGCTTCTTTCTTCTGCATTTGGCTTAATTCTCTGGCAGGTTCTTTCTTCATAATGGTGGCCCTTGGATAGTCCCAGGCATACCAGCTGAGGAAAGTCCCAGTGATGAATCTCAGGGGACTGGCTTGGCTCTTTTTACCTTCAATATCCCCCCTGCACAGTTTGCCTTCTACATTGGGTAGATTGCAAGTGAGTGAGCCTAGAGTTTGGAACATGCACTGGAGCCATCATGCCTGGATGTGTAAACCTAACTCTGTCTCTTCCTGGCTGGGTGACCACTGTCTATCTCTGAGTGAAGAATCGCAGCCAAGCTGTTATAAGAACATTAGCAGGCATAAACTACAGATGCCAATTAAACTGCTATGTGAAAAATAACTAACATGCATCTCAGAGTTAAATACAAAACGAAGGCTAACACGGTAAGTACCCACACCATAGCTGTCTGTTGTTGCTTGTTTACAAGTGTATCTCCCTCCATAAACCGTGAGCCTCTCAAGGTCGGAGGCTGTTTCTAATATGTGGAAAGACTTAGTAAATGTTTATTGAATAAGGGTAAAGTGGCTCCAACTTAAAGCAAAATACCTGCAACAATACATTTGCAAATACAATTGCACATTTTATTTTACTCCCAAGGAAAACCATGGATATAGTTACTTAGGAGATTATACAATTCAGTAGAATTTAATGATCTCCCTATTGTTAAAAAAAAAAAGAGCTGATGAATTCTACTATCTTTGAGGTTTACTGCCCATTATAGTGCTTGAAAAAATACTTGTGAGGGGACTACGGAGATGAATTAGGACTTGAATTAAGCGAAAGGGGGTTGATGGTTCAAATTTATTACCATCAAAAAAGTAAAAAGCTGTTTACTTGCTTCTTTGAAATATGCCCATGGGTTTAACCCTGTCCCTAAGCTAAAATTTGTTCTCTCTTCGTTAGAATCTCTCCTAGGCAGGAACGGAGGTGTGCACAGAGGTCCGCAGCTAGACCAATGCTTTCCGTTTTTGAGGCATCCAATTTTTATGACTCCAAAATAAATTCACTGTCTAGCATTATCAATCCATCTTACAGCTTAACTTCTTTTTAAAAATGACCAAACAGAAGCTTCAATAAATATCTGGCTGGGAATCAGGCAAGACAGGAGCAAAATGCTCTTATGGTGGTACATAAACTTCCAAGCCTTGAAGGGGTTATTTGCTAAATGTCTAAAAGAGTTAATGATCTTCCTAAAGGGAATAAAGATCAAACCCAGTGTCCTCCAAGCAGCACTAATGGCCCAGTACACTAAATCTTAAACTCTTCTCTAAGTGAGTTCAGTCTTTTCCTATTCCTTATTGAGAGCAAAATCTACCCCTTTATAAGGGACAAAGGATGAAACTATTTTCAGATTGTATTAAAACCATATGCTGCCCAGGAAATTCAGCGTTAGCAGGCCATAAATTACACTTAATGTGCATGTTGTTTCTGGGTGTTGCCACAAACATATTACAGTATGCGGTACCACTCAGTCACTGGATAACCTAACTGTGTTATTTGGAAACATGTGTTGTGCTCATGACGAACTTCGGTGTTAACTCAATCCACACCCCCCAAGCTGGTTTAGATCATAACACATGATGTTATAAATATGAATGATGAGCACTTTAATGCAAATTAATTTAGATTCTACCCCACCCGCCTTTTTGCGAAACAAAATTAGAGAGATTTTTTTTTGTTTTAGCCTAAGCCCCATTGCCCATTAAAGTTGTGTTTATAAATAAGCTAGGTTATCTTTTTCCTTGTGAGAAATGCCGTTTTATCAGTCACTTTCTTAGTAGCTCAGTACTCCACCGCTCTAAATTAGGACACTTTATCTTAAGGCTTCATAATCTTATGAGACTATAATTGGAAAGTTTATAAAAAAAAAAAAAATCCCGCTTTGTAAGCTTGGCAGCTGAGATAGAAGGAGGGAATGAGAAGGGCTAGAGCAGAATTACACCATCACGGCTAGCCTGACTCCGCTTGACAGAGCCGTTTAATATTTTGACAAGACAAAATATAAAGCAGCATTTTATTCTGTAGAGACTTCACTAGACACAAGCATGGAAGTGCTTGTGATCAATAAAGTTTGCGGTGGAGAGTGATTTATTTACAGCAGGGTATTATGTAGAGAAAGAGCTGTGATATTTCCACAGGCCTTGAAGGCATAATGGGCCCCTCTCAATCCTTACATGGAAGGTTAGATTGTCATGGTTGCTCAGGCAGTATTCAGAACGTTATCTGATCAGCCTTAAAGACTTCAGAACGAGACAGATGATTAGTTACCCTAAACGATCCTCATCATGCAGAAATTGATGATTTAATATAGTCAATGACAGACGATTCCATTTGTACTAGATAAAGTGTCTGCGGTTTGTATCAATCATAATAGAGTTATTATTGAGCATAAAAGAAAAGCATGTTTAATATCATTAATTCCAGATATGTCGCTTTCCACATCTGGCATTCATCCATAGACCAGAACCACTCCAGGCTATCATTCCTGCCTCTGTGCTGGTGACTCCAGTGTTTTTTGTAATTTCAAAATGTTTTTCAGCACCTCCAGCTAGGCGCAATAACAGTTTACAGATTACCTATGTCATCACATTTTGACAAACTTCTCAATCTGATGTGACCTTCATCTTTAGCCATCTGCTTGCCTTTGTTTCTGCTCTTTTTTGATAAACCTCCACAGCTTAAAGCTGTAGTACTTTGTTCCATACACTGTACTTCTAGGTCAACATTTCACCTGTGTAAATCCAGAAACACAGACTGCAGTGTAAAGATGGTGACCTGGGTTCAGGTCCCCAGGTACCTGACCCTCCCTCACCCCCTTAGTTATATTTTTCATCATTCACGTCAAATTCATTTTGATTGTTTGGAGGGGAAGGCACACAATCAGAAAAAAGGAAGCACAAGTGGGAGTTGGAGGTGGAAAGGGAGAGAAAAGAATAACCAGTAAAGCTGAGAAGTTGGAAAAAGAAAATAAAAGTAAAGTCTACATTTACCTCATCTGCAAACAATATAGCAATGGAACAATGGAACAATGGGAAATATAACGAAGAGACAGACTTTCTGGGGAACAACATTATGGTTACCTAAAGTAAATTCTATTTCTTTTTTATTTTAAATACTCTCATTTCCAAGTGACATGTTGAAATAACAACAAAAAAGTCCAGCCTCACATATTTCTTATCCATTTTTTCTTTAGTAAACCAATAAAATAAGTTTCTCAGATATGTTACTTCCACTCATAAATGTTTATGCAGTAACTAGGGTGTAAAAGACTAGGAGTTTCTTTTTTCCTGTTTTCTTTTTGTAATGAGAATTGATTTGAAGGTAATTTTTCCACACATTTATCTAACAAATATTTATTGAGTACCTATGTATGTGTCAGACAGTGTTTAGGCACTAGGGGTCCATCAATGATCAAAAGAGACAAAGTCCCTGCCCTCCTAAAGCTTACATTATAACATTGATTACTGATAAAGGGGATTCTGAGAAGTTAGAAAGTTATAAGTAGAACATTTTTGTAAAATGGACAGGATCAAAATAATAAACATCAGAGAAGATAAAAATTAAGATGTCCCTCTTCCTTCAGAGGAATTAGGTGTTAGACAATTATACACAAGCAAGCAGAACATGCCATCACTCCTCCACACATTTAGTCCAACTAAGTACTTATCAACACCAATATATGTGCTTACTCGAATCTGTTTGGTGGGATAAAATAAAAGAGATTAACACTGCTTCTTGGCAACGGCTAAGTTTTTAAGTTTAGCTCTTGCTTTAGTTACCATTGCCTCAACATGACTGATTTTCCAAGACATAGTACAAAATCTTCTCCAAATATAATCACCCCTTGTTAATTATAGAAACATCTAATAAATCATGTGACTAAACATATAGCTTTTCAATTTTTTAAAAATTATTAGTGACATTTCAGGTGTAATTATTAAAGTATTCAGGGGGATAATCCAGCAGATTTGCCAAGTCAGACTTTAGTATACAAATCTTATGAGAGACCCTTTTTCTGACAACCTCTCTAAACACCAGATTTCTTGTTTTTAAAATAGGGGAAAATATCTGTCTTGTCTGTTGCACAAGGTTACATTAGGAGTGACTTTTTAAAGAGTATTTTGCAACAAGAAAAACTTGAAATATGATCTAGTCAAAGTCCTCCATTATTAATTTCTTGCCCAGTGATCTTTGTTCTCCTCCATGAGATAAAAATATTTTGAAAACTATGACATGCATAAAGAATCCTATCTAGTAAAGAGGGGATATGCTAATTGACCCTCATGTTGTTGCAAAGATGGTGGTGCCCACAGCCAATAAGGAGGGAATATGCTAAGTGACTGTCTCGCCCTCAAAGATGGCAGTGCCCACAGCCACAACCTGGCGGTGCCCAGACCCCTCAGCTGCTCTATGGCGGCAGGTGTGTGGCAAGGCTGGGCCTGCCCCTAGGTGGGCCCAGCCTTGCTGCACCTGCCTCCAGAGTCCCTCAGTCCCCTTAGCCCCCCTGCCACCCAGGGCCGGCCCAAGGCTCAGGCAAGCCTCAGATGGCTGCTGCCCAGCCACCCAGGGCTGCCTGAGGCTCAGGTAACCAGGGCCGGCTGAGGCTTGTGCTGCCGGCAGTGGCAACAGCAGAAGTGTGATGAAGTATCGCCTTCCCCTGATCACTGGGTCGCCTCCTGCCCCTGAGGGGTCCCGGACTGTGAGAGGGGGCAGGCCAGGCTGAGGGACCCCTTCTCTAGTGCATGAATTTTCATGCACCAGCCTCTAGTAGGTTAATATAAGGCTAGAGGAAATTGATCTGATCTTTCTACATGTGTCTGTATTACTAAAAAAAAAGCAATTTTGAACATCTCATAATGGATTCTACTAATTTTTTTTAAATTATCCAACAAGCACTTGATTTTTGATAACAATGATTTTACACTTTGTATAAAATTTTATAAGCATATAAGACTAATGAATGTACATCAACAATCATATTAATAGATCACACCAAGTTTGACACGTCAGTTTTTAATCTAATAGTTTATTCAACTGTCAGTATCACCAAATATTGGTTGAGACTTATAAAACAAATAGAGGCCCGGTGCACAAAATTCGTGCATTGGGGGGGGGGGGGTATTTCTCAACCCAGCCTGCACCCTCTCCAATTGGGACCCCTCAGGGGCAATCAGACATCCCTCTGGCAATCTGGGACTGCTGGCTCCTAACCATTCACCTGCCTGCCTGCCTGATCACCCATAACCACTCTGCCTGCAGGCCTACTTGCCCCCAACTGCTTCCGCCTACAGGCCTATTTCCCCCAACTGCCCCCCCCCCCCGCCTGATCACCCCCAACTGCCCTCCCCTCCTGGCCTGATTGCCCCTAACCGCCTCTGCCTTGGCTCCGCCACCATGGCTTTGTCCAGAAGAATGTCTGGAAGGTCTCCCAGTCTAATTAGCGTATTACCCTTTTATTAGTATAGACACATCATGGTTGTTTTATTTATTCCCATGACTAAAATTGGGTTTTTAATATTTTTTTGATGATCTAATACTCTCGAAGCAGACAGTAGACACCAGTAAACAAATACACTATTATTTGAGATAGGCTTTCTGTTCATTGATGGGTTTATATTTGACACTAAAATGTATAGAAAGTGTTAGTCAATTTTGACATGCAAATGTTTGTGCCAGACTCACACAGAGCAGGTTCAGAAAACAAGTGACCATAAAGGTGAGGAGCAATTGGGGCCGGCGCCAGAAGCAAATGCGAGTGGTAGTTGCTGTCCCAATTGCCCTTCATGAGCAGGGTGAGGTGGAGAAGCCCTGAGGGGCAATCAGGGCCAGCACCAGGCACCAGCACTGGGTGTGAACGGTGGCTCTGGCACTGGCTTTGGGTGCGGGTGGAGCCATCACCAGCAATAGGTACAAGAGGTGGCTGCCAGCCCCGATCACCCCTCAGGAGCAGGAGGAGGTGCAGGGCCAGCAGCGCTGCTCACACTGGCTGACAGTGCTGAGCAATCAGGGCCAGTGCCGGGCGCTGGCAGTGGATGTGAGCAGTGGCTCCAGCAATGGGTATGAGCAGGACTAGTGCCAGCAGCAGGTGCAAGAGCCCGGCGGGACCAGAGGGCGTGGGAGCAAAGAATGTTCAGTAAGCACCAGAGGCATGCCCTCAATGATAGCGACTGGTGCCCCACCTTGGTCTGGCGCCCCCGCTCACCTGCTCCACCATTCCGCTGCAGCTGATGGCTGCTAGTTCCATGCTCTGCTGCCTGCTGCCAAAGCCCGCCACATTCCGTGTGCGCTTCCCGGTGGTCAGCGCACATCATAGTGACCGATAATTCGGTTGTTCCACCATTCCGTCTATTTGCATATTAGGGTTTTATATATATAGATAATAAAAGCATAATATGCTAATTAGACTGAACAACCTTCCAGAAGAAACCAGGGCTATGAGGGAAGCCCGGGTCCCAGATGCCAGAAGGAAGCTGGTGCAGGCAGCCAGGGCAAAGAAAGCCTACTCTTGCACAAATTTCATGCATTGGGCCTCACACAGAGCAGGTTCATATATATATATATGAGGCCCAATGCATGAAATATATATACACACACACATATATATATACTTATATATGTGTGGGTGTGTGTATATATACACAAATATATAAATATATAGATAGATATAGGTAGATATAGATACTAAAATATTTATTGACTGATTGCAGTGTGAATTTCATTTAAGTCTTAATAGAAATCTAGGCAGATTTTTTCCAAATATCATATAACATAGTTGGAATGATTTTCTGTACTATAGTGATATTAAAATTCATTTAATCATCTAATCAGGACTCTCATAAGGCTGAAGGAAAATCCTATAAGAAAACCAAAAAAAAAAAACAAATGTTAACCAAACTTAAGCTTTTTTTCTCTATGATAATGTTACAAAAATATAGAGTAATAAGATAGTTTTAAAACTTTCCAAATTTAAGAGGTCAAATTCACAGATGCCCTATCTTACCTGTACACCAAAAGATCAGAAACTTCTCAACCTTTCAAAAAATGTGCATTTTAAGTATACTAGTAATAGCAACTTAGAGTATATGTATGTGGACAATCTTAAAGAAAACCAAGCACTCACCAAGGGCAAATGTTCTCCTTCAGACCTTTATGACCAATCTGGACCCAAACTTTGCATTTTCTTTAAATGAAAAAAAAAAAAATCTCATTTAAGACTATCCAGAGAAGAGAAAAACTAAAATATGGCTCATTCTTTTTTAAAAATAGTTTATATTATATGTATACATTCACATATTTACATATGTATTGTTAAATGCCCTATCAGATGCCATTTGAATGTTACAATACCATTATAGGAATTCGAAGATAAGATTCCTAAAGAAAAAGAAAAACTGTGGGAATGGAATCTCTGTCATTACAGATAAAGTTATAAAATATTTCTGTAAACCATGTCATATTTCTAAAAACTAAATTTTGATTACTGCCTGATCTCTGTATATATCAAATTTAAATATTTGAGTTCATAGTAAAAATAAATTTTACATTTCTAAAAAATTGAAGTAAAAATTAAGTACATAAAATTAGGAGAAAATAGTATATTATTAATTGTCTGCAAATTAGAAATGTCATTTAAGAAAAATTTAATCTCAAATTACCTTATCTATCCCTCCCACTCAGTACCCTATGGATTGATTTCTCCTTTTCCAGAATCAACATACATGTGAGAACTCTAAATGGCCAAGAGCTACGGCAGAGAATTACACACATGCAACCCTGGCCGGTCCTCCCAAGGTATGTGGATATAGTGACTAAGGATGAACCCCTAAGATTTAGGATGCCTAATTCAATTCCTGGCTCTATCACTCATTAACTATGTGACTTAGCATGGATTACTCAATTTCTCCAGACCTCAGATCACTTATCCTATTTAATAAAAGAGTAATACGCAAATTAACCATCCACGCCCACCAACCAATCAGGAACAAGTATGTAAATTAACCCAACCAAGATGGTGGTTAATTTGCATATCCAGGAGTAGAGCGAAGACTGAAGACAGCGTAGAAGGAAGCCAAGCATTGCAGAAAGGAGTGAAGCTGCGGAGAAGCAAGCAAGTGGGGCTGCTGAGAAGGAAGGGAAGCAGGTGGGGCAGGGAAGAAGGGAGAGAAGCCGGCAGGGTGGCTGAGAAGGGAGGGAAGCAGACCACCTCAGGAAGCCCTATTGCAGGAATCTTCCTGCAACGGGCCTCTAGTCTTAAAATAAAGCCAAGTAATTCATGTCTTATGAGCTTACCATAAATATGAAATGAGATAATGCATATAAAACACTTACTACAGTGTAGGCACATCCTATCTAATAAAAGAGTAATATGCAAATTAACTATCACTTTGTTACACCCACAAGCCACACCCACTAGCCAATCAGGAGCGAGTATGCAAATTAACCCCAACCAAGATGGCTGTGGCCACAGAGAGAGCAGGAGGGAGGCTTGGGTTTGGGTTTCCCCGGCGATGGATGAAGCCAAGCTTTCCGCACCCTGGCCGGCCCAGGCCTCTGCTTAAGGCTACAAAGTTTCAATTATAGAAGATACATAAATCCCAGATACCAGGGCCTCCACTTGGGTTGCCTGGCATGTGGCCAGCCTGCAAACCACCACAGGCCCCTTACCCAGGCTGCCCCACACCCCAAGGAAACCCCCTCCCTGATCCGGGACACCCTTCAGGGTAAACCAGCTGGCCCCCACCCATGCACCAGGCCTCTATCCTATCTAATAAAAGAGTAATACGCAGATTGACCATCACTCCAACATACAAGATGGCTGCCCCCATGTGGCCAAAGATCCTGCTCCTATATGGACACAAGATGGCCATCACAAGATGGCCAGCAGGGGACGGCAGTTAGGGGTGACCAGGCCAGCAGAGGAGGGAAGTTGGGGACAAACAGGCTGGCAGAGGAGCAGTTAGATATCAATCAGGCTGGCAGGGGAGTGGTTAGGGGGTGATCAGGCTGGCAGGCAGAAGCGGTTAGGGGCAATCAGGAAGGAAGGCAGGTGAGCAGTTGGGAGCCAGCAGTCCTGGATTGTGAGAGGGATGTCTGACTGACCGTTTAGACTGGGATTGGGTCTAAACAGGCAGTCGGACATCCCTCGAGGGGTCCCAGATTGGAGAGGGTGCAGTCTGGGCTGAGGGACCACCCCCCGCCCCAATGCATGAATTTCATGCACCAGGCTTCTAGTAAATAATGGTCAAGAAATATTAGCTAGTATTACTACTATTATTAGCCAATAAGAGTTTATCATTCAAACCAACATGCCATTAAAGTTCAAGTTCGTCAATAGCAAGGTCATGTCATCCTTAGCTTTATGTTCTTGATACAATAGTAAGTGTGGATTGAATGACCAGCTGAATGTGTGAATGAATGAGCCAACAAATGCAAATATATTTAAGATATAAGATACATATATAAGTTATATATGTGTGTGTCTGTGTGTATATATATATATATACATATATACTGTGTGTATATATACTGTGTGTATATATATATATACACATATATACTGTGTGTATATATATATATACATATATACTAGAGGCCTGATACATGAAATTAGTGCAAGAGTAGGCCTTCCTTCCCCTGGCTGCTGGCACCAGCTTCCCTCTGGCACCTGGGACCCGTGCTGGCTTCCCTCAGGCTGCCCTCAGGCAACCGGGACCCGACTGGCTTTCCTCAGGCCCCAGCTTTGTCAGGAAGGAGGTCTGGAATGACATCTGGTCTAATTAGCATATTACCCTTTTATTATTATAGATATAGTATAAGTTCTATGGCCAAATTATCAAATAAGTAAATTTAGTGAACCCATAAATTAAATATAAACTAGATATTTGATTTAACTGACCCAATTTTGACTAAACTTATATGTTCACTCTGTGTTTCAGGGTAGTATAGCCCCTACTAATATTTAAAGGGAAAACAACATCAAGTCTTTTGGGAAAAGAGAGTGGGGCATTTAAATCATAAGTGGAGCAAAGGTAAGTATATAGCATCTGAAGAAAGAGGTGAGCAGCATATTTATACATTGTGAGAGTGGGGAGATTGGAAAATATGGCCAATGGGAGTTTAATCAAAAATGTGAAGTAGAGAAGGCAAAGGGTTAGAAAGTATAAACTCCTTTTCTTTCATAAGAATAGCATTAGAAAGGTACACATCTGTCTTAGAAAAGTTACACAAAGCACCCCAAAAATAAGCAGAAATAAATACTGAAGTAGTCACACACTTGTTACTAGAAAGGATTATCTCTAAGCCTCATTGATATCATGTTATGCATTAAAGACACACACAAACTCATGTATTCATTGGACACATGTGTGCACAGCTCTAGTTGTCCAAATTAAAAATTTGTAATCAATATTAAAAGTACTGAAACCACATATTTCTGTACAAACAAATAAACAACATTGACAACAACAAATCTAACAATCTTTGGAACAACCTCTGTTTTTGAAATATTACAAATTAGCAACGGAAAAAAGTATATATTCCTAATTGCAACTCTGACACACATCTGGCTGTAGTGACTATTACGACTCACTTAGAGTATTAATTTTTCCAAGGTCAGTTATCAATGGCCCATCATCACAGATAATTCTACTTCCATGAATCCGTTTCTTGTCACAGTCACATCAAAGGAAAAGAAAAACGAGTTAACAGTCAGCACTTAAGGGTTGTTGAAGTGGCAGAAGGTTAGTTCTAAAGGACTTTTGTGATTGTAAGGTAAAATATTGTCTTACCTGAAAGGAAATAGTGTGTCTATTCCTGAAACTGAAATATGGACCTGCAGTTTTATGAGAAAGGGTGTCATTAGTTATCAAATATATTCTGAGTATATATTTTAAATTATTTCTATTCTATCTTATAAAAAATATTATAAACTCTACCCTTTACAGTTCTCTCTCCCTCTCTTTCTCTCTCCATCACACACACGCACACACACACATGCACGCACGCGCGTAGACATGCTGAAATGATACTCTACTCTTGGCACTTTGTTATCCAAACCCTGATGCTATTGAATCTGCAATGTGTTTGAAGGAGAGGTGTCACATTCTTCACACTAAATGGCAAGACTGAATCACCAACAGTATATTTCTGGAATGTAGCCAGTCTACCAGGATTGAAGTACCACTTATCAAAACACAATTCCATCAAGAGGGATGTGTGTAGAAAATATATGTAACAGAACACCTAAACAACTCTTGTGTAGTCAATAGGCTGACATAGGAGAGGTAAAAGAAATGCTCTAAAGAGTTACCTGCAAAATAACATCAAGGAGTACATCCTGAACACCCAGGCCTTCATTGTGTGGATCTTTCTGGGACAAATTTTAAAGTCAATATGGGTAAAAAAAACAAATATTTAGTACTAGAGGCCCAGTGCACAAAATCTGTACGCCTGGGGCGGGGGATCCCTCAGCCTGGCCTGCACCCTCTCGCAGCCCGGGAGCCCTCGAGGGATGTCCAACTGCCACGGAGGCAGGAGAGGTTCCCACCACCGCTGCTGCGCTCGCCAGCCCTGAGCCCGGCTTTTGGCTGAGTGGTGTTCCCCCTGTGGGAGCGCACTGACCACCAAGGGGCAGCTCCTGCATTGAGCGTCTGCCCCCTGGTGGTCAGTGTGCGTCATAGTGACTGGTTGTTCCACTGTCGGGCCAAAACTGGCTCTCTGACATCCCCCGAGGGGTCCCGATTGCGCGAAGGTGCAGGCCAGGCCAAGGGACCCCACCGGTGCATGATTCCAGTCTCTCACAGTTCTTTTTTTTTTTTTTTTCCTCCTTTTTTATTATTATTTTTTTATTGTTTGAAGTATTACAAATAGTAGTACATATATCTCCTTTTTTTTTTCCCCCATTGATCTCCCCCCGGCCTTCCCCAATACATGCCTTCACCTGCCTGTCCCCCTCCCGCCCAATGTCTTGTATCCATTGGTTATATTGGTTATGCTTATATGCATGCGTACAAGTCCTTCAGTTGATCTCTTACAGCCCCCCTCGCCCAACCTCCCTTGCCTTCCCGATGTAGTTTGACAGTCTATTCAATGCTTCTTTGCCTCTGTATCTATTTTTCCCCCATTTCTTTCCTTTAAAAATTTTTGCCTTTGCAGACTACAAATAAACATATAATAACAACAAAAAAAATGTTTGAGTCCCAATTTCAATGTCCAACAGTTCCTTATGTGTACATGTCAGCAATGATATCTGGATGGTGGGCACATGGTGGCAATGCAGGTCCGACCCTCTCTGGTTTGGTCCTAGGCAACCTGCAGTGGTGCACAGCTGCTGACTGCTCACATGGCAAGGCATTGTCAGCATCTTCCATCTCTGGACTGTTTTTCCTCTTGTCTTCATGGTTGGAGCAGACCTGTCAATTCCTCTCTGTTGCAGGAATCCACATGGTCTTGGAGTTGTTTTCTGAAAATATACAAACATATTCTCAACCAAAAGTTAATAATGGAATCTTTTCTATATAATTGATTTGGGATCCTTTTTATTTTTGTTCAAATGATTTTCCTTTGTCTTATTTAGACACCATGTGTGTTTTTCATGGGTGTCTTGCTGTTAGCATTACAAATGAAAATTAATTTTGTAAAGTAAGAATTTTCTAGATATAATTTACTTATAGGATATTTTTCCTTACATGATATTACCCTACTATCCCCCCGCCCCCCCTTTTTTTGGATTAATGGAGGCTTTTGTAAATTTTATAATGCAGTCTTGATAACTTTAAATTTTAATTTTTTTTGCCCCAAAATATGACTGCTTTAGGTTCATTGCATGTTCAGGAATTTTACCATGAGATGAACTACCAATAGAAATTTTAGTTATTACTTTAAGAACAGCTTTTTGTCCAGTACAATTAAATGTACTTGAATATTCACTTATTTCAATTAGCCTATTTGAATTAATCTGAAAACTTGATTACTATTTTACTGTCAAATTTAATACTCCACCAACAATCTTAGCTTACCCCATAAATATTAGTGGGAAGGATTATTTGCATTCTTGAGTAGGCCCTGAGCATTCCTGATGCTAGGCTGAATTTAGATATAGGGCAGCTGCTGTCGGCCAAGTCTCTTGTCTGTTACCTGGGTCCCAATCTGAGCTGGACCAAGTCTCTGTCTGTCACCTGTATCCCAATCTGAGCTGGGCGTGGGAAGCAAAGCAGCCTTGGGGGCAGGAGACCACCCTTAGAAGGGGTGAGGGTTCAGGCCCCTTCAGGGTTGGGGGGGTGAGGGTCTGCGCCCCACCTCTGTTGACCCCCAAGTTCTCTCCTGGTGGCACCTCTGCAACTGTGCCTGTCTTAGGTTGTTCCTTCCCTGATGAATCTTACCCATCTCTGGCTAACCAGTCATCCTCCAGGGCCAAGCAGGGTGATGCGAGGTTCAGTTCTGTCTCCTTGATAGCTTATGCCCCAATGGCCTCCATACCCAACACCTGCCTTGGGATCCCCTGGCCTGCTGGCGGGGTCCTGGTACTGATCACATATCTCGGGGAACTTGGGTTTCTTCTCCAGTGAGGGCCCAGCTCACACGATTGGGTGTGAGACAGATCCATAGTACCAGCCACCACGAGGCTTCAAGCTCAGCATGAACAGAAAGCTCAGGAAACAGCTGAGGGCAATTGGATTGTGAGAAGAGGGTCCCTCTTGGCACAAAAGGCAAGAGGGGCCGATATAGGATGCTCAAGTGCCTTCCCAGTGCCTTAATTCCTTCTGAAAGGGATTAAATCCTTTCATGTCCTTTTTTTTTTTTAATTGCTGCTAACCATTCAAAGACTTAGTTTGTAAGTTTGTTTGGGATAATTGTACAATATGCTGTTGTAAAATATCTAAAATTATAATGACATTGTAGAATAATGTCATGTAAGGATATTCTTTGCTCTAGGCCCTGGCAATTCCATTTCAAACTAGCTATCAATTTCTTTTTGTAATTTTATATAAACTTTGTAAGGGGGGCAAAAATACAAATTAGTTACTTTAGTTCAAGAGGCCAAATATATTGACTTTCAATTACAATCCTTATGACTTTTGAAGGAAACTTCTCTTTGTTTCCTTCCAAAATAATTTTCAGTCTACAGAGAGTTTCATTTAAAAATCTTTGTCACATGAAACAATTTCTCTTAAGGTTATGGTGACCACTAGTATGGATTAGATTTAGTATTTTATTTTTATTTTATATATTTTTTTAATTTTTTACATATGTGTCCTTATTCCTCCATAACCCCCTACTGCCCACTTACGCCCCACCCCCTTGTTGTCTGTGTCCATTGATTAGGTTCATATGCCTGCACACAAGTCCCTTGGTTGATCTCTCCACCTTACCTCCCCTCCCCTACCTTACCTGAGGTATGACGTTCTGATCGATGTTTCTCAGCCTCTGGATCTGTTCTTGTTCATCAGTCTATGCCATTCATTATATTCCACAAATGAGTGAGATCATGTGATATTTATCTTTCTCTGCCTGGCTTATTTCACTTAACATAATATTCTCCATCTCCATCCATATTGTTGCAAATGGTAGGAACTCCTTCTTTTTTACCACAGCGTAGTATTCCATAGTGCAGATATACCACAGTTTTTTAATCCACTCATCTGCTGATGGGCATTTAGGCTGGTTTCCAAATTTTAGGTATGGTGAATTGTGCTGCTATGAACTTAGGGGTGCATATATCCTTTCTGATTCGTGTTTCTAGTTTCTTGGGATATATTCCTAGAAGTGGAATCACTGGGTCAAATGAGATCTGATTAGCCAGTCCCCAGCAGCAAACTAACCTACTAGTTGGAGCATCTGCCCCCTGGTGGTCATTGCATGTCATAGCGACTGGTCGACCAGTCGACTGTCTGCCCCCTGGTGGTCAGTGCATATCATAGCAAGCTGTTAAGAGGCCTTAACATATCATTAGCATATTACACTTTGATTGGTTGAATGTCCAACCAGATGACTGGATACTTAGCATATTAAGCTCTTATTATATAGGATACCTGCAGGAAGAATCCGCAGTTATAAAGAAAAATGTAGTAACTCTAGGTCTCAAGTTCCACTGTCATCAATCCTACCAGCATTCTGTTCTCAATCACTGTCAATGCCATCTTCTGTGATAAAAGTTGTCAATGTACATAATCATAATGATGAATTTGAGACAAAATGCTAGCAAATGTAACTGTAGAAAAAAAATAAAAGCAAAAACAAAATAAACTTAGAAATATAAATAATGGCATAGAACATTTTTTTTCCAAATGGTTTGACCCTCAAATGAATAAGAACAGACCTCCATATTTTCATTTGCAGTGAAACAAGTTTGACTTCTGATTTAACCTATCTTCCATCAACTCAAGACTGTCTCATAAACTTGATGGATCCAGACAAGTTTTACATTGAGCCCTATAGTGGAACTCTGGTCAGGGTGCATGCAGGAGGCAACCAATTGATGTGTCTCACATCAATGTTTCTCTCTCTCTGTCCTTCCTCCTCCCTTCCACTCTCTCTCTAAAAAAAAAAAAAAAAATCAATAGAAAAATATCCTTGGATGAGGACTAACAACAACAACAAAAGATCCTCGACCCTTACCAGAAGTCATAGACTCTCCCCAGCAGTCAGGAACAGATATTCTTATTTGAAACTCTTCACAAATGCCCAAGAGCTACAAGTACAGATTCTGGGTACTTCCAGCACTGACTTGGTCTTCCCCACATTAATTTCCCAAAAATCATTAATTTTCCAGAAATCATCACTTAAAATTTTCATTATTGCCTCCCTGGCACCTAAGCTTATATCTGGCATAACAGGTATATTTAATGTTTGTTCAATAAATGAATGAGTACCTTTTACCATAAAATGTTCTGCAATCGATATATCTGTCTAAATCCAAAAAATAGATTAACTTTCTGTCTGAACCATCTAATTATACATTGACTCTATTCTTTAAGTTACTTAAATTTAAAATCATCTTAAAAGCATGTTCACACCTCTAAGCTGATTTACTATGCTCCAGGTTCTAATCATTACCCCCACCTCAGTTCCTCTCTCTTTAATTCTGATGATTATAAAATCCACAAGGGCATCATTTGTACAAATGGACTCAGGTCAAGCAGTCATGATGACATAAGATCTGGGGACTTGGACTTTTTGGAAATTATGTTTGTGGACCCTCCAGCCTAAAGGTGGTAAATATGTGCTAAGGTGCTAAGGTCAGAAGGTATATACATAAGCATGAAGAAGGTATTCCAGTGAACAGATGCAGGTTTGGGGAGTCTATGGCTGGAAAAGTTAGGAGAAGTTTAAGGCAGACAGAACATGGCTGATAGTTCAGCGATATTAATACAAATACTGTATGAAAAAAGGTTTATATTACCCTTCTTTGATGTTCACATTGTATTCTGTGCTGTACATAAAATTAATGTAATGAGTATTACTTCATTCATTTTCAGCATGCTTACATATTTCACCTCACTGATGAGCTATCAGAAACAGCAGGTCTAAGTAGGGAACCCTGGTGAGTTGAGAGGCAGAGAATGGTACAATTAAACTAGAAAGATAGTGTGTTTGTGACATACTCATTTATTCTAATGAATTAATCAATGGCAGCTTTAAGGAGGAGGAGTAACTGTATGGGCTAATGTTAATTGGCTTTTAACACACTAAAACACAAAAGCTATGTGTGTTGATGGGATTTCTACTTCCAATCTTGAAAGTTCTGAAATACAGTCTGCAGCTTCCCTCTGTCCACCTTACACACACACACACACACACACACACACACACACACACACACACAGCCTCACACCCACAATTTCCATAATCTTTTAAAACCAAAGCTGTAGGTCAGGCTAGTTCAATACCTGCAGAGAGAACTCCAAGTGACATTTAAGGCAACCTTGGAAATAGCCAGTCATCTCCTTGCTTAGAATGAATAGTAAAGAATGTCAATTTCACTTACTTTTAAGTAACAATGCAGGCACTGGAAAGAGAAAAAGGTTGATAATGTTTTGTTTGTTTTTTTGTTGTGTTGTTTTTTTTTGGTGTATTTTTTGTTTTGTTTTTGTTTTGCTGCTATTGCTATTTTTTATTGGAGATTTTTATTTTGAGTTTTGGTTGTATGAAACTTGTTGCAAGCTGATTTGGAAGCTAAGCCTTCAATAACTAGTACTTTTTCCTTAGTTTATAAAATCCTGATGACCTCTGAGAGCATAAAAAGTTCTACATTCTGAGAAGTCAGTTTCTTGAAGTGTTGAAGAAATTGGCTTTTTATATTAATTCCTAATAATTTATTGTCTCCACTTGCTAGTCCTAGCTGCTCAAATATTCAATTATGTGAGGGTAGGGCAAAATCTTATTATTCTTTCTTTTTCATTTGACATAGATTTGAACACATATATACATATTGAGAATATACTATTTTCTGTACAGAACTAAGATAGTTATTAGAGATAGGGAAATACATAAGACGAGATCCCTACTCAAAAGGAGTTTTGTTAAAGCAAGAGAGATTATAATTACAATATAATGTAATGCGTCTATAGCATATAGACAAAGAGTCCAAAATAGCTGTGCAGAGAGGGCTGTCTAACAAGAGCTGTGACCCTATATTAAAGAATGCAGTCAACTCACACTGACCCCTCGAAGAATGCTAAAACAATATGTACTAGTACACAGCCCTAGGGTTTGGCTCAGTGGATAGAGTGTCAGCCTGCGGACTGAAGAGTCCCAGGTTCGATTCTGGTCAAGGGCACATGCTTGGGTTTCTGACTTGATCCCTAGTAAGGGATGTGTAGGAAGCAGCCAATCATTGATTCTCTCTCATCATTGATGTTTCTATCTCTCTTTCCTTCTCCCTTCCTCTCTGAAATCAATAAAGATACATTTAAAAAAATATGTAACAGATTTCAGTCTCCTTCTTCATCTCATGCCCTACTCACTGTGAAAGGAGTTGTAGGGATAAAATAGGCAGGTATAGGGAGTTTTAGGAATAAAGAGGGTCCATGGGGGAGAAACGCACAGGTAAGGCCTTAGAGCTGCCAGAAGGCATACATTCACAGAAAATAAAAAAGGTGCCACAGGATAAGGGGAGAGGAAGACATCCATTCACAGATGATAAGGAAAAGCCGCAGGGTATGGGGAAAAAGGAAACAAACTTTCACAGAGGATAGAGAAATGTCACAAATGGCTGAAAGAGGAAAACAGATTTTCATAGAAGATAGAGAAATGTTACAAGATGAGGAGAGGCAGAGGAGGGGCACCACATGGGATTTAGGCTTTGAAGCTGATAATTCCACAAAAGAGTGACCAATTAGAAGAGCATAGGCTCATAAAGTGGGGAAGTGGTCCAATTAGAAGGGAGCATGAAGAAACACAGAACTACAGCATTTATAAATCTTAGAAAAAGGGGCTTAGTGGATTACCCCCTTGGTACCCTTTCCCTACATGGGAGTCTGTATTTGCTTCCAATAAATTTCCACCCTTTTCATCTACCACCTTTTGTCCGTGGCTTCGTTCTTCCAATCCATCTGGCAAGGACACAGGAAAGAAATCACCCTTGCATCCTGCTCAGGAAAACAACTTAAATCAACGGTGCTTGCCAAATGTCTAGACTCAACCAGAACTGGACAGCAAGGAAGCAATTATGGTAGTCCATATAGATCCACCTTCCAGCCAACAAAGCTGGGCACCTAGGAGTGGATTGTGCATCCTGAAGTATAAATGAAAGATATCTAACACAGATATAGATTTGAGGGTGTAAGTTTAGGTTTACCCGTAAGTGGCCTGTGTTTGTAGGATATTCAAATGGGGATAGAAATCTAGGGTCTAAAATTCAGGAGGAATTTCTGTGCTAAATAAAAGTATTTGGACCCTAGCTAAAACCATGAGAGTAGATGGAATAACTAGCCATGGGTGTAAAAGAAAGGGGTCAAAGGAGAATCCTGCATAACTCCAACATTTTAAGTGTGGCTATGGAAAGAGAGCACATGAATGGCATCAAAGATAGCATTGACTAGGTGAAAAGAGAACCAGGGGGACAAATCATCATAACTCCTGGGTGGACAATGGTCAAAGGGATTAAATGCAGTGGAGAGTTCAACAATATAAGGAATGAAAAATGGTCATTCCATTTAGCAATGTGGTGATTGATCACTGGTAACTTCAGTGACTACACTTTGAGTGGAGATGTAGAGATGTAAGCCTACCAGTGTCTCGGTGACCCATAGAAAACAAAGCCTGAGGCTAATATTTCATCTGGAGGTAGCAATGTGAGGAAAAGGAAGAGGAAGCAGGCTTGAGGACAAGCAAATACAAAGAGGTACTCTCTTAGCCTTTTACAGAGTTTTGAGAAAATCCAACCAGTTGCTTGGCATCTGGATAGGCAATATGGAACCACCCACACTTGCGAAACAGTCCAACAGATTCAAAAAAAGAAAGAGAAATGTACCTGCTAGATTTCTTCCTGCCCCATCCTCCATCCCCTGTCTTTCCTTGGTCAAAGTTATACCCTTATGGGGAATTAACTCCCTCCTACTCCCAAGTTGTGGAATGCAGCCCTTCAGGCCAGTCATTACCACAAAGCTCTGCCTCTGAGTCCTGAGTGTGGAAGGAGCCCGAGTCTTTGTGGATCCCGTCAGCTCAGACCTTGGCCCTGGAACAACTGTGCCTCTTTCCTGGGAAAGTGTGATTGGGGCCATGCCAAGGTATAGCCCTTGCACTGAGGGAGTCCATCATAGAAGGCGGGCAAGGAGACAGCTGTGGATATGGCAGTTCTCCACCGAGAACCAAGCAAGTTAGACAGGTACCCAGGAGGCAGCAAGGGCCAAACAAATCTGGAGAGGTACATGCATGGAATTGAATAAAGGTAGGATGTGAAATCTGATACAGTGGACAGCCTTAATGACAAGTGACTTGAGAAAGGAAGAGAAGTGGAATGAAAGGTGAAGAGGACTCCAGGAGAGGAGCATGGCCTGGGGAAAACAGCACGAACTCTGGAGCCAGATTGCTTGGGTTTAAATCTCTGCTTAACCTCCCATCGACTGTGTGACCTTGAACAATTTGTTTATCCTTTCTGTGCCTCAGTGTCCTTATCTCTAAAGTGAAAATTTAACATTAGTTACCATATAACTGCTATGAGTTACTGTATTTAAAACTGTGTCCAGCACATACTGGGCATTAGTTTAATTTTAATAAGGATCAAAGGAGAATTATTTTGTTTCATAGACACTTGAACAATTTTTTCATGATTGAAAAAAGAAAGAGAGAATATAAAGGAAAAGATTGAAAATATAGGAGAGATAAGGAATTATTGATGGAGAAAACTATTGGAATGGATATCTTAATCAGATAATTATTGCATTCTAGGGACTTTCTGATTGTACCCTGTTGATTGATGAGAAATACATATTGGGACACATAATCATGCATGGTTTACACAGCAATTTTTGTAATATTTACTAGTTCAAATTTTAAAATGTTATATAATAGTGAAATTCACTGTACCTATACATATAAAGGCCTGGAATAAGTATTATTTAATAAATGAAAAAATGAAGGAATGAGTAAATAAAATATTTACTGCTATGCCCATTCTGTTGCTACCTTCACCTGCACTATAGGATCTTATGTTGTTTTAAACTCATAAATTAATGCAAAGCAGAGGAAGCAGAGGATTCTTTGAGCTCAGCCTCACCAGCCACCAGATTTTGGAATTCACTGCATAGTAGCTGATGAGCCTGCACTGGGCGGGCAGTCAGCAATCATTTATCTATCCTACTACATACAGCCTTTTCCTGAGGCTGCTGTGTTCCCAATTTGTATGCCGAGGCTTCTGCCTTAAGTTTCCAGTTTAAAATTCCAGTTTCCCAGTAGAATTAGAGTTCAGCCCTAAATCTCAGTGCATGTTTTTGAGACTTTGGTTTCCTTCCTATCTTTTGTCAGAGTAGGAAAGGCTGGACTCTGTCCCTTGACCCTATCCAATGCCTTGGTTCCCTCTCTCAATAACTAACAACACCAAAATATAATGCTGCTCCCAATTTGGCTGAACATAGCCATTGCCTCCATTTCTTGCCAGCTGGATAATGTATGACACCAACCTGTATCATACATTCAGTTCACCAAGGGTCCTTTGGAAACAATAGAGGACTGTCGGCTTCTCTCAAAGGTCAGCACTGAAATTGGATCATTTCACCCAACCCGTGATCCTCGCAGCTTCCTCTTCTAGCTTCCTTTCCTCCCCCACTGGCCTATTTCTGCAATGGAAATTCCAACATACCTGTTTATCAAGCCCTTTGCAGCTAAAGCATGCCCACTCAAAGCATGAGTTTGCGCTTCTCTCAAAGATAGTGGGAAAATGTTAACATCAACTCATCCCTATACACTTTTTTTTTGTGTAGAAAGACGAAGTATTCATGATCCTAAAAAGCAAAGTGAAAACATATTTAATCTTTAGAGGGCCACATTTTAAACACTTAGCAATTCTTCCTTTAATTCTTCTTTGAACAACACCAGGTTCTCAGGTCCTTGCTGTGAACAGCCTCTGACTCCAGAGGCAGTTTAATGTGTTGAAATGAGTAAAGACTTGGTCGTCAAACAACTATGGGTTCAAATTCTGTGAAAACTACATTGTTACTTAATCTCCCTGAGCATCAATTTGTGTAACTGTAAAACTAGGACTGATAATACCTGCCACAGAGGGTTGTTTGAGGGATAAATGAGAGCACAAGATCAAAAGCACTCAGTCCAGTGCCTGGCACTCAGGGAAAGGTAATTCCCTCACTTTTCTTTCTTTCTTCTGGTGATGTAAACTAAAGATCAAACAGACTTCAGAATGACTCACAATCAGTTCTATTCCTGAAGACGTTCTGCAATTTTTATAAGCTACTCCAGTATCAGAAACATGACTATCAAAGCTTAATTGTCTAAGTTTTTCTCCATATATAGACTAAGCACATTTGAGCAATTTTGTAAATTGTAAGCATTTTAAGACATTTTTGAACAGCTTATTTATTTATTTACGTATTTTGCAGCCCCTGGTAATTTTGAGTGTGCAATCAGCCTTATTATTATGGCACATTTTCACAGCTGTGACTACTAGACATATCTAGTCTTCCTTTAAAACTGGAGGGGGAGTTGTATTTGCTATCTCTGAAACTGGGTTACATTCAACCTTAAAACCTAAAAATGTTTTTCTGGGATGTATCAAAAGGGTCAGGACCTTTTCCAATTACCAGAAAAATTGCATGTTTTTTTTTATTGTAAATCCATCAAGAGGATATTTCTCCATTGATTTTTAGAGAGTGGAACAGAGGGAGGAAGTGGGAGGGATAAATATTGATCTGAAAGAGACACATCCATTGGAATTGAACCTACAACTCAGGCATGTGCCCTTGACCTGGAGTTGAACTGTCCACCTTTCGGTGCATGGGCCAAGACTCTAACCACTGGACAACACCAGCTAGGGATGCATTTCTTTATATGATCGTTGAACAGTGGAGGTATCCTGCACCAAGAAAACTGTGCATGAATCCATCCTCTTTGTGCTTCAAGACAAACCATAGATCACGGCAGTTCTAGTGACTACTTCACATATTTCTTTATTAAGCATTGTGTCATTATCCAGTCTATCTCCAACATTTCATATTTGCTTCTGCCCATGTGGAAGTTTGGTCCCAAAATTCTTTGACACTCCACTTATTGATAAATGCAGTCTACATTTTCTCCCTTGAGCTCTCTAATTATGTGAGCCATAGAACACAGTGTAAATGACAGTGGCAGCTTCATTTTCCAATTGTCTTGGGATACTTGCTTTTGAAACCCAGACACCATGCTGTGAGGAAGCAGAAGGTGTGTTGTGGAGAGGTCACTTGCAGAGGAACCAATGGCCACAATCAACTTGCCAGCCAGGAACACAAACCAGCTTAGTAGCTTTTTATCCTTATGTGAGCTGTCCCAGCTATCCTGCGGAGCCCTGCCAAAATTTTAGATTTCTGGGCATAGTAAATGATTGCTATTCTTCTAAGCCACTATATTTTGGAGTGGTTTGTTATGCTGAGGAAGAAAACTGGAACAACCCCAGAGGTCTAACTTGCCACTGAGAGGAGTTTAAATAATATTTGGATGTAATCAATGGGCTATAATAATTTGTCTTTAGAAGGGAAATGACTCTAAATTATCTATGTAGTGTCTATCTTCTCACTTCACCCCTTTGCCATTACCTCTGATTTCCTCTACCAACTTTCTTTATAATTCTGTATCCCTGGTGTTTTGGTCTCCTTATTGTTCCTCATGTGTACAAAACATGCACCTAACTCCAGGACTTTACACTATTGTTCTCTGCTTAGAATCCCCTTCAGCCATATATCCACTCACATTATCTCCTCTAAGTCTTTGTTCCAATGTGACTATCACATGCGGACTACTCTATTTAAACTACATATTAACCTTTACCAGTGAACTCATTATCTCTTTTACCCTGTTATAATTTTCTTCATATAACATTCGTTAACATAACCCCTTGTTTATTTTTTCATCAGTAGGATGGAAAATCAATAAAAACAGGGATTTTTAATTTGTTTTCCTTCTTGGTTCAACAAGGTAATATTTGGTGTCCAATAAGTATTTGATGAGTGAATAGAGAATCATAGAGGTCAGCTACCACTAAATATATATAGAAATGTGATATGCATTATTTTACTAAGTGAGAGATGAAATAATCAGAGTTCAATAGGGTGGGATGGGTACAAAGACAGAAAAGTAGCAGATTGTAAGTTTGACAGAGTCATCTAGAAGTGTGGAGTCCAGCAGCCAGCTCATGAAGTTCCCACAGGACAGAAGAAGTTCCTGCCTACAGTAAAAATCCTACTAGTAAAACGTTAGGAGAGTGAGAGATGAAAGAGAACATTCCTGTGTATAGGTGGCTAATGAGGCTACAATAAAACTATGCCCTTGTTCTGAGAGACCTCCACATTTTGTCAACTTTTGAATGTTATATAATAGGGATTAATTGGCACGTATTCTTTGATATCTGCCTTCTCTTACTCACCATTATTTGCAGTGTTAATCATGTTGTATGTAACTATAATTCATTCACTTTTCATTGCTGAATGGTGTTTCATCATATTACTGTATCACAGTTTGTTTATTCTTCCATCAATGTACATTTGTATTATTTTAAGTTTTGCCCTTTTATAAGCACTGTTGCTAAGAACATTATTATATACTAGAGGCCCAGTGCATGAAATTCATGCATGGGGGAGGGTCCCTCAGCCCAACCTGCACCCTCTCCAATCCAGGAGCCCTCGGAGGTTGTCCAACTGCCAGTTTAGGGCCAATCCCCAGGGGTTGGTGCCTGCCAACTGCACCCCAAGAACCAGCCTTCTACCATGCAGGTGTCACCCCTCGACCCCCCACCTCAGGGAGGGTTGGTGGCATCTCTGGGCAGAGTGCCCTTGGACAGGGCGTGGTGTTGTGGGTGTGTTTGTTGGGCATGCACCCAGGAGAAAAAGAGGACTCCAGCGCCGGGTGGGTGATGCAGCCTCACTTCCCTGGCCAGGCACCAGGGGCAGGGAAGCAAGTCCCTCATGCAAGTCCCCCTGCTGTGCGTGCAGCCTGTTGAACGGTTGTTACTGTGATGCCCGTAATGGACAATTTGCATATTACTTCTTTATTATATAGACTAGAGACCTGGTGCATGGATTTGTGCACTAGTGGGGTCCCTTGGCCTGGCCTGCACCCTCTCACAATCTGGGACCCCTCAAGGGATTTTGGAGAGCTGGTTTCAGCCCAATCCCCACAGGCCGGGTTGAGGAACCCCACCGGTGCACAAATCCCTGCACCGGGCCTCCAGTCTATAAATATAAAAAGCTAAGTGACTGGCAGACCAGCCAGTAAGTATGATGCACCAGGGAGCAGACGCTCAACATAGGAGCTGCTAAGTGACAGCAACTTTGCAGAGTGCCCTCCTGTACTCTGGGACCCTTCAGGGGATGTCAAAGAGCCAGTTTCAGTCCAATCCCCATAGGCCAGGACAAGGGACCCCACCTGCCAGAGGGACCCGGCTCACTCCACAGATGCCCTATGAGCCACAGCGCCGCCCCACGTGCAGCTGGCTGGAAAGGGACCCTGGGAGGTTGGCTCTAGGGTGTGTCTGAGCCTACCAGCCACCTTCTAATTAATTTACTTTCAATGTGCATGAATCCATGCATGGGCCTCTACTATGCATATAAGATCTTTGGTTAATCTCTTCCCCCCTTCCCTCTGAGATTCATTAGTTGGTTCCATGTTTTCATGCCTGTGGCATCTGCCCCCTGGTGGTCAGTGAGCATCATAGCTACCAGACAGTTTGCCAGTCAGCTGGTCGGCTAGTCAGCCGATTGCTTAGGCTGCTATATATATAGACTACAGGCCAGGTGAATGAAATTCTGCACATGTAGTGTCTCTAGGTCTGGATGGTGATCAGAGCCAATCTCTGGGGTGACTGGCAGAGCAATTGGGAGGCCCCTGCTGGCACCCACCTTGGCTGGCCTGGCGCCACCTGCTCACTAGCACCACCCCCTGCTACCACCAAAGGTCGCCTCCCTCTGTGGAGCGACCAGTGAGGCAATCGGGGCGGGGGGGGGGCCCTGCTGGCACCTGTGTTGGCTGGCCTGGGGCCTGCAGGCTGGGGGAAGTTCCTGCATTGAGTGTCTTCCCCTTAGTGGTCAGTGCATGTCATAGCAACTGGTCATTCCACTGGTCAATTTGCATACTAGGCTTTCATTATATAGGATATATCATGGTGCACATAAGCATTTGGTACTCTAAGGATGATACCAGAGCGAACAGCTGGCTCACAGGAATGAATGTCATCAAGGTTACTGATAATACCAACTTTTTCTAAAATGTTTGCACCAATTTATATCACCATTAACAGTATATGAAGTTTTTGTGGCTCCATATACTTATCAACTCTTGTTTTGAGTTGATTTTTCCCCCCTCCTCCTTCTAGCCCTTCCCCTCTCCCTCTCTCTCTTTTTGGCTTTTGAAAGGAAGTTTTCCATTTTATTAAGGTGAAATTTATAAATATTTTCCTTTGTGGTTGCAGTTTTGTTTGTTTGTTTTGTTTTTGTCTTGAACTTTACTTACACTGGGGTGAAAACGATCCTATATTGTCTCCTAAAACCTTTTTTGTTTTACCTTTCACATTTAGGTCTATAATCCATGCTAACTAATTTTTGAGTATGAGTTAGAGATCCAGTTTCATTTTTTCCCAAATAAATGCCCAACTATTCCAGCTCCATTTTATACTCCTCTCCACTGTTCTGAAGTGCTACCTTCATCCAGGGACCACATAAGCATGAGTCATTTCTGAATTCTTTGAAGGCCATAAATTATCACTATTTACCTCTCAACTTCAGGTAGACAGAAAGGACAGTGATCACATCTCAATGTTAGTGAATGTTTGCCTGTTCTCCTACAGGGTGTCAGGTCCTCTGATACAAATTAAGCCACTTTTTGTTTTGTTTTGTTTTTTAACCCACACATTGGCTCAGTCGGGATACTATTACTCCTCTGCACCAAAGCTAGCCAAAGACCAAAGCATAAAGTAGGAAATTCTGTGTTTGGCACATCTCAGTATCCTTCACGCTTGTTCCCTCATAACATGATAACTAAGCTTTTCCAGGCACCCAGCTTCTAGATACTCTGGTTAGTGAAAATAAATTTATTTTTTACCTTCTTCCCTCCTACCTCAGTTTCCTTTAAGATCTTACTGAGTGATGGCAAATTAATGTGTTAGGTACTGGGGAAAATCTAAATTGTAACAGGGCATTTCTCAAACAGCAAACATTTGAAAACAAAAGCAAAGAATTTTAACAGGGAAATTTCACACAATGCAGTTGAAATGATACTTACAAGCACAGTTCTTTCTAGCAGTCTTAAAAAAAAATCAGGGCATGTAGCAACTGTCATCTCCTTTTACTGTTATGTAACAGCCTACCTAGCAATCAATGTTCATTGTGTATTTGGAGGTATAGCTATTGCCCAAGGAACACCTCCGGAGCTTAGGGGCTTTGAGGCTGAGTGGGCTCCTGAGACCAATCTGTTGTCACACCACTTAGGCTATTAAGGTACCCCTCTACCTACTGGAATATACTGTTCCCTCAAAAAGGAATATTTATAGGGTTTGTGAAAATCTCTAGGCTCCATAAAATAATAGATTGGCATGCAGTAGCCACTTCAACAAAATTCTCTCACAGTTCATAATGAGGAATTCACTTGCTGAAAATCAGTTACTGGGATTAAGAGTTTAATTATTCATTTGGTTTTGAACTACACAAGGAAAGTAGGAAAGGTTCAGCCAAGCAAGCCAGACTCAGGGAAAGGGAAGAAGCCCACACCAGTGTCCAGGTCTTTTTACAGGACCCAATGCCAGCGAAGAACTTGATGCAGTTCATAGTGTTTGGGAGTGGGGGTGGGAGTGGTGGGTAATGGGGGGAGGGGCAGATGTGAAAGGCTTAAGATTTTCCTAATATTTTGTCATTAACATCTGTGTCCATGGATTCAAATTTTTTAAATGGGAGTAGAGGAGGAGGAACTTTTATTTTTATTTTTTAACTGTGCTTGGTGCTTTAGAAATTTTATGAATGTATAGCCACAGATGTCATCATTTTAAAGATGAGGAAACTCTAGATCAGAGACATTAAGCCACTGGATCAAGAACACATGATTAACTCTGCCACATATGGTTCCCAGCTTCTCTTTACTCATTGAGGGGCTGTGTTCACTTCTTTGGGCTTCTGCCTCAGGGTCCAAATAGTACTGCTTTAGAATCCTGTAGCTGAGTAGCAATTTATACATATCGTAGAATCAGCTCAAAGTTACAAAAGAGAAAAAATATCGTGTGTTATGATGTTATTCATCTAAGCTGCAGTCATTCTATAATAAGACCCGCCATTCCCATAAATTGATTTCAAGCTCTAATCTCTACCTGTCATTTTTAAAAATAATAACTATAATTAAAGTCATTATTAGGAGACTTCTAGTGCCTGATACTACAGATCATATACTTTAATCTTTCCAACAACAAATTAGGTAACCCATTTTACAGATGAGGAAACTGGCTAAATTGCCTGCCTAAGCTAGTAAATGGAGAATGGGAATTTGAACCTAGGTATCTGTCTTTTTTGTCCAGTATTTGCAATTGCACTAAGTCCTAAGGTATATTATTACACCATCTTTATTTCAAAGCTCATGGAAGTTTAGAAGTTAAATACTAACAAAGATTTACCTTCTTCAGGGTGAATCTTATATTTTTATGCACCCACTTGACATCATTTTCAACAGAAATTAATATGAAAGTTTAACTTTTTCTGTATATCCAAGCAAAAAGTATAACTTTTTCTGTATATCCACTCTTTCCCTTACCAAAGAAAGCCCACAAGTTCAGCCAGTCGATATACCTGCCAGCAAAGCAAAGGCCTGCTACCTAAGAATGATTCTGCTAGTTTCCTGGAGTTACAAGATCAGTCCCCTAATGTCTGCTCCCTCATCCCAACTCTGGAATCCTGAGTCCTGTTCTGCATTAATGTTGGCTAGGTGCCTTGAAGCTGAAAGGGTCATTTTATCATGGCTCTTTCATCCAGTGGGTCATACAACAGATGTTATATCTTTAACTACCTTCTATACACTGATGACTTTCAAATTTATACTTCAAGTTCAGCCCTATCCCCAGAGTTCCAGATTTATATTTTAATTGCTTCCACAATATTTCCACTTGAGCATGTACTAGGCATCTCAACATAGTGTGGCCAAACCAGAATTCTTGATAGAAGGCATCCATCTAAATACAATCTGGAGCCCTTTTTCGCCCTTCTATAGCTCAATAAATGCAGAGTGAAAAAGTACCACCCACCCTCCACTCAGTTGCTCAGGTCAACAATCAAGAAGCCATTCTTGATTTCTGTCTTTTGCTACCATCTCATTCCCAATTCATTAATAGGTTGTGTTATACCTACCACTTCTTACCAACTGTGCCCCTAAAATTAAATTCCATGTCAAGTCATCACCAGCTTGCACTACGAAAACAGGTCCTAATGGGTCCCCCTAACCTGATGCTTGCCCCTTACAATTAATTCCCTACAACGGCACTTTCTAAAATAGAAATTAAATTATGTAACTCCCTTGCTTAATGATTTTGGCCCCACCTCCCTCTCCACATCATGTCCCTACATTTTCCATCTTCTTTTGCTCTTTTAGAAAGTTCAGCCTGGCTGGTGTGGCTCAGTGGTTGAGTGTTGACCCAGGAACCAAGAAGTCACCAGTTTGATTCCCAACCTGGGCACATGCCCGGGTTGCAGGCTCATGGAGAGTGCAGAAGGCAGCCAATCAATGTTTCTCTCTCATACTAGTTGATGTTCCTATCTCTCTACCCTGCTCCCTTCTGCTCTCTAAAATTAATAAAGACATATTAAAAAATTAAAAAGTTTAAATAAGTTAATCTCTCAGTATCTTTTCACATGCTATTTCTCTATTTGATGCACCTGTCCTTCTTAAAGAGGTCTTCTCTGACCATCCCAAATAAAGCACACACACTCCCACCTCTGTCACTCCCTACCACTTTACCATATTTTACTTGTTCGAAGACACGTATTAGTAAATGAATTTAGCATAATTACTCTTTTACATGTGTATTGTCTACCTTGCCCGTCTCCCCCAATATAATGTATGTTTTTTTTAAAGTAGGATAATAAATATTTTGTTCACTGCGAGATCTCCTTTGCCTAGATCAGTGTCTGTCATAGAGTACACACTCAGCAGATAATTATTTACTGACCAATTTGTTGAATTTTCCCCATAGAATTTGATAGGGTTATTCCTCTGCCACCATTTGATGGGAGAGAAGTTCTCTCTGAAGAAGTAGTCTTCATTTTTAAGCCATATCCACTCCCACTACAGAGTTGTAATGAGTCCCTAGGATTGCAGTCCAGGACAGCAGCCAGTGTTCCTGAATGCCAGGTGAATTATCTGACTCCTGAAACTTGTGGATGAGATCTCAGAGATTACACTTGACAATCCACTGGGATATGAAGCAGTCCTTAGGTCTTTCCTGGTCACTCCTGCAAGCAGCTACCACCATTGAAGTACATGGCTCCTGAAGAAACTCACCTTCACAGCATCTCTGGTAGATGCTCCACAGCTACCTGTGAGGATCGCAGGGGAGTTCACTAACCACAGTGCCTTCCCTGCGGAGGGTCCGGCCCATGGCGAGTGGTACAAAGCTTATAATGGAAGGAACTATTCCATTTGTGTAGAATCAGAAGTATTTCTGCCTCTAATCCACTTTTAAACATTATTTTGTTAATTAAGTGATTTATAGTTTTCAAAGGGAAGGGTAGTTGGAAAAACTATCCCATATCTATCCGCTTTGTGAACATCATCAAGTGAGCCAATCCTCTTCATACCTCAGTTGTGTAACCAGCTCTGCTTCATGTTTACAGTGAGTTTTAACTTTAGTATCAGCTTTTTCTAAAAGCTGGGCCTCCTGCTCCATAAGTATTATTTGGTGATGATTATCACCTTGCAGCCACAAATCTTGGTTTCTCTGTTACTATGAAGTTATTAATATTTAGTACCAGATGGCATTTTCAAAATAAGTTGGGTAAAAAATGCTATTGAAATGCTAATGACTATTTCATTTATTCTGGAAGACCAACACATAATACTGTAACTCAGGGCAAAATCAGAAGACTGATGAAGCATCATGAGAGAATAAAGAAGAACAAAAAATGTATGGCCTTGAAGATATAAGGCAATTGAGCAGCTTAATTGTTGACATTTATATACAAGTAAGCACCATAATAATGAGGATTTAGTAATAATATTTTAAAACACCAGTTCCTGATTACTAACCTTTCTAAAAAAATATTTTTATTTATTTCAGAGAGGATAAGAGAGGGAGAGAGAGATAGAAACATCAAAGATGAGAAAGAATCATTGATTGGCTGCCTCCTGCATACCCCCCCCCCCCCCACTGGGGATTGAATCCACAACCTGAGCATGTGCCCTGACCAGGAATCGAACTATGACCTCCTGGTCAATGCTCAACCACTGAACCACGTTGGCCAGGCTGATTATTAATTTTAAAACTAAATAATTCTGGTAAGAAAAAACTAGAAACTACTATAAGTGAAAATGTTGTTAATATAGTGCCACTTCAGGTTTGATCCTCAGACCAGGGCATCATTATCACCTGGGAGCTTGTTAGAAATGGACATTTTGGCACCCTGGCCTGTGTTACTCAGTGGTTAGAATCTTGGCCCACAAACCAATGGGTCTCAGGTCTGATTCCTGGTCAAGGGTATGTACCTGGGTTGCAGGCTCAATCCTGGCCCCGTTTGGGGTGCATAGGAGAGGCAACCAATTGATATATCTCTCTCACATCGATGTTTCTCTTTCTCTTTTGCCCTTCTTTCCACTCTCTAAAAAATCTATGCAAAATATATCCTCAGGTGAGGATTAACAAAAAGTAAAAATTTTGGGGCCCCCAATCAGACTTTAATCAGAATATCTAGAATTGCCACATGTTCTTTTTTTTGTTTGTTTCTTTCTTTCTTTTTTTATTGCCTAAAGTTTTACAGATGTCTCATTTTTTCCCAATTGACCCCCCTCCCCTGCCATTCTTATCCCAGGCAAACCCCCACCACCCCAGTGTATGTGTCCATTGGTTATGCTAATATGCATGCATACAAGTCCTTTGGTTGCTCTCTAAGCCCTCCCACCCCACCATTTCTTGTTCATTAAATAATGTTGATCATTATATCCCACATATGAATGGAATCATGTGATATTTATCTTTCTCAAACTGGCTTATTTCACTTAGCACAATTCTCTCCAGTTCCATCCATGCTGCTGCAAATGGTAAAAGTTCCTTCTTTTTTACATCAGCGTAGTATTCCATTGTGTAGATGTACCATAGTTTTCTAATCTACTCATCTGCTGATGGGTACTTAGGCTGTTTCCAAATCTTAGCTATTGTAAATTGTGCTGCTATGAACATAGGGGTGCATATATATTCTTTCTGATTGGTGTTTCTGGTTTCTTGGGATATAGTCCCAGAAGTGGGATTACTAGGTCAAAGGAGAGTTCCATTTTTAACTTTTTGAGGAAATGCCATACTGTCTTCCACAGTGGCTACAACAGTCTGCGGTCCCACCAGCAGTGCTGGAGGGTTCCTTTTTCTCCGCATCCTTGCCAGCACTTGTTGTTTGTTGATGATAGTCATTCTGACAGGTATGAGATGGTATATCATTGTTGTTTTGATTTGCATCTCTTGGATGATTAGTGATTTGGGGCATGTTTTCATATGTCTCGGCCTTCTGTATGTCCTCTTTCCAAAAGTATCTATTTAGGTCCCTTGCCCATTTTTTTTATTAGATAGTTTATCTTCTTTTTGTTAAGTTGTATGAGTTCTCTGTAAATTTTGGAGATTAAACCCTTATCAGAAATATCATTGGCAAATATGTTCTCCCATGCAGTAGGCTTTCTTGTTGTATTGTTGATGGTTACTTTTTGCTGTGCAGAAGCTTTTTATTTTGATACTATAGGCCTGGAGCACAAAATTCATGCATGGGGATGTGTGTGTATGTGTCCCTCAGCCCAACTTGCACCCTCTCCAATCTAAGACCCCTCAAGGGCAGTCAGCCATCTCTCTCACATCCAGGATTGCTGGTTCCCAACCACTCGCCTGCCTGCCTGCTTGATTGCCCCTAACCACTTCTGCCTGCCAGCCTGATCACCCCCTAACCACTCCCCTGCCAGCCTGATCAATGCCTAACTGCTCCCCTGCCAGCCCAATTTCCCTTACCTGCCCTCCCCTGCTTGCCTGGTTGCCCCCAACTGCCCTCTTCTGCAGGCCTGGTCCCCCCCGCAACTTCCCTCTCCTGCAGGTCTGAGTTCCCTCCAACTGTCCTCCCCTGCAGGCTTGGCCCTGCCCCACTTCCCTCCCCTGCTGGCCAGGTCATCCTTAACTGCCCTCTCCTGCAGGCCTGATCACCCCCAACTGCCCTCCCTTGCAGGCCTGGTTCCTCCCAACTACCCTCTCCTGCTGGCCATCTTGTGTCCACATGGGGGCGGCCATCTTTGACCGCATGGGGGTGGCCATCTGTGTGTTGGAGTGATGGTCAATTTGCATATTACCTCTTCATTATATAGGATAGTCCCATTATTTTATTTTCTCCTTAGTCTCCACTGCCCTAGGAGCTGTGTCTGTGATTTTTAATCTAATAAATTCTCCAGATCACTCCACACACTCTAAAATTTAAGAAGCACTGTTAATGTAGCAGCGTCAAATGTTTGTGAGGTAAAGCCAGTAATAAATAAGTGATTCAGCATGGTTGGGCCCCGTGGTGAACTGGAAAGTTCTGCATGTCCCACTTAAAGGAAAAAGCTGCTATGCCACTTTGGCTGATGTTGCTATCTAGTAATGTGCATCCATCATTTTCAACTTTTTTAATACTTCAAGGAAGGCCATACATCTAAAATTTTAGGTAAAAAATGTGCACTTTGGAATGCTATCAAACAATTAAAAATTTTAAACACAGCTTAGTTATAAGAAAAGCTCTCTGGTTAGACTGTGTCTGGGCTGGATGAGGAATAGCGTGGAAGTCAGTGTGAGTATTCATTCTGAGACAAGTAGGAGACGGAGCAGGGAGAAGTAGAAGATGTGACTGGAGATGAAAAGGAGACCACAAAGTGTAGAGCCTTGAAGGCAATGGAAAGGTTTGGATTTTTCGCTGAATGAAATGAGAAGCCATTGGAGGGCTCTGAGCAGAGAAATTAGATCATCTAATTCATATTTAAAACAGTCATTCTGACTATTGTTTTTCAGTGGCAAAACCAGTACCAGAGCTAGATCTCTAGCATCTCATTATATAGTTGAACTCATGAAAAATGCAATCAGCCAGTGTCAGATACAGACCTTGGTATTAAATATGGACAGAAGTCAGAATATAATGCATTCCTGGCAAATGTGTTTCTAGTATGTAGTGAACACCTCTAATGATTGGTTAGTTCAAGGTGGCCAATTCTATTTTTAGACTCCGCTAATCCCTGGGATTAAACCTCAGTCTCCTTGTCTTTTGCCTATCCATGTGTCTGATGTTGCTCTAGAATTTGGATCTAGGATAAGTTAAATACATCTACATGATAATGTTCTAATTCTCCATATTTTATTCAAGTTGCATGAACTTTTCCAAAAGAATATGGTTTCATGTGTCCTCCCAAGGTCTTTTTTAGAGTGGATGCCAAAATTTAAGAAAAAAAATAGATCATCACTAAGTGAACCAGAACCATTACTTCCTTTAGTCAGACATTGTGCTTCTTGCCTTATCATGCTATTTACTCCTACTGTGTTTGCTGATAAATCAAGTGCTTAAGTATTTTTCTTTTCCAACATCCAGGACTTTGTCTGACTTAAGTGTGTGATTCTACATTTATTTCAGTTACATTTAATTTTGTCTGAGCTTCTGCTCAGGTGGTTCAGTTGCTTAGAGCATCATCCTGATATGCCAAAGTTGCTGTTTTAATCCTTGGAGTCAAGACACATACAAAAATAAACCAATGAATGCATAAATAAGTGGAACAGCAAATCGATGTTTCTCTCTCTTTCTCTTCCTCTTTCTCTAAAATCAATAAAAATTTTTAAAATTTGTCAGAGCAATGCTGCCAGCTATAAATTCATTTTGATGTGATTGCTGCCCAACATACTTATATTCTTCCTAGTTTTGTGTTGTCTACAATTTAGATAAGATGCAATTTATGTCTTCAAGGCATTCATAGTGTTGAATACAATAAGGGCTAATGACAGGTTTGGGAAATCCTATAACCTCATGGTGTCAAAATACCTTCCTGTAACCATGACAGACATTAATAATTGATGATGGCAATCTTCTCTACACAACTAGGTTCTGGTTTCAGAGTCCTAAACACCACAGTCCTGGTAGCCGCCACTAATCAATGGTATTTGGCACTTGAGACAGAGATGATTTGACATCCTCAGCTCAGAAGAAAGCACAGTGACGTGCTTCAGAGTCACATCTACCATTGCTGTGGCAACTATTACATTTACTTTATATTTTGTACTATTGAGTCTTTTTTTTCAAGTTCAAGAGTACTAAAATTAATTAACTTTTAAAGTTTCATAACACGTTTTGTTTGACTGTTAAAATTTAAAAACTGGTGCCTTCTTAACTCTCATCTGGACCATTTTTTAACTGATGCCATTTCCTCAAGCTGTTTCTCTCTCCAATCCATTCTCTACACTCCCCAAAATTATCTACTTTTACCCCATCCATTTTATTAAGTAAATATATTTTGTGTTTCTCCTGTGCATTAGATATAGTGGTAGACTGGATGATTCCTGTTCAGGACACATAGCTAGGTTGCCTATAGGAGGCAACTGATCAATATGTCTCTCTCACATCAATGTTTCTCTCTCTCCCTTCCTCCATCTCTGAAATCAATTTAAAATATAAAATAAATAAAACTAAAATATATTGAGATTTTTTTTTATGGCCTAATATATGGTCTATCTTGGAAAAAGTTTTGTGTGTGTTTGAAAAGATTATGTGTTCTGTTATTTGGATATAATGTTCTAAAATGGTCAGTTAGTCAATTAAGTAGATAAAATTACTCAAAGTATTCTATATCTTACTGATTTTCTGTCTAGTTTTCATATAATTTAATGAGAACAGTTGGAAAATTTAACACTAGGATGAAATCTCCATCCCCATTTTTTCCCCCAATCACAATTTTTGAATTTTTTTTTCTCCTTCAATTATGTCAGATTCTGCTTAATATATTTTGGATCTCTGTGGTTAGTTGTTAGAATTGTTTATAGTTATAAGTGTTAACTGTTATAAGTGTTGACCCTTTTATTATTATAAAACTAGAGGCCCAGTGCATGAAAAGTCATGCACTGGAGGGGGGGTCCCTCATCCTGGCCTGCCCCCTCTCACAGTCTGGGAGCCCTCAGGGGCGGGAGGCGACCAGACAATCAGGGGAAGGTGACACCCCATCACACCTCTGCTGCTGCCACTGCCGGCAGCGCAAGCCTTGGCCTGCCCTGGTTACCTGAGCCTCAGGCAGACCTGGGTGGCTGGGCAGCCTCCATCCAAGGCTTGTCTATACCTCGAGCTGGCCCTGGGCAGCTGGGCAGCCAACAGCTGAGGCTTGCTGCACCTTGGGCCAGCCCTGGGCAGCTGGGGGCTGAGGGGACTGGGGTGGGCCAGGCCTTGCTGCATGCCTGTTGCCCCAAGGGGCCTGAGGGGACTGGGTCCTGCCATCTTTGAGGGTGTGGCAGTCAATTAGCATATTCCCTTCTTATTGGCTGTGGGCACCACCATCTTTTGTGACAGCATGAGGTTCAATTAGCATATTCCCTCTTTATTAGATAGGATTTCTGCTTTGTTTTTTCACAATATTTCTTTTCTGAAGTTCTATTTTGTCTAATATTAATATAGCTACTTCTTTGTTATGATTATTGTTCACATGGTATATCTTATATAATCTTTTTACTTTCAACATATTTACATCTTTATATCTAAAGTGAATCTCTCATAGAAAGCAGCTAGTTGATTCTTGCATTATTATTACATCTGCCAATCTTTTTGGGATATTTAATCCATTCCCAATTAATGTGATTACTGATGTAATTGGATTTGTGTATGTCACTGCTATGTGCTTTTTCTTAATGTCATATAGTTTTATTCTTCTCTTCTTCCTTTTATGCCTACTTTGTCTTAAATATATTTTAGTTATGATTTTAATTCCTCTGTTGATATTTGAATCTGTTTTAAAGATATATTTTTAGTGGCTGCTCTATGAAATACACAACATGTAACTTAGTTTATCATTTTAACACTAGCTTAATTTCAGTAAAATATAGCAACTTGTTCCAGGATAGCTTCACTTGCTCCCACCTCTTTTGTGCTATTATTGTCATATACACTGCACCCACATAAGCTACAAATCTAACAGTAGAGTGTTGTAACTATTGCTTTATGCAATCATATTTTTTAAAAAGTTAAACAAGAATGAAAACATATTAATAGCTTTTTAATATATACTCATATATTTTTAGCACTCTTTATTTCTTCCTATAGATTCAAGTTACTGTCCAATATAATTTCCTTTCACCTGAAGAATTTCCTTTAGTATTTCTCCTAAGGTAGGTATACTGGCAACTAATTCTTTCTTTTTCCAACATTTTGAATGTCATTGCACTACCTTTTTGCCTCCAGTTTTTCTGATGAGAAATCAGCCATTAATCTTATTGTTGTTCTCTTATATGCTTTTCAGACTTTCTCTTTGGCAGTGGGCTTCAATAGTTGACTATGATGTGTCTGGGCATGAATACCTTTGTCTTTACCTTGATTGGAATGCACTGAGATTCTTAGCCCTATATACTGTTTATCAAGTTGAGAAGGATTTTGGCCATTATTCTTCACATTTTATTTTAATATGTTTTTAATTGATTTTAGAGAGAGAGGAAGATAGTCGGAGAGAGATATCGATGTGAGAGAGAAACATGGATTGGTTACCTCCTGCAAGCACCCCAACTGGGGATCAAACTCACAAACTGGGTATGTGCCCTGCCCAGGAATCAAACCAGAGACCTTTTGATACGTGGGAGGACACTCAACCAATTGAGCCACTCTGGCCAGAGTTGGCCACTATTCTTCAGATATGTTTCCTACATTTTTCTCTCTTTCCTCTCTGTGAGATTCTTATTACACAAATGTTGGCACACTTGTGGTTGTCCTACAGGTCTCTGAGATGCTACTCATTTTTCTTCAATAGTTTTTTTTTATTGGATAGTTTCTATTGATTCTATATATTTTGTATTGATCTATGTTTACATTCATTAATTCTTTTTTCTACCATCTGTTTATCTTATGTATGTTACTGATTTCATTTTGTGGATTGTTTTTTTTTACTTTTGTTATTATACTTTTCAACTCTTAGAAATTCCACTTGTTTCTTTTTAATAGTTTTTATGTTTAAGATATTTTATGTCATGATTTATTATCATCATACTGTCTTGAAATTTTTTTCCTTTAACTATTTGAAATATTTACAATAGCTTCTTTGAAATCTTTGTCTGCTGAAGATCCAGGCCGTCTCAAAGACAGTTTATTGTTTGTTGTTGTTTTGTTTTCCTGTGTCTGAGTTACACTTTCCTGTTTTTCTACATGGTTTTCTCATTTATTTATGTTTGTTAAAAAATAGGTATTTTAGATTAGATATTATAGCAACTGTAGATTATGATTTCTTTTTCCTGAGGACTGTTGTTCTAGATTTTCTGTTTAGTTTTTGGATTTTATCTGTTTGTTCATTTGTTTATTTCAGTATCTTATTTGGAATTAATCTGTGGAATCAGTTTCCCTTATAGAAGTCTCTATCAGTATTTTATTATCTTAATTTTAAGTTTTAGTCCAATGGGTCAACCCATGTGTGTCTGCATAGCTTAGTAATCATTTGATGAGTATTCAAACACCTCAAACTATAAAGGCTTTCACCCCATTTGTGAGTTGGGAATCAACTTGAGGCAGTTTTCAAGTCAAGGAACTGGGTGTTTGACTCATCTCTGGTTCATATTTCCACTTTATGTTCCAGATCTAGTAACTCATTCTTTTTCTTGTTCTAGTCCAGTTTCCCTGCTCAAAAGCATGCCACATATCAATGTCTAAATCCTGGGCCTGTTCTTGAACTGAAAGTTTAAGCTTGCATTCATCCCTAACTGTACCCTTACATTGCCTGCTTGGCCTGGGTAGCCACCTACTAGCTGTTAGTAACCTTCTGACACTGGGTTGTCAGTTTCAGGTTTGGCCTGTGCCATGAGAACTATGCTCCTAACTTAGATGAATAAGGTCAATAGAGGGATTAAATTTCAGAGAGAAGTCATGCTTTATTTATCATGGTATTTCTTATGCCTGATACAGTGTGGTGTTTTGTTCTTCATAATCACCCAAAAAACCATTTGTGACATTAACTTAAGTAATATGACTATAATTTTCCCCCTTAATTCTCAAAAGTCTTAAGGAAGTTTTGTAATTTCTAAGCTTATTTTTTATATACCACTTATCAGTCAGAGAAAGGCAATTTGAGAATAGTATAAAAACTACATATATTCAGATTTACACATTTACAAATTTATTTTAAGTTATAAAAATAAAATATATCTAAGTAAAGAATTTCTTTCTTTCTTAGCAATGGCCTTAGTAATTAACCACCATGGTAGCCATATTATCTTACAAAGATATCTATGAAATAATGATTCTTTCCTGGAATAATATGCATATTAATTAGTTCCTACAGCACTTGAGAGACTTCTGTTCTATTCCCATCAGCAAGGTCAGTAGATGCATCCACCTTAGTTAGCAGCAAATTTAAAATCTTGAAGCGAGTTGGGGTCACAGAGAAGACTGGGCACCCCAAGGGAAAGGCAAAACCAGAGATAAGAATTTTTCACAGCCTTCAAATGATACCATGTGACCTAATCAATGGACTGTATTTGTAAGCACCCTAATCCCATTACTCACAATTGGAATGGACAGCTCTGTTCAATTAGTACATGGCCAGGGTGGGTTTGAATATAGTGTTTAAAATGTAGGTGTGCCACATTAAAATTCAAATATTCAAATGAGAAGCCTCAAGAGGATTTAGATTTAACAACTGATACCAAGCTATGTATAATGATATAAGAAGTTTGCCCACTAGAATTTAAACTTGACTCATGATTTACTCTAAGGTAAAAATGCCAAAATTACCTCAACTTTGTTCATAAACTGCTAATCAGCATTTAGATTTTAGAGTCTAGGGATTCCCTGAATATAGAAACCTACATCAACAAAAGAGTTATTTTTTATTTTTGTAACACAGACACGACATGTTGCTATTCCCCAGAGGATTATATCTATACTTATTAAGGTTTGATTTCTAAAAGTTTAAATTTTATCAGGTGAGTTATGCATATACATAAACTAATCTGAAGCATTTTTATGTGAATCCCAAAGGGCTGTATTATGTATTTGAGTACTTAGAGATATTACATTGTTCTAAATTTTCCTAAAATAATGAAATGTCACTAGAAACATAAACTCAAGGCATATAATTCCAAAGTATAAATAACTCTGTGGTGTGGTGAGGGTTGGTGGGAGGGTAAACTCATATTTGAGGAAGCTATACAAACTGTTTTGTTTTGCTTTGTTTTTTCTTTGAGTCCTGCCCCCAGAGGCGCCATGGATTGGGCTTCCTCGCGCCTCTCCTTTGCGCGCTGTGGGCCGTGTTGCCTTTCTGGGGTTTGGGAATAAGAATTTGCATTGGAATTATATTTTTATTTTGAGACTGAAAGATTCTCTTTGTTAATTTCCCCCATCAGATCTTACACAAAACTCAAAGATATACATGTGAGGAGACAGGAGAGGCTGGGCTGGAAGCTGTGGCCCCCGTTTCTGTTTCAAAACTGCTTTCACTGTCACAAGCAGGCAAATGCCTTCCAGAAACCACAGATTTCACTTAACTCCCTGTTGTCAGTGCGCAAAAGTTCTGTTTTCCCAGTTTCTCAAATTGGGAGAATTTCCATCATTTAAAAATGGAGCCTTTGCTGGTATGGTTCAGTGGTTGGAATGTTGGCCTGCGCACCAAAGGGTCTTGGGTTCCATATCCGGTCAAGGGCATGTACCTGGGTTGCAGGTTCATTCCCTGCTCCCAGTGGGGCGCTTTGGGGAGGCAACCAATCCGTGTGCCTCTCTCACATCAATGTTTCTCTCCGCCTTCTCCCCTCCCTTCCACTCTCTTTCAGAAGAGCAATGGGGAAATATCCTTGGGTGAGGATTTTAAAAAATGAATAAAAAAAGGAATATTTTGAAAGCAAAACCCTGTGTAGACAGTTGAGGCACCAAGTTGTTCTTTGGGGCAAGTGAGCACCTCCCTTCTCAGCAGCAGAGCAGCCACTTGTGTCAATCCTTCCCACAGCCCCAGGCAGGTTAGAACTGAAAGATCCAGGAATCTGCGACTGTGGTCAGCTTGGTTCCTTCTGGGAACAGCCACTACCATTTGAAAAGTGCAATCACACTAGGGAGGGGGTAGGGCATGGGCAGGTCAAACACCACAAAGATTTACTTCTCTCTTCCCTTTCTAAAATATGTTAAACCCAGGCATGTGCCCTGACCAGGAATCAATCTGTTGACCTCTTAGGTAGGTTCCAGTGGACAGATACATGTAAGGGAAATTGGAAAATGGGGAACTGCTCATTTGGATGAACTTGGACTTATAAGCAACAGATAAGATCTCTGGGAAATGTGGACAGAG